>BSBM01000486.1:17660000-20155000 GCA_027924585.1 Larix kaempferi
GGGTTCCCTGAAAATTTCAAGGGAAACAGAGTGAAAACAAGGGAGATATGGACAAAAAACTGTTTTTTTTTTAGACTAGAGCGGCTACGGCTCCGAAGGGATCTGGAACAGCGCCGAATGGATTGAAAATTGCTGGATCTGGAACGGCTTGCAAAATGGATCTGAAACGGCGCAGTAGTGATCGACAATAGTTCGGCTAAAAGTAGATATGGACCCCAGGTATGTGCGGCTTCCTAACAGTTCAGGGGTTTCACTCGGCCACCAATGTTGTCTGACGGCTTGCGTATTGGGGCAGTACCCCTCACTCCACGGCTCAGGTAAAACTGATAACCACTTTTCCACAAACGACAGCTCTTGGTTTACCTCACGGGTGGAAACTAGTCAATCAGGTAGGGGTCGTTGCCCTTTTCGCTGGCAGGTCCTCTCAATGGGCCAACTACTTCGGGGTTCCTGTGGTACTCCTCACAATGAGTTTTAGGGCTTATGCCCAAGTACTTCCCATATTTAAGTGGATAGGGATTATTCCCAAATCCAAACCTGCAACAGATGCGAAAAAAAAAAAATTTGGCAGAAATTTCACCCAGCGAGCCCAAGAAAGTGCTATGATACCAGATGTGATGCATCTGCAACAATTAATTAATACGAATATGCGAAATAGCATAAATGACAGAACTCATAATCACTTTTATATTGATCACAGGCCACTTCGAGGGGGCAACCTCCTATGAGCAAGCTCAATACAAATAACTTCACGGTGCCTTCATAGGTCTCAACACACACTTATATACTAAGTCTAGGCGCCAATACTATGGGTCAAAACCATGGGCCGCTACAAACTATGGATCAACAATACTACGGGCGACTTACAAAGCATATGCACCAACAACAATAACACAAACTATTGATCAACAATTACTACGGGACGACTTACAAAGCATATGCGTCCAACAACAACATACTAACAAAGTAAAGACATGGGTTCCTAACAGATCCAAGAAGTCCTTCAAACCCTCAATGACACCCATGCCTTAATGAATAAAATCTATTGGAATTTGGGGGAGCAGTCTTCCATGAGAGACATGGAAGAATTTCAGAAAGACATGACAAGCATAAAAAGTAAATTCTTGAACCTACTTTTTGATAGAGATAGTTTGTTGGAGCTTGTAGAATTGTTTCATGGTGCATCCTTGAGGAATGATGAAGATATCAACAAGCTCAATGATGAATTGATGACCACCCAAGATTCTTTGAGAAGCACTCAAAGTGCCCTCCAAGAATCCAAGACAGAGATATTGTAGCTTCATGAAAAGTTTCAAAGATCCTCCCTACCCTCCTACACACCATTCAGTCAACCTCATTGGACTGAAATAATTCATGATCATAGGTAGGAACCTCATGAGATGGTGGATCATGGGGATCATTTATCATTACATGTGCTTGCGGAGTGTACAGAACAGTTTGATGAAAACCAAGCACCTGATCATTTCCCAAGGGAACTTGAGTTTTTCCTTGAAGACAGTCACTCTCCCATGGAAGAGTGGGATGAGAGCACCCAATTTGGGCCAGCCAATAATGAAGAAGTTGCAGCCATAATTCTGATTACTGAAGGTTTCATACATATAAAGAAGGTTCACAATTCTTTCCCACATGTCCTAGATTCAACAATAACAACGGAGAATGAACAGTGGGTGAAGAAGCTTTTCTGGTTGATGCCACATGTCCAACAGGAGGATCATGATCTGTCTCTATGGGATATAGATCCTATTGCAGCAGAGATGGCTGATTTTAGCTCATGTGAATCAGCAAGCAAGATCTCCAATTCATCCACTGGATGGATGGATAGAGGCATCACTGAAAAGGAAAATATAGAAGGTAAAAGTTTTTTGTCTTTCTGCAAGAAAATTGTTTTTAATGTTGTTGATTTTTCTATGATTTGCAAGCAGCGGGAAGGGCCTAATTTGAATCCATTAGATACTTCCAGTACACATTCACACAAGGCTCATGTGTACAAGTGCATATTAGAAAATTTCATGAGCATTGGAAGCAGAGAGATTCCAACTTGGTATTGGGATCATGGCATCTTTCAAAATTCCATAATTTTTGGAAGAATGTTGCACAATCCATGGGATCCTGGCATTCCTTGGGTTGAAATTTTGTTCCTAATGTCATTTGGGCTTGGGAGAAAGCACCATAAGTAGTGGGATCTAGGAGGGCAATCTAGTTTTATTTTCTTAAGATCTACATTTGTTGAATGGTGGACTAGTTCATTTCATGGGGAACTGCATGATAGACCAGACTCTTGGGGAAGACATGAGCAGCTTATGATTAGATTTGAGCAATAGTAGCATGATGGACCCACTCAAATTCAGTTGGGGATTTTTACAGATATATGGAATAGTTGGAGCATGCTGAGGGAACATATGTTTCAATTCCATTGAATTGATGGGACCCATGATTCTGATGATTTCTGTTGTGGTTCAAAGAATGGGTGACTAATGTGGTCACCAACAGGAGGAGAGATAGAAAAGTCATAAGTATGCTTGGATGGAATTGCAGTATTAGTCCCTGGACTAAATTGCTTGAGGACAAGCAATCTTGGGAGGGGAGGACTGTCACATCCCCAAATTTTGTTATGGTCCATGGGGGATGATTTTAGCCTAAGTCACCTAAGAATTAATTAATTAATGTATGTATGGATGTGGAAATTGACTTATGGAATATACCTAAGGGTGAATTTGGGGGATTAAATGGATAAGGTGGGCCCCCCATGAAGATATTAATCCCCAAACTAAGTGCTAAGGTGAATTATTTAATTAATTGGGAAGTTTTGAGCTAGGCCTCTAATTTAATTAAATTAATGATTTTGGATTTTGGAGTGAGGAATTAATTTATTTTATTAATTATCTCCATTTATTAATATTTTGGCAAGTGGATGATGTGTGCAACTGGGCCAAGAGGGAATACCCTTGAGGATAATGTTGCTAAATTAGAAATAGAGGTCAGAAAATAGAAAGGGATGAAAAGCGGGAAGGTGTAAGATGTTACCAAAAGAAAGAAATGGGAAACAACCATAAAAAGCTAAGGGAGGTCGAAATTTCCAAAAGATAACTCAATTTACAAAACAGAAAAGTTTTACAAGGAAGGAAACATCTTGAGACACAAGGGGCACAGTTTCTAAAGGAGAGAAAAGGTGTAAGAAGAAAAGCAAGCAAGTATATCCACTCATGGGTGACCCATTTTCACAGGTCACCAAGCCAATTAACTTGCTCAACAGGTCAACATGAATTCTATAAAAGAATGCTTCCAACTCCCGTTAACAACTTTTGATCATTTGAATTCTGTCTTGAGAGCTCTAAGCTTCTCTTTGTTGAGTGATGTGCCTCAACACTTTCTTGGGATATGTGCCCCAAGGCTCCATAGTTTCCAACCAACCAATATTTTGATCCAAAGAGTGATATCACATCCATTCAGATCCATATTAGTCCACCATTGAATATCTACAATCATCCAGTGAAGGAGGCCACAATCTCAGTGTAATTGCAACTAGTTTTGGAGGAGAACCACTAGAAGGAGGAGCTAGTTTCCAGTGAATGCGCCCAGGAACTTCAGGGATTCCAGTGCGCCATCATTTGCAAATATCATATCTTCCCATGTCCAAATATCAGCTTCATATCTTATCTATATATTCTATTTCTCTTCTACACTCATTCTCAGCTAGATTTGGAGGAGATTCCCCTGCCGGATGGAGAGAGCTCAGTGAATACACCCTAGTGATTTACACAAGTTTAGAGAGAATCAAATATCAATCATCAGACCTTTTGTGGTATAATATCAACTTCATATTAGAGCTATAGTGATCTCCCCACTTCTTACCTTCCTTCTCCCTCAAGTTGTAAGGAATTTCTAGCCTTTGAGGCACTGTAATTTTGGAAAGCAATAAAATAAGTGAAAGAAGTATTCTGAAGTTTACATTTTGACTTGTAGCTGATAATTATTATATATAATAACATTTAAATATCTCATAATAGATTTTAATTATTTATGGAAGCAATTTGGTACTTAAGATGGAAAGACTAGCTCGTTGGGTGCATTTTAATGACTAGTTTTACACATTTCACTGCCATTTCATTTTTTAGCATCAGTTTTTATTTCTGTCAATTGTATGAGCTTAATAAAACAGTATACATGCCATCCCAACCCTTTACCTAAGTATTTGGATTTATTTAACCTTGTTTGGAAATTCCTGGAATTTGACTAGCTCTACAATCCCCATTGTGCATTTGGCATCCAAACCATTCTGAAACTTCCCAAACTCACTGGAACACTATTCCTGTAAATAATACAAGTTTAACTTACTATTATACCTCTACCACCAACTCATAAGAACCCCACCCAGTCTAGTATGGATATGCCAGCAGCCTAGGAAGCCTCAAAGTAGGCAACAGACGCACTATGTTGTTGAAAAGTGAATGAATCCGGTACATGGTGCATAGGACTCTCTTCTCCAATCAATTTCAGCTTGTTGTTGCACACTCTCCCCTATAAATTCTAGAACTAAAAGTCACCCCTACTATCCTCACTTCTTGTATCAGTACCCCTCACTTACATCCTACTCAGAACAAGAAAGTGCCTAAAATTTACTAGTAAAATTTTGATAAAATCTAAGTTGGGAGATAATATTTTGGTCATATTTTGGCTAGGATATTACACTTTGAATGAGAACAAGTTGGCTGCCAATGATAATAATATCATCCACATAAAACAATAACAATGATATTATCATCAACATGCTTAACATACAAGTTAGGATTAGATATACAACGCTTAAAACCATTATTCAAAAAATATGCATCAATTTTATCATATCAAGCCCTTGGTGCTTGTTTAAGACCATATAAAGACTTGTGTAATTTACATACTAAACTTGATGATTCAGCATTAATAAAACCAAGAGGTTGCTACATATAAATATCTTCATTAAGATCACCATTTAAAAAAGCACTTTTAACATCCATTTGGTGTATTTCTCATTTATAAGATGAAGCAATAGATAAAATGGTTCTTATTGTATTAATTTTAGCAACATGAGAAAAATTTTCATTATAATCTATACCTTAAAGTTGATTAAAACCTTTTGCAACCAATCTAGCTTTATACTTTTCAATTTGTCCTTCTGCAGTAAATTTAGTTTTATAAACCCATTTACGACCAACTAAATTATTTCCCGAAGGAAGAGGAACAAGACACAAAGTCTTGTTCTTCATAAGAGAATCATACTCAGTAGACATAGCTTGTTCCCAATGAGGTTTACCCTTAGCTTGAGCATAAGAGGTAGGATCATATGTGGCCAAAACTTTGGTCATAAGATCAAAGTTGGATCTAGTTCTACAACTATCGGAAGGGATTTTGATATCACTTCCTGTAGATTCAAGAGTTTTACGGGCCCAAACAAGAAGGTTAGAAGGGACAGAAGTCACTTCAGGAGCTTCAAGACATTCAGGTGGAATACTCGAAGAAGAAGAAGAAGGTGAACTAATATCAGTCACAGAACTAGAAGAAGTAATCGAGATAGGAGTAACAGGTGATAAGGGAATGTTCAGAGTAACATGAGGTTCAACAGACTCAAGTGGTGGAGGGACTTCAATAAATTGAACATCTTTTCTAATGATGACACTTTGATTAGAAGGATCAAACAACCTATAAGCCTTAAAATACTCAGAATAACCAATGAATATACACTTGTGAGACTTGAGTTCTAATTTTTTTTGTTTTTCATCAGGAATATGAGCCCAACATTCACAACCAAACACTTTAAAGTTAATAATATCTAGTTTTCTACCATTCCATTTTTCCTCAGGGGTAACATGCTTAACATCTTTTGTAGGAACTCTATTTAAAATAAATTTAGCACAACTTATGGCTTCAGCCCAAAAAATTTTATGTGATCCTTTAGAATAAAGCATACATCTAACAATTTCAACTAAAGTTCTGTTTTTCCTTTCAGCAACACCATTTTGTTGAGGTGTGTAAGGAACAGTCTTTTGATGTTGAATTCCATGTTTAGATAAAAATACTTCAAATTATTTCTTAATAAATTCCCCCCCACTATCAGTTCTCAAAGTTTTAATCTTTTTTACCAGAATCAATATCAACCAAGGATTTAAATTCCTGAAATTTAAAAAAAGTGTCACTTTTATGTTTCAAAAAATAAACCCATGATTTTCTACTAAAGTCATCAATAAAAGTAAGAAAATAAACTGCATTAGAGATAGAAGGAATTTCAAGAGGACCACAAATGTCACTATGAATTAATTGCAAAGATTCTTTAGCACGCCAAGCTTTACCTTTATCAAACATTTCTCTATGATGTTTAACAAAAACACAACCTTCACAAACTGACCGTTAGTAGACGAAATATTAGGCAATCCAAGTACCATTTTAGTTAACATTTGCATTTTACCATAATTCAAATGACTTAATGTTTCATGCCATAATTTACTTAGTTCATCAACATGAGCAACTTAGGAATAAAAAGGTTGTCTTTTAGTTGAATTAAAACTAGAAAATTTATACAAACTAGCAGTATGATCAGCAGGACCAGAAGAAACTACTTTGAAAATTTTGATTGATATCTTTAAGAACATATCTATCAGGCCAAGCTTCAAATTTACATCATTTTTTACATGCACGATAAATAGAAAGTAAGTTGATGGGCATATTTTCAACATGAAAAACATCTTCCAATTGACCATTAACATTACCAGAACCCATTACGGAAAGTTGTTTACCATCACCTATAGATACTTTCTGAAATGTGTTTTTATTATTGTCATAAGATGTAAATAAAGAAGAATTACCATTCATATGTTTAGAAGCACCAGAATCCATTATCCATTCCACATTAGAAGAAGAATTACTAGAAGAAACAACAAAAGCACGCAAAGCTACTTGTGATTCATCAAAACCTTCCTTTTTAGCCTTAGCCTTTAAACGTTTCAATTTAAAGAAATTATTTTCAGGATGGTTAGTTTTACTACAATGTTTACAAGGATGATACACTTTATTCATCTTACTATTGCCATGATGTGCATTAGAAGCATTATCATATTTATTAGTACAATTTGAAGTGTGTAAATCAGAACCGTTAACATTATTAAAACTTCTCTTAGGATTCTTATTATGTGCCATTAGAGCTTTATTAGGTGAGAGTTGTCCTGAAGCAATTAACCTTTCTTGCTCATTTATCAACCCTTTACAAAAATCATCAAAAGTAGGTTTCATGGTATTTGAAGATAATTCAAGAGATCTATTCCTAGTTTGAATGAACATATCAAAACAAGATGGCAATTTTTTTCTAAAAGAATTATAAGAGCAGTGTTTGTTTTCTTGTAATCTTTACCACAATTATTTAATTATTCAGTTAAAGTTTTCACTGCAGTAAGATATAATTCTACTCCTTCAAAGTTAGTAGGATCTAGCTCAAAAATCCTTTTTTCAAAGTAATAAGCAGAAACATCATCAGATTTATCAAATAAAGAAGAAAGAATTTTCCATACCTCAACGGGGTTGTCTTCTGCCTCTATACTTACCTGAAGACTATCTGAAATTGTTTGACCAATGAGCCCTCTTGCTTGATCACATTTATCTTCCCATATATCCAAAGCTTGAGCATCAACAGGTTTTGTGTGTTCACCATTAACAATCCTCCATAGATTCTTACTCCTGAGAACATCAAACACTTTTCTATTCCATGCAAGATAGTTAAGACCAATAAGTTCAGGAACAGAAGCTACTTCTGAAGTCATAATGATAGAAATATTGACAAGAAACCAAATGCTAGAAATGGCAAGAGAAAGAAAGTGAATAACAGAAAACTGATATACTTTACCATACTGAACTGCAGAAACACAATAGAACAAACAGTAAAGGAAATAAACTTTTACTTACAGCCCTTTTGAAAAGTGCTAAGAAAGGTCACTCGCGGGTTTTGCAACAGAGGACTCACGAATAACACTGAAAAAACGTGGGTTATGTATGGAAAGAGTTGTGGTTAGTCCAGGGTTGCGGTGTAATGGAGTCGCGGCTACTCGCGGGCCTCTGTACTGTAAAGTCGTGGTTCTGCCAAAGCATTCGCTAGTTTAGTACAGGAAGGGTCGCGAATAAACTAAAGTAAACGCGGGTTCGGCAGTGGAACAGTCACGAGTATGCTGAATCATACGCATGTCTGTGCACTAAAAATCCATGAGTTTGCAGTGTATTCGCGGGTTCGCAGTACGAACAATCGTGGTTAACCGTGGGTTATGCGAAAAAAAAGTCGCGAGTGTTCAGTTTAAGGCCGAAAAACAGTGTCGATTATGTCGAACACGGAAACCCGTACAAAGTCTACCAAACTTGAACAAAAACTGTCGTTTTGACAACCAGGAGATAGATCTCCTTGAGGAGAAGCCAAAAATCATATAGATCTACAAAAATAACATCAAGAAACCCTTGAAAATTTTCTACAAAAATCTACACAACAAGGTTAATAAGGTTAGAAGTAAAAAACTGCAGAAACATGCCCAAATCTGAAGAGAAACCTAATGGCTACCAGATAGAAAGCGAATCTACAAGAAATAAACAATACTCAAATGATAAAATATTGTTTGAAAGCAATAGAAGGTGTTAGATCATAGCAACAAACTCTGATACCATGTCAGAGATATGGATCTAGCTAAACTAGCTTACATATCTATGCAAAACAATAATATATCAACAATAAGTACAAAAAGAGAAGAAGAAAAAAGAGTACACCAGGTATACGTGGTTCACCCAATTGGGCTACGTCCACGGAAAGGTAGTCTTCTATTATCTCCAGAATATCTCCCTCAAGCTTACAAGAGATAAATGCCAATAACCCCAATACAATATAGCAATACTTGTGAATAAGTAAAGATCATGATGAGTGATGTGACTACCTTGACTCTATCATATACTAAGAGATGAGGAGGAATAACTCTCACATATTACATGTGGGATAATATAATTCTCCATAATACCATCTCTTTATATAATAATGAATATCAAGAGTATATTTTACCATAATGAATATGGGATATAATGTATTACTATTTTACATAAGATTGTGAATATATTCCGACATAATACAAAGACATTATTACCTTCCAAGGAATATAAAATATTCCAACACAAGGCCCCGCTAGTGGATGCTCGAATTTTATTTAAAAAGGCAAGTATTTGATATTATGATATCCATGTGCTATTAAGCCATGGAACATTGTAAAATGATGTAAATATTAATATTGCAATAAAATACCAAAAATTGGCTATGGAAACAACTAATGAGAATGGGCCATGTGTATTCCACTAGGGAGTGGTGAGGGGGTTGTGGGGTTAAACCATATGTTTCCAAATGCCATCTTGAAAACCCATTTGAATTTTCTTGCTGACATTTATTTCTGTTGTAAGGAAGTGTTTGAGGAAATCAATCCATGGCTTCAATGGAGCATGGGCAGCCCAGAAATTCGTATGGCAGGTATGAGCTTTGTTTTCTTGACCTGCAAGTCACTCTACCTCACGGGAATTCGTTATTCCTCATTTCCATTCCATTGTGGAACATCTAAGCATCAGTTTCATCCATTACACAGTCCCAGCAGTGAAAAAAAACAGAAATCACAACTCTGAATTAAACCACGTTTTGAAGTGCCAAAAACGCCCATAAATTCGTATGGACAGTGAAATCTAATGGGGTATCCATGGACCTGAACCTTGGGGTGAATTTGAGAGTGTTAGATACCTCGAAATCCATAGGTAAACCAGATTTTATAGCCCAAAAATCCAATTACGGGACAAAGTTATTTGGCCATTGAATTGAGAAAATCCAAGCGTGAATAATAGAGCATAAGATAAAACAGAGGTTGGGATTGCTTGATAAACCCAATGAAGGCTAGAATCTCAAGGATTTGGTAGCTTGGACCTTTCTATGCCCACCCTAAATAAAACTGGAGGGAATGGGCGGCTGAGGGACTGTGCAGCAGAGAAGGGGACCTTCCTTGTGTTGGGTGTGGTAGGTATTGTGGGTGCCATGACTGTTTGAGTTGAGATGGTTGTAGCTCTGTGGTTGAGCTCATTGGCTTAACATCCTCCTCCTTTGTCTATTGCATGCTTGATAAACCCAACTGTGTGTTGGCTTAGCATGATTGTTGTGTAAAACCATGGTTGTGAGTGAGTCTGCTTAGTTCCTCCTTAGTGGATACACATCCCAGCTCAGGGGTAGTCTCTCAGCTGAAAAAGTATAGGCTGGATAGAGACCTATGGTTTGGTGGAATGTTGCTCTCACATAGCCATTTGCTTGGACAGTTTCATTTTAAAGATAAGTATTATCTATTTTTTTTAATTTTGTAATGTTTTAATTATTGTTGATTGTTATGACTATATGTTGAATGTCGGATGCACTTGTGTGTGGATAATGTTTATTTATGTTGTGTTTATTTGAGTATGAATCTGAATGCATGAGTTTTTATTTATTATGAATTTGTTAGTAATGAACGAGGTTGAGTTTCCCAAGTAAGCCCCAGAATGTCAGTCATGTTCCCTTCCTTGAATCAGATCGACGGGAGGGGACGTGACAGAGTGGTATCAAAGCCTATGTTGCAGCACTGGGGTTGCTTGGTCCAAACTGTGAGTTTACAGGCAGATATCAAAATGTTTTAATGTGGTATTGATGAAGTTTGGGAGACATTTTGATTAGAAAAATGACAGAATCAGAGTTCTCATGAGTGGCATAGGATTACACCATTGCATAGATCTATCCAAGAGCTTTCCAACGGTACCGGACTCTCCTTATTTGGTTAAAAGATGAGGGAGATATAAGCTCTGAAAGTTGCGGGAACAGAGGAAGTGTTTCCGCAATTCTGCATTGCGGATTGCAGATTACGAAAATGAAAAAATTTCAAATTTATGTTTTTTGACTTCCGCATTTCCGAACCCGCATTGCCAATTGCGGATTATGGAAACGAAAAATTTTCAAATTTTCGTTTTGGTGTTCTGCAGTACGGATTGCGGAAGTGACATTTTCCAAAATTGAAAATTTGGCGTTCCGCAGTACGGATTGTGGAAGTGATATTTTCCGAAATTGAAAATTTGGCATTCCGCATTTTCCGAATTCCGCAGTACGGATTGCGGATTGCAGAAGTTGCGGAATCAGAATTGGATGAGTCCTGTAATGTTCTGAGGCCATTAATGAAGGACATGAAAGAACCAATGAGGATCCCGAGCCCATTATGCTCCAATTTGGCATACAATTGGAATTAATGGCTTTTACAAATCGGTGTCCCGAAGCTTGGCAGAAGGTCGGCTTCAGCTGAAATCGATATGGAGCAGCCATGGAGTAGGAACAGTGTTAATTTTGGAATCTTGGAGCCAAAATCCAAAGGATGTAAGTTGGGGTGAGTGAGACAAAAAGCACTATTCCAGGCCACTTTTTGAGGATTTTGAAAAGCTTGCAGTGGATAAAATGACCCTATATTTAGGATTCAAGAAATTTATTGAAATCGACATTTCATCTATTCATAAAAACAGACAATTCACATTAGACAAATATTTTCCAGAAATGCTCACTTTGGGAGATAGCCATTTTTGGCCCAAAATTTTGAAATTTTGGAAAAAGAGGAAAGTTAAAAGTAGTCAAACCCATAATTTTATAGAATTTGACTGGTGCATTAGAACGGGGATCGGAAAGTTTCTGAGTGTTCCTCGTTATATGGACTAACTTATCCTAGTAGAAAAGTTTTCATGATTATTTCTATATTTGCTTCTACAAGTGGCTGAAGTTGGCATTTCATACTAAAATACAGCTATGTAAAAGTGCAGAATTTTGGTAAAAATTGTCATTCTTGGAGCAATGTGATTTCCACACCCGAAGTCAGAATGAAGAACGTGGATAGGAATTGGAAAGATTATCCAGTAGAGAACAGTGGTGCATAACCAAAATGTGAAGGAGGATATCATACATCATAGATATGTAGAGCAGAAAATTGTCAGTGACTGTTTTGACCAAAATGTGGTCAACTTGGGCAATTTCCAGAATTGCATGAATGGGGCAAAAAACGAAAAAAAGAATAATAGCTATGAGAATTATTCCATGAGTTTAATTATGTTGAATATTGATGTTTTATGTTTCTATATGCATTCCTAAGATGTATAATAAATATTTTTATAATGCACAGTGTCTGTAGCTGATAAGATTTGAATAGTTGTAGCAGAGGGAAGCATACAGTGAAAGGGATCTTTAAAGGAAAATGGTGACCATAAATGATGCTCATGATCCTTATGAACATGATGAATATGTGCTAGGAGAAAATGTGCAAGGGGAGAATGCTGAAACTGAATCCAATGGGAGAAAGGAGCAAATAACTCCTCAGAATTTGATTGAAACCATGGTAAGTTTTAATGAAAGATTGATGAAGGCTCAAGAGGAACAAAACCAGCTCAATGCTCATATTTTGCAGAGCCTCACTGATATGAAGCAGAGGATAAACCTTGGGTCCAACCCAATCAATGTAGGTGAAGAAGGAAGAGATGCAGGGAATCGCTCTAGAGGTTGTTCTAGGAGGACTCCATGCCCAAGAAAGAGTTATGTGAGCAAAAAGCATAGAACACACTCCTCAAGATCTTCTTCCAGCAGGTCATGTTACTCCAGAGGTTCTAGGAGAATTCCAATACATAATTCTAGCAGACTTGAAGAAAGAAAGAAGTTCAAAAGAATTACACAGGGAGAATTCAATAAGGCAAGGCCTCCCACATTTGATGGAGAAGATAAGACTGACCAAGAGGCAGAAGCATGGCTTCTTGGGATGAAGAAATATTTCAAGATTCATGATTACTCAGGGAATGAAAAGGCCAGAATTTCTATTTACAATCTAAATGGCAGAGCTTCAATTTGGTGGGATCACCTCTTGGAAGTAAAAGGAATCAATGAAAGGAGGATCAGTTGAGAGCAATTTAAGAAGAATTTCAAGGAAAAATACATTTATGCTAGGTATTATGACAACAAGAGGAAAGAATTCAATGAACTCAAGTTGGGACAGAAAACTATGGAAGAACATGTCCATAAATTATTGGAATTGTTGAGGTATGTGGACTATATCAAAGATGAAAGGGTAAAGATCCAATGCTTCCTTAGGAATCTATCTCAAAGTTTCATAGATAGGATTGAGTTTGTTAATCCACCAAGTTTTGATGAAGCCATTAGAATTGCAATGCATTGCTATGAGCAGAGTAAAGGAAAATCATAGATTCACCTAACATGGAAAGGAAAGCCAAGAGGGAGGTTTGATCAAAGGAAAAGTGGATTCAAACCACCATTCAAAAATTATCCAAGTAATTTTCCACAGGGTCAGCAAGAACGAAGTGGAAACAAGCCAGTAGTAGCAGCAAAAAAGACATCAAAAGCGACACTTCAGTGTTGGGGGTGTGGAGGAAACCACATGCTAAAGGATTGTCCACATCAGAGGGAAAATCCCTGGAGCTTGAACAAATTAAAGGGAGCAGCTACAGTGGAGGATATGGCAAGGGAAACGCCTCGAATTTATGCAGTGTTGGATAATCATCAGGCAGACCATCAATCAGCAGTGGTTGAGGTTGAAGGTAAGATTGTTAAGCAATCTATTTATGTTTTGATTGATCCAGGATCTATTCATAGTTATGTTTCTCCAAAAGTGGTTGAAGGTTGTTCTCTTAGAAAAATGAAGCATAATAAGTCTTGGCTAGTTCAATTAGCCACAGGGACCAAGAGAAAAGTAAGTGAAGTAGTGATGGAATGCCCCATGGAGTTGAGCGGATTCTTTCCAAAAGTAAATTTGAATGTCCTACCATTAGAATCTTATGATGCTCTAATTGGTATGGATTGGTCGTAAAGGCATAGATCCAAAATAGATCACTATGAAAAGATACTTGAATGCATTGATGAAGAGGGAAGACCAGGATTGAAGAGGAATTCCCAAGCAAGTTTCAGTAAGGTAGATTTCATCCTTATAGTTGAAAAAGTTTTATAGGAAGGGTTGTCAATTATATGCAGCCCATATATCAGATTCATCGTAGGAAAAAGGACCAAGGATAGAAGACTTCCAGTTGTTGCAAGAGTTCAAAGATGTGTTTCCGGATGAAGTGTCGGGACTGCCACCAAAGAGAGATATTGATTTTACCATCGATATTGTCCCAGGGGAAGCGCCAAATTCCAAAGCTCCTTATAGAATGACCACGCCAAAATTGATCGAGTTAAAGATGCAGCTACAAGAGTTAATGGACAAAAAGTATATCAGGCCAAGTGTATCCCCTTGGGGAACACCGGTGTTATTTGTTAAGAAGAAGGATGGGACTTTAAGGTTGTGTATTGATTACAGGAAGCTAAATAAAGTGACAGTCAAGAACAAGTATCCATTGCCAAGAATTGATGGCTTATTTGATCAAATGAAGGAAGCTAAAGTGTTTTCCAAGATTGACTTGAGGTCTGGATATCATTAAGTGAAGATAAAAGAAGAAGACATTCACAAGACAGCTTTCCGGACAAGATATGGTCATTATGAGTTTACAGTGGTGCCATTTGGTCTTACCAATGCACCTGTTGCATTCATGTGTCTCATGAATAGCATCTTCAACAAATATTTAGATAAGTTTGTGATTGTGTTCTTGGATGATATCCTTGTTTACTCAAGGAATGAAAAAGAACATAATGAGCATTTAAGAATGGTGTTGCAAGTCCTTAGAGAACACCAGTTGTATGTCAAGTTAAGCAAGTGTGAATTCTATCGAAAGAAGGTGCAGTACTTGGGTCATGTCATTTCAGAAAAGGGTATTGCAGTTGATCCAGAGAAGATTAATGCCATCATGGATTGGACTACTCCAAAGAATGTTACAGATGTTAAATATTTCATGGGTCTTGCAGGCTACTACAAAAGGTTCATTGAAGGATTCTCCAAGATAGCACATCCAATCACTTCATTTCAGAGGAAGAATGTCAAGTTTATATGGTCTAAAAAAATGTGAGAAAAGTTTTCAGTAGCTAAAGGACTTACTTACCAGCGCTTCTGTTTTGAATATAGCAGATCCAAAGAAGGATTTTGTAGTGTGCACAGATGCTTGCATTGAAGGGATAGGTGGAGTGCTCATGTAAGAAAGAATTGTGATTTGCTATCAGTCAAAGGAATTAAAAGAGCATGAAAGAAATTATTCCACGCGTGATTTAGAATTAGCAGTCATAGTACATGCTCTCAAGATGTGGAGACATTATTTGTTGGGAAGAAGATTCGAGCTTAGGACACACCACATGAGCTTGAAGTATTTGTTTGATCAACCAAACTTGAATGCTATGCAAGCCAGGTGGATGGAATTTTTTTGTGAATTTGATTTTGAAATTAAGCATGTAATAGGGAAAGAGAATAAGGTTGTAGATGCTCTTAGTAGAAAATTCCACATTGCAGCAGTAAGTGTGTGTAAATCAGATTTGAAGGCAAGGATTCTAGAATCTCAAACTAGTGATGAAGTTTACCTTCAAGTCAAGGAGAAATTGCAGAAGGGTAATATGGATGAAGCATGTGCAATATATCAGCTGAGTGATGATGATGTTCTCATTTATCATGGTATCAGACTGTACACTCCAAATAGTGTAGATTTGAAGAAGACAGTGATGGATGAAATACATCAAATGCCATATTCTGGACACCCAGGATATCAGAAAACTATAACAGCAGCAAGAAGGCAATATTTTTGGCAGGGTATGAAGAAAGACATAGCTGAGTACATTGCTAGGTGTCAAAAGTGCCAACAGGTCAAGGAAAAGCACCAACATCCAGTGGGATTGTTGCAGCCCTTACCCATTCCAGAGTGTAAGTGGGAAGTGATCTCTATGGATTTTATAACAGGTCTGCCCATGACAGTGAAGAAGCATGATTCAATCATGGTAGTGGTGGACAAGCTATCAAAGGTAGCTAATTTCATTCCAGTCAAGTCCACTCACAAGGCTAATGACATTGCAAATATATTCATGAGCGAGATATTCAGATTGCATGGATTTCCCAAGGCAATAATTTATGATCGTGATACAAAGTTCACTTCCAATTTCTGGAAAGGATTGTTTCGGGAATTGGGAACTAGATTAAATTTCAGTACAGCATATCATCCTCAAAAATATGACCAAACTGAGAGGGTGAATCAGATCGTTGAAGACATGCTGAGAATGTATGTGATGGATAAATCATCCAAGTGGGAAGATTACCTACACTTGGTATAATTTGCATACAATAATGGGCATCACGCATCATTGGGAATTATTCAATTTGAGGCATTGTATGGAAAAGGATGCAGGACTCCAGTGAATTGGGATAGTCCGGTGAACAAGGTAGTGCTTGGGCCAGAGATGATCAAGGAAATGGAACAAGAAGTTGTTAAGATAAAGTAGAATTTAAAGGCATCTCAGGACAGGAAAAAGAGTTATGCGGATTTGAAAAGAGTGCAGAAGGAATTTAAGATTGGGGATCATGTTTATTTGAGGGTGAAACCAAGGAAAAGTTCATTGAAGTTGGGGAGTTGTGCCAAGCTAGCACCAAGATATTGTGGGTCATTTGAAGTCCTAGATAGGATATGACCAATTGCATATAGAATTGCATTGCCTGCTAACATAAGAGCTCATAATGTTTTCCATGTATCTTTGCTTAAGAAGTATGTACATGATCCTAATCATATGATTGATTGGAATGTGATATAGGTGGAACCCGATAGAGAATTCCAAGTGGATCCTATGTGCATCCTCGACAAGAAGGTCACATTGTCCCGGAACCGAGCCATCGGACAGGTAAAAGTGCAATGGGAGCACCTTAGTCTCGATGAGGCTACATGGGAGCTTGAGGATGCCATGAGAGAGGCATTCCCATTTTTGTTCAGTTTTGAGAACACCTAGGACAGTGTTGTTCTAAGGGGGAGGGGAATGTAATACCTCCATTTTGACCCTTAGTATATATTGGTTTTTAATGTAAATATTGTATACATGTGGTGTATGCCTTCCTAGCGTGGAGCTCAAGGCCAAGGCCTCGCTAGTGGATGCTCGGATTTTATTTAAAAATGCAAGTATTTGATATTATGATATCCATGTGCTATTAAGCCATGGAACATTGTAAAATGATGTAAATATTAATATTGCAATAAAATACTAAAAACTGGCTATGGAAGCAACTAATGAGAAGGGGCCATGTGTATTCCACTAGGGAGTGGTGAGGGGGTTGTGGGGTTACACCATATATTTCCAAATGTCATCTTGAGAATCCATTTGACTTTCCTTGTTGGCATTTATTTCTCTTGTAAGGAAGTGGTTGAGGAAATCAGTCCATGGCTTCAATGGAGCATGGGAAACCCAGAAATTCGTATGGTAGGTATGGGCTCTGTTTTCTTGACCCACAAGTCACTCTAACTCATGGGAATTAATTCTTCCTCATTTCCATTCCATTGTGGAACATCTAAGCATCAGTTTTAATCCATTACACAATCCCAGTAGTGAAAAAAACCAGATATCGAATCTCTGAATTAAGCCACGATTTGAAGGGCCAAAAACGATCAGAAATCTGTGTGGACAGTGAAATCCAATGGGGGATCCATAGACCTGAACCTTGGGTCGAATTTGAGAGTGTTAGATACCCCGAAATCCATAGGAAAACCAGATTTTATAGCCCGAAAATCCAATTACGAGACAGATTTATTTGGCCATCGAATTGAGAAAATCCAAGCGTGAATAACAGAGCATAAGATAGAACGGAAGTTGGGATTGCTTGATAAACCCAGTGAAGGCTAGAATCTCAAGGATTTAACAGCTTTGATCTTTCTATTCTCACCCTGAATAGCACTGGAGGGAAGGGGCGCCCTAGGGAATGTGCAGCAGAGAAGGGGACCTTCCTTGTGATGGATGTGGTATGTATTGTGGGTGCCATGACTGTTTGAGTTTAGTTGAGATGCATGTAGATCTGTGGTTGAGCTCATTAGCTTAGCATCCTCCTCATTTGTCTCTTGCATGCTTGATAAACCCAACTGTGTGTTGGCTTAGCATGATTGTTGTGTGAAATGAGTGAGTGAACCTGCTTAGTTCCTCCTTAGTGGATACACATCCCAGCTCAGGGGTAGTCTCTCAACTGAAAGAGTATAGACTAGACAGAGACCTATGGTTGGGTGGAACGTTGCTCTGACATAGCCAATTGCTTAGACAGTTTCATTTTAAAGATAAGTATTATCTATGTGTTTTAATTCTGTAATGTTTTAATTATTGTTTACTGTTATGACTATATGTTGAATGTCGGATGCACTTGTGTGTGGATATTGTTTATTTCTGGTGTGTTTATTTGAGTATGAATTTGCACGCGTGAGTTTTTATTTATTATGAATTTGTTAGTAATGAACGGGGCTAAGTTTCCCAAATAAGCCCTGGAATGTCAGTCATGTTCCCTTCCTTGAATCGGATCGATGGGAGGGGACGTGACACATTGGGAGAAAAATCAAAATAGTCGGTGGCTATGAAGGACGAAGAATGGGAGGTTCTTGACAGAAAGACACTGGGAACAATACGGTTGTGCCTGGCTTCGTCGGTGTCTTTCAATATTTCAAAAGAAAAGACAACGCAGGGTCTGATGAGCACATTGGGTAAGTTGTATGAAAAACCCTTGGCCTCCAACAAGGTATTTCTAATAAAGTGTTTATTTAATATGAAGATGTCAGAAGGTGGATCTGTTGCTGATCATTTAAATGAATTTAATATGATTACAAATCATCTAAGTTCTGTAAAAGTGAACTTCGATGGTGATGTTAGGTCTCTTCTAATCTTGTGTTCATTGCCAGAAAGATGGAACGGCTTGGTCATGGTTGTAAGTAACTCTGTCTTTGGTTCAAACACTTTGAAATTTGATGATATTGTTGGTGTTATTCTTAGCGAAGAAATGCAAAGGAAAATCACAAGTGAGACATCAGGTAATGCATTGACCATGGAGAGCAAGGGAATACAAAGGGAGAGAGGAAAGAGCCTAGGTAATCGCAGCAAGCCCAGGAAGGGAAGATCCAAATCCAGATTGGGAAATATAGAGTGTTGAAATTGTGGAAAGAAAAGACATTTGAAGAAAGACTACAGATCTCTAAAGAAGAAAGGAGACTACTCAGGAAGCAAATGTAGCAGGTGATGTGTTACGAGATGATTTGATTCTTACATTAGATAATACTAGTGATTACTGGGTAGTAGATTCAGGGACTCCATATCATGCTACACCCCATAAGAAATTCTTTCATGATTATGTTCCAGGCGATTTTCGACATGTTTTATTGGGTGATGATGAACCATGTAAAATTGTTGGAATGGGTAAGGTACGGATAAAGTTAAAGAATGGTGAATGGCTACTGAAAGCTGTAAGGTATATTTCTGCTATGAAAATAAATATGATCTCAACAAGCCAGTTGGGATATGGTGGTTGTTTACCTACGTTTGGAGAAACATGGTAGAATATCACTAAAGGATCAATGGTGATAGCAAAAGGATACAGGATAGGTACGTTGTATTTATGTCTTCATAATACTGACTATTCTAACTATTTAGCTTCCATGGGAACATATACAACAATGTGTCATCATAGGCTTGGCCACATGAGTGAGAAGGGAATGCAGATTCTGCACTCAAGGAAGTTGCTTCCATATCTAAAGCAGGTAAGTTTGGAATTCTATGAGAACTATGTTTATGGAGAACTATTCTCATACCCCTAGCCACAGGGGTATGAGGTCAAAGGGAAGGAAAATTTGGTATGCAGGTTGAAGAAGAGCTTGTATGGCCTGAAGGAAGCTCCAAGGAAGTGGTATTTGAAATTTGACAGGTTTATGATAGAACATGGTTATAGTAGATGTCATTCTTACCATTGTGTTTATTTCAAGAGGCTAGATAATGGAAGATATATTATCTTGTTATTGTATGTGGATGGCATGCTTGTTGTAGGGTTTAACATGCAGGATATAAATGTGCTCAAAAGGAAGTTAGCTAATTCATTTGCGACGAAGGACTTGGGTGCTGCAAAGCAAATCCTTGGTATGAGAATAACAAGAGACAAGAAAAATCGCAAATTGACATTGTCTCAGAGTGAGTACATACAAAAGGTGTTGGAGAGGTTTAGAATGAAGAATTCAAAACCAGTTAATACACCTTTGGCCATCCATTTCAAACTAAGTAAGGAGATGTGTCCCAAGACACAGGAAGAGACAGATTACATGTCCAGGGTTCCATAATCATCAGCAGTTGGCAGCTTGATGTATTCCATGGTGTGCACAAGACCATATATTGTGCATGCAGTGGGAGTTGTGAGCAAGTATATGAACAATCCGAGTAAAGATCATTGGAAGGAAGTATAGTGGATTCTCAAGTATTTGAGAGGTACTACCACTCATCAATTATGTTTTGGAAGTTCAGAAATTATTCTACATGGATATGTTGATGCAGATATGGCAGGTGATAAAGATAGCAGGAGGAGCACCACGGGGTATGTCTTTACTGTAGGTGGAACGGTAGTAAGATGGATTTCGAAACTACAAAAGGTTGTTGCACTTTCAACAACAAAAGTAGAGTATGTTGTTGCTGCAGAGGCTAGTAAAGATATGATTTGGTTACAGAGGTTCATGGAGGAATTAGGTAAGAAGCAAGAGAATAGCAGGTTGTACAGTGACAGCCATAGTGCCATTCATATTGCAAAGAACTCGGCCTCGCATTCTAAGACTAAACATATACATCTCGAGTACCATTTCATACGGTCTATTCTGGAAGATGAATTGTTGAAGCTGGAAAAGATACACACTAGTCAGAATCCTGTAGACATGTTGACAAAGGTAGTAACCAGGGAAAAACTAAGTTCCTGCTCGGTTTCAGTTGGCCTTCAAGCATGAAGGTGAATATGAGAAATTTTCCAGATCCAAGGTTTAGAGCATAGTCCAACAAGTGCAGCAGCAGTGGAGTTGTTGCGATCAGTATCCAAGTGGGAGATTGTTGGTTGTGGAGCCTGATCTTCCTTATTCAAAGGTCGTGTTTCAGCCATTTTTGGATCCCAGCCCGTGATGAGGGGGTTATGGGGGGATTGCCCCAAAAAAATAGTCGCCATGGGGGGTCCAAGGGGGGACGGAGACTACGTTTAGGATCCCCCCCCCCAAAAAAAAAGGGGGTTCGGAGGCAGCACCCTCGTAGCGAAAATTTCGGAAAAAATGCCTTTGTAAAATGTTGTAATTTCATAGTCATGGCTTGGTCAATAATAGGTGATTTATGTGCCCATGGTATTGGGTGCTCCATAGTATTTTTCCATGGTAATCGCTCTTTAAAAGGAATGAATTGTAATACAGTTGTGTATTGTAGCATTATAAAGCTCTCTGATTGTGTGAAAGTGAAGAGGAAGTTGCAGCGGATGTGTTGCGGGTTGTATCCCTTCGATTGTTGGATGGTATAATAATAAGAACTAGAAATTTATGTGTGGACGCAGCCCATCTTGGGTGAACCACGTTATATTGATGTCTCTCTTGTAATGTGTTTTATGTGATTTATATTTGCATCTTGTTTATTGTTATTGTTATGCGATCTTGTTTTTCTAACAACGTACCCATCCACCTCTTTCCACTTGGAGACCATAGGGTACTCAATTTCACCATGAAAAATTTATATCTAATACCCATTTCAAATTTTAATCCATAGACTTTTTATACCATTAATTTTAGTAACAGAAGTAAATATACATAGCAATCTAATAACTAAATTTCACATTCTAAAACATGCAAACATTCCTACCATGAATGCATCGTTACAATGCCCATGAAGCCATGCACACAAAAACAAATACATAGCAGGAAATATAAACATGGATTTCATGATACAATTAGAAACTTACCTTTTAATGTCCTCCAATTGGCTACAAACGAAGGACATTCCTCCTAGCCATAGGCACTCTGTCACACTTTTTATTTATATGACAGAGGCCACCCCTAAGCTGGGGCTATCAATCCACAAGGGGTGAAGTTTCCCAAGTCTTCAACTCAACCCAAAATTCATCCTACAAAACACAAGAAATGGCCAAAACTCAAGACACATATCCAATGCCAAAGCCACTCTTCAATTATCCCAATTTCTAGCACTCCTCCCTTGTCATCTTGCACAACATAAGGAATGGGATCCCCTTCTCTATAACAAGTCTCTCAGAAAATCCCAATTCCCTTCTAGTGCTCAAGCACATACCCACCAAGGAATATCCAAGATGGAAAATATCTTGATCCAAATCCCCTCTACAACCATCCCAATCCACTAGCATTCATCCCCCATCAACCTGCACAAAACAAGGAATGGTTACCCCTTCTTTGCATGCAGTCCCTCAGGTTGTCTCCATTCTCTTCCAATACTCCAGTAGAGGTCGGACAAGTGGTCTCTATGTTTGGATTCCATGGAAATCAGTTGTAGGTTAGGTTTCTTCTCACAAGCACCATCTAAGATGGTTAGAATGATAACCAGCATCCTAGACTGAATGTTAGATTGCTAGAATCAATTAACCTCTAACTCAATTCCCACATTATATATGCATGGCTTTAACTTTCCCTATGGCACTCAAGAGGGGACCACTTTTAAGAGGTGGAAGGAGAGGGAGGGGTCCTCATGGATCCTAATGGAAAAATATTGAACTCCTATGCCTGGGGGATAGGTAGGAAAACTAATAACCAAGCAGAATGGATGGTGATTTTGAAAGGAATTGAGATGGAAATCAACACCTACCTTAACGACTTCTTAGTCCTCGAAGACTCCAAAATAATTATTCAAAAAATGAGGAAAATTATTAAAGAGGACCCTTTAGTGTGTAACAGAATCCAAAAGCACATTGTAAACCTCATGCGCAACAAGCAGGCAGTTTCTTCCACATAAGCCGGGAAAACAATGAGGACGTTGACCAAATGGCCAACATTGGAGCATGTCTAGATCAAGGAATGATAGTGTTTGACGATTGTCCTCCGGAACGATGTTGGATCCCATGATTCTATACTCCTTCATAGGTTGTGGAATCTCTAAGGCTTCTTTCACATCAAATAGCACTAGTGGGAGGCGAAGTCCCCAAGTGGACCCTCGTTCAAAACCAACTAGCATAAAGAATGGGGTTAGAAGGACATATGAGATGGTTGTTAACTCGGTTAGTGCAGAGGACTGCATGGCATGGATTTATTATGGACAAGGGTAACGATGGTGGGATCATTAATTATGGCTTGCAAGCCGAAGGAGCCAGTCTCTTTAACATTAAAACCCACCCCCTTCACACAAGCGAAGCATGGATTAAGGAAAGCATTTGTCAGATGGATCTCCTAAACCATAGCAATATAGAATCCAGTTTGGTTGTGGAGGAGTTAGTTGGTTGTGGAGCCTGATCTTCTTAATTCAGAGATGTTATTGTTTCAACCGTGTTTGTACCCCAGTTTTATATAATATGCAAGTGGACTGTACACTCATCCCAGCGAGGGGGTGTGGGGGGGCATTTCCCCCCATGGGGGTTCGAGGGCTAGCGGGCCCTTGGAGAGGGTTCGGGGGTGAAGCCCCCGAAAGAAATTTTATGGGTTGTTTTGTTGTCCAACAGTTTACGGGCCCATGGTATTGGGTAGCGTGTAGTATTTTCCCATGGTAATGCCCTTTAAAAGGAAGACATTGTAATATGGTTGTGTAATGTATTGTAGCATTGTAAAGATATATGTGATTGTGTAAGAGAGACTAAGAGAGATTGAAGAGGAATTTCCAGCAGATTTGCTGCAAGTTGTATCCCTTCATTTGTTGGATGGTATGATAATAAAAGGACTGGAAATTTCTCCGTGTACGTAGCCCAGATTGGGTGAACCACGTTATATTGGTGTCTCTCTTGTATTGTGTTTATGTGATTTATATTTGCATCGTTTTTATTGTTATTGCTTTGTGATCCTGTTTTTCTAACAATGTTATGAGCTAAACCAGAGGATATCTATCTCCTTGTCAGGGAAGGAAACAAGCCACTTCTAGTCCTTGAGTGCTGAGGGAGAAATTTCTCAAGAGTGTGTTGTGGCAATCAGCATCGTGCCAATGGCTTCCTAGAGGGGAATCTTTGCCAATTTTAGAGGAAACCTTGAGGATTTCAAAAAATGCTTATGGTGTTTCAGGAGGGAATGGGATCCCTCTTACAAGGGATAAAAGACCTAATGGAGGAAGCAAATTATAATAGCTACAAATTGGAATGCATGGAGTCAAGGATTTATGACATTGACGGTAATATGTGGGAGCATATGGCGACTATAGAGGAGCTCGATAAGGACGTGCAGCACATCCTGCAGTTGCTACAAGGGAGTAATGGCCAAAACTCACTTTCAGAAGGGGTGCGTCCTTTCGATGCCAACTCAGTCAACTAGTCATTCCTTGGGCCGTTTGGACTAGCTTGAATGCTACAGATTCTAATTTATTTTTGTTGCCTGGTTTCTAAAATAAAATTGTACTCTGCTATGCAAACAATATTTAAGGGTCTATAGCACTCATAGTATGGTTTTCAGTAGAAGAACGGTAGGAAAATTTCTAGAAAAATTGCAAACAACTGGCAGTTCTATAGGAGAACTCTTGGAAAAATTCTGCAATATGTTACTTCTCTTCTTTTTGAATGATTAAATATGTAAAGGATTGTTGTGCTCAAGAGTTTAATACAAAAAATTTCCAGTTCCTTTTTTTTTTAAAGAAGGGCCCACTTTTATCCTCTTAATCCCATCTCAATTCAAGCCACTCTAATAATATGGATTTAGGGACCACAGGATAAAACAACATTTAAGGTTTTTAAAAGAGAGAATGAAGTACATTAAGAAGTCACTAGGGTCATATCCCTCTTAGACCCTGTTTCACTTCCCCCACTTATAGAATCATGGCCCCCCATCTCTTATTCGTCATTCACCATCTACTTTTTTTAGGGATTTATATTAAATATCATTGTACACCATTACAATACATTTTCTCATCCTAGACCATTTATATATGGATTTTATCCATTTCATCATTACATAAATAATGACATAATGGGATCAAAAATGGGGTGTTACAATGATGAGTGTTGGGCTAATTTCAGGGAGTGTTGGCTTCCTCGTGATACAAATATATGCTATAATAACAAAGAATAATACAAGTCATGACATTACTTCATACAAACTCTATTATATAGGGTATATCCTCCTTTCTCCCATCATGACCAACAACTCAAAACTTAAGAAGCCAAGTTGTATCATGAAACTTTTAAATCTAAATTTACCTATTGCATGGCCTTTGTGTGATGTAGAACACTACATATTACTATGATAACAAGAATGCAATCTTATGTATGGGTTATATTGATTCATTTAACAAGGATATTACCACATATAAACTGAAATCCCATCTAACGTAGCTTTGGGGCACATAACATAGCATACAAATATGCAAATTTCAACCCATATATATGTTGGAAAAGGGAGATTGTTTGCTTGATAAAAGAATATTATTTGTTGTTGAGAAAATGAGATTAAAAACAAGGGAATCATGGTTGTTTTGTGTGACTATAGGCATGCATAATAATGAAGGTAAATACTATTAAGCAATGAATATGTACCTCTTTCTTTGGCTTCTATGAGCTTGATCCAACTTTGGCTAGGTTTTCCACAATGAATAATCTTTAATCTTAGTGCAAAAAATCACTTGAAAGGGTCCCTCTCTCCCCACAAACTCAATGTTCAAAAGGAAACAAAAAGCCACATTCAAACAAAAAATGCAACCTATACAGCCACAATTTGCTACAGTTATTTATACCTCTTACTAGCAACATTCTAGGCTGTCAATGTTGCCCCAAACCCCTCAAAAGGTCAATCTAATACACTAAGCAATGAGCGTAATTTACCCACATAAAGAACTTATGATTATATATGTTTGCAGTTTACGAGAAATAGCTCCAAATTTAGCCTATTGATCTGAACTTAAAGGCTAGGATAACTTAACGCATTTCCACAAGAATACCCTAAATCCAAGCAAACGAAAATTCACTCTAGTTCAAAGGTCCCTTAATGGGCAGGTTATGATTGTCAAATTGCTTCATTTTTCCTTCTAAAAATGGTATCTTGGCTCAAAGACTATGTGCCTACAAAATTGAAGATACATTGGCTGCAATACCTCTTTGTGTATGTAGTATTAATTCAACTTAGGGAGTATGATGAGTGCTAGATTGATTTCAGAGGTTGATAACTTCCTCATAATATAAATTTATGTTATAACAAGCAACAATACAGCTCATAACATTACTTCATACCATCTCTAATCCAAAGGGTATATCCTCCCTCCTGCCATGACCAACAACTCAAAGCATAAAAAGCCAAGCTCTATCATGATACTTTTGAATCATAATTTACCTATCACCTGGGCTTTGTGTAAAGTAGTGTTGATGTTAATATACATCGGAATATATTTATGTCGGCCCCAATATGTAACTTTATATTCTATATTTTACTATGTCAACCCCAATATGTAAATATATTTTATATTTGACTATGTCGACCCCAATTTGATTGAAAAACTATTAATAGAGGGCATGAACCTCTAATTTGATCATCAATTCATTCGCTCTTCTCTCTTGTATCTGTGATCTGATCTGAGGTATCCTGAGGTAGTCGAGTTTTTGATCTGAGGAATTCTAAGGTAGTCGAGCTCTATCTGTGGGATTCTAAGGTGGCTGAGTTCTGTCCAAGGGTTTCTAAGGAGGCCGAATTTCTATTTTGATGTTTCCTTATCTCATGGGAGATAAGTATCTTACTCTTGTTGTGGGGTTCTACATGGCAATGTACCTATTCTTCTAAAGTTAATATTAAGACAAGTTTGTTGGGTTTTTTTCCCCACGAGGGTTTCCCCCGATAAATATTTGTGTCTACTATGCTTAGCTATCTCTCTGTGATCCTATTGTTATATGGTTGATATTTTTCAATGTATGGTTTTTCTATGATTAATTTGGCATAAGTATATTAAATATCATAAGGCAGTAATCGTCATGATCTGGAAAAAAAAAAACTTGAAAAATTCAACATGGTACCAGAGCTAGGTTGTTGACAAGTTCAGATGTGTCTAAGCACAGTTCAGATCTGCAAAACTTTGCAAAAGGGTTTCAGTCATAATTTTATGCAGGACGTTTGGGTGAAAGAGTTGAGTGTTGGGCAATTTTTTGCATGAGAAAAGTTGCCTTTCCCTAGCAAATCTCCTGGGAGCTTCACATCTCAACACAACCCTTGCAACTCTAGTGTTGAAATTTTGAGAAGATTAAAGTTTCAAGGTTGTAATCATAATGTTGGTTGGTCTTGGGATTGAAGACAGGTTGGAAGGGGCCACAAACTTCCGTACTTGGAAAGGAAGGATTCTCCTACTCTTGAAGAATTAGATCTTCAAGATCATGTGAAGCAAGTCATTCCAGACCCAGAGGGAGCCAGAGATAAAGTCGGACATAAGAAAAATGAGGCCTCTGCCAAGAGGATCTCGGTAGACTTTGTCATAGATCATTTGGTCCCGCATATTATAGCTTTAAAGATAGCCAAGGAAATGTATGATGGCTTGGGGAAGTTGTTTGAAATTCAAAATACCAGTAGAAATATCACCATGAGAGAACAGCTCTGCAACTCTAAGATGTCCAAGATAGATTCAATTTCAACATACTTTATGAAGGTTTCTCAAATCAGGGATCAGCTTTCTACTATTGGGGAAAGTGTTGAAGATTTAGAACTTGTCAAGGTAACCTTGAGTGGATTTCCCTCTGTATGGGATCCATTTATAAAGAGCATTTGCGGTCAAGAAAAGCTTCCTAGTTTTGATCAGCTATGGGCAAAGTTCATCCAAGAAGAAGCCAAAGAACTCTCTAAAGAGTCATCTTCACAAGGATGAAGAAGATCATTATTTTGCAGCTCATGCAAGAAAAGTCAAAGGGAAGAAGGTTTTTGACAAAAAGAAAGAAGATAGAAGATCTGCTCCTTACTAGAAAAAGAAGAAAGACTTATCCAAAGTGAAGTGCTTTAGTTGTTAAGACTATGGACACTATGTTGCTCAGTGTCCTCATGGAAAGAGGAAAAAGGTAAGCAACATGCATCTACAGTTGATATTGATGGGCACTCTCACCAGAAAGAATTCAGAAGGAGTCCAAGCTAGATGATATTGCAAATGGAATTAAGAAGGAATTCTTCTTTATCTCCGCTCTTACAGGGACTATCACTCATGGGAATGATATATGGTTAGTGGACAATGGTGCTTCCAAGCATATGACAGGTTAGCGAAGTTCTCTTTCAAATGTGAAAGAGAAAGACAGTTTTGCAAGTGGAACTTGGTGACAATACCAAGTATGCAGTAAAAGGCATTAGTGCAACCTCTGTCAAGCTAGATTCTGGGAACTGTCTTCATATGAGAGATGTTTTGCTTGTACCTAGGTTAAAGAACCTAGTATCTATTTCAGCTTTAGAGGATTGAGGCTACAAAGTAGCATTTGTGGATGGTCAGGTTCTTGTATGGCCTAAGGGCTCGAACATAGGCTTAGCTTTAGTGATTGGTTTCAAGAGGGAGATCTATACAAATTAACAGGTCAATACACTCCTTGAGTGGTTACTTATATTATATGACCTTTTTTTGAGGTCAAACAATGGAGTAGAGTACAGCTCCAAAGACTTCAATGATTCCTGCAAGAAGGTAGGAACCAAGAGGGAGTTCTCAGTGCCTTACAACCCTTAGCATAATGGGGTTACAGAAAGGAACAACAGGTCCATGGTGGAGGAAACCAAAGCTATGAGTCATGATTAGGATTTACCTATGTCTCTATGGGATGAGGCATCCAATACAATTGTTTATATTAAAAACAGAAGTCCTCATTGGATATCAGGGGGAAAGACTCCCGAGGAGGTATTCACAGGTGTGAAGCCTGAGGATCTTTGGTTGCCCAGCATACATTCATGTACTGAAGGAGAAAAGGACGAAGCTAGAGCCTTCTAGTCAAAAGGGAATCTTTGTGGGATACAATGAGACCTCGAAGGCGTACAAAGTTTATATTCCAAAACAGAGATGAATTGAGGTCAGTCGAGATGTCACTTTCAATGAGGAGGAAATCTTCCGAAGATCTAGTGAGCCTCAAAGGAATAGCGATGATGAGGAGCAGGAGGCCCCACATGATGTGGACATTGATCATGTCAATAACAAAGATGAGGAGCAAGAGGCTCCACAGGATATGGACATTGATCATGTCGATCTCGATGATCATCAGGAGGCTCCAGTTGATCCAGTAGATCATCTCATAAACGTTCTAGTGGACAGGAAGAGGCCTACGTGGTTTCATGAGACTTTGCAGGATGCTACACCTCCTTGTGGTACTTTGAGAGAAAGTAAGAGACCACAGAGATTCTCGAACTATATGGCATTGATGAGCCACATCATTAATTCTGATCCTTCCAGTTATGAAGAGGTTGCTAGTCAACAAGTTTGGAAGGTGCCATGATGGAGGAGTACAAGTCCATCATGAAGAATGTTGTGTGGGAGACAGTTCAGAGGCCAGAAAAGAAGTTAGTGGTGACTTCCAAGTGGATCTTAAGATCAAGCATGCAACAGATTGCAACATAGTGGTTCTCTCATAATGAGGAAGTGGACTATGATGTGACATTTGCTCCAATCGCCAGGTACACATTCATTAGGATCATTTGGATCGACTTTCTCATCCCATTCCTTTCATTTAATGAACCTAAACCGACTTTGGATACCTTTTTCTACTTTTTATTATTAAATGTCACTTTATAGCATTTTCTCGCTAAACTTTAATTTAAGTGACTTTATAAAGTTAAGTCATTTTTGAAACCTCATTAAATAATTATAAAGCGACTTTTATGTAGTAATATATTTTTTCCTTGAGTCACTCCATAACCCTTTTTTTAATCAATTAGTTGCTCAATGTCCCTTATAGTGTTGTGATTCACCCACTTACATTGATTAATTAATTGAATCCCTCTGATCAAGCGGACACACCCCAAGTCACCTCCACTTGCCCCACCAAATAACACAAAGGAATTCAGGACATTACACATTCACTCTCCTATGTAATGTATTACTAAGATGCAAGCTTAGCTACTATACCTAGGTTTTTTTATCTCCCCTAGTACTTAAATATTGACAAAGTCAAAACCCCACTTTAGAGTTTATATTGTTGATCTTGATCTTACCAAAATATAAATTAATAAAGGAATCCATGAAGAGACATACAAGGCCTACCTTAAGCCAACATCGACAATATTGAGAAATCCTTTAAAGCATAAGTTTCTTCAATAGTTTTACTTGTAACTCCAAGTTAACCAAATCCATGGTCCAAAGTATGATACAATGTTGTGTGAATCCCTTTGGTGCAATACCAAGGCTGTCCACTCCTATTTTAAGACTTGGATCGCCACATTCCATAAGAAATGGTACAATCTTTAGATTCCCTCTTTAGTGTGAAATTTGTGGATGGCACCACTACCTTTTTAGATATTCACAATTTGGCTTTATTTATTTTTAAGTTGTTTCAGTTTCACATAATCTTTAGATTCCCTCTTTAATATGGAATTTGGGAAATGACACCACTACCTTTTTAAATATTTGTAATTTGGGTTCATCTTTGAGAGGTTTCAATTTCAACATAAAACCCTCTACTTAAAAATTCATCCCATATTGTTAACTCTAGACTAATCACCTCATACTTTGAGACTCGAGATAGAGCATGTCCTAAAACGTACAAGGATCAAACTACACTGAAGTGATCGAACAACAAAGTTTTCAACAACCTCTCCAAATGATTAACATAAATGTTATCACCTATGATTGTTGGGTTCAACAACCTCTCAGAAATCATAAACATAGTCACATATTTCTTCTCCTTTTCCATCTATCTTCTTTTGGTTTTTTGACATATAATGTTTCATGGTTTTCTCATAGTTTACCTTTACATTGGATATTTTATTCTTGTATTTTTTTTCAAACCAGTGTTGCTAATCACTTAATATAAATTAAATAATATTAAATCACTTAATGTAAAGACAACATCCTACGTTATGTGAAACCGAGTCATCATCTTGTGCACACTCGTGATGTTGTTTTGTGATAGGGAGCACATTTTCTTACATATAAATCAAGGCACTTGTCATGATCTCTTGACAAGTTGAAGCAGTTGTTCACGGTTACATGAGGATTGAATACATAAAAAAATTGAGTCAAAGGTAAATTAATTCCTTGGTTATCGAACAAAACTATTGATGGTTGCACCAAACCTCAATAGAATTTAGGGCAACATATTCGTTGTAAATTAATTCCTTGGTTATCGAGCAAAACTATTGATGGTTGCACCAAACCTCAATAGAATTTAGGGCAACATATTCGTTTATGATATAGCATAGTGTTTTTTTAAACAAGTTCACCATGATACCTCCACCATGCACCAAACCATACGCTACAAAATCTTGAAAAGCTAGCAATAGATAGTATTGCTATATAGTAAGATATTACAGCTACACATAATATATGGACCACCTAAAAGTGCAAAATCTCAACATTGTCAACCACAATCTCGATTGTGGTCAAATAATAGCAGATGTTTATTTATTTATTGTCTTCAAAATCAAATATTTTTTACAGTTCCTGAAGATTTTGTTCCACTAATTTTCTATTTATCCTTCTTTAATCAGATATGCTTGCTTACTTGAGGGGATTGGGCAACTTCAAATAAAATTATCTTCTCATTCAATTTGTTTCAATGTAATTGAATAAACTTTCGTTTTGCCTACATCAATGTAAAGTAAGAGTACTCCCGTGTGATTTTAGTTTTTATTTCATTTAAATATCTTCTGTTTCCATTAATATTAAATCACTAAACTCAACAAAATAACCCCAAATAAATTAAGTGTACTCCCGTAACACCTAACATATAACACATAGAAGAAAAGGAAAGGATGAAAGCCTCAGTGTGATTTTAGTTTTTATTTCATTTAAATTTCTTCTTTTTCCATTAATATTAAATCGCCAAACTTGACAAAATAACCCCAAATACCACTAATATAAAATATAAAAAGAGTAAACAGAACATAAAACAAACTAATACAAGCAACCATATAAAAGAGTAAACAGAACATAAAACAAACTAATACAAGCAACCATATAAAACCAAATTGAGATGCTTTTCCGCCTACTTTTGAGACAAGTAGATAAACAAGATTCGAACTTTAACTTAATTACAAAAGACATAACAAGCAATAAGTTGAAACCAACGACAATAGAAACAGCAGCATCCATAACAGACTACAATGATCTGAGACAGAGGAGCGAGCTATTTCATTTTGACTTATTCGTGACCACACTCCCAGTAAATTCAAATGATCTAGGCTTTGTTAATATCTAGTGTGAAAACTGTCCATTGTAGTTCCTGACTTCGTATTTAATGCAAGAAGTTCCTCGTCAGGCTTTTAAATTGTTGCGATTTGTGATGTGTAGTTGCTCTTACATCATTCGTGAAAGATGCCATAGGCCACATGTCAAATAAAAACCACTAGGCCAAAGGCTCTGCTCCAATACCACAAAGCGAGGGCAATTTTAAAGAGATTATTCAAGCAAAACATGATCAAGATGGTATGTTTAAGATGGTATAATCTTCCAAAAAGTAACTCAATGCATGCGTAGATTATCCGTGTGCTAATAATTTTGATCCTTGGAATCCTTCAAGGAACTAACATAGTTGGCGTATTAAATAGATAACTTATAATTTCCCTCGAATTTGGTCCATAACTCAATGCATGCGTAGATTATCCGTGTGCTAATAATTTTGATCCTTGGAATCCTTCAAGGAACTAACATAGCTGGCGTATTAAATAGATAACTTATAATTTCCCTCGAATTTGGTCCAACGAAATACATGTATATGACACTTTTTGAATGTATGCCAAACCTAATTGTCTTTCTCAAACCAGTTGAAGTTACCTTTAATGAACCTTGCAGATAAGTCCTCTCCCCAAGTTTAAGCCACTTTGAAATTTATAAGCACTTAGTCTATATTTTGCCAATGCATTTGCCATCAATATCCTAACCACAAGCATATATGAAGTAGCCCTTACCATAATGATATGGGTCATCTTATGCCAAGCAATTGTTCTCGACTTTGCAAGTGTTCAATGTTATGAAAGAAGTTAAAATAGCAGATTGTGAGATTAATGACTGAACACGCCCCTCGTACCAAACGTATTTAAAGCATAGCCACAAGGGTAGCATGCAACCTTGTTATTGTTAAGTAGTCCACCCCACCAATAAACATTTATTTCATACCAAATTTCCTTCTTATGCATTAGCTTAAAATGACAAAGCAATAGAATTTCCTCAATGCGAATAAAAAAAGGATTAATAGTGAAATTCAGAAAACCTCGTAGACAAGGAAATTCAATTAATTGCTAGAGGCAGAAAACCTCAAGCAAACAAAAGAAACAGCATACATTCATAGAAATACAAATCCAAAATGATTTTATTGCCCCCATAAGCAATTTTTACAGTTTACAATTCAGAACTCACAACAATAGATGCATTTTATTATCAAGAACGAGATGTGCTTCAGCTTTGCCTTTCTCGTACCCACTCAACATAATGGTCCAAAATCAAGGGCCAAGCGAGGGTTGAATCGTAATTCTCAAAGTCCGGGTAATGGATCTGAAATGAAATGACTAGAGATATTAGACGTCATTGGATTTCTCTAAAAAGTGCAAACTAAGATCAAGTTTGAATTTAACAAAAGGAAATATTAAAAAAAAAAAGTGAATGCTCATGCATTCAAAAGGGTGTTATGAATCACATACCTCGTCACAAAATCGTAGAAAACACAACCATTGATCAAGATTTATTGCTTTGTACTCCTTTTGATTCTGTGCTCAAGAAAAAAAAAATGGTACATAAACAAAACAGACTGCCGACAAGGCACATAGACAATGAAAACAAACTTCAAGATATCAAAATGAGACTACATGATATCAAATGAATCATTCAATGAGGTAGTTGATTCTATGGTTCTCAACAAGCCCGGAGTAGGACAGGCCATAAAACAATTATACAAGGAACAAAAATGGCTAGATCGTCAGAGAGAAGCTCATTCCAGGCTTGCCAAATCTCTTGATTAGTAGGAGACGAGCTGTAATATCCCAATTTTGACCCCATTGCATTAAAAATGTAAATGATGTAATGTTGTTATAAAATCGTGGTGAGGAGCTCAAGGCCAAGGCCCCGCCACCGATTTAGTGTCAAAAACTGATGCATATGGTTTGTGTGCTAGCCAGGCACAATAGAAACCGTAAATAGTATATAAATATGCATTTTAATAAAAACACCCACAACTAGCTATGCAATGCAAAGAGAGTATGGAGGCATGATTTTTACAAGGAATTGGGAGGGAAATATTCAAACCCTTGGAGCCAATCAAGTCAAGCCAAGTGTCAATGAGAGAACCCATAAACCCTCAACTACCCATATTGACTTTTGTACCCAATCATTTATTTCTTTCAAGAGTTGGTTGAAGTATAGTTAATGCCTTGGGGAATGGGGAGGTATGGCTGCCCAAATTCGAGTATGGGCAAGCCACCATTTTGGGAAAAAACGTGTTTGGCTTCATTGGCAAGAAAAGAGACACGAAATTGCTCCCCAAGCCATTATTCACCCATTGCCTTTACTCTCTCACGCAGTCTGAGCTTCCTGGGTGTTTTCCTCCATGTTTTTGTTGTGGTTTCCTTCATGTTTCTACCGGGAAAGGGCATTTTTGTATTGTATAACAGTGGGAAAAAAGGGAAATCGATTGGGGGTCCATAGAGACCGTTTATGGCCATCTAGATGCTCACATACCCGTGGGAGAAATCGTTTTTTTTTCCCTGTGGAAGAATTTTCTTTCTCACAATTTATTTTGGGTGTGCCACGAATTGGAAGAATCCGTGGGAACCCTGTTTTTGTATATCCTATAGTAAAACTGTTTATCCAAGCCCAACCTTTGAGCTTGTTGTGTGTGTATAGAGTATGTTGGGTTATGGATATCCATTGTTTTGGCTGGAGCTTGAGTGCAAGCATCCATAAATGAAGAGGGTTCAGATTTAGCCTGATAAACCTAGCTATGAACTGGCTTGGCTTAGATGTGATGGTCATCTTGCTGTGCATCAAATGTAGGGTCCCATTCCTTGTAGAAATCATGCGCAGCTCGGGGGTGCTAACTATGCTGAGAGATTGATGAGCATAGTTGGCCTATGGCTGGGTGGAACGTTGCAGTTGCGTAGCTAGTTACTTGGGACAGCATTACATCAAGATGAGTATTCTTTATGAGTTTTACTTCTGCATTGTTTTTATTTGAAGACAGTTATGATTATGCTGATAAATGTGTATGGATAGTTAACTTCCGCTGTGCATGTTTATTTGATTATGCATCTGCACACATATGTATTTTATTTGTATGAATCTAATGAATGCAGCTGAGTTATTTGGTAAAAAGCCCAAGTTCTGTAGTCATGTTCCCTTCCTTGCGCCGGATCGATGGGAAGGGACTTGAAACGAGCAATGACAGAAACATTGACAGCATTTAATCCTAAACCTTGGTTAAAACGACAAGACAGTTTGGCTGTGTCTATTCAATTTGGACAGTTATCTCCCATTGTTGAAAACACTGGGACATAAAAGAGTCGGGTTTATTACTTGTAGACATATCTACAATTTGCATTATGCTAGAGGTTCAGTTCTTAGGACAACTCATCCACCTATTGAATCTAGAAAGCCATCTTTAAAAGTTGATACTGCTGGTTGTTAAAAACCTGAGATGTCAGCGACTCTGCATTCATGTACTACTGATCATAACTGAGTTGTCAACAAGACTGATTTTCACATAATCTCTTACTATATTGTAACATTAAATAGATATAAAGTATCCTAATAACATCCCTAAACCAATTTGACAAAGGGAAAGCAACTCCAGGAGGTCAAACACCCTCCCCAACACACACAAGGGCTCTACACAAAATATGATGAAAGTGTGCCCTAAGAAACCTCTATTTGTATACTCGTAAATTGTAATGACCCCTAAATTACTTAGATATAAATATCGATCAATTCTGTAACAGATAGAGACTATCAATTTATTAGTGACATTTTGGATTAGATATAACTAGACACCACAAATATAATTGTAAAGAGATGATATGTGTGCACATATGAAATAATTGTTCTAATGTGTGATGGTAATTCTAAATAAGATTCCATGGCGAGCATGACTGTCAAAATAAGCCTACATAGTCTGCAAAATGGATTTTCATGCATGAGCTTTTATGCAGTGCAGTTTTACATGGTTAAAATCTATGTTACCAGGAATAAGAAACAAAACACAAAATGAGTACAGTACAGGATGATGTCAAATGCCCAAGCTTAGTGACATATTGATGTAATTGGTCCATCTGGGATGGTAGGAGAAGAGGAGATTGATGGAGTCATACTATGAACAAACAGGTTTTGAAATGAGAGTTTGACCTTGTCAGATAACAATAGAATGGAAATTTATGTTTTGTTTGGAAGGTAAGAAAGCAGGGATGGCAGGTGCGGGCTGGGATCATCTTTGATCCCGGAGGAACTCAAGAAAGAAGCTTTGCTTTGGGATTAGGAATGGAAACAAATAATCAGGCAAAGGCCTGGGCTCTTCTTCAAGGCATAAGGATGGCAAATCCATCAAAAATAAAGACCATGCTTGTCTTTAGAGACTCCTTGATTCTTATTCAATACCTAAATAAGAACTCTGCCAATAGACAACACTCTTGCAAGCATCATCACAAACAAAGGAGGGAAATACAAATGTTCAATGAGGTTCAATTCTACCACATTCTAAGATCCATGAACCCAGAAGCTGATCGATTAGCCAATCAGGCCTCTAGGCTCGAAGAAGGCCATATGATAAAAAAATGAGGATAATGATTTCAACCCTATCCCCTAAAGTTTTTTACCCACTCCTACATTTGTAGGATGGCAAGGACACATTGCAAAGTCATTTACTCCCACATCTGGTGAAGGTATGTAGCATTAAACCTCACCCCGACTTTGCACATACCTCTCCTCCACCAGCTTCAGGGTATTGAAGCCATGGATCAGCATATGGATGGTGAATATGGGATGTATAGTTCAGGAGATCGAGCTCGACAGCTACAGTGCAGGAAGATAAGTTGGACTTTGCCTTCTCTGCTGTCTGTCAGTGGTTTGTTTGTGCAACGGGACTCACAATGGCAATGGGTATAAACTGAGTGAATTCTGTTCAACCTGGGCGTTCTGAGGCCCTCTTGGACAGCCACCCACATGCAATTTCTGCTCCAGGGAATTTGGGTTTAGTTTGGCATGTTGAGTCAGTGAAAAAAGGTAATGAAATTTATGGTTAAGGAGGACAAGCTCATCCGCTACAGGTAAGTCGGACTTGGCCTTCTTTGCCCGGTCTGCCATTGGGATGCTTGCATTCCAGGACTCAGAGTGGTAATAGTTATAATTATTTTGTGAATGTTATGCTTGCATTCCAGGAAGATAAGTTGGACTTTGCCTTCTCTGCTGTCTGTCATTGGTTTGTTTGTGCAACGGGACTCACAATGGCAATGGGTATAAACTGAGTGAATTCTGTTCAACCTGGGCGTTCTGAGGCCTTCTTGGACAGCCACCCACATGCAATTTCTGCTCCAGGGAATTTGGGTTTAGTTTGGCATGTTGAGTCAGTGAAAAAAGGTAATGAAATTTATGGTTAAGGAGGACAAGCTCATCCGCTACAGGTAAGTCGGACTTGGACTTCTTTGCCCGGTCTGCCATTGGGATGCTTGCATTCCAGGACTCAGAGTGGTAATAGTTATAATTATTTTGTGAATGTTATTAGACCTGGGTGTTCCAAGCCTCTCTTGGACAGTTGCCCACATGCAATTTCTGCTACAGGGAATTGGTGTTTAAAATTGTATGTTGAGACATTGAAACGTGGTAATTCCAACAGCGCGTTGCTGGGCAGTTTGTGCATTCTGTGGACCTGTTCTGTCCAGCTGCTTTTGATTTGAATTGGGGATTTGGAAACTGTCATTCTGAGTGGGGTCTGTGCATGTGGTGGCTAAGCATGGATGACCATGCCTCCAACTGTCAGAAAGATATTCAAGAAATTAGAAGGTTTCTGAGGTGGCAATAGGAGCTAATAAGCGGCAATCAAATCTCCATATTCTCAGTTACCACGAAAGCTTACAAATTATCTGCAGACCTCTCAAAATGCCATAATTATGGACATCCTGGGTCTAAGACTCGGCTAGCTTGGGACTCGGCAGACTCGGATAAGACTCAGCAAAGACTCGGCAAATATGAAAAAAATTAAAAATGTGGTAACTTTTAAGCACAAAAAACATACATAACAACATTTCTAATCCATATAAGTTATAAAAACAATTCTATGCACAATTTCATTAGATCATCTCATAAAAATAGATAATACAACATTTGACACTCCATATTTGTATGCAAAATAGTGAACTGAAAGATGATTCCTTGAACACATTCCAAAATAGTACCAAGTTCAAATACATAACTAGAAAATCAAAAACGATAGTGTCTCCAATTCCAAACTCGAGTCTCATGCATGACTACGAGCAATGGAACGCCTAGTATAGGCCCTACTAGAGCTAGTGACAACATCACTAGATGGAAAAATCAACTGTGATGCAAGTGTGTTTCGCGTTTCCATTTCAGAAAATGGTACACCAAAGGGACCCTCGATCTCTTCATCAAGCCATGTCAAATCAGAAGGAGCTTCATCCTCCACTACCCAATCAGAGACTAGATCAATCTGATCCAATAAAATTGGATCCAAATCCTTTGCCCGCAGCTGTTTTGTGAGCATCCAAAGGTTGTAGTATATGTAGACCAACTTCTCCAACCTCTCATGCTCCAACCTATTGCGCTTTTTGGTGTGGATGTGCTCGAATATTGACCAATTGCGCTCACAACCTGAAGCGCTGCAAGGATGACTCAAGATTCTGATGGCGAATTCCTGTAGTTGTGGTGCCTCAGTGCCACAATCTAACCACCAATGGGCTGTTATAAAAAACCGAGAAACAAAGATTACAAGTTTTGCAATGTCAAACTTGAAAAATGTAACTAGCAAAATAAAATTTAACAAATTACGAATTGAATCTTACATGGCATTTTCTTCTCCCTGAGACATTGTGTTGAGCTAAATCCAAACATGCCAGATGATTCCTTGTACATATCTCGCTGCATATTAATTAGGTCTTGAGTCTCTTGATTGGGGTATCCTCTCAATGCATATCATCACACCTCTCATCACCTCAGGATCTTTTTGAATTTTAGACCCATCATTAGAGAATATGCTTGGATTGAGATATGCCCCTGATGCATGTAATGGTGAATGTAGCTGCCTGTCCCACCTGGAATCAATAATATCCCATATAGGAGGATATTTTGATTCATCCCCCTTATAGAAGACCTTGATGGCCTCTTTGGCCCTGTCCATCCCCTCATAAACATACCCCATTGGTGGTTTGTCACCATCCATGATCCTCAACACTTTCACAAGTGGTTCTGTCATGCTGACAATCTCGGTGACTTCCTCCCATAAACTATCTGTACAGACAGACAAACTCATAGCCATTGCATCTGGTTTTGTGATGTCCTTATATTGTATCCACTCCCTGCTACTAACCATCTGTCTCAATGCTTGGTACTCATTAAGAAGGCTTTGGAGGGAGAGAAAATTTGTTGCAAACCGTGTGACAGCAAGGCGACTGAGTTCACCTTCTGTGTGCTCTCTCATAAGGCTCAACACCCAAGCATGGTTATAAATGTACTTGGTTATTTGCTTGCACTCATGAACCACATCTTGCACCCACTCCAACTTCCCAATGTCCTCCAAAATCAAATCTATACAGTGGGCAGCACAAGGGGTCCAAAAAATAGTAGGGTATTTTGCACAAAGCAATTTACCTGTTGCCACGTAATTTGCAGCGTTGTCCGTGATTACTTGGACAACATGTTTGGCCCCCACTTCTTCTACAACCTCTACTAACAATGTAAATATCATATTTGCATCTTTCACATGTGAAGATGCATCAACAGATTTCAAGAACATTGTTCCTTTAGGGCAAGCCACAAGAAAATTTATCATTCTACTCCTCTGATCTATCCACCCATCTGACAAGATTGTGCAACCTGTAAACTGAGCTTTTAATGCTCTCCAACTGTGCCTTGACACACTGCAACTCCTCATCTAGATCTTCCCCCCTAAGTGCATTGTAAGAGGGGGCTTTGTATCCAGGGCCAGCGCTTGCAATAGCATCTACCATGGGCTGATAAAAAGGAGACCTTACAATGTTGAATGACATGTTGTCATGGTACCAAAACCTCCTCACTGCCATATCTGCCTCCTTCCTTTTCCTTTCATTAAAGCTTTCCAAGGTTGGTTGAGATCCCAGGGTTGTACGAGGAAGGAAGAAAGGAGAGGTGATAGATGGGTTTGGTGCAACACTTGGTGCAAAACTTGATGAGCAATTGCCTAGAGGTCCCATTGGAGATCTGCCATCCCTGCTATTTCAAACCTAAGCCTAGTTCTTTTGGCATTTTGTTCTTTGATGCCTTCCAAAGCAGCGTGCATTTCCGTTGTGACTTCTTCAGGGCAGCCATCGCAAACTACAACATCCTTGCACACAACTCGAGCTAGGTGGTGTTTTAGCCTCTTTATGCCCCCATACATAGTCATTGGACAATATTTGCACTTTACTTGATTGCCTTGCCCCGGGACCACCTAGACACAATGTCCTCATGCTTTATCAAGAGGCCTTCCAGGTCTGCCCTTAGGTGCCATGGATCTAAAAGTGGAAAATGAAAAAAATTATAAATTAAAATGAAATGAAAATTTGTATTTTGTAATTAAATTTAAGTGATTGTTGGCATGCCTTTGTAGGTTGCCATCATAGCCTGCAGGCCCGTAGGTTGCCCCTGTGGCAGCCTACAGGCCTGTAGGATGTGATGGAAGCCTCCACAGGATGCCAAAACATTAATTATTTTAATGTTTTGGCAGCCTGTGGAGGCTGTGATGGCAGCCTCCACAAGCTGCGAAAACAACAAAACTTAATAAAAATCAATGCAAAAGATTAAAGCAAAACTTTAAAAAAAAAAATTAGAACCAAAACAAAAACAAAAAAATAGTAAACCAACCTGAACTAGTTGACAGATGAACTCGACAACCCTGACCCTGCACAGTTGCCAATGGAAACCAATGCTGGCAGCTGAAATCCTAGGATGCAAAAAAAAAAATTAATACAAAACATAAAAAAAATTTATTAAAAAGTTTAAAGTTTAAACTTAAAAGTTAAAACAAAAACAAAAACAAAAGCTAACCAGAACAGGATTTCTGCCTGCTAGGCCGCAAATCCTTAATGCTCAAAAAGTGTGAAGCTGTGATGCTCACTCGACCTCCAATCAACTCTCGCAGAGGCTACCAAAAACACCAACATATGGCAGAAATTAAAAGATTTAAGACAAAACATTAAAAAAAATATCAAGAAGCTTTAAACTTAAAACAACAAAATTTAAAAACAAAACCAAAAAAAACAAAAAACTAACCCGAATCTGGTTCGTTGGCAGCAATGCGAACTTGTGATGCTCAATTGAGCTCCAATTGAACTCCCTTCCACCTGCAACGAGACCAATCGAACTCCCGTCGCACTCCGTCCAACTACAGTCGGACTCCCGTCGAGGTGCCTTCAAACTCCACAATAGTCGAACTCCCGTCAAGGTGATGAGCTTGGGGGCAAGGAAGAAGGTTGTGCATAGACAGGCAATGAGATGCCTTCTTAAAAAGTTTCCCGCGACACATTCCCCTGCCAGAACAAATCCCGAATCGATTACGTGGAAGGGACATGGCCCTTTCCAGCGGGTGACACGAACTCGGTGAGTTTGGCGATTGCATGTCAAGTTCCCCGATTAGGGCGAGTTCACCAAGTCGCGAGTATTGTTGGCGAGTATCAAGCGAGTACCTGTTCTGGAAACCACTCGGGCACACTTGACAAGACTCGCAAGTACTGGGCGAGTGTGACTACACTGGTATGTACATATAGGGAGCAGCGGTAATATAAACTTGAGAACCTTTTGATGTAAACAAGAATAGAAAACTAACTCAAAATATCACAACCTAAAAAACTAACTTGATTTTTATGTGCATATGCAGATAAAGGAGGAAGACAAAGCACAGGGTCTGCAATTTTAAATTGCAGACCTGTATTTAGGGCTCGGTGGGGGATAAAAGTAGAAGGAAAGGCAACCGAGAGGGTGGAGAAGGGAGATGAATGGAGTGGAGAAGGGAGTATGGAGGATGGATGAAATGGAAAGGAGAAAGGGAAGGTAATGGGGAAGGAAAGGAAGTTAGGGTAGGATAAATGGGATAGCGAAGGGAGATGGAGAGAAGGCCGAGGATGATAGGAGCAGCGAAGGAGGGGGGAGCAGGTTCGAATGGAATAGCAGGCTACAGCAAAAAAGAAGCAGGTCCGAGGATAGCAGCAGGGCCAACGAAGGGGTTAGGAGGAGGTCCGAGGGTGTAGGATAGGGAAGGAAGGCAGTGCGAGCTAGATGGCAAAGAGGACGAAGGAGGGCCAAGGGTAGCTTTAGGGTTTTTTATGCATAAAAATGTTCAGAAAAACATAAAAAAGAAAACTAATTTAACCAAATAATCAAAAAATTAAATTAATATCTACACAATACACAAATTAGGGTTAGAAAAACGTAAAGAATCTAATCTAACATAATATGTACATAGGAAACAAAATCAAGGTTTTTTAGGATTTTTGACATTTTTAAAAAAATTAGGGCTTCCAACAATTTCGCCCTAGGGTTTCTAGGGACAAAAAGGGCAGGTCGAATTTATAGGAGGAAGGGCCAAAATTTTAGGGAGCCCAAAAAATGTAAAAAAAATAAATTTTTTTTTATTTTTAGGGTTTTTGTCATAAAATTGCAAACCTAATCCTAACCCTAATTCTACCAAGAAAATGCAGAATTACACATGAAAATGCAAGTTTAACCTAACACTAATATTTACAAAAATACAAACTCGGAAAATTTACGTTAAAAAGTGTAGATGAACAACATTAGAGCTTCAATAGTGAAATTTACCTAACCCTAGTGCATCAAAGAGGATGGCCCTCCTCTTGAGATGGTGCTTGCCAAGTTTGGACAAGTTAGGGCTTCTTCAACAACTACAAGGGTTGGTTGATGATGTCCTAGCTAAGACAAACTTTGGAGACCTAAAACTCAAGTTGACAATGCTAGGGTAACTAAAGGCTAGAAAATGACTTATGCTAAGGCAAAATGCAACACCAATGGCTACCATTCAACCTTAGACAAGCATACATCCAACATTTAACAAAAAGACATCAAGAGAAAGACTTAGATACCTTCTTGTGCATGTATTAAGCAAACAACTCTTAGCATCACCTTAGCAAATAAACAAGAGCAAAGACTTCAAAGATTTGTCCCCAAATTAGCAAGCATTATCATCCTCAAGAGGTGCACATCACTCAAAGAGCCTTAGTTAGGGAAAAAATAATAAAAAAAGTTTAATCCCATAAAGTTGATGTGTAAAAATGAAGTGAGGAAAAGCTATTTATACTTCACACTCACTTTTACAAAAATAATTAAAATCCAGGTCGACATGCCTTTTTTAAATGTCAAATTGAAATTAGAAATGTCAACTTAAAATTAAAACAAAAATAATATAAAATAATCAAAGTAGTGGGTAAATTGAGGTGTTTTCCCCAGATTTGACACAGGCATGACTAAAAAGGCTAAAAATGAGCAAATCGATCCGTTCTAAAGGCGAGACTATGGAGGGGGAATCGTCATACTCCAACTAACTCCAACAAAAGTGAATTTCCATCAACGCCCCCCCTTATCAAGCATGACAGTCTGCCAAGAAGGATGACGTCGTCATCTGAAGGAGGGCCCAGAGAAAGGGCATTGATGAACTGGAGGACCAGGAGGGTGCTGGAGGTGACCTAGAGGAGAAATAGATGCCTCAATACTAAAATATCTGTCACTGGAGTGTTAAATCAGGGTTGGAGTCATGTGACCCAGTGATCCAACCATGGAAACCCCGGACACCAACCTCAAGGCTTCAAGCCCTTTCATGAGGCAGTCAGCGATGCCACTAAGCCATAGTACTTCCAAGCGAGAAATCAGAGGATCTAGCCATAACTCCTACCCAAAAGAAGCTGGCTAAACACCCCTCGTGGCGAGAAAAAATGAACTCTCTCCCTGGGAGACCTCTGCAAGTGCGTTGGTACTGGTACCATCGTAACATGCAGTTTAAGTATTGGCGGTTGACGTTGAGTTTAAAACTTGTCGCAGCTAGCATGTGCAGCCCGCATATGGCGGGAGCTTGAGGGCACTCCTTCCACCACGTCATGAGCGATCGCGATCGCACGAAATCATTGCTTCGTGATCTTAGCCTCAAGCAATTCAATACTCTATCTTCTATGTAAAAGACCGTAATTTTTTTGGTCTCCCCTTGACCCCTTAACTATGTTTATTTTGTTAAAGTTAATGCAACTGGGAAACCCATTCTCAGGTAGGATGGCACCCTTGACAGTTAACTAGGGTTCCTGGTTAGTTAACCAGGAAAAGTAAGTCCCTAGAAGGTACCCTAGGCCCCCAACAATCTACTAGAGTTCTTGGTTTGGGGCCAAGCAAGTTGATGCCATGGAAAAGTCCTTAGCATGTGGCTAGGGCCCCTATCTGTCTCTAGGGTATTTTGGTCTAGGACCAAACAATTTCTTGGTCACGAGGACCAAGCAAATACTGCAGGCTAAGACAGAGACATCCTAGTCTAGGACCAGGCAAATTCTTGGTCAAGGACCAAACAAGTCTTGCAGGTGGTTGATCAACATTCAGTCTAGTACCGAAGCTCAGCATGGGGCTGAGGACCATTCTCCGAGAGAATGGAGGACCTGCTCAGGAACCAAGAGGTTGATCAACATGATTCAGTGTGGGACTGAAGCTCAATCTAGGGCTAAGAGCCATTCTTTATGAATGGAAGATCTTGGTTAGTTAACCAAGATGATGATGTGTGATGACCACCTCTCCTAGGTCTTCAAGATGGTTGAGCTAGGTTGTCTTCTCAAGGGACTAGCCACCCCTTGATGAAGTCACTAGCACTTGACCTCAGGAGCAATCAGGAGGACCAAAGGATCACATCATCTAGTGTGGACCAGTGTGGACCTCCCTTATACAGTGATGATGAACTTTCAGTTAGTGTATGGAACACTTGTACATTTGAGAGAGAGATGGATGTGCTGTATCCCCACCTTGTTTGCATACCCTTGGTCTCCCCACCTTATTGCTCTTGGTCTTGTGGTTAGAAGGTTTACCACCTTGTCTTGTGGTTAGAAGGTTTACCACCTTGTCTTGTGGTTAGAAGAGTTGTCTTCCCACCTTGTCGATACACCTTTGGTCTTGTGGTTTGTAGGGGTGTTTACCCATCCTAGATCTTTGGGGGCCTTGTTTGTGTTGAACCCTTGTTGGTCTTTGTGCTAAGTCATCCTACCCTTAGCCATGACCTTGGTACCCTCACCTAAGACATCATAATATTAATTTATATTTTTATAAGTGGTGACACTCCTTAATGTATAATGTCTTGACCCTAGTACCCACTCCAAAAGACTTTATAACAATATTTTATATTCTAATTTTTGGTAACCCTCCTTATTTGATGAAACCCTAACTCAATGAAGAATTATAAGGGAGACCTATCTAGAAGCCTCTAAGGGGATATAAATACTAGCCTAATTCTTCATTTGAATCATTACTAAGATATATCTCAGATCTGAGTCGCTTGGGACTATTCTATGGCTTATTGAGGATGACGTCAAGGCTTTTTTTATGCTAGGGTTTGATTATTTTGTACTGTTCAGCTATTGAGGTTATTGCCCATCTTAAAGTCTGCTTGTGGTCTAATCCGCCACCTCTATGAACCGATCTACTACCCCTTTGACTGCTTGGTTAAGGTCGCTGCTCTAGAGAACTATTTTACTGCTCTGTGGACTGATTTGGATAGGTCGCTTGCCTTGTGGACTGTGTTGCTCCTCTACATGGACTGTTCTATTGCTCTGTCGACTAATATATCTCAGATCTGAGTCGCTTGGGACTATTCTATGGCTTATTGAGGATGACGTCAAGGCTTTTTTTATGCTGGGGTTTGATTATTTTGTACTGTTCAACTATTGAAGTTATTGCCCATCTTAAAGTCTGCTTGTGGTCTGATCCGCTACCTGTATGACCCGATCTACTACCCCTTTGACTGCTTGGTTAAGGTCGCTGCTCTAAAGGACTATTTTACTGCTCTGTGGACTGATTTGGATAGGTCGCTTGCCTTGTGGACTGTGTTGCTCCTCTACATGGACTGTTCTATTGCTCTGTGGACTGATTTGGATAGGTCGCCTACCTTGTGGACTGTGTTGCTCCTCTATGTGGATTGTTTTGATGTCTTATAGTAGGTCGCAGCCTTAGGTCTTCCTACCACCCTCTCTTGTGAGCAGTTAGAGCAGGCCGCAGCCTGTTGTGGACTGTTAAGTGTGGGCCGTAGTCGTAGGGCTACCTACCAACCCCAACTGTGAATTGTTAGACTGTTTGAAAGAAGGTCGCAGCCTCTAAAGCTGCCTGCTGCCCTAGTTAAGGTGCATCATGATCTGACTAAGCCCATAATGGGCTGCCGTTACATGAATTGAGGTCGTGACCTATTCCAGCCTGTCTAAGGCTACCTATTGACACTTATGGAGGTTGCTACCCCCTGTGGACTGATTTAGGGTTGAACATTATCTTTTTTGGAGGTCAGTGCCTGTTGAAGCCATTGTTTGGGGTCATATCTACTATGTTAAGTCTGTTTTGACTCAGATCTACTGTGATTTGAGGCTGCCTAGGCTGCTACTGTGATTTGAGGTCTGTCATGACCTATTGGTGACCATCACTGTTGTGCTTAAGATTTATTAGGGTTGTCACCTTGGACTGTTTTTTGGCTTCCCTTGTGTCTTTCTCTCTTTGACTATTTTTGGTTAATGTGTTGGGTCTGATCCTGGAGAAACCTATCCTATAGCCTCTTCCATCTCTCTCTCTCAGGTATGTACTAACCCTCAAGTAAGGGTCAGATTGTTCCAGTTGATTGACTTGCCTCTGAGAGGCACAGTCTATTCTGAAAGATAGATTTCTGAGTATAAGGAAGGTCCTATCTCAATAAGTTGTTAGACTTGTAGATATATTACTGATATTATAATTTTGTCTAAATTGCTACTATTTCTCTGTTGTTTATTGTTATTGTATGCTTCAACTTTAACACAGGGACCTTTGGGAGTGTTATGGTTGAAAGAGATGAAAATTATGTTTTAATTTTTATTTTGCCTTATTACTATTCTGCTTCCAGTACTAGTTTAGAAATTTATTTTTTGCATTGAAGTATAGACTTTTAATTTTCTACTTCAAACCCTAACCTAACCCTAAATTTAACATGGTATTAGAGATTAGGGTTTGTAGCTAATTTTGTTTTGCAGCCTGACAGAATCTACATAGATCCTAAGTTAAGGGTTTGAACTTTATCTAACTTGGCCGCAAAGGTTCATTGGCCAACAAAGTGATAAAGTTGGTAAAGATCCAATATTAATCTTTATGAACTATGTACCATTCAGACATCAATGCACACAATTGGATGGCCTCATATAAGTATTAATTGACTAGAATTAAAATCAATATTTCTGAGATAGCTAAAGAAAAGGATGTGTTTATTACAGTGATACTGACAATCTATGTTCTAAGTGTAATATCAGAAAATGGAATTGACGGGTTGTGGAATTGATGACTCATTGAAGAGGTATGTCAGTCATAACTAGCAAGGTTTGACTCAGGTATGTTTTTTGTGATGAGTATGAAGCTTACTTAACTCTTCATATGGTTGGATATTGACTTGTGATCATAATCATGATACCTTCTAGTTGATCATTTTACTGTGTAAAGAGTTCTATGATTCATTGATTGATGTGATCAGAGTATGCAAGCGTAAAGGAGTTAAGAGTTCATTTATGTATGAATTAAGCATGATCATATGTGTTAAAACACCTAGGGTTATGATCTCATCAAAATAAACTAACAAATGTGTGATGATACATGAGATCTTGAGAATGATTTTATGCACACTTAAAAGGTGCATGCTCAGGTCTAAAGGACACTGGTGTAGAATGCAGAAAGCTCAAAGATACTTGATCATGTGAACTCTACTTGGAGGCAAGAGGGAGGACTCTTTATATTTGAAGTATCATATTTTGATAGTGAAACACACCTTTATGACATATCGCATATATGTGTGATTGATATTATGCTCTTTATGGCATCTAGATAAGACTATGTCATTATGTGAATTTGGTTATTGTTGACTATTGGTGAATTCAACTTATTGGAAATATCGTCAAGAGGAGGATGCTGTGACTTGCTCTGAAAGACAAGTAATATGTTTTGGAAGCACAGTTCCAAAGGGAGCTGAGTGCTCAGACACAAAAGGAGCAGGTGGCTCCACAAGATGAAGGATCAGTTACTAAATGTTCATCCTCCTAAGTCTCAACATAATGTCAGCAAAAGAGAATCTGCAGGTATTTATTGATGACTTGTTCCTTACTAGAATGGAACAATTGGCTAGCTCAGAGATCAAGTGGGAGCAAATTGTGCTCTTCAATCCCCAGCAGAGTGGGATTGCAGAAAAGAAGTAAGAGATGTGAACTTAATGAGGAAGTTGTTTCTTGTTACTTCAAAGAACCTCCCAGTGTTATAGATATGGAAGTGCAAGAAGCACCAGTCCATGAGTCATCTCTTTTAGATGAGCAAAGGGAGGAGGTCTGGGATTCCTCCATTGATCTCATTAAGAACCCTATTAAGAGGCTTCAATGTTGATCTGGTTTGATGTCTCAAATGAGCCACGTCACTGATTCAGGATCCTCCACTTATGAGGAGGCAGCCAAACATCAAGTTTGGAAAGGGTGCTATGATTAAATATCTCCAGTTAATAATGGAGAATGACGTGTGGAAAATGGTTTTCAAACCACAAGGGAAGTCATTTGTAACTTCCAAGTGGATCTATAAGATCAAGCTTCCTATTGACATCAAGAGTTGTTTGAAGCTCTCAGAAAATCTTGTATTCTATGACAGGTAGAGACACATCGAGAGGAAGTATCACTATGTCAGGGACATGGTGTTGATACTTCAATACGTTCTGTCCCCTAGACAGATTACCAATGTGTTGACTAAGCCTCTGTCCACGACGAAGTCTGGATGCTTCCAAGACATGCTTAGTGTTGTTGAGAATGCCTCTCTTGTTGAGAGGGAGTGTTAAAGTTAATGCAGTTGCGAGACCCATTCTCAAGAAAGATGGCACCTTAGTTAGTTAACTAGGGTTCCTGGTCAGTTAACCAGGCAGAATAAATCCCTAGAAGGTACCCTAGGGCCCCCAGCTGTCTACTAGGGTTCTTGGTCTGGGACCAACCAAGTTGATGACATGGCAAAGCCCTTAACATCTGGCTAGGGCCCCTATCTGTCTCTAGGGTATTCTGGTATGGGACCAAACAGTTTCTCGATCACGAGGACCAAGCAGATCCTGCAGGCTGAGATAGGTCTAGGACCAGGCAGATTCTTGGTCAAGGACCAAGGAGGTCCTGCAGGTGGTTTATCAACATTCAGTCTAGGACTGAAGCTCAACCTGGCGCTGGGGACCATTCTCCAAGAGAATGGAGGACCTGGTTAGGAACAAGGAGGATGATCAACATGTTTCAGTTTGGGACTAAAGCTCAGTCTATGGCTGAGAGCTATTCTTTATGAATGGAAGATCTTGGTCAGTTAACCAAGATGATGATGTGTGAAGACCTCCTCTCCTATGTCTTCGAGATGGTTGAACTGGGTTGTCTTCTTAAGGGACTGGCCACCCCTTGATGAAGTCACTAGCACTTGACCTCAGGAGCAGTCAGGAGGACCATAGGATCACATCATCCAGTGTGGACCTGCCTTATACAGTGATGATGAACTTTCAGTTAGTGTATGGAACACTCGTACATTTGAGAGAGAGATGGATGGGTTGTATCCCCACCTTGTTTGCATACCCTTGGTCTTCCCACCTTATTGTTCTTGGTCTTTGTGGTTAGAAGATTTTCCACCTTGTCTTGTGGTTAGAAGGGTTGTCTTCCCACCTTGTGGGTGCACCTTTGGTCTTGTGGTTTGCAGGGGTGTTTACCCATCCTAGATCTTTGGGGGCCTTGTTTGTGTTGAACCCTTGTTGGTCCTTGTGCCAAGTCATCCTACTCTTAGCCATGACCTTGGTACCTTCACCTAAGACATGGCTTATTGAGGATGACGTCAAGGTTTCTCTGCTGCTAGGGTTTGATTTTTTTGCACTGTTCAGCTGTTGAAGTTATTGCTCATCCTGAAGTCTTCTTGTGGTCTGATCCACTGCCTCTATGAACCGATCTGCTACCCCTTTGACTGCTTGGTTAAGACCGCTGCTCTCAAGGACTGTTTTACTGCTCTGTGGACTGATTTGGATAGGCAGCCTGCCTTGTGGACTGTGCTGCTCCTCTACGTGGACTGTTTTACTGTCTTATAGCAGGCCGCAGCCTTAGGACTGCCTGCTACTCTCTCTTCTGAGCAGTTAGAGCAGGCCGCAGCCTGTTAAGTGTGGGCCGCAGTCCTAGGTCTGTCTACCAACCCCAACCGTGGACTGCTGGACTGTTTGAAAGAAGGCCACAGCCTCTAAGGCTGCCTGCTGCCCTAGTTAAGGTGGGTCGTGATCTGACTAAGCCCAGAGTGGGCTGCCGCTGCATGAATAGAGGAGGCCGTGACCTGTTCCAGCCTGTCTAAGGCTGCCTGTTGACACTTATGGAGGCAGCTAACCCTGTGGATTGATTTAGGGCTGAACATTATCTTTTGTGGAGGTCAGTGCCTGTTGAAGCCATTGTTTGGGGTTAGATCTACTGTGTTAAGTCTGTTTTGACTCAGATCTACTGTGATTTGAGGCTGCCTGGGCTGCTACTGTGATTTGAGGTCTGTCATGACCTGTTGATGACCACCACTGCTGTCCTTAAGGTTTATTAGGGCTGTCACCATGGACTGTTTTTTGGCTTCCCTTGTGTCTTTCTCTCTTTGACTGTTTTTCGTTAATGTGTTGGGTCTGATCCTGGAGAAACCTATCCTACAGCCTCTTCCATCTCTCTCTCTCAGGTATGTACTAACCCTCAGGTAAGGGTCAGATTGTTCCAGTTGATTGAATTGCCTCTGAGAGGCACAGTCTATTCTGAAAGTTAGATTTATGAGTATAAGGAAGGTCCTATCTCATTAAGTTGTTAGACTTGTAGATCTATTACTGATATTATAATCTTGTCTAAATTGCTACTGCTGCTCTGCTGGTTATTGTTACTGTATGTTTCAACTTTAACACAGGGACCTTTGGGAGTGTTAAGGATGAAAGAGATGAAAATTATGTTTTAATTTTTATTTTGCCTTGTTACAGAAGTACTATTCTGCTTCCAGTACTAGTTTAAAAATTTATTTTTTGCATTAAAGTATAAAATTTTAATTTTCTACTTCAGACCCTAACCTAACCCTAAATTTAACATATAGTTAAGTTATATACTATATAGTTAAATATTGCACTGATTGTTTTCATATAACTGGCGTTTTAACTTTCATTAAAATAATTAATATCCTATATTAATTATTAACTATAAGTAGTATATAATAGTTACTATAATTATTAACTATAAATATTGGGCACATCCTGGCTTTTAAAAAATTGGGCAGATCCGGATCCAAATCTGGATCCGTATCCGAATCCTGGTAACTTAGAATACTCCTCAGCAAGGATTCAACATCCTCAGTGCCTAGTATGAATACTTTGGTTGGCTCTTTTCCCATCGAATTCAAAAAAGAAGAAACTGTTCACCAGCTTCAGGAGGGTCTGGAAATCGACAAACAGGATTCACTGCCCTTGAATCAAGCCAAGGATGATGCTATAAGAAGCGTGCCTACTAATCTCGTATCAGTTTAAGTTTTGTCAGTTTGTTTTGCTGCTAGGTGTCTTTTGAAGAATCCACTCAGCTAAGTGTTATAGGCCAATATATGAAAGAATAAATGGAGCAGCCTATAGGCTTCATAAGGCTGCCATTTTAGAGCAGAAAAACGGGGACAGATACTGCAGAATAGTGCAGGCTGCTATTTTTAACCATTTCTGTTAAAAAAAACAGGGAAAGACACTGCAGAGTGCAGACAAAGAATGGATTGCTTTTATGCAGAGTTACAGGAATCAGCCCCCTGCTAAGATTCCATACTGGAATCTAGCAGGAATCAGGGTGGGAATCTCATTAGAATCAGAATCGGAATTGCATGTTAACTACAATGCCCATCATTAGTATCTTATTTGGTTCTTTTGTCAAAATCTACTAGTTTTTCCATCTGCTATGGACTTAATCCCTAAGGTGTTATTGATAATGTTTTATAGGCCCTGTAATGTAAAATATAAATATAAAATATATATTTATAAAAAAAAATTAGTGTTAGGGTTCCGATTCCCCGAATCCTATTTTCAGGATGGGTGCCAAATCCGCACTGGATTCTTCAACCGATTCTGACCGCACCCACGATTCTTGTAAACTTGCTTTTATGCTTCTTATTTTACTAATGAACGTGGCCTATGTAGTGTCTCGCTGCCTCTTGCACTTTCCTCTGTGTTTGGACAATGTGAATTTGGAATTAAAAATGTCAAACAGCAACAAGCTGTAATGCATCATGGTATTTGAATCGAGGCATTGAATTCTCTTGAATTTTTACACCTTCCAACCTCCTTCCCAGAAATTATAATTTTGTTGCTGTCCTTCCCTGTAGTAATTTTTCTGAAAACTGAGATCATTTTTCATGATTCATGAGAAAATATGCAGACACCATTTCTAACTTGTTTTCTGTTTTTGTAAACGTTGCCTCCACATTCCAGTTCTTGTAACTATGATTAGAACTAGCACAACCACTTTATAGGTGGTTGATATACACCGATCAACACTGAGTCGCGTGGTTATATTAAGTGTAGTGGACTGCATATGGATGACTATTATTTATGTCCCTCCACCTTGAACTGGACAAACTGCCCTGCATAAAGTTAGATTTGGGCTCAATTGGTCACCAGGCACTGAGAAAAGAAGAGCCAGCAGGCACTGGAAGTCATCATAACAGAGAATGAGCTATAGCAAGAAAGGAAGTGGGAGGGTCTCAATTATACCCCCGATGGCTGCAATCAACACGATAGCTCTCCTCCACCAACGGCATATGCAAAGAAATAAAGTGAAATCCATTAGCATGGGTAGCAAACTAAAGAGCATCAACACCACCACTGCTGCAAGCATGGATTGTGTTGCCTCATGTTACGATGGTACCAGCACCAGCGTACCTGCTGAGGTGCCCCAAGGAGAGGGTGTCTTTTTCTGACCAGGAAGGGTGTTTAGCCAGCTCATTCTGAGGTAGGGGCATGGCCAGACCCTCTGGTTTCTCCTTTGGAAGTGCTATGGCTTTGTGGCTTCCAAGGGTCAGTTGGGGCATACGACACTCCCGGCACAATATGGCCTTCAGTTTCGTCAAAATTGGCCTTGTTTAGCATATTTTTTGCACCTAGGGGGAAAAATACCCCAGGTAGCCTACTATAGGCCATCTTTAGATATTTTATACTATTTTTTGTTATATTTTTAAGTTGACATTTTTAAATATTAAATTAACCTTATTTTGTATAAAAGCAAGTATGAAATCATATAAATTCAATCTCCTCACTTCATTTTCATCATCAACTCTTGGGATAAATCATCATGTCTGCTATTTGCCCTAATAAGTAGGGCTCTTTGAAGGGATGCACTCCTTGATGAAGGTTATTTTGCAAGTTTGAAACATTTCTTGGAAGTTTTACTATTGTTCATGCCATTGCTAAGGTGAGGCTAGAGTTGTTTGCTTAACACATGCACTTGGAGGTATCTATAATTTTAGTTTGATGTCTCTTTGTCAATTTGTATGAAAGTGATGCTTGTTAGGGTTGGATGGGAGACATTGTTGCTTCATTTTGTCTTGATTTGCATTTCATTTTTATTATTGGTCACCATAGCATTCAAGCTTGAGCTTTAGGTCTTCAAGTCTTGCTAAGCTAGACTCCCTCTACGAATCCTGGAGGTGAACCCTAGTTGCTAAGCTTGTCAAGTACCATCTCAAGGAGAGTTACTCCTCTCATTGATGCCCTAGGTTTGGTGAGTAGTTTTCTATTGAAACCCTAGTTGTTCCACTACTCTTTAAACCTAAATTATGAGTTACCTTGTAAATATTATGTTAGTTATCCTAATTTATTTGAATTTTTGAGTGAGTTGGTTTAATTTTTATGCTGGAAAAACCTAAAAATTAATGTTAAAACCCTAAAACTAAACCACAAACCTGAGTTTGAAACCCTAGCAGCACTCCCTTAAGCCCTTGCAACCTACCCTAGGAGAGCTCCCTCTCCTTTCGCCCTCTCCTCCACAGCTCTCGACCTCCCTCCTAGTAAGCCTTCATACCCTTGGACCCCCATTTTGAGGTCTGGCTGCCCTAGATCGCAGCTCCCTCTAAGCTGCTACAACCCCGAGCTCCTTCCTTGCTGCAACCTCCCTTTCTCTGCTCGCAGCCCTACCCGCGGCCATCCATTCCCTATACCTCGAGCTCCTCCCTTTACCAATTCGCAGCCTGCTCATTCCACAGCTCTCCTCCGCTCCTATCTTCTTCCAAATCCACAGCCTCCTTTCCTTCACGCTGCTGCCCAAATCCGTGACCTCCACTTGCGGCTCCCCCAAATCCGCAGCCTCTCTTCTCTTGCCCCGTCTGCGGCCTTCGTCCCTCTTTCTTTCTCCCATACCCGCGGCATACTTTACCTCTGCTGCAGCATCCTTTTCTAACCCACGGCCTTCCCTCTTTTCCCGTGGCCCCTTTCCCTCCGCGACCTCCTCTCCTTTATCTACCAGCGCGGCCTTCCTTTTTCCCACCCTTTGCTACTCCCTTCATCCCCCCTTTCCTCTTCACCCTACACCCTTACCATCCACGCCTCTCGCTGCTACCTTCTTCCCCTTTTCCATACCTCTGCCCTAGCCACAGTCCTTGCCATCCCACCCTTCCTACTCTTTCTTCCTCCTACCTTTCCTTACCTTCCCTTTCTCCCTCGTTTACTGTCCTCACTTTTCAGTTCTTTCTCTCCTTCAAACCCTCGTTGTCCCGTAACACAGGCCTGCAAATAGAATTTGCAGACCTTGTGTGTCCTTCCTTGCGCTTACCTGCAACACATAAAACAAACAAAAAAGGTTTGGAAGTTGGTACAGTTAAAGGTTAGTTTTGGAGTTAGTATTTCCATTAATTATACATCAAATAAAGATTATTTTTGGCCATGAAGGTATTACGTTCACATATGAAATGAAGCTGAAGTAGGTTGCTATACTATTACAGATCCGAAGTTTACTTCTGCAAAATTGGATTATTTGTGCTTAACCCATATGATGTTAAATGCCCTTATCATACTCATATATTGAAGGAGATCTACCTAAACGAATTTCTGCTGTTATAATCTATCTCCAGGTGGATCTGAAATGATATTTCCTGTTGGTGGCAGGATTAAGTGTGTCTAATGAATGATAGACCTTGTGTTACAATTTGCAATAGGTTGTATGTTGTCTTTGAATGCCATAGCATAAACCTTTTTTTTTAAATTAAGAGCTGTTTACACTCGCATTGTTCACCCAAGCTTACCATACAAGATTAAATGCATATATACAAACCTGAAAGCTATATATTCGTATATTGAATTGACACTTACAGGTGGTTGTTTGTTGGATTATGGTAAGAATTCATGGTGAAATCAGTCATTCAAAACCTAATGTAATTGCCATTTGATTGGCTAATTTCAAATGATATATGCCTCTAGCACCTTATTGATCATATGTTGCCCGAATACATTGTTTATGAGCTTTGCACAACTCTAATACTGTCATAGTTACATAATAAGTGATCTCTCGTGTATGATGGTTGTGGGTTGATCAACTTAATGCATATTTGGTTAATGGTTGAGGTTAATTGGCAATATAGTCTTTTGATCCAATATTGATTGTTACATTACGTATGTACATGTTTTCATATCTCACTGAATAATCTAAGTGAATTATCGATCTTGATCCTATCTTTGCACTCACTAGCATTGATCTTTGTATCATTTGACTCCATTAGGCACTGGTCTAACTACAAGATTGCATAGAGAATATAGTTTTTGGTTGTCTCGGTGTTTTACAGGATTCCATAAGGATACTTCTCCTTGGAGGTTTCGACTTCCGAAGAAGTTAGAACGGTGACCGAGGTGACATTGGGTCACTTTTCTTATTTATGCTTACTGGGAATTAGCCCTGCTAATTTGCCCGGTAACACCTCCAAACTGGTTTCTGCAGCCAAGGAACCCAAGTAGGATTCAGAGGCCAAGATGACTCCACCTGGACATAAGAGTTATGGTCAGCATCCCAAGAACCGTAAGGGAAAGGAAGCAGCTCAGCCCCACAACAGAGGCAAAAAATCAGAAGCCGTGTGTATTGCTGAAAGTTTTGCTGAATTCCACAAAGCATCCACTCTGCAGAGATTATGACTTTGAAGGGAGAGTCCATCACCAAAGACAACTCATTCACAGCCAGACGATGGACAGAGAGAGCTGGAAAGGTTGGTTCCCGACACTGGTATCTCTCAAATCCGGGTTACTCTGTACTATCACTGTTGACATATATTGGCATACCAAGAAATAGAATTGATAGCCTGTAGCATGGACAAGCAAGCTGACCACTATAATCAAACCTTGGACCACCTTCTTGACACTTTTCAACTGCTGGATGATAAATATGACTCAACTCGGGATGCCATTCAAAGCTCCACTGGGAGCAGAGTTGGTGCAGGTGATGGCCAAGCTCAAGAAGGAGCTGCAGAAGAAGAGAGCTCCAGAATTCATGCTGGAAGAGACCCACAGAATCCAGTCTCTACAGCAGAGAAAGATGCCTAGTTATGGGTTCTTCGGGTTTCTCTCCTTCATCCTCTGCTCATTTGTACTGATATCTGTCACAGTCTTTTTAAATTTTACTGGACCAGATTTATGGGCCTTAATAAGGATGACTGTATGATTTCTCTTTACAAAGACCTAACTGCAGTAGTTATTACTCTTTTCTTATTAGTTTAATTCTGGCGCGATGGAAGACAAACACAATGAGACAGTTCAGTGTTCACAGTTAACTGTTTTTTGATCATGCAGTTGAGAGGAAGGCCAAGGTTCGCCTGATCAATCTCTCACTCAGACTAAAAATTTGATGCATATATATGAATAGATAGAAGTCCTAATCTTATTTACAAAAAGAACAGGCCTGAGGCTGATAATTCATTCACATTGATACCATCCTCTGCTTTGTTGTAAAAAAGCCAGAGAGTGTTGAAATGGAAACCACAGCTGGAGCCAATTGAAATGAAAACCCCACTTGCGAGCGAAGAAATAGAAACAGTTGCATGAGTCATAAGAAGAGCCATGCAAAACAAAGATCCAGTACAAAGGTTAACACTGCAGGAATATCAGAACCATTAATCTGTGCAATAATATAAACAGACAGCAAATGGACGCCATACTCATAACCCATATAACCCATTTTTCATTAGAGAAAACTGCATATAACCCAAGATACATGGCAAAAGGATCTTAAAGAAATTTGTTGAAAGATGCCACTGATTAACATGTCAATGGAGTGCGGTAATGACTAACTTAAAATTAATAAACATGCAAACTTTAGCCAATAAAATCTCAAGGATCGATGTAAGGGAGATGACGAAGCATATCCCAATCAATGGGTGGTGTATGACACAGATCAAGTCTAATGACAAATTTGATCTATATCTATACCATACACATCCAGATCAGATCCTGCACAGATCCATGTTGTATACCTTCCAAATACAAATCCAGCTAGGATCTAAGACATACCCAAGAAGGACCTTGATCAGCTACATATCCTGCTGTATCAAGGGAGGGGAAAAGGATCCAGCAACATACAATTACTTCTACAGCACAAGAAAGACCATTTCAAGAAAAGATAAAAATTGAACAATAAGACTCTGAGGTTGTACTCATGGATCTAGTCATTGGATGTGCCGTAGTACGTTGAAAGTATACATCGTGTTTAATTCTGGTGTTAGACAACCAAGTCAGGTGCCATTTTAGCCATAATAATAATAGTCTGATTTAAGGCCACATTTTAGCCAGGCACTTAATTATCATATGCAGCCCCTTTGTTTGTTGGACAAGGGACCACCTCCATACAGCAATTTGACTGCTCAGTCGACAGAGGTCTTGCAAATCCTACACCCCTCCGGATTCAAACCTGTGAACTCCAAGAAGGAAACACATGTTCTTGACCATTGGACCCACAAGAAACTTCTATCAATTAAGTGTGAGCACACATACATAAATGTCACCCAAAACACCAAAATCTACTTCTACCATCCTACTCAAAGAGAGTCTGGATACAAAGGCATGTAAATGGCAGGCCTCAAGGTTGAGACTGCTAATGAAGATAAATGAAGGTAAGGAAATGGCAGATCTCGAGGAAGGCAAAGGCACTTAAGATTGAGATACATTTCTGTTTGAGGAGCATAGCAAGCATAAAGAATCACACTACAAGCATGCATTATAAAATAAGCAGCATACCTTCAGATACTCAACCAAAGATTCAACTTGAACTTGATTACGCTTCCCTAAAACAAGCTCCAGCAATTGACAAACACTCTCGATGTCAAGACTTTTCTGTTTGTCCTCTGTCATAAAAAATCACACATTAAAAATGTGACCAAAACATGCATGGATCAAACAAATCAAAGTAAAAATCTTTTAGAACTGACTGGACTATATTCAAATGAGATAATCAAAAAACATGCAAAACAAATACCTGTTAGACAGTATCTGAATGAATAAGTGTAGAAATCCAGGAAGCTTTGGGGCCTCATGACCTTAACACCATTCACACACGTTCAGTAAAATGTCAGGACAAGAACATGTTGCAACATGGAAAGCAGTTATTCAAAACATCTACATGCATATATGACTCCCTTTGCAGATCTATCCATGGATTTGACCTTCTTAAAACAGGTTTGTAACAAAGATTTTCATAAGAACAGCTCCCCTGCACCTCTTGCTCTAATGTAGGAAGTGCCTTCCTCAATTTGTCAATCGTATCAACTTTTAATGCTTTTAAACCCCTTCGCCACTCATCCTGCAGCATGGACAAAAATAAACAGTGCAGTTTGACAAATCTTATATTGCTTCTCATTCTTGAGAATTTGAGAGAATCCTATCAAATAATAGGAAAGATAAGAGTGCAGCTGAGGTATTTCTAGCCTCGACAACAGCTTATAAAGAAGTTTTTCACAAATGCACATATAGCAAGCATACCAAAGTAAAATAACCCTGTTTTGCAGCTCGCATCTTCCTGAAGAAGTACAATATTTGCTTATCAGAATCCAGATACCAAATATGACTGTCAAAACGAAGGTACAGCTGTAATCATGTATGACTTACCAAGCAAGCATTAGAATTCTGACATTTGTTATATCAACTCCCAGATCTGTACACAAACTTTCTATTCCTTCAGGGCTGCTCAGGAACAAAGTGACATTTAGAAATTAGTCAGATCACCAAAGATTATAAAAATTCAGGATGCAGTCTGCTTGTTGCAACCTTCTGATGACCTCTTGCCTCTCTGAACTCCATAATCTTTAAAATACATCCTTCTCATCTTTCATTGAAAAATTAATCTAAATTGGTTTAGTAAATATTAAAACCCATCAAAAATTAAGTCACTCCCTCAGATTTAATCTCAAGAGTCAAAACACTAGAGTCGCATAGTTAGTATGCACAGAAGACTATTTGTAAAGATTGTTTGACTTCAAACAGTAGAATGGACATGTCCTTACAATGTGCATAAGATTTAATCCAGTTCCACCATACTGATTCCTCTTCACAGTCTCGGCCATCATCTCAAACATTGTAGATGTTTGCCAAGTTGGAGGGTAACACAATTTAACTGATGCTGCACAGTAAGTTCCTAGTAGGAGAAAAGATAACAAGAAATTATTTGAGCACCTTGACCATGAATCGGATGACATCAAATTCACCATGAAGGTAAGAAATGATGGGAGCATTCCCTTCCTCGATGTTCTGGTCACCAGGAAACAATATGGTAACTTGGTAACTTGGACAATCAGGTTTTCGAGAAGAAAACCCACACATAAAGCTACCTTCACACTGACTCACATCACAACCCTGCACAAAAGATGGGAGTCCTTACACACTGGCTGTTAGAATCTCTGATGAAGAGTATTCCAAGGAAGAAAACAACCCCTTAACCAAAGTCTTTAAGAGCATGGGCTATAAGAGAATCTACATCAGAGGAGCGATAGAAAGGGCAAGCAGTTCCAGAGTGCCTAACAACCATTCCACAATTAAAAGAGCATACATCCCTTACATTCAAGGGGTGACAGATAGGATTGAAGGATTTTAAGGAGCAGGGGTATTCTTATAACTTCTTTCAAGCCTTTGGAAACCATCAGGCACAAAATGAGATCTGATAAAGACACCACAGATCAACATCAATATAAGGGGGTCTATAAGGTGGTCTGCTCCTTATGTAGGTGAAACCAGACAATAATACTCATTGTAATATTACTTTATTTTTCTCTAATTGGAAAAATTATAAACAGTCAACACTAAGGGCGGCAGTCCTTTATCAGGGTCCACCTTCAAGTGACCAATAATACACAATCATTACACCTCAGGCAGAAAGAATCAACAAAGAAGGGAAACAGTTCACTGTGCAGCAGCACCCAAGCTTGAACATAGCCCCAGGAATATCTTGACACGTGGCACAATGGAGTCGAGACAAAAAAACCCAGTACTCCTCCATCAGACAGTAGTGCTGTCCTCTTTCATGTTTGGGCTAGTACACATTTTAAACTGCTATACGATCAACAAACTAATAAGGATTTCAAGCTGTTACCTATGTTACTCAAAATAATGATCATCTGTAAGATAAATGTACAATAGACAACTTGCCAAATTAAATAAAGGAGAGTTGCCATACAGCATACATATTGAATTCAACCAGTAATAAAGGACGAGCATCAGTTTGCTACCACTATGGGAGTAAGACAATAGCTTCTCAAACTACAGTCATCAGGAATAAGTGACATCACAAGTCCTAGAAACTATAATACTGGTAAAAGTTATACTATGGATGGAAAATTATGAAGGAAAGTTTTCATCTTTTCTGCAATTCTAGGGTCACTTGTTAGGATTCTATTTTTTATCTCATTTTTGCAAAAGCTGCTCAACATGATATATAACATTCTAAAAGCTCTCCCAAGTAATCAGCAATTGCATATGAAACTCTTGCAATAGAGATTGACAGCAACGTTACTCAAGTTTGACTCCGCCCAACTTGGAAAAATCACTTTAGGGCCATTCCAATCCATACTCTCAATTCAAGGTATGAAAGGCAATTCATGTTTAATTTGAGGGAAACTAGGTTTGGCAAAAGCTACATTCTGAATATAATATAACAAGCCTAAGGGCAAAAAACATGGGAAAAGGTTGTTGAATTTTCATCAAGTTAGGGTTATGTACATAAAAAATAACAATTCATCATACTTTAATGCACAAAGTAGATAAACAAATACTGAAGTTAAATATGAAATAGTACAACAACAACTTCTAACATAATTTTTCATCTCTTTCAACTTCACACCTTTAGCACTCTCAGGTCGGTCACTGTGTTAAAGTACTTTTAACACTACCAGTTAGGTCACTGTGCTAAATTAATCTTCAGCAATAAATAATTTAACCACATACTAATAAAAGAGAAGATACTTACTTGTGTGTGGGACCCTTCCTATAAGAATACTCAGAAGAGTTACTTGCTTTCAGTAAAGACTGTTCCTCAGAGAGGCCAGTCAAATCTGGAAACTATCAGACCCTACAAGAGGGTAGTACACACCAGAGAGAGAGATGACAGATGTAGTGAAAGTCAATGACAGTCAAGTCACAGTGGCAGCTCTAAGCAAGGCTCAACACATTAGATCTGAATACAAGTTAGCCTCAACACAACATACTAGATTTGGTCACTAACAAAGCTCAGCACATAGGTTTGACCACAAGTAAAATCTTAGCACTTAGATCTGGTCAGAGGCAAGGTTCAGCATAAAGATCAAGTCTCAGTATATTAAATATAAGACCCTAAACAAATCTCAGCAGCAGGGATCTGGTTACAAACAAATCAGAATAGGAACTCAAAAGATCAGACAAAGTCTGAGCACACAGAACAGATCACAAGGACATAGATGTGGTCACAGTCAAAGCATGTAGCAGCCCTATAAAAATAAAAAAATAAAAAAAAGGAAAACAAAGGTCTGAATACAAGACTGTTAATAGAGGGGTGCGGCCTCTACAATAAGCCCAAAACCAAGCTGTTACATATATCAAAAGTCCACAGTAAGGTCAAAACAACTACTAGCAGCTGCAGCCCCATCAAACAGGGCTTAAGACCAACCCAGCATGTCATAATAAGGCAGATCACACCTCAATCAGTCGACGCCTTAGTTAATCAAGCCTCAACCAAGCTCACGGGTGACAGGCAGGCTTCAATCAAGCTTACGGGTAGCAGGTCAGAAATTCAAGAGCCCTCAACAGACCCATAATTCACCAGATTGGGCTTCACAGTCCTCACAAGCTCACGGGTTGCTGAATGATCCCTCAAAGGTTCACGGCTAGGTCAGTAGCAGCAGGAAAACCTTCACGTCAACCCTTAGATAGTCAATCAAATTGGATCTGAGATATGGGATACTCTTCAGCAGGTGGGTGGCCTCCAAAAGCAAGTGAGCAGGCAGCAATAAAGATCCTTAAAACCCTTGACGTCAAGTAGCAGAGAAGCTAGAGCTGAGATATGGATATATTATCAATTGATAAACAATAGACCTTCATTTATAGGATAATAGGATCTTCTAGAGAGGTCCCATTAAATTAGGAAGACACAAAATGAAAAGTAAAAGTAAAAGGAATAAATAAAGAAATAAAAAATAAAATAAATAAAAAAATAAGAAAATAAAAAAAATATAAAGAAGGGTCATATAAATAAAGGGTACAATGACCCATGACCCTTAGGACCAAGGGTAAACCACTAGTACCCATAAGACCAAACACATCAAGTGTGATATAAATAAAAGGTGGGTAAATGACCCTATTTACCACAAATCAAAGACAGGGTACCACAAGACTTAATAAACAACAAGGTGCAAGGACCAAAAGTAAATCACTCAAGGTGGAAAGGCACAACCAGTCATCTCTCTCTCAAATGTACAAATGTTCCATATAACCTGAAAGTTCATCATCATTGTATAAGGAAGGGTTCACACAGATGATGTGATCATGTGGTCCTCTCAACTGCTCCTTAGGTCAAATGTTAGTAGCTTCCACAAGGGGTGGCCAGTCCCTTGAGAAGACCAACCAACTCATCTATCTCGAAGACCTAGGAGAAGAGGACATCACACATCATAATCTTGGTAACTGACCAAGTGCCTCCATTCTCAAGGAATGGCTTCTCAGCCCAAGGCTGAGCCTCAGTCCTATACTGGGACATGTTGATCAACCATCTGGTCCATGACCAAGTTCTCCATTCTCCCAGAGAATGGTCCTCAGCCTCAAGCTGAGCATTCAGTCCTAGACTGAATGTTGATCAACCATCTGCAGGACCTAGGATGTCTCTGTCTCAACCTGCAGGATCTGCTTGGTCCTCGTGACCAAGAAACTATCTGGTCCCAGACCAGAATACCCTAGAGACAAATAGGGGCCCTAGCTACATGCTAGGGACTTTGCCATGGCATCAATCTGCTTGGTCCTCGACCAAGAACCCCAGGAGACAGTTGGGGGCCCTATGGTAACTTCTAGGGTCTTACTCATTACTCTGCCTGGTTAACTTGACCAGGAACCCTAGTTAACTGACTAGGGTACCATTCTCTCTGAGAATGGGTCTCGCATCTGCACTAAAAATTAACACTCCCTCTCAGCAAGAGAGGCATTCTCAGCAACACTAAGCTTGTCAAAGACAGGGGCTTAGTCAACACATCTGACAACTGTACCATGTCCTAGTCATGGTAAAACAACCTGTCATAGAATACAGGATTTTCTTAGAGCTTCAAGTAGCTTTGAATGTCAGTAAATACCTTGATCTTATAGATCCATTTGGAAGTTACAACTGGCTTCCCTTGCCGTCTGAGAATCACTTTCCACGCATCATTATCCAATGTCAACAGGATGTCTGTTATCATAGCATCTTTCCAAGCTTGATGTTTGGCTTCCTTCACATAAGTGAATGATCCTGAATTAGTGACATGGCTCTTACTAGAGCACCCTTGAAGCCTCTCAATAGGCTTCTTGATGAGATCAACTGAAGGCTTCTTGGCCTTCTCCCTCTGTTTCTCTGAACGAGATGTCTCGTGGACTGGTGCTTCTTGCATACCACTGAGAGGTCACACCTCTTACCTCTTTTCTGCAATCCCAATCTGATGGGGATTGAAGAGCACAAATGGCTCCCTCTTGATTTCTAATCTTCCCAGTTGTTTCACAAACAACTATATGTTAGATGGGAGAATGAATATTTGATCCTGCATTTTGTGGAGTCTCTTACTCCCTCCGTACCTGAGCACTTAGCTCCCTCTGTAGCTGTGCACTTAACTTGAGTAGAAGCAGGATATGTAAGCTTTATTATTAGAGCAAGTCACATCAATATTCAACTTTATAGTCAACAATAATCAATCATCAAATTAGCATCCATTCATATATTGGATAGCTATCAAACAAGATCATATAACATGTCATATGTTTCATCATGACAATTTAAAGAATCAAAACTAGTTGGGATAGAAAATTCTACCCTCTTTATATCTACCCTTGTGCAAAATTGACAGTGTACATCTTGATTTTGTTATCATATTGAACATGTACTTCTCAAGTGTGTAATGGCATCATAATATCATTCATTAGCACAATCTAGGTTAGATCACAGTCCTAGATATAAGAAATCGGATCATGATAATTGCATGCAGGGATGGATACTAAAATTCTTTACACTTACATATTCAGATCACAATGAATCAAAAGATTCCTGGAAAGTACCATGTTCATGTAAGCCCTTGATTACTAGGGATCAGGTCATATAAATATTTTGGGTTGGCTCCTTACTCACCTCGGAGATACATACTTGAGATAAACCTTCTAGTAATGCTAGTAATATTTGACATACTTTTTTTATTTTTAGAGAAGGAAGTTCGCAGCCTGCTAAATTCATCATATATTTTCTGTTGTCATATGGATTAGCAGCTTTACTGCCACATCTTCATTTCCAGCCAATAGTACTTCTATGTGTTCATTCAATTCTGATTTTCTGATTTTAATATTCAAACCCTTCTTGCTAACTTGAAAAGTTGTTTAGAATTCAAAAACCCTATCTTAGGATCTATGTAGACTATGTTAGCCTGCAAAACAGAGTTAGCTACAAGCCCTAAGCTCTAATACCATGTTGAATTTTCATCAAGTTAGGGTTATGTACATAAAAAATAACAATTCATCATACTTTAATGCACAAAGTAGATAAACAAATACTGAAGTTAAATATGAAATAGTACAACAACAACTTCTAACATAATTTTTCATCTCTTTCAACTTCACACCTTTAGCACTCTCAAGTCGGTCACTATGTTAAAGTACTTTTAACACTACCAGTTAGGTCACTGTGCTAACTTAATCTTCAGCAATAAATAATTTAACCACATACTAATAAAGAGAAGATACTTGTGTGTGGGACCCTTCCTATAAGAATACTCATAAGAGTTACTTGCTTTCAGTAAAGACTGTTCCTCAGAGAGGCCAGTCAAATCTGGAAACTATCAGACCCTACAAGAGGGTAGTACACACCAGAGAGAGAGATGACAGATGTAGTGAAAGTCAATGACAGTCAAGTCACAGTGGCAGCTCTAAGCAAGGCTCAACACATTAGATCTAAATACAAGTTAGCCTCAACACAACATACTAGATTTGGTCACTAACAAAGCTCAGCACATAGGTTTGACCACAAGTAAAATCTTAGCACTTAGATCTGGTCAGAGGCAAGGTTCAGCATAAAGATCAAGTCTCAGTATATTAAATATAAGACCCTAAACAAATCTCAGCAACAAGGATCTGGTTACAAACAAATCAGAATAGGAACTCAAAAGATCAGACAAAGTCTGAGCACACAGAACAGATCACAAGGACATAGATGTGGTCATAGTCAAAGCATGTAGCAGCCCTATAAAAAATAAAAATAAAAAATAAAAAATAAAGGAAAACAAAGGTCTGAATACAAGATTGTTAATAGAGGGGTGCGGCCTCTACAATAAGCCCAAAACCAAGCTGTTACATATATCAAAAGTCCATAGTAAGGTCAAAACAACTACTAGCAGCTGCAGCCTCATCAAACAGGGCTTAAGACCAACCTAGCTTGTCATAATAAGGCAGATCAGACCTCAATCAGTCAACGCCTTAGTTAATCAAGCCTCAACCAAGCTCACGGGTGACAGGCAGGCTTCAATCAAGCTTACGGGTAGCAGGTCAGAAATTCAAGAGCCCTCAAGAGACCCATAATTCAACAGATTGGGCTTCACAGTCCTCACAAGCTCACGGGTTGCTGAATGATCCCTCAAAGGTTCACGGCTAGGTCAGTAGCAGCAGGAAAACCTTCACGTCAACCCTTAGATAGTCAATCAAATTGGATCTGAGATATGGGATACTCTTCAGCAGGTGGGTGGCCTCCAAAAGCAAGTGAGCAGGCATCAATAAAGATCCTTAAAACCCTTGACGTCAAGTAGCAGAGAAGCTAGAGCTGAGATATGGATATATTATCAATTGATAAACAATAGACCTTCATTTATAGGATAATAGGATCTTCTAGAGAGGTCCATTTAAATTAGGAAGACACAAAATGAAAAGTAAAAGTAAAAGGAATAAATAAATAAAAAATAAACATAAGAAATAAAATAAATAAAAAAAATAAGAAAATAAGAAAATAAAAAAAAATATAAAGAAGGGTCATATAAATAAAGGGTACAATGACCCATGACCCTTAGGACCAAGGGTAAACCACTAGTACCCATAAGACCAAACACATCAAGGGTGATATAAATAAAAGGTGGGTAAATGACCCTATTTACCACAAATCAAAGACAGGGTACCACAAGACTTAATAAACAACAAGGTGCAAGGACCAAAAGTAAATCACTCAAGGTGGAAAGGCACAACCAGTCATCTCTCTCTCAAATGTACAAATGTTCCATATAACCTGAAAGTTCATCATCATTGTATAAGGAAGGGTTCACACAGATGATGTGATCATGTGGTCCTCTCAACTGCTCCTTAGGTCAAATGTTAGTAGCTTCCACAAGGGGTGGCCAGTCCCTTGAGAAGACCAACCAACTCATCTATCTCGAAGACCTAGGAGAAGAGGACATCACACATCATAATCTTGGTAACTGACCAAGTGCCTCCATTCTCAAGGAATGGCTTCTCAGCCCAAGGCTGAGCCTCAGTCCTATACTGGGACATGTTGATCAACCATCTGGTCCATGACCAAGTTCTCCATTCTCCCAGAGAATGGTCCTCAGCCTCAAGCTGAGCATTCAGTCCTAGACTGAATGTTGATCAACCATCTGCAGGACCTAGGATGTCTCTGTCTCAACCTGCAGGATCTGCTTGGTCCCAGACCAGAATACCCTAGAGACAAATAGGGGCCCTAGCTACATGCTAGGGACTTTGCCATGGCATCAATCTGCTTGGTCCTCGACCAAGAACCCCAGGAGACAGTTGGGGGCCCTAGGGTACCTTCTAGGGTCTTACTCATTACTCTGCCTGGTTAACTTGACCAGGAACCCTAGTTAACTGACTAGGGTACCATTCTCTCTGAGAATGGGTCTCGCAGCTGCACTAAAAATTAACAAAGGTTACAGCACGGGTGAACCTTACCATATTCCTCTCTGAGATAAGGGTCATAATTAGAACTTAGACATATTAGGAAAATAGACTTAGACACATAACAAAGCCTGCTAATAATGGTTATTAGTTAAGTATTTGGGAATTACATAATGGTTATTAGTTAAGTATTTGGGAATTACATAATGTACTCCTTTTCTGTTACCATGTAATGAGACATTGCAACATCTAATGAAATCAATGAATCCACTCCCTCATTCATGTGTATACTTGCCCTGTCTACACGTGTAAAATCATGGTATCAGAGCAAAGTTGAAGAGAAGCAAGGAAATGGGTGAAGAAGCTGAGGGACAGCTATGACAAGAAAAGGCACCGACAGACTGCAATAACACCGACATTGGACAGATGATTTCAAAGGATGTTTTTTTAACCACTTAAGAAAGAGTCCCATAAACAAGCATTGAGGCTGTGTCAGATCAGAGCAAGCCAAACCCAAAATAAGTTTCCTGTCATTTTGAGGATAAAGAGTTTACTCACTCACCATCTTCCATTGATTTGAGGAGGGGTAAATGACTGTTTTCATTGCCATAAACAGATCCATTGTGGAGTGGGATTGATTCCCATCTACTGTTTTCATATTCCCTGATGTGTCAAAATTTCAGCTTGTATTTACTTTGTTTTTCATGATTTATTCAAAGGTTCACAATGTCCATTGCATTTGCCTCTTGTCAACTTTTCATGGGAGATAAAAAAATTCTGTAGGCCTGATTGTTTTCAGCATTCTTTTGCATTCATTTGCTTTTCTTTTTCTGCATTAAGTTTGATCAGTTCTCTACCAACATGTCAAAGGGGCTTTGGACATATTATGGGTATATGGTGAGTCTCTTTACAGTTACAATCACCAAAGGTTGTCTTGCAAGTTGTGTGAAAAGGAGATAAATGGAGGAATTAGCCACTTGAAATACCGCCTTGCAAGAATCCCAGGGCATGAGATCACAACCTGTGACAAATAAACCCAGAAAATCATTTGTTCCTGAAACCAATAAAAAGGAAGAGAATGCCACCTTCAGACTTGTACTTGCAGCTGATTCCTCAACACATATCAAGGACAGGCAGAAGTAATAGGGATTCCTCAGCCTCACATTCCACAACACCCTCCTCACCAAGCTCACTTTTCTTTGTTCCAAGAATCAGTGCTAGTGTACAACCTTCTATTAGATCAGTGGTTTAAAAAAAAAGTAGACATGGTTTTAATATTGCCAATACCAATTTGATCTACCATGCAATATTTGATGTTGACATTGTTGTTGTAATTGACTCAAGGTACAAGGCCCCCCCCTATCAGGAGTTGGGAGGACCTATTGTTCAAAAAAGAAATGGCCAGATACATCTAGATTGGAGGAGCTTAAAAAATCATCAGAAACCATCAAGGGCAAAGTGATGTCAGCTTCTTGGATGGATGGGGGGACAGGACCCTTCTTAATTTCAATGTTAATTGTCCCAAGGAAACCATATTTATCAAAGTTAATATATCAAGGATGTCAAGAGGTGTCAACCATTAGAGAACATCTGGCAAAGGTTCTTCACTTAGTTGATTGGGACAAGGCCACAATGAGCTATTGTATGAGGCCATGGATAGGACTAAGGAAACTATCCATACCTATAACGGGGAGAAGCAGGATGAGGGGGGAGGAGGGATTAGTAAAACTAGAAATTTTGGTTTTGACATGGTTGTCCAAGAAAGGAAGACTAGAATGCCATGTAAGCTTTATTTTGTTTTAAGTTTTAACTTATTTTCTTTATTTCCTATTTGCCACTGTATGAAAATGTAATTTAAGTTTTTTTCTATTTTATCCATTGTAAATGTTTGGTAAAGAAAATATGGTGGAAGAGCACACCAAATTTATAGAGATTTGTGATCCGGGTGCTTAGTCATACTTGCAGCTCTTTAAGTTGCAAGTGCAATTGGAGTGTAATTGAAAAAATGCACAACAAAAAGCGCAATAGATTATAAATTTTCAAATTGAATTTTTCAAAGTCAAGACCCTCACGGTTCATCGAAGTTATTATGACCCTCTAATAGGTCAGAATCCCATTGCCTTATTGACAATAGGTCTATAATGTTGATTTTTAGCAGCATTGAGAGCCATTCTCTAGGAGAATGGAGGCACCTGGTCAGTTACCAAGAATATAATTCAATCTGGGACTGAGGCACTTGGTTAGTTACCAAGTTGTTGACAGTAGTCAACTTGGATTCAACCTGAGGCTGAGGCGCCTGGTCAATTACCAAGAACATGATGCAATTTGGGACTGAGGCACTTGGTCAGTTACCAAGTTGTTGACTTTGGTCAACTAGATTCAGCCTGGCGCTGAGGCACCTAGTCAGTTACCAGGTCATCACTAGAAGACCTAGACCGGGTCTAGGCAAGTGATGTACTCCTCCCCTTGGTCATTAGGCTATGGGACCTCCTCAAGGGACTAGCCTGGGACCTTGGTGTTAATGGGGAGAACAAGATGTTAATATTTGGTTGAGCTTTGATCTTTAATTATTTGAGATGCAAAGACTTGAAGCAATGAGACAATTCAATCCATGAAATTCATACAACCATAACACAAAATATACCCTTGGGAAAATCCTCAAAATTATGAGAACAAAAACCCCAACAATTCTTCTCAGTGTAATATAATGGATAGCAGAGAATGCTTTCTTTTACAACATAGCAATTTGCTTTCGAAAGATGAGGGATCACCAAACACTCTTGATGAAGATACGGAAGCAATAGAGAAGAGAGATCAATCGGATGTGTGCCCAACACAACAATAACAAGCACGAACAATACCCTGCACAAAGAGAAGCGCCTTGCCTTCAATGGAGAAGATATTTCGCTTCACATTGGATTCATCAATCCCGTATATAACATATTTCTACATTCTTCTCTTCTATTTTTATCTTCTAACTTCAGGATGAACTCGCCCTCAAACTGGATGTATTAATCTTGCATGCAGAGGTGCGCCCCACTTCTCATGCAATGCTTTATCTCACTGAGCTGTCACTTAGGATGAACTCACCTCTTCACTGAAAGCTTGCCCACTTAGTTAGGTGGCTAACTTAAGTGTCGTAACTTAGTTAACTAGATCTTCTTTGTTGTCACTTAGTTAATTCTCTTTAACTAATTCTCCTTGATTTACTGAAGTGTCGTCTTTTAGTTTAACTAAAGTGAAAACATTGTTTATCTCACTGAGTTATCACTTCGGATGAACTCACCTCTTAACTAAAAGCTTGCCCACTTAGTTAGGTGGCTAACTTAAGTGTCGTCACTTAGTTAACTAGATCTTCTTTGTTGTCACTTAGTTAATTCTCTTTAACTGATTCTCCTTATTTAACACTTAATTAACTAAAATCATGTTGATTGATTTACTTGAAGTGACCACTGTGAGTTCTTTAGTTAACTGAGGCATATCTTTAACTGATGCTTTAACTGAAGTATTGATACTTAACTGAAGCTTTAACAATTCAAGTTCTCTTTAATTAGCTAAAGTGTTTACATAGGCAATTTCGAATTCTCTTGATCTCTATGCTTTATCTTTTATTTATTTATCTTTTACTGCATGGTCAATATGTGCTAACTTTAATTATCCATCACATTACATTATACTAAGAAGAATTATCGAATGTTGTGATCATATTATATTATTCCAGACCAAATGATCATATGCTAAAGTAATTCACTTTAGAGGTGATCAATCTCTAAAAGAGACTTAATAGCAACAGGTGATCATGGTTAATAATACATCACACAACATTAAATGCTTTTAACAAATAAAGCATGACCTTTATACGGAAGGTCCACCTCTGTACGAGAGGTCCATCTCATGGATACCTTTATACGAAAGGTTCACATGATAATCATGACTTGACACACAAGTCTGGAGTCTTGTCCAACAAGACTTTACAACATCATTACTTTGATCAAGTACCTCTATACGGGAGGAATAACCTTTACACGGAAGGCAATCAAAGTGCTCACCTCTATACGAGAGGATCAATCTTGGCTACACAAGATTGGTTTGGAGAATGTCTCGTGATGCTATATATTTAACACAAGACACCCAAAGAATATCTTCCTTGTATATGATGATGTACTTTAGTCGGCACGTGTGGATCATGGAGACCAAGAAAGGGGCTAAGAATTTGTTAAAAGGTGACTTACCCAAGGAGGGTGGGTTAAAAGCCCACAATGAACCTAAAAGGGCCCCAACTAAGGTATTAAAGTGTTAAAAGCCCACAATGAAATTAAAAGGGACTTACCTAATGAATTTTATATTATTTGTTGAGCTCCTTGACTTATGGAAGTCACCCAATGATGGATTATAAATGTGGAACACTCTCAACACTTCAATTCATTCATTCATCAATCATTCACTTATGTCCAAGAATTCATTGGGGTACTGGTATCTTCAGTTGTTGTTTATCTTCTTTATCTCAATTCATTGGGGTACTGGTATCTTTAGTTGTTGTTTATCCTCTCCCACAAGGCTGACATTTCTCCCACAAAACTGTTGTAGCTCAGATTAGCCCCAATAGGGCTGCCATCTTCTCCAACAAGAGTGTCGAGGGTCTGCACTAGCCCAACCGGGCTGACGTCTTCCAAATTAGGGATGTCGAGTTCTTGTTTTGGGTCTAGAAGGGGCAACCGAGGGTCTGCTATAGCCCTAGAAGGGACTGTCGAGGTCTGCTAGAACCCTAGGAGCGTAGTCGTGGATAGTTGGAGCCCTAAAGAGGGATGTTGTGGACTGTTCTGGCCCTAAAGAGGGCTGTTGTAGACTGTTCAGGACCTTCATGCCCTAAAGAGGGCTATCGTGGACTGTTATGGCCCTAAAGATGGCTGTCGTGGCTCAGATCTAGCCCAACAGGGCTGCCATTCACTAAATACGGGACTGTTGAGGGTATGATGAAGTTCTAACAGAGATACTGTGAGAGGGATCAGGCCATAAAGGGCTATCATGATTCAGATCAAACCCTAGATGAAGTGCTGCTATCAATTTTAACAAGGATCAGGCTGCCATTGTTTGCTTAAAGGGATGACGTCATCAAGGTTAGGGTTACCAACACCTACAATAGACATCAGTGATCACAGTGGGTTCATTTTTGTCTCTCTTGGTATGTAATAAGCCCTAGAGGCTTCTTTGTAAAAGCCTACTCTCTAAATCTGTTCATGTAAATTTCAGTCATCTCATATTAAGGAAGATATTCTTCTTTATTGTTGGTTATCTACTGCTGGTTTACAGACTCAGTTTAATATGCTAAAAGTCTGCTAAAAGTGAAAAAGACTATTATTGCTATCAAATCATATCTACATTATAAAATTTAACATGGTATCAGAGCAGAGGTCGTGAAGAGCACAGTTTTTGAGCAGGTTACTATTGCCTACCTGATCTTGGTACAGATCTGAGAAGGCTAAGAACATTGCAGACTTGTATTAGCAGACTTTTCTAATGGCTTCAATTTCCTTCAGACCAGAAGACAAACTTGAAGGGACCTCCAACGTCAACTCTTGGAAAGCTAGGATCTTGGCTACCCTAGAAGAAAATGACCTTGATGACTTAGTCATCAATGTTGTAGAAGAACCTACAACAAATGCAGGTAGAGCAGCATTCAAGAGGAATGCAAGCCAAGGCAAGAAGAATCATCTATGATTCAATCAAGGACAATTTGATGCCTTTCATAACCTCGTTGAAAACAACCAAAGAATGCTTTGATACATTGACAACACTATATGAAAGAAAAGCTCCCAGTCAAAAGAGGGTCTCGAATAATAAGCTTCGTACTTTGAAGATGGAAAAGGATGAAGGTGTGGCTTCATTCTTCACTAAGATCTCCCAAGTAAGGGATCAACTCTTAGCTATTGGTGTTACAGTAGATGATGATGATCTTGTTCAAACTATAGTTGATGGTCTTCCAAGTTCATGGGAAACATTCCTATCTACTGTAAATGGTCGTGAAGTCCAACCAGATTTTGAAAGACTATGGCGTGATAGCTTACAAGAGGAAGAAAGAATGCAAAGCAGAAATGGTGGTCATAAGGAAGGGAATCTTGCCTTTGCTGCCAAGACAAAGAAAGGCAAGAAGTTCTTGCATTAAAAGAGCTAAGGTAAAAAGCCTCAAGGTAAGCACTTTGATTTATCAAAAATTGAATGTTTTAATTGTCACAAGATGGAACATTATGCCAAAGATTGTAAAAATCCAAAGAGAAAGTTCAAAGGAAAATTTTAGGCATCTGTTGTAGAAGAAGAAGAACCTAAGAAGAAGAAAAACAACAGTTCTTCCAAAGATCAAGAACCAAGAAGAGAGTACTATTTGGTTTCAGCTCTCTCTGAATCCATTACCAATAGTGCTAAGTCCTAGCTGGTGGACAGTGGAGCTTCCAGACATATGACAGGGTTTCGAGGAGCTCTTACAAACTTCAGAAAGAAGTTTACTGCTCAAGTGGAACTTGGAGATGATACCACCTATGACATTGAAGGAATCAGTTCAGCATCTTTTCAACTTGACTCAAGAACTACCTTGCATATCAAAGAGATATTATGTGTTCCTAGCTTAAAGAATAATCTCCTCTCAGTTGCAAGTTTAGAAGATAAGGGTTACAAAGTAATCTTCATGGATAGAAAGGCCCTCTTATGGCCAAAGAATAAAGAGATGAGTTCAAGCATGGTGATTGGAGTTCGAGAGGGAGGCCTCTACAAGTCATTTGGGCATTCCATTCAAGCATTGGTCCACAATACAATCAATCCCTGAGAGTTATGGCATCGAAGGTTTGGATGCCTTCATTACAGGGCTCTTCCTGGTCTACAAAAGATGGTAACAAATATGCCTGAGTTTTCTTCTGAGCATGATGGTGTTTGTAAGGGTTGTGCTCTTGGAAAGAATGCCAAGAAATCTTTTCCTAACAGTAGTAGTATATCTAAAAGGATCTTGGACTTAATTCATTCAAATATATGTGGACCTATGACTGCACCTTCTATGAGTGGTTGTTTATATTATGTACTTTTTATAGATGATTGTTGTCGCAAATCTTGGATCTACTTCCTAAAGACTGAGAATGAAACTTTTGATAAGTTCAAAGAGTTCAAGGCACTAATTGAAAACCAGACAGGAAAGCACATCTGTATCTTGAGGTCAGATAATGGGGATGAGTTCGAATCTCATGAGTTTGGTGATCTTTGCCGAGAAGCAGGGATGGGAGCTAATTGTGCCTTACAACCCTCAACAAAATGGGGTTGCAGAAAGAAAGAACGAGACAATATGCGAAGCTGCCAAATCCATGTTATGTGATCAGGATCTTCCACTATCCATATGGGCTGAAGCTGCCAATACTGCCATATACAATCAGAACAGAAGCCCTAATGCTATTTTGGGGGAAAAGACTCCAGAGGAAATATTTTCAGGTAAGAAACAAGCAATTGATCACATGAGAATTTTGGGCACTCCAGTCTATATCCATGTGCCAAAATAAAAGGGAACAAAATTGGAGCCTTCCAAAAAGAAAGGTACATTTGTTGGTTGCAGTGAAAGCTCAAAAGTTTATCATATCTATGTTCCTAGTCAGAGATACATTGAAGTCAGTAGAGATGTGATATTTCATGAGGAAGCTGCTTTCCGTCAGTCTAGAGAGCTTCCAAATGATTTGGAAACTTCTCCTTTAGAAATTCCAGATTCTCCTCGTTCAGATGATCAAAGGGCGGAGAATGATGAGCCTTCAATACCAAATGCTTCCATCGAACCAGAAAAGCCCACTAAAGAATTGCTTGAGGCTCCTCCTACCAAAAGAAGACCTGCTTGGTTTCGTGAAACTCTGCAGGAAGCAAAAAAACATACAGCTCCTTCGAGAACTATCAGAGAAAGCAAGAAGCCTCAAAGGTGCTCTGGACTTATAACCCAACCGGGCACATCTTTGATGCAGAGCCTTCCACCTATGAGGAGGCAGCTAGATAGCATGTATGGAAAGATGGAATGACAGAAGAATACAACTCTATCATGAAAAATGATGTATGGGAAGTGGTCCCAAGACCAAAAAGCGAAGTCTGTAGTGACTTCTAAATGGATTTATAAAATAAAACATGTTGTTGATGGAAGTACTTAAAAATATAAAGCAAGGTTTGTGGCTCGCAGTTTCTCTCAAAAGGAAGGTATAGATTATGATGAAACCTTTGCTCTAGTTGCCAGATACATCCATCATAATGATTATCTCCCTCGCTGCAGTTTTGGGATGGAAACTTCACCAAATGGATGTGAAGACAACATTTCTCAATGGAAAATTTGAGGAAGAAGTCTACTTAGAGCAACCAGAAAGTTTTATGATCCATGGGAAGGAATCCCATGTCTGCAAGCTGAAGAAAGCCTTGTAAAGTTGTATGGGCTTAAACAGGGTCTAAGAGTCTGGTATGCAAGAATTGACGGTTACCTTCACAACTTAGGTTTCTCCAAGAGTGTTGTTGACTCCAACCTGTATTTCAAGGTTGTTCAAAACCATCCCTTGATCTTGGTCTTATATGTTGATGACATGTTCCTTATTGGAGAGGAACAATTGATAGCTCAATGTAAGAGGGAGCTCACTTCAGAATTTGAGATGAAGGATCTAGGTTTTATGCACTATTTTCTTGGTCTAGAGGTCTAGAAAAAGCCAGATGAGATCTTCCTTTCACAAGGAAAGTATGCAGTTGATATATTACGAAGATTTGGGATGCAAGACTACAAGCCCATGAGTCAGCTTCTTGTTCGAAGTTAGTGAATCCCACCTTGTACCGTCAGCCTATTGGATCATTGATGTACTTAGTACATACTAGACCAGATATATGCTATGTAGTGAGTGCACTGAGTTAGTTTATGTCTGATCCTAAGCACATAAATTGGGTAGTTGTGAAATATGTGCTTAGATACCAACGGGGCACTATTGCTTATGGGCTCAGATACACTTCCAGCAGTGGAGTGATGTTACTTGGTTATGCTAACTCTGATTGGGCAAGCAATGTAGTGGACTAGAAAAGCACATCTGGGTATTTCTTCAGTATGGTATCAGCCATGATCTCCTGGTCCAACAAGAACCAGGGCTCTATAGCCCAAAGCACAGCAGAAGCAAAATACATAGCAACCAGTGATGCCTGTCAAGAAGCAGTGTGGCTTAGGAAGCTACTTGCTGATTTGTTTGGTGAAAAGCTTGGCCTGAGTGCTAGGAATGAGTGCTCATATACTATCCCAACTGTCATTAAATTTACTAAAGTTAAATGTAATGTCCCCAATTTGAAATTTACCCAATTTGGCCAATTTTTGAACCTTGGACTAGTGAAACTCCAAACTGTCCCAAATGATCCCAAATGGTTTCGAATTATGTCTAGAGTGGATTGAGGTGTATTGGACACACTCATGCAGCTATTATATGATTGAACACTTTCTAACTACTTCAGCAACTTGCATTTACAACTCGAGAATGAAAGGCAAAAATACTAGGAAAATCGATGTTAAAACCCCCAAGGGTAGATGGCTCCAAATGACTCCTAAGGATTTTGAATTGGGTCTGAAGGTGTTTGAAGGGTATTGGGACATAAAATGAAGCTCAGGGTGCTTATACACTCTCAAAAGACTTTTGCAACCTTCATTTGAATTCAGGAGAAAATGGGAAATTTTACTAGTAATTTCGAGGTTCAAATCCCCAAGAGTAGAGGTCACTAATGGCTTCCCAAATGCAGTACGAACCTCCCAACTTTTAGAACAGAGACATGGATTAGATAGATAACTTCAATGGGCACCCAAATTCATCACTAATCAATTCCTAAAGGCTGCTGCAACTCCCATAAATCAAAGATTTGTAGACATGTCTCCACATAGGGGGAAATGATAGAAAAACGCTATAACTTGCTATGAAATTTGAGAGAAATGTTCCAAGGACTTGTATAATGTATATGAAACTTCTTCAGTACATTAATGGCTCTCCATACAGCAATAAAATCACAGATATTGACTGAAACAATTCGATACCAAACAACTTCAAACTCTTAAAACAAGATATAGGGGAAAATGGCACCATTCATACATAGTTTGGCATTTTTACATAGTTTCACTTGGAGTTTCGATCTGAGGTTCATACGAGCATCAAATACAGAGTGTAGACATCATATTACAAATAAATGGGGCCCCTTGGACTTCCCCAAAGATATCAACATCTCGCCATGTGCGCCCTTCCTTCAAGAGCAAGAATATGAAGAGAAAAGTGAGAGAGATGTGGGAACAAGTTGAAGAAGAAATGGTCACGAGCAGCCCTATAGATTCAACCTGTAACAAATGACTTCATGCAGCTCCAATGAAAGGTATGAATGGACTCTCCAATTGCCAATTAGGATGGGAAACTTGCACCCTCGAAATTGGTACCAAGGCAAGAAGAATAAACATTCAACTTGCATGGACAAGCTATGCTCTCCAATTTGCAAAATGAAAAATGATCAAAAGCTAGTCTCCTTATTTCTTCTTGTCTTTTATTAACCTCCCAAGGCCTCCTTAGCTCGAATTCCCTCCAAGAGACTCATCCCAACTTGAATTAAGGAGAGATTCCCATGAATGCCACTTGTCCAACTTTTCCTAGCTCTCCTCTTCCATCCATTCGAATGGGGGAATCTTGGCTGCCCTAAATCCCCTTGTGTGCCCTCTTGGAAGCTATTTTTAGCCCTAACATGTCATATATGTCATATGTCAGCAATCAGGTCTGAACTTTGCCATAAGTGTCATAGAATCTTCATCATTGTTGTCATAGGAGTTTAGGGAATCTAGCTCCAAGTGTCACAATTCTTCTAAGATGCCTCTTCCTCTTCCATGGGAGTTATTCTTACACTCCAATTCGACCTTACATGATTCATGCCATGAATAACACTTCTTCAACTCCCCCAAGTATGTTACCCTTCATCTTGAACTCGAATTGGTGGGAGAATGATGCCAAGTGTAGTGGGGAATCTGCCGCATGTGGGTCCCACAACCTCTTATGTGCCCTCATGATCCAACGCCACCTTATTTTCTTTTTATTATTATTTAATTGACCCCTTTAATGTGAATTTGTAAGTCTAAGGTCGGTTTGGGTCTTGTAGCTTCTTTATTCCAACTTTTAATGCTTCCACCCCCAACCCAGGGAACTAGTAATTTTCCTCCATGATATGTTCATTTGGATGGGAATATTACAAACTTTGAATTGGGAATTTTCTCTTAATGTGACCCACCTTGTCCATTTGGATCTAATTTAACATTATTACTAACTTGGACATCATGCTTGGCAATTATTTAACCCTTAGCATCAATTTGACAAACTATCATGAATATGGCCAAGGGGCTTAGGCCATTGTGACCTAATGAAAAATTTGGTGACATGACATTAAAACCCTAGTTTTGTAGATCTAATAGATTTGGCGATAATCCGGGCTTAATAACTAAAACCCAAGTCTAATTTCCTTAGAAAACCCTAAAGACCAAGTTTGGTGAAAATCCGACTCCATTTACCCTCAAATCCAAGCACTAGTCATCTCTAAGGGGGGTCGCACTCCTTGTTTTTTCGATCTTTTACCAAATCTGTCAGCTGGGTGTTGCTAGTCTTGCTTCAAATCTCCAAATACATCATCTAGCCACCAACCTAGTGCACTTCCATCCTTAAATTTCATCAAGTGGGCCCACCTTGCTCTTATTTGTCTAAACCCTAGATGCTCATTTGGGTCTTTTAGATGGGCACTAGATCTATCTAGATCTACTTGTTTAACTTCATTAGTGGTACATTTTCTCTTCGGTTGAGTAATCACTTCTTGCCCAAGCCTCCTCAACCAAGCCCTAACTCTTAAAGCCACTTATCTTCCCTAGATCTAGATCTCCTTACTCAGGATCTCACTCTTGATTTCATTTCACACCTTCTAGAGTGCATTGAGTTGGTTTGCTAGCCTTCACAGGCTGGCTAGGGTCTCCCCCTTGATCTTGTTCCGGCTTGATCTAAAGTGACAAGTGCCCATTCGGTGTGACAACCTCTGTATCTAGTGGTGAACGAGGCCCTTGCAAGTGTCACCGATTTAGCTGCCCTCCTCTATCGTCCTGGATAGGATCCCTCCTGTTGCCAGCTACTCTGTGTGATAACAAGTTAATTGAAAGTTGCAGTACATATGATGACGCCAACAAGAAGCTAGTCTTGTCTTTCAGTGGCTTTAGCAGTAGGGAGGGAAATAAAGTTGTACATTTAGGCATTTACAAGGTAGCTATTTCACCTCTCAAATTGCATTTGCTAAATAGGAGATATATTGAGTTTTCATGATAGCATTCAACTTGATCACATAACAAAAAGGTTTTTGTATTTGGTCCTTGAGGAGGAAGCCAAATGGTTCCTTAAGTTCAGAGTTTGTTTTTGACATCCTGCTGAACAATTTAGAAAGGAATGTTAACAGTATGGACCAGAATTACAAATAAAAGCTTAGAAGCACAGAGTTCTGGTTGGGAGGAGACTGACAGGGAGAGAGAGGAGGGTTTCTGTAGACCTGGCTTGTAGCAAGAAATGGGTGACCAGCCAATTATTGATATGGAGGACTCTAGTTCTAATCTACCACAATGTATATTTCTGGCAAAGATAAAATGGATGTGCTGTTAGAAACTTTAATGGGATGGCCACAGACTTTCAACAAATGTATGGTATGGTCATGGACAGCTACAGAACTTTGAGATTTAGATGGAATTCAAGAGGCCAAGCTGTTATCAGTATCAAACAAGGGCTGGGCAGGAGGCACTTACTATAACATGAATTTGAGGGAAAAACTGAAGCTGTGGGAATGAGAACAATCAGACTTGTGCAAATGATAACGGCAACCACGGATGATCAGAGAGCCTTTAGGAAAAATTCATCCTGCTGGTTGAATGGATACCAACTACAGTAAGGGAGGTACTCTCTGGAAGTACCAACACACCAGGTGACAAAAGAATTCTGGAAGGTTAGCAGTCCAGTGAGCAGCACTCACAGCATGTATTCCTTTGTCATGCAATTTTGTTCATGTATGTATATCATATCTTGAGGTTGGAAAGTTAATTTATCAAATTGACAGACTCTTTTTAGGGCCTTCTTTATTGTAAATCTTTCAGCTAGATGGGGCCACTGTGACAGTCATTTTTGTTTGTATGTACACCATGAAAATGGTGGTGATCCAGTTAACTAGCATGACTATTTTGTATTTAGAAAGAAAAACGTTTTGACACTGCTTTAGATGCCATCTGCAGGGCAGAAAAGAAGGAGGGTGGTAAGTAGTGATGGAATTTATAAAGAAGGTGGTAAGTAGTGATGGAAATTATACAGACAAATGGAGCACTAGATTTTTTGCACCTCTATTAGCTTAATAGAGATGTTAGTCAGAGTTTTCAAGAAAACAGAAATTATAATTATGATAGATTCAAACACATTTTCAGTACTGCACCTTGATGTACATTCAAGCTACATAATCTTTACAAATCAATACTAAATAATCATGGGTTAAGTCTATTCTCTCAAAATAAAACTAGATCAATGTGCCTAGGATCTGAAACAATTACTTGCACTATTTGAGACTGTTACCCCCCATTTTGCATGGGTGTCCACTTGTAAATTTCATCACTAACTTCATGGGGGTGGCATGTTGATGATGCCTTGGATGACATTGTGACAACTTTTGAATGTTCATGGAGATTTGATGGTTGGGCAAATTGTACAAAACAGGACTTTGTATTCAAACCCTTGTTTCTCCAACACCCTACCTCATATAGGGGCTTATGATACATGGATGGAAAGCCTTTTCAGAAGGCTATCTCATGGTGTTAAACACTCAGCCTAGTTATCCAAGGTGTCAAAGTAATCAAGTCAGTTTTCTGGGCCGTTTTTGCTGGTTTCTGGGCCGTTTTTCAGCAGTTTGGTACACTGTCTTCAAGAGGACGGATGTCACTCGTCCTAGCTCTGTTTGGGATGTTCCATATATGGTTTCAAAGCTCTTCCCTTTCCAACGGTACAGAACGCTTATCCAGATTCCAAATAGTTGGGAGCGCCAGAGTCATCTTTCAGGTTGTTTTTCAGCAGTTTGGTACCCTGTCTTCCAGAGGGTAGATCTCACTAATCCTAGCTGGATTTGGGAAATGCCATATATGGTTGGAAAGCTCTTTCAGAGATCTTTCCAAAGGTATAGAATGCTCAGCGAGATTCCAGGGGGGGTTGAGAAAGCTAGGGTCAACTTTCAAGCCGTTTTTTCACTTTTTGGAGCTATTTCCAGCACTTGGCTTGACCCTATTGGCACATGCTTGGACCAACCATTGGCACCACTTTTGAGGAGAGCATTGAGCTGTTAGTGGGATCTAAGGGGTCAAACCCTAAATCTAACCTCTTTTCATCATCTTTTCAACTAGATCTAGTGGTGCACCCACTCTCTTGGGCCTCATGTATCTTGGACACTGTACATGTGGCATTGACTACCTCATATTTTGGATATCACTAGAGTTTGTTGGGGTTTTAGTGGAGGTTATTCATTGTTTACTCCACCCTACGCTAGTTATAGGAATTTATTGTAAAGGAAGTTGATTGTTGAATCTTGATCTACTCTCCTATATAAAGAGAGCCTCTTCCTCATTTGAACTCATGGTTGACATATCTTTTGGAGTAATTTGAAGATAAAGAGTTTTCTTCTCTTGGGTTTTCTTAATGGCTGAATATTGAGGTAATATGTATCTTTAACCCAGTTCACTAAGAAAGTAAATTTGCTTAGGTGGATTAAATAGGGAATTATTTCTTTATTTATTTTATATTTTAGCCTTGTGGCTTGTATTGTGATTTGGCTATCTTAGGAGGGGTTAAAATTCAAGCTTGCAAGCCTTGAATAGGCTAGGGTGTAAGCTAGGGTTACAGATTGAAGGTGTGTGCTAACTTGCTAAGGCCATTCTTGGTAAATTTTACATGAAACTTCAACAATTTTGGGTTAGGAATTTGTCTTGCTTTGCAACGGTTCGAGTCAAACACTTTCAAACAAGGCCCAAAGGGGATCATCCCAATACTCCATATGCCCTAGGGATTGCACTAGGCTTCATAACCCTCCCATCACCTATACTACGAAAAAGACCTCAAGTTTTGCTAAGGCTAACTCTTCAAATCACCTTGTGCCTCATTGCCTATCCTAGGGAAGCCCCCCTTGAGTTGGAGAGGAGCCAACTTGTGCAGAGAAGCTAAGTCACCTAGTTCAAGTTCATGTTCGAATTTGGCGACCTTAAAGTACAACAAAAATTCGACAATGAAAAAATTGGTGATAAAGAGACTATATTTCAAAATTCGAGAGTATATATTTCAAAATTTTATATATATATATATATATATATATATATATATATATATATATAATAAAATTCTAAGCACTTGTGTTAAACTATAAACATATATGATAAAATGAAAATTGCATGCCAACATTAACATATATAATTATATTTCAAAAGGATGATATCTCGTTAGAAATTTAGGAATTTAGGTTAGGTATTTTGTCTTTTTTTCACCTTTTAGAAAATTTATCAAATAATTTGCCTTGAAGTTCGAATTCGACTTCAAGTTCGGCTTGAAGTTCAACTTTGAAATTCGGCTCCAAGTTCGAATTGGTTGAAGCTCTGCAAATTTCAAATTTCAAGGTTGAAATTTGCCGAACACAGTGACTAAGCAAAGAAGTGGTTATCAAGGTGACAGTGGGTAACACCTCTAGGTTATAGTTGGGCTAGCCTATTCATTGGGGTTTTAATCACACGTGCTAATTCAAGTTGTAACAGAGCCTTTGATTAAACATGTACTAAAATATGATGATTGCCTTCAATGCCTTGTCAAGTTGAATTGATAAAGGCAAAGAAAAGAAAATCCTTCTTGACCAATTACACGTTTTAACAAGTTTAGTGTTCTGAAAATATAGAAGTAAAGTTTATTTCATAGATTACAACTCAAATGACTGCATTATTTGGTACCTTGCATGGAGTTTCAAATAAGGAAAAATAGTAAACTCCCTGAAAGACCCCATACCTCCCATGCTATGCAAAGGTGTTTACTCCATTCCATGTTCATGTAGTATGCCTTACATAGGGGAAACTGGTAGATCTATAGAAACAAGACTAAAAGAACACAGCACTGACCTTAGATATGATAGGCATAAGAAATCAGCCCTAGCAGAACATTCTCATCTAACCCAACATCAAATCTGTTTGGAAAAAGCTTCTGTCCTAGCAAAAGTAGACAACCTCACAAAGCGTAAGATTAGAGAGAAGATTGAAATCGAGATGTGTGAAAATTGCCTCAATAGAGATGATGGAACCAAACTGAGCACTTCATGGAAACCCCTTATACACTCTTTAAAAAACAAGCATAGGTAATCTTTAGACTTAGGACGCCATAGGTAATGTTAATAACCCTAGCATTCACTCCACACTTTACTAGTTCCAAAAACTGTTAAGAAAACATTGCCAAACCAATGTAACCATCAAATTAATAATATGATAAATAATTAATTAACATAAACATAATTAAAACACTATATTATTAAAAACCCTTCATTTAATATATTAGTATTCTAATTTATTACATAACCAAACTAATAACTTACTATTCCACTTATACACTCAACCCTAGAATATATTTAGGGTATTGACAATTAATATAGCAAGTAAGGCCTTCACTAAACAATTAAACAAAACTAATTGAAAACGTTAGTAATAAAATAAAATTATAAAATTAAAAATTAAGAATTTCTAAAATGAGTGCATATCTCCATTAATTAAACCAAAATTTAAGTAATAACTTATTACAATATAAAATATAAATGATTATAACATTAGAAAAGAAAGAACTAATAAATAGTCTTAGCATTAACCGAACCCTAAAACCTTTGCCGACACCTTTAAAACCACTTCCACCTACCACATCACCTCTATATATAAATCATTGGGCAATCTAAAATCTTTCCTCTCAGACTTCACTATCTCCTGATGATGATCCCATAGTAGGGATCGAAACGTCGAGATTCTAACTTTGATTAACACAGGTCCTCCCTTCTCTAAACTATAACATGCAGTTTGAACTTTGACCATGAACAAAATTTGTGCAATTTGCATACCTTCTTAATAAAACACAGCTTGTAACTAGAATTTCCATCTACCATATTATTAAAAATGCATGAAACTTGGCGAGTCCATGGAACAGGTTTCAACTTTCGCAGCAAGCAAATTATCCTTAATCAATCCAATTTGTCATTCAATATAGGTTTATAGGACCATGCATTAATTGGAAATAAAAGTTATAAAGGGATGGCGGATGCCAGGTCACTCCCAGCTTTTTGCATGCTACTTGGGAGTAGCATTGTAGCCTCCTATATTGCATTTTGTGGAATCTTGGATGTAGGATATCTTTCCTCCATGTGCAGTTAGCGAAACTCAATAAAGCATACCTTTTAGTGTTGCAACTTTATCCAATATATTCAAAGATTACCTAAGTCTAAATGGGAAGAGTTTTCCATAAACTTTTGTGCAGGCCAATCCTGGAAATATCTTATAATAGAAAATAAACTAAACTGTCACCATGAGCCATTTTCGTTTAAGGGTTATCAGAAGTAGAACTATGCCTACTCTAGCAGAAGTGGAAGGATCATTCTACAATACCAATTCAAGGAAGGGACAGTGGGAATTTGCGACTCATCTTTAATCTTAATCTCAGATTCTGGCTAATTCTAAGTGAGAAGAATTTCATAGAATTTTGTGTAGGCCAATTGAGGAAGTGCATAAACAGAAAACAGACTTGATTCTTAACCATCATGCAAGTTTCATCTATTATATGGCTATAGAAAAACGCCTACCATAGCACAAGGAAGGATCATTATAGAATACTGGTTCAAGAAAAAGGGCTGTGTGAACTTCAGACTTTCTTTAATGTTGCTCTCTTCTGGCCAATCAGAACAGAATGTAGACTATAAATTGAAGCTGAGCAAATGAAATTTCCAAATTAATTATGAAATCAAATGATATCATCAAAGGCCCTATACAGCCATCTTTGATGCAGTATGCTCTTGTTCTCAGATCTAAACTATGCATACCCCATATCCTTCTTAGTCTTGAAGATTTATTTTTAATACTTCTTCCGGTCACTATTTTACATATAGTCATAGCTATAAACAGCTAGGGTTGCCCATTTTGATTCGAATAGACGTATTCTTAGTAGGGCTCTGTAAAGAAAGGATAAACGGCCTGATAAGTGTCAGTAGTTTAGTATTAATTCCTCACCAGATTCATAAAATATATTTGACTGTCCTAATGCAAACAAATAAAAGCAGTGCTAATACCAAATTCATTGAATAGACATTTGATAGAGCTAACAACTGCATAAAGAAATATTAGAATCAGTTGAAACAATTACTAAGACTACAATATTTTAAGAAAGTTGTGCATCCACAATGTATTAACAAATATTGCAATCACTAACCCTATTATGCCCTCTGTATCCTTTTCTGCATATTGACCAAACAAAATATCTATACGTTCCAACTCTTTCGCAGCTACTCTGCTGGCTGCTGTTCAACATACATACAGAATAAACAGAAGACCGGTTAATCAATATCCAAACATAATAAATTGCACCGTACAACATCTAGAAGATACAGCCCACCAAATACAACTCGAATATCAAAATATATCATGTATGTAACAACTAAGAAATTTGGTATAGCAAAAAGTTTAAAACATTTGTAAGGCTTAAGCCAAACCACTATGTAAGGTAATAAAACCTATAACAAGGTATCAAGCTATTGAATCCCCGGTTCATCCTAATGAAGAGTAGGGATCCAGATACCTGCAATTCAAAACTGTAAAACTTCCAGAAAAACTGAAATCTGGCTCACTGAAAATAGGCACCAGATAATGGCATTCACCGAAAAGTTAGGATTCTAAAAACAGGTACAGATAGCTTTTGAAGTAAAGTCTGTGTTCCAAAAATTACTTAGAATGAAGAGTTAGGTCTGGATCATATTTGATATTATAGAAGTAATATTTATTATATTATACGCATCAAATATAAAGGTTATATTATATGCTCCACAAATGAAGAGTATTGGTGGAACTACGTCCAGCAAAGAACCCAACTCATGCTAGCACAGAATGAATTTTAGCTTTCAAGGTTTGACAAGGAAAGCAGAATGATTGAAGTGCCACTGTGCCAGGATATGTGGAGAAGGGGATATAAACTCTGGCTGTGTTAATCATTTGTTTGTTACTTAATTTTTCCGTTTTCAATTCCCCAGTTAAATTATTTCTCTGAAGTTCAAGACATTATCTACAGGACAAAACTGAAAACTAAACAAGGTTATTATATGCTTCCAAATGAAGACAAATAGTGGACTACATCCAGCAAAGAATCCAACTCATGCTAATGTAGAATGAATTTTAATTTTAAAGGTTTAATAAGGAAGTAGAATGATTGAAGTGCGTGGATATGTGGAGAAGGGGATATGATGTCTGCCTGTGATGATCATTAAGCTAAATATACATTTGTTTTAACTTGTTTGTTTATTAATTTTTCATTTTCAATTCCCAGTTAAATTATTTGTTTATAGTTCAATACATTATCTACAGGCCAAAACTGAAAAACTAAACACCAAATGGAAACAATTCAACTTTAAACTTAAAAGCAAATATAAACTGAGGCAACATATTATAATTTTGGTTTTAAGCGCCATTCATGTATTAATTACAACTTTCCTTGTAGTTTCAGATGAATAAAAGAAGATAACTATAATGAGGTCAAGTTATGTGTTAAGGCTTCGATTTGTTCTAGAATTATTTATATGAGGTTGATGAAACCAAAAATGTGATTTCAGTTGAATACAAGTTTATTCTGTTGAGCTGAAAACATGCCATCCCTTTGGGTTTCAGTTCAAAATAAACTCTCCATCAGGTTTTAGCTATATATAAATCCCAAGTCACATGGTTCGAATTTGAATTCGAGTTCGACAACCATTTGATTCGATTCGAATTCGAATTTCTCGATGAGGTTCATTTGAGATTCATCTTTAGATTCAAATATATATATATGGTACAAAATAATAAAAAATTACATCAACAATTTACTCGTGGAACTAGAAACGCACAACTTGGGGTTTGTTTCAATTTTCAACTCATCTGCTTAGATAAATTTCATCTTGATAGCGATTATCTTCAGTCTTCAACGACAGCACAGCAGAATCGCGGGTCTATGATTGCAGTTGCACTTATAGCAGTGATTGTGAGCAGTAGCAGTGATTCGTGAGCAGTAGCAGTGATTCGTGAACACTGAGATCGAAACTCATGGAGTCATGAGCTCTAAGCACTAGCATTAGGGTTTATTTGCTAAGTGGTGGTAAGGAGAGAGGAAAAACTCCGCTCGCAAGTTGGGAATCGAGACTGAGGTAGGTAGACCGTGGTGGGTTAGGACTAAGGTTAAGGTTAAGAAACCAACTCAATTTTTTTATTAAATTTGCCTTCAGATTCGAACCAGCTTGAGATTCGGCAAAATTCGAATCTCAAGGTTCAAATTCGCCGAATCTTGTGACTTAGTATAAATCTAGATAAAATGAGATCAACAATATTCAAAATAACTTATGCCAAATTCCATCAATTGGGTCTAGCTGAGGTGATTGGGAGGAATGATTGCTTAAATCCTCCCCAACCAGGATCAATTCCCGCAAGTGAGACATTGAGCTCTTAATCTGTATATTGATGTATAGGCCTTAAGCCCTGAAGAATCCAGTTTACTATGTTCTAAATAGTTGAAAAGCTTGTGAGTCACCTGCTGTGGAATTGGATTAGAAAAACAAGCACAATGAGTGCGCTTTTTTAATGTCTTTTGTAGAATTGGGTTAGAAAAACAAGCACAATGAGTGCTTTTTTTAATGTCTTTTGAATTAAGATGATCAAGTCTTACTTAAGCAACTCTTGGGTCAGACAAGCCAAGTCAACTTCACTTGTGTTTTGACTTGAGAGTCCAAGTCACACACGTAGGTAAAACTTGCAAGTGACATTTGAGACCAAGCCAGATACATCATGGAGTTGACTCAGACTCCCAAGAGTTTAGTAACAATGAATGTTGGTTTGTTGGCTCTGTGATGCAGCGGTATATCAGTGGAAGTTTACCTCCACTGAACCCAGGTCCAATTCCCAGCGGATGTTGATTATGGCACCTATTTGGGAGTCCTCAGATTGCAATTAACTGTTTCCGAGAACCAACCCCAGCCCAGCAGTGGAAATAAAAAGACCAGTAATAGGCACACTGGAAATATACCCAGGTCCAGCGAAAAACAAAGGGACGTCACCGTTGAAAAACTAAACAATGGATGTTGACTGAATGGTGAGAATGATTGCCTGTAATGTCATCCACCCGGATCCGAATCTAGGAGAGGTTCCCAAATTCCCAGGGACGTTGTTGTGGCCTGGCGCAAGTACCGAGTGATTTCTGATGGAACAGATACATGACATTTTAGCCAAAAGTAAGACTGAATCTTCATATGTTGGTAATTCTTCCTGTGTAGTAGTGAATCACTATGTGTGTGTAGGAGAGAGAGTCTTCTTCCAGTCGAATTATGAATATAAATTTACTGCCCAATAAATATTCCCCATTTTACCCTTTTTCCAAAAGGAACATCACTAATTTGATACGAATTATTTTAACCTTCAGTTTTCAATGAGTCCAATCAAAGTCGGCCCTTAAAGCCCGGACTTCCTTATTTTCATGATGCAAAACGTTAATTCTCCAAGATTTTCATCCCGTATAAACACAGACGAATTAATCCCCACGCAAATTCACATTACATGGAATTTTCAGTACTCCGAACCATGACACCGCTTAAGAACTCAATTTCCGTATAAAATTCATACGATCGAACCCTCACCATGAATTTCCTGAGGTTTCGTTTCCATACAAAAGTAAACACAACAAAGGCCATGAAAACATGCATACCAGAACGGAAAAGAAAGATACCCGAAGAAGTGAGATTCGCCGCTGCGGAAGCATTTGCTCCCGTTTTCCTTGTAGATGAGCGGCGCATCCTGAGATATATACGCTTAAAAATACACAGGCTGAAATCCAGAAGTTTCAGCAGAAACCAGTCCCTAGCAATCTTTGAAACCCTCCTGCGTCTACTACGTCGTCTAAGAAGAACACCGTCCGCTTGGAATGTAACGCTCAAATCCCACCGGGCATTCTAAATGTCATCATGACTCATTCGCAATTTTCTTCATCTGTATATATAGGTGTGTGTGATGGGTTTGTTTTTCTGAAATAAATGAAATGCAACAACAAAAAATGGTTATTTTTACTCGATATTGTTTTGGGGACTCTCATTTAGACGATATTTAGTGCAAGCACAATAAGTGTTATGGGGTGAGGGTGTGAGCTACTGGTGGAGTTTTATGACAATAAATTTAGTGTGTCATGGGTTGAGGGTATGAGCTAGTGGTGGGGTTTTATGGTTGATTTATTGGAAGCCCGGGTTTGAATCCCTGCGGGGCAGTATATTTGTCGGTAAAGCCTCGTGCGACTACCATGATAGTTCTACCCTCGCTAGACATAGATCATTCTTGCATCCAACACTAAGGTTGGCCCCTTTCACCTCGGTTGTCAGATAAATTTGTTGCCCAAATGAAGTAGTTGTGCGGTGGCTAGGGTTTCCAAGGTGATAAAAATAAAATAAAATAAAAAACTTGGTGCGACTAGCTCTATGGAAATAAAACCAAGGACTTGCGCAACATGTCAATGTCAAGTACCAAACATCCTCACAATAGTGGTACCAACTAATTTAGCTAACCAATAAGGTTATTTTTCAACTTTTATTTACTTAGGTGTATGTACAACTGATATAGAGAAGCACATAATGGGTGAGTAAGTTAAGAAGTGGACAAAGCCTGCCTCTCTTTGGTGACTTTCATCTAGCTAGTGAGTTTTTATTTCATAGAAGAGGCCTTTGCTTCTTGTTTGACTTTCATTCAACGAACAAGAACTCCATACTATGTTAGTGTCTTCCTTCCAATCATTGTTACTTCTAGCATCCCTTTTGTCAAGCATGTAATGACACCCCTCTCTAATAATAATCATGGAGCAAAATTTGTTGTTCATGATGGCAAGAAAGATACTCGTGCATAATCAAGACAATGCTCCATCTGATCCATGGAAAAAAAAGTCGGCATCGCCTCATATGAGTGTGCATTGCCAATTGATCCATTAATTTGATGTGCACCTTCTGCATTCGGTTTGGCCTCGGTAAGGTAGATTTTGGAATGGCCCATTTCTCTATTTGAACTATGTATTAGGACAAATGCAAACTAGTTTTTCATTTTCCAACTCTCTTTCTAATGCAGCAAACCAACTATATACTATTATGATACTCTTCTCATTTTTGTCGATTCCTACTAAAGATGGGAATGGTCACCTTGAGCACATAGTTGCCTTAGCAAAGTTGATTAGGCATGCAACATATATCACATTAAAGCACTACTACCATGCTAATCACAATCATCAATTGCGATGGGGTGGCAAGTTACTATGAAAAACAACATGGCCAAAATGAAGCAATTTAAGTGGTTGGAATGCATAAATAACTTGGGTAAATATTAAGTGTGCTAATGTGTCTTAAATAATTAAGTATGTACATTATAAGAAGACGAGCAAAAAATAACAAGAGAAAATCAGTAAGCCATATAACAAGATCAATCAACAATAATTGGAGCAGGATTTTACAAACCCTAGCTCGCAGATCCCGCCGTTCGACGCTATGGAAGTACCAGAGCCGAGCTAGGATCCATGCGCCGGCCATATCTGTTTCCTCGGACACCACAGTTCCTTCCGTCCCGGCTCCCCTGACGCACTACGACCGCCTGGCCGAAGAAACGATTCGAAAGATCCGCAAGCTCAAGAACCCCGATCCCCGCTTCCTCCAGTACAATAACCCAGAGCCCGTCCTCATCGACCACGGTTCGGTCCTCGCGGCGCCCGAGACTCGCGTGACGAGACTCGCCAACGGCATGCGCGTGGCTACTGAGTCGAACCTGGCCTCCGAAACGGCTACAGTCGGCGTCTGGATCGGCGCCGAAAGCCGGTTCGAGAGCGACGACACGAACGGAACGGCGCATTTTCTCGAGCACATGATCTAAAAACGATCTGTTAGGGTTTTGGAGGAGGAGATCGAGAATATGGGAGGGCATTTGAATGCCTACACGTCCAGGGAGTAGACTACATATTATGCCAAGGTTTTGAAGAAGGACGTCCCCGTGGCGCTCGATATTCTGGCGGATATTTTGCAGAATTCATGCTTTTCGGAGGATCGGATAGCTAGAGAGCGCGATGTTATTCTCAGGGAAATGGAAGAGCCCGCAGGTTCTTTCAAGATTTCTTATGCTCGCCATTATATAGCGGCGGCGGCCGAAGCGATGAGATCAAGCGGAATAGCGGCGCGGGAGTTTACAGAGGCGAGTAAGGCAGCCGGAGGCGGAGGGAATAATAATAGAACGGCGTTTTGGATGAGAGATCCGGCGACAGGAGACTGGATTCCGGAGGATCACTTCGGCGACAGAGCTGAGACGATTTTTCTGCGGGTTCTTGGAGCGAAACCCTCGCATTTTGAGAGCCGTTTTGCTGTAGCTTGGGCGGCCAGGGCTTGGCCCAGCCGCCCCTCCTTCCCTGTACATTTTCTTGCAGGATTCTTAAACGACAGTGTGCGGTGGAGGCAGCGCAAGGATTCTGGCTTCAGGGTCTTTCGGCAGGTTAATGGCGGTCTTCTATGCGGATTGTTGCAAAGATCACAAGTGGAGCAGTGATGATGCGTTGGGTTCCTGGTGGTCGGTGTCGGTGGAGGCGTCTGGGGCTCTTGGTCTGGGGCGCAATTGCTACGGCGGTGCTCTGGTTTTTGTCTGACCGTTTTCTTCATCAGGAGTTGCTGGCTGAGTTCGCTGGTTTGGGAGATCCATTGAGTTTGCTGCTCGTCCACAGACTTGGATCTGTTGTTTCTTCTGTTGAGGGTTTCGGTTCTGATGGAAGCTGAAGACGTTTCCTTCATCGTGCATCCAGATCTTACCAGTGGCCCCATTTGTCACCTGCTGTATCTGTTCTTCTTCTTGTGGCAACTTTTGGGTTTCTCTTTGCTGTTCAAGATTCATCTTCTTGTGGCGTGGCGAAGATTTTCTATGGGTTTCTCTTTTTTTGGTTCAGCTCTTTATAAGCTGTTGTTTCTGCTTATATGGGACAAAAATATGTGAAAATGTAGGGATCCTTGTGATTCTACTACATGTGCAGAATGTAATTTTAATCATCTTTTTGAAATAAAATTACGGACTTTTTCCAAGGAAAAAAAAAGATCAATCAATAATTGGCATATATATCTATATATAAAAAAGAATGAATTACATAGAGCACAGCGATGAGAATAATCAATGTGGCTAAAAATTAAGAAGACAATTATGAAAGAGTTTGAGCTTGTTAAGTAATCAAAACAAAAATGTGCGATACAACACATGATGCTTTACATATAGGATGATTACATATTTATATAGTTTACACGTGATGCTTTACACATAGGATGTTTACATATTTATATAGTTTACAAGATAACGTTGCAATTAAAAGGTCACCTTGGGCTATAACAAGCTCCTTTTGAATCTTGGAAACAATTGGTTGTTTCTAAGTTGATTATTGAAACTAGCATATACTGAGTCAACTTTAATCATCTTGAATGGAAGATATACCAATGATCTCAACCATAATAATCTACTATGAGGTTGGAGAGTTTAGAGTTGAGGAAGTGTTGTTGGGTGGATGTTGTTATATTGACCTGCCATGTGGATTATTTATAGATGTAGAATTGATGACATGTATGTTACATTTTCACAATTTAATTCAAGATTATCTAGGATCTTATTTGAGAGAATAACATGCACAACATTTAAACATAAGAGATAAGAGACACAAATATTTTCCTCGGGGAAATCATAAAGGAGAAAACCCTGCAACTTCCTTAGAGATAGAATGAGCAACAATACAATAGCAGAAAAGTAAACCCCAAATACAGAGATGGTCTTCAGCAGCTTCTCTCTTCTCCACTTGTGTGAACTTGTCCTCCTTCTCACTAATGCAAACTTGATGAGTGAGTGAATGATCCAAATGAGAGAGGCACTCTCTCTATTTATACTTTATCTTTCACTTGACCTTTACCCAACTAGGTCGGCCCCTAGTTGTACCTGACTGGGATGACTTCTCTAGGAGAGTCTAATAACCCATAGACAACTTAACTCTGGGGTCTAATGCCCCGACATACAATGGAGGGTTAACCTCAATGACTTGTCATGACCCAAATACAATAATGACTTCTTCGACCGAAGGAATGAACATCTTCGTCGGAGGTACAATAATAAAATACAAATACAACATAAAATATACAAGTGAATATCTTCCGAAGTTACAATTACATTAACACTCCCTCTTAACTAGGAAGGTATTCTCTTCACACAGTCATCATCACAAGTCTTCGTGCTGGATCATCATCAAAACTGGATCATCATGACAGTTGGATCATCATCGTCACTGTTGTTGCTATCCTCATCATCTCGACCATCAATCTCCAATCTACTCGTCATAGGAAGTTCTACAAAGCCAGCCCTTTTTCATGTTGGATGTAGACCTAGCTCCATGTAGGTCTTCATCATCTCTGCGAGCAAGCCATCAAGTAGGTACAGCTCAGGACATATTACACTGCCTCTGCAAAACCTGTGTACATTGCAGAACTGATTACATTGCCTTTGCAAAACCTGTGTACATCACAGGACTGATTACATTTCCTTTGCAAAACCTGTGTACATTGCAGGACTGATTACATTGCCTTCGCAAAACCTGTGTACATCGCAGGACTGATTACATTGCCTTTGCAAAACTTGTGTACCCTATTGTCACGTCATCGTGTCCAGATCATCTCATTGTCAATAGAGCACAACCCAGATGCATGTCACACGTCTACCGGCATGGGAAGAAAACCATGCAAGACTGGCGCGTATGCATCTACGTCTTTCGGACTCATCACTTCCCCCTGGAAGGAACCTCGATCTGGAATACACTAAGCTTCTCTCTGTAGTACTCGAACTTCACTCTGGCCAGCGGCTTGGTCAACACATCGGCTATTTGCTCGTCCATCGCAACATACTGGAGCTTCACTGCTCCTCTCTGCACCATATCCCTGATATAGTGGTACTTGATCTCGATGTGCTTCGACTTGTCATGGAACACCTGGTTCTCAGACAACTTCACACAACTCTGGTTGTCACAATATATACAAGTTGCATCCAACTGGAGATCAAATAAATCAGACAGCAACTTCCTCACCCATACTGCCTCACAACTAGTCGAACAAGCTGCAACATACTCTGCTTCGGCTGTACTCAATGCCACGCAGGACTGCTTCCTGCTAAACCAAGAGATCACACTTGATCCCATACTGAAGTAGCACCCCGAAGTGCTCTTCCTATCAGTAGCACTGCCTGCCCAATCCGAATCAACATAACCCTCCAGGTTAATCTTCTAATTCGCATCATACTTGAGCCCATAATCCACCGTACCCTTCAGGTACCTCAGAATATGCTTTGCAGCAATCAAGTGAACATGTCTCGGATCCGTTAGGAACTGGCTCAATGTGTTCACAACAAAGCAAATATTTGGTCTCGAATTCGTCATATACATCAAAGATCCAATCATCTGACGATACATCGTGGCATCAACTGACTCTAATGAAGCATCATTCAATAGCTTCAGGTTCGATGCCATAGGTGTGGCCATGGCCTTGCGGTCCATCATCCCGAACCTCTTCAGGATCTCTACAGCATACTCCCCTTGTCCAAGGAAGATTCCATCCGCACTCTGCCACACCTCCATGCCTAGAAAATAGTGCATCATACCCAAGTCCTTCATCTCAAACTTGACAACAAGCTTCCTCTTCGTGTCAGCAATCAACCCATCCTCACCTGTCACAAACAGGTTGTCTACATAAAGTAGAAGTATCATTGGGTTCCCTTCTTCAACCTTGTAATAAAGGTTGGAATACGCTTTACTCTTAGTAAAGCCCAAACCAAGCAGGAAGGCAGGAAGCTATATATTATGCCATACCACGTCCTGGGTGCCTGTTTCAATCCATACAAGGATTTCTTCAATTTGCACACATGAGTCTCCCTGTCATGTGTCTCAAATCCGAGTGGCTGCTCCACATATACTTCTTCCTCTACTACACCATTCAAGAACATTGTCTTGACATCCATCTGGTGTACCTTCCACTTCATCACTGCAGCCAGAGAAAGTGTTGATCTGATGGAAGTGTATTTGGCTAAAGGTGCAAGTGTCTCCTCGTAGTCTATCCCTTCCTTCTGGGAGAAGCCACGTGCCACAAATCTCGCCTTCTGTTTCTCTATGCTGCCATCTGCAGCATGCTTGATCTTGTAGATCCACTTGGAAGTCACAACAGACTTCCCTACTGGTCTCGGGACCACATCCCAGACATCATACTCCTCGATCATGGCATCCTTCCATTCCTTCCTTTCTGTCGCTTCTTCATAGTTGGCAGGTTCCTTGTTGATGATGTTGCACAGCAAGGCTACATAACTGGAGTATGGCCTCGGTCTCTTGCTTTCTCTGTGCATTCCTTCTGGAGCGCCATATCTCTCTTCATCTTGAATTGCCTTTCATACCCATGTTGGTTTCCTCTTGTGAGAATTCTTCTCACGGGATGGATCTACAGGTTCTTGTGGTTCTTCTATTTCACGGTCTTCATGGTCTTCAGGAATTACTCCTTCCATTGTTGTATCTATGATCCTGGGAACTTCAGGTTCTTCAGTGTCTTCATCTTGACTTCATAAATCTTCTAGCTGAATCATCGTCACTTGTTCTTCGAAACAAGTCTCTCTTGTAGTACACGATCTTTCATACAAGTCAATTTAGTTGCATGATTAGAAACATTTCATAATTTTTCAAAACAAATTCTTATGCATAAAGACATAGGTCACACAGTCATGCAACTATCTTAGCCAATGATTCAACACAACATTCATCCATATCTCGTATTCATATGGTAACTTCCTAGATGCCTTCCATCTCTATCGAAACATTGTTAAGAGTGTGCACTACTCCCAACATGTTAGCAAAGAGGTTTCATTATAGATAAGTAGCAATGGGATGTTGTCCAGTACCATAGGCCACTTACCCATTATTTGCATATTAGTAGTATCTTGTTCATCAATGCAACTTTTCTAACATGCATGATATACATCCTAAATCTAGGATCATAAGTATGTACATAACTAAACAATATTATTTAAGTAATTAGATATACAAGAAATGACAATTCAAATACTTATCTTTGTTTGGTTGTTGGGTGGACTCCCTCTCAATCTTTGCTTCCTTGTAGGAACTACTGGAGTGTGCTCCCTCTTGATCTTTTCTTCCTTGTAGAACTGCTGGAGTGTGCTCCCTCTTGATCTTTTCTTCCTTGCAGAACTACTGGAGTGTGCTCCTTCTTGATCTTTTACTTCCTTAACCAATGCTGAAAATGGATGAGAGATTCTTCCATAGATTATTGATCTTTATTTGTTTTCCGGAGTCCAACTCTGCAGTAGCTTCTTCTACTTCTTTCATGTAATACTAAAAGTCATCTCTAGTTTCACCTTATGAGGTGGAACCTTCTTAATGAACCCATGTAACTGGTTACCTTCATTACAATACATATTCTTCATCACTTGAATATTCTTCACTTTCTTCTCTAGTTCTCTTTCTTGCAGGTTCATCACCTTTCGCGGTGTGAGCATGGTGTCTTTTCTTGTTGGTCTTTTTGTTGGAGCCACTTCTATTTTTGGGACAATCTCTGGAGTAGTGTCCCTTCTCATTACATGTATAGCATCTAATGCTAGATAGAACTTTTCTGGATCTTCTAAAGTTCTCCCTCTGAGTTTGGTGGTGGTGTTTCTCTTTCTTACTGTGATGATGGTTCTCCCTCTTGTTGTTATTCCTCCTGGAGTGTGTTGTGAAATCTTGATCGTCGTTTTCTCCCATATTCTCTTCTCGAGCTACAAGTCGAGCTTCTTCTTGTGAGCATTCCTCCCACGGCTTACTGAATTTGATTAACTTCCTTCTAACACAAATCCCTTGACTGAAAGAATCCCATGATCTAGGAAGACCATTCAAGGTGGTCATCACAATTTCTCCATTTTCCAAATCTTCTCCCATAGCTTCAAGTTGCTCCTTGACTTGAGAGACCCTTGTAAAATAGGACTGCATGGTCTCTGTATTTTGTATCTTCACATTCTTCAATTGGTTTCGCAAGGTCATCTTTCGATTTATGTTCTTTCCTTCAAATAGTTTGGTTAAAGAATCAAACATCTCTTTGGGTGTATTTAAGGAAGACACACTAGGGATGAGGTGATCCTTAATAGAATCAGCAATGATCCTCTTGGCCTTAACCAAGTTCTTCTTGTGTAAGGCTTTAGCCTCATCTCCCTCTGGAACTGGAACTTCTTCATTTACATATGTGTCCAATTCATTATCTTCAAGGATTAGTATAATCCTATACTTCCATGCTCGGAAGTTATCAGCCCCTTCAAGCTTATCCTCAAGATTGGTGTGGTGAGACATCTTTAATGAGAACCTCAAATGGAGATACAAAAGATTTAGATCTTACCAATTTGAGATGCTCGGGCTGGATCTGGAGCTGGTTGGCCTAGTGTTTGTTAGAGAAACCCTATTTTTCCAAAGTTGGAATTTGGAACTTCTGGTTGGACAGATAGATGTGCCTCCTCAAGGCGAGTTGTCCAATGTACTCGCTTCCCTAAATATGTGAACAGAAACCCAAAATATATGATGCCCTAGTTTTCCTCCAGCAGCAGTGACAGGCCGAAAAAAGAAAATTCTCGGAATTGAATTCTGCTTTCACAGGAAGATGCTCCTGGATGAGGCGAGTATGTTGGTACACTTGGTTTCTAAAGATTCCAAAACTTCACCCTTGAAAATTGACTTGCGAATTTCGGATCTGTAGTTTCTGTCTTTTTTTTTCTTGTTTTTTTGGTCCAAAGTCAAATTAGGGTTTGACTTTCCGGGAGTTTTACCCAACCAAAAACTTCGATCTTGGTCTCTAAATTTCGATTTTGCTGAGGATCACCTTCCTATGCTGATTGCACTCCAAAATTCCACTTCTGTGAAAAACCCTAATTTCCCGCAGTAGTGATAGGCCAAAAATTGAAAATGCCCAGAATCAACTTTTGCTTCGACAGAAAGATGCGCCTTCCTTAGGCGAGTTAGCCTAGCCTCATTTTGTTGATGAACTGTGGAGAGAAATCCAAAAAATAATAAGCCCTAGCTTTTGCAGCTGCACAGTGTCTTCTTCTCAGGTTAGCTCTGATACCATGTTAGATTTTCTCAATTTAATTTAAGATTATCTAGGATCTTATATGAGAGAATAACATGCACAACATTTAAACACAAGAGATAAGAGACACAAATATTTTCCTCGGGGAAACCATAAAGGAGACAACCCCGCAACTTCCTCAGATATAGAATGAGCAACGATACAATAGTAGAAAAGTAAACCCCAAATCTAGAGGTGGTCTTCAGCAGCTTCTCTCTTATCCACTTGTGCGAACTTGTCCTCCTTCTCACTAATGCGAACTTGATGAGTGAGTGAATGATCCAAATGAGAGAGGCACTCTCTCTATTTATACTTTATCTTTCACTTGACCTTTACCCAACTAGGTCGGCCCCTAGTTGTACCTGACTGGGCCCACTTCTCTAGGAGAGTCTAATAACCCATAAACAACTTAACTCTTGGGTCTAATGCCCTGACATACAATGGAGGGTTAACCTCAATGACTTTACATGACCCAAATCCAATAATGACTTCTCCGACATGAGGAATAAACATCTCCGTCGGAGGTACAATAATAAAATACAAATACAACATAAAATATACAAGTGAATATCTTCCAAAGTTACAATTACATTAACAATGTATGGGCCATGGTTGCACTAAAAGTACTGAGAAACATGGGCTTGTCAAAGAAGGAATCACAACAAATCTTGTTGTGGGCACATTCTCGATTGCACTACAAGTTGAGAAATATAGATCTTTGACCATAATTGCACCAAGGCACAAATTAGTTGCAAACCAAGGGATAACACTCAACATGTGTTGTATAGTTATTTATCATTACGAGTTGTATTTCTTTTAATTAAAATAAGCATAGTAAGGGCACTTGCCTAGCCATTAAATTGATTGGGTAAAGTGACCCAAGGAGCTCAGGTTAAAATAGAGGTTAATAATACTTATGTCTTGATATCATTTGGCTACCATACTTCTAAGGAGAAGGTTAAGATCACCATAATGTTTGGTTGCAATTAAGATAAGTGTCGAAACCTATATATGAAAAGATAAAAAAATGAATATTAAGAATGAAGCTCTAAGGTTAGGGTTTCTGATGTGATTTCATATCCTACTAAGATTTGGGGTTTAAGGTCAAAGTTATTTCCCACTGTATGCCATTTATTGTTTTTGGTATGCATGGAGTTCACATGGACCGGAGGTTGTGGCCTTTCATACCTATCACAAGGCCATGGGAGAGCATTTCAATGGCCACCCCACTTGCTTGATAATGTTATTTTGGAAATTGCACAATAAGTTAGCAATCAAGGATATGGCTGGTGTGGTTTCTCCCTAGGTCCCAATGAAGCTCATTTTGAAGGTGGTACACAAGGCAATGATATCCCTCTTGATGAATTTCTTATTGATATTTAAGATTATGAATTTGTTATTGTCTATGAAAATCTAAAAAAACACATATTGTCGAGATATTTGTGGGATGTATCCCACCTATTAGGGGTGGAAACCCCCAACCAAGACCAAAGGGAACGCTCTTTCTAGACAAGGCAAGCACAGAGGGGTCTTGCTTGGGCACCGAATTAACCCAAACAATCCAGAGAAATGTAGATATAAGTTTAGATGTAATAATTAAAAATGTTGATGTTGTTGTTGACATTGTAAGAAAAAAGAAGTAATATATGTGATGTCATCGAGAGGAACCATGATTACAAGGATTTGATCGGAAGTTAGCATACCGAATTGAGGTAAATTCTATTATCATTAAGGGTGGATTTTTTCCTCATCTTGAGGTTTCCCCATTGTAATTTTTAGTGTCATTTTGATTGGGATGTGTGTTTCTATCTAATTTCCTATTAATGCAATGGTTTATGGTGTTGTATGTATGAAGGGAATATCTATGTCATGCTTAATTTATGGTAAATTGAGCATTGTGACTATATGTATAGCAAACATTTATAGGGCATTCCAACTCAATGCACTAAAGCCAGAAGAATCATGCCATTGAAAACATGAAAATGGATTGTCTTGACAAGTGAAGTTTAATAACAGTTCTCAAAGGGGCAAGCCTAAATAAGAAAGAGGAGGATAGGGTTTTCATTGCAAAAAAATCACATAACAACAAAGATGCCACTAAGGACAAGTACAACCCACAACTAGACCCATAGGAGACCCAATTGAGAAGCAGGTCCGGAAAACCAAAATAATGAAACATAATAGCTAGAACAAGGTGCATCTTTTGAAGAATTATCGAAGAGACTCAAGAGACAAGAAAGATTGTGGCCATAACATAATCAATGAAGCAAACATGATTGTGTCAAACCAACATGTCAGAAGTACCTTTATTCAATGGATCCACCAATGGAGACTATCACATATTTAATCTTGAATCGCTCTAGCAAGCAGTCAGCGGAATTAATTCAACAAAAAATGAGTCATTTTCAAAGGATCACTAAGGGGACCACTATTTGCACGATAACAAAAAGTATGAAAAGCATAAATTTTTCATCACATGGGTAGAGGTGGTTGAAAAAATCATGAACATGTATGCATACCCAAACAAAAAACCATTGACATTTGCACAACTTAGGGAGTTAAAATAGATTAAAGGGCAAAGGGTTATCCATTATGACACCCAACTCATAAACTTGATTGAACAAATCATGTGTGATGTAATAGAGGCACAATAAATAGATCGGTTCACCACAAGGTTACTCAATACTTCACATGTATGGACAACCAACCTAAAGCATCATAAGGATTTGGTATTTGTGGCAATCTAGATGGAAGGAGAGCACTCAATAATGAAAGAGAGAAAAATAAACAAAACAAAGAACATGATGGAAGGATATAGACACCCGAAATAGAACGAAAGAGGATAAGAGAAGAAAAATGGCATGAACCCAAAACGAGACAAGACTAAAGATTTAGAGAAAACCCCAAAAAGAATATAATGTCAAGGAAAATGACCAAATTGAATTTTTGTTGGACTCATAACACCTCAAAACTTTCATGGAAATTTTTTCTCAACAACCTAAAGAATTAACAAGGACCTTATAAACCTAGGTACCCAAGAGAAAATAATAAGGGTTCTTTATGAAATCTTGGATTCAAGTAGCAATAAGATCATAGTGTATACAAGGAACATGTGAAAACTAACCCCAATGTATGTACATTACCTATAACTCCTTATTTTTTACTCCAAGATGTAATTATGTAAAGGCTAGAAGCCAGATATGAATAGTTTAGGATGACCGAATATATTGTATAATATGTAGATTTTCTTTTTAATATAAAAATCCACAATAGATGCAAGAGAAGAAGGACAAAGAAGAGACGGGGGGTTATGAATCCACAAGTGAGGGAAGTGAGAGGTGCTAAGGGGTGATGTAGTGGACTTTAACTATGCCTTAACTGTAGGGACCCCGTTTTGGTTTCCCCAAAAAGACTTCCACGGAATTTGAAAATATAAGTATGATTAATTTTAGAACTTCCAGTATGATTTTTCAAAAGAAGATATAGAGACCACAGATCTAGTTCTATCTATTGCAGTACATGAATGTCAATAAATAAAACTATATACCCAGATGTATTCATTCCACCACAAGAGTTAGCAAAATAAATAACTAAATACTTCAAAACTGTTTTCGACGGTTGGTCCAGCGAATTGATGGAGTCCTCGAAGTGGTTTCTGCACGATCCAATCCAATCTCCTGACGAAGTACCGAGTGACCCCTCGGTTGACCTCTCTACCGTATCGGGGTTATTCTTCTTCACCCCGAACCCCCGAGCAAGTGGGGTCGTAAGAACACACAAGCTAGCCTCCCGAAAGGATCTCCCAATCCCCGTTCCGGCTAATCCCAACTCCAAGGATCATAACATAATCCGAGATTATGATGACCATCTAGCATTAGGGAGCAAGAGATGTCTTTCTCTCATTCTCCTCCCTCCTTATACAGCAAAAGCTTGTGTGCCATGTGTCTGTCCATGCACATATTTAATTTAATTTAATATTTTAATTTCCATTATTCTCAAATACATGTGTCTCAATGTCTTCAATGTGCACCTAATTCCTTAAATCAGTGGGAGTTAAGTGTAGGAGAGTTCTACTCTTCTTTTGTTTCTCAAATAGTTTACTAAATACCTTTTTAGTAAAATAAAAATAAAAGATTTGTTATTTTTATTTAATTGATAATGAATTTATAAAAGACAAATGTTTCTTTTATTAAATAACATCTAATATATATATTCTCTTTAGTTCTTTTTATCTTTTACTAGAATATTCTCACTTGAAGTTAACTCCTATTACTATTCAAATCTAAGAGAACTTTCATAGGAATTTCTAGTTTAGTTCTTATTCTATTCCTTCAATAGAGTAGATAAATAAAATAGTTTAGACTAAACTAAAAAGTTTTATTTTTAAACAAAAGAATAATGAATAAAGTTTTCTAGTATTGTCTTCTTAATTTAAAGTCACCTGAATTTATTTTTGATGAGTTTTCGATTTCTTTATTTTAAATAACAATTATCTTTCTCTTGTCCCGGTGCCTCTTCGGCGGGCCCTTCTGATAGTTTCATTTCTTCTTTCTTATGGGGAGTACTGCGTAGCGACTGGGAACCGTTACCGCGATCTCTCAACTACGCTCCTTGGAGACTAAGGGATGTTGAGGGATAAGGCTCTCCTTATTGCGCGCCCCTCAACTCATCGTACGTGACCAAATCATTATGGTCTTGCCCGTACGACATATGCTTCCCCGGGTGAGTTGAAACGGCTTCACCCGTGCGTGGATTGCTAATTCAGGGTCGACAGTCAGTCGTCGTACCCTTAAGTGTTCTTTCCGTTCTTACAACCCCGATAATTCCATTGTGGGTCAGTCGGTAAATTGTCTTACCTGCCACTGCACACACACTCAAACACATATTAGTAGTGATGCACTATAAAACATTTGTATCATTCTTTTCAGTATCTCAGTCAGTCGAGTCTACTAAACATTCATCATTTTCATTTCATAATCTCTCAGTCAATCGAGCATATATCATTCAATCATTTTCATTTCATAATCTCTCAGTCAGTCGAGCATATACAACATTCTTGACCATTTTCATTTCATAACCTTTCGGTCATTCGATCATATACAACATTCAATCATCATTCATTTTGTAAATCTGCCAATCATTAAGCAACACATGCATTTCGTTCATACACATCATAATCAACCGCATAATTCCATTTCCTAATTCAGTATAAATATGTCATTCATATCAAGGGTTCCAATGTGCTAATCAATCACAATTATCCATAATCGTCATTAAATCCATCATAATAAACATATTCGTTCATCGCTAATCAATCGACAATCAGCATATATGCGGTCATTTATCATGGTTTCTATAGCTAGATCACTTATTGATAAGTGTCATGAACATCGATATTCCTAGTGAGTTTGAGGGGCATTACATTAACCTTCATTAACCTTTTTAACCCAAAGTCCCTTAACCATAGTTATAAGGGTCATTTTAATTAATCATGGGATAATTATCTTAATTGAGTATTAAGAGGGAAAAGTGGCCTCTTCTAGGTAAGCCATGTGTCAAGATAAAACCATGCATATTCAATGTTAGAAACTCACTTCATTCAGGATTCATTTTCATTTTAGCATCCAGAGAGGAAGAGCATCCATGCCATGGTAGTTCTAGTTGGTAAACAAAAGGAAGATTAGTTTTCCAGAAGTAACACTCGATCTCACCTTGATAAATGATAGCCTAGATACCCTAATAAATTGGTGCTTGAGATTAGGGAACCTAGCCTACAATGTGACATCCTTCGAGCCTTGTCACAGAGACTTCTTGTCTAGTCTATACTAGAGCACCAGAAGGGGAAGGGGGCAACCCGAAGAGTCGTGGTGTAGAGAAGGGGGTACCTTCCTTGGTGTTGTGTAGGAACACTCTATCGAGGGAAACACCTTCAATTTTTTATAAATATTTTGATTTCATAATATCTGGCATGTAAGATCGACAACATTTTCCAATTTATAGTACTTGGAAACCAATCATTGAAACCATTTCCTTTATTTTTTTGTTTACATGATTCCAAAGAAAGGCATGTTTGAGGGGTCCCATCTTTCATGACATCACCCTACATCACTTTACCACTGCAATACCCCTAGTTTTGACTTGGAATGTAACTGTTCAATATTATGTAAATGATGTAAATATTCTAGTGCAGAGCTCAAGGCCAAGGCTCGACTAGTGAATGTTTAGGCATGTATGATGTTATATTTCTATTTTGGACCATATGATTGGCTTTTATGCCTAATTCAAAATGTATGTAAATATTATGCTGAGAATTAATAGAATGGTCCAACAATGGCTGTGTAAAGAGCACAAAAGGGGCTATGAATCCACCAGAGGGGAAGAGGAAGGGGGATTAATGGAAACCCAATCCTATGTTTCCATGTGTTGACCTTATAACTCACCCTAAATTCTGTCATGTGATGAGAATAAGCCAATTATCTCCTTTTTTGACCATTTTCCAATCATTTATTGCACATGTGAGGTTGGTGGGAAAAGTCACTTAATGTAGTTATTGAGCATGGGGATTGTGATAGTTATGTCAGAAGCCATGCCAGCTGTCTTTTCACCCTCACCTCATATCCTTGGATTCAACACTCTTTTGATCATTATCCCATTCTCATTTTCTCTCATGCAGGCTGCTGCACTACGTAGAGTTACCGTGACTGTTCATGTCAAATAACAGACTGTGTGTTAAACCCATAAATTTGAATTAGAGGACAAAGCTACATTTTTGGAAGGGAAAAACAGTTGGCTGTAGGTGAGCAGAGAGGTTGGGCAGCTAGGAACCTTATCCATGGAGTTCTACTGCTTGTAGATGCTTGTGAAGTCACAAAGCAAGGCTACAGGTGGTTATATAGCATCCATATCAGATTGGACTTCTTCTATGCATACACTAGAAGCACCCAACAAGATGGATCACCCAAGAGAACCGTGGATCGGTGAAGGGGGATTCCTGAGTTAGAAGGGTGTTGTGTGGAGCAGGAATTGTGGAAGCCAAGGCTGTGTGGGATGATTGAGACCCCTGTAGAGATCTGTATGAGCAATTGACTAAGCACAAAGAGCAGAATGGGTTGTGGGTTGAGAGACAAAAGCCTGTAGGTGTTTCCTTCGCCCCTGGTGGCCTCATAGCCCAGCTTGGGGGTGGCCTCTCAGCAACATAAATAGTATATGTTGGACAAAGTGCCTATGGTTGGGTGGAAAAGTGCTCTTACACAGCTAGTTGCTTGGATTTGCATTGGATAAAGATAAGTATTCTTATGCACTTGAATTCTGAACCGTTTTATTTGATTCTTGTAATGTTATGCTAATGTATTTTCATATTAGATGTGTGTGGATTGTTTTGAATTCTGCTGTGCATGCTTAAATTACATTTCTGCACACACTCTGTTGTTGAAAATCGTATTATGGGCTTGGGGTGAATTTATTAGAGCCCAGGTCTTTGCCAACGTCCCCTCCCTATGGTTGGATTGGGTAAGGGGGACGTTATAGAGTGGTATCAGAGCCTATGGTTGCAATGCCAGAGCTGCATGGGCCAGAAATCACGATCTACATGTAAGAGGGTCAGAAATGGATGTGCAGGGTTATGTTTTGTTGAATGGCTGTTAAATGACAGTTATCTGGCTTGGAGTAATCCTAAAAACCAATTTCGAACTTTCCTCGTCATTGATCAATGAAAGCCTTGCAAAAACCCAAAATTTTAAAATTTGGGAAAATTTGATTGGGCCCCACCCATGCCAGGGGGAAGGGTGACGTGGAGGATCCACGTGGGCAGGAGGTTCGACGTGGAGGAACTGTGTGGGCAGAGGGTGTGATGTGGACCGACAACATCATATCCGTATGTGCTGGTGACCGAAAAGGATGGTGCGAAGGCGGTTTCGCAATGGCCAAAGGCGGTTTCCCTTACAGCTCTTTCGACTTGTGAAATCATGTGGTGCCGACACGTGGAAGGTGGTTTGGTATTTCGCAACCACCCATCCCTTCCTCCTAGCGTGCATGTTGGCGATGTGAAACAACTGTGGGCCGTTGATCTTTTCACCGCCCAATCAATGACCGTTGATCTCTTCCACTGTTTAACCGTACTCCAACAGTCATGTCGTGTGTTATACTTCGTGCTTCTTTTCCTAGCGGAACCTACCTCCACCGTAGATCTCACCTGCCGCTCCGATCTAAACCATTGATCTCTTCCATTGTTTAACTCTAAAGGAGGAAGTGTGAAGGTGGTTTCATAGTGGTGGAAGGTGGTTTCCCTTACCACCCTACTAGCTTGCGAAATCATGTGATGTTGACATGTGGATGGCGGTTTATGATTTCACAACCGCTTATCACTTTACTTTGGCGTGCATGTTTGCGGCGTGAAATGAATGTAAGCCATTGATCTGCCACCGATCGATCAACCGCCGTTGATCTTGTCCACTATTTAACCACATCTCAATGGTTGTTTCGACGATTTGAGATGTGTTATACTCCTCGCTTCTTCCTCTTGCGAAACTTACTTCCGTCGTCGATCTTGATCGCCTCTTCAATCTGAACCGTCAATCTATAATCATTTTGCAAAATGCGCCAACAGTAAGTGGGTGGCTTCTGAAGGGTGTAGATTAGGGTAAATGAAACATTTTTCACAGTCGATTTTTGGGTGCCCGAAATCGAAAATTGCAGTTGATCTTATGCGCTAGATTGCGTGAAATCGAATGATTTAAAAAAAAAGAAAAACGAGGGCGCTACCCTCGACCCACCCTACACAAGGGGGAAAGTCCCCTTGACCCCCGTCGTTCCCCTCATATGTCGTTGGGTGTGAGAAGTTATGTTGTTTGAAAAAAATGGTCAATATGGGTTGTTCCCAGGTTGCATGAAGATTATGTTGTAATTTTCTAAGACTGTAATAAATCTAACAAATGTGTTTATAAACACTTTTGCAAATTTAGAATCCTATCATTGACAGTTAAGGATCAACATTTCAGTCTAGTGTAGTTGGGAAGTATTTGATCTTGGTTGGACCAATAAGAAGAGTATCATCATGGAGGATGCACAGGATCCTTGTGAGGTTGAGGAAGATGAAATGGGAGAGAATGTACAGGTTGATAATGTAGAGACAAAATCTAATGGTAGAAGAAACCGAGAAACTCCCCCAGACATTTCAGAAACCATGAGAAGCCTAAGGATGGAATTGCAGAGTTGCAGAGCAGACAATGAAATGATGATTAGATCGCAAGAGGAGCAGAATCAATTGAATGCATTTATGCTTCAAAGTTTGACTGAAATTCAAAGGCATATAAACCATGGGCAGAATTCCGAAAATCAGGAAAGGAGTGGGGGTAGCTCAAGGAGGAAATCCCACAAGAGATCCCATAGTTCAAGAAGGATTTCTAGAGATAAGACATATACTCCAGAAATATCTTCTAGTGAGTCATCCGACTCTAAGGAATCCATTGAAGGTTCAAGCTCTTCATCTCATAGAAACAAAAGGAAGAGATCTTCGAAGAATAACTCTCATGGAGAATTTAAGAAGGCCAAACCTTCTACCTTTGATGGTGAAGTTAAATCTGGTCAAGAAGCTGAAGCTTGGCTTCTTGGGATGAGGAAGTATTTCCAAGTCCAAGACTATTCAGAAAACATGAAGGCAAGAGTGGCCATCTTCAATCTAAATGTAAGAGCAGCTATATGGTGGGAGCACCTTAGGCAAGTAAAGAGGATCAATGAAAGGAAGATTGTGTGGAAGCAGTTCAAGAAGTACTTCAAGGAAAAGTACCTTTCTAATAGTTACTATGATAACAAAATCAAAGAGTTCCATGAGATGAAATTGGGACAAATGACAATGGAAGAATATGCAAATAGATTCTTGGAGCTGCTAAGGTATGTGAAATATCTTAGGGATGATAAGGTGAAAATTCAGCGCTTCCTAAGTGGATTGCCACAGTCATATAAAGATAGAATTGAGTTTGACGAACCTCGAACTCTTGAGGAGGCCATAAGAAAGGCCAAGTATTGTTATGATCAAAATAAGAGCAAATCAGAATTCCATACGGCATGGAAGGATAAGAAAAATGAAAAGTTTGACCAAAAAAAGAAGGGTTTCAAGCCTCCTCAATTCAGAAATCAGCCAAGGCAGCCACCACAGGGTGTCACTAAGCCAACTAGGATGTTGGGAGACAAGCCAAGAGAACTAAGAGAGCCTCTTCAATGTTGGGGATGTGGAGGAGATCACATGCTCAGAAACTGTCCAGATTAGAATGGGAGTTAAAAGCAAGTTCACAACATCCAAGGAGCTGAAATAGTGGGTCAAGTGGAAATAGTGGGTCAAGTGGAAAGGATCGTCCCTAGAATTTATGTAGCACTAGAGGACCGCCAAGCTAACCATTAGTCAACTATTGTTGAATTTGAAGGTAAGATTGCTAAGCAATCTATTTCTATTTTAATTGACCCTGGATCTACTCATAGTTATATCAGTCCTAAATTTGTTCAGATTTGTGCTTTTAAGAAAACAAAGCATAGTAAATCATGGTTAGTTCAACTAGCCACTGGAACTAAGAGGAAAGTTAGTGAAATCGTGGAGAAATGTCCATTGGAAATGGATGGACTATCCACTTTTGCAAATTTGAATGTATTGCCACTTGGTTCCTATGATATTCTCATTGGAATGGACTGGTTCCTATGATATTCTCATTGGAATGGACTGGTTGGAAGCTCGTAGAGTTAAGCTTTATTGCTACAACAAGACTTTTGAGTGTATTGATGAAGAAGGAAGCCCAAGGGTTGTAAAGGTCATTCCAAAGCTAGTTTCTATTCGACAGATTTCAGCCATGCAGTTGAAGAAATTTTGCAGGAAAGGTTGCCAATTATATGCAGCCCATATTTTGGAGAAAACATAAAATGAAATTTCCAAGTTGGAAGACCGTTCTGTTTTGCAAGAATTCAAGGATATGTTTCCTGATGAAGTTCCAAGACTTCCTCCAAAGAGGGACATTGATTTTACAATTAAACTTGTTCCAGGAACTGCTCCAGTTTCCAAAACTCCTTACAGGGTGAGTACACCAGAATTATTAGAGCTGAAAATGCAACTGCAAGAGTTGTTGGAAAAGAAGTACATAAGGCCAAGTGTGTCTCCATGGGGAGCACCTGTACTTTTTGTGAAGAAGAAAGATGGAACGCTCAGGTTATGTATTGATTATAGGTAGCTTAACAAGGTTACAGTGAAGAACAAGTACCCCTTGCCTCAAATTGATGATCTTTTTGATCAAATGAGAAGGGCAAAGGTGTTCTCAAAGATTGATTTGAGGTCCGGTTATCATCAAGTGAGAATCAAGGAAGAAGACATTCACAAGACAACCTTTAGAACTAGGTATGGGCACTATGAGTTTGTGGTGGTGCCATTTGATCTCACCAATGCGCCAGCTACATTCATGTGTCTCATGAATAGTGTTTTCAGCAAGTATTTGGACAAGTTTGTTCTTGTATTTCTAGATGACATTCTCATTTATTCAAAGAATGAAGAAGAGCATGAAGAACATTTGAGATTGGATTTGCAATTGCTAAGGGAGCATAAGTTGTATGCAAAGCTAAGCAAATGTGACTTTTATAAAAATAAAATTCATTACTTGGGTCACATTTTTTTCCAAGGAGGGAATATCGGTGGATCCCGAGAAGATTGAAGCCATCATAAATTGGCCAACTCCAAGAAATGTGACAGATGTGAGATCTTTTATGGGTCTTGCTGGTTACTACAAGAGGTTTATTGAAGGATTCTCAAAGGTTGCACACCCAATCACTTCTTTGCAAAAGTAGGAGATAAAGTTTGTGTCGACATCGAGATGTGAAGAAAGCTTCCAAGTGTTGAAGAAGCTTCTCACAAGCGCTCCAATTCTAAAGGTTGCAGATCTAGAAAAATATTTTGTAGTATGTATAGATGCATGTAAAGATGGATTTGGAGGAGTTCTTATGCAAGATAAATTTGTGGTATGCTATGATTCAAGGAAGTTGAAGGAGCATGAGAAGAACTACGCTACTCATGATGTGGAGTTTGCAACCATAGTACATGCTTTAAAGATGTGGAGGCATTACTTAATGGGAAGGAAATTTGAGCTAAGGACAGACCATTGTGGTTTGAAATATTTGTTTGAGCAACCCACATTAAATGCTAGGCAAGCTAGATGGCTGGAATTTTTATGTGAGTTTGATTTTGAAATCAAACACATAAAAGGAAAAGAAAATAAGGTGGTTGATGCACTTAGCATAAAAGTACATGAGATACATGTAGCAACCATTAGTATTTGTCAATCAGATTTGAGGCAGCAGATTGTTAATTGTATTGTTGAAGATGAAACATATGTGCAAATAAAGGATAAATTGCAGCAACAGAATTTGGGAAAGAGGTATGAAGGTTACCATTTGGAAGGTGACGAACTTCTTATTTATAAAAATAGAATTTACATTCCTAATGTGGTAGATTTGAGAAGGATTGTTATGGATTAAATACATCAGAGGCCATATTCCGGTCACCCAGGATACCAGGAAACAATTGCTACAACGAGAAAGCAATATTTTTTGCTGGGAATGAAAAAGGACATTGCTGAATATATTTCTAAGTGTATGAAATGTCAGCAAGTAAAGGTTGAACATCAACATCCAACAGGTTTGTTGCAGCCCTTGCCAATTCCAAAATGGAAATGGGATGTGATTTCCATGGATTTTATTACAGGTTTTCCAATGACAGTGAGGTAGCATGATTCCATCATGGTTGTGGTGGATAAATTATCTAAGGCAACACATTTTATACCGGTTAAGGCCACATATAAAGCCGATGCCATTGCCAATATTTTTATGAAGGAAATTTTCAGGTTGCATGGTTTGCCCAAAGCAATAATTTTAGATAGGGATACTAAATTTACTTCAAATTTCTGGAAAACTCTTTTTACTGATTTGGGTACTCAACTGAACTTTAGTACCGCGTACCATCCACAAACAAATGGGAAAACATAAAGGGTAAATCAGGTGCTTGAAGACATGCTACGCATGTATGTGATGGACAAACCAACCAAGTGGGAGGATTATTTACACTTGGCAGAGTTTGCATATAATAATGGGAAACAAGCATCATTGGGCATGAGTTCATTTGAAGCTTTGCATGGTAGAAGGTGCAGAACACCAGTTACTTGGGATAATCCAGTGACAGAATTGTACTTGGACCAGAATTGCTTAAGGAAATGGAACAAGAGGTTGCAAATATTAGGCAAAATTTAAAGGCAGCCCAAGATAGGCAGAAAAATTATGCAGATAAGAACCGAGTACATAGAGCGTTTCATGTTGGGGATCATGTTTACCTTAGAGTGAAGCCAAGGAGGAGTTCCTTGAATCTTGGAAGTTGTGCCAAGCTATCACCAAGATATTGTGGTCCCTTTGAAGTGCTTGAGAGAATAGGACCAGATGCATATAGAATTGCATTGCCTGCTACCACTAGAGCTCAATGTTTTTCATGTTTATTTGCTTAAGAAATATGTACATGATCCTAACCATGTGATTGATTGGGATGTGATTCAGGTGGAACCCGAGGGAGAGTTCCAAACTGAGCCACTATGCATCCTAGACAGGAAAGTAACATTGCTCTGGAACTGAGCCATCGGACAGGTGATCCAGGTGGATATTGGTGGCCACCCACCTTTCCAATTGGCTCAAAACAGTTTTATGGCAATTTTGGTATTGTACTATTTTTAGCAGTTTTTCGGGTCCTGAACTTCCGAGGCCATTTTGAGGCCCTAAACGACCTTTTTTGGCGATTTGGGGGCCAAATGGTTGCCTTCGTCGAAAGTTGGCGACTTGGGGGGCTTTAATATTTACATTTGGCCCCAGTCGAAAGTTGTAAATCTTGGATAGACCTTTCCAACGGGCTACCGAGCGCCCCAAACGGAGATCGTATGCAAAATTTACGACCCCGAGAAGTTGATGTACTAACTTACCCAAACGGGGCCCACATGACTTTTGGCGCTTCATCTCCTAGGGTTAGGTTTTTGGATGTCTAGGGTTTTTGACATTCCTGTTTATTGTAAAAGGCCTTGAGAGCCTCATTGTAACCATCTTCTTGCGAAATGAGCGCAACTGTCACATCTCTTCTCAGAGATAAGCCGCCACCATTCCAGCAAGCTTGTTTTCCGCTGCATTTTACAGTTCTACCTTATTTCCTTATTGAATAGAAAACCGGTTTTACTGTATCTCTGTTATTTTGTGTTAAGCATCTGATAATAATCTGTATTCATTTCGTTCTGCTCATAAAATCCGGATCAACAGGTAAAGGTGCAATGGAAGCACTTTGGTCCCGATGAGGCTACGTGGGAATTGGAGGATGCCATGAGAGAGGCATATCCATTTTTGTTCTAATTTTGAGCAAACACCGAGGACAATGTTATTCCAAAGGGGAGGGGATTGTAATAGCCCTAGTTTTGACTTGGAATGTAATTATCCAATATTATGTAAATGATGTAAACATTCTAATGCGAATTCCTAGTGCGGAGCTCAAGGCCAAGGTCCGACTAGTGAATGTTTAGGCATGTATGATGTTATATTTCTATTTTGGACCACATGATTGGCTTTTATGCCTAATTCGAAATGTATGTAAATATTATGCTGAAAATTAATAGAATGGAACAACACTGGTTGTGTAAAGAGCACCAAAGGGGCTATGAATCCACTAGAGGGGAAGAGGAAGGGGGCTTATGGGAAACCCAATCCTATGTTGCCATGTGTTGACATTAGAACTCACCCTAAATTCTGTCATGTGATGAGAATAAGCCAATTATCTCATTTTTTGACCATTTTCCAGTCATTTATTGCACATGTGAGGTTGGTGGGGAAAAGTCACTTCATGAAGTTATTGAGCATGGGGATTGTGACAGTTATATCAGCTGTAAGTTGTCCTATTTATTCTATGGTCAGAAGCCATGTCAGTTGTCTTTTCACCCTCACCTCATATCCTTGGATTCAACATTCTTTTGATCATTATCCCATTCTCATTTTCTCTCATGCAAGCTGCTACACTACGTAGAGTTACCATGGCTATTCATGTCAATTAGCAGACTGTGTGTTAAACCTAGAAATTCGAATTAGAGGACAGAGCTACATTTTTGGAAGGGAAAAACAATTGGTTGTAGGTGAGCAGAGAGTTTGGGCAGCTAGGAACCTTACCCATGGAGTTCTGCTGCTTGTAGATCCTTGTGAATTCACAAACCAAGGCTACAGGTGGTTCTATAACAACCATATCAGATTGGAATTCTTCTATGCATACACTAGAAGCACCCAACAAGATGGATCGCCCAAGAGAACCGTGGATCAGTGAAGGGGGATGCCTGAGCTAGAAGGGTGTTGTGTGGAGTAGGAATTGTGGAAGCCAAGGCTGTGTGGGCTGATTGAGACCCCTGTAGAGATCTGTATGAGCAATTGACTAAGCATAGAGAGCTGTTGTTGCAGCAACACTCCCCCCCAAAATTTTGCACATATGGGGCCCCTCCTTTATATTTTTTAGAAAGGCTGCCTTAAACGTTTTTTTCCCAGCTTTTATCTTTGCTTTTAAACAGAGAGTCTCGCCATGAGAAACTCCAAGGCTGCCAGAAGATTTTGACTCTCAAATAGAAGAGCTTTCAATGAAGTTTTTTCTCGAAGTTACGGAGCAATTTGCTAAACCCCGTAGTGGTGGAATCCTCTCGCTTAAACGCCCGCAAAAGAACTTAGAAACTCTCGTCGAATAAACCGCGGAAGCTCTCGGGCTATCCTTCCGAAATGGCGGAGGCCAATCTCATAAACCGCCCGTCTAAGCCTTCCGAAGTAAAACTTGGAAACTCTTCGATTTTTGTTTCGGCGGAGCAATTCAAGCTTTTTCCCGTAACTGCGGAAGCCGCTCGCATAAGTTTCTCAAAGGAAGACTTAGAAAATTTTTGTTGGAAGAATGCGGGAGCACTTGGGCAATCCTTCCGAAACGGCGGATTGCCTCGCTCAAACCTTCCGCAACCGTGGAAGCTTTCAAAGCTTTCCCCAAAACGGTGGGAGCTGTGGTCAAATCCTCTCGAAAAGAACTTGAAACATTCTCCCAAAAGGTTGCGGAACAATTTAAGGGAACCGCCCGAAACCTGCGGAGATCACTCGCGTGAGCGTCCCGAAACCGCGGAGGAATTCACGAATTCTTTCCAAAGCTATGAGGAGACTTAGCAATTTTCTTTGGAAAGTTGCGGGAGCCGTTGGGTAATTCTTTCCGGGATGGCGGAGCCATTCATCGAAACTTTCCGCAGTCGCGGAGGCATTCGTTCTTTCCGTTCAAAATGGTGAGCGCCTTCCGTCAAATCTCCCGAAACTTTGGCAAAAGACTTAGGTTTTTTCTTTGAAGTTGCAGAATCCTTAGAGCTTCTCCACCCGAAAATTGCGGAAAACCTTCCGGTTTTCTTCCCGAAACAGCGGGAGAACTTGGGAAAGATGCCCGAAAAGAGTTGGAATAGTTTGTTAAAATCGCGGAAGCTTCTGATGAAATCCTTCCAAAACGGCGGAAGAATTCAGCGAAGTTGTCCGAAGCGACGGAAGCCGTTCACATAAGCTTTCCAAAAAGAGACTTGGAAAAACTTCGAAAACCTGCGGAAACCTTCGGATTTTCCTTCCGAAACGGCGGAAGCCATCCACAAAAGCTTTCCGAAATACCATGGAGAAATTCGCGAACTTCTTCCGAAACGTGAAAAGAACTTAGTTTTTTTCAAGGAACTTTGCGAAACGAACCAAGGAAGCTTCGCGGAAGCTTTCAGCCTTTGCGCCCGAAACCGCGAAAAGTTCGCCCTGACTTGCCGAAACACCGAAAGGATGATTAGTCCTTATCACTTTAATACAAGTCTCATGTCTAGGGATGATGCAATCCCATCACGTACATTTTGAACCCAGTTCATGGACGATGCAGTCCTCACGTACATTTTGAACCCAGTTCATGGACGATGCAGTCCTCACGTACATTTTGAACCCAGTTCATGGACGATGCAGTCCTCACGTACATTTTGAACCCAGTTCATGGACGATGCAGTCCTCACGTACATTTTGAACCCAGTTCATGGACGATGCAGTCCTCACGTACATTTTGAACCCAGTTCATGGACGATGCAGTCCTCACGTACATTTTGAACCCAGTTCATGGACGATGCAGTCCTCACGTACATTTTGAACCCAGTTCATGGACGATGCAGTCCTCACGTACATTTTGAACCCAGTTCATGGACGATGCAGTCCTCACGTACATTTTGAACTAGTGGTTCCGGGATGATGCAATCCCCATCACTTTATTCTCGAAGACCATACTTCTACGGATCAATTCAGGGACCAAGGTCCGGGGATGATACAATCCCCACTTCTCGGAGACCTTACGTCTACGGCTCTCTTTAGGACTGAAAGTCCAGGGATGATCCAATCCCCTCAACTGTCCACTAAGGACTTCATTCTCGGAGACCTCACGTCTACGGCTCTCTTTAGGACTGAAAGTCCAGGGATGATCCAATCCCTTCAACACTCCACTAAGGACTTCATTCTCGGAGACCTCACGTCTACGGCTCTCTTTAGGACTGAAAGTCCAGGGATGATCCAATCCCCTTAACTGTCCACTAAGGACTTCATTCTCGGAGACCTTATGTCTATGGCTCTCTTTAGGACTGAAAGTCCAGGGATGATCCAATCCCCTCAACTGTCCACTAAGGACTTCATTCTCGGAGACCTCACGTCTACGGCTCTCTTTAGGACTGAAAGTCCAGGGATGATCCAATCCCTTTTCTTTCTCGGAGACACCTGTCTACGGCTCACTTTAGAACAAGTGTTCAAGGATGATACAATCCCCACATGTATTCTCATCAATATACTATCGATCCTGGGAACCCATACAGAACTTGATTCACACTTCTTCTTTAATTGCACCATTAAGAGAATGGTCTTATCTAGCCACTTGGAGCAAGCATCTCATTATGATTCTCTTCCTCTTTCTAAGAGAATCTTCTAGCCACAAGCCTTCTATATTTTGTTTGATTTGTAAATCTTCTTGTTGAACATCCATCACTTGTTCGGTGTTCATTATTCTTCATGATCTTTCCTACAAAACAAAATTAAGTACATGATTAGTAATCCTTCATAATCATGAAATCATGATAACCTATTATGCATACAGATATCATTTACATAGTTATGCAACTATCTTGACCAATACTTTGGCACAACACTTTCCCATATCCTGTATGCATACAGTGGCTATCTAGATGCCTTCCATCTCCACCAGAACATACTATCGAGAGTGTGCACAACTCTCAGCATGTCAGCAAAGAGGTTTCATTCTAGACAAGCAACAATGGAATGTTTGTCCAACTTACCAATCATATGCATATTAGTAGTATACTGTTCAATGTTCTATGAATATTTACACTCAGCATGATACATTATACGAATACAAATATGCATACAACCTATTACAGGCAATATCATTTACTATTTCAAATAACAACTCAAATACTTATCTTTTATGTTTGTGTGGTTGCCTCCCGCTTGATCTTCTGTATGTCTTTTGAACTTCTATTCATTCTGTACCACTGTGCATGTTCAAGTGTCATCCTCATGATCTCATACACAAACATACACCCATTAGTATGTTCTAAATGTTATCAAAACATTATATTTCTAAATAATCTTGAAAATGTATAGTCATGATTATAGTTAATAAACATTAGTATTCAAGATTTCAGGGAAGTCTTATTTTACTCATGCATATCATCAATCAAGATAAAAGACATAATATGCATAATCCCTTGATTACTAACTTTATGAATAAGCATAACCAATCATACCAAGTATACTTATATAAGGGATCCCAATACAAGGTAAGATTCTTAACATGACATGGGAAAACATACCTGGATTAGTATACCTGCTTAGTTATGTACAACATACCTAAACAATCTCTTCAATGATTTAGAGATCCTGAGCTAGAACCTGCATGTCTCATATAATATAATAAAGTCATACATACCTTGTAAGTAGAACAAAGATTATGGATGAGTCTTTGTCTTCATGATGTCATGGTCATGGAACTTGATTTGTCTTTTGTGATGTACCTATATCTTGTTAGTAGACAGCATCGACCTCACACAACACCATAATGCATTAGTACAATCATATAGCCCTAATCAATGAATGTCTTTGATCATTCACATGCATTCATATTGTTACTAGGGTGATAACACAATTCTAACATTAATCAAGATTGTACTAGTAAATAATATGAAGACAACATACCATAAACTTAATCATGAACAAATATCAAAACATACCTTGATGAGTCATACCTGTCGAGATCGCTTGTAATCTCCTTATGTAAAGCCTTAGCCGCATCTCCCTCTGAAATAGGAACTCCTTCACTTATGCAGGTGACCAATCCATCTTCTTCTAGGATTAATCCTATCCACTTGATTTGAAAGAACTGGACCTGGAGCTGGATATGGGTTTGTCAGAGAAACCCCAAAAATTCAAACTTTGAATTTCAAACTTCCGAAAGGATAGAAATATGCGCCTTGATGAGCTGATCAAACTGATATATTTAGAATTTGAAAACTGCAAAGTTTCACTCCTCAATTTTGCCTTTGAAACTTTCGGATTCACTGGACGTGACCCTGAACTGGGGTTTGATGAATCCCACTCTTCTGCCCAATCAAAATGTTTGATCCAAAGCTCTAAGCTTCTATTTTTCTGAGGAGCTTCCAGCCATGGTCACAGATTTCAAAAATTCCCATTTTTACAGAAGCCCTAATTTTCCACTTTTCTGATCAAAGTCCCGAACTAGGGTCTAATCAAACCCGGCCTTCTGCCCAACCAAAAATTCTGATCTTGGTCTCTAAATTTCTATTTTGATGAGTAGCATCCAGCCGTGGTCTCCGATTACAAAAATTCCAACTTTCTCCAAAGCCCTAAATTCCGGAAGCCATGAATGAAGGTACCAAAAAATAATTCTGTTTTGACAGAAATATGTACCTGATTGTTTCTGGTGTAACTCCGAAATTTTTGATCCACAGGGTCTGAAAAGGTTTCCTGAGATAGTCTGACCTGTTATCTTTCCATCCTGACAGGTCTGACCTCAATTGGATTCTCTGAGAGAGAGTTATGCCAAATGTCGCAACATGACCTGTTTTAGGATAAAACAGGAGAGCGAACTTGTACGGCGTGCCACGTGTCACTGTTTTAAATTCGGCCTCTGAAAAAGTTTTCTGAGATATCTCGGCCTGTTACCTTTCCATCCTGACAGGTCTGACCTCAATTGGATTCTCTGAGAGAGAGTTATGCCAAATGTCGCAACGTGACCTGTTTTGGGATAAAACAGGAGAGCGAACTTGTACGGTGTTCCACGTGTCACTGTTTTAACTTCGGCCTCTGAAAAAGTTTTCTGAGATAGTACAGACTGTGTACTACCTGTCACTTTTTACGAAATTTCATTTGGAGCTTCCTAGCCCAAGATATGACCTTTTTCCCAAGGTCACCTGATTTTGACTCAGATCTGGAAGAGGCAGAAACCCTATATTGTACAGATCATAAATCACAAAGTACAACGAACTAGAGGTTGTCCTTTGGACACAAGGTACCTGGAGATTTAATATTCGTCCTGTAACAATTTCAGATCCGAAAACTTCGCCAAAACGGATTTATAGCGAAAGTGCTACGATGACTGGTTTTTGCTATGTAAAACCCTAACCTTCAAATTGTCGTAAGTAAAGCAAGTGTCTTTAGTGCCATACCTTGTCTTCCTTCAGGTTAGCTCTGATACCATGTTAAAATTCAATATGCTAAGACAGAAAATAGCATCATTACATTCCATTTCACAATAATAGCATATACAGGATCACTGAAGAAACAACAAGCACAGCATAAACACAAGAGACAGAGATTTATCCTGGGAAACCCTCATGGGGTAGAAAACCCAGCAAAGCTTCCTCAATATAGATGACCAGCAATATACAAAGATGAAACCCTGAGACATGATCTCCTCCTCCACAATAGCAGACCTCTCCTCCACAAGTGCGCTTTCCTCAAGTGAGTGAATGTGTATAATGAGGAACACACCTCCTCTATTTATACACTACTCTGATATGTATTTTACACAAGTACATGTAGGCTCGTATTGAACCATTAGGTTAAATACCCCATTATAACTGACTGGGCCGACCCCTCTAGGGTGGTCTAATAACCCTTTGACCCACATAACACATACAGGGCCGACCCCCACTAGGGAAGTCTAATAACCCAAGTTACCACATTCCGACGGAGGAATAAACATCTCCGGATATACAATAAGATCTTCACGGAGGAATGAATCATCTCCGGAATAATAAAGTACAAATATAATATTCTTTGAAGTTACAATATCTCAACATTCCGTAAACCTCAGTCCCAACATGCCCTCTACCCAAGTCAAAACCTAGGAACCGGCGCCATTGCCCCTGTTCAAATCCCGTGAGCGTTCAAGTTACGCGAGCCGAAACCCGAAACCATGGCCACCTGAGCCTTTCCCGTCAGTTTGTCTCCGGCGCCATCACCCTTGCTCGAACTAGAGCTTCCCATAGAGCACCTCGGCGAGTGCCGTACGTGACAATAGCATTCGAAGCCCTCACCGAGTCAAAAGTGCGAAAGGGGCTCCCTTGTTGTCACAGAGTCCTTCCAACCCGAGCTTCCCCGCCATTAGCCTTTCAAACCATAGCAGTGACGAAAATCACCCTCTTCCCCAGAGCCAAACTGAAAGCAGGTTGCTTCCGCAGCGCGCTTATCCTCACAGGAGCATACTGAGCCTGCCCCTTTAAAAGAATTAAGATGGTTGAGATTTATAATGGTGTCCCTGTGAAACGAATATCACCCTTTCTCCTTGGGCCGGGCCGAGAGCAAACTGTCGCCGCGACACACCTATCCTCTCAGGAACACCCCAAAGCTTCCCCCTTTAAAAGGTTCAAATGTTTAAATTTGTATTTCATAATTGAAATGATGAATTGTGCCTCCTAAGTACACAACTTCACATTACTCTTTATCTCATTCATGTATCAAAACAATGATGCTCTCTGTTAAAATCTCACAGTATGTTGCTCAATATCATGATGACTTGTATATGGGTGCTATCAGGGGTAAGTCAAGATGCCGAAAACCGGTAAGAAGAAGGCTAAGATGACAGAAAAGAAGCCTGCGCCACTCAAAACTGAAACTTCACTCCAGGACACTAGGTGCACCACCGGTGTCCCTCCTGAAATTAGATGGGGTGACATCTACAGAATGGTCCGGGACCAAGAAATCCCAGATATGTTGTTGGAGGAAGCACCGATTTATCTTAATATCAGAGCCTCAGGCATAACTAGAGCCGCTACCCGCCCTGAGTTGTTCCCCTGTGCTGAAGTGATCGGATGGATACTCCAACATGCCGATGCTGAAGGGAGAGTGATAAATGATAGCGGGAAAGTGGCTATTGCCTCATTCCAACCCGCGTATATTGCGGCAGCCTACAAATTTCCCTGTGTCCAACAAGCTCTGACTGACGAATGGTTGAGCCAAATGAATAACATCGAGATGGCCAAGAAGCTGCTAATGGCGGGCAAACATTTGAGAAAGAAAGGAAGTGATGAATATGACGTACAAAATCTGAGAGCTCCTTTCAGATTGATCGCTCTAATGCTATGCAGAATCTTCGGCATGCCCGATGGCACAGTGTATAAGATTCAGTGGATCCCTATCATCCACTACGTGGCATTCAAGGGAACTGTGTTTGACTGGGCCATTATCCTGTCAGACAGTCTGGCCTCGATGATAATTGCTGCTAAAGAAGGACTAGCTTGAAGAAGGCTGAATTTTTCATGTCTTCATATCTGATTGATTGTATTTTGGCCAAGATAGACTTCCCCAAATTGGGCTGCACATGGGATAGGGCCACCGCCCCGGTCTATATCGCATTCAAGATGTTGTGGGCTCAGAATTACAAGCCCAGCTACAAACTCATCTGTGAGGGGTTCATCATGCCCCTATACGAGAAAATGTTCAAGGAAGAACCAAACCGCCTGTCAGAGAATGCTTTGGAAGTCCTTGAGGATTATGGGGACTTTTACTTTTCGGAGCAAGGTACCTACCTGAGAATGTTTGGAGGGACTAAGCCCCCATACATCTTGCCGCAGTATGCCACAGACTATGTGGTTCTCAAAGAAGCAGTAAGACAACTCTTCCTGGATGGGATTGGAGCAATGCTCCACAAACAACATAAGGCTTCCTTTCCCCCCCTACCTTTCTGCATAGGTGCTTACAAGTTTTCAGGGGTTGCCTCGGCCGACGAATTTGTTCAAGAGCTGAAGGCCTTCCACTTCGGTGAGGTAATCTTCCACAGGAATGACCGAAAGGGAAAAGTTGCTGAGCACTGTAAGGATATTTATGCTCACTTCGAGTACTCCCACTATCCTGATGCCGAGGAAGAGGCATTCAGAGGCATCAGCAACATGACTGAGCTACGGATCTGTCGCCAAGGCACTGGAGCAAGCTCTAGCTCAACCAAGGCCCAGAAGACCAGCCAGCAAAAGGAGAAAGAAGCTGAGGATGCCCAAGCTCAGGAAGAGCTCAGATTAAGAGAAGAAGCGAGGTTACAGCGGGAAGCTGAGGAAGCAAGAAAGCAGCAAGAAGCTGAAAATGAAAGACTGCGGAAAGAGGCTGAGGAAGCCTAAAAGCAGAAAGAGGCTGAAGCTGAGCAGGCTGAGGCAGAAAAGAGGGCGGAAGAAGAATTGAAGACAAGGGAAGATGCCAAGGCAGGTGGATCCGGTATACAGGACATGGAAATAGACACCTCTCAAGCAGGTGGCTCTGGTGCCCAAAATAAAGGAGGAGACCCTGCTCAGGAAGTCCGGACCCCACCGACAGAAGAAGACATAGACATCATAAACCGACCAATTGTCCCGTACACTCCATCGGGAAAGCGTACGGTGTCCAAGTGGAATGAGTTTGTCTATGACAAGAAAAGAAAAGCAATGGTCCTCAAATCAGAAGAGAGGATCAAAAGTCCCTTCCATGAAGACATCGTTACCCACCGAGAGGTCACTATAATGCAGAATACGGATCAAGATCCCTTTGCTATGGCGACCGCAGCTGTAGCAACGGCAAAAGCATCCCTGGCCAATGTAGGCATGATGGTAAGAGATAATGAATTGACAAGGAAGAAAGCTCGTACGCTACAACAAACTGTGGCTAATGAGCAAGCCCAAAGAGATCTGGCAGTGAACAAGTATAATTGCTTGTACGCTGAACATAAGGAGCTATCAAACAAGTACAGCCAGCTGGAGGAGGAAAAGGACCAGCTAACACTCCAAATAATGATTGTAGAAGCGGAGAAGAATGGAGCGGAAGAAAAGGCTTCTCAGCTAGAAGCAGACAAGTAGACATTAGCTGAGCGGTTAGAGCAGGCTGAGAGCAAAACGATGGACATGTCTCCCTTCCATGAGCTGTTCTGTAGCATCCTGAAGCAAATAAATGACACGCAGGAGCTAATCACTGACGAGGTTTGCAAGCTCAAGGCCATGATAGTCAGATTAAAAGAAATTAATGCGGAGGCCCACAGGCTCAAAGCTAAGAATACCCGTGTCAAGGCAAATATCATAAGTCAGATGGCATGGAGAGAAGGGAAAGGGGGTTTCCCCCCGCATCTTCCATTTAAAGCTGTGGACGATTTTAATGAAGACATAGCCTTGCTGGAGTTTGGCAGGAACTGTGCCAATAAGCTGATAACCAGTGTGCAGAGAACAACAGATAAAATTAACAGTTTATACCAAAAGCTCAAAGGAGTCCATGACAAATGCACATTGAGTTTCCCTCAAACCCTAGAGGACTTTCCAGAAAAGGAGCAGCGGTTGTCTCAGCTAAAGGAAGAGCTAGGCGTTCAAATGGAGTATGTGAGAAGGATTGATGTCCTGGCTATTGATGACCTCCAGCATTATATTGGTTCATCATCACTCCACAACCATCTGCTGAAGGAAGTGCATCAAGCTGCAGTAGCAGAAGTTCAAAGCATTAAAGCAGAGCTCGGGAAGAATGTGACTTCTCAGAAAATCTTGTTCCATGCTGCAGCAAACATATTCATAAGGGACACAGGTGTGTGGTACAGCTACATAGCAGAGGACGACAGGAAAGCTGCAGCAGCAGCAGGAGCATCAGTAGATCCAGGATCTTCTCTCCCAGCAGCCTCTTCCCTAGTAATGGCATAAATTCTGGCCAGTTCAATCCCCCCTTCCCAATTAGAAGCAGCATCAGCAGGGGATTCGAGGGTCTCTTCCCAGGCAGCATCAGCAACAATTAACTTGGGCGACCCTCTTCCAGCAGAAGCTCATGCATAGGAATGAAATAAATTGAATTCAGTTGAGCAACCCTCTTCAGCCAAGCACGTGTCTAGCAGGGAAAGCGTGGGTGTTAGCATTATTTCTGCTATGTATATTCTGTTAAACTTTCAAACATGTAAGGCGTAAGCCATGGGACAGCTATCCCTATTTTTTTTTTGTCAAAACAATTTTGTAAAAGAAGTGGTCATTTTTGGTGGTCGGTTATAGAAGAAACTCCTGCAATTGACAGGTGGAAGGTGCTAGGTGGCAACCCAAAATGGCAGAATTGTAATTATAAATAGTAGCTAGGAAGAATAGAGAAGGACTTTTGGCAGGGAATGAAATTTTGAAACCCATACGAGCTATCTTGTATCGGGCCTGTAAAATTGAATTTTCTAATAGAAGCCATGGGAGATGGACGTTTTGCATGGGATGTTGGACGGCTGTATGTTGGACTATTCTAATGACTGCTGTTCTGTAATGTGAGATCATTCTTACCATCTGAACTATTTCTTTGTATTGATGATTTTGCTCCTCCCTGTGCATACGATTTTCTCTATTTTGTGAACAATGGATGCGTTTCACATTAAATCAGGAGCTACCTGCTGATGTCTTTATCATTGCTGTAGATTTCTCTTCTAGATCAAATGGCTAACTGTTCTTTCTTCAGGATAACTCATGTGGCTCATTGTTCATGCCCTTTAAATTGCTCCTTGCAGGGATCTTTAAGTTTAATTTCAGTTTGTTACATTTAGATCTGTTTCTTTATTCTTTCTACGTAGATTAAATAATTTTTTTTGCTTTTTTCTGTTTTATGAGCAATAGATGCGTTCCATGCTGAATTAGAAGCTATCTTCTAAAGATATTTATCTTGCTGTAGCTTTACTTGTGAGAATTAACAGCTATCTGTTCTTTCCTTACGTTATTTGTTACAGCTGATTGCTCATCCCTTAAGCGTGTTCCCTGCAGGGATAGGTTGATTTACTCCGGTTCCTAGACTTAGACCTGTTTTAGTTGCATCTAGATCGAATATAATTTAGGCACTTGCATCTCATTTAAAAGACATAAAACCCAAAAGAAAGGTGGATCGGGCCATAACCAGTAGAATTGGATTTAAAACTCCAAACCCACGGTTGCCGGAACCGCTAACCGGACGGATTCCCTACACCAAACGGGAGATATTCTAATTGGGACCATCTCTCGGGGAGAATCCCTTTCTGATTGATGCTACGATATCCGAGGCATCAACAAGAGCATAATGGGTTGTGGGATGAGAGACAGAAGCATGTAGGTGTTTCCTTCGCCTTGGTGGCCTCATAGCCCAGCTTGGGGGTGGCCTCTCAGCAGTAGAAATAGTATATACTAGATAGAGTGCCTATGGTTGGGTGGAAAAGTGCTCTTACACAACTAGTTGCTTGGATTTGCGTTGGATAAAGATAAGTATTCTTATGCACTTGAATTCTGAACCGTTTTATTTGATTCCTGTAATGTTATGTTGATGTATTTTCATATTAGATGTGTGTGGATTGTTTTGAATTCCACTGTGCATGCTTAAATTACATTTATGCACACACTCTGTTGTTGAAACTCGTATTATGGGCTCGGGGCGAATTTATTAGAGCCCCGGTCTTTGCCAACGTCCCCTCCCTATGGTCGGATTGGGTAAGGGGGACGTTGCAACCACTTATTGGATATAAGAGGTTTCAGCTCTTAATAAAAGGTGTTTTTCAAAACTACCTTGATGAGGCAGAATGGGTGTGGGGGTGCCACATCGAAGTGGCATTTTTACATTTTTGACTTATGGCAATTAAATTAACCCCCGTGCATGTTCACGAGCCAGGATGAATATGAATAGTCAATCTTCATAGCCATCCAATGGTTCGAGCTCCTCCTGTCTTTGTACCTTTATTCACATGCAGTCATATGTGCACTCGTTTAATGTGACCAGCCATGTCACACTCGTTCATCCTTATGACATCCAAATTGCATATGATTGTGGATGTGGAGGTCAAGAGACATAGAAGAGATTATGTGAGGTCTATATCATCTTCAATAATACCTCATCACATAGAGAAGAAAAAGGGATATTCATCAAGTGATACAAATAGCAACCTTGAAAGATCCCCAGTGATACATAAGAAGATGAGGTCTGCCCGGAATGAACTAGTAGGGGAACTAAGAAGAATCAAGCCCCCAACCTTTGATGGATAAGTGAAGCAAGGAGAAGATGCCAAAGCATGGTTGTTAGGACTTAGGAAATTTTTCCAATTGTATCAATCTACACCTAATATGGAGGCAAGAGTATCCATATACCATCTGCAAGGTAAAGCATCTATCTGGTGGCATTAACTAGTTAAGTTGAAGGACATTGATGAATACATAATCTCTTGGAGGAAGTTTAAGAAGTAATTTTAGAAAGAATATATCTTTTAGCACTACTATGGAAAGAAGATGGAGTAATTCTTTGAGCTCAAGTTGGGAAGCATGACTATGGAGGCCTATGAGAAAACGTTTCTAGAACTTTTGAAGTATGCAGACTTCATCAAAGACAAGAAGGTGAAGACTCAAAGGTTTCTAAGTGGCCTACTAGAATATTACAAAGATAAAATCCAGTATGATAAACCAAAGAAGCTTAAGGAAGCCATCTGGAAGGCAAGACACCTATATGAATAGAATAAGAGAAAGGCCCCATATCAGAAGAATTGGCAGGATATGAAGAAGAACAAGCAAGAGCAGAGGAAGAAAGGGTTTCAACCTTCAAAATTCAGAAATAGTAATTCTTATCAGCAAGGATAGCCAAGGGAAGAGCATTCAGGAAAAAAACCACCTGTGGAATGTTGGATATGCAAGGAAAATCACTTTTCCAGTTAGTGCCCGCGTAAGAGAAATAACCTTCACAACATTCAAGAGGCTTCAACTGTGGGAGATGTTGGTGGAAGTGTTCAGAGGATCTATGCAACCCTGGATGGGAGACAAGCTGAGCACCCGTCCCAAATGATTGAGGTAGCAGGTAATATTTCTAATAAAACCATAGCTATTTTTATTGATTATGGAGCTAACAGTAGTTACATTACACCTAATCTAGTTGAGAAATGTCATTTGAAGAAAAGTAAACTTGAAAATGTAAGTTTTAAACCTATGCAAAGAATCAAAGTATACCGATTCTTTTAAGCAAAACATAGATTACACCACAACATTCACCCATAATACACAGAGATTTACCCTGGAAACCCTTGACCAGGAAAAACCAGCAAACCTTGGAGCCACAACTCCTATTTTTCTCATTATCATTATGAATTAATCACAATACAATATAAGTATTCCGCAACATCCAATACCCTAATCCATTAACCGGTATTAGAAAATAGACCCCAATCCCTTAATCGAGATTAAATTACATGTTTTTAGAAAATTCCCCAAAATAGCCAAAAACAACCCAAAAAAACTAGATGGCGGGGATTAACCACTGTGCGGTCAAACGTGCACCCCCCCCACACACATGCAAAGAATATAACATATACTCAACAGAAACAACAAGTATAGTACAATTATCTACCGAAGCCAAGAGGAAAATCATAGAAGTTGTGAAAGGGTGTCCCTTAGAAATGAATGGATTGAAAGCGTTTGCAGACTTAAACATCATACCCTTGGGGTCATATGATGTATTGATTGGCATGGATTGGTTGGATTCACACCATGGCACACTTGATTGTCATAATAAAACTTATACTTTTTGGGACGAAGAAGGAAACTGAGTAATAGTCAAAGGTATACCTAGGCCCATATCCCTGAGACATGTCACATCTCTACAACTAAAGAAGTGTTTCATGAAGGGATGCCAGTTATATGCAATTCATGTGGAGGAGACAAAAGAAGGAAAAGATCCAGAGCTACAAGATTATCAGTACAACAAGAGTTTGCAGATATATTTCAAGAATCGCCAGGAATGTCTCCCAAGAGGGACATCGATTTCTCTATCGACTTGGTCCAAGGCACAATACCTTCATCTAAAGCACCTTAGAATGAGCACCCCAAAGTTGAAGGAATTACATATGCAGTTAGAGGAACTACTAAAGAAATGTTACATAAGACCCAATGTTTCACCTTGGGGAGCTCCTGTGTTATTTGTGAAGAAGAAGGATGGAACTCTAAGACTCTACATAGATTATAGGAAGTTAAAAAAAGCAACGATTAAAAACAAGTACCCCTTGCTAAGGATTGATGACATTATGAGTTTACATTGGTACCTTTTGGATTGGCAAATGAACCAGTGGTATTCATGTGTTTAATGAATGGAGTTTTCAAGAAGTACTTAGATAAGTTTGTGATTGTATTCTTGGATGACATCCTTATCTATTCCAAGACAGAAGAAGAGCATGAAGAACATCTAAGATTAATAATGCAAGTGCTTAGAGAAATCAGTTGTTGCCAAGCTAAGCAAGTGCTCTTTCTATCAAGGCAGAATTCACTACTTAAGACATATTATATCTGAAGAAGGTGTTTCAGTAGATCCTTAGAAGACAAGGGAAATTATGAAATGGCCAACACCAAAGAATGTATTAGAAGTAAGATCTTTCATGGGGTTAGTTGGGTACTACTGGAGGTTCATCGAAGGATTCTTAAATTTAGCTCATCCTATCACATCCTTGTAGAAGAAGGGCGTGAAGTTTGAATGGACTCCAAAGTGTGAAGATAGTTTTCAAAGACTTAAGGAAATGCTTACCAGTGCACCAGTTCTGAAAATTACAAATCATGAAGGAAAATTTGTTGTGTGCACAGATGCATATAAGCATGGTATTGGTGGAGTATTGATGCAGGATGGACATGTGATTAGTTATGAATCCATAAAGTTGAAGGAACATGAGCAGAACTATGCCACTCATGACTTAGAGCTTGCGACTATCATCATGCCTTGAAGATGTGGAGACACTGTCTGATGGGTAAGAAGTTTGAGTTAAGAACTAATCATGATGGGTTAAAATACTTGTTTGAGTATCCTAATTTGAATGCAAAACAGAGGAGATGGATGGAGTTGTTATGGGAATATGAATTTGACATCAAGCACATCAAAGGTAAGGAAAATAAAGTAGTTGATGCACTTATTAGGAAGATACATATGAGGCATGTAGCATCTATCAATGCTAGTATGTCAGATTTAAAGGACAAGCTCATTGAATCCAATGTTACAGATGAACATTATTAGCAAGTAAAATAAGGGTTGCTACAACAAAAAATACCACAAAAATTTGATAAGTATAAGTTGGAAGAAAATGGAATCCTCATGCATAAAGATAGAGTTTATGTTCCCGATTTCGGAGATATAAGAAAGATGTTTATGAAAGAAATGCATGATGTTCTGTATGCTAGACATTCAGGTTATAAGAAGACAATAACAATAGTAAGAAAACAATACTATTGGTTAGGGATGAAGAATGATGTTGCAGAATATATATCTAGATGAATGGAATGCCAAATGGTTAAAGTTGAGCATCGACATCTAGCAGGATTGTTACAACCTTTTCCAATACCTGAATAGAAATGAGATGTAGCGACAATGGATTTCATCACAAAGTTTCCTAAGACAAGATTACAAAATGATGCTATCATGGTTGTGGTAGATAAGTTAACTAAGGAAGCACACTTTATTCCATTAAAGACAACTCACAAGGCAACCAATATTGCAGACATTTACATGAAAGAAGTAGCCAGTTTGCATGGAATCGCAAAAGCTATAGTATCATACGAAGATTCAAAATTTAATTCTAACTTTTGGAAAGGATTGTTCGAAGGGTTTGGCACAAGTCTAAAAATGAGTACAACATACCACCCTTAGACAGATGGATAGACAAAAATAGTTAATCAAGTGATTGAAGACATGTTAAGAATGTATGTGATGGACTAACAATCTAGGTTGGAAGATTATTTACACTTGGTAGAGTTTGCTTATAATAATGGATATCATGCCCTCTGAAGATGAGCCCTTTTGAGGTAATGTATGGAAGAAAGTGCAATACTCCTATCGGCTAGGATAATCCAACAGACAATGTCATTATTGGACCATAATTATTGAAGGATATGGAGGATCAGATGGTTAAGATCAAGCAGAATCTGAAGGCAACTCAAGACATATAGAAAAGCTATGCAGATCAGAACATAAATGCTAGATAGTTTGAAAGTTGGAGATCATGTATTTTTGAAAGTTAGACCCAATAAGAGCTCCTTGAACCTGGGAAATTGTTCCAAATTAGTTGCTAGATACTATGGACCTTTTGAAATATTAGTTAAGATAGGACCAGTTTCTTATGAGCTTTCTTTGCCCGCTTGCATTAAAGTACATAATGTGTTTCATGTGTCTTTATTGAAAAAGTATATACTTGATGCTAACCATGTAATTGATTGGAATGTGATCCAGGTAATTAGAGCACTTTTACTTTTCTTTGTTCATATATCTACATGTATGTACATGATACTAATCACATGAGCAATGGACTATGATCCAGGTGGAACCGAAAGGGGATTTTCCGGTACAACCTGTTTCCATTTTGGGCAGCAAGGTCAAGCTGCTATAGAATCGAGAAATCAGACAGGTAAAGGTCCAATGGAACCATTATAGTCCCAAGGATGCGACTTGGGAGATGGAAGATGTTATGAGGGAAGCATACCCTCATCTATTTTGAAAGTTTGTTGTTTACAGCACGTGTTTAATAAATATGCATCGAGGATGATGCATTGTTTAAGGGGGAGGGGGATGTAATACCCTGTTTCTTAAGCCCTAGACTTATGGTCTTTTATTCGACTATGGAATTATGTTTTGTTTGTTAATGTGGCTACGGACTAATGATCATTTGTTTGATGATGTGATTATGGAATTTGGAATTATTAATGTTAATGTTGTTATTGTCATTATTGTTATCATTGAATGTTGTTGCTATTAATTAAATACACAACTGGCTTAGCAAAGGAAACTAAAAGAGTATGGGAGACCATGGATTCCAAAGTGTGAGGAGACATCCCTAACACCTTAGAACTTGTTGTTGGATTGAGCTTTTCCATCCTAGTTCATTTTGTAACTTGGTGACATTAGTAGTGTTGGTCACCCAAACATTGTACAATGGACCCTATTTTTATTTTATTTTTATGGACTATGGAGTTACTATTTCACCTTATGCATACCTTAGTGGGCCCTCCTTGGGAGAGATTCCCTCCTATTTATGTGTTTTTTGTCATTTACGAGCTCTCTCCTTAGATTCTAGGAGCTGTAAGCTAGAATTTAGCTTCCACCTCCTTGATTTGTGCCTCCACCTCCTTGATTTGTGCCTCCACCTCCACAAGTGCACCCCACTCCTCCATTCATCCCTATTTTTGTTCTTCCAGGATATTTATGACCCTATTAGATCCTTTCTCTCACCTAATGCACCCTCCTTCATGTTTTGTAACCCCCTTATGTGTTAAGTTTAGCCTAATTTGACTAACAAGATCACTGAAAGAAACACAATCACAAGATAGACAAAGATTTACCCTGGGAAACCCTCATGGGGTAGAAAACCCAACAAAGCTTTCCTCAATATAGATAATCAACCAAATACAAGATGTAGTCCAAGACTAGAGCTCCTTCTCCTTCTTCTATGCAGACCTCTCTCTCACTTGTGCGCTACTCCTAAGTGGATGAAGGAATGAGATAAGTGAGGAACATCCTCCTCTACTTATACTCATCTTCGACTGACCTTTTACCCTAATGGGGCCGACCTCTCCCAGGAGAGTCTAGTAACCCCCAAATAGTAAACCCAGGGCTGACCTCACATGGGAGATCTAATAACCCTAGTTACCACATTCTCTCGGAGGAATAAACATCTCCGGATATACAATAAGGTCACCATGGAGGAATGTACCATCTCCGGAATAATAAAATACAAATATAATATTCTTGGAAATTACAATATTTCAACACTCCCCCTTAATGAGAAGGATATTATAACAACATCTGCAGGAGCAAGGAGTCATCAACTACATGGTACATGATACATCTATAAATCATTGGAAGCTTTCTTCATACATCATCATCAGTAACTTAAACAGTTACTGGAACATAATCAATACTGGAACATCAACATCTTTAGTACTGGGTCTTCATCTTCTGCAGCACTCGAACAACCATAGTAACATCATCATCTGGATCTCTCGATCAACAACCTCATCATCTGGATATACTGATCATCATCATAATAGCATCAACAACATCACATCATCAACTGGAGCCTTCAATCAACATCATCGTCATCATGATCAACAACATCGTCATCTAGACCATCACGATCAACAGCATCGTCATCTAGACCATCACGATCAGCAACATCGTCATCTTGATCATCACGATCAGCAGCATCGTCATCTAGATCATCACGATTAGCAACATTTGGATCATATCGATCTACAGCATCTGGATCATCTCGATCTTTAACATCTGGATCATCTCGATCTTCAGCATCTTGATCATCTCGATCTACAACATCTGGATCATCTCGATCTACAACATTTGGATCATCTGCAACACACATGATCCAATTACGGGATGATCAATCCCTCTCACTTTAAGACATCTCTCATGTCTATGGATGATGAAATCCAGATCCAATTCCCAGGATGATCAATCTTGATCCTTTTAAGACAAATCCATGTCTAGGGATGATGCAGTCCTTGATCCATTTAAGACAAATCCATGTCTAGGGACGATGTAGTCCTTGATCCATTTAAGACAAATCCATGTCTAAGGACGATGCAGTCCTTGATCCATTTAAGACAAATCGATGTTTAGGGACGAAGCAGTCCTTGATCCATTTAAGACAAATCCATGTTTAGGGACGATGCAGTCCCGACCACAGTGCTAGTCCTTTTTCATACTGGATGTGACCTAGATCAGATCTAGGATTTACCACCACAGAGCCAGTCCTTTTTCATACTGGATGTGACCTCGATCAGATATAGGATTTATCACGTACATTTTGAACCAAACGCTCAGGGATGATGCAGTCCTATCATCAATTTTTCGGAGACAGATGTCTACGAATCAATTCAGGGGACCGAAGTCCAGGGATGATGCAATCCCTCTCGTCCACTAGGGACTTCTTTCTCAGAGACATATGTCTACGGATCAATTCAGGGGATCAAAGTCCAGGGATGATGCAATCCCTCTTGTCCACTAGGGACTTCTTTCTCGGAGACATATGTCTACAGATCAATTCAGGGAACTGAAGTCCAGGGATGATGCAATCCATCTTGTCCACTAGGGACTTCTTTCTCAGAGATATATGTCTACGGATCAATTCAAGGGACCGAAGTCCAGGGATGATGCAATCCCTCTTGTCCACTAGGGACTTATTTCTCGAAGACATATGTCTAGGGATCAATTCAGGGGATCAAAGTCCAGGGATGATGCAATCCATCTCGTCCACTTAGACCTAGTCTAAGGACCATTCACCGACCTCACTGTCGGTATCACCAATACAAGTATCCACATCATCGACCTCACTGTCGATGCATGCAATCTCATCATTAGTGACCACATCACTCCCCCTTTTGAGGAGGGTCCTTCTGAACTACACCAAGATTGTCTCGGAAATACTCAAACTTTACTCGAGATAGAGGTTTGGTCAAGATATCAGCAACTTGTTCGTCAGTGCTCACATACTCGAGCTTGATAGCTCCTTTCTGCACCATATCCCGTATATAAAAATATTGGATCTCTATGTGCTTTGACTTATCATGGAACACTGGATTCTCTGTCATCTTGATACCACTCTGGTTGTCACACATGATCACAGTGGGGTCCATCTCTAAGTCAAATAGTCTTGATAATAGTTTTCGAAGCCATACTGCTTCACAACTAACAGAGCAAGCAGCTATGTATTATGCTTCAACTGTGCTGAGAGCCACACTAGACTGCTTCCTGCTAAACCATGAGGCAGATCCTAGACAATAACATCCTCCCGATGTACTTTTCCTGTCTGATACACTTCCTGCCCCATCAGCATCTGTGTAGCCATGCAATTTGAAATCATGATCTCCAAGATAACATAGACCAAAGTCTATCATACCCTTTAGGTACCTCATCACATGCTTTGCAGCTATCAAGTGAACTTGTCTAGGTTCCACTAGATACTGAATCAAGGTATTCACGGCAAAGCATATATCTGGTCTGGTATTTTTCAAATACATCAATGACCCAATAATCTGTCTGTACAGAGTCATATCCACCAACTATGATGAGTCATCAGCTAATAGCTTCAGGTTGGAATCCATGGGAGTGGCCATGGATTTACATTCCAACATGTCAAATCTCTTCAAGATTTCCACAACATACTTTCCCTGGTTGAGAAAGATTCCTCTTGGGCCTTGCCATACTTCCAGACCTGGGAAGTAATGCATCATTTCGAGATCTTTCATCTCAAATTTTGAAAAGAGCTTCTTCTTGCATTCGATAATCTGTTTCTCATTTCTAGTCAGAAATAGATCATCCACATATAGCAACAATATGACAGGTTCATCATCCATAAATTTGAGATAAAGATTAGGATCAGCTTTAATCTTGGTAAAGCCGAAGCTCGTTAAGAAACTGTCAATTCTTCCATACTAAGCTCTGGGAGCTTGTTTCAACCCATACAAAGCCTTCTTCCGTTTGCATACATGGGTTCTTCTATCTTCAACCTCAAATCCTTGTGGTTGTTCTATGTACACTTCCTCCTCAATCACACCATTCAAGAAGGCTGTCTTCACATCCATCTGGTGTAATTCCCACTTCATCATGGATGCAAGTGCCATGATGGTTCTAATGGAAGTGTACCTTGCAACTGGTGCAAATGTTTCTTCATAGTCAATTCCCTCTTTCTGAGAGAATCCTCTGGCCACAAACCTTGCCTTATACTTTTCAATACTGCCATCCGCAGCATGCTTTATCTTGTATATCCATTTGGAGGATACCACACTTTTATCCTTTGGTTTTTGAGCTATATCCCAAACATCATTCTTCATTATTGATTGGTATTCCTCCGTCATTGCCTCCACCCACTCTTTCTTATGAGATGCCTCTTCATAACTGATGGGTTCTTGATCTACAAGATCACACATCAGGGCCACATAGTTGGAGAATGTCTTTGGTTTCTTGCTCACCCTGGTGGAGCCTTCAGGAGCTCCATACTTTTCTGCTCCTAGTATAATGTCTCTTGCCCATGCTGGTTTTCTCTTCCTTGAAAATTTCATGACAGGGGGTTCTTGTGGTTCCAACATGTCATGATCTTCAGGTGTTGTATCTTCAGGAGTGTGTGTAGCTTCTGTGATTCTGGAAGGTGCCTCTTCTTCATATACTTCTTCATGCCGGCACTTCCTAGATCTCTTGAGGGCTGCCTCTTCATCAAATGTCACATCCCTACTTATTTCCATATGATGGAATCCTGGGATGTATATTCTGAATGCTTTGGATGCTTCACAATATCCAACAAATATTCCTTTCTTCCCAGAAGGATCTAGATTGGTTCTCTTTTATTTTGGAATGTGGATGTATACTGGGCATCCAAATATCTTGAGGTGACTTACCTCATGCTTCTTTCCTGTGAACACTTCTTCCAGGTCTTGAAATCAAGAGCACTATGAGATAGTCTATTCTGCACATAGATTGCTGTCTTGGCTGCTTCGGCCCATAGATACATAGGTAGGTCTTGATCATGTATCATTGTTTTTATTGCTTCCATAATAGTTCTATTCTTTCTTTTCACAACACCATTCTGTTGGGGATTGTAGGGAGTGGTTAGTTCCCTCTTGATTCCAACTTCTTTACAAAAGACTTCAAAATATTTTGAAGTATATTCTCCACCATTATCTGTTCTGAGTATCTTAATCTTCTTTTCTGAATGGTTTTCTATCAAGGCTTTGAATTCCTTGAACTTTCCAAAGACTTCATCTTTTCCCTTCAGAAAATATATCCAAGTCTTCCTTGAGTAGTCATCAATGAAAGTAAGATAGTATTCATATCCACTCAAGGATGTGGATGGCATTGGTCCACATACATCTGAATGAATCAATTCCAATGTACTCTTAGTATTTGTATCACTCTTTGGAAATGGGTTCTTGACATTCTTTCCTTTTGCACACCCTTTGCAAGTGCCATCATGATCAATCTTTAAGTCTGGTAATCCTATGACTACCTTGCTGACATGAGGTAGTGCTGTGTAGTTAATGTGAGCAAGCCTTGTATGCCATAGCTCACTTGGGCTAGTGGCTTCATGAACAAGGGTAGCTTCTGGATGGCCCTTGAGTTTGTATAGACCTCCTTCCTCTTCAGCAATAACAATAGCATCCTCAATTGATTTTCCTTTGGGCCACATTAGTACTTGCCCATCTATGAATGAAACCCTATAGCCTTTCTTGTCCAAAGCATAGATAAAGAGTAAGTTCTTCTTCAAACCTGGTACATATAAGATTTCCTTCATCTTCAATGGGGTTCCATAATCAAGCTTGTAGCTTGCTTCACCAATTCCCTTGATGGGATATTGATAGTCATCTCCTAGAGATACCTTTCGTGGAGAGGTATTCTCTTCAAGTCTTGAGAGAGTCTTCTTTTGTCCTGTCACGTGCTTTGAAGCACCACTATCAATGAGCCATGTATCTTCTCTAGGTGTCACAGACCCAGAGAGTGCGGAGAATAACACATATTCTTCTGCATCTTCTTTTTCTATTTTAGTTCTTTTCTTTTGAGGCCTTTCCTCTTCTTCTTCTTCACTATCATCTTTTGCCAAATGTGCTTGATGTATTTTGTGAAAATTCTTCTTCTTCTTTGAAGGACAGTTTCTAGCAATGTGTCCTAGTTTGTGACAATTATAACATTGAACCGAGGAGAGATCTCTTTCTGAGTTTACTCCCCCTTTCCTTTTAAATATATAAGGAGGTTGTGACTCCTTGTGACCATTCTTCTTGGAGTTGAAATGGATCCTTCTTCTTCTTCTGGTGTGAGTAGTCAAAGCTTGGCCATCTTCCTTGAGAAGGGCTTCTTTATTTCCTACCCTAGATTCTTCTTGAATGCAATCCTCCCATACCACATCAAACTTCATACTTTCTTTCCTGGCACACATAGTTTGGATGAATGACTCCCAAGGTCTAGTGATACCATTTAGAGCAGTCATGACTAGTTCATATTCATCAAGGGTATCTCCAATGGCATCTAGTTGTTCCTTGAATTGGGAAACCCTTGAGAAGTAATCTTGAATAGATTCTCCTTTATTCATCTTGGTTCTCTTCAATTGAGCTCTCAGATTCATCTTCCTATTGATGTTCTTTCCCTCATACATTCTGGAAAGGGCATCATACATTTCCTTTGGGGTCTTCTTGGATGCCACTTGGGGAATCAAGTGGTCTTTGATGGAATCAACAATGATTCTCTCTGCCCTAATCAGGTCCTTCCTATACTTTTATTTGTCTTCATCTTCTTCAGGTTCTGCAACCTCATCCTTGATATATTGGACAAGATCATTCTCTTCAAGAATGAGATCAATTCTGTATTTCCATGCCCGGAAATTTTTTATACCTTCTAGCTTGTCTTCAAGCTTAGTGCTTGGAGCCATCTTATCCAGGGGTCAAAGATATTGAAGTTTCTCAAGAGATAGGATAACACTTACCACGAGGTATGCTTGATTGAGTTGAAATTTCTGGTGTGTTCTGCTTCTGGATGTTAATTTTTCAGAAATTTTAATCTGATCTAGGATCTTAACTGAGAGAATAACATGTACAACATATCAATCATGGACACAATAATGCAAGCACACAAGAGACACAGAGTTTCACCGGGGAAAACCAAGAAGGTGAAAAACCCCGCAACTTCCTCAGAGATAGATAGAGCAATGATACAACCAAAGTACAGAGATAGTCTTCTCCTAGCAGATGATCCTCCTCCTCACAAGTGTGCCACTTTCCGAGAGAGATAGAAGTGAGTAATGAGTGATCAAATAGAGATCTCCATATCTCTATTTATCCTTGTCATGTCCTGCCCAATAAACTAATGGGGCCGACTTGTCTAGCTTAGCCTAATAACCCATGGTTAACTTAATCCGGGCCGACCCCACACTTGGTGGTCTAATAACCCATTTACCCACATGACTCATACAGGGCCGACCCCATCAAGGTGGTCTAATAACTCATCAAGTATAAGTTACGACACTTACAATATAAATGATGACACTTTCGTATAGAGGAATAATAACATCTCTATAGGAATACAAACACTTCCGTATAGAGGAATAATAACATCTCTATAGGAATACAATACACATGGGTAAAATACATTCCGAAGTTACATATACATAAACACTCCCTCTTAACTAGGAAGGTATTTCTCGACACAGATATGCTAGCACAAGTCTTCTTCTCTGGATCATCATCAATGAATCATCGTCATTGTCACTACTGTTTCTATCTCAATCGATCTCTGAATCTACTCGTCATAGGAAGTTCCACAGAGCCAGTCCTTTTTCATACTGGATGTAGGCCCACCACCTGCAAGTCTTCATCATCACTGGCCATACTGTGGAATCCTCAGGACTTATTACGTGCGTCACAAAACCTGGCTGTAGCATCCCAGGCTGTTACGAGCACACAGCTCTACCTGTCGGATCTCCCAGGAGCACATTACATGTGACCTCATCACAAAACCTGGTTGTAGCATCCCAGGCTGTTACAAGTACACAGCTCTACCTGTCGAATCTCCCAGGAGCACATTACATGTGATCTCACCACAAAACATCGCTGTAGCATCCCAGGCTGTTACGAGCACTCAACTCTACCTGTCGGATCTCCCAAAAGCATATTACATGTGGTCATGGCAAAACCTGGCTGTAGCATCCTAGGCTGTTACGAGCACTCAGCTCTACCTATCGGATCTCCCAGGAGCACATTACATGCCATAGGACAAAACCTCGAAAGAGCATCCCAGGCCATTACGAGCACACATCTCTACCTGTCGGATCTCCCAGGGCTGGATTATATGTCCTCCCAAAGCAAAACCTTGAAAGAGTGTTTGCTAGATATCCCAGGGCGACATTACATGCCATAGGCAAAACGTCGAAAGACTATCTGCAAATCTCCCAGGGCCGGATTATATGCTTATCTGCAAAACCTGTCCACGGCCATAGAGTATCATCCTAATACTCTCCATACATCATCCTAATGTACATCAACACATGATCATACTGATCATCATCACTGCATCGTCCTGATGCATGTCATCTGGAACAACATCCCGATGCTCGTCATCCATGATCATCCTGATCATATAATGCATCTACCTGATGCATACCAAGTATCTACCTGATACATATCATCATACATGATCCACCTGATCATACAATGTATCCACCTGATATATATCAACATACATGATCTACCTGATCATACAACGTATCCACTTGATACATATACAGATAAATGGTCCAAGCATCCAACACGATGCATATACATATACATGATCTAACTGATCATAACAAGCATCCAACATGATGCATATGCATATACATGATCAAACTGATCAAAGCATCCAACTAATGCATATACAGAGCAGTAACTGGAGCATCGTCCTGATGCTCATCATCTAGCACTTACATCCATAGCCACGGGAAGGATCCTCCTCTCACCATGCTTGGAATGGTTCCTGCAAATGTGTCCATCACTTCTTCCTCGAAGTGTCGTCAATCTGAAGAACACCAAGCCTCTCTCTGAAGTACTTGAACTTCACTCTGGCTAGTGGTTTCTTCAACACATCCGCAACCTGCTCATCCGTCGCAACATACAGGAGCTTCACTGCTCCTCTCTGCACCATATCCATGATATAGTGATATTTGATCTCAATATGCTTCGACCTGTCATGGAACACCGGGTTCTCAGACAGCTTCACACAACTCTGGTTGTCACAAAAGATACCAGTAGCCTCCAACGGGAGATCAAATAGCTCAGATAGTAGCTTCCAGAGCCATATTGCCTCACAACTAGCCGAACAAGCTGCAACATACTCTGCTTCAGCTGTACTCAGTGCTACGCAGGACTGCTTCCTGTTAAACCAAGAGATCACACCTGATCCCATACTGAAGCAACACCCAGATGTGCTCTTCCTATCTGCAGCACTGCCCGCCCAGTCTGAATCAACATAACCTTCCAGGTTAAACTTTTGATTCGCATCATACTTGAGCCCATAATCAACTGTACCCTTCAAGTACCTCAGAATATGCTTTACAGCAACCAGGTGAACACCTCTGGGATCCGTCAGGAACTGGCTCAATGTGTTCACCGCAAAGAAAATATCTAGTTTCGTGTTCGTTAGGTACATCAAGGATCCAATCATCTGACGAAACACTGTGATATCAACCGAATCATATGAAGCATCACATAGAAGCTTCAGGTTCGATGCCATAGGTGTGGCCATGGCCTTGCAGTCCATCATCCCAAACCTCTTCAGGATCTCCACTGCATACTTCCCTTGTCAAAGGAAGATTCCATCTGTACTCTGCCACACCTCCATGCCTAGAAAATAGTGCATCATCTCCAAGTTCTTCATCTCGAACTTGGCAACAAGCTTCCGCTGTGTGTTGGCAATCAATCTATCCTCACCTGTAACAAACAGGTCATCCACATACAAAAGTAGTATCATTGGATTGCCTTCCTCAACCTTGTATTAAAGGTTGGAATCCACTTTACTCTTGGTAAAGCCCAAACTGGATAGAAAGCCATCTATCCTGCCATACCAGGTCCTGACTGCCTGTTTCAAACCATATAGGGATTTCTTCAGTTTGCACACATGTGACTTTCGGTCATGTGTCTCAAACCCGAGTGGCTGCTCCACATACACTTCCTCTTCGACTACACCATTCAAGAAAGCTGTCTTGACATCCATTTGGTGTATCTTCCATTTCATCACTGTAGCTAGAGCAAGTACTTATCTGATGGAAGTGTGCCTGGCTATAGGTGTAGAAGTCTCTTCATACTCAATCCCTCCTTCTGGGAGAAACCACGAGCTACAAACCCCGCTTTGTATTTCTCCATGCTACCATCTGCAACATGCTTGATTTTATAGATCCATTTGGAAGTCACAACAAACTTCCCTTCAAGTCTTGGGACTACATCCCAAACATCATTCTTCATGATCGACGGATCATGGCATTTTTCCATTACTTCATCCTAGATCCTGGGAACTTCAATATCTTCAATAGATATCTTTGTTGCTGGAACAAATGTTGTAGTCCTTCTTTTTTTTGATGTATATATAACTTCAGAATGTATTTAATCTATGTATTTTATATATATTTATTGTACCCTTATAAGAGATGTGTTATTCCTCTATAAGGAAGTGTCGTCATGTGTATTGACAAGTGTCGCAAGTGTGTGAACTTGCCGATGGGTTATTAGACCACCATGTGTGGGGTCATCCCCGATATATATATTATATGGTTGATGTGCCTAGCTAGACAAGTCGGCCCCATAAGGTCACTGGGAAAACAAACTAGTATAAATAGAGATAAGGAGATCTCTATTTTGATCACTCGGAAACTCACACTTCTCTCACTCAAAAAGTGGCGCATTAGTGAGGAGGAGGATCATTTGCTACTAGGAGATTATCTCAGTGTATTTTGGTTGTACCTTGGTTGAGCCATTGCTCTCTCTATCTCTAAGGAAGTTGTGGGGTTTTTCACCTTAGGGTTTTCCCCACAGAAACTCCGTGTCTCTTGTCTCTCATGCTTTTGATTCTTGTGATGCTTGTGATGCTTATTATGATTGTTATGCATTGATATACTGTACATGTTATTCTCTCAGTAAAGATCCTAGAGTATTGTGAATTAATGCTCAAAATTTAACATGGTATCAGAGCTAACCTAAGAAGAAGACATTGTGCAGTGACGGAAACTAGGGTTTCTTGTTTATTGGGTTTCTCTCCACAGATTTGGAAAAGTTGTATAGTAGATTGACTCTACTCATCAAGGAGAATCTATCTATCCAATCAGAATTCAATTATGAGCATTTTCAGATTTGGCCCTAAAAATTAGGGTTTCCACAAAAATAGAAATTTCTGGAATCTGAAGACATAGCTGGAAGCTCCTTGCAAAAATTGAAGTTTGACTCTTTGACCAAGCTATTTGAAGGGAAGAACATAAATCGGAAGATGACTTTGCGGAATCAATTGAAAGGGGTCAAGCTGTTGAATGGAGAGACCATTCAATATTACTTCTCCAAGGTATCTCAGATCAAGGAACAACTTGAAGCTGTGGATGAAGTGGTAGACAATGGTGAAGTTGTTATGACCACTCTAAATGGCCTACCTAGGTCATGGGACTCTTTTATTCAAGGAATCTGTGCAAGAAAGAAATTGATATGTTTTAGTAGACTGTGGGAGGAATGCTCTCAAGAAGAAGCAAGGCTTGTGGCTCGAGAAGAAAAGATGGGAAATGAAGATCAAGCTCTCACCGCTCACACCAAGAAGGGAAGCAAGTTCAAGGGGGAGCATTCTCATTCTAAGAGACCTTCTCACCACTCTAAAAATAGGAAACATCTAAGATGTTCCACATGTAATGAGAAAGGGCACTTTGCCTCAGATTGTCCCAAGAACAAAAAGGAAAACAATAACAACTTCAACAAAAAGAAGAAGGGCAACAAAAGAAAATATCATGCTCATGTTGCTGAGGATGATGAACCTCCAAAGAAGAAGGCTAGAGGAGAAAGTGATGATGACTCATCAAGCGAAGAAGAGTATGTTCTAATCTCTGCTCTCAGAGGTACTATTTTTCATGGTTGTAATGATTGGCTTATTGACAGTGGGGCTTCCAAACACATGACTGGGTTTAAAGAATATTTTGTAAATCTATCTGAACATGAATCACCCCATAAAGTGAAACTTGGGGATGACTATTAATACCCTATCAAAGGAAGTGGTGAAGCCTCCTACAACCTAGATTCTGGAAAATCTTTAAAGATGAAAGAAGTTCTTTATGTACCTGGGCTCAAGAAAAACCTACTCTCCATATCTGGATTGGATGCAAAAGGTATGAGGGTTGCATTTTTGAATGGACAAGTTCTAATGTGGCCAAAGGGAAAGACAATAGATGATGCAGTGGTGATTGGAGAGCAAGAGGGAGGTTTGTATAAATTAAAGGGACAACCTGAACATGCCATGGTGCATGACCAAGTGAACTTTGGCATAGAAGACTTGCACATATGCACTACATAGCATTACCAATTGCAAGTAAAGCTGTAGAAGGTTTTCCTGAAATCAAGACCAAGCATGAAGGTGTTTGCAAAGGATGTGCAAAAGGAAAGAACATAAAGAAGGCATTTCCAAGCAGTGAAAGCAAGGCTAAAAGTATCTTGGAAATCATCCACTCTGATGTATGCGGTCCGATGTCATCCAGTTCTTTGAGTGGGTATGTTTACTATGTCTCTTTCATTGATGACTTCTCTAGGAAGACTTGGGTTTACTTCTTGAAGAACAAAGACGAAGTATTTGATAAGTTCAAGGAATTCAAAACCTTGACGGAGAACCAAACTGATAAGAGGATCAAGACTTTCAGATCCAACAATGGTGGAGAATTCACTTCAGGTGATTTCAAGAAGCTATGCAGTGATCAAGGATGGATATAAGTTCAAGGATAGGTAATCTAGGAAGCAAAGATGAAGAGGGAGCATACTCCAGTAGTTTCTGCAAGGATGCAGATATTCAGAGGGAGTTGACCATCTTTCTACATTCCACAATAGAAAGGTGTAGAAGAAGCTACTTCAACAATTGCTGCAAGGAAGCAAAGACTTAGAGGGAGTCCACCCAACAAACAAACAAAGATAAGTATTTTAATTATCATTTCTTGCATATTTGTTTGTTTAAATAATATTGTTCAATGATGTATATGCTTATGTTCCTAGACTTAGGGTGTGTATTATGCATATTAGAATAATTGCATTAATGAACAGTATACTACTAATATGCATGTAATGAGTAAGTGGCCTATGGCACTATACAACATTCCATTGCTACTTATCTAGAAAGAAACCTCTTTGCTGACATGTTGGGAGTTGTGCACACTCTTAACAATGTTCCGGTAGAGATTGGAAGGCATCTAGAAAGTTACAGAATATGGATAAATGTTGTATTGAAGAATTGGCTAAAATAATTGCATGGCTATATGACATATTCCTTTATGTGTAAGATTTTGTTATGAAACTATGAGATGTTTCTAATCATGCAATTTAACCTGTTTTGTAGGAAAGATCGTATACGTTCACCTACAAAAGAAGGAATACAACATTTGTTCAGCAACAAAGTTATCTATTGAAGATATTGAAGTTCCCAGGATTCGGGAAGAATGCCATGATCGCGGAGTACCAGTCGATCATGAAGAATGATGTTTGGGATGCAGTCCCAAGACCTGAAGGGAAGTCTGTTGTGACTTCCAAATGGATCTACAAGATCAAGCATGCTGCAGATGGCAACATAGATAAATACAAGGCAAGATTTGTAGCTCATGGCTTCTCTCAGAAAGAGGGAATAGATTATGAAGAAACTTTTGCTCCTGAAGCCAGGTACACTTCCATCAGAACAGTACTTGCTCTGGCTGTAGTGATAACTAATGGAAGATACACCAGATGGATGTCAAGACTGCTTTCTTGAATGGTGTAGTTGAAGAGGAAGTGTATGTGGAGCAGCCAATCGGTCTTGAAACACATGACAGGAAGTCATATGTGTGCAGATTGAAGAAAGCCTTGTATGGCTTGAAGCAAGCTCCCATAATTTGGTATGGTAGGATGGACAGTTTCCTATCTAGTTTGGGATTTACAGGGAGTAAAGTGGATTCCAACCTTTACTACAAGGTTGAGGAAGGAAATCCTGTGATACTACTCTTGTATGTGGATGACTTGTTTGTTACAGGTAATGATAGTTTGATTGTTGATACCAAGAGGAAGCTTGCTACCGAGTTCGAGATGAAGGACTTGGGGATGATGCACTATTTTCTAGGCATGGAGGTGTGGCAGAGTGCAGATGGTATCTTCCTTGGACAAGGGAAGTATGCAGTAGAGATCCTGAAGAGGTTCGGGATGATGGACTGCAAGGCCATGGCCACACCTATGGCATCGAACCTGAAGCTTTTGTGTGATGCTTCATCTGATCCGGTTGATGTCACTATGTATCGTCAGATGATTGGGTCCTTGATGTACCTGACGAACACTAGACCATATATTTTCTTTGCGGTGAACACATTGAGCCAGTTCCTGACGGATCCTAGAGGTGTTCACCTGGTTGTTGTAAAGCATATTTTGAGGTACCTGAAGGGTACAGTTGACTATGGGCTCAAGTATGATGCGAATCGAAACTTTAACCTGCAGGGTTATGTTGATTTAGATTTGGCAGGAAGTGCTGCAGATAGGAAGAGCACTTCTGAGTGTTGCTTCAGTATGGGATCAGGTGTGATCTCTTGGTTTAGCAAGAAGCAGTCCTGCGTAGCACTGAGTACAGCTGAGGTAGAGTATGTTGCAGCTTGTTTGGCTAGTTGTGAGGCAGTATGGCTGAGGAAGCTACTGCCTGAGTTATTTGATCTACCGTTGGAGGCTACTGGTATATTTTGTGACAACCAGAGTTGTGTGAAGCTGTTTGAGAACCCGGTATTCCACGACATGTCGAAACACATAGAGATCAAATATCACTATATCAGGGATATGGTGCAGAGGGTAGCAGTGAAGCTCCTGTATGTTGCGACGGATGAGCAGATTGCAGATGTGTTGACGAAGCCACTAGCTAGAGTGAAGTTCGAGTACTTCAGAGAGAGGCTTGGTGTTCTTCATATCAATGACACTTCGAGGAAGAAGTGATGGAGACATTTGCTGAAGCCATTCCAAGCATGGTGGAAGGAGGATCCTTCACATGGCTATGGATGTAAGCGTTGGATGATGAGCATCAGAATGATGTTCTAGTTTCTGCTCGATATGATCAGTTGGATCATTTATGTATGTATGCATCATGTTGGATGCTGGATATGATCAGTTGGATCATTTATATGTATGTATATATGCATCATGTTGGATGCTTGGACCATGTATCTGTATATGTATTAGGTGGATACGATTGTATGATCAGTTAGATCATGTATGTTGATATATATTAGGTGGATACATTGTATGATCAGGTGGATCATGTATCTGTGTATGTATCAGGTGGATCATGTATGATGATATGTATTAGGTAGATACTTGGTAGGCATCTGGTGGATGCATTGTATGATCAGGATGATCATATGTGATGACATGTATCAGTTGGATAGATTACATAATCAGTTTAATTATGTGTGATGAGTTCCGAAGACATAGATGCACATAAGCTTTTCGGACATGGTTGTAGATGTGTTCTCCCATGGTCGCGATGTAATTGCTAGGCCATTCGAGCATGGTTGTAGATGTGTTCTCCCATGGCTGCGATATAAGTGTTGGGGCCATTCGAGCATGGTTGTAGATGTGTTCTCCCATGACTGCGATAGTGTTGGGGCCATTCGAGCAAGGTTGTAGATGTGTTGTCCCGTGGCTGTGATATAAGTGCTGGGCCATTTGAGAATGGTTGTAGATGTGTTCTCCCATGGTTGCAATATAAGTGTTGTGCCATTCCGACATGGTGGTAGGTTGGTCCTCCCATGGTCGTTGATGTAAGTGCTGTGAGCCTTTCATGGATGGTGGTAGGTTGGTCCTCCCATGCTGGTGAGTGTAAGTGCTGTGTGTGTGCATCTAGGTTGTGCTTCGTGATACTCTGTGGCCGTGGACAGGTTGTGCAGTAGCATGTAAAAGGTCCTGGGAGATCCGATAGGTTGAGCTGTGTGCTCGTAATTAGTCCTGGGATGCTCTTTCGAGGTTTTGTTGACTCACGTAATAAGTCCTGAGGATTCCACAGTATGGCCAGGATGATGAAGACTTGTAGGTGGTGGGCCTACATCTAATATGAAGAAGGACTGGCTCTGTAGAACTTCCTATGACGAGTAGATTCAGAGATTGATTGAAATAGCAGCAACAGTGATGATGACGATGATTCGAGGACGATGATTCGATGATGATGATCCAGAGAAGAAGACTTGTGCTAGCAGATCTGTGTCGAGAAATACCTTCCTAGTTAAGAGGGAGTGTTGATGTATATGTAACTTCGGAATGTATTTCATATATATATATATCGTACTCCTATAGAGATGTATTATTCCTCTATACAGAAGTGTCTTCATTTGTATTGACAAGTGTCGCAAGTGTGTTAACTTGCCGATGGGTAAGGCGTCGGCCCATATTAATGTAACATGAGGTTATTGTGCTAAGCTAGACAAGTCGTCCCCATAAGGTTATTGGGTAGTCAGGACAAGTATAAATAGAGATCTCCCGATCTCTATTTGGATCACTTCAGAACTCACTCTTCCTTCACTCGGAAAGTGGTGCACATGTGAGGAGGAGGATCAACTGCTAGGAGGAGTCTATCTCTGTGTACTTTGGTTGTATCATTGCTCTATCTATCTCTTAGGAAGTTGTGGGTTTTTTCACCTTAGGGTTTTCCCCACGAAAACTCTGTGTGTCTATTGTCTCTTATGTTTGCTTCTTGTGATGATTGACATGCTTGCTATGATTGATATGCATTGATATACTGTACATGTTATTCTCTCAGTAAAGATCCTAGTGTATCTTGAAATAATGCTCAAAAATTAACATATGATGTCTTCTTGTTCTCTTCAATGACTTGTGCTAGTAACCTGCATATCTCATAAGTTAACCATTATAGAACCAAGTTATACATACTTCGTAAATAGATCTTCTATGTGATCCATGACAATGGATGAATCTTTGTCCTCATGTCACCATGGTCATATGTTCTTAAACTAGAACATGATTTGTCTTTCTTGGTGTACCTTTCATGTTAGCGAACAACATCAACCTCATACAACATCACAATGCATTAGTACAATCATAAGTGTCAAAAACCTAATCAATGAATATCTTCTATCACACATTCATAATTTTATTAAGGTGATACGACAAGTCTAAATTTAATCAAGATTGTACTAACCGTAATAATATGAAGACAAACATATCATAAACTTAATCATGAACAAATCTCGAAACATACTTGGATAATTCATACCTGTCGAGATTGCTTGTAATCTTCTTATGTAAGGCCTTAGCCTCATCTCCCTCTGAAACAGGAACTTCTTCACTTATGTAAGTAATCAATCCATTCTCTTCTAGGATTAACCCAATCCACTTGATTTGCAGAAACTGGATCTGGAGCTAGATTAGGGTTTGTCAAAGAAACCCTAAACATTCAAATTTTGAATTTCAAACTTCTGAAAGGATAGAAAGATGTGCCTTGATGAGTTGATCAAGCTAGTATACTCAAAATTTAAAAACTGCAAAGTTTCACCCCTCAAAATTGCCTTTGAAACTTCCGGATCTTCTAGACATGATCTCGAACTAGGGTTTGATAAAGCCCACCCTTCTGCCCAACCAAAAGGTTCGATCCAAAGCTCTAAACTTCTATTTTTCTGAGGATATTCCAGCCATGGTCACAGACTTAAAAAATTCCAACTTTTACAGAAGCCCTAATTTTCCACTTTTCCGATCAAAGTCCCGAACTAGGGTTTGATCAAGCCCGACCTTCTGCCCAACCAAAAAATTTGATCTTGGTCTCTAAATTTCGATTTTGATGAGTAGCATTCATCTGTTGTCTCTGATTACAAAAATTCCAACTTTCTCCAAAACCCTAATTCCCGGAGCCATGAATGAAGGTTCTCAAAATCCAATTCTGTTTTGACAAAAATATGCACCTGATTGTTTCTAGTGTAACTCCAAAAATACGAATCCAAAGGGTTTGAAACCTCTACCTATGGTATCCCGACCTATCATCTTTCCAACCCCATAGGACTGACCTCAATTGGATTCTTTGAGAGAGAGTTATGCCAAGTGTCGCAACTTGACCTGTTTATGGGATAAAACAGGAGAGCAAGCTTATACGGAGTGACACATGTCACTGGTTCACTTTCGGCCTCTAAACCTTTGGCCTGTGAAAGTACAGTCCGTGCCCTACCTGTCACTTTTTACGAAACATCATTTGGAGCTTCCTAGCCCAAGTTATGACCTTTTTTCCTAGGTCACCTGTTTATGACTCAGATCTGGAAGAGGCAGAAACCCTAGATTGTATAGATCATAAAACACAAAGTACAACGAATTAGAAGTTGTGCTTAGGACACAAGGTACATGGGGATCTTATCTTCGACCTGTAAGAGTTTGAGATCCTGAAACCTCGCAAAAATGGATTTATAGAGAAATTGCTACGATGACTGGTTTTTGCTATATCAAGTCCTAGCATCGCAAGTGCAACAAGTGTCATACATGCCATACCATGCCTTCTTTCAGGCTAGCTCTGATACCATGTTAATTTTTCAGAAATTTCAATCTGATCTAGGATCTTAACCGAGAGAATAACATGTACAACATATCTATAGCATATCTACAACATATCAATCATGGACACAATAATGCAAGCACACAAGAGACAGAGTTTCATCGGGGAAAACAAAGGAGGTGAAAAACCCTGCAACTTCATCAGAGATAGATAGAGCAATGATAAAACCAAAGTGCAAGAGATAGTCTTCTCCTAGCAGATGATCCTCCTCCTCACAAGTGCACCACTTTTTGAGAGAGATAGAAGTGAGTAATGAGTGATCAAATAGAGATCTCCCGATCTCTATGTATACTTGTCCTGTCCTGCCCAATAAACTAATGGGGCCGACTTGTCTAACTTAGCATAATAACCCATGGTTAACTTAATCCGGGCCGACCCCACACTTTGTGGTCTAATAACCCATTTACCCACATGACTCATGCAGGGCCGACCCCATCAAGGTGGTCTAATAACCCATCAAGTATACGTTTTGACACTTACAATATAAATGATGACACTTCCGTATAGAGGAATAATAACATCTCTATAGGAATACAAACACTTCCGTATAGAGGAATAATAACATCTCTATAGGAAGACAATACACATGGGTAAAATACATTCCGAAGTTACATATACATCAACACTGGAAACTTCAACTTTTCACCTTCCGGATCTGCAACAAAATTTTTGGTTTTCTGGTCTTCTCTTTTCTGGGTTTCTGGTGCACAGGTTCGCAGCTTTTCTGGTTCACCGGTGCACAGGTGCGTAGCTTTTTTGGTTTTATGCACTTTTGGTCAAACTAGGGTTTGAATTTCCCGTAGTTCTACCCAACCAAAAATCTCGATCCAGGGCTCAAAACTTCGATTTTGAGGAGGGATATCCATCCATGCAATCATAATCAAAAAATTCCAACTTTTGCAGAAACCCTAATTTTCACCGGAGGAGGAGAGAGAGGTATTTTCACCTTGTGAAAGATGTCCTATTCAGGCTAACTCTGATACCATGTTAAGTTTATCCTAATTTGACTAACAAGATCACTAAAAGAAACACAATCACAAGATAGACAAAGATTTACCTTGGGAAACCCTCATGGGGTAGAAAACCCAGCAAAGCTTTCCTCAATATAGATAATCAACCAAATACAAGATGTAGTCCAAGACTAGAGCTACTTCTCCTTCTTCTATGCAGACCTCTCTCTCACTTGTGCGCTACTCCTAAGTGGATGAATGAATGAGATAAGTGAGGAACATCCTCCTTTACTTATACTCATCTCCGACTGACCTTTTACCCTAATGGGGCCGACCTCTCCCAGGAGAGTCTAATAACCCCCAAATAGTAAACTCAGGGCCGACCTCACATGGGAGATCTAATAACCCTAGTTACCACATTCTCTCGGAGGAATAAACATCTCCGGATATACAATAAGGTCACCACAGAGGAATGTACCATCTCCGGAATAATAAAATACAAATATAATATTCTTGGAAGTTACAATATTTCAACATTATGCATTAGTGTGCCTCCTTATGCTCTTCATGGCTCCACTCCTTGGTTTTTGGTAAATCCTGCCCATGGTGCTAATATGGGAAGGGGAATCTCCCAATCTAAGCCACCACTCACCCAATTTGAGTTAAGTCTCCATGGTGAAGCTCAACCTTACCTCTCTCTAATTCGAGTTGATCCCCTTGGGTTAGAGTTGGACTCCTTGTGCTATAAATTCATATGCCCTCTCCTTGTTGAAGCTAATCCTGAGATTTGAATCACTTGACTTGTGCTATCTCATTGTGTTGTGAGTGTTGACAGTATTGAGATTGTGTTGAGACTTAGCATTATTGTAGGATCCTATTAGAGAGTTAGTCTAGTTGGATGTTTCCCTTGCTTCCTTGAGTTAACTCTACTAGTCCAGGTTCTCGCATCGGAATCTAGGAAAAGGGATGGTGATATCCTAAGGGACAAGTTAGGTGAAGGAATTCACATCCCATAGGCAGTGGAGACGGACAAAAAATTAGTAGTGGGAAGCATTGTGGTTCTCAGAAGAGGTAGTTCCAAGAGTTGCTAGACTGAGTGTGCCTCTGCCTATGGATCTGTGGTCTTAGCTCGGGGGTGACCTATTCAAGTGAGTTAGACTTGACTATGTCTACGGTTGGGAGGAAAGTTGTCCTACTGAATCCAGTTGACCATTGAAGATAAGTATTTGTTCATATGTTTATTTATATTATTTTATCATATTTTTGTGCCATGGAGGCTTAATTGTGTCCCGGTTATGTTGATGGTTTATGTGCTAGGATTTATATGCAAGGTGGGTGTCTTTCATACATTGAAACTCTGATTTGCTATGAGCTTCTTCTACCATCTATTCTTTCTCTTCTCGTTTGTGGTTTTCCATTGTGGTTTTCATAGTAATGAGAGGGGCACAACCATATGTTTTGGTTCACCCATTTATGCTCATTTATGGGTTGTGAGACCAAGTTGCAGATATGATTATATTAGTATAGATCTAATTTATATTGATGATTGATGGATGGAGCGAAGACATCCATACAATCTAAATCATAACTAGTGAAAGATGGTTGTAGGGGACAACCACGAGATTTTATTTTGGAGGTTGTGGTTGGTAGCCCGTGTTTATGTTTTATATGGTTTGTGTGGTTGTATTTTATTCTACTTTTACTACTTAACCATGTTATCAACACAGACATCAAAAAACTAATAAATAATCCTCATATGAAAGATAATTTTTATGCAAGCAACCATAAGAACTAAATACTCACTACTCATGTTCTCAATAACTTTACAATCCGATATTTACTATCAAGTATCTTAGTTAATTGCATGCTCATACTAATACTAGAGATTCTCATTACCATGCCTTACTCATGTACACGTTATGAATTACATTATTATTAATTTTTGTTGGAATATCAAGCAATACTGAGAGGGGGGGTGAATCAGTATTACATTATTTTTCAAATTTGATCACAATTAAAAACTGATTCAACAAAGAAGATAGAACACACAATTTTATCGTGGAAGCCCAATTGGGAAAACCACCAAAACTTTATATTACAACAAAATTATATTTACAAGTAGTTTGCAAGCACCAACTTGCTGGAGACTTCAATCCCCAAATTTCTCAGCTACAACCAAAGGATGCTACAACACCCTGTTTTGTCAGCTACAACTGACTGGAAGCTACAACACCCTTAACAGGCTGCAACCTGCCTAGCACCATCCTTCCACTCTTTCTGCCTTTTTCAGATTTCCAGATCTTCAATATTTCTTCAATACTTCACTTCATTGGTCTCGGCCTGTTCTTGCTGCTCCTTCAACTTGGACCACCGAGACATTCTTCATCCCCTTCAAATATCTGTTTATATAACATGATGTGTCTCATCTTTTTACGACATCTCTTCATGCTAAAACTCATGTATTTTCACAATCGTGTCTTTCCAAACGAATTAGATCTTTGTTTATTAATTAATGAATAACACATTTTTTTTATCATATCTCTTGCGAGCATATACAATGGCTTGCGGGCACATGCTGGAGCCTGTGGGCATATGCTTCCTCTTCCGTGGGCATATTATCCTTGTGGGCATATCTTTATTCCTTTGTGCGGGCATAACCTTTGGGCTTAAGCTCTTTGCGGGCATAACCATAAGCATTTATGTGGGCAAGCCCCTTGCGGGCATAACCATAAGCATTTATGTGGGCAAGCCCCTTGCAGGCATAACCATAACCCTTTTGTGTGGGAAAGCTATTGAACTGAGCAAACATGATTTTTCTTCAACTTGGCAGGTTCATTTCTCACACGTGTGACCACCAGAGGGGAAAATGAGAACATGAATGGATGGAAAATTCAACAAAGAATAGTTCCATATCACTTGTTGAATTTATTGACAGAAGGAGAGCATTTGGCGGGCATTTGAAACTAGCTTTTTAAACTACCAATTCAACGCTTAGAAAAAATTGTCAAACCCTAGGTCAACATGAGGATATTTTTATTTTCATCAACTTGGAAGTATGAGACACCCAATGGATAGAGGCCAACATGTTGATTCTATCTAGACCAATTTCATCCTTTGAAACCTCTTTCTCTCTCCTCTGCGGGCATTTTTCTAGAGTAGTGCAAATCAAGCTCGAAGGTACCTTTGGCAGATTGACATCTTCACCTTCAAAGACTTTTTGGACAAACTAATGATATGGTTGGATGCACCACTCAAAAATATAGAGACCCATAAGAATAATTTAAACCATCAACTCTAGGAGATGGCGGGCATTTTACAAAGGTCGCTTATGCAGTTTTACCAGTAGTTTTATACTTAGACAATTTGTGCATTTTACTGGACTGGAGCAACCTGCTTGAAACATTGTTTTTATAGACCCATAACTTCCTCCTCAGACACTCTCAAGACAAACTGAGACCATGGTTAGGTATATAGATCAACAAGCTACAACCTGACAAGATGGGGCGGGCATTTACCTTGACTTATGAGGTACGGCGAGCATTTTCTTAAGGCCACTTGAACCAATTTTCCAACACTTGGTCAATTTCCAGGATTTCTCCAAACTGACAAATATTTATATAATTAGGTCAAATTGTAATAATGACATCATGGAGATACTAGAACACAATCAGGTGTATTTTCCCACTCATCACTCATGCCACATCATCATATATTCCATATCATCATATCCTTTGTCATTAATGAATACTTTTGGCATGAATGACAATTATGCTCAAGATTCTCCCCCTTTGTCATTGATGAAAACAACTTCAAATTTTTCCTCCCCCTTTTTTACATTAATGACAAAGATTCATAAATCCCCCCTGGCACTATTTCTCCCCCTGTCAACTATGTCCCTTTTGTGACAGGGTTACAATATTCATTTTATTTTAATGAAGAGAAATAACTCCCAGTTTTTCCTTGAGATATGCAAATGACTCTCTGGGCAATGGTTTAGTAAAAATATCAGCTATTTGTTCCTTTGTATCAACATACTCTAGTTTGACAATCTTTTGTGATACTTGCTCTCTTTAAAAATAATATTTGATTGGAATATGCTTTGTCTTGGAGTGCATGACAGAATTTTTGGATATGTTTATAACACTTGTATTGTCACAATATATAGCTATGGGATCTTCATATTTTACAAGTAAATATTCCAATGTTTGCTTCATCCAAATGACTTGTGCACAACATGATGTAACAAAAATATACTCAGCTTTTGCTGTAGACAGTGAAATGGAAGACTGCTTTTTGCTTAGCCATGACACCAAGCAATTTCCTAAGTAAAATGCTGCTCCACTAGTGCTCTTTTTGTCATCAATACTTCCTGCCCAATTTGCATCAGTGAATGCCTTTAGAGTGAAGTTATTGTTTTTTGGACACCATAGTCCATAATCCATAGTACCTTTTAGATATATAAGAATTATTTTTACTACAACCACATGTATTTCTTTTGGGGCTAATTGAAATCTGGAAACCAAACCTACAGCCTGCATTACATCTCATCTTGTAGCTGTTACATATAATAAACTACCAATCATTGACCTATACATAGTATGATCTACTTCTAAGGATCCATCATTTTTGCTCGATTTACAACCAGAAGCCATTGAAGTACTAACATGTTTGGATTCTTCCATTTTGATTTTTTTTAACATCTCTTTGATATACTTAGTTTGAGAGATGAAGATCCTTTTTTTTTTTGATTGAGATACTTGTAAACCTAGAAATAATGTTAGTTCCCCCAACATTGACATTTCAAATTCCTTCTTCATTTCTGAAGCAAAGTTTACAGTCAGAATTTGTAGATCACTTCCAAATATGATATCATCTACATAGACTACAACAATGATCATATTTTAGTTTTCAAACTTTATGTACAAATTACTGTCAGTAACCCCTCTTTTATATCATTGATGTTTTAAATACTTGTCAAGTCTTCAGAACCATGCTCTTGGAGCTTGTTTAAGACCATAGAGTGCCTTCTTAAGTTTGCAAACATAATCTCTATTTTATGATAAGAGAAAACCTTTAGGTTGCTCTACAAATACTTCTTCTTCAAGTTCTCCATTAAGGAATGCGGATTTTACATCCATTTGATACACTTTGAAGTCCTTGTAGCATGCAAAAGCTAAGAACATTCTGATGGCTTCAAGTCTTGCCACAGGTGCAAAAGTTTCTTCAAAATCAACACCTTTTACTTGAGCATATCCTTTGCATACTAATCTGGCCTTGTTCCTTATCACATGACCATCCTCATTGAACTTGTTTTTAAAAATCCATTTGGTCCCAATGACATTCATGTCCTTAGGTCTCGGGACAAGTTCCAAAGTTTGGATCTTTTCTATTTGATCAAGTTCATCATTCATATCATTGATCCAATCCTCACTTTTGCAAGCTTCTTTAAAAAATTTAGGTTCTGCTATTGAAAGCAGTGCTTGTTCTTCATCATAAAACAATTTTCTCCTTGTTTGAACTCCTGAATTTTTGTCACCAATAATTTGACTTTCAGGATTATTATTTTGAACTAGTTTGGATGGTGTTCTTGTGTTTGATCTGGGGGAGTCTCCATTCTCCTCCTTTTCTTCTTCTTCCTTTTTCAGGAATATCTTCTTCTTGTGAACTTTCTTCTTTTTCTTCATCATCAATTTCATCATCAGTTTGTTCAATATCCACATTTTCTTGGATTTGTATCCTTCTTGGTTTAGTGTCATCTATAATTACATTTGCACTTTCTATTATCTTGTGCAACCTTAGATTATAACATCTGTATGCTCTTTTGGTGGAAGAGTATCCCATAAATATGCCTTCATCTGTTCTAGAGTCAAACTTTCCTAGATTATCATCATCTCGTTTTATGTAACACTTACTCCCAAAAACTCTAAAGCATTTAACTGTAGCTGGTCTTCCAAACCATAGCTCATAAGGGGTTTTGTCAATATTTAATCTGAGCTGTCCTCTGTTTTGTACATAGATAGTTGTATATACTGCTTCTCTCCAATAGCCATCAGGAAGCTTTGCTTCATTTAGCATGGTTCTGGCTGCTTCTTGAACAATCCTGTTTTTCCTCTCGGCCACTCCATTTTGTTGAGGAGTTATGGGGGCTGAAAATTGTCTCTTGATTCCATGAGTTTCACAAAACTCATTGAAGTCATTTGAGGTGAAATCACCACCGTTATCTGATCTTAGACACTTAATCTTGAGATTTGCTTCATTTTCAACAAGTGCTTTGAAGGCTTTGAACTTCATAAAGGATTCTGATTTTTCTTTAAGAAATACTACCCAAGCCATCCTTGTATAATCATCAATTAATAACATGAAGTAATATTCACCTTGAAAGCTTTTAATCCTTGTAGGTCCAAAAATATCAATGTGAATTATTTCTAATGGCTGAGAGGTTGTATTCTCTTTGACCTTGAAACTTGTTCTTGTTTGCTTCCCATGAAGACAATGTCTACAAACATGGTTTGGTGGTTTTATGATCTTTGGTAAATTTCTTACAACTCCCTTCTTACTAACTTTTACAAGATTGTCAAAGTTCAAGTGTCCCATCCTTCTATGCCATAGCAAACTTTCATCAATTTGATTCATATGACAATGTTCTTAATTTTCTAGAATATACACATGGCTTGGAGTTCTCACAGTAGTCCCAACAATTTTTCCTGAATCCTGTTTTCTTATTTCACATTTTTTGGAATCAAATATACATATGTGTCTTTGATCACATGTTTGGCTTACACTTAAAAGATTTGGTTTTAAATATTTTACAAGTAAGACATTTTCAGCTTTCGTCTTGTCTTTAAGAGCCACTATACCCTTCCCAATTATTTTAGAGGATAGGTTATCTCCAAAGGTGACTTTTCCTTTTTGATTTCTTTTTAGACTTATAGATTTCTGTGGGTTTCCTGTCATATGTTTTGAACATCCACTATCTATATGCCATATATTTTGTTTTTCTGTTGCACATAGAGCTATTGAACATTTTAAATCTTCATTTTTCTTCCAAACCTTCTTTTCTCCATTGTATTGGGGTTTTGTGGTATCATTCTTCATAGGTATCACCAGTTTACAATTTCTAGCTATATGTCCTAGATTACCACATTTGTAGCATTCTATACTATAACTATGAAGAGGAGCAAAATAGTTGTAGTTTCTTCCTTTTGGATTATTTCCAGTGCCATTCTTCTTATACAACAAAGATTGTGATGTAAGGCCTTTCCTATTAGAAACATTTAGTTTACAATTTCTAGCCATATGTCCAAAATTGTTATATGCATAAGAATTTCCCAAAAAGAGTTGCTGATGTTTACTTGTCACATTGTCTGTCTTGCTTTGAGAGTGAGCAAATTTTTTACTGTATTCTTTTACACCTGGTTTCATAAGTACATCAATATAACTCATTTTATTTCATTCTTTGCTCATGAAGGAGGATTGTTCTGACTTCTTTCCTTTGTCATAACCTAGTCCAGTTTTATTGCTGCATGATCTTTGAAAGCTTAGGATGTCATCTAGAACTTTTGAGCTACCCTTAAATATTGATTGAAAGGACTCTTCATAGGTCTTGTTTCTAAACATGCTTAATTCAACTTCGATTTTTTCTAATTTTTCTTCTTGTTCCTTGAACTGTTGTTCTAGATAGTCCTTTTCTTCACAGGTTTTCTAAAGCTGATTTTTTAAGTTTAAAATAAATCCTTCTAAGTCTTCAACAACACTTTTAAGTTCTGTTTTGAAATCTGCTACGCCTTCTTCATCTTCTTTATTTTCTACTCCCATGAATATAACTTCCGCTTCTTCATCTTCATTGGACTCACTGTCATCCATGGAATAAAAGTTCTTCTTTTTGTTTTTCTTAATTTTTTTTTTGTTTTTCTTGAAGTTATCAGGGCACTCACTTTCTTCTTCTTGTTTGGGATAAGGACATTTGTTAGCAAAGTGACCAATTCCCCCACAGTTAAAACATTTCAAAGGAAATTTCCCTTTGAACTTACCAATACCTCTCTTAATATTTTTAACTATAAGTACTCCTTCACCATCAGACTTTTCTCCTTGAGGTTTTGTTTTAGATTTCTTATCTATTTTTGATGCTTCAAAAACTACTTCCTTCTTTTGAGATTTGTCTTTCCCAATCCTCATTTCATAACCTATAAGAATTCCATATAGCTCATCCATGGCGAGTTTGTCAATATTTTCTCTACGTTTCAGTGTGCAAATCTTCGGATTGTAAATCATTGGAAGTCATGATTGTAGCTAGGGTTTTACTCCTAGCTTGTGCAAATGAGCACCTACTAAGGAGAATGGACTCCTTAGTAGCAGTTCAGTAAATGTAAATAATTAAGCTAAAACAGAAATTAAATTACTTCTAAAACATGCATAAAACATAAACAACAAATTTAAATAATGGCTTTTTTGTATTGAAATTACCTTCAATGTGAAGGTTTGATGGAGCCCTTTGTAGTGTCCAAGAGGATGCTCCAAGCTTCAATATGCTCCTTCTCCTTCTCCAATGGTGGGGATGGGCCAAAAGTGGCTCTCAAGGTGAAAGTAGTTCAATGGTGAACTAGGGTTTCGAGAGAGATTTTGGCAGAGTAAGGGTGCAAGTGATTGTGGATATGAAATAAGGGATCTCCATCACCTATTTATAGTTTTTTGGTGGTGGAGTGCTGACCCATGGTTTTGGGAAACACATGGTTTTGGGCAGCTGTATAGGGTTTTTTCCTCCTTTTCCTCATTATTTTATATTTTTTATTCCCTTTTTAGGGGATTTTTGCTATTTTTGGAGGAAAAGGGGGTTTTTTAGCCTTTTTTAGGCTATTTTGAGGGTTTTGTGGCCTTTTGGAGGCATTTTAGGCCTTTTGGAGGCTTTTTAGTGGGATTTTTTGAGATTTTAAGGGAAATATGGTAGGAAAATGGACAAATGAGCCATATAATGTGGTAGATGAGGTAGTGAGCACTTTTTGGGTGTTAACAGATTGCCCCCTGATGTGCGAGGGCAGGAGCTCATCGTATGGCCGATGGACATCATAAGTCATGAATGGTTTTCCTGGGTGTGGAGAGAAGAGAAGAAACAAACTGAAGCCCGGAACAACAATCCCGAACCACTGCAAGAACTAAAAGTACATAACCTCAATAATGGATGAGGAATCATCTGATCATATGGACGAGGCGGGCATTCCCATGCTCGTATCAGGATATAACATAACAATAACAATGGGGTCCAAAAAATGGGGACCTGAAATATACATGACCTCAAACACTGAATGAGGAATAATCTCAATATATGGACGAGGCGGGCATACCCATGCTCGTATCAAGATACATAAACATAACTGTGAGGCCCGAAAAGGGGGACCTGTAAGATACATAGCTCACCACTGTGTACATCATAAGAGTCCAGAGGGGACACAAAATCTGGGACATACTGCTGGGCGGACCATGTCTGAACTGAAGAACTGATGCACTGGAATATCAACAGTGCTGCTGACTGGGGTACCAGAGGAACTGATGAGCTGCTGAATCACAATGACTGGGAGCAACAACCTCGATGGTACACGGAACTGGAACTGAAAAGGGTACTCAAGGAAGCATATAGCTGGATGGCTTCCGAATACAATCGCCAACGCAGCCCGGACATCCATGGTAACATGTAACTGGGTGTTCCGAAGTGACTCACCAATGTGCTAGAGTCGGGGGAAATCCGGGGTCTTCGACAAATAATCATGGGATATAATCCTACGCGATCCTCAACGATGCGATCAAGGTGCTGAAGTCGAGCATGTGAGGATCAACCACTCGTAGAGGCAATGATGTCTCCTCTCAGAATGATCCGTAGGCACTTACCACAGATGGTGATAAGTCCAAGGCATAGGGACCTCTGGGCCTATCCTCTGGAATAGAGGAGCTGTCGTCGACAGAGGGAGACCTGCAACTATCAAGGCAATGATGTTTCCTTGGCAGGAGCGCGAGGTGGAGAACCGAAATGTGATAGTACTGATGGCAGGACTGACAAACTGTGGGGGGACAACTGGGCAAGTAGAGTGGGTGGACTCAAACTTCCTTCGTTCAGAGTATGATAATGGGAATGATCTGGCAGCATATGAAACTGACTAAGGGGAAAGGGATCATAGCTGTAGTGGATCTGGGAGGGTAACTGGGCTGAGGGAGACTCAAGCTGGTATAAAATGGCAGGAGACTGCAGAATACTCTGAACAAAGGCGACCTGATTGGGGGTGCTGCCGAGATGATTGATCGTAGTGCCAGGAGGCACAGGAGGGTACTTCTTCATGGGTTAAGGAACTAGAAGAAGTGTGTGTAAAATGATACTGTCGTGTGGATTTATACGAGCCCAGGACAGTTCATGCTCGTGGTTGCTTTCAATTTTAAGGAGTCTGAAAGCGATAAGAAGACTCTGAAGTGATGGAATGGTACTGTCGTGTGGATTTTACGAGCCCAGGACAGTTCATGCTCGTGGTTGCTTTCAATTTTAGAGAGTCTGAAAGCAAATAAGAAGACTCCAGGGGGTTGATTTTTCGTAGATTTAGTCTCCAAGGCCCAAAGAAGCATAAAAGGATGCAATGAAGAACTCTTCTAGCCGGTGTGACTAGAGTATTCCTTTTTCGTAATTAGTCTACCAGGTCCGGAAAAGGGTTAAACTTATACCAGATAGACGCCCTTTCAGGTACTTTAACGAGCATGAAAGGAAGCAAGATTGCTCGGCGATCTTTTCATTCTTTTAGGAGTCAGAAAAGAGCTTAACGGAAACTCCCTAAGTGCCTTTTTCGTAAAGGACTTGTCCGGCCCGAAAAAGGGATAAAATTATACCGAACAAAAGAAATGGCCAGGCAAGGAGGAAGTGCTCAATCAAGGATCAGTAATGATGACCAAGAACGAGGGTAGGGGGGAACACTGGTGGGCCTCCTTGCGGGGTAGATGAAATGGTGGAAAAATAACGAAACATTTGCAGTATGACAGGAGTGAATGGATCATGTAAAAATGTGGAATAATCCGATAGCGGTCGATGTGGCACGCAAACCGAGGCAGCAAGGTGTCGGGACACAATGTTGAAAGTGTACCAAGTGAGAGCGAGAAATGATCTCAAGCATCATCACGAGCTCGGAAAAATGAATCCGACGATATAAAGGATGTCAAAAACGGGTAACGGCCGATGTGGCACGTACACCGAGGCGACGAGGGCGTTTTGGAAAAATACCCGAAAGATCGGGGGGTGAGAGCGAGAAATGATCTCAAGCGTCATCACCAGCTCGGAAAAATGAATCCGATGATATAAAACATGTGAAAAACGGAGAATGGCCAATGTGGCACGCAAACCGAGGCGACTAGTGGCGTCTGAAAAATGGGCAAAAAGTGACGAAACAAAAATAATGCAACGAGGGTGACCATCATGACGGTCTCGTCGTGCTGATTCCAGTGGTGGAAACGGTTTGAAAAAACAAAAACAACAAGAAAGTACACTGTACAACGCAGACCAATGAGGCCGCGGGTCTCTTTTATGGGTAAAAGCGCTTAAGATACAACCCATTACGGGGGTTGCGCAAAGGACGGCCTTCGGAGTCAGCTAAGATGTATGCCCCCTTGCCGAGGCAGGTCTGTACAATGCGGACCAACAAGGCCGCGAGTTATTCTAGGGATAGAGACTCCTTAGGATACAACCCAGCATGGGGGTTGCGCAAAGGAAGGTCTTCAGAGTCGGTTTCAGTACGAATAGGAAGTTCCTCTGGCCATGTGTCCATGTGATGTTCGAGAATGGCGGGGTTGAACCCAGGCATTCCGGTAGAGGGCCAAGCAAAGACATCACGGAACTCTTGGAAGAGCTGGTGATAGTTCTTGATCTCTTGCGTGCTACAGGAGGCTCCTAAAGTGATGACTTCAGGGGTCCCAATTGTAGCTTTAACATCTGAGAACTGTGAGGGATGAATGGGACGCTGTTCCTGACGAACGGGGGGTACATCAGGCCATTTGTCAATGTGGTGCTCTATAATTGCGGGGTCAAGACCAGGCATTTCGGTATAGGACCAGGCAAAGACATCACGGAATTCTCGGAAAAGGTTTATGTAGTCCTCAATCTCCTGTTTACTGCAAAATGCTCCTAAAGTGATGAGTTCAGGGGCACGTCCGGGGGGCAGCGATATCAACTTGGATGACAGGTGAAATGTTGGCCATATTACCTTCCTCGAAGGCATCAGGAGCAGGAATAGGGTCCTTGAACCAGTCGACCTTGGTGGGGAGGAAGTCTTTGGATTCAACCGCGTATTGGGTAGCGGAGCTAGAGGAAGACGCTTCTGGGATGAAGTAGGAACGATGATGCATATCATCCCAAGGATAATCCGGGGCGGTAAGGGCCTCAAGAATCTCCTCATCGGTACGGAAAGTTTGTGTCGTCAAATCGGTTGACGAGGGGGGTAGTGGTGGAAGAGATCATATAGATGGTATTAATCTCTCCGGAAGGTGAAGAGTCTGGGGGGTAGATATCCTCAATGGTAGGTGGTGCCGTCTCAAGATCCAGATTGTTCATCTCATAGAGAGCCGCTCTGTAATCCGGGAGATCGGGACAATGATGGGAGTAATGCCCGTAAACCCCGCATATGGCGCAGGAGTGGTTGGTACGTAGGGACTTATCTTTAGGTTTAGGAGTGGGGTTTAGTTCGACAGTTGGGATGTTGGGGTCATCATCGAGCATCTGCATGTGCTTCTGCAATGCTGGTAACTGTGGGCATTGGTGGGTTGCATGGCCCAACTCGTCACACAGCGAGCATTTGGGAGGAGCACGAAATACTTGAGGGTTTTTGACTGTCTTGGGAGGTGGTACAGCAGTGTAAGGTTGTGGACCTCTGCCCCCAGTGGGTTTGGGAGGAGGAGGGGGAGCCGTGGAGGATGAAGGGGTAGAGACACCGGGAGGTGGCTGAGAGGTAGTAGCCATGGGTTGCACCGGTTGGAGGACGACATCAGGTGTCGGCGGGGCGAACGGGAGGCGAAAGATACCATACAGGTAATCCCAAAGTTAACCCAGGGAGACTAAGGGTAGCCATGACCGGGGCGCTTACTACTCCCGATGGAGGGACTAGGAAGGGGATCGTATGGATCGGTGTAACACCAATGTGGCTAGGTACCAATGGTGGTTTAGGAAATAAGGGTGGTTGAGTATTAGGTGGTAGGTTGTCGTGGGACAAGGTACATAAGTCAGACATTTCGGGCGTAGATGACGGTGGAGGATTGGATTGAAAGGTGGAGGTCATCGGCGCGTCTGAGTAGACTCCAGGCCCCGTAGAGGAAACAAACGAGGTGGTGGCAGGAGAAACAGGTTGTTCAACCATGGGGAGAACATTTTCAGGTGCCACAGGAGCACTGGGATCATAGTAGGTGAGCTGGTCAACCTTAACCACGCGTCCCTCATGGGGGAACATCATGGTGCGAAAGACAGAAGAGGCAACCGCCCGCATGGCATACATGTAGCTGCAGCCAAGTAAAAGGTTATAATCCAATTGGGCATTGATTACCTCAATGTCAATGAGTACAGTCTTGCCACCTAACTGGACGGGGACATTGGCTAGGAGGCCTTGGGGCTGAGCCGAACGACCGTCGTAGGCGCGTAATGTAGTGGTGGACTGCTGGAGAGGAGGGGGACCCCAGCTTCTGCCATACAAATGTAGACATAACACATGTGGAGGCACCCTCATCGATGATGCACCGATGGATGACAAGATTCCTAACGGAGACAGTAACTTGGAATGCTAAGCTGGAAGGTAGGCGTAGTTCAGACTGGTCTAAATCAAATGCCATCAAATGCGAATCATTTGGGTCAATCCCCCCAATGGCGGAGAGTAAAGTCTTGCACTGGGAAGGGCAGTTCTTCAAGACTTCTAACGCAGACATGGCTGCGGGAGATTGGGCTAGGTCGTCTACAATGCTGTAGTTTGACGCAGCGCGCGCATTGGGGTTATTGTTGAGACGACGAAGTGGGAAACGAGGGGCTTTTGCAGCGCCATCTATGGGAGGGGGAGGTATACGTAACGCCTGATCGGTGGGATGGGCGTTAGTAGTTTTATCCGTGGGAGTGGCTTCAGAGGTGGATCCATATTGGTTCCGACGGGTCTGGAGGTTGACGTCAGCGGATGACATCATCAGCAAGTGGTGGGTACCTGAGTCAAACATGGGTTGATCAGGAGCAGCGTAAGTGATTTGTTGTTGTTGGGGCGCGTTGGCTTGAGGGGGAGCCAACGGCTGAGTGTTCACTACGCCTTGGGTTGGTAAGGGGTTTTGCAGCACCAAAGGGGGTTGTTGAGGTTGGGGGGGGGTTGGGCGGTGCTTGGGGAGCCGCATGCCCTTGGCGATGGGCCTCATCAACCCAGAGTTTCTGAGCTCGCTCCAAGTGTGGGCAAGCGTGTGTGTAGTGGCCGTATACCCCGCAGATAGAACAAGGGTGGTTCGTTCACAAATTCGGGTTTTTAGCTTGCTTGGGCGGGCGATCAGGGTTTTGATTAGCGGGGGCTGCATTGTTGTTGTCGGGGGGATTCGCCGGTTGACCAGCTTGGTCTGCGGGTTGGTTGTTCCCCCGATTACGGCCCTTGCCGCGGTTCTGTTGGCCCTGGTTACGTTGGTTGTTCTGGTTTTGCTGCGGGTTCTGTTGGGCGTAAACTTGCCCTTGGGCAGCAGGTGGATTTTGAGGTTGCGCAGGTTCCGGAGCAGGCTGCGGTGGATGGTATGCACGTTGAGGCTGAGCAGGTGCAGCAACTTGAGGGGGTTGCTGATATGACTGCGGAGCAGGTTGTGGGTGTGCCGCATGGGCTGCCTGTGGCGGATAATAAGCGGGTGGGGCTTGTGAAGGCGCAGGAGCTGGGGCAGCCTGCTGATGGTAGTAAGGCTGAGGTGCGACGGGGGGAGCATAAGCAGGAGTCGCATAACCGAAGCACTGAGGTGGACATGAGGGTCCATGGGAATGGTGGTGTGTCATGGGAGCATATGAATTGGTTGCTCCAGACTGTGAGGTAGCCCGCGACAGGTCAGGGCCAGGGGTAGGTCGTGCTATAGAAAATGGTTGGGGATGGGAAGAAACACGACCAATGATACCGTCTGCAGCGTGGGATGCCCCCGGCGCATCGTGCTGGGAGGACTCGCCGCGAGGGGCGTCAGGTATAATGGTATAAAGGTAACCCGATTGGGCGTAAATGAGGTCGAACTGTTGGGCCTTAAGGATGGCTTCTTCTTCAGACTGGGGTCTTTCTGAGGCCACATCCTTAGCAATAACAGGGAGAAGGGATTTGAGGAACCAATCTAGGAAGATACGGTCGTCTAGTTTGATCTTGCATAAGCTACGGCGTCGACGCCACTCATGGATGTGGTCCGTGATATGGGTAGCCGTGTTTTGTCTACAAGATAGAAGGATTTCAACGCCTGCGTCATAGCAGACAGGCAACTGAAAGAACTGCAGGAAGGTCGAGGCCAGGGAAGCAAAGGTGGCATGGGTCCCATGAGGTTGCTCGATATACCACTTGGCTGCAGAGCTAGTGAAGGTGCGCTGTAAGAGACGGAGGCGAACAGAGTCATCCACTATGGAGTTAGAGGAACACCATAGGTGGAAAGACATGATATGGTTTTGTGGGTCCTCACCGGCCTTGCCCTCGAATTTAGGGATATCATAGGGGAGCTTGGTAGGCATATGAGGCCACGTAGGGTCGTGTCGAATGGGATCGTTGGTCAATCTGGCCAGGTCAGGTAGGTTGAGGCTAGCCATGAATGGCAAACTGGAAGAAGGATGTGACACAGTAGTGGGTTGGACCAAGTTGGGGCCAGTGCCCCCAAGTGGAGGGACAAGATTTGGGGTGGTGCCCCCAAGTGGGGGAACTGAGGTGGTGGAGGATGGTCCAGCACCACCATGGGTAGTGTGAGCCACTGATGTAGTGGGGATAGGTATTCCCGCTGCGGGAATAGGTACCGTGAGGGGAACAGTAGATGGGAGTCCCATGGAGGGCATACCCAAAACAGGTGTAGTAACTGGTGTAGTGGTGGATGTGCCACCAATGGTCCCTATGACAAACGGAGTGGAAGTCGTGCCAGCCATGGGGCTAGTAGGGGCAGTGTAAATAGGGTTCTTAGACTCTTCGTCAGAATCAGAGGTAAAGTAAGGGGCGTCACTATCTGGGGACGGAGTCCTACGTCGCTGACGAGTGGAGTCAAGTGACAAGGCTCTAGACCTGTGATGAATGGTATCAACAGATGATGATCGGAATCTATGACGGGTGGTGTCAAGAGAACCGTGCTGTGGGGGCTCGCCCCTGAGGCGCCGAGAATGTCTCGGAGACTCAATGGTGACAGACGGTGTCTAGTCTCTGTGGGTTGAGGTGAGTATAAAAACAGCTCAAAAATCCTAATGCAACCGAGTGTGCAGAAGGAGAGCTCAAAAACAAGGCACTCAGGCCAACAACCAACTCAAAACACCCACTTCAGCAGCTGTGCTACAATAGGTGGAGTATCAACAAAGATGGTCAGAATACCAACAAGCAGCAGGTTTCCTAAAAAAGAAAAAATGGTGGACTCACTAGACCAAAGGGAGGTAAAGGAGCATGCAAACACCTAACTAAAAGTATTCTGACTCAACTAAACATATCCTCTGCAAGGTGATGAAATCCAAGTCAGACAATATGAGTAGGAAAGCCAAGTGGCTATGATATGCCCCTACCGGGAGGGATACCGGGTAGTCAATCCTAGAAGAATGGCAACTAAGATACCCCGTTCATGACACTTCCAGAAAGGTGAATCTGCCGTTTAGTTCGTTGACCGCAATACCCCTATACAGGGATATCCCGCGAACCGCGAAAGGTAGCCCTTCGGTTACTGAATGGAGTGCGGTATTCCACTCAGGCCTCCGGAACCAGTCTCCCGACTTCAACCCTCCTAAGGGAGAGGCCCTCTGATAAACTGGTCGTGACCGTGCCAAAAAGTACTAGGGGATTTTGTTTCCCTATTTGGACAACAACTATGTCTCAAGTGAAAGTAACCAAGGGGTGTTATTGGAAGCCTATCCCCCTGATCCTACCTAACTACAATGATTCTTTTGTGTTCCCCAAGTGGGGTTAGAATGTTGGTTTAGTTAGGTACTTTTTAAGGCTCACTTGATTTATGTGACAGAGTGTGTGCTCGTGAGGTGATGAACCCAAAAAATAGAAGTGCCACAAGGGAGGCAACTTCCAACTATCAATAATATTGAAATTGAAAGTTAAACTTGCAAAATTTTCTGATTTAAAAATAACGAAATTTTAAAAGAATTCTGTAAAGGGAACAGAAATTATGTTGCAGAAAGGCTGTAAGGTAGTGAGGCTGCAGGTGGGACAGAGGGCTGTTCAGATGCAGAAAAAAATGCAGCAAAAGGGGCTGGGCTCAAAACAGGAAAAAAGCAGAAATCAGACCGCGGGTCTGTGGCGAATCGGAACAGGCAGACCGCGGGTTTGGGGAAAACAGACGCGGTCAGGTTGCGGCTTTCGGGCCAACAGACGCAGTCGGGACACAGAAAATAGGGAAAAAGACGCAGTCGGGTCGTGGCAGAAGGGCTAACAGGCGCAGTCGGGACGCACGAAAGAGGCAGAAAGCCGCAGTCGGGACGCGGGAAAAAGGCCGACAGCCGCAGTCAGATCGCGGCAAACAGGCTGATTAGCCACGGTCGGATCGCAGGTAACAGACTTGAATCCGCCGGCGGGGCGTCGGAAGCAGTCTGAGAGCCGCGGTCGGATCGCAGGTAAAGGCCTGAAAGGCGCGGTCGGGACGCAACTGCAGAGGGAAAAGACGCAGTATGCGGCGGCCGAAAGGGACAGCCGAAAGGAAAAAATTCAAAACGGAAACCAGAAATTCAAAATCTAGGGGAGTCGCCAAAACTGTAGCTAGGGTTTTACCCCTAGCTTGTGCAAATGAGCACCTACTAAGGAGAATGGACTCCTTACTAGCAGTTCAGTAAATGTAAATAATTAAGCTAAAACAGAAATTAAATTACTTCTAAAACATGCATAAAACATAAACAACAAATTTAAATAATGGCTTTTTTGTATTGAAATTACCTTCAATGTGAAGGTTTGATGGAGCCCTTTGTAGTGTCCAAGAGGATGCTCCAAGCTTCAATATGCTCCTTCTCCTTCTCCAATGGTGGGGATGGGCCAAAAGTGGCTCTCAAGGTGAAAGTAGTTCAATTGGTGAACTAGGGTTTCGAGAGAGATTTTGGCAGAGTAAGGGTGCAAGTGATTGTGGATATGAAATAAGGGATCTCCATCACCTATTTATAGTTTTTTGGTGGTGGAGTGCTGACCCATGGTTTTGGGAAACACATGGTTTTGGGCAGCTGTATAGGGTTTTTTCCTCCTTTTCCTCATTATTTTATATTTTTTATTCTCTTTTTAGGGGATTTTTGCTATTTTTGGAGGAAAAGGGGGTTTTTAAGCCTTTTTTAGGCTATTTTGAGGGTTTTGTGGCCCTTTGGAGGCATTTTAAGGCCTTTTGGAGGCTTTTTAGTGGGATTTTTTGGGATTTTAAGGGAAATATGGTAGGAAAATGGACAAATGAGCCATATAATGTGGTAGATGAGGTAGTGAGCACTTTTTGGGTGTTAACAATGATCTTAGTACTTTTTCAACTATTTCTTTTTCTTCCAGTTCTTCTCCAGCCCTGGAATTGCATTCACAATTTCATCAATTCTCTCAAAATATTCTGAAATGTTTTCTTCTTCCTTCCTTTTTAGACTTTCAAATTGGGTTCTAAAAGTTTGGAGTTTTTCCCTTTTTACCTTGGTGTCTCCTTCATAGATGGTCTGCAATTTGTCCCAGATTTCCTTTACTGTCTTACATTTCATTACTTTGGCAAAAAATGTTCTGTATAATCTTGCTAAGATTGCATTAACAGCTTTGGCATTGCTTCCAAACTTTTTAATTCCTTCAAGATCTTTAGGAGGGTCTTTGGGATATGTGTACCCTATTTCTATAGACATCCAAACCTCCAACCTAAGAGACATTATATAACTTCTCATCCTGATGCTCCAGAAAGCATAATCTTGTCCATTGAATAAAGGAACCTTGGAGGACACTTTTACTGACTGATCCAAAGTGATAAAATATTTCTCTTCAAGTGTTTAAACTTTTAATGAAGATCCCGCTCTAATACCAATTGTTGGAATATCAAGCAATACTGAGAGGGGGGGGTGAATCAATATTACACTATTTTTCAAATTTTATCACAATTAAAAACTGAATCAACAAAGAATATAGAACACACAATTTTATGGTGGAAGACCAATTGGGAAAACCACCAAAACTTTTTATTACTGCAAAATTACATTTCCTAGTACTTTGCAAGCACCAAATTGCTGGAGACTTCAATCCCCAAATTTCTCAGCTACAACTGAAGGATGCACCAACACCTTGTTTTGTCAGCTACAATTGACTGGATGCTATAGCACCCTTAGCAGTCTGCAACCTGCCCTAGCACCATCCTTCCACTTTTTTTTTCTTCTTCAGATTTCCAGATCTTCAATATTTCTTCAATCCTTCTTCGATCCCCAAATTTCTCAGCTACAACTGAAGGATGCGCCAACACCCTGTTTTGTCAGCTACAATTGAATGGATGCTACAACACCTTTAGTTGTCTGCAACCTGCCATAGCACCATCCTTCCACTTTTTTTTTTTTTTTTTTTTCTTCAGATGTCCAGATCTTCAATATTTCTTCAATCCTTCACTTCATTCTTCTCGGCCTATTCTTGTTGCTCCTTCAAGAACAGGACCACCGAGACATTCTTCTTGTTGAAATATTGTAACTTCTAAGAATATTATATTTGTACTTTATTATTCCAGAGATGTTTCATTCCTCCGTGAAGACCTTATTATCCGGAGATGTTTATTCCTCCGTCGGAATGTGGTAACTTGGGTTATTAGACTTCCTTAGTGGGGGCCGGCTCTGTATGTGTTATGTGGGTCAAAGGGTTACTAGACCACCCTAGAGGGGTCGGCCCAGTCAGTTGTAATGGGGTGTTTAATCTAGTGGTTAAGTTGGGGCTGACCTAGTTAATATAACATACAAGTTGGAGATGTGTATAAATAGAGGAGGTGTGTTCCTCATTTAACACACACTACACTCACTTATGAATAGTGCATAGGTGAGGGAGAGGTCTGCTATGGAGGAAAAGGATCTCATGTCTAGGGTTTGCATATTTGTATTTGCTGGTCATCTATATTGAGGAAGCTTTGTTGGGTTTTCTACCCCATGAGGGTTTCCCAGGATAAATCTGTCTCTTGTGTTTATGTTGTGCTTGTTGTTCTTTCAGTGATCCTGTATATGCTATTGTTGTGAAATGAAATGCAATGCTGATATTTTCTGTCTTAGCATATTGAATCTTAACATGGTATCAGAGCTAACTTGAAGGAAGGCAATGTATGGCACTTACGACACTTGCTTCACTTGCGACAATTTGAAGGTTAGGGTTTTGTATAGCAAAAACCAGTCATCATGGAACTTTCGCTATAAATCCATTTTGGAAAAGGTTCAGGATCTGAAACCTTTACAGGTCGTAGATAACATCCCCATGTACCTTGTGGCCAAAGGACACCCTCATATTCGTTGTACTTTGTGAGTTATGACCTCTACAAGTTAGGGTTTCTGCCTCTTCCAGATCTCAGTCATAATCAGGTGACCTAGGAAAAAAGTTCATAACTTGGGCTAGGAAGCTCCAAATGAAATTTCGTAAAATGTGACAAGTAGCGCATGAATGGTACTATCTCAGGTAACGTTTTAAGAGGCCGAAGTTGAACTAGTGACACGTGGCTCTCCATACAAGTTTGCTCTCTTCTTTTATCCCATAAACAGGTCACGTTGCAACACTTGGAATAACTCTCTCTCAGAGAATCCAATTGAGGTCAGACTTGTGGGGATGGAAATATGACAGGTCAGGCTACCACAGGCCGAATTTTTAGACCCTGTGAATTCGTAATTTCAAAGATGCACTAGAAACAATCAAGCGTATATTTCTGTCAAAACAAAATTGTTTTCTGAGCACCTTCATTCTTGGCTTATCTTTACTACGGGAATTTAGGGCTTCGAAGAAAGTTGGAATTTTTGGAATCAGAGTCCTCGTCTGAATGCTCCTCATCAAAATCAAAATTTAGAGACCAATATCGAAATTTTTGGTTGGTCAGAAGGGTGGGCTTGATCAAACCCTAGTTTCGGATTTTGATCGAAAAGATGGAAAATTAGGGCTTCTGCAAAAGATGGAATTTTTGAAGTCTATGACCATGGCTGGAAGCTCCTAAGAAAAATTGAAGTTTAGAGCTTTGGATCGAACCTTTTGGTTGGGCAGAAGGGTGGGCTTTATCAAACCCTAGTTAAGGGTCCTGTCTAGTGAATCCAAAAGTTTCAAAGGCAATTTTTAAGGGGTCAAATTTTGGAGATTTCAAAATTGAAGTATGCTAGCTTGATCAGCTTAGCAAGGCACATCTTTCCATCCATTCAGAAGTGTGAAAGTCAAAGTTTGAATTTTTAGGGTTTCTCTAACAAACCCTAATCCAACTCCAGATCCAGTTTCAGCAAATCAAAGTGGATTGGGTTAAAAGCAATCCTGACAGGTATGACTTGAGGAAATACAGGTATGTGTTGAAATCTGTTCATGGTTAAGTTTATGATATGTTTGTCTTCATATTATTGAGGTTAGTACAATCTTGATTAATCTTAGAATTGTCTTATCACCCTAGTAAAAGTATGAATGCATGAGAATGATTGAAGACATTCATTGTTTAAGGTTATGACACTTATGAAGTACTAATGCACTTGTGGTGTTGTATGAGGATGATGTTGTCTGCTAACAAAATACAAGTACATCAAGAAAGACAAATCAAGTTCTATAAAGGACAAAGACTCATCCATAGTCTTTGACCACATAGAAGATCTAGTTACGAGGTATGTATGACTTTGTTCTACTATGCTTAACTTATGAGATATGCAGGTTCTAGCACAAGGTATCTAAATCATTGAAGAGAACAAAGAAGATATTGTTTAGGTATGTTAGACATAACTAAGCATGTATACTAATCCAGGTATGTTTTTCTATGTCAAGTTAGAATCCTACTTTGTGCTAGGATACCCATGTATTGAATGATCATGACCATACATATTCAAGATTACTTAGAATCATAATGTTGTGATAACATTGAGCTTATACTAATGAATGTATGATTATGTATGAGATCATGATGATGACACTAGTGCACACTTAAGCATGCATAGTGGTCAAGGATGGATAGAAGCTCATGACATGGAAGGGAAGAAGAGCCCAAGAAGGAAGCAACCTCGCAAGACATAAAAAGATAAGTATTTGAGTTGTTACTTGAATTACTGAATAATCTATGATATTGCTCGTAATAGTTGTATGAATATTTGCATTCTTAGAATGTATCATACTGAGTGTTCATATGGCATTAAACAATATACTACTAATATGCATATGATGGGTATGTTGGAAAAACATTCCATTGTTGTTTGTCTAGAATGAAACCTCTTTGCTGACATGCTGAGAGATGTGCACACTCTTGATAGTATGTTCTAGTAGAGATGGAAGGCATCTAGATAGCCACTGTATGCATACAGGATATGGAAAAGTGTTGTGCCAAAGTATTGGTCAAGATAGTTGCATGACTATGTGAATCATATCAGTATGCATAGTAGGTTATCATAATTTGATGATTATGAAGTATTACTAATCATGTGATTAAATTTAATTTGTAGAAAAGATCATGTGCCATGATGATGGACACCTGTTCCAAAGAACGAGTGATGGATGTTCAAGAAGAAGACTCACAAATCAAACATACTATAGAAGGCTCGTGGTTAGAAGATTCTCTTAGAAAAAGGAAGAGGATCATGATGAGATGTTTGCTCCAAGTGGATCGATAAGACCATTCTCTTAATGGTGTAATTGAAGAAAGCTCTGTACGGGAACCCATGATCGATAGTCATTTGATGAGCTTAATGATCACCATGGGTGATACGGATTTCAACCTTTGCTACAAGGTTGAAGATGGTATCTATACACAGATGTAAGAAGGAACTCACCACAAGTTCGAATGATCTTGAGGATCACATCAGTAGACCCATCTGACGGGAGATGGCACGGATAGATATGCAGAAGATCACTCAATGCAGAGTGTGAATGATGTTCAATCGTAGAGAGAGAATTGATAGCTTCTTGACAAGTTTTGGCTTTACCAGAAGTAAAGCCGATCCTAACCTTTACATTAAGGTTATGGATGATACTATTATTGTATGTGGATGATCTATTTCTGACAAGGAATGAGAAACAGATCATGGAAAGAAAGAAGAAGCTAGCTACAGAATTTGAGATGATCTCGGATTGGTGCATTACTTCCTAGGTCTGGAAGTATGGCAAGGCTCAGAAGGAATCTTTCTCAACCAGGGAAAGTATGTTGTGGAAATCTTGAGAAGATTTGATATGTTGGAATGTACAACCATGGCCACTCTCATGGGTTCTAACTTGAAGCTGTTAGTTGATGACTCTTCAGAGTTAGTGGATGTAACTCTGTACAGACAGATTATTGGGTCATTGATGTATCTGACGAATACCAGGCCAGATATATGCTTTGCGGTGAACACCTTGAGTAGTATCTAGTGGAACCTAGACAAGTTCACCTAATAGCTACAAAGCATGTGATAAGGTACGTAAAGGGTATGATAGACTTTGGTCTATGTTATCTTGGAGATCATGGTTTTAGATTGTATGGCTACACAGATGCTGATTGGGAAGGAAGTGTATCAGACAGGAAGAGCACATTGGGAGGATGTTATTGTTTGGGATCTGCCATGATCTTGTGGTTTAGCAGGAAACTGTCCAGTGTGGCTCTTAGTACAGCTGAAGCGGAATATATTGCTGGTTGCTCTGCTAATTATGAAGAAATATGGCTTCGGATGTTGTTATCTTATTTATTTGACTTAGAGATGGAACCCACTGAGATCATGTGTGACAACCAGAGTTGTATCAAGCTGACAGAAAATCTAGTGTTCCATGATAAGTCAAATCACATAGAGATCCGATATTTCTATATACGGGATATGGTGCAGAAAGGAGCTATCAAGCTCGAGTATGTAAGCATTGACTAACAAGTTGCTGATATATTGACCAAACCTCTGTCTTGAGTAAAGTTTGAGTATTTCCGAGACAAGCTTGGTGTAGTTCAGAAGGACCCTCCTCGAAAGGGCGAGTGATGTGGTCACTTATGATGAGATTACCTACATCTACAATGAGGTCGATGATGTGGATACCTATATTGGTGATGCCGATAGAGAGGTTGGTGGATGGTCCTTAGACAGGGTCTAAGTTGACGAGGGGATTGCATCATCCTTGAACACATGTTCTTAAAGGATCCGTAGACATATGTCTCTGAGAAAGAAGAGGGATTGCATCATCCCTGGACTTCGGTCCCAGAATTGATCCGTAGACATATGTCTCCGAGAAAGAAGAGGGATTGCATCATCCCTGGACTTCGGTCCCATAATTGATCCATAGAAAAATGTCTCCGAGAATGAAGTCCTCAGTGGATAGGTGGGGATTGTATCTTCCTTGGACTTCGGTCCCAGAATTGATCCATAGACAGATGTCTTCGAGAATGAGGTCCTTAGTGGACAGGTGGGCATTGTATCTTCCTCAGACTTTGGTCCCAGAATTGATCTGTAGACAGATGTCTTCGAGAATGAGGTCCTTAGTGGACAGGTGGGGATTGTATCTTCCCCGGACTTCGGTCCCAGAATTGATCCGTAGACATATGTCTCCGAGAATTGATGATAGGACTGCATTGTCCCTGGACTCTTGGTTCAAAATGTACGTGATGGGATTGCATTGTCCCTAGACATGAGACTTGTCTTAAAGTGATAAGGATTGATCCTCCTGGAAGTTGATCTAGATTGCATCGTCCATAGACATGAGACTTTTCTTAAAGTGATAAGGATTGATCCTCCTGGAAGTTGATCTAGATTGCATTGTCCATAGACTGAGACTTGTCTTAAAGTGATAAGGATTGATCCTCCTGGAAGTTGATCTGGATTGCATTGTCCATAGACATGAGACTTGTCTTAAAGTGATAAGGATTGATCCTCCTGGAAGTTGATCTGGATTGCATCATCCATAGACATGAGACTTGTCTTGAATTGATAAGGATTGATCATCCTGGAACTTGATCTAGATTGTATCATCCATGGACCTATGTCCTAAAGTGAGAGGGATTGATCATCCCATAATAGGATCGTGTGTATTGCAGAGTATGCTGTAGATTGAGATGATCCAGATGGTGTAGATCGAGATGATCTAGATGCTGATGATCATGTGATGACGATGCTGATGATCGTATGATGATGATGCTGATGATTGTATGATGACGATGCTGATGATCGTGTGATGACGATGCTGATGATCGTGTGATGACGATGCTGATGATCCTGTGATGACGATGCCGCTTATCGTGATCGAGAGATCTAGATGATGCTGTTGATTAGAGGATCCAATGATAATGATGCTGTAGCTGTTCAAGTGCTGCAGAAGATGAAGACTCGATACAAAAGATGTTGATGTTCCAGTATTGAAGATCTTAAAGATGTTTCAGTAACTGCTTGAGTTACTGTTGATGATGTATAAAGAAAACTTCCAATGATTTATAGATGTATCATGTATGATGTAGTCGATGACTCCTTGCTCCTGCAGATGTTGATATAATATCCTTCTCGTTAAGGGGGGGTGTTGAAATATTGTAACTTCTAAGAATATTATATTTGTACTTTATTATTCCATAGATGTTTCATTCCTCTGTGAAGACCTTATTATCCGGAGATGTTTATTCCTCCGTCAGAATGTGGTAACTTGGGTTATTAGACTTCCCTAGTGGGGGTCGACCCTGTATGTGTTATGTGGGTCAAAGGGTTATTAGACCACCCTAGAGGGGTCGGCCTAGTTAGTTGTAATGGTGTGTTTAACCTAGTGGTTAAGTTGGGGCCGACCTAGTTAATATAAAATACAATCCGGAGATGTGTATAAATAGAGGAGGTGTGTTCCTCATTTAACACACACTACACTCACTTATGAATAGTGCATACGTGAGGGAGAGGTCTGCTATGGAGGAGAAGGAGCTCATGTCTAGGGTTTGCATCTTTGTATTTGATGGTCATCTATATTGAGGAAGCTTTGCTGGGTTTTCTACCCCATGAGGGTTTCCCAGGATAAATCTGTGTCTCTTGTGTTTATGCTGTGCTTGTTGTTCTTTCAGTGATTCTGTATATGCTATTGTTGTGAAATGAAATGCAATGCTGATATTTTCTGTCTTATCATATTGAATCTTAACACTTCTTCCCCTTCAAATATCTGTTTATATAACATCATGCGTTTCATCTTTTTACGGTCGCATTTCTTCATGCTAAAACTCGTGTCTTTTCACAATCGTTTCTTTCCAAACGAATTAGATCTTTGTTTATTAATTAATGAATAATACATTTTGTTTATCATATCTCTTGCGAGCATGTACAATGGCTTGCGGGCATATGCTTCCTCTTCTGCGGGCATATTATCCTTGTAGGCATATCTTTATGCCTTTGTGCAGGCATAACCTTCGGGATTAAGCCCTTTGCGGTCATAACCATAAGCATTTATGCAGGAAAGCCCCTTGCGAGCATAACCATAATCCCCTTGCAGGCATAACCATAAGCCCCTTGCGGGCATAACCATAACCCTTTTGTGCGGGCAAGCTATTGAACTGAGCAAACATGATTTTTCTTCAACTTGGCAGGTTCATTTCTCACACTTGTGACCACCAGAGGGAAAAATGAGAACATGAATGGATGGACAATTCAACAAAGAATAGTTCCATATCACTTGTTGAATTTATTGACACAAGGAGAGCATCTGGCGGGCATTTGAAACTAGCTTTTTAAACTACCAATTCAACACTTAGACAAAATTGTCAAACCCTAGGTCAACATGAGGAGATTTTTATTTTCATCAACTTGGAAGTATGAGACACCCAATGGATAGAGGCCAACATGTTGATTCTATCCAGACCAATTTCATCCTTTGAAACCTCTTTCTCTCTCCTCTGCGAGTATTTTTCTGGAGTAGTTCAAATCAAGCTCGAAGGTACTTTTGGCAGATTGATATCTTCACCTTCATAGACTTTTTGGAAAAACTAATGATATGGTTGGATGCACCACTCAACAGTCTAGAGACCCATACCCTCAGAATAATTTAAACCATCAACTCTAGGAAATGGTGGGCATTTTACAAAGGTCACTTAGGCAGTTTTACCGGTAATTTTATACTTAGACAATTTGTGCATTTTACTGGACTGGAGCAACCTGCCTGAAACACTGTTTTGACAGACCCATAACTTCCTCCTCGAACACTCTCAATACAAACTGAGACTATGTTCAGGTATACAGATCAACAAGATACATCCCGACAAGATGGGGCGGGAATTTACCTTGACCTATGAGGTACGACGAGCATTTTCTTAAGGCCACTTGAACCAATTTTCCAACACTTGGTCAATTTACAAAATTTCTCCAAACTAACAAATCTTTATATAATTAGGTCAAATTGTAATAATGACATCATGAAGAGACTAGAACACAATCAGGTGTATTTTCCCACTCATTACTCATGCCACATCATCATATATTCCATATCATCATATTTGTCATTAATGAATACTTTTGGCATCAATGACAATTATACTCAACATGTTTAATAGTATGCATGTTGGGAAATATCATGTTTGGTTTTTTATGCATTCCTTAAGGATATAAGTTTTAATTTCTTGATTATATGGCCTGTTGGCGTAACCTTAGAATACTTAATTCAATTTTGTAACCTTAGAACACATACTATTATGTTTATGTTTATGTAACATGCTTACTATTATGTTTAATAGTATGCACGTTGGGAAATATCATGTTTGATTTTTTATGCATTCCTTAAGGCTATAAGTTTTAATTTCTTGATTATATGTCATGCTGGCGTAACCTTAGAACACTAAATTCCATTGTGTAATATTAACTTATCCCTTTTCCTAGGTCTCCTAGTGCCTTTGGCCTTGTTTAAAGGTTGGGGACACTACATACAACAACATTTAGGACTAGGTATGGTCACCATGAAATTGTAGTGGTACCATTTGGGATGACAAATGCACTACCTACTTTCATGTGTTTGATGAACATATTATTCAGGAAGTACTTGGGTAATTTTGTCATCCCTGGATGACATTATCATCTATTTCAAGTTGGAAGAGGAACATGAAAATAATTTGAGATTAGTACTACAAGTACTAAGCGAACATTAGATTTATGCAAAGCTAAGTAAGTGTTCATTTGATCAGAAGTAGATCCACTATTTGGGTCACATTACATTTGAAGAAGGGATAACAATGGATTGATTGAAACCATCATGGGTTGGAATACACCCAAGAATGTATATGAGATAAGATCATTTACAGGATTGGCTGAATACTATAGAAGGTTTATTGAAGGGATTTCAAAAGTGGTACACCCAATTACCTCCTTGCAGAAGAAGGGGGTTAAGTTTGATTGAATTCCTATTATACCATTATTTTCCACCCTTGGGGTATATAGGAGACCCATTATGCTTTTTGTGCCTTAACCCTACCTTTCTAACCTTTGAAATTGTTTTTCTTAGTAAAAATGAGCCATATCACTCCTTTAACATTAATAAGAGGTAATAATATAAGTTTATCACTCCTGACACCACTATAGGGAGGGATAAAGTCATTTCTTATTCTATTATGGGGAATGATAGCCTATAGAAGCCTCATTATTGCCTTATTTGTTGAGGAAATTTGGGAAATGAGTTGGATCCACTATGGAATCCACTAACATAACAATTCTTTCCCAAATATCTCCACTTCTCCCTTGAAATACCTCCGTTATATGGAATATTGGAGGAAGAGAATGAAATGAATCTAGACTCTTAGGTCCTCTCACATTTGGATAGGATTGAGAGTTCCCAGGTTAACACATGTGGATCCAACTCTTTTCCCAAATTTACTCAGCAAATAAGGCAATAATGAGGCTTCTAGAGGCTATCATTCCCCATAATGGAATAAGAAATGACTTTATCCCTCCCTATAGTGGTGTAAGGAGTGATAAACTTATATTATTACCTCTTATTAATGTTAAAGGAGTGATATGGCTCATTTTTACTAGGGAAATCAATTTCAAGGGTTAGAAAGGTAGTGTTAAGGCACAAAAAGCATAATGAGTCTCCTATATACCCCAAGGGTGGCAATAACATTAAAACAAATCCCTCTGATTAACTTCCTTTTTTTGCTTCCAGGGATTAGTTTAGTGTATTTTTCTCCATTTTTTTGAAAAATTCAACGCTATTTATCGGGATGGCTATTTTTGTCTTTTTTTTGTTCCGATCAAAACATGTATGCAATAAATTAGGCACTAATTAGTGTTGGAATTTACGATGGAATCAGTGCCGAAATTAGCTCCCAATTTAGCACCCGATTTTGCCCCCAATTTCGCTCCTTATTTAGCGTTGGATTTAGCTTTGGATGTAACATTGTATTTAGCTACTTATTTAGTGTCGAGTTTAGCTATGGATTTAGTGTCGGATTTAGTTCCTTATTTAGCACCATATTTAGCACCTACTGTGCCAAAATAGTTAATTTCTTGAGGTGTTGGGGGGTTAAGTGGATAGGTGCTTTGAGGATTATGGGATTTAGGGATTTGGGGTGCAGGGATTAAGGGTTAAGTGATTAGGGGTTAGGGTTTAAGGGATTAAGGGTCAAAAGCTAAGGGATTTGGCACTTACAAGTTAGGTAGTTTAATGGTTAATGGATTAGGGATTATTGTTTAAGTGCTTAAGGCATATGGGTTTATGGATTAATGGATTAGGGATTAGAGCTTAAGTGTTTAATGGTCAATGGTTTAGGGGTTAGGGATTAAGGGATTAATGATTAAGGGTTTAGGGATTAGGGCTTAAGGATTTAAGGGTAAATGGATTAGGGGTTAGCAGATTTAGGTCTTTTAGAAACTCTTTTGAAATGTCATGGAACTTCCAACATGGCCATCACCAATGTCATCCACCAATGCCGCACAATGAGCAGTGAAAGGGGCCAACGTTGAAATTTCTTCAAACTGTGCATGTATGCATTGAAATTGGACATGGTTAGACTAGACACATGCCTTGACGGTATGCAAGGGTTTCAAGACTCAAGGATGCCTAACGTCCCCGCATAATCTTTGAGATCGTCCATGTTTGCATCAACGTTTATTATGTAGTCTCATTGTCATCATTCATCATTCGCATCTATAGAATATTTGTCGAAACTTTCTTGAAATGTCATGGAACATATTCCAACATGCCCATCACCAATGCCATCTACCGACGCCGCATGGTGAGCAATTAATGGGGAAAACGTTGAAATTTATTCAAACTGTGCCTGTATGCATCGAAATTTGACATGGTTAGACTAGACACATGCCTTGATGGTATGTGAGGGTTAGAAGACTCAAGGATGCATGGTGTCCCTACATAATATTTTAGATCGTCCATGTTTACATCAATGTTCATCATGCAGTCTCATTGTCATCATTTGTCATTCCCATCTATAGAATCTTTGTCGGAACTCTCTTGAAATGTCATGGAACATCTTCCAACATGCTCATCACCAATGTCATCCATCGTCACCATACGGTGAGCAGTGAATGGGGCCAACGTTGAAATTTATTCAAACTATGCTTGTATACATCAAAATTTGACATGGTTAAAGTAGACACATGCCTTGACAGTATGCAAGGGTTTCAAGACTCAAGGATTCCCGACGTCCTCACATAGTCTTTTAGATCGTCCATGTTTGCATCAACATTCATCATGTAGTCTCATTGTCATCATTCATCATTCCCATCTATAGAATCTTTGTCGGAACTCTCTTGTAATGTTATGGAACGTGTTCCAACATGACCATCACCAATGCCATCCACCGACCCCGCATAGTGAGCAGTGAATGGGGCCAACGCCGAAATTTCTTCAAAACGTGATTGTATGCGTTGAAATTTTACATGGTTAGAGTAGGCGCATGCCTTGACAGTATGGGAAGGTTTTAAGACCGAGGCAAATTATTCTCATCATCACTGCCATTATCATGGTTGTCATTTCCATCATCATCATCATCATATTCATAATGACCCAATTTGTCCATCATCCCTACTGTGTCACGGGTTGGCTCCGTCTCCTTGTAATGTTGCAATTTTCATTGATATCTTGTGGCACCTCGTCATGGATGCATTGGGAACTCATATGAACGAATCTCCTTTAAGCATGCACTTGAACATTACTACATCCATGTGTGGTGGTGCCGATGTGTGCATATTTTCATTTGTATGGGCGCGACCAAGCTGCTTAGTGTAAAAGTAAAGTTGTGACTTGGTCATGCCGTTATCCATTTGTTTTCATGTTTTTTACCCCTTTTCACTAATGTGGTTCCAGTTGCCTCAGTCTCTTTTCAATGTTTCCATTGTCGTTGTTATATTATGGCTCCTCGTCATGGACACTTTGGGTGCTTGTATGAATGAAGGTCCTTAAAGGGTGTGTTAGTGCCTAGATAAAAAATTTATGTTGTTTATCAAGTGTGGTATTTTATATATTTCTTCATCTCTTAGCTCGAAGAGAAGGCCTTGTGAGATGACTTGAGGTAGTAAAAATACATATTTCAAGTGTGAGAGGTATGTATGTTCCTAGTTATTTATTTTGTTCATTTTCCTCAATGAAATGTCCAAAATATGATGGTTAAGCTAATGGTAGCACTTAAGGTTTATTGTTGTAAGGGAGCGTTAGCGAATCATTTGGTAGAACCTACGTTAAGAGTTATTTCTAGGAGCATTACCGAATTGTTATGCAACAACTGGCGATAAAAGTATTAAAAGGAGCACTACTGAATCGTTCGAAAGCAATTGATGATTTTTGAGCCAAAAAGGCGTTATGAAATATTCCTTCAGCTTGGACAAAGGACAAAAGGGTTTGTTATTATGATTTTTCAGCTGGACACGTTTGAAGAGTCAATTAAGCGGTTCTTTTCATTTAATTAGTGGATCATGCAATTTGAAAGGTAAATGATGGCACAGGAACAGTAGGTAAGTCACCTCCTTTGTTTCATGCTTATGCCCTCCATTGTCATTATTACTATGATTCGAATTTATCTCCTCATGTAAAGCGTTGAAGGTGTAAAGAGATGGATGTTTTAATTTCTCCTTTAGAAATTGATAGATGCATAAGTGTCCATATTCCTCTGTCTGTCTATTGAACTTACAACTGTTGAATTACATATATGGGTAAAAGTGGGTAGGTTAGATGCGTAGAGCTAGAAGGACTGGAATGGATTGAAGCTCATGATAATTTCCATGAATGGTTTATAAAAGGAGGGTGGGATACCTTCTTCTCTAAGTTTGATGTATCAAATTATAAAGTTGCCAAGACATTCGTAGATTATCATGAATGTGTTGGGTGCTCGTACGAATGAAGCTCCTTAAAGGGTCAACTTGAACACTTATGCTCCCATGTGTGTTGGTGCCGATGTGCATATAGTTGCATTCGTGTGGGAGTGCCCAAGATACTAGGTGAAAAAGTAAATTCGTAACTTGGGCATGCCATTATCCATTCGTTTTTGTGTCGTTTACCCCCTTGCACTAATGCGTCGTTAGTTGCCTTCGTTTGCTTGCAATGTTGTCAATTTTCGTTGATATCATGTGGTGCCTAGTATTGGATGCATTGGGCGCTTGTACGAACGAAGCTCCTTAAAGTGTGCACTTGAACACTAGCGCGCCCATGTGTGCTGGTGCCGATGTGCGCATAGTTTCATTCGTATGGGTGTTCCAAAGCTGCTTAGTGAAAAATTAAAGTGATAACTTGGGAATTCCCTTATCCATTCGTTTTCATGTTTTTTACCCCCTCGCACTAATGTGCTTCCAATTGCCTCTATCTCCTTGCAATGTTGTTTTTTTCATTGTTATCTTGTGGCTCCTTGTCATGGATGCAGTGAATGGGGCCAACGTTGAAATTTCTTCAAACTGTGCCTGTATGCATCAAAATTTGACATGGTTAGACTAGTGAAATTCCTTGACGGTATGTGAGGGTTTCAATACTGAAGGATGCCTGATGTCCCATCATAATCTTTGAGATCATCCACATTTGCATGAACTTTAATCATGCAGTCTCATTGTCATGATTTGTCATTCCCATCTATAGAATATTTGTTAGAACTCTCTTGAAATTTCATGGAACATCCAACATGCCCACTACCATTTTCATCCACTAACCCTACACAGTGAGCACTGAATGGGGCGAACTTTGAAATTGATTTAAAATGTGACTATATGCTTTGAAGTTTTACATGGTTAGATTAGGTGCATGCCTTAAAGGTATCAGAGGGTTTTAAGACTTAGCGACATCATTCTCATCATCATCACCATCATCGTGGTTTTCATTTCTATTGGAATCATCATCATATACATCATGACCCAATTTTTCCATCCATGCCAACAAAGATCAAACTTGACATATCCATCTTTGTAGCAAAACTTGACGAAGATGCCAATTTCCATGTATTTGTATTTTTCTTGTGACATTCTTCAAGACGATTAACCCATGATTCTATTAAGTTAATACATCCCAAAAGAATTTTATAGGGTCCAACATGCAAGTGGTATAATGGTTAATGGGTTAGGGAATATATTAGGTTAAGGGCTTAATGACATTGCACGATGAACAATGAATGTGGCCAATGTTGAAATTTCTTCAAATTGTGCCTGTATGTGCCGAAATTTGACATGGTTAGACTAGAAACATGCCTTGATAGTATGTGAAGGTTTCAAGACTCAAGGATGCCTGATGTGCCCACATAATCTTCGAGATCATCCACGTTTCAAGGGATTAGGGGGTTAGGGCTTAGATGGTATAAATATTAAGGTGTTATTCCTAGGTTTAGTGAAATATTTCAATTTGTTTTATAATATAAATTAATGAAGAAAATTTGCATACATTTAGCCTAATGGTTTGGATTTAGCGCCGACTTTAGCTTCAAGTTTAACTTCTTCTTTAGTCCCTTGTTTAACTTCATCTTTAGCTTAAGGGTTTAGCAATTAGGGTTTAAGGGTTTAAGGGTCAATGGCTTAGGGGTTAGGGGACTTAGGAATTTTGTGTTAAGGTATTAGGGATTAAGGGTTTAAGGATTATGTCTAAAGGATTTAAGGATCAATGGCTTAGGGGTTAGGGGATTTAGGGTTTTTGTGTTAAGGGATTATGGATTAAGGGTTTAGGGATTAAGGGTTTAGGGATTAAGGGTTTAGGGATTATGGATTAGGGGTTATGGGATTAAAGGTGGAGGGCTTAGGCATTAGGGTTTAGGGGGTTTTAAAGGGTAAGGGCCTAGCTATTATGGGTTAAGGGAAATTTGTTTTTAAATTTATGATTATTTTCTTATTATAAAGTTTATTTAACAGTATGTGATGTAAATTTGTTTGTTTGTTTGTTTGTTTGTTTGTTTGTTTGTTTTTTTTTTTTTTTTTTTTTTTAATTTGGATTATTATATATGCTAACTTAAAACATATTATTAATATTGAATATTCATGTTTTTATATGAAATAGGAAACTAAAATTTAGCTTTAAATGATTAAATTTTCACCTAACTATAGGTGATTAATTTTTTTTCTTTTGTTTAATTATTTTATTTTTAGCTCTTAATTTTTTTTCTTTTGTTTAATTATTTTATTGAACGATTTAAGAATATTGCAATAGGTAATTTGTATCTACACAAATAGTACTAAAGCATTTAAAAGTTTAGGCCATAAGAATCATCCATTCTTAAACATGGATTACAAATAATTCTAAAAATTTAGAAGTCTTGGTTATTGACATTATTGTTTACAACAATGTCATCTAGTGTATCATTGTCAATGTTCATATGCTCTTTCAAGTAGTTAATATTATCATCATCCTCATCTTGGCCTGCATTATCTTCACCATCATCGAAATTTGACTGTAGACCATCTATATTGTTACCATATGTACTTGGATCATCATTTTCTATACCATCCATATTGTTGTCTTCCACAACATCATCTAACTTTGGATTGTTGTCTTCTTGTGCCCGAACATAACCATCTTCAACATCATCATGGATGTCAATTTCCTCGATGTTCTATAATCCCTCTCTCTCATATTGTTGGCCATCATTGCTTTGCTTAGTATACACTAATGCATCGTCAAATACATGTCTTAATCTTGGATCATAATGTATGACAAATATCCATTTCGGGTCCAAAATATCTTCATATTAAAATACCTGCACATGAATGACATACATATATTAGATGCATGTTATAACAATTTTATTGATTAATAAACACATGTATATATTCACAATAAACTATGAATTAATAGATTAATGATCACTACCGCTTCTTGTTTGAGTTAAAGAAATACCCGCTCACAATGAATTGGTAGAACATAAGGCTCCTTATCCTCTAGTAGGAACCTTGAGGAATCTATAGAAAACAGTCCACTATGGGTATCATGTCTTCATGTTTTCTCAAATGCTTCATCCCATCTACACTTAAAAATACAACATTTAAAATAGTGGTAATCCAACTCAATAATTTCTTGTATTTTCCCAACATATTGTAGATTCCCTTCAATGATATTCTTATATTTTGAGCTTGCTCGACTGGATTGCTTGGAGTCAACCATGATGCCATAATCGAAGGATTGTCTCTTGACATCTACACTTTCTACATAGTAATGTTGACCATATACCCACATTTCTGGATATTTCCTCGCCTGTGAAAGACCATATATTTCAGTGAAAACAAATATAATGACGAATATTAAAATAGTTAATAGTGTCAAAACTGTAAGGAAAAAACATTTTGTAAAATTCTAATTGTATATTTCTTTCAAATCCTCTAGACATGTTGATTTAATCTTCTGTTATGTTTGAATCTATACCTACATCTTCTATTTGATTTTGAATTTGTTCAGTAACCCATTCTAGTGTGCAGTCTTTGCCCCATTCCGTAAGCAAATCAGTGGGAAGTGTAGTATTCCTTGGGTTCGATCTCTTAAAATTTCTCCTTGATTCTAACACTTCTTCTCTCTTTTTATCATAGAGATCAACCCATTTGTTCATAAAGTCCATGTGGTAAAGAATGAAGTTGTTGAGTATAACACACTTGTCTACACCTTTTACATGTGAACATGTTTATTTCAACCTTCAAATGTCATGCTGTTAATTTGATATGTAAATTACAAAGTAAATTAATGTTTACAAGAAAAAAACCACAATGATCATGGATTTACTTACTAATTTCTACTTAAACACCATTAGATTGTGGATTTTCTCCATCAATAATATCTGATGTCTGTTCTTCATCCCAAAAGCATGGCCCATCTTCAAAATCCTTACCAGGGAATTCACATAGGAAGAAAAATGCTTCATTCAATACATACCCTTCAGCCATGCAACCCTCTAGATGTGCCTTTTGTCGGACATATCTTTTTAGAGTTTTCATATACCTCTAAAAGAAAAACATCCACCTTGTTGATACGACACCTTCCAATTCAATGTCATCGAGTAGGTGTATAAGTAAATGGACTTGTAGGTCCATGAAACTTGTAGGGAGCTCCTTCTTAAATACACATACAATTTCTGCAATTTCCTTCTTCCATTTTGGCACTTCACATTCGTGGAACTCCTTGGAAGTCACCCACCTAATATAAGAATAGTAAATTAGTATGAACCCTTTAGTTAGAAATTAAAATGCAATATAATATCTCTATGTTTCTCACACATGAACATTTCATATAACCACATACCTTGTAAATGTTTACAATAGACTTATAGCATTCCTTAAGTCAACTGTAAGGCATGAATCCCCCCTAATTGCCAATGGCATGATATTCTATCAAACACATTTATCAAAAGGTCATTAGTAATTTTTCTCACACAACAGAATATCAAAATATATTTGGTACTTAATCAATGTTACCAGTTAAAGTTAAATGATGATATGTAATACCTTCATAAAATTATGAAAATCATGTGTTTTAAATCCTATGATATGTCCATCAACTGTAAAAGATTTACCCAATGATGACCCACAAACAGTAGGTGTCCTTATTGAACAGATGGCATTTTTTAGTTGGTCTAGCTCTTTTTTTTTTCAAAATCCATGGAGCTTCCGCATATGTTTCATTTTCCTCGTTTGGCCACAAATGTTTTCTATTGATTTTGGTACGTGGAAGAGCAATATCTCTACTCAAAGACAAGGTGTCCTTCTCTTTGCCTGATATATGTCGAAATATAGAATATGGGACATTTTTGAAGATGTGCATAGGATCTAATAGGTGAAATATTAATAGATCCTTCCAGTAAGGGAGCTCATAAAATATGGATTTCCTTTCCATTCCTTCTGGCATATTAACTACAACTTGTTCTTGTCCTTCAATTGAATCACCTCGATAAAAAAAATCCTCCCAAGATTTCAATTTAGTGTCTTAATAATTCTCAAGCCAATCACTTGGATCCGTAATCATGGGAGGGCCTCTATTTTCATCTTTTCCATCAAATTGATTCTTCAGGTGATTCCTAAACTTATGATCTGGTGGTAGAAAAACCATGTTGTTTGCATAAATAAATTTATGTAGATCATTAGAATACCGCCCTTGAAATTGTTCTGCATATCTTAGACATCTAAATATCCCTTTTGTTTGAAGGCCTGCAATTCAATAAGTAATGTCAATAACATCAAAATAATAGTATAAAACTAAGTATGAAAGTTGGGATGAAAATAAATTATGAGTGTAAATACGTAAATATTTTATCTTATCAGAACAAACACCATGTCCCGGGAAATCATGAATAGTCCAACATAATGCACCATACAACATGAAGGACCTATTTGATGGAGGACATGATATGTCATACATTGTTATGCCTTTCCATAGTAGTTGCATCTCATCAATAAAAGGCGCAAGATAAACATCCATGTTTTTAACTTGATGTTTTCTTGGAACAATGAGAGTCAACATAAGGTGATCCTTTCTAACACTCATCCATGGGAGGATATTGTATACTATCAATCCGACTGGCCAAGCAATATGATTTGCGCTCATGAAAGCGAAGGTACACTCCATCTATTGCACGCCCGAGCCTAATACTACAAGGTTCATCTTTGAATTTTCCTAGTTATTTTTCCTCTATGTGTTTTATTTCTTTGTAGTATGACGGAATTCGCATGAATCCATCTTTACTCCCGTTCTTTACATGCCAGTCCATCAATTATGCAAGTGACTTGCAATGAAACATTCATTCAAGTCTAGGTATAATTGTCATGTGGGGTAGAACCTTATTTGGAAATGTAGGACCTTGTACATCTGTACGATATCTCTTCTCTTTGCATACAAGGCATTCTACCTTGTTTTGATATTCATCTCTGTATATAATGAAATCATTTTTACATGAATTAATTTGCTTATATTCAATCCCCAACTCAACCAACAACTGACGTGCCTCTCTTCAAGTTGATGGTAACACATTCTCTTCAAGGAATAGTTTAGTTTTTAGTGCCCTGTAAGATTTCCAGATATGAAATCAATTGAATGTCTGACTTCTGATGAACATGTTTGATATGCAAATCTATACTAGAAGTATTTATATACAATATATGGTTTTAAAATCCCCTTAAATAAATATAAACGAAGTTGATGAATATTTACAAATTATGTACACCAATTGACAATGCAAAGTAAGAAAAAGATTTCAACTCACTTCAGTAGGGTAGTGAATCCTTTATTTGACCAACCAAATAGTGACTTGATTTCTAATAATATTAATGCGCATGACAGTTTTGAGGTTCTACTTGCACCCGATTTGAACACGGGTGTCTTCGATTCTTGCTTGATGGAGTCTTTCAGGTTGTTATCATCAACATTACGTTGGTGGTAATTACTCCTGCTATCATTGTCACTGTCAATCATATGATGATTATTGTTGTCATTATTTCCATCCCCAAAGAAGCCTGTAAAAATTTCATTCAATCGTGCTTCATGCACTGCATTTTTACTATCATGGACATCATCATTAAGGCTAGGTGGCATGTCATAAGTGTATGCTAATCTCATTAACTCTTCAAATTTCTTAGCTGGTAGTATTCTCTTCAATGTTGCTCTTTTCACCCTGGTATGGTTTAAAGGATGGTTTGGATCATCCCGTCCAAATATTAATAACTTGGTTGGATCTTGGGTATTAGTAGGTGTTTCATCACCATCTTCTACCTATCGACAAACACAAGCATTATTTAATGTTTGGAAACAATTGGATAAATCATAAATGTATCAATTTCAAAGAAATATAATCAAATATGGCTTAACAAATAAAAATATAAAATGGATGAACATATATGCATCAATTGAATAATGGAACATTAATTTATAGACTACTTTTTGTATACAATAATTTAAATAAAACACAATTTCAAAAACATAGTTTATGAAACATCAGTCCACACTCATTTATTATTCTTTGGTTTTCTACCCTTACGAATATCCATAGGGAGACCTTGTTCTTCCCTCTTCTTTCGTGCATGAGTATGTTTTAAGAAGGGGTAGTCAATTAATACCTCATCCCCAATGGTAAGGTCCATAATAGCCTCAACCATTATCAATCTATCAACCTCTCTTTCCATATCTCCATCTTTATCATTTATAACCCAAACAAATGGACAATTCGGTCTTACAGTAGGGTCCCTTCCCTTACTACTATTTATAAATCCTGTAGTATTTTTATGTGTGTATGCACGTCCATCTATATACATAAGACAATATATATTCATTTATTTTCCACTTTACAATTGGAGGCAATGTGTATACATATTCGAATTGAGACCATATGCTGACATGCTAGGCTTATATTCTGCTAGCCTTCTCCATTCACCACTGTAATATGACAGACCATAATATGGCATTAATATCCTAGTGGTTTGTTGTGAATTGTTTCTATGTTTAGATCCCACATGTACATTTTGGATAATAAAGAGGCCTAGATTCGCTCCATGAATATTGGAGGGTTGTATCATGTAGATGTATCCCCAAAAATGAAGCACCTCGTACACTCTAGGTAGTTGTTGATCACTAGGTCAAGCGCAATATAGTCGACGATCAAATGTATCTTTTTAAATTGATCTCAAACTCAGGGGCAAGTCATAATATCCGTCACATTCATTCTCATAGGGTATGTAGTCCACCTTCCCCTTGTCTTTAAGCAAATTATGCATCTTTAAACCGGTTCTTGTTTTGTTACTTGTTTTCATCAATTCCTCATCTTCCGAACTGTTATATTGGCACACATTTTTATTAGATGTATCATTTGATAAATGATCATCGCCCTCTAGGTTGGAAGTTGGTGATCCAAGAAACTTTAAACCAAGAAATTTATCCTGCAAGTATCCATTAAGAAAAAAATTAATTATTTAAATAATATAAAACAATGTTTAAAAGAAGTATACATGTTATTTATATCAAATTGGAAAATTCCTTACCACAATTCCAATTGGATTTGAATAGATTGGAGGAGGAATACTACCCATTGGAATCTCATCATCTATGTAATGTATTTCTACATTCGCTTGTTTGAATTGTTTCTTTCCACGACACACAAAACATCCACAAACAACAATTTTCCTAAAGTATTCATCCCATGTACTGTAGTCCTGGCCAACCTCTTCTTTAGTGCAATCATTTTTTGTGTCTGGAGGATCCATTGTCATATGCTCTTCCACCCACTGTCCTCTACGTGATTTAACAGTTTTAGTTCCACGCCCACGTACATATCTTTTTCTTTTGCTAGTTGAACGCTCGGGCTGTGCATTTGCTCCAATCTCCATCTGAATTAATCAACAACATGCACTAAATTATCTCAAGATTGGATAATACACTATAAATTTTAATAATACTATGAAAAAAATGGATGTATCACAAAATGCCATTAGATGAATGTTTCCTAAGTTAAGTCAAAATTTGAGTACCTGATGTCCCGCGACATCCGTTGTGTCCTTATTTGATATGATACGATATGTTTCCATGGCCTTGTCTACCCCCTATAATACACAACATAATCATAATGTTTAGTAGATCAATTGTATCTTTTCAACCAATATTCTATCCAACACAAAACCTCACTTTAGTCATATATTTGACATATTGATATCATGTTTTGGAGTTGAAAAAAAAAAACATAGTTTATAAAACTTCATCTCCTCTATGTTGTAGCATTTGTGAATTCATAAACACCTTCCTCCTTTGGTTGAGGTTGCTTTGTCTTCTTACCTTTATTGTATTTGCAGATTTCGTATTTGAATCTATGTCCACCCACTTTCCTCTCTGCGATTTAGTAGTTCTACGCCGTCCATGTCCTCTGTCATGGCCTCCTCTGGATCCTGCAATACACAACAATGACAATAATCCCATAACAGATATGCACCAAGAGAATATTGTTGATATTATCTTGTTAATACGCTCGCTTTTCATTAAGACACACTATGAAAACAAATTAGTACATTGCAACATTTTTCTCTTCACAAAAAGTTTCCACATGGAATCTTGACAACTAGAGCTCAAATCTTATGATTACAAGCTGACTGCAAATTCACATCAACTCTTCATATACTATTTATGAATAAAAAATTGGGCATACTTGTATGCTTTTTGAGCCATGAAAATGCATCTATTAGAAGTGCTCAAACAACCACATATTTTCATGCATATGAACAAGAGTAGAAAACTTGAATCCAATCTTCATTTCCAAGAGTAAAATAAGGGTGAAATACAAGTTGAAATCTTGAAATATATAATTTATCAAACCTCTATAACCCAACCAATTTCTACATCTCTTTCATCAATGTGAGGGTCAAGACTTCTCCATGAAAATACAACGAATGAATAACAACAAGAAGCGATACTTGCATCTAAGTCTTGAACTCCTTTAATTCTCATGTTCTTTTCTAGGATAAGCACAATCCCTTACTGAAAAAAATAAGAACAAAATTTGGAAAGATGACAGTTTAAGCATGAAATTCCATAACTTCTAATATAAACTTTGGTATTTTTTTCTATTACATTAAAATGAGTTCTTCATTGTGAGATTTCTCTCCTTGATGTGACATGAAATGCACACATAACTGTTGATACATGGGAGATGATGGCTAGTTCTCTTTGGATAATCCATCTTGCATTTCCTTACATCTTGTACCATCATTACCCATTAATTACGTTGACCACATGTTGACATAGACCCCATGTTCAAACTTACATACACTACTACTGTCATGTCCCAAATTTGGTATTGGGTCACAATGGCCTAATCACATTGGCTTTATTCATTAGAGTTTGTAAAATTGATGTTAAGGGTCAAATAATTGCCAAGGAGGAAAATTACTAGTTTCCTAGGTTTGGGGTGGAAGCTTTGGGATTTGGAATAAGGGGGATAATAAATGATGTTTAGACATTAGAAGGGTTCAAGTATTTAATAAATAGAGTGAATAAAGAAATTCAAGAGAAATCCTAAGTGACAAATGGTTTTGGAGACATATGGAGGATGTGGGACCCACACTAGCTTGATTTTTCATAATACATGGTATATCTCTTTTGCAAATTCGAATTAATGGGAATGTGAACACTCTTGGGTGAGTTGGTAAGTCATAACACATGTCATTGAGCATCTTAGGTCGAATTGGGAAGGATTGGTAACCTCAATGTAAGATAAAGAGTCAAAGTGGAAGTTTGTGGACACTTGGGCTAGATTCCCTAGCCCCTATGACACCAATGATGGAGCATCTATGACAACTATGACAAATTGCAGACCTGACCTCTGACATCTGACCACTATGACATGTCAGCCCCAAAAATAGGCTCAAGGAAGTCGAATTTGGGAGTTGGAGAAGCCAAAGAGACCCAAAATCGAATTTGGGAGAAGATGGAAGGTTGGAACTAGGAGACAAGTGGCAAATGTGGAATATTTCCTAAATGGAAATCTATTGAATCTATTGAGAGGATTTCGACCCTTAGAAGGCTAATGTTGGTTATAAAATGTAGAAATGAAGTATGAGAATAGCTTTTGATCATTTGTAGAATTTGCAATTGCATTTGTGAAGAGGGAGAGCTAGTGGATGACTAGTTTCTTGCCTTAGCCAATTTCGAGGGTGAAAGATTCCCATCCAAGTTGGTAATTGGAAAGGCCATTCAGACCTTTCATTTGGAGCTTTAATGGAGTCCTTATTTGCAGGTGTAAGCTACAGGGCATCTCATGGTTTCTTCTATTGCAGCTCACTCCTTCAACCATTTCCGGTTTTGATGGCATATTCTTGATCCTTGAGGGAGGGCGTTTTTGGTGAGATATTGTACTCTTTGGGGAAGCTTTTAATGCCCCATTTATTTTGTAATATGAATTAAATACTCCGTTCTTCATCTCCAAAAATTTTCAGGTCGAAATTCCAAGTAGAAATGTATAAATCTCATTTTTAATGGAAGAACAATGCCATTTCCCCACTACCTTGTTGTGAACCAATGTATTGATGATGATTTCGAATGAATGGATGATTCTCTGATGAATTTGTGATTAATGGAAAGCCATGGATGTATTTTACAAGTTTCATGTACTGTACTTGAGCATTTGAAGTATTTTTACTTAGTTTAATTGCACTGGGAGAAGAAATAGTGCCATTTCCCCAAGGGTTGAATTGGTGATTTTTGCAGTTGAATGGGAGAGGGTTGGAACAGATATAATAATCAATTAATGGTGCACATGAGACCTTAATAACATCCTTAATACATTCCCTACCTCTGTTCAGAAATTTGAGTGGCTTTGGAGGCATTTGGGAATCCATTTTCAATACTTACCCCAGGGGGATTTGAACCCCAAATTACTAGTAAAATTGCATACTTGGTCCAGAATCTTAAGAGAGTTTGCAGAGGTATTTTGGTGGCCATATATAATCCCTGAACATCATATTCAAGTCTTAATATCATTCATACACCTTCCTTGAAGATTTGAAGGCATTTGGAGTCAATTCGAGACATAGAGACCAATACTAGTTAAAGGCAAATTACTAGTAAAGTTCCCTACATTGGCCAGAATTGAAAGAGTATTTGCAGAAGTATTTTAAAGGTCCAAAGGCATCCTTAAAACACATATTTATGTTCTAATCTCATTCATATACCTTCTCAGAAGATTTGAAATCATTTGGGGCAAATTTGGGACCTAGAGATCAAAACTAGTCAAAGGTCGAACTGGGGAAAAAAAAGTGGAAAATTGCAATTTTAATAAAATTCCTAACAAGGGACATTACAGTGGTATCAGAGCATGGTCTTGGCACCTTATGTGGTAGAACATTAATGAAGACCAGGAGTCAAATAAATAAGCCACCACCCTTAGAAACTGAAACTGGATGTACTTTGGTGAAAGGGAAGAAGTACATTCATTGGTCACCATGAGTAAGGATGAGAAAGGAACCTTAATGGAGAATGAGGAGTTTAGGAAATTACTTGAACCATCCTTTGAAGACAAGTGGAAACAATACTTTCAAGAGTTCAGATTGTTGCTTAGTGAAATTGAAAGCAACTCAGAAAAAGTAATGAGCAATGGTTGTCTTTTCAAGGAAAAGGATGAAACAATTTATGCCACAAAAGAGGAACCTAATGTAATTGTGGAACATGAGGTACATGTTGATATGCAGGTTCTTGAAGATACTACACTAAAACAAGAGGAAGGACAAGCACTTGTCCTTGTTCAAAGGGATTATGAGTTGCCTCATGGAGAGAGTTGCAAAGCCTTGGAAGAGGTACGTGATCTCACAATAGTTGGACCAACCAATTATGGAGAAGATGAATTAAATATTTCAATGGGTAAGAGTTGTAAAGAATTAAAGTTGGTTCATAATTCCTCACCCCACACTTCTTTTCCAGCCACATCACTTTGGGATGAAAATTGGGTGAAAGGTTTTTTCCTAGTGGTGCCACATGAGGGGTATGAAACTCCTACCTCTCCTTTTGATGATGACATGAATAGAGCACCTCATTATTTAGAATTGTAGCAGCATATTGCTTTACCTTATGATGATACATATCCTCATGGATGTATGGATGAGACTTCTTTGAGTCCTTTGAATTCTCCTTGTTTTTCCTGCTCATTATTTGGTTCAGATTTTAGTGGAGATTCTTCATTCACTTCTTGGATGAAAGAATGCATGGCTGAATATTTTGATGCATATCACATTCTCTTGGAGCAGCACTATTGGACATGGGATCCTCACCTATGTCATTGGAGCAGATTTGATGGGTCACTTGAAGATTGTATGCAATTGGAAAATGGTGGTCTACATGCTTGGAGGTATAAGCACTTTCATGACTCTTTGATGAAGCATCTCCTTTATGTACATTTTCATAATGTTGTTATGTACTTTGATGATATATATTTTGTACTCATGATGTTTGGAAGAATGCATACAAGAAAATGGGATCCAGGAATCCTCTTATCTGATGGTATGGGTTGGAGAGCACTTTTAATTGTTGGGGTGCAATACAAGCAATGGGACCCTGGAATAATTTTTATCTCATTGGTTTCATATTTTTTTGGGGGAAGCAAGCAGTATGGGAGATGGATTCCCCACTTAATAAAGTGATTTTAATTAGAGTAGTGCAGCAGCAAGCATGGTGGTTCCTCTCTAAAATCTTCATGGAAATTCAAAGACTCAAGGTTGGGCAATTCAATGGCAACTTCAAAGAATTATACAGAAAGCAGGTTCTTCAACACCCACATTTAAAATTGCTTGAGGACAAGCAATATTGGGAAGGGAGGACTTGTCATGTCCCAAATTTGGTATTGGGTCACAATGGCCTAATCACATTGGCTTTATTCATTAGAGTTTGTAAAATTGATGTTAAGGGTCAAATAATTGCCAAGGAGGAAAATTACTAGTTTCCTAGGTTTGGGGTGGAAGCTTTGGGATTTGGAATAAGGGGGATAATAAATGATGTTTAGACATTAGAAGGGTTCAAGTATTTAATAAATAGAGTGGGTTAACAAAGGAGTGGGTTAAGGAAAAACAAAATAAAAATAATGTGAATTTGAGGGCAATGGAAGCCCACCTTGAACATATACATTAGAACAATCCTAATGGTGTATTTACTGAGGATGAGTAGATAAACCTTAAAATGTTGGAGGGTTGTCTTTGATCTCTTCTAAATTGGGAAAGTGCCCAATGGAGGCTAAAAAATAGAGCCACATAAGTATAAAAGGGAAGCAAGGTGTCATGTCAAGCTACTCCTAGCCTCTTCACAATATCATACAACAAGATAGAATCAACACCAACAAGTCCACCCTTCATCTTTCCCAGAGGTTGTCTCACACAATCTCTCCAAACAAAGCACTCTAAGTCTCCTCTATGGTTTCTTTGCCATAAACCCTAGGTCCTTCTCACACAAGGACATCAACCCTAGCACAAGGACAACAACATGTTTTTTTTGTTTTGTTTTTAATGGGGTATTGACAGAAGCAACAAAAGTTAGATATTAGGTTAGACCAAGGGTCATAAATAAGCATTCACCTATTTTAGATGTGTTTGTTGTTGCCTCATCTCAAGATGTGTTTGTTAAATACATGTCGACTCCATAATTTGATTATTATGAATAAAATATATTGAGTTAAAGAGGGAACGAAATGGGGTGATGATTCGCATAATCTCCCCAAGAATGTTCTTGGGTATAGAAAGAATACCATGGAAATTAACACATCATAGAAATTGAATACACTCACTAACCCTATATCCATATGAAAGTGCATAACAATTTGCATAAATGTTACTAAACTATTAGGATTGTGTCATAGATTGAGATATGATAACATATAAAGGGTCATAGTAGGGTAGTTAGGTGCTAAATTAGGCACCATTTGTGCCACATCTAGCGCCCCAAAATGATTACAATTAGGGCTGAGCGAAGGATCAAAAGCTGGAGCTAAGGGCATTGAGTTTAGCATCGACCAATGAAACAAAACGAAAAAATTAAAAAAAAAACCGCCTCTTTAACATTGAAAAAATAAAACTTCACTTTCAACTTGAACTCACACTCACAAATTGAACTTCAGAGCAAATCCATGATTCAACCAATAGGGGAAAATCACCACAATCAATCTTCGCAAATTGAACTTTGGATCAAATTTGTGAGTCGACCAACGGAGCAGATCACCACAATCACTCTTCCCTAGCAGGGAAAATTGGAAATCTATTGATCATGAGCTAAGTCGACAACGGACCCTTCCTTCCTTGTGAAGGATTTCACGAATTAATTTTTATTTCTGGATGTGAATTGCCCCCTAGCATCCACGAAAAACAAATGGCTCTCCTTATTTCAAACGATTGATGTTTATATCACTTATAAGGAAGGGAGCAAAGCATAGGGAGCAAAGGGAAAGGAGCTTCCATAGACTGGACGGAAATATTTTTCCCTAGGACAACAAAAATGTCAAGCACTAGAGGGAAGGGAGCAATGAGAGAAAACTCTTGCTACAATCAGACATTTCATACTCAATTATAGATTTGTACATGTTTCCATTGCTTATTTAATTTGTAGTTTTTAGCTTTTTATTTCTAAAATTAAAAGAATAAATTTATTCTATATATATAGGGGCATGCGACTGACAAAGAGAAAGAGGAATTGGATTCAATATTGGGGGTAGACACAGTGAATACACTGAATGGTGTGTACTTGTCAATGCTCACCAAATACATAGAAAAATAAACTAGTAAAGCCCCTGAAACATTGCAACAAATCAACTGTGTCAAAGGGAATCGATTGATTCTCCAACAACTCTAGGATCGAGCAAAATATCAAGGAGGAAATCAATAACAATAACCTATAAGTATGTGGAATAGGGAGAAAATATGTCCAATCTCCTAGCCACTCCTAGGACACAGACTTCTTCCACCATGCCATGTTTTTTTATCTTCATTGGTACCTACGATGCCAAGATAGAATAGGATGGTGTCTCAGGGGATATCCGAATGACAGATGCTGGAAAAATGTTTATGAATAGGTTGAAGGAATCATGCCTTCAACTATTCAAAGACCATCTACATTTTCCATTCTCAAAGATACCCATGCACATGTAAAAAGCAGTTATCCATGACATGGAGACTGAGTTTGACACAGGTTGGTCGGTGTAAAAATAAAAATAAAAAAATGAATCAAAATTGCAGGAGATTTTGGTGCAACCAAACAAAAAATATTAAAATAATCCCTGCTGAGCTAAGGAACAAAAAAGGCCGAGTGCAACCAAACAAAGAAGATTAAAAAAATCCCTTCCGATCTAAGGAAAAAAAAGGCCAATTGATGTAAGTGTGAAAGTATGGAAAGAGCTTGTAAAATCATATGAGAAAGCGGAAGCACATAGGAATTCCGGTGAGGAAAGCACACATGTTAGCTAAATTTGCTCATAAGATAATTTCAAAATTATTAAATGATTTTTATATTTTATTTGTGCATAATTAAATTGAATTAGTATATCTTTCAGGACAAGGCCTCCAAGTCCAGGCTTGCCAAACTTCGTGCCACGCATCGCAGTGGCCAAAACGGTTTATATGCACATTTGTAAGTATATTTAATATGTGAAATGATATTTATTTAATTTCCTACACAAAAGTTAATGGTTGGATATTAATTAGTTTAACTAGTCCACATGCCATGTTTTGACAGGAGCATAAATATGGTTGGTATCCATCTCAATTTGAAAAGGAAATGTTACAAAACAAAAATTGGTCCGATTTCATAATTTGGATGGAGAATGAGGTATCAATAGTTGACTTTAAAAAACTTAGATGGATATTGTTGTGTTAATATGTCGATTTGTGTTTCTTGTGTTGAGTTGTTTATAGATGCGTAGTTTGAGTTGTTTATTGATGCGTAGCAATAAACATGGACAAAAGGACATGGTATGCTCAATGTCCAATTCATCCCCAAAGAATTCATTAACTGCACAAATAATATAACACAAGTAGGAGGTTGTATATAATTTTGGATTTGTGCCCACTGGAGGAGACTCGACTCTCATGGAACATGCATAGGTCCCTAAGCCACTCTTGATCTTTCTCCTATGTTGCTTCACACAAGCTCTCCAAATAATGCACTCCAAGTCTCATATAGAGTTTCTTTGCTAGAAACCTTAAATCCTTCTCACCCAAGGGACTCAAACCCTAACACTTCTACTCTCCTATAAGTTTTGCCTCTCACAATCCTTAGCAACTTCCTCCCTTGCATAGATATAAGTACAAAGACTCAAGCCAAATTCATCTTCAAGATACACAATGATCTAATGTACTCTCACATGCTTACTACATGAATACTACAACTAAATGACTCCCCCTTTCGATTTGATTCTGTCAATAAAATCATTTTAGAGACCTAATATACTTCAGAAGTGAAATTTGTAAGCCTCTAAGGTAGTTTGGATCAAGCAATTCTAAGACTAGCTCTTTAAGCACTTTTCTTGACTAGTTTTACCATTTTTGTAATTAAGAGCTATGTATGAGTCCGTTTTCTATTCTGATGCTAATTTGTGAATACTGATACCTTAATGAAGCATATACAACCATTTACCTAAGGATTTGAATGCCTCTCATCATGTTTGGAAGAACTTGGAAAACTACTAGTTGAGCAGTCCAAGATAGCGCCCTTGCCTCTTTGGTTTACAAAATCAACCAGAACCTCCCAAATTTTATGAAGCTCTTTTACAACACTTAATTAGGAGGTTAATATATGATATAATCCATTTTTTTTTCCTTCAAGTGTGGTCCAATGATTTTAGTATGCATATGCTGGTGTGCCTAGGAATCCTCGGAGTAGACCTCATCGACAACTGTTGTTGAAACGCAAATGGCCCCAATACCTTGTGCATAGAACTTAGAATCTATCCCTGGTTCTGATATTTTTTCTGCTGCACATTCACCCATACATTTGTCAGATCCTAAATATCCCAAATTCATAACCTTGGGATCATCTTATTATGCCCTATACCAACTCTTTTCCAACTAGTTTTGTTAACTAGTTTCTATTTGTGAAGAATTGTGTTATAAGTTTTTAATTTTGAATAATTTCATCTCCAACCTGATCAGGGATATTACATTACACCTGCGTGTGACTCACTTGCTGCTATGTTAACAATCACAAGTAATCATGTAGGTCAAGCTTTTCCTACTAGGGTTTAACTTTTAGGGTTTTGTCTTGAATTTTGGTGAAGTTATTGCTCTTTACAGGTCCTGTACAAACATTTTGCTATCTGTGTTGAAGTTTTTACTTTTCCTTTTTGACCTCTTTTGATTTTGAAGGTTGTTAAGGGTTTGTGCCTTAGTCTTGCATGCTTGAGTGCCTGGTTTGATCGTGATTTGGTTGGCTTCTGTTGGTGTTGCTGGACTGTATGAGGGTTTCATATAACCCTGGAGGGTTTTTTGTTTGATACCTTTCTTGTCTTTCAGTTCATTAATCAAAGCATTTTATGCTAGAGTTAGTGAATTTGAATTTTGTTTGAATTGACTTGTTGAGCATGTTGTTGTCATAGTTTTGAGTGCGTTAGAATTATGATCATATAAGCTTAGGTGCAGAGTTTCATACACTTTGTTATCATCTTAGTATAGTGTGCTTGTTTATAAATATTTTTTTCTTTTCATATTTAAAAGAGAAAATTCAAAAAAAAGTTATTCCCATTGCAAGCATTTTAGTTTGATTTTCAAAAAGTATAGTTGCATTCGCATACTTCTATTTTTGAAAAGAAAAATAAAACTCTTACATCATTAGGATTGCATTATCAGTTTTTTGATTTCGAAAGGAAAAAAAGCAAAAAGAAAAAGAAGTGAAAGCATCATTTCTCAAGTTTATTATACACTTATCATGTTGTTCCTACGTTTCAGTCAGAACATCACTATGTGCACCACCACTACCTTCTGAGTACACAACAACCTTAAAAAGAACAATTAATTTAAAATTTATTAGCAACTTTTCTTTTTAGGTTGGACACCAACTAGTGTAGGTTAGTGCTTTGGAATAGGTTGTCTTAAACTGTCCAAAGTAGATAAACTCATATGTAGTGGCCAATATTCAGGTAAATCCACCTTTGTAGAAGGTGAACTGGGAAGCTCCACTAACATCGGATTCAAGCATGAGGTCATGCGAGATCGAGTAGAGGAAATAACCCTTCGATATTCAATTGAGCATCTACTAGGGTTGGTGCACATATGGATATTCATCAATACCTTTGGTGCTTTTGAGTTTCGGGCTTTGTTACCCTGCCCATGAGCATTGACTCGACCTGCAATTGTCCCCCTTGACCCTCTCTATAAAATTGGTAGCCTTAGTATCTAGACCTTTAGGGATCTACATAGGTGATGGTGGAAGGTTATGTCCATGGTACCTAGGACATACATGGTAGGAAATCCATTGCAGTTCCTTGGGAAGGTGGTTGGTGATTCAAACACTTGGCCCCAATGTATCTGTATTGTGGACCTCAGGTAACTGTCCTTCGTCTCTTCACTGGTTTTTTCCAGGCCCTCATCATCTGTGATGAACCTGCAACAATAATTAATGAGAATACACGGGATAGCAGAAATAACGAAACTCAGAATCACTTTTATATTGATTGTAGGCCACTTTGAGGGGGAAACCTCCTTTGAGCAAGCTCAATACAAATAACTTCACAGTGCCTTCATAGGCCTCAACACACACTTATATACTAAGTCTAGGTGCCAATACTATGGGTCAAAACCATGGGCCAATACAAACTATGGATCAACAATACTACGGGCGACTTACAAAGCATATGTGCCAAACAACAATAACACAAACTATGGATCAAAAACTACTATGGGACAACTTACAAAGCATATGCGTCCAACAAAAATACACTAATAAAGTAAAGACATGGGTTCCTAACATCCCCTCCCCCTTAGAAAAAGCTTTGTCCTCAAAGCTTGAGATGTGGAAATTGATGCAGAATCTGAAGGAGTGGTTCCCCTGTAGTATCCCCAGGTTGCATGCTGGGCCACTGACGCCTTTTGAGTTTCAAGGAGGATTGCGTGGAAGGCTGTAAATGAAGGAGAACCATATCATCTACGTGAAAAGTGCGCTCAGAATGGTGCTGAACGGCTTGTTGTTTCAGCCGAATTCTTGCCATGTGAAGATTGTCCTGCAGAATGAGAAGAATCTGATCACGATTTCGAAGAATCGAGTCAATTTCCTGAACTGGGGAGTTGCTGAAGGTGTATGGAAGAAGAACTGGCGGTGTCTTTCCAGAGTCTGCTTCATATGGTGTCCTTTTATATGTGGTACTGTACCATTGGAGGGCTTCTAGGAAATCCATAGAAATAGTTGTCCAAATCTGTGTAGGGATGGGCAAGGGTTCGAGCAGTCCCGAAAGGAGTGTCGCTTCACCCTTGTTGACCTGGAAAGTATCATAGTAAACCACCATCTGTTGAATTATCATTTTAAGTCCCTGCCAAAAGAAGTTACATTGTTCTCGGTCATACGTTTGGAGGAACCTAGAGTGCCCTGCCGATGAAGAAGCATGGAGTTCATAGAAGAGATAGCCTCGTTGAATAGATTGCAACCAATTTGGAACAAGCAGAGAAATAGATGTAAGAGAAATTGGGTCATCAAATGTGCGAGAAGGAACATCTGCCACCATATTGTCCTTACCCTTTTGGTAAGTGATCGCATAGTCATAACCCACGAGTTGGATAACCCATTTCAGGTGTGCTCGGGAGGAGACCCGTTGTTCCAGGAAATTTTCCAAACTCGGGAGATAAGTCTTGATGCAGAAATAATTCCCCAATAGGGATGGCTGCCACTTCTGTACTGCATGCAAAATAGCCATCATGTCCTGCTAAGATGTAGATGCGGCTAAATGCTTACCAGAAAGGTCTCGTGAAGGCGACAATCCCACTGGTGCAACAAAGACACTCGCATATCTATCCAAGGAAGTAGTGGAGGCCGTTGGTGGGTGCATCTGAATGGAATGGAGCTGAGCGATGACACCATGTGAATTCCTCTTAAGAATATTTTCCAGGTGATGTGAACTAATGATGTAGAGAGACCCGGCTTGTAATCCCGTAAATTTGTGTTGTGTCCCATTGGCGGAAAACTGCATCCAAAGTTTAGCAAAATCCCATAAGATGGGGCCAAGTGCGTAACCATTGAATGCCAAAAACCACATTACATCCGCTTAAATACAAGGAAAACATGTTAGAGTGCAGGTTATAATCTTCCAGAGAGATATGCACATTGTGATACTTTCCCTTGCAAGGTAAGGTTCCCCCATTGGCAACCATGACTTCAAAGTTGGAGCAAGGATGGATAAAACAATCAGCCTGTTTGGCAATCCGAGGGTCAATGAAGTTATGTGTGCTGCCAGAATCAATGAGTATTGTAAGAGGAAGCTTCTTGAAGTAACCCCTGACCCACATTGTTTGGGGGGTGGTGATGTCGGATAAAGCATTGAGAGATATCTCTGGTTGGTTGTCGTGAGATGGGGGGTCAATAGGAAACTCTTGAATGTCGACCTGATCATCCATTGTATCTGGAGCTTCTTCACCAATTTTAGAGGCAGGCGGAGAATCCATATCCAAGAGATAGAGCTTTTGCTGAACACATTTATGTCCCCTAGTGAATTTCTCATCACAATTATAACAGAGCCCTTTTTCTCTGTGTGCCTACATCTATGTTTCAGAAAAATGCTTGATAGGAGTTGGTTGAGGAGCTGGCGGAATGGAAGGTCGTTGAGAACCCATATTTTGGAAGGGAACAAAAGAGGGTTTGGAGCGTTTTTGGGCTGCAAGCTTGTCTTCTGCCAACTTAGCCAACCCTAGGACTTCCACCATTGTGTTGGGACAGAACATTTTAACCTCTGACCGGATTTCATCCTTAAGACCACTGATAAAACAACTCCTGTAGAATTCATCAGACAATCCTTCTATGTGATTGGCTAGTTTCTCAAATTCTGTCTGATACTCTCTCACAATGCCACTTTGACGAAGTTTAGTGAGTGCTCCAGCTGGATCGAAAATGAATGGATCTGAAATAGTTGGATCTGGAATGAATTTCAGAATGGATCTGAAATGGTGCAGAAGTTATCGGCAACAGTTCATCCGAAAATAGATATTGACCCCAGGTTTGTTCGGCTTCCTAATAGTTCAGGTGTTTCACTCGACCACCAATGTTGTCTGACGGCTTGAATATTGGGGCAGTACCCCTCACTCCAAGGTGTAGGTAAAACTGATAACCGCTTTGCCACAAACGACAGCTCTTGGTTTACCTCACGGGTGGGAACTAGTCAATCAGGTAGGGGTCGTTGCCCTTTTTGCTGGCAGGTCCTCTCAGTGGGCCAGCTACTTTGGGGATCCTGTGGTACTCCTCACAATGAGTTTTAGGGCTTATGCCCAAGTACTTCCCACAGTTAAGTAGATAGGGATTATTCCCAGATCCGAACTTGCAACAAATGCGGAAAAAAATGTCAGAAATTCCACTCAACGAGCCCAAGAAAGTGCTCTGAGACCAGATGTGATGAACCTGCAACAATAATTAATGAGAATACACGGGACAATAGAAATAACAAAACTCAAAATTACTTTTATATTGATCACAGGCCACTTCGAGGGGGAAACCTCCTTTGAGCAAGCTCAATACAAATAACTTCACAGTGCCTTCATAGGCCTCAACACACACTTATATACTAAGTCTAGGCGCCAATACTATGGGTCAAAACCATGGGCCAATACAAACTATGGATCAACAATACTACGGGTGACTTACAAAGCATATGCGCCAAACAACAATAACACAATCTATGGATCAAGAAATACTACGGGACGACTTACAAAGCATATGTGTCCAACAACAATACACTAATAAAGTAAAGACATGGGTTCCTAACATCATCCTAGATGTTCCTTTGGAAGGTCACCTATTTGCTTGGTTTGGACTACTTAGGATTTTTTAGTGGTGTGCTGATTGATTACTTATGTTTTTGTTGGCCCTAGGTTTTATTTAAGTTGAATATTTAGTTGTGGAGGATCATCCTCTCTGTAGATATAGAAGGTTGCAAAACATTCCTCCACTCATTGTGTAGCCTCCACCGCAACCTCAACGGCGAAAGATAAACACGAGTGGATCTTTTGAGCCAACCGTAACAACTGATCTTCCTAGGGAGCCTTATCTTATCACTCACACTTCACTGGTTTCACACACAACTAGGATTGAGGATTTACAAGCTGAAGGTTTTGTAACACCCTTTAACCCACCCTTAACTGGACCCTACGATCCCGTGATAGTGAAATCAAATTCTTTAGGTTAACCCGAGTTAAGTGTTTACATGTTCACATATGGTTTCATTATGGATAACATATGGGAAGGATCGAGAAATGTGTTTACTCCCACATCTACTATCGTTTCTGGAGGGTTCTCTCCTCCTCATGTTAGTATTCAAGTGACTAGTTCATTGCAGTTAACTTCTGCTCTAGTCACATCTTTGAACTTTAGTTCACCATCCTTAGGGTCATTTGGAACTCAAGTTGCCACTTCCCCTATACCCTTCGGATCTAATACTTGGTCATCTAGTGTACCCTTCATTGGGATTTCCAGTGTCCCTTTTACATCATCCCCTCTCTTTCAAAACTTCTAGATTGGTCCTAGTACTTCCACTCCTTTTGTTCATGGATTCCCTTGACATGGATGACATATTCCTCCTTCTGCACCTGTTGTAGGATCTGTGCTTGTTCATTCCAATGCACCTTACATGAGTCAAAATCCATTTACAGGATATGGTTTTCAACCAACTAATGTGAAAACATCAAATGTGCCTGTAGGGAGTGCTCCTTTTTCACTTTTTGGTGGAAGAGGCAGTACTTCTTTCTCTTCAACTCCTCTTTCAGTTGGAGGTAGTTATTCTCAACCTCAGTGGAGTGGAAACCAAGGGAGTAATCGACTTGCATATGGATGGAGATCTTTTCAAAATGATTTTAGTTCACAACAGGTGGATGTGGGAAAACCCAACCAACCTTATGGGAGCTATGGCTCATGAAACTTTCCTTATCCAACTCCCAAAACACATTTTCCGTTGGCTAGGCCTCGTTTACCTTTTCTGGAAACATTGAATTTTCCAGACCTTTCGAAACTCATGAACGATCCGGTCTTTCATGATCCGACTTGGCCTCCCATTCCAACCAAACTTCCCTCAGACATTCCAAAGTTTGAAGGTAAGGATGGTGAAGATCCTGGGGACTACGTCACTACTTTTCATTTGTGTGTTCCTCCAACTAACTGAACAAGGATTCTCTACGGTTGAGAGTTTTCCAGAGAACCTTAACCAATGTGGAAGCCAAGTGGTATATTGAATTATCGTCCACTGCTTATCATTGTTTTTATGATTTAGCGGCAATATTCCTTAACCATTTCCAACTTCCTGTTTGGTATGATGCCAGTCCAGACCTTCTGTCTACATTTAGGCATAATAAGGCCACTCACATTTCTGACCACATTCAGGAGTGGAGAAGAAGGAAAAAGATGATCAAGGCTAAGATACCTCCAGAGTTCTTATTAGAGTGGTTTTTGAAATCACTCCTACCTTATATCTCTAAATATGTTTCTACTTCATGGGTTACCTCAAAAGAGGAAGCCATTTTGAGAGCCCAACAACAACGGTTGAGAAGGTTCTGCTCAGTATTTGAGGTTCTAATACCTTTGGATGAACGTGTTGAGATATTGTAACTTCAAAGAATATTATATTTGTACTTTATTATTCCGGAGATGATTCATTCCTCCGTGAAGATCTTATTGTATATCCGGAGATGTTTATTCCTCCGTCGGAATGTGGTAACTTGGGTTATTAGACTTCCCTAGTGGGGGTCGGCCCTGTATGTGTTATGTGGGTCAAAGGGTTATTAGACCACCCTAGAGGGGTCGGCCCAGTCAGTTATAATGGGGTATTTAACCTAATGGTTAAATACGAGCCTACATGTACTTGTGTAAAATACATATCAGAGTAGTGTATAAATAGAGGAGGTGTGTTCCTCATTATACACATTCACTCACTTGAGGAGAGCGCACTTGTGGAGGAGAGGTCTGCTATTGTGGAGGAGGAGATCATGTCTCAGGGTTTCATCTTTGTATATTGCTGGTCATCTATATTGAGGAAGCTTTGCTGGGTTTTCTACCCCATGAGGGTTTCCCAGGATAAATCTCTGTCTCTTGTGTTTATGCTGTGCTTGTTGTTTCTTCAGTGATCCTGTATATGCTATTATTGTGAAATGGAATGTAATGCTGCTATTTTCTGTCTTAGCATCTTGAATTTTAACATGGTATCAGAGCTAACTTGAAGGAAGACAAGGTATGGCACTAAAGACACTTGCTTTACTTACGACAATTTGAAGGTTAGGGTTTTACATAGCAAAAACCAGTCATCGTAGCACTTTCGCTATAAATCCGTTTTGGCGAATTTTTCGGATCTGAAATTGTTACAGGACGAAGCTAAAATCTCCAGGTACCTTGTGTCCAAAGGACAACCTCTAATTCGTTGTACTTTGTGATTTATGATCTGTACAATATAGGGTTTCTGCCTCTTCCAGATCTGAGTCAAAATCAGGTGACCTTGGGAAAAAGGTCATAACTTGGGCTAGGAATCTCCAAATGAAATTTCGTGAAAAGTGACAGGTAGTACACAGACTGTACTATCTCAGAAAACTTTTTCAGGGGCCGAAGTTGAATCAGTGACACGTGGCACGCCGTACAAGTTCGCTCTCCTGTATTATCCCATAAACAGGTCATGTTGCGACACTTGGCATAACTCTCTCTCAGAGAATCCAATTGAGGTCATACCTATCAGGATGGAAATATAACAGGACGAGATATCTCAGAAAACCTTTTTAGAGGCCGAAGGTCAAACAGTGACATGTGGCACGCCGTACAAGTTCGCTCTCCTGTATTTTCCCAAAACAGGTCACGTTGCGACATTTGGCATAAATCTCTCTCAGAACATCCAATTGAGGTGAGACCTGTCAGGATGGAAAGCTAACAGGTCAGGCTATCTCAGAAAAAATTTTCAGACCCTGTGGATCAAAAATTTTGGAGTTACACCAGAAACAATCAGGTACATATTTCTGTCAAAACAGAATTATTTTTTGGTACCTTCATTCATGGCTTCTGGAATTTAGGGCTTTGAAGAAAGTTGGAATTTTTGTAATCGGAGACCACGGATGGATGCTACTCATCAAAATAGAAATTTAGAGACCAAGATCAGAATTTTTGGTTGGGCAGAAGGTCGGGCTTGATTAGACCCTAGTTCGGGACTTTGATCAGAAAAGTGGAAAATTAGGGCTTCTGTAAAAATGGAAATTTTTGAAATCTGTGACCACGGCTGGAAGCTCCTCAGAAAAATAGAAGCTTAGAGCTTTGGATCAAACCTTTTGATGGGGAAAAAGAGTGGGCTTCATCAAACCCCAGTTCAGGGTCACGTCCAGTGAATCCGAAAGTTTCAAAGGCAAAATTAAGGAGTAAAACTTTGCAGTTTTCAAATTCTGAATATACCAGTTTGATCAGCTCATCAAGGCGCATATTTCTATCCTTTCGGAAGTTTGAAATTCAAAGTTTGATTTTTTTTTTTGGTTTCTCTGACAAACCCATATCCAGCTCCAGGTCCAGTTCTTGCAAATCAAGTGGATTGAGTTAATCCTAGAAGAAGATGGATTGGTCACCTGCATAAGTGAAGAAGTTCCTGTCTCAGAGGGAGATGAGGATAAGGGCTTACATAAGAAGAATACAAGCGATCTCGACAGGTATGACTCATCGAGGTATGTTTCGATATTTGTCCATGATTAAGTTTATGGTATGTTTGTCTTCAGGTTATTACAGTTAGTACAATTTTGATTTTAGATTTGTCGTATAACCTTAACAAAATTATGAATGCATGATAGAAGATATTCATTGGTTAGGGTGTTGACACTTATGATTGTACTAATGCATTATGATGTTGTGTGAGGTTGATGTTGTCTGCTAACAAGATACAGGTACATCACAAAAGACAAATCAGGTTCCATGACCATGAAAACATGAAGACAAAGACTCATCCATAATCTTTGTTCTACTTACGAGGTATGTATGACTTTGTTATATTATGCTTAACCTATGAGACATGCAGGTTCTAGCTCAGGATCTCTAAATCATTGAAGAGATTGTTTAGGTATGTTGTACATAACCAAGTAGGTATACTAATCCAGGTATGTTTCCCATGAATCTTACCTTGTGTTAGGATCCCTTATATAAGTATACTTGATATGATTGGTTATGCTTATTCATAAAGTTAGTAATCAAGGGTTTATGCATGATTTAATTAACCAGAAGAGTACTATGATCAAACAAGAATATGCATGAGTAAAAGAAGACTTACTTGAAACCCTGAATACTAATGATCATGACTATACATATTCAAGATTATTTAGAATTAGAATGTTTTGAGAATATACTAATGAATGAATGTTTGTGTATGAGATCATGAGGATGACACTAGTGCACACTTGAGCATGCACAGTGGTACAGAATGAATAGAAGTTCAAAGGACATATAGAAGATCAAGCGGGAGGCAACCACACAAACATAAAAGATAAGTATTTGAGTTGTTATTTGAAATAGTAAATGATATTTCTTGTATGCATATTTGTATTCCTAGAACATATCATGCTGAGTGCAAACATTCATAGAGCATTGAACATTATACTACTAATATGCATATGATTGGTAAGTTGGACAAACATTCCATTGTTGCTTGTCTAGAATGAAACCTCTTTGCTGACATGCTGAGAGCTGTGCACACTCTCGATAGTATGTTCTGGTAGAGATGGAAGGCATCTAGATAGCCACTGTATGCATACAGGATATGGGAAAGTGTTGTGCCAAAGTATTGGTCAAGATAGTTGCATAACTATATAAATGATATCTGTATGCATAATAGGTTATCATGATTTCATGATTATGAAGGATTACTAATCATGTACTTAATTTTGTTTTGTAGGAAAGATCATGAAGAATAATGAACACCGAACAAGTGATGGATGTTCAACAAGAAGATTTACAAATCAAACAAAATATAGAAGGCTTGTGGCTAGAAGATTCTCTTAGAAAGAGGAAGAGAATCATGATGAGATGTTTGCTCCAAGTGGCTAGATAAGACCATTCTCTTAATGGTGCAATTAAAGAAGAAGTGTGAATCAGGTTCTGTATGGGTTCCCAGGATCGATAGTATATTGATGAGAATACATGTGGGGATTGTATCATCCTTGAACACTTGTTCTAAAGTGAGCCGTAGACAGGTGTCTCCGAGAAAGAAAAGGGATTGGATAATCCCTGGACTTTCAGTCCTAAAGAGAGCCGTAGACGTAAGGTCTCTGAGAATGAAGTCCTTAGTGGATAGTTAAGGGGATTGGATCATCCCTGGACTTTCAGTCCTAAAGAGAGCCGTAGACGTAAGGTCTCTGAGAATGAAGTCCTTAGTGGACAGTTAAGGGGATTGGATCATCCCTGGACTTTCAGTCCTAAAGAGAGCCGTAGACGTGAGGTCTCCGAGAATGAAGTCCTTAGTGGACAGTTGAAGGGATTGAATCATCCCTGGACTTTCAGTCCTAAAGAGAGCCGTAGACGTGAGGTCTCCGAGAATGAAGTCCTTAGTGGACAGTTGAGGGGATTGGATCATCCCTGGACTTTCAGTCCTAAAGAGAGCCGTAGACATAAGGTCTCCGAGAAGTGGGGATTGTATCATCCCCGGACCTTGGTCCCTGAATTGATCCGTAGACGTATGGTCTTCGAGAATAAAGTGATGGGGATTGCATCATCCCGGAACCACTAGTTCAAAATGTACGTGAGGACTGCATCGTCCATGAACTGGGTTCAAAATGTACGTGAGGACTGCATCGTCCATGAACTGGGTTCAAAATGTACGTAAGGACTGCATTGTTCGGATATCCATCATCTATTTCGGGATACATATCTATTTCAGGATCATCTATTTCGGGATACATATCTACTTCAGGATCTTGCATGATCTATTTCAGGATATGTAGTCCAGTCACCAGTTTGATGCCTCCAGCACCTTATCCACCTTCTTCTAGCACCCGGGAGCCACTTTCCACAGAGTTTTAGCCCTCCTAAGCTGAAAGGCGCCCTCTTCTCACCTACTGACTGAGAAGGGTGCACTTGCTCACCTACCACTGCAGATTCACTCCAGTTACATTCAGTTAGCTCCGATTCTGATTGATTTCACTCCGATTTCACTCCTGACTGACTGTTTCACCTCCGATTGACCTCCAGTTCGATTAGGTGACTTGCTCTGACTCCAGTTAGCCTCCCATGCGCCCCCACTGAGCCTCCAGATCCTATATCAGTGCTACACACTTCAGTTACATTTATTATGATCAGTTAGACTCAGCTTGACACCTGGATGACTGTTTGTTGTGATTGATGAGCAACACCGATGATTGATGAGGACTCCTAGATTGAGTCAAGCTACTCCATTTCAGTGATTCGAATGGCCTACTTAGTCAATTCGAATTGCCATTGACACATATTGGATTGTATTGTAATCTATTGTAATTCATTCACCCTTTCTGGGATAGAGAGCACTGCTGCATGCTTTTGCACAGTTTTGCACCATATCTTCTTATTCATCTGTTGTGACTGATTTATTTGTTCATTAGATCTGCTGTGACTAACTTTACATGGTATCAGAGCCATTGCAGGGACAAGATCTCTTTTCTACAGGTGTTCATACAAGAAGATTTGACTGAATTGCTAAAAATTGCAAAAAGTTTGGCATGAGATATCTCAAGGGCATTCGCTCATGTGCATGCAAAGCTTGAAAATTATTCCAATACCACTCCAGAAGCTTGAGTTACCACATAATTCCTGGATTTGATACATTGGACCCATTCAACATTGCTTGAAATCCAATCCCAGGTGTGATGCAACTCTCAAAGGGTGGATTGTTCGACCTTATTGTGATTGTTCTTATGTGATTTGCAGGTTAATTATCTCCTCCAAGTGCATTCGCTACATTCTGCATGCAAGCTTCCCTACAGCATTTCCATTCGCTATAGTTTGCAAGCAAGCCTCTTCTTCATCATTTGACTCGCTCCTAGCAATGGAATACTCTTCTTCAAAGCCTATCCTCACCCCATTCAATTATTTTGATTGGAAAGATGATATGGAGATCATATTACGTTCAAAAGGATACTACCGAGTCACTCTTGGTCTTGAATTGGAGCCAAACAATGTGGCAGAAAGAACCAAACACTACAATAAGCTTGATGAAGCTTACGGTCTTCTTTGTCTCTCCATCTCCAAAGATCTTCACTTCCATCTCAGCGGATTGAAGACTCCAAAGGCCATATGGGAGCAACTTGAGACACTATTCGGCAAGCAGGATGAGCTTAGGGCTTTTCAATTAGAGAATGAATTGATTGGCCTTAATCCTGAAAATTTCGAGACCATCAATGAATTCTTCACAAAATTCAAGAACTTGAACTTGCAATTGAAGAACAGTGGTGTTATCAAAGAGGATAAGCAGTTGATCCTCTCCATTCTAAGCAAGCTTGGGAAAGATTATTCGGTATTTGTCTCCACTTTCAATTTCGGTCGGCTAACTACCCCGAATTGGAAGATGCCTACCTTGAATGCCTTCATTGAGTCCGTTACGAAAGAGCATGACAAGTTGATTCAAATGGGGTCCATAAGCTCCAAAGATTCAGCCCTATTTGTTCAAGGACCCAAGATCTCGAATGGTAAAGGAAAGCTAAAGAAGGAGAAGCCCAAATTCGAGCCTCACAAGCAAAAAGACAAAGGCAAGCAAATGGATGCACCATCCAGTTCGAAATCCAAGCAAAAGGGCAAAGAAGGTAACCAAAAATCTAAATGTACTTATTGTAACCGTGGCTTTCATCCCGAAAGTTCATGTATGAAGAAGACTATAGATCAAATGGCCCTCCTTTTGGAAAAGAACAACATAACCCTTCCTGACGGTGCAAGGAAGAAGGATCGGAATGACGATCATGAAAGAGGACAAGCACTCATGGCAACGGTTTCGAAGCCCACTCTCTTGATAGATTCGGGTGCATCAAATCATATGGCTGCAAATATTGATTCTTTTTCCTCATTCGATCCAAACAGCTCCATCCCCATCCATTTGGGAGATGACTCAAAAATTTCTTCAAAGGGCAAAGGTACGATTCATGTAGATCATGGATGCTTTCAGAATGTTCTCTATGTGCCTTCCTTAGCTTCGAATCTCCTTTCTGTTTATCAAATGACACATACTGGTGATCCAAAGAAAGTCACATTCAGCCCTAATACAGTTGAAATTTCTGATATCAAAAGTGGAAGACTAGTTGCGGTTGGAAAGGCAAACCACACTGCAAAATGTTATGAGTTTTCACACTTTATTCCGCTTGCAAATCCCACTGCTCTTCGCACACATGGTAATGAGGTTAGTAGGCTTTGGCATGAAAGATTTGGACATCTAAATTATAAGTATTTGCTGCTGCTATCAAATAAATCCATGGTTGATGGGCTGCCACAACTCCGTTCCTCAAAGGGAATATGCACCGGTTGCATTATTGGGAAGCACCCCGAGCACAGATTCGACCGCGGCAAGGCTAGCAGAGCCTCTACTATTTTGGGATTGATCCATTCTGATATCAGCGGTCCGCTGCCCCATATGTCATTAAATGGTTCAAGGTATGTTTTGACATTTATTGATGATTATTCTCGCTTTACATGGGTATTCTTTCTCAAAAACAAGTCAGAAGTGCTTGGAAAATTCAAGGATTTTAAGGCTTCTGTTGAGACCACCACTGAGAGCAAGATCAAATATCTTAGATCTGATAATGGTGGGGAATATATCAAGTCCGAGTTGCTGCAACTTTGTGCCCAAAGCGGAATCAAGATCCAACATACAGTTCCCTACACACCCCAGCAGAACGGTGTAGCGGAAAGGAAAAACCGGTCACTGAAAGAGATGGCTACATGCATGATTGAATCAAAAGGTTTGGCTGCAAATCTTTGGGCTGAAGCAATCAATGTTGCTGCATATATACAGAACCGAGTTCCACATTCATCCGTGAAAGGTATGACTCCTTTCGAAGCATTCTTTGGTCACAAACCGGATGTGTCAAATTTGAGAGTTTTTGGCTCTACTGCATGGGCTAGAATTCCTTCTGAGAAGAGACGAGCTTTGGATCCACAAAGTATCGAGTGCATATTGATAGGATATGGGGAAGAATCAAAAGCATATAAACTCATGGATATCAGATCTAAAAAGATATTCATAGAGCGCAGTGTGCAGTTTGAAGAACCGCTTCAAGAATTGCAACTAGTTGAGGAGAAAACTGCCGATTCACCGCCTTCACCAGAAGAAGATTCGAGCAGCGATAATGAAGGTATGAGTTCTGATATTTCTGATATTGTAGCAGCATATGATGATAATGACATATCAGGTTCGGAATCCGACCATTCAGATCTCCCTCAGTTACCAAAGTGGGCCCAAAATACTCTACAATCTGCTGGTTCTAGTCTTGGAAATCCTGCTGATCCGAGACGAACAAGAGGAGACTTTCAAAGGGCAGGTATGGCTCTTTCTATTGCTGATCCATTTCTTCCTGAGATTTGTTATTTGATGGCTGGTTCAGATCCCCAATCATATTATTCAGCCCATCGAGATCCGAGATGGAAAGATGCCATGGATGAAGAGTACAGTTCTCTTCAAAAGAACAATACATGGGAGCTAGTTTCTCTTCCACCTGGAAGAAAATTAGTGAAGTGTAAATGGGTCTACCGTACTAAAGTTGCTGCTGATGGCACTATCAGCAAATATAAAGCAAGGTTGGTGGAAAAAGGTTTTTCCCAAGTCCAAGGAGTGGACTACACAGAGACCTTTGCACCGGTTGCAAAGATGGATTCCATCCGCCTTGTTTTAGCTATTGCCGCATCCAAGCACTGGGAGGTGCATCACATGGATGTGAAGAGTGCATTTTTACATGGAGACCTTGCTGAAGAGGTCTATATGCAGCAGCCATAGGGTTATACATCAGATCCATCATTGGTTTGCAGATTGAAGAAGTCTTTGTACGGGTTAAAACAGGCCCCAAGAGCTTGGTACGCAAAGATGGACTCCTTCCTTCTTTCTCAGAATTTCCAAAGATGCAAATCTGATCCGAATGTCTATCTTCAGCGAGTTAAAGGTAATTTGTTGGTTATTGTACTTTATGTTGATGATCTGCTTATTACCGGTAGCACACTTACTTCAATAAACAAGCTAAAAACTGCCTTAAATCTAGCTTTTGACATGAGCGATTTGGGCTTGCTGAGTCACTTTTTGGGCTTGGAGATAGCTCAAAATTTCGATGGGATCACTATATCTCAGCAAAAATATGCTTCCGACCTGTTATTGAAGTTTAATATGGCTGAATGTAAGGCAGCCCCGTTCCCATTCCTCTCAGGAATCAGTCTTGAGGAGGGAGATTCCACACCGCTTGCAGATTGCAGTATGTATCGACAGTTGATTGGTTCACTACTTTATTTGACACACTCTAGGCCTGACATCTCATATGCCGTGAGTGCCGTGTCAAGATATATGCAGCAGCCACATGAGCTTCATTGGCGAGCAGCCAAGCGGATCTTGCAGTATGTGCAAGGTACGAGACAGTTTGGCATACATTATGCTGCAGATTCTGAGCTAGATTTCATTGGTTTTACTGATTCAGATTGGGCAGGTGATAGCAGTGATCGGAAGTCCACTTCCGGTTATGTTTTCATGATTGGTCATGGTGCTATTTGTTGGTCCAGCAAAAAGCAAGCAGCCATTGCACTTTCTTCAGCAGAGGCAGAGTATCGAGGGGCAGTCAATGCCTGCATTCAGGCAGTTTGGTTGCAGGGTATTCTTTCCGAGTTTGGTTTTGGTGGCACTACTTCGACTGTCCTATTTTGTGACAATCAAAGTGCTATCAAGATCTCCACAGATCCAGTTCAGCGGCAGAGGACCAAGCACATTGAGATTCATATGCATTACATTCGACAGTTGGTGCATGACCGCACCATCATTCTGCAATATTGCCCTACCGATGAGCAAATTGCAGACATCTTCACCAAGAGCTTCACTGAGAAGAAGTTCTCTTACCTCCGTTCACTGTTGGGGGTGAGTTCCATCATGGTGGAGACAGATTGATTCATTATTATGCTTTAGACTTGAGGGGGGGCTTTCTTCCCACTGGGTTTTCCCTCTTTCCTCACTTAGTTTATTTTTCAGCATTTTTTGGATTATTGTATTGGGGTGACCTTTGGTCTTAGTTACCAGGGCCCCACATTATTTTAGTTGGCACATCATAGTCTAGCTTGAGGGGGGGTGTTCGGATATCCATCATCTATTTCGGGATACATATCTATTTCAGGATCATCTATTTCGGGATACATATCTACTTCAGGATCTTGCATGATCTATTTCAGGATATGTAGTCCAGTCACCAGTTTGATGCCTCCAGCACCTTATCCACCTTCTTCTAGCACCCGGGAGCCACTTTCCACAGAGTTTTAGCCCTCCTAAGCTGAAAGGCGCCCTCTTCTCACCTACTGACTGAGAAGGGCGCACTTGCTCACCTACCACTGCAGATTCACTCCAGTTACATTCAGTTAGCTCCGATTCTGATTGATTTCACTCCGATTTCACTCCTGACTGACTGTTTCACCTCCGATTGACCTCCAGTTCGATTAGGTGACTTGCTCTGACTCCAGTTAGCCTCCCATGCGCCCCCACTGAGCCTCCAGATCCTATATCAGTGCTACACACTTCAGTTACATTTATTATGATCAGTTAGACTCAGCTTGACACCTGGATGACTGTTTGTTGTGATTGATGAGCAACACCGATGATTGATGAGGACTCCTAGATTGAGTCAAGCTACTCCATTTCAGTGATTCGAATGGCCTACTTAGTCAATTCGAATTGCCATTGACACATATTGGATTGTATTGTAATCTATTGTAATTCATTCACCCTTTCTGGGATAGAGAGCACTGCTGCATGCTTTTGCACAGTTTTGCACCATATCTTCTTATTCATCTGTTGTGACTGATTTATTTGTTCATTAGATCTGCTGTGACTAACTTTACATGCATCGTCCATGAACTGGGTTCAAAATGTACGTGAGGACTGCATCGTCCATGAACTGGGTTCAAAATGTACGTGAGGACTGCATCGTCCATGAACTGGGTTCAAAATGTACGTGAGGACTGCATCGTCCATGAACTGGGTTCAAAATGTACGTGAGGACTGCATCGTCCATGAACTGGGTTCAAAATGTACGTGAGGACTGCATCGTCCATGAACTGGGTTCAAAATGTACGTGAGGACTGCATCGTCCATGAACTGGGTTCAAAATGTACGTGAGGACTGCATCGTCCATGAACTGGGTTCAAAATGTACGTGAGGACTGCATCGTCCATGAACTGGGTTCAAAATGTACGTGAGGACTGCATCGTCCATGAACTGGGTTCAAAATGTACGTGAGGACTGCATCGTCCATGAACTGGGTTCAAAATGTACGTGAGGACTGCATCGTCCATGAACTGGGTTCAAAATGTACGTGAGGACTGCATCGTCCATGAACTGGGTTCAAAATGTACGTGAGGACTGCATCGTCCATGAACTGGGTTCAAAATGTACGTGATGGGATTGCATCGTCCCTAGACATGAGACTTGTCTTAAAGTGATAAGGACTAATCATCCTGTAAGTAGATTGGGATTGCATCGTCCCTAGACATGGTGAGGTGTCTTAAAGTGATAAGGACTGATCCTCCTGTAAGTAGATTGGGATTGCATCGTCCCTAGACATGGTGAAGTGTCTTAAAGTGATAAGGACTAATCATCCTGTAAGTAGATTGGGATTGCATCGTCCCTAGACATGGTGAGGTGTCTTAAAGTGATAAGGACTAATCATCCTGTAAGTAGATTGGGATTGCATCGTCCCTAGACATGGTGAGGTGTCTTAAAGTGATAAGGACTAATCATCCTGTAAGTAGATTGGGATTGCATCATCCCTAGACATGGTGAGGTGTCTTAAAGTGATAAGGACTAATCATCCTGTAAGTAGATTGGGATTGCATTGTCCCTAGACATGGTGAGGTGTCTTAAAGTGATAAGGACTAATCATCCTGTAAGTATATTGGGATTGCATCATCCCTAGACATGGTGAGGTGTCTTAAAGTGATAAGGACTAATCATCATGTAAGTAGATTGGGATTGCATCGTCCCTAGACATGGTAAGGTGTCTTAAAGTGATAAGGACTAATCATCCTGTAAGTTGATTCGGGATTGCATCATCCTTAGACATGGTGAGGTGTCTTAAAAGGATAAGGATTGATCATCCTGTAAGTTGATCTGGATTGCATCATCCATAGACATGAGAGATGTCTTAAATTGAGAGGGATTGATCATCCCATAAGTGGATCAGGATTGTATCATCCTTGGACCTATGTCCTAAAGTGAGAGGGATTGACCATCTCGTAATTGGATCATGTGTGTTGCAGGGTATGTTGCTGTTGTGTATACTTGTATCAGTGTGGATACTTGTATTGATAGATGTATTAGTGAGAATACATGCTTTTGATGATAGATGTATTAGTGAGAATACATGCTTTTGATGATAGATGTATTAGTGAGAATACATGCTTTTGATGATAGATGTATTAGTGAGAATACATGCTTTTGATGATATATGTATTAGTAAGAATACATGTTTTGATGATAGATGTATTGGTGAGAATACATACTTTTGATGATACATGTATTGATTAATGTACTTGTATGGTTGAGGATACTTGTGTTGTAGATCGAGATGATCCAGATGCTGTAGATCGAGATGATCCAGATGCTGTAGATCGAGATGATCCAGATGTTATAGATCGAGATGATCCAGATGCTGTAGATCGAGATGATCCAGATGTTGTAGATCGAGATGATCCAGATGCTGTAGATCGAGATGATCCAGATGCTGTAGATGAGATGATCCAGATGCTGTAGATCGAGATGATCCAGATGCTGTAGATCGAGATGATCCAGATGTTGTAGATCGAGATGATCCAGATGCTGTAGATCGTGATGATCCAGATGCTGTAGATCGAGATGATCCAGATGCTGTAGATCGAGATGATCCAGATGTTGTAGATGAGATGATCCAGATGCTGTAGATCGAGATGATCCAGATGTTATAGATCGAGATGATCCATATGCTGTAGATCGAGATGATCCAGATGTTGTAGATCGTGATGATCCAGATGCTGTAGATCGAGATGATCCAGATGCTTTAGATCGAGATGATATGACAATGCTGATGATCGTGAGATAACGATGCGGATGATCGTAAGATGACGATGCTAATGATCGTGTGATGATGATGCTGATGATCGTGAGATGACGATGTTGATGATCGTATGATGACGATGCTGATGATCGTGAGATGACGATGCTGATGATCGTGTGATGACGATGCTGATGATCGTGAGATGACGATGTTGATGATCGTGTGATGACGATGTTGATGATAGTGAGATGACGATGTTGTTGATCATGTGATGACGATGCTGATGATCGTGTGATGGCGATGCTGACAATCGTGAGGATTCAGATATTGATGTTGCTGTAGCTGTTTGAGTGCTGCAGAAGATAAAGACTCAGTATTGAAGATGTTGATGTTCCAGTATTGAAGATATTCCAGTAACTGGTTGAGTTACTGATGATGTTGAGAAAGCTTCCAATGATTTATAGATGTATCATGTATGATGTTGATGACTCCTTGCTCGTGCAGATGCTGTTATAATATCCTTCTCGTTAAGGGGGAGTGTTGAGATATTGTAACTTCAAAGAATATTATATTTGTACTTTATTATTCCGGAGATGATTCATTCCTCCGTGAAGATCTTATTGTATATCCGGAGATGTTTATTCCTCCGTCGGAATGTGGTAACTTGGGTTATTAGACTTCCCTAGTGGGGGTCGGCCCTGTATGTGTTATGTGGGTCAAAGGGTTATTAGACCACCCTAGAGGGGTCGGCCCAGTCAGTTATAATGGGGTATTTAACCTAATGGTTAAATACGAGCCTACATGTACTTGTGTAAAATACATATCAGAGTAGTGTATAAATAGAGGAGGTGTGTTCCTCATTATACACATTCACTCACTTGAGGAGAGCGCACTTGTGGAGGAGAGGTCTGCTATTGTGGAGGAGGAGATCATGTCTCAGGGTTTCATCTTTGTATATTGCTGGTCATCTATATTGAGGAAGCTTTGCTGGGTTTTCTACCCCATGAGGGTTTCCCAGGATAAATCTCTGTCTCTTGTGTTTATGCTGTGCTTGTTGTTTCTTCAGTGATCCTGTATATGCTATTATTGTGAAATGGAATGTAATGCTGCTATTTTCTGTCTTAGCATCTTGAATTTTAACAGAACGGTTGTAGATGAGGGAAGGTCTATGTGCGTGATGGCTATTTATTGTTGGTGAGCTTTAGGCTCCCCTGAGTTGGTTCCTTCTATAACACTTCTTACTGCTTTCGATGGAGGATCTTTACATCCTCATGGGATTTTACCCTCCTTTGAAATCCAGTTAGCAGGGAAAGTGGTTTGAGTGGAAGTCGAGGTTGTATATGCTCATCTTAATTACAATTTGTTATTGGGAAGGAGCTGGACGTATGCTATGCAAGCCATTCCATCATCCATTTTTCGGGTCTTGGTGTTTCCTCATGAAGGAAGGATCGTCACAGTTGACTAATTGTCCTTTACCCAGAAAAATAACACAATCTCTTATGAATCAAAAATTCTGATGATTGATCAAGCACGTCCACCCAATGAGAGATTAGGAGTAGGTTTATATTTTTCTCTTACGGGAACTTTTGATTTGCCTGCTCCTGTGAGTTATATTGGTTTAGCGAGTACTTGAAACAATGTTTCAGTATCTAAGGATGTTTTTACAATCTCTAATAGAATTGATCCTTGGATCTTACCCACTCAGGATGAATCAATAGTGCCCTTGTCTGTGGAAGAAGTTTCCTAAAAATCATTATGAAAAACTGCCATGGATTCCATCTCTACTCCTTGAGTCTCCGAGGAGTTGGATGCTGATTATGTGCCTAGATAGGCAGTGGATTCTTCTCATTCTTTTGACTGTTTAGAAATGGTTTTGCCTTCAGATGGAGCCATTTTAGAAGCTATGGTAGGCATTGATCAACCTTAGGAACATATGCATCATAGATCCTACTTCCTTCTAGAGTTAGACATGATTGAGAATGACAAATTCCGTGTGAGACTTGGTGGGGATGTTGATCAACCCATTAACCCTTTGGCGAAATAGGGAATTTTTACTGAAGGCAATATGGGTAATATATCATAAATGATTCCAATCAATATCTCTATAAAACCCAATGTTGTGGAAAATATTTTTATTAGTGCGAACTATTCTCTTGAGGAAATTCGCATGTACACCGATCTGTTTACATAATTCCGTAATGTTTTTTCCTGGTCATATGAGGAGATGCCATGCATCGAACTGTTTATTGTTGAACACGAGATTAAGACATATCCGAATGCTAAACCTGTTCGAAAAAATCTTCGTCCAGTTAACCCACAGAAAGCTCAAGCTGTAAAAGTTGAAGTAGAAAAGCTCTTGAAAGCCGGTTTTATCTATCTTATCGCAATGACGGAATGGGTTTCTAACCCGGTTCATGTTGATAAAAAGAAAGGTATTATTCGATTTTGCATTGAATTTAGGGATTTGAATAAAGCATGTCCTAAAGATAACTACCCCACGCCTTTTATTGATTAGATAGTAGATGTGTGTGTGGGTAACGGAATACTTTATTTTATGGACGGATTTTCAGGATATAACCAAATCCAAATCAATCCCGAACATCAACACAAGAATGCTTTTATCTGTCCCTAGGGTACTTTCCCTTATAGGAAGATGCCTTAAGGTTTGAAGAATGCTGGAGCTACTTTCCAATGAGCAATGAATTTTTCTTACCATGATATCAAAAATATAGTTGAGCCGTACCTGGATGATCTCCCCGTGTGATCTCGAAAGAGACGAGATCATCTAGACCATCTACAACTTGTGTTTGAATGATGCAGGCATTACAAGATCCGTTTGAATCTTCACAAATGTGTGTTCTGCATCGATTCTGGATGACTGCTAGGTTTCATTGTTTCCAACAAAGGGATTATGGTCGATCCATTGAAAGTAAGGCTATCATTAAATTGCCTCCTCCTCGCAACATTTTTCAACTTCAAAGTCTACAAGACATGTCCAACTTCCTCAGATGGTTCATATTTAACTATGCAAAAAATACTAAAGGGTTCATGCGTCTACTCAAATAAGATACCCCATTTTTATGGGACGAGGTTGCTCAAAAATCATTTGAGGATTTGAAAAAAGCATTATTATCAGCCCCTTTGTTGAGTCCGCCAAATTATACTCAATACTTTATTCTATATCCGGCAACATTTGATTCTACAATTGTCATAATTCTAGGTCAGGAGGATGACCAACTCTAGGAGCACGTCATCTATTATCTCAGTCATGATTTGGTAAGACCTGAACTTAAGTATTCTCATGTTGAGAAGTTGGCACTTGCATATGTTTATGCTGTTCAGAGGCTTCTCCATTACATTTTATTGCGAACCACTACAGTTATTGCAGACATGCACGTCATCTATTATCTCAGTCATGCTTTGGTAAGACCTGAACTTAAGTATTCTCACGCCGAGAAGTTGGCACTTGCAGCTGTTTACTATGTTTAGAGGCTTCACATTACATTTTATTGTGAACCACTACCGTTATTGCATACGTCAATCCATTTCAGTGTGTTTTAACTCGACGCATAATTGGGGGAAATTTTAATAAATGGATTGTTATACTTCAGTAGTTTGATCTCACTTTTAAGTCTTCTAAATATAAAAAGTCTCTAGTGTTCGCTAAGCTCATTTCAGAGTGTAAAATGTAAGCATAGCATTTCTATGAAACAGAGCCAACAATCACTAGAGATACATGCAGCAAATAATATGTCAAAAACACTGATGCAAAAGGTTTGCACCAGATCATGCATTATCATTAACTCAAAAGATAATTACAATGTGTAACAATGGCTACAATAAGCCAAGCAATTCGAATTCCAGAGTGGTCATTCGAATTGAATGGATGAGAGTGGCTTACTTGGAAGTTAACACCACTTGGCACATCAATTAACCACTTAACTACCATAAGACTGACTCAAACTGACTCTGAAACTGTCTAACTGAGTCTAACTGATTTAGAACTCAACTGATTGCCCAAAAATAGGGGAGGGCACCTTTATGTCCGCATTTAACTGAATAGTAGGTGAAAATAACACAAGATGAAGTCAACTAGTGTAGTAGGGCGCCTTCTAGTCTCTAGTTGGTTGTATAAACTAGTAAATGCTGTTAGTTGGACTAAGTAGTGCACATTAGTAATGAAAATCACGCCTTGAATGGTGGAGGAGGCTCAGTTGATGACCTAGTTGGATCCTAGAATGTAGGAGGAGGCCCAATTTATTGAAACTATGACATGCTGATGATGTAAGCACATGATTGAGTCAAAATACTTAGGATAAGTGGCAAATTAAGCTGTGAGTCTCAAATAAATGATGTGTGGTTGGAAAATTCTCCAACACAGAGTTCCCTAGTGGCGAGGATTCTAAATTTGAATATGATTCATTCCCTGATGAACACATATTCTTAATTTATAGCTCTGATCCGTTGTATGGGGATATTTTAATCTATCTCTAGACTTTGAAGTGTCTGTTAGGATAACTAATACTCCAACCTTGTCCACCTTAGCATTATTTTTCTTATCCTAGTATTGGATGATGTCATCGACCCCCTAGTGGTGTGGAGACGTCATCTAGGCCTCATTAGCCACTTGATGTGCCTTGCATGCATGATTTTAGTCCCACAAGAGTTAGTTCCCTACATTTTAGGAGCTAACTCAGTGTTCTAGTTCAGTTCACCTGATTTCCTGACTCTAGTGGGGGGTTTGAGCTCCGATCACCACTGATTGTGATTTAATGCACCCCTTTTTGGTTGACATGCATGAAAAAATCAGTGATGCACCCTTATTGATTAATTAATTGAGAATGACTTGAGTTCATCGATTCATGGTTGCGTTGATTTGAGCTTGGAACCTCCGGAGCACTGCAGTGGTAACAATTCCTATGTTAGACTGACTGGGATTCAAATTCTCTCTGGGTATTCGAATTTCCTCTATTGTAACATATATTTTGACTAAACTGATTAATGGATAATGACACACATTTTTGTGCACATCTAAGTTTCAATGCACGTTTAATTTTACTACTCAATTTATCGCAATTTTCACTGTAATTCATCTTTCTTCCTAATTATTTCATTGTGAGATTTTCTCAGGCTCAATGATCTATTGTGTTACAAAATTTCACATGGTATAAGATCCAAATAGGGCAGGTTTATCTCCAATTTGATATTTTTTGCAGTATTTTGAGAAGTTTTCAGTGCAACAGTAGCAGTAGTTTTGGTTTGTATTTGCTCCAGCAGTTACACATGGAGAATTCAAATGCTCATTTGTCTCCAAGAATCCTGATACCCTTCAATTATCTTGATTGGAGGGATGATATGCAAATGGTATTGCACAAAAAGAGTGTTGACTCAAACCCAGTTGATAGGGGTTCCCAGTACTGTTGACACCCAAACCACCACGACCTCCCTGAGCACCAGCCTAGACAGGTTTTACCCTGTCCAGCAACACCTGCAGAGCAGATGAGGTCTCACCTGAGATGTTCGAGGGAGAGTTGACGGAATCATGTTTCCGCCGAATGAAGGAGGATGTATGCGGCTCAATTACTTGACTTATTACAACATTTCAGAAATAGATCTATGCATTTAACTCAGACATCATTCACATTCATGGCATCATTCAACATAACCATTCATAATCGCAACAGATATAACATTAAAGCATTAATCGTAGCAAGGAAACATTGCACCATTCATATTTTCATATTGCGAAAAGCATTACCATAAATCATCAGGAAAAACATAGGAATTCTGCTCAACAACTCTGTCTCATTATATTAACTCCGCAAAACCTAGATACAAAATACTCCGCTTCAGACCAAGATCTCCAAAAGGGTTTCAATAAAAGATTAGATCTAGCTTCGCTTATTCAAAACCTACACACCTACATCTATTTATAGGCTTTCGCCTTTACATTGCTTGTCCACTTACTAACAACTTCCTAACTGACATTGACCCAAAATCTAACTATTGTGGTCCAAATGACCCAAAAACCTGCATACCGCGGTACAATTGACAAAAAATTACATAAGATATCATCATTTGCACTTCGTCTTTTCGGCTTCTGCGGTATCTCAGCACTTGCGGTGCTACGATAATGACCCATCTAATTGCCTGCCAATAGGCCCCCAACACAATCTTGTGGCTTTCCCTCGAGCCACGTCAGCAGGGCATGGTGTACTTGGTGGTCTTGACCCTGAAATCCTCGTCCTGTTGATCGACTTCCGTGACCTTCTCCTTTAATGCCATAGCCACCGCCTGACTATCGATCACATCCTAGGAAGATGGATGCTCACTTAGCTTCGCTGCAACTTGTTGGCGACCTTCCTGTACAACCTGTAGTGCTGCACCGGCTTTAGTCACAAACTGACCGCCAATCTTCTGGAACTCCTCCAACTGCGTAGCGTGCTTCTTCTGATGCTCGTCGGCCTTGGTGATGCGCTGTTGCAACTCTTTTAAGTCTGTGGACTTGGAAACCTACTCCATTGGTGGCATCGTGCGCATCACCGTCTTTAGTGTCGCTAACTGCCCCTCTGCTTCCTACCTGAGATTAGTCAACTGTTCAATCTGCTCGTCTTGAATAATGCATCCCCAAAACTGTACGGTGTCTACTGTAAGTTTTGTCACTATCGTTTCCAGCTCCTCTATGTGTGCCACCACCTCCTCAATGGCACATTTTCGTTCATCCACCTATGCTTGGGGTGTGCCAAGGTTCACCAGGGCTATTAACTCCTGATTTTCATGCTGCAGCTGGGCAATGACAACCCCAAGTTGCTGCATGCGTTGAATCATGCCCAATGCTATGGTGGGCTCCGACACATGGTGACAAGCCTCAGCAATGGCTGTCTGCACCCGCACATTTTGATCCCACAAGGTGGCCTTCTCCAGAATGAGGCGATCCTGTGCCTGCTTCAATTATTCGATCACTCGAGCCTTCTCAGCCCGTTCTTTCTTAATGTCCTCTTCCAACTCATCCATGGCCATTTGCGCTGTAGCATATTGTATTGCTTCCTTAGTCTTGCCGTGATATTTTTGTCATTATTCTTCCCCTGAAAATATTGTGATGGGTTGACCCCAGCCTTCAGAAGCCTTGTGATTTCAGAAATGAGGTCCACCGTGACAGTGACCTGCTTGTCTAACCAGAGAATGCCGCCATGAAAATAGGCCAGCAGCTATTTCACGTAGGCATTCGCTTCCGGCAACCGCCCAAAATGTGGCATGTTGATCATCCCCAACAACCTTGACTTCTCCAAACCGCGCACCCAGTCCTGTGGAATGTGTGGTGTCGGTCCAGTCTGCCCTGCAGCTCGTGGGTTAAAGGGCTCCGTCATAACATCTTCCAGTGCCAACAAATCATGATCATCATATTGCAGCTACATTAATGCAGGCACGATATCGGTGGTACAGCTCATCCTAGGTGGAATTGAGGACATTCTGAGGTGATACCATTGGTTCTTCGTGGGCCTCCTCGGCTGCATACTTGGTCGACATGGAGGTCAGTAGCCCAGGATATCCGCAGCAAACACGCATGCTCATACTGTATATTCCACAACACCATAGCTTGTTGGGCTCGCCTTATGGTCCTCTTTTGGCACTTGAGCAGTGGAGCGGGTCAGCCGCTTCTCAGGTCTTGGGGAGATCTACTGCGTTCCCCCCCTCTTCTATCGCATAATAGATGACAATCCCACCGGCATGATGGAAACCTCTACCTCTAGATTGAACTCCTCGTCAATATGAACAGGGATGAGGGGTGACTCGGCTTCACTGGAAATCTCCACCGTATCCGGCTCACCCGGCATGTTGCACGCAATTCCCTCAATGCCAACAATTGGCGCAAGCGTACTCAGCTCAAGAACTTGCTCAACAGACCACCACTACACTCTACAACACAACTCACCCTTACCTAATTCAACAATCAGGAGCTGAAATCACTTGCTAAAAATATGTATCTTCTGACCATCCTCTGCTCGTTCTTATAACACGCAACTCAATCCCTCATAATCATGACTAAATCATGCATTAATTCAGACCAAATCCTGCCTTAATGACCCAAATCCATCGTCAATCCTGTCATCCGATCGGCCAGATCGACCATAAATTCCCATCATTCGAACAAGTGCCGTTAATTAACTATCTTAAACTTTTGGCATTTATTGTTGATTTGACACAGTCGTAGTCCTGCCACTATCGCGGACCGCTCCTAACGTGCGGCACAAGCCTCCTTGCTTGTGCATTCTGTCCCTGTCGGTGCGCCATCCTGCCACCGAGCATCCTGCATTTTTTTTTTTCGATGCGACTCAGGCATCGTGCTGCTCCAAGCCTAACCTGTAGGGCTTCAACCTGCCGCCATTGATCAACTTTGGGAGCATCGATCCATCTAACTGCTGCAACTGTACTGCTCTGCCTGAAGTTATGTGACTGATGCGATATGGACCAAGCCAATGCATCTGCAATTTTCTTGGATGTTTCATAAACTTGCTGTCATACAACAACACCAAGTCACACTGCTGAAACTGTTTGTTTTTGATGTGGCGATCATGCCAAGCCTTCTGGCGATCCTTCTCCACACTCTGATGGAATCCTGTAATAAAGCGATCTTCTTCCAATTGTATTAACTGCGTTAGCCATTCTTCTAATGCCGCTGCATCATCCATACTTGTGGCTGTCGCTATGCGTAGACTCGGAACAATGTACTCCATAGTCATAATCACTTCTTTCCCATACACCAGCTTGAATGGTGTTCATCCCGTCAACCTTTTACATGTGGTGCGATACGCCCACAAGACTGCTGGGATTTTCATATCCCAGTCATCACGATTCGTGTTGCACACCTTTGTCATTGCGTGTTCCAATATCTTGTTGAAAGCTTCCATTGTGCCATTTTTCTGCGATGATATGGCGTACTCTTCTTGTGCTGTATCTGTAGTTCCTCCATCAATGCGTTGATGGTGCGATTGAGAAAGTGAGTGCCTTGATCACTCATCAATGTCTTGGGGGGCCAAATCAAGTGACAATATTGTCAAACAAGAAACATGTGTCTGCTGCTGCAGAACAATCAATTACTAGTGCAGCCTCCGCCCATCTTGTCAAATAATCTGTCGCCATGATGATGTATCTTGCACTAGTATGCTTCCTAGGTAGGTTGATTGGTCCCACAAAATCCACTGCCCATTTTTCAAATGGCTGTAGCGTCAATTGAGGTATTAGCAACATCTCATCCCTCCTGGAGGGCTTCCCGGTTCTTTGACAAACATCACAGGACCGCACATAGTCTATCACATCACTGTGCAGCGTGGGCCACCAGAGCCTCGCGCGAAGCACCTTCCTGGCAGTTGCACGAACTCCATAGTGCCCCCCAGCTACTCCGACATGCGCTTCTGAAAATATATGCCCTTTCTCATGAGGCAAAACATAATGCCACATTATCTCATCGGAGCCCAATTTGTATAACTCGCCTGCAATTAGCTGGAAATCTGCATCCTTGACCACCAACTGCTTCTTTAGACTAGTGGTGAACTCCTCGGGTGCAGTACCTGTCACCAGAAACTGAATGATTTCTTCACAGTAGACATTGGCTACATCAACCTTAAAGAGTTGCGCATCATGCAACCCGTCTTCGATGTTAGTTGGCTCCTCGCCTGTCTCAATCCGCGACAGATGATTAGGTCCAGCATTCAAACATCCTGGCTTCACAATCACTTCAAAATTGAACTCCTGAAAAAGAAGTAGCTAATGACATATCTTCCCCCCCAACACAGGCTTATTGACCAGGTATTTTAAGGTAGGATGGTTTGTGAACATCTTAAAGTGTCCTCCCAATAAATAGTGCCGAAACTTCTGCAGCGCATAGACCATTTCCAGGCCTTCCCACTCTATAGTGGTATAGTTCCTTTCTGTGGATGACAACTTGCGACTGGAAAAAGCAATGGGGTGATCTAGATCCCCTTCCCCTGGCTGGGCAAGCACCACTCCCAGTGCTATCGATGATGCATCAACATGGACATGGAATTCCTTACTCTAGTCCGGAAATACCAGTATCGGTGTTGAAGCCATCTTAGCCTTCAGTGTCTCAAAGCTGTCTTGACATTCAGGGCTCCATTTAAATAACGCATCTTTGTTCAATAACTTCTCCATAGGGGCTGTAATCACTACATAACCCTTGATGAACTTGCGATAATACTCGGTGTGTCCCAACGTCGCTCTCAACTGCTTAACATTAGTCGACGGTGTTAAGCTCATAATAAGCGCAATCTTTGCTGGATCGACTAACAACCCCTTCTTGCACAAAATGTGACCCAGTAGTATTTCGAATGGTGCACAAAAGATGCACTTCTTCAAGTTCAGCGATATCTGATGCTGTCGAAAACGCTCCAACATCAACCGAAGGTTTTCCAGATGATCGCTAATCAAGCCATAGACTGTCCAATCATACATGTATACCTGCAAAAAGTTCTGAATGAAATCCCTCAACGCGGCAAGGACAACCCGCGAGAATATTGCAGGGGCGTTCTTCAACCCAAACGACATCACTGTGTACTGAAAAATGCCCCATTCTGTCACAAAAAGTGTCTTGTGGCGGTCTTCCTTGGCGATTTGGATATGATGATAGCCAAAGAAACCATCCATGAAAGAATACATCTCCTGGCCACCCACACCTTCGAGAACCTCGTCAGTAAACAGGGTTGGAAATGGATCATGCAAACAGGCGTCATTCAACTTCCGCAAATCGACACAAATGCGCACTTCACTAGTCTTCTTGTCCTGCACCACCATAGGACTGATCCATTTTGACTCCTCAACAAGTTCAATAATGCTAGCGTCCAACATGCGATCAAGTTCTACCTTGACCCTCTCCTTATGGCGTGGATTTAGGCGATATGGGCGCTGTCTGATTGGCTTGGAATCTGGTTTGAGCGGCATCTTCATCTCCCCTAAATCACCCAAAATACCTTTCATCTCAGAAAACTTAGTAGGAAACAAGTCTTGGAATTCATGTAGCAAGTCGTTGACCTTTCCCATCATCTCATCATCCCAATAATCCCCAACATTCATGAACTTGGGACTGGCCTCTGTCCCAATATTGACCTTACAGAGCTTCAATGGTTGGCTGATCGGATCACTTGGCACATCAGGTGCTACGATATCGTGACTTCCTTCAGATTCTGGAATATTGACATTCCGCGGATCATCACCATCTTCTAGCCCACTAGTGATATTGTAACATTCCATCATAGATTGCATTTGGTAGTGCGTATGCAGATCCGCCGGATATGCCACTGGAACAACCTTTAGAACCACATTGCAGATGAGCTGCAAAGCATTATGGACATCTGGGTTGGCATCCGCGAAGCTGAACGTATGAGTAAAAAAAACTGTCAACCCCAAGCAAGTAGTAATTCCCCCCCACAATTCAACTACAGTATACCATGATAGCGGCATCTCATCCAAAGTATGGACAAAGGCATGGACCCACTCATCTTTTGGTCGCGACGCCCACAATGTCTAACACTCCATCAAATGATCGCCAGGGTCATTTCGTCCATCATATTTCCTTATATGGTAGACTTCAGTATCGCCGAAACAAACCGTCATCAATCATCGACACTGTGGCCGGCCTACAATCGACTTCTTATGTGTCGCCCACCAGCGTGCTGGAGCAGCCTTCAGTGATTCCTCCAATGCCAGCAATCGCTGTGGTTCTGGAACTTTGTCCTCGAACGCCACTAGAAAGTCAGGCAAGCCAGGCATCCATTCATATACTGGTAGTGTAACCATTTCAGTGGCAACGCGGCATAATGACTGCATGATTAACCCACACTTGCAGAGTGACACCTTATGCAAGCGATTCTGCCAATGTTCTAAAGCATCGTCAGAGTTGAAAGACGTAGAGCTGTCACTACGCCATCCAAGCTCACCGTTGGCAGTCGGATGAATATAATCTTCTAAAATATTAAATGCATGGTCCCATCCGTTGGGATCTTCATCCTTCAATGGTTCAATGTATCTGCGTCCTTCAGCCGGATCCAACGGGGCTATAACTCTGAGATCATGGTTTTCAAAATTCATCATCCACTTTTTAAAGTTGATTACTGCTCCGCTGTCGTTATCCCATCCAATCCCCAGCAATGCGGGATAAGAGCTTCCCCCTTCAACTACTTCGATGACGTCAAAGTCAACATAAGTATTCATTCCCTCAATATCCACCACTAGGCATGGAACTCTCCCAATCGGTGTCACCTTGGCATGATTAGCTAGCCAGAGCTGTACAAGAGACCAGCTCAATGGGGGCTCCCCATTTTCTGCCATGCCTGCTTGGTTAGGATGTTGACATCCGAACCAAGATCCAGAATAACCGAATCAACTTCATAGTCCCCAATTTGTATGTTCATGCGCATCTCCTTACCTGTCTTCCGTTGTTGTAAGGAGTTTACCGTGGACTCTTGTTGTCCCCTAACTGGTCATTGCAACAATCCCTCGATCTCAACAAGGGTAGCGGGATCCTTCTCCAACAATAAACAACTCTCAATTTTTTTTTGCAAGGTTCCATATTGCGCCGATGGACCTGCCTCTGAAGTGGCATCAAAGACAGGGGGCATGTCACAAATAATAGCCTTACCGTGATCTTGGTCCATTACACGATGCGCCTGAATGAATGCATCACGCTCGGACTCAATGTAAAATTACACCTTCTTCCCTGCCAATCGAATGAGTGGGTGTGAGCTATCCCCTCCTATCGTTGTACCTCCACGAGTGATAACTGTGACAGCCGCATCTTGTGACCTTGGCTCCACAGAAATTGTCACAACACTCGCACCCCGATTCTGGTTCAGTGGCGGAATCCTCGGTTGGTTCACGTTCTAGTTAGCATTCTGATTTGGAAATTGGTTCTGGTTCTGTGCCGGTTGCTGTACTTGATTCTGGACTGGCTGCTACGCCTGATTCTAATTCTGCAACTGTGGAACATTCCTTGCTTGCCATCGTGCAATCAATTGTGGGCAGTTTTCTATAGTATGATTTGTAACAAAGCAAAATGTACACTGCGTCTGCAGTAGTGGGAAATCTTGCTGGTAGTGTCCCCATACCGCACATTGATAGCACTGAATAGGTCCACGACCTCCTCGTTCTCCACCATGACCAAATACTCTGCCATGTCTGCCTTGGAATCCTCCCCAGAATCCGCCCTGCTGTTGGTATTGTGGTTGATTGAACTGTTGCTGCATAGGATTTGGTTGCATGCCTTGGCCTTGCTGCGCATACTGTGGTTGCTGAACGTACTGTGGCTGCTGTGGAGCCATTTGCATTGGAGCATATTGCGGCATAAACTGCTATGGTTGTTGCTGCGGTACAAACTGCACCTGTGGTTGAGGTAGCGGCTGGGATACCTGCGGTTACGGTTGTTGTACGGAATGCTGGTTGTCCTTCACATAGAATGCATCGTACGTTCTCTCCTGAAGCAACCCATATGCACGACAATCTTTGTCTTCATGTCCCACATATTTACAGAATGTACAATACAGATTCATTGGTTTTGTGACCATCTTCTGCATGTATTAGCATTCCTCATGGCAGTGCCCATATAGCTGACAGATGCGACAACACGACATACCGCCACTATTCAACGGGTTTGGTGCCCCTGAAACCAAATAATTGCGGAATTCAGGGAAATTGTCCTTAGTATGCCCCTCTCCTCGACATTGCGTACACCATACTTCTCGCTGTTCCTTGCCCTTCTTAAGATCTTGCAGCTGTATGGTCAAGTTAGCCAGCTGTGTCCCAATCTACGACATCCTAGCTGCGTTTTCACCAATCGGCGAGGCTTCCAACTGCATTGCAATATCCAGAGCTTCACTTGGTGTTGTAATGTTCTGTTGCATCAACGGTAATATAATGTGTGGGAATAATGATACGATGAACCATTCCTTGTGTTGGACAGTGCTCATGTTGAAGCTGGCCCTTGCCATCAACATCTTAAATCGCTGGTCAAAGTCCCACACCGTTTCATTGGGATACTGCTTAATCTCTTTTAGTTCTGTAATATACTGTGCTTCAGACTTGGGTTTTTTGAATTCTGCAATCAATCCTTTCCTGATATTGTCGAGCGTCTTCTCCGGAGCTCCTATAGGGACTAGAACAAACTTCATAAACCAGCCTAATGCACGACCTCGCAAAGTTGTCACTAACTGTCCTTTCTTAGCATCATCATCAGTAATTTGCTTCACGGTCCATACTGCCTCACATAAGAACCAGTATTGTTCCAGCTTATCTATTCCATTTCCATGGAATAGCGGCAACTTCATATCCTCGCTTGCCATCCTGTGCTTCCTTCCTACAGTCGCTGAACTACTAGCAATCAAGTTTTGTTGACACGGTGGTGTCAAAGTTGTGTTTCTTACTGGTTGTCAGATAATGAGCGGAGGTATGGGAACGTTGCTTCTGGGGTATGGTCCTACCTCTATCCTGGGAGTAGCTTGGTTGTCCTTGTCCGAACTGTGAGGTCGCTTCATCCCGTGTGGTCTTCCTTTGGGACCTTGCTGTTCGATCACAGCAGGACCTTCTCCTATCCTCTGCCTCTTTTCCTGTCGAAACCTTTCTCCTCCCCTTGTAAGACCACTCTCTTCCTCGGCTTCACTCACAGTCTCGTCATGACATGCACCCATCTACCCCTTATCATTCCATGTACCACGCCCCTGCTGTCGCAGTACCCACGGCCTCCGCCCACTAGGGTTTTAACTGATCCAGATGCCTCTTCAATATACCCTTCTCGCAAATAAGCATCTTAATAGACAGTTGGAGAGACAGTAAAAACCTTCCTCGTGGTCCATGGAAGAAATATCTTTCAGCTTCACTATAGGATTTGTTCGTATCGACCTCAAATTCAATGATATAGCCTTCTAATATGCTATCAAGCCAAACTTTGACAGCTCGCGATGCCTTGTTGTCGACTTCTTGCAGCTCCTGGATCGACTCCGGGGTCCAGGTCGTCAGTTCACCACCTTGGAAGTTCCTCTTCTGAAAAGTCAACTTTGCCAACCACTCAAAGAAGATGACTGGGAACTCGCAGAAAAAATATTCGCTCGGGCCGTTGTGAATATATCGTTCCACCCACTGATCTACCATTAGTTAAGAGTTCTGACTTTCTTCTTCAGAAAATTCTTGCAACTTCTGATCAAAACCATCCTTGTATCTTTGGTTGCGTCGGATGCCACAACATATCCTCCTTTCACTTCGCGCTAGGTCCTGGCAACAGAACCATTTGTTGACTCAAACCCAGTCGACAAGGGTTCCCATCACTGTTGACACCCAAACAACCGTGACCTCCCTGAGCACTGACCCAGACAGGTTTTACCCTGTCCATCAACACGTACAGAGTAGATGAGGTCTCACCCGAGATGTTCAAGGGAGAGTTGACGGAACCATGTTTCCACCGAATGAAGGAGGATGTTTATGGCTCAATTACTTAACTTATTACAACATTTCAGAAATAGATCTATGCATTTAACTCAGAAATCATTCACATTCATGGAATCATTCAACAGAACCATTCATAATCGCAACATATATAATAGTAAAGCATTAATCGTAGCAAGGAAACATTGCATCATTCATATCTTCATATTGCAAAATGCATTACCATAAATCATAAGGAAAAACACAAGAATTCTGCTCAAAAACTCTGTCTCATTATATTAACTCTACAAAACCCAGATACAAAATACTCTGCTTCAGACCAAGATCTCCAAAAGGTTTTCAAGACAAGATTAGATCCAGCTTCACTTATTCAACACCTACACACCTACATCTATTTATAGGATTTCCCCTTTACATTGGTTGTCCACTTACTAACAACTTCCTAACCAACACTGACCCAAAATCTAACTATTGTGGTCCAAATGACCCAAAAACCCGCATACCTCGGTATAATTGACAAAAAATTACATAAGATATCATCATTTGCGCTTCGTCTTTCCGGCTTCTGCGGTATCGCAACACTCGCAGTGTTGCAATAATGACCCATCTAACTGCCTGCTAACAAAGAGTATGTACAATGGGCAAGGAGGTCAAACCTCAAGCAGCTGTTGAGAAGGAAAAGTACTTGAACAGATTAGATGAGGATTTTGGTTTTATGTGTATTCAAATCTCCATAGATTTGCTCTTCCATCTTGATGGATTGAAGACACCAAGAGAGGTTTGGTTGAAGCTTGAAGCTCTCATTATCAAGAAAGAAGAGTCGAGAGGCCACATTTTGGAGAATGAATTAATTTCTCTTCAACCCAGTAGTTTCGAAACCATACATTAGTTCTTTTCAAAGTTCAAGTTCTTGGTTATGCTGTGCAAACAATGTGGCATTGCGAAGAAGGATGAGTAGCTGATGCTATCCATCCTAAGCAAGCTTGGTACTGAATTTTCAATATTTTTTTCTACCTTCCATTCTGGGAGATTGTAATCCCCAATTGGAAAATGCCTTCTTTAGATGCATTAATTGAATCCCTCATCCAAGAACAAGACAAACTAATTAAAATGGGCATCCTCAAGGCCTCCAAGAATCAGGATCTTATGGCTGGGGAGTCAAAAAGTGAAAATGATAAAGGGAAGTAGAAAGGTAAAGAAAATAAGCAATTTGAATCTAAGCAGAAGGAGAATCCCAATCCATCAGAAGGAGCCTCTAGCTCCAAGAAGGATAATCAAAATAGGTTTCAGAAAACCAAGTTTACGTATTGCAAGAAAAGAAACCATCCATAGAGATCTTGCACGAAGAAGACCATAGATCAAATGGACAAACTTCTCGAAAAAACATTTCCCTGCCAAAAGGCGCAATGAAGACTGATTCTAGAAGCAAGACAGATGATCATGAGAGATGCCATGCACTGAAGGTTGGATTCTCCCAATCACAAGCCATCCTCATGGAGCCTCCAACCACATGGTTTCCTCCAGAGAGTCATGTTCTTCTCTAGATCTCACTGATGGTCCTATTAATCACATGGCATATGATTCTCAAATATAAGCTAAAGAGAAGGGAACAATACAACTTGAGCATGGAAAGTTCAACAATGTTCTGTATGTGCCTTATCTAGCAGCAAATTTGTTATCGCTTTATCAGATGACACACATAGGTTGACCAAAGAAAGTTGTTTTTGGACCTGACACAGTTGAGGTTGCAAATATCTCATTTGCAAAACTGATAGCCAAAGGTGTTGCAAACCATGCCTCAAAGGCATATGAGTTCTCCTACTTTTTTCCATATTCACATAAAAGTGATCTCTTTACTCATGCAAATGAGACTAGCAGACTCTGGCATGAAATATTTAGACATCTAAATTTCAAGTACTTGCAGCAGTTGCACAAGGAAGAGATGGTTGAAGGATTGCCCTACATAAAATTATCTCAAGGAATCTACAAAGGTTTCTTGGTAGGGAAGCATCCAAAGCGAAAGTATGATGTTGGGAAGGAAAAGAGAGCTTCCTCTACACTTGATTTGATACACAGTGATGCCTTAGGACCGATGCCCACAACTTCTATGAATGGATCCACATACCTTCTGACCTTCATCGATGACTTCTCTAGGTTCCGTTGGATCTATTTTCTTAAGTAGAAGTATGAGGTATTAGAGACCTTCAAAGTTTTCAAGGCCTTAGTTGAGAACAATGTTGGGAAGAAGATCAAAGCACTCAGATTAGATAATGGAGGGGAGTGCATCAAAAAGGATTTGCAACATTTTTGTGCTTCCGAGGGCATTCAAATGCAACATTTTGTCCCATACACACCACAACAAAATGGTGTAGTTGAGAGGAAGAATAGATCACTGAAAGAGATGGCTACCTGTTTGCTTGAAGCAAGGAATCTTCCACCATATCTTTGGGAAGAAGCAGTGAATTGTTCCACATGCATTCGGAATAGGGTACCCCCCACAAATCTATGTATGGGATCACTCCATTCGAAGCACTGAAGGGACACAAATATGATGTCTCTCACCTGAGGGATTTTGGATCCAAGGCATGGGCCAGAATCCCATATGACAAAAGAAAATCTCTTCAACCCCAAAGTAGCGAATGCATTCTTCTTGGATATGAAGAAGATGCAAAAGCATACAAGCTGATGGATATTGCAACCAAAATATGCTTCACTAAAAGAAGTGTCATGTTCGATGAAGATCCATTGCATGATCTACAACTAGTTGAAGAACAAGGTATATCTGATTTACCTACTCCATTTGCACCTAATGATGTTTTTTCAGATAATCCACATTCAGATTCTGAATATGAGGACCAAGTTGAATCAGATCTTGATATTGAGTATGAAGATCAAGCAGATTTAGATCCAGATCCAACACCCACTCCCAATACAAAGCCTAAATGGGATCAAAAATTCCTTGAGGCTGTTGGGAACATAGTTGGAGATCCATATGACCATAGAAGAACCAAATCTCGATACCAAGATGCAAATATTGCACTATGTCATACAGATACACTTCTCCCTGATTGGTGCTACATGATGATGGGGTCTGATCCACAGTCCTTCAGAGAGGCTTTCCATGATCCGAGATGGAAGGTAGGCATGGATGAAAAATATTAGTCACTGCACAACAATGAGACATGGGATCTTGTCTCTCTTACCCCAGGGAGAAGCTATTTTAGTGCAAATGGATCTACAAAACAAAACTTGCTTATGATGGATCTACAACCAAGTAAAAATATCGGTTGGTTGCAAAGGGCTACTCACAAGTTCAGGGTTTGGAATACAATGAAACATTTTATCCTATAGCAAGAATGGATTCTGTAAGACTTGTTTTGGCCATTGTAGCTTTGAATATATGGGAGGTACATCACATGGATATGAAGAGTGCCTTCCTGCATGGTTACTTATAAGAAGAGATCTATATGAAAAAAACTGAGGGGTACACTGATGATCCATCCTTGGTATGCAGACTGAGGAGATCATTGTATGGGCTCAAGCAAGCCCCGAGGGCATGGTATGCCAATATGGATTCTTTCTTACTGTCACAAAAGTTTGAGAGATGCAAATATGACTGCAATGTATACATGTAGCAGAAGGGAGGTTTCCTACTATTGATTGTTTTGTATGTGGATGACTTGATCATCACCGGTGGTTCATTTATTGGGTTGAAGAACATCAAGTCTGCTTTGAGTAAATCCTTCTCCATGACAGATCTAGGACTGTTGAAACAATTTATTGGCCTCAAAGTAACTCAAAATGATTTAGGGATCATGATTTCACAGTCTAGGTATGCATCTGACTTGCTAAAAAATATACACATGTCTGATTGCAAAGCTGCAACATTTCCCTTCCTTTCTGGCATCGGATTGGAAGAAGGTGGTTCTACTCCTTTGGTTCATAGCACTTTGTACAGGAAACTGATTGGTATCTTGTTGTACTTGACACATGCAAGACCATATCTATCATATGCCGTTGGTGTTGTGGCTAGGTACATGCAAGATCCACAGAGTTGCATTGGAAGGTATTAAAGAGGATCTTCCACTATGTGCAGGGTATGAGAGATTTTGGTATTCATTATTCTGTTGGTGCTCAATTAGATCTGGTTGGTTTTACTAACTCAGGCTGGGCATGGTGACTTAGAATAAGCGATCTATATGAAACAACCTGATGGGTACACTGATGATCCATCCTTGGTATGCAGATTGAGGATATCATTGTATGGGATCAAGCAATCCCGAGGGCATGGTATGCCAAGATGGATTCTTTCTTACTATCACAGAAGTTTGAGAGATGCAAATCTGACTGCAATGTCTACATACAAAAGAAGGGAGGTTTCCTACTATTGATTGTTTTGTATGTGGATGACTTGATCATCACCAATGGTTCATTTATTGGGTTGAAGATCATCAAGTCTGCTTTGAGTAAAGCCTTCTCCATGACATATCTAGGACTATTGAAACAGTTTATTGGCCTCAAAGTAACTCAAAATGATTCAGGGTTCATGATTTCATAGTCTAGGTATGCATCTGAATTGATAAAAAAGTTCCACATGACTGATTGCAAAGATGCAACTTTTCCCTTCCTATCTGGCATCGGATTTTAAGAAGGTGGTTCTACTCCTTTGGTTGATAGCACTTTGTACAGACAAGTGATTGGTATCTTGTTGTACTTGACACATTCGAGACTAGATATATCATATGCTGTTGGTGTTGTGGCTAGGTACATGCAGGAGCCACATGAGTTTCATTGGAAGGTAGCAAAGAGGATCTTGCACTATGTTCAGGGTACGAGAGAGTTTGGTATTCATTATTCTGTTGGTGCTCAATTAGATCTGGTTGGTTTTACTGACTCGGACTGGGTTGGAGACAACACTAATAGGAAATCTACTTTAGGGTATGTGTTCATGTTGGGATCGAGAACAGTCTGTTGGTCAAGCAAGAAGCAAGTAGCACTCGCACTTTATTCATCAAAAGTAGAGTACAGAGGAGTTATGAATGCAACTATTCAGGCAATTTGGTTACATGGGATCTTGATAGAGTTTTTATCACTTCTCCTTCAGTAGAACTTTTGTGTGATAAAAAGTGCCATAAGGATCTCTAGTGATTCAGTTCATAAGAAAATGACCAAACATATTGATGTTCACATGCACTACATCAGGGAAATAGTGCACAACATGACGATCTCATTGCATTATTGTCCTACAGAGGAGATGATTGTAGAAATTTTTACAAAGTTTTTGAATCATAAGAGATTTGCCTATCTCAGATCTCTACTTGGTGTGAAAGATGTTTGAGTTCCCTGCTGTTCATTTTTGAGGGGGGTTTTGTTCCCATGAGGTTTTCCCCATTTCCTCAGGTTTCATGAACAATTATTTTTTATCATTAATTTTTATTGTATGCATGACCTTTGGTCTTAGTAACGAGGGCCCATGATGTCTAAGTTTGGATTAAGGGTGGGTGTTAGGATAATTAATACTCCAACCTTGTCCACCTTAGGATTATTTATCTTATCCTAGTATTGGATGATGTCATCGACCCCCTAGTGGTGTGCAAATGTTAGCTAGGCCTCATTAGCCACTTGATGCACCCTGCATGCATGATTTTAGGCCCACAAGAGTCAGTTCCCTACATTTAGGAGCTAACTCAGTGTTATAGCTTAGTCCACCTGATTTCCTGACTCTAGTGGGGGTTTTGAGCTCCGACACCACTGATTGTGATCTAATGCACCCATTTTTGGTTTACATGCATGATAAAATCAGTGATGCGCCCTTCTTGCTAGAGTCAGGAACTCAGGTGGAATGAGATAGAACACTGAGTTAGCTCCTAAAATGTAGGGAATTGACTCTGGTGGGCCTAAAATAATGCATGTAGGGCGCATCAAGTGGCTAATGAGGCCTAGATGACATGTGCACAACAATAGGGGGTCAATGACATCATCCAATACTATGATAAGACAAATAATGCTAAGGTGGACAAGGTTTTTCAAGAGAAGAGCAACGATGACTTTGACATAATGCTAAGAATTACCTCATAGTTGTTGATACTTTCTATAGAAGAGGGGTTGATTCCATTTTACATCGTTGCCTAAATCTTGAAGAGGCTGAGTTTGTGTTGAATGATTCCCACAATGTAGCTTGTGGGGGTCATATATTTGGGTTGGAAACAACTTAGAAAATATTACGTACTGGTTATTTTTGGCCCACCATCTTCAAGGATTGTGTAGAAGCTATTACGTGATGTCATCTATGTCATCTCTTCACCAAAAATATGCAAGCACATCCAGCTCCCTTATTCCCCGTAATCGCAGTGGGACCCTTCACCAAGTGGGGGGTTCATTATATGACATGTAACCCAGTTTCTGTTGGGGGGCATTAGTACATTATTGTCAATGTAGATTACTTTACGAAGTGGGTAGAGGAAATGCCTACTGTGAATGCAGATGGAGAAACTCTATCCTATTTCACATTCAATCAGATTATCTCTAGATTTGGTATCCCCAAAGGGATTGTTACAGATCATGGTAGAAATTTTCAAAATAACGTGATGACTGATTTGACTACTATGCTTGGATTTAGACAAGAGAATTCATCTCCTTTCTGTTCGCAAGAAAATGGACATGTCGAAGTAGTGAACAAAAATTTGAAAACCATTCTCCAGTGCATAATCAATGCTAGTAGGTCAAACTGTCATATCATGCTATATCTATCTCTCTGGGAGTATCGAAAAACCGTAAAGACTGCTACAGGTTTTTCACCTTTCCAAATTGTTCACGAGTTGGAGGCAGTCACACCGGTTTAGTGTGAAATACCATCATTAAATTTGGCCATTCAACTTTTACCTGATACATCTGCTTTGGAAGAATGTTTTCTTCATCTAGAACATCTTGATAAAAATCGCCGAGATGCGCTCATTGCAAATGAAGCACACAAGAGACGAGTCAAACGTCAATATGATAAGTTTGTTAGACCTATCATTTTCTCTGAAGGAGACCTTGTTTTAGTTTATGACTAGGACAAAGACCCTTTGGGGGTAGGTAAGTGCAAGTCTATGTGGCTCGAACCTTATGTAGTCTCCAAGGTTTTGAAGAAAGGTGTATATGAATTGGTTTATTATGATGGGTATAAGCTATCCGATCCTAGAAATGGGCTCTATTTGAATAAGTATTATGCGTAGCTCATATATTTTTTCTTGTAAATAACTGTACAATATTGTAGAGTTTGAAATTTTCTCGTTTCTCATGTAGTTCTAGCTGTCTTTTAGATGTCAACCGAGTTTTTTGTAGGATTTTCTAATGGCGCTAGTCATCATACTTGTAACCTTGCTTCATTCGCTTGGGTGATTTATTCACCTATATGTCAGCTAGTTTTGTTAAGAGGTGCTTGTTTAGGCTGCACTACTAACAATATGGCTGAGTATAGCGCTGTTATTGAGCTGCTTTGAGATGCATTACATCATGGCATTTCATGTATGGAGGCTAGACTTTATTCTCAGTTAATCATGTCTCAACTTAATGGTGAGTATCGAGTTAGAGATCCTTCATTATTACGTCATTTCTTTAAAGTTAGACTACTTGAAATACATTTTGATTTTATTACATATCAACAAATTTCAAGAAATCAAAATACTATAATTGATGCATATGCAAACTATATCCTTGATTGTCATTTGTATCATACACAGTAATTCCATAACCACACATATAGAAGAAACATGTTAATATAACTGATAGATGCATATATAGGTCCAAAAAATAAAAAGCGTTTGAGTATCCATATCCATCAATAATACATATCAATATACAAAATCGGGCTTATAGCCTCAAATGATGTAAATATTACTATGGAGAGGCTGGAGCCTCAGCCTTCTCAGCCACTACTTCCCTATTATAGATGAATAACCTAGCTACTTTATGAAGCAGTCTAATCCATGCAGGGGGCACTCCCACGACATGATCCTACATGTCCATAGGAACCCACTCTATGCAGAAAGTAGGAATATCACGTGTAAGTTGGTTCATCTTCCCCTCAATGGTCCTGGGCATGGAATATGCTCCACCCGACTCTGCTAGTCGTACAAACACTCTAGGGTGTCTGGATGGCCGTACTGGTCCGACATCTGCATCAAACATTTTTTTAAGGCACCTTTAATATTTACTGCCTCGCCACGATGGGATAATCTAGTAATGAAATAGATATCATCCACTGTGAGCTCTAATATCTTACCTTGAATGTTGAATACTACTTGATCGGGATCCCAAAGGTGTACCAAAGTCTCAAGTAATTTGGGTTGAGCCCTCATGTTTGACATGCAAAAGAATTTTAACAAAACACACCGGCATAATGCATTCAAGGTCAAGGGATCTGCCATGGCATCTCTATCCATGGACTCATGTTCTCGCTCTATCCATAATAGCATCATATTTTCAATCCAATAATTAATTTGAATGAGCGTTGAGTTTTTCGAAACCAAACTGTGCCACTCGTGGGTCTTTATTATGAAAACACCATCCTACCCACGGGTGAAGAACCCTTCACCCGCGCTTATTTATCGAACCCACTAGTTCAATGTTTTACACCCATGAGTGCGCATATTTAAAATTAAATGTTAAATAAAAACTCAAAAAATTCACCAAAACCATAAAAATTATATGCAAAATGCAGAGGAGAGGGAGAAGAATTACTTGCAACTAAAGGAATAAAGAATCGTCCACTTGTTTGATTGCAATCAACGATTGAACTCTTAGGATTTTTGGCTCTTTGAAATGGTAAAATGGTAAATGACTTGGTTTTTACCCCTCTTTGGCTATTTGTGGTAAACATTTTTTATTATTTTTACCCACTTTATATAGTCTAATGTCTTTTTATGTCATATTTTTTAATTGTGACTACTAATGAAGGTGTTTTGACTAGGTCAACAAGAAAGAAGATGCTTTTTATAAGGTTTTTGCTCACATTGCCACTTGAAAAAGGTTTGTTAATCATGGCGTATAGGTTAGGTTGTTGTTGTGCTTTTCATTGCATTAATACCTCACCATATTATTATGCCATAGGACCCCTTTTTCAGCATGGACTGCAACATTAAACCTTCTATTTTCCCACTATCGTCATTGTTATTCCATGGTTAGGACCCACCTCACATGGGACACCCTATATAGCACACTTTTTCCGTATTGGTGCCCATGTTTCCAGTTTCTACTATGGGATCTTTCTCAATATATCGTGATCCGCAAAGAATAACTGCATATTCTTTCTTTATTTGTTTGCTGGCCACCCTTTTATAGAGCTCCCATTCATATGGATTTTTCTTCATGATCTACAAATGACAATATTTCCGAGTATACTTGTCCACTTCAGACTCATTAAATGACTTGAAGGGACATCCACATAGGTATAAGTTAAATCCTTTTCCGGACCTTTGTGGATTATTTATGAAAAATGAATACTCTAGTTCACTGTGACTAGAAGAGTTCTCTCTCACATTGTTTTTACCCTTTTTTCGGGAGAGGAGACTAACTTTATGAAAATGTACCCCTCGGAGTCTTCTTTAGGATATCTAGACTCTCTAAACATGAAATCCCTACGAGCATATACCAACTTGGGCTTGATATAAAATCCATTAGTAGGTGTATGAAGTTGTTGTTTAAGTTTTTTAGAATCCTTAAATATGAAAACACCAGCGAGCACGAACAGATCTAGGCTCGATATTAAAATCCATGGATCAGTACCTTATCGAGCATTAGTCTATCTTTTATTCAAAATCATAAAACAATGAATAAAGTATTGAGTTTCCTTCCACGGACTCATAAAATTACACATGGTTGGACCCCTATCAAGCAATCTTCTCTCTCTTCTTCGAGCTTGTTCAAAACGAAGAAGGTATTGAGTTTACTTTCTTGGACTCATTAAAATTTTACAAGAAATATACTATTGAGCTTCCTTTTATATTTTTCATGCTCTTCAAAAATGGAAAGATACCTAAAAAGAGAAAGGGAAGGGAAAGGTCTCCGTCATTTGTTGATACTATGGCAGCAAGTCCAGCTATTCCTTGAACAAAACACTAGTTTTGAGTCAGTGGGTTTTAGTTTTGGCTTTAGGACAAACTTGATTCCAGAGTTCTTACTCCTCTGATTGGTTACTCTTCCAATCATATGGAGAATCTGTTATGTCTCCTACATGGAATATTTATATCATGTTTCCCTTTATGTTCCAAGTTTCCTAAGTTACTCCTGTGTCGTGCTCACTTTTCAAGGATTTCACCTATGTCGGCCATTCTGTAGTTTGTCTTGAATTCTCATGTTGGATATTCCTGATATTAGTTTGTACTCAGTCCTGTTTCATATCAATTCAGTCTCCAAGTTTTCCTCATGCGAGATCAGGGTAATTTTTAAGGGCGAAATTTCACCAATTGGTTGTTTTTTGGGATTTTTTTCAAAAAATAAATTCGCTATTTGGTCATTTTTAGTCTCTAATATCGTCTATATTTACATAAAATCCATTTTTTTATCATGATATTCTCCAAAATTTACATATTTCAGGAGTAAATTGTATGTTTCATATTTAATATTTGCCTACCTATCTATATACATGTGTTTTTCAATCCAAAATAATTGCCTAGGATACTATACTTAAGAATAATATCATAATCCTTAAAAAATACCCTGTGCGAGATGATGAAGGATTCATTAATGCCTTCCTTCTCACGGGTCTCTTCCCATCGATTTCAACTCATCTTGCTATGGGAAGGAGACGTAGAGTTTTGGATAGTACCTTGAGATTTGCAGTCATTAGTGGCAGATTCTTGTTGGTTGTGGAGCTTGATCTCCCAGATTCAGAGATATTATTATTCAGCCGTGTTTGTACCCCAGTTTTATAAGATATGCGAAAGGACTGTACACTCACCCCAGTGGGGGGCAAAGCCCCTGAAGGAAATTTTTGGGGTTGTTTTACGACCCATGGTTTTGGGTAAGCCGTGGTATTTTCCCATGGTATTCCCCTTTATAAGAAAGACATTGTAATACGGCTAGGGTTGATGTATGAGGTATTATGCGTTGTAAAGATCTATGAGATCGAAATGAGAGACTGTGAGACAATGAAGAGGAAGTGTAGCGGATGTGTTGTAGGTTGTATCCCTTCATTTGCCGGATGGTATAATAATAAGGACTATCAATTTCAGTGTGGAAGTAGCCTAGGTTGGGTGAACCATGATATATTGGTGTCTCTCTTGTAATATGTTTGTGTGATTGTATTTGCATCTTGTTTATTGTTTATTGCTCTGCGATCCTCTTTTTCTAACAATTGGTATCAGAGCCAAAGGTCTATTTGGCAGATAAACCCGCAGGAAACTAGGGTTTCTGGTTCAAGTGGGAGCAATGGCCAAAACTACCAGTTATGGAAGATGCAAATGGAGGACTGTCTGTACAAGAAGGATCTATTCCTACCGTTGGGAGGAAGAGAAAAGCAGCCAACGGCTATGAAGGACGAAGAATGGGAGGTTCTTGACAGAAAGGCACTGGGAACAATACGTCTGTCCCTGGCTTTGTCGACGGTTTTCAATATCTCAAAAGAAAAGACAAGGGAGGGTTTGATGAGCGCATTAGGTAAGCTGTATGAAAAACCCTCGACCTCCAACAAGGTATTTCTAATGAAGCGTTTAGTTAATATGATGATGTCTGAAGGTGGATCTGTTGCTGATGACTTAAGTGAATTTAATACGGTTACAAATCAACTAAGTTCTGTAAGTGTGAACTTTGATGATGAGGTTAGGGCTCTTCTAATCTTGTGTTCATTGCTAGAAAGTTGGAATGGATTGGTCATGGCTGTAAGTAACTCTGTATCTGGTTCAAACACCTTGATATTTGATGATGTTGTTAGTGTTATTCTTAGCAAGGAAATGCAAAGAAAAAGCACAGGTGAGACATAAGGTAATGTGTTGACCATGGAGAGTAGGGGAAGACAAAAGGAGAGAGGAAAGAGCCAAGGTAATCGCAGCAAGTTTAAAATGGGCAGATCCAAGTCCAGACTGGGAAAAATAGAGTGCTGGAACAGTGGAAAGGAAGGACATCTGAAGAAAGATGGCAGATCTCTAAAGAAGAAAGGAGATGGACAGTAGGAGACTACTCAGGAAGCAAATGTAGCAGGTGATGTGTTACAAGATGCTTTGATTCTTGCTTTAGATAATAGTAGTGATTACTGGGTAGTAGATTCATGGGCTTCATGTCATGTGTTAGCACTCAGATTTTACCCTTTGGTTCTGGGAGGATAAAACTAAGGCAACTATTTCAAACCAACCTTTAGGAGGAAAAATAGCCTTTTTTCCTACTAGAGAGGGCTCTCTCAAAAATATGTAAATGGCTAAAGATATATGAAAATGATTGGGATTTTTCAAAACAAATATATGGTTGAAATACACACAAAGACCATTGGGCATGGAGTCAAAACTAGAAAATTTACGGACCAGCAGATAAACAACAGTAATGATTTTTACAGAGGCAGGATAGTTATCACATTACAGTCAAAGTGTTTTGCAGGTGATAAAGAAAGAAATATAGACATTCTACCAATAATGGGCACCAATTTTCAGATGAATCCACTATCAAATTTGGAGAAATAAATGAATACTCAGACCCGATAAATCAAGGCATAAACATATGAATCTTGACTTATTTAACTTTCATCCGAGCATAGAAGATATAACATAATGGAAAAGATAACAAAGGAAATAATACATGACCATAAGAGAAGGGAAAGTAAAGATTGTAACTTCGATCAACACATGAATCTTTGTTATGCAAAATATGCTATTCTCTGCATGGATTTTCGTATTATAAAATGGAGCAATTCGATACAAAAGTCTCTTGCTTTTCAAATTTTTTTCAACCCTTTCAAAATGATTCACATTGTCTTTTATACAAAATATTTTTGAAGCAAAACCTAACTGCTTCTTTTAACTAAAACTTAAAATAACTTAACTAACTGACATATGTCACTTGAGTCAAAGTTTATATATATATAAAATATTACAAATTATTTTCAAATAAAATTCTTCAAAGTCTTTGTTTTTCACGGGACCCAACGGATACTTTCATGGACGAAGAGTATATTTCATTTTTCCATATTTCTTGACCGTCATCCATTGATCTACTGTCATAAGATCATAGCTTGTCATCTCTTTGACCAAGACCTTCATATCAATATGATCTGCATAAGAAATCTCTGGAATTCTTTCATCGATGGAAACTAATTTATTCATTATTTCAAAATCTTCTTCAATCTTTTCCATCAAATTTTTTCCTGTAAGAAGATGATTCAAATGCTGAAATTTTCCATGATCCATTCTTATATCAAATAACAATTTCTTATAATCATTCTGGGAAATCAACTCATTGTTTTCATCCCATAATGTAAGCAAACCTTTTTCAACCAATTTATCAAACTGTTTTTTAAACTCTGTTACTTGTCTCTTAATTGCTTCGGCTCTAGCTTCGACTCTTTCAATATGTGCGTACTTCCCCGGAATTCTCCTCGCCCAAGTAATGATGGCTATCCTGTTTTTAATGGCCATGGTATTCAAATCTTCTTCTTTCAAACCATTCAGGAAACTAATTGTATTTTGTGTTGTATCGTTAGGTTTCTTATTCAGACTTTCTCTCATTGCAGTATACCTTTATAAAGATTCTCTAGCCACTTTCTCCTTTATCTTCATGAAATTCAAGTATGGCCTAAATTTTTCTGCTTCTTTGATAATCAAATCCCACACCATGTGTTTGCAACCTTGAATAACTTCCTGACCTGTCACTTGGTTTGCCAATCTTTTGTTTGTTTCAATCAATTCTTTGTATTTATCTTGCAGAGACTTTGTTTCCTCATCTTTCTTTTCATTCTCTTCTTTTAATCTTTGAGTTTCTTCTTTCAACTCTTTAATCTCAACATCCTTCAAACTCACCCGGGACATAGTCTGTAGAAGGATGTCTGGACTATTTCCATCTTCAACCTGACTAGTACCTGTTTGTTGCTGAACCAAATTTGATAATTTATTTTTTAAATCTTCGATCTGATTTTTTAAATTTATCTTGTCCTTCTCCCAACTGGCTTCTTTTTCAGCAAGTTTCAATAACTTAGCTGTGCTATTGTTCACTTCCTTAGATAATTCTTCTTTTTCCTGCTCCAATACGGTCAACTCAGAGCCTTGAGTAAGCTGAGTTTACGGGATTTTTAATTTCTTTCTCAACTCTTGGATTATGTTCTCTTTTTCTCATAGCAATTTGTTTCCTACATTCCCTCCAGTGCCACTTCCAACCAAATCAATCTGCAACTTCTTGATTTGCTGTTGATGGGCTTTATTTTCTACTTTTTCTTGTTTCAATTGTTTGTCTACCTTATCTACAATGGTTTTCAATTTCGCAACCTTCAAGGTTGCTTCCAAAAGATCGGTATGTATCACTTCCCCTGTCTTCCTGTGTAAAAGAATTTTGTTAGGCACAATTAATTTCTTCAAATTGAGTTTCATTTCTGTATCCTTGTCAGTTGATGACACCACCAAATTTAAAGTGTTTTCTTTAACATCTCGACTAGTAACCAAATTAACATCTGAATTCGCCATGCCTTTGACTTTTGGAAACAATTGATAAGTCTATTGAGATGAAGCATGCTTGTCTTGGATGTATTTTCCATACATATCTACTCTAGTTTGAAACTTACTAGCATCTCTTGCTTCACTGGCCTCTTGAAACGTATATTCTTGTATTTGAACCTCTGGTGTTACGTATTCACCTTTCCCTTTTCCTTCATCATCTGTAAGTAAAATCAAGTCTTCCTGTTCATCCAACTTAGGTCTTTTTGAGTTTTCCTGCTCTTCATCTTCTAAATCGATTGCATCCTGTAAGATTCTTTTTTCCCCAATAACCACAGTGCTTGTTGCAGTTTCTACTCCTCCTGTACATTCTGTCAATACAAGCTCTCTTCCTTGGGGACTTGTAGTTGCTTCATATTCACTTTCATATTGTGACCACTTGGCCTTTTCGGACATCCCTTCCACCTCTTGGTGATCGAAAGCCTTAGTTTGATTACTCTGTCTCCTTTTCGAAATGATATGAAGGGGATCATAATCAATGGCTACTTCCTTTTTGAAATCCATTTCTTCTAATAATTTTTCTATGTGCGAAATGGCATACTTGTTTTTTACAATAAATGGACCTATTGTAAAAGGGTATTTGACATCAGTAGCTTTCTTAAAAAAAAACATGATTATCTTCCAAAATCAATTTCTGTCTAAGAAACTCAAGAGCAAAAACTCTCAATGTCAAAAATGCTGGTAACATATACAGCTGATGTTTGAAACAATACAACCCAAGAACAATATTATCCTTCGATAAAAACCAGTCTCCCACTGCCAAATCAGTACTCAACTGCATGAAGGTCCTCATCTTGGGTAACACTCTGGGTAATTTTTCTCTGAAAATCATTCTAGACATTTCTGATAGCATGTAGTTCATATAGTTAAACATATTATCTTCCAAAGGATTTGTAAAAATTATTTTTGGAAAATGTAGTTATTCTCGACTGGAAAACATGACTATCTTCATAAGGTGTGACTAAAACCTAAAATGCCTCATGCTATGAAAATTCACCATCTGTAAGTGAATACTTTCAGCTAAAAACTCCTCAAATTTGAGACACGGTGTCTGACTACTTTCAATTTCAAGTAAACTGATACTCATTCTAAATAACAAACTCAACTGAAACTCGATCACCCATCGTTTGTGTCAAAACCTAAAAACAAGGCCAATAAAGACAGAACAAGCTGAGTGTTCTTGCTAAAGAGACTGACATCTATAGGATAGGGGGTATCAGTAATTTCCAAATCTGGTCTAAGGCAATAAGTCATGAAAATTTGTTTATTCTCAGGGGATGATTGGCGATATAGGTCTATAATTAACTTCTCAGAAAAGCTTCCTAGTTCAGGAATTTGGGACGTACGGACTCCCAGGGCATCTCTTTGTTGTGGCCACAACAGATGCCATGCTTAGCTGAAGCACGAGAACCCCATTTTGAATAAACGCAAAGGTATTTTGGTGAGTGTACTCTGAAAATGTGAGAATTTGAGTTTTCACTTGTTTAGTTTTCTCACGCATACTTTTGTCTTGCGTGTTTTTCTCTTTCCGGACGATCTCTACTTGTCTGGTTTGTAAATTTCCTCAAATTTTGAGTATTTTTACCCTTTTCTTTCATCAACTTGAAACCCGACAGCTAGGAGACCTGAAACCCGCAACACGACACTTTCGGGTTGCGGGGTGTGTGGTTTACAGTTTTGGAATTTGCGTTCCCGAAACTCGTAACTCGACAGTTGCGGGTTGCGGGATTTGTTTGATCCGTTTTTGAGTTTGGGAAACCCGAAACTCGCAACCCAACTATTGCGGGTTGCGGGATTTTTCTTTTCGAGCTTTGGTTTTCATCAATCCGAAACACGCAACCCGACAGTTGCAGGCTTCAGGTTTTTCTCTTTATAAATAATTTTGGGAAATTAACATCCTGAAACCCGAAACCTGAAAACCCGCAATTGTGGCTTTCGGCTTTCGGGCCATGCCTTTTACCTTTTTGTTGCGTGTTCTCGAAATCCACAACCCACAATTGCCGAGTTTCGGCTTTCGGGAAGTCATTTTTGGTTTTACGAGTGTGTTCGTTCTTGATACCCACAACCCGCAAGTGTTGGGTTGCGGCTTTCGGGAACACGTTTCTCATTTTTTTTTTATTATGGTCATCCCTGAAACCCGAAACCCGCAATGACGACTTTCGGATTTCAGGAACTCTTTTTCCACCTTGCCGTCCGCGCGACCTCGCAACCCGCAATTGTCGAGTTGCGGCTTTCGGGATCCTTTAATAATTTTGTCAATAAGTTTTTCGCACGACCCCACATCCCTCTTCGGTTAATCTCAGCCATCCATTTGTTTTCATCCTATGGTCATCTTTTAATCTGGTTGATTCAATAAATAGGGTTTTTCTATTTTATTTTTACCATTTTGTTCGAAGGATTATCTTGTCGCACTAAGGATTTTACTATATAATCCTTACTAGGGACGTTTTTTAACTGATATTCCGTTACCTCTGGTTGGATTACTGCCTTTGCTACACTCGATGTTCGATAGTTTCGTTTCGTTTTGACACCTCTTCATTATTTGTTTCTACTCGTTGAGGTTTTACGCCATTATGCCTGTTTCGGTCTAAAAGATCCTTCCAGTTATTTCTGTTAAATCTGGTCACCCGAATCCGGTTTGATAGGTATGCGAGAATTGCTGGTTTGCGTAATCAGGATTCTGTTTCAGTCACTTCGAAGTCGGTTTCAAGCCATAATTTTCATTTTGGTCATGAATGCGAAGCCATGATTGCTGACATGAGAATACTTGAAATAATCGGTTTCTGGAACTAGTTTAAGACGTGCGAGTTTTGATTGATTTTGTACTTTCACACATGTTTTATCCAACTAACACATGTCCTTGCTCGTCCTCATCACAGTTTGGATAATTGCAATGAATTCATCGCATAATTTGAATTATTATCATTTGTCTTGTTCAATGTCTGTATCTTATCGGTTGGCCTTAAATTGGCAACAAGCATGAAACCTTTGGTTCGTCCTTTGCATTCTTTAAGGGGAAATTTTTTGTATGATAATCTTGGGAGCTTCCTTCTGAACGAATTTGATAGAAGCAGTATGCAGATAGGTCATGAATCTCCCAATTCCTGTTTCAAAGATGAAGAACTCTATCCCTTACTATATCAAGAACCTATGTCACCACCTTTTGATGCAGGTGTTCCTGATTTAAGTAGCGATAGTGGTGAAGAAGATTCTGACACTCTATCTATTTGCATGCAATTCCCTGGTAAGAAAGAGAAGAAAGTTTCCAAGGAATTGGTTGACCGTGACGACGATATTATACAAGATTATATAATCAATCAAGAACCTGATGTCCCACCAACTTCTTCTGAAACAGATCCTTTAATGGATTTTTCTGTTTTTGAGAATATAGTCTTTGATCCAGAAGTTCCCGTGGAAAATTCTCTACAAGCCGAATCGTCTGTTGTTGATAATGAGCAGGTTGGGGCGGAATTCTTGTTGTGCTATGAGGATATTTTCGATTAAAGAATGTATCTTTAATAATCTTTTGAAAGGTGAAAGAAATCATGTAGGCCGAGAGGTGGCAGGATTTCTCAGATCTGTAGTTTGATCTGATTTTGTAATCTCTGTTTTCTAGGGATCTCTATTTTTGGGACTCTATTGTAATTATTTAAAGGACACCTCTCGTAGTTAGGGTTGGTAATTTTGGAGTTGTAAATTAGCAGAAGACTAGACCAAGGGATACTCTGTTAAGCAGAGCTTTTTGTAATTTCTGTACAAAACCTCTTCATACAGTAAAGTTATCTTTTAATCTATCTTCTGTTATTTCTTAAATTTCTTTGAGAGTTTTCTGATTTATACTTCAAATTGTCATCTGTTATGTATCTGATCTTTTGCTAAACATCTTTTAATGCACAAATTTGTTGTATCGATTTCTCTATATGACTGGTTTATGTCCCAAAGTGCTTCATTGAGTTTTTTCAATATAAGTACTTTAATGTTTTATTTTTGCAAATGATTCAGTGCATATGAATTCAAATAATCATTGCTAATTTTTCAATTAGCAGAGTGATTACAGACTGGATCTTGAATGAGCATGAATACTTGAAAGATGGTCATTTGATTTTTCATTAATTGATAATAGTTCAAGTTAACAAGTAAAACAACTAAAGACATTTTGGTTAAGCTATTCAATTACTTGTTTAATCACATCTCGAGACCAATTTGCACATAAAATAAGCTTTCATTTTAGAATAGGATCAACTTAGTTTAGTTTCCCTTTTCTAAAACAGGTTAGGTTATCTTAGCATTACCATATCCACACCTTGATTTTCCATGACTGGAAAATTGACATTATAGGTCAACTCATCTTCTCTTAGAGTGCCAGGGGAGGCCTAATATCCGTGGGGGATCACCACACCAAACAGGTTGGGGATAGAACTGCCCTTGCGTAGGGTCTTTCGAAGCCTTTCAACTTGGGTTTTCTTCCTATTTTGAGTGTCTTGGAACATTCCAGCATCTTTTGCATCTAACCTGCACAACCGAGGCATCAACAAATGATGCTAGAAGGAGGGCCAATAGTATAACATGCCTAAGCAAGCCACTAAGAAACCTCCTCCAACAAATACTTCAACGGTTCAAACTCGAAGCCAATCAAGAGATTCAACATTTGAACTACCAACAGAATCACAACCCACGGTTGTCGCTGTTACACCTACTTAACAAATTGTTGCACCTGTTGTATCTGCAGCACAACAGTAAAACAAAGAGAATATATTTATTGTATCACCTACCAAAGGGACCCTCTCACTAGAGAAGATATTGAAAACATCAGCCGATAGAGTTGCTAGGGAAGAACAAAGACTTGTTGATCAACGAGGACGTGGTTTTGCAGCGATTAATTTACAAAAATTTCCGCAGACCAATAATCAAGAACCTCAGCAAGACACAGTTTCACAGATCAGTGATCCAATTATCCAACAAACAACTGATCAGAATATTGAACATTAGCAAACAGTTAATCCACAACCTGGAAATCAAGAACTGATTGGTCAATCAGGTTCCCGTGAATACAACCTTACTCAAATTTTTCGGGAAACACAAGATCAACCAAAACTTGAGACTGGTGGACCACCACCATCTCCTCCTTCATCCTCCTCCTCAGACAGTGAACATTCTTCAAGCTCTTCATCATCATCATCATCAGAAGAACCACCGATGGCTGCAGAAGGCCAAAACAGACCTTGGCTTGACCAAGATGCAGTATAGGTACTTGGAGACCAACATAGACTACCCAAAAACCTTGAGAAGTGGTTACCCAAGTTTAACCCAAATGACAAATCACCTGCCCTAGATCATGTTAAAACCTTCATGCATGCTATTAGGCTTAGGAGTGTAATTTACGAAGATGTAGTCTGCAGACTCTTTCCTTATACTTTTGAAGGAAAGGCAGCTGCATGGTATTTTGCCTTGCCACCCAGGTCTATTGTTTCTTGGGATGAGTTTGAGAAATTATTCATCCAAAAGTTTGGAGATGACAAAACACCACAGGATCTTGTTTTGGAATTATCCTCCATGAAAATCAAAGGGAAATAAAGGGTTAAAGATTTCAACCAAAGGTTCTCATACTTAAAGAATAGAATTCCTATCAACCTTTTTCCTGCTGAAGAATTGTTGATAACCTACTATGAAAAGGGCCTACCTGCTTCAATTTCAATGTGGGTGAAACGAGCACAAAAGGGAACTTTGCTGGAAGTGTTTGCTGAAGCAATACAAGTTGAGAAGGAAATTTTTTGTCTTAAGGACAATCCATAAATCGCAGATGAACAACTTTCAACTTTTAGGAAAAGGAATGATAGTGTTCCTAAACCCATTACACAAAGCAAGGATCCATTTGAAATAACTGACATGAAAAACCTCATCCAGAAAATGTCAAACGAGATGGTAGATTTGAAAAGAACTAACAATGAAAATCAAAACCAGAATAGAGGTTTTGTGAGGCCACCTTTTAGGAGACCTTATCAACCTCCAACAAATCTACCACCTCCTAATCCAACATAAGGCCTTACGAATGAAGAAATTTATTCTATCTTTAGAGCCTTAGTAGCAGAATCTCAGAACACCCCTGAAGTCCCTAATGATCAAACTGCTCCTGATCCACAACCACCTAAAGAAGAAGAAGATGCACATGAGGATCCACAAATCAACGCTGTAAGTTACTTTTCAGAGCTTCCCATGTGTGAAGAAGAAGAAGAACCTGAGACTTTGTTTAATTTCCAACACCCTTATAACACAAGGTATAAACCTCAACCCCCTCAGGAACCTTCATCCTCCACACCAGTTCCTAATAAAGGAAAGACTGTCCCCCACAAGGATACAATCATCCCTGAGATGGAGTACAATTTAGTTGAAGATCTTAAAAGAGTGAAGGCAAACATCTCTTTGTTTGAATTATTGAAAATCCCTTCGATGAGGGATACCTTACCCAAAAGTATGGTGGTCAAATAGCCAAGAGAATTGCAGAATAATAACCTTGACTCTTTCACTAAACCAAATGATCAAAAGTTTGGCAGCAGAAGGACACCACCTTTTCTGCTTACCTTTGAGATTTTCAACCGAAATGTACATAACTGCATGATAGATTCTGGTGCATCATCAAATGTGATGCCTCTTTTTGTTTGCAGAAAGTTGAATGCCACATGTGAACCTTTCCCTAATCAGATAGTACAACTGGATAGATCAAAATTCAGAGTGGTAGGAAGGCTCATAAATGTTTTAATTACATTATCAGCTAATCCTCGAATCCATCAAACAATTGATATAGTCATTGCTGATATTCTAGAAGAATATGGTATGTGGCTTAGTAGAGATTGGTCAGAAAAGCTAAAAGGTTATTTTGCTACTGATTGGTCCCATATGTGGTTACCCTACAATGTTTAGCCAAACAAGATCAAGATAAGCAGGGAGCCTTTTATGAAACAGACAGTCATAGATTTGAATGATTCAAGTGAGCCTGTGGGTTATTTCAACGCGCACATTGAAAATTTTACCTTTGATATTTTTTTCGGAAATTTATCAGCTGATGTTTCACCACGGGAGAATGCACAGAATGAATCTTAGGTAACTCATCTTACTTCTGTACCATTCTCAGGGGAAATTGTACATAATGTTTTTAATGTAAATACAAATTTTAGATTAGATCCCATTGCCTGGACATTGTTTTTTGATGGCTCTAAATCTAAGGATGGAGCTGGTGCAGGATGCGTTCTTATAGATCCAAAAGGAACAAAAACTATGATTGCATGCATATTAGAGTTTGATTGTACTAACAATGTGGCTGAGCATGAGGCCCTGATACAGGGACTGAAAAAGGCTATTGACTTGAAAGTACAGATCATTCATTGTTTTGGAGATTCATAAATCATTGTGAAACAGGTGAGGAATAAGATACATTGCTTGTCCCCCCGCCTGTTGAATTATCAGAAATTTGTAAGGGATCTTACCAGCTTTTTTATTGCATTCAATATTTCAGTTCCTAGGTCTCAGAACTTCGATGCTGACTTGTTGGTAAATATAGCTTCCATATTGATTCCACCAGAGGGCCTATCTCCTCAAACATTTTCAATAGAACTGATGTATAGGCCTTCCATACTAGATAACATGACGAACTGGAAAGTATTTGACGATGATCAACAGATACTTGATTTTTTGACAAACCAGGACACATTTCAGGATATGGCTATAGACGAGGGTGAACATGAAAAATCTCTTTCCGATTCCTCGAATGTCATCCCAAAGTTTGTGATTAATTTGGAGAGGTTTTACTATTTGCAAGACAAGTTTAGACACAAAACCAATTGTAAAACACAGAGCTCTTCACTTAATTACGAGCAAGTCAATTTAGGGACTGAGCAAGAGCCCCGTTTTATCAATTTGGGAATTGATTGCACCCCAGAAGAAAGGCGAGCTATCATTAAAATGTGTAAAGAATATAAAGATGTCTTCGCTTGGACCTATGACGAATTGAAAACATTTGACACTAGCGTCATCTACCATAATATACCCACGAAGCCAGAAGTTAAACCATATCAACAGAAGCTGCAAAAAATGCATCCCAGTTTAGAGCCTTTTGTGAAAAAAGAACTGGAAAAGCTACTCACACCCCGAAGTATTTTTCTGGTGAGGCATACACAGTGGATAACCAATTTGGTGCCTGTACGCAAGAAAAATGGTGAAATCCGATTGTGTGTTGATTTCAGGAATTTGAACCGGGCCTCAGAAAAAGATAACTACCCTGTTCCCCCCATGGAACAGATTCTCCAAAAGGTAGTAGGGTCAGAAATGTTTTCCCTCCTAGATGGTTTTTCAAGGTACAAACAGGTTATGGTTGCTCCAGATGACCAATTAAAGACAACTTTCAGAACCCCTTGGGGCACCTTTGCCTATAGGCGAATGCCTTTTGGTTTGATTAATGCAGGAGCCACCTTTCAGAGAGCTATGGATATAGCTTTCCGAGGTTTAACACATAATTCTATCGTGGTTTATTTAGATGATATTACCATATTTTAAAAAAAACGACATGAACACTTATTTTCTCTTAAGCAGGTTTTCGAACGTTGCAGGAAATTTGGCATTTCCTTGAACCCCAAGAAATCCATTTTCGCAGTCATAGAAGGGAAGCTGTTAGGCTTCATCATTTCAAAAGAAGGTATGATCATAGACCCCAAACGCAAAAATGCGATTTCAAAAATTGGCTTACCAGGTTCACGTAAAGCAATGCAGTCCTTCTTGGGTAAGATCAACTTTGTACGTAGGTTTGTACCTAATTTTGCTTAGATAGTTAAACCTTTACAGTATTTAGTTAAGAAAGATGTACAGTTCACATGGTCACAAGAACAAAGGGATGCATTCGTAGAAATTCATAAGGCTATTGCTGAAGCTCCTGCTCTCATGTCCTCGGATTTTGATAAAGATTTTTTTCTCTATACTTTCGCCATTGATTTCTCCTATGCAGCTGTTTTGACCCAGAAACATGATAGCGATACAGAGATCCCAATCTCTTTCATGAGTTCAACATTCAAGGGTGCAAAGCTCAACTATTCACAAATCAACAAACAAGCCTACGCAGTTTACAAATCTGTCAAACATTACAGGCCTTATTTGTTAAAATCTCGAACAAAGGTCATTGTCCCATATTCTGCTATTAGAAATGTGCTGATCCAGAAGGATTTGGGCGAAAAAAGATCCCATTGGATGACTTCTCTGCAAGAGTATGATTTGGAAATAAGGCCAGCCAAAATTGTCAAAGGTCAAGGCCTTTTCCTTCTTACTGCTCAATCTAATGATCCCCAGCGACAACAAATTGAATGGGAACAAGAAGAAGACATTCCTACAGGTTCTGTCAATGCTATTGATACCTCGACATCAGAATGGTATGATCATATCAAATTTTTCCTGAATAATGGGTTTGCTCCTGAAACCTTGGAATTTAAGAAATGAAGAGCCTTGAGATTAAAGGCTGCACCTTATCAGTTTATTAATGAAGTTCTGTTTAGGAAAAACTATGATGGGGTTTTTCTTAGGTGTTTAGAAAAACATGAAACTGATGACATCTTATTCCAATTTCATGCAGGACCAGTTGGAGGTCATTTTTCAGGCGAGACAACAGCTCATAAGATTCTCAGAGCTGGGTATTACTGGCCTACGTTGTTTAAAGATGCTTATGCCTATGTAAGGAGGTGTGACCCATGCCAAAAATGCACAGGGAAGTTCAAGAAACCCGCTTTCCCCGTTGTAACCAGTCATTGTTCAGTTTCCATTCTAGCAATGGGGGCTAGATTTTGTCGGGCCAATAAATCCTACCTCATCCCTTCAACAAAAATACATTCTCACAGCAACTGACTACTTCACTAGATGGGTGGAGGCAGTCCCACTTAAGCAATATAATGCCTCCCAAGTCATTTCTTTCCTAGACAGTGATATACTCTCACGATTTGGTACTCCAGAATTCCTAGTTTTTGATAATGCATCCTATTTCTCCTCGATTGACATAACTGAATATGATTTTGAAAAGGGGATGACACTCAAATTTCAATTACTACCCACAGGGTAATGGGTTGGCTGAGTCTTTGAACAAAAATTTGATCAACATTCTGAAGAATACTGTGGCCTCTCACCATAGATATTGGCATACACAGCTCGATAATGCTCTTTGGGTAGATCGGATTACTCCAAAGGCAACAATTGGAAATTCTCCTTACTGTCTAGTGTATGGAAAAGAAGCCATTATTTCTACTAACCTCACCATTCCTTCACTACAGTTAGCCCAGTCTGTCCAAGAAGATGATTCTTCTCCCCTCCAACAGAGAATTGATACCCTACTTAAACTGGAGGAAGATAGAGAAGTGGCTAGAAACAAGTTGTATCATCACCGACAGATGGTGAAAATATGGTTTGATGAAAAATATTCATCTGGTAGGGAATTTTCTGTTGGAGACTTGGTTTTAAGATGGGACAAACAACACAAAGATAAGAATAAGTATACCAAGTTTCAACGCCTCTGGCTGGGACCTTTCATTGTTACAGAAAAGATGGGTCCTGGTACTGTTCAATTACAGACACTGGAAGGAGTTGTGGACACCTATCCAGTGAATGTTTCATTCCTCAAAAAGTATTTTGTTTGATCAGGATGATGTACTTGTACATAGGTTTGTTTTTCTTTTTCTTGTCTTGATTAGATTGTCTGCTTTGTTTTCATTTGTTTGCTTTAAACTCCACAAATTTGGCAATACTCTTTCATCAGTTTCTCTCTTGGTGATGATTTCAACTTGGGTTTTATGACTGTTTTCCAGCCATAATTTTGTCCTGTATCGGAGGTTGTTCAACAAAGGGCACACAGCTAATGATTGTAGAACCTTGAATTGATATCTCTTCACAATGGTAATTATCTTACACATGTCTTATTTGTTTAATTGGGGTCTAGAGAATAGCAGAGTCTCCATTGTCTCATGTTTCATGGTTCAAGCTGCATATCATAATAACTTGTCCAGCTTGTTTTGCTCCGGATCCTTTTACAATCACCTTGGTAATAAATCTCTTAATAAATGTAAATTACAAGGTGGGAGGTCTTGTTATCAAGTCGACCTATTAGGTTCATAGGTGCTAAGCATAATGACATCTTCACATTAAGCCACCACACTTGGAAGATGACTTTCAGTTTTACTGGGAGTTGGAAGATCCTATCACAGGTCGGTCCATTTATGATCAGCAAAGCATCGATGAGTAACACTACCAATATATGGTCACCAAGCCATGGTAGTGCCTTGTAATTTTCAACCTAATAAAATTTGGTTTGCTCATTTCTAAAGATGCTCATGCATATAGGGACAGGGGGGTCTTATCATAAGCCATCCCTTCCATGATCATGGGTTTTATTTAGACTGAAACTATCACAATATGGTCTCCAAGCCATGATAGTTGCTTTCAATATTGCAACTGGAAGACAAGGAGTCTCGTTGTCGAGCTAGCTTGATCAGTTTCTGAATTTTGCTTGTGAATGGCCCTGCCTATATCTGATCACCAAGTCATGGCAGTGGTCTTATATACACAGTCTCTTTTTTAAATTAAATTAAACAAAAAAAATCTCATGAAATGTTGCATGTAAATAAAATCTCGATAAATCAAGTGATGTGTAATTAGGATATCTAGGAGCATTTTCAAGTATGTGCCTAGGTTCAACACAAGCTGCTTCTCCATGATTACATAAAGGTGAAGGATCTCCATTGTTTCTTCAACCCCCTTATCAGATTTGCATTATTTTCAACATGATCATGTATGGGGATTTATTAGTTTCATGTTCCATGCCTGTTAACTATCCCTCTTGTGATCGATTTTTGGAAAATTCAGGTTGAAAAAGTGATGTGGCTAACATGTTTCATTTAGCTGAATTTCATTGCAGAGATAACTGGTTCTTCCTAGCCAGTCGCCATTTGTTGTGGCCACAACAGATCCCATGCTTAACTGAAGCACGAGAACCCCATTTTGAATAAACGCAAAGGTATTTTGGTGAGTGTACTCTGCAAATGTGAGAATTTGAGTTTTCACTTGTTTAGTTTTCTCACCCATACTTTTGTCTTGCGTGTTTTTCTCTTTCCGGACGATCTCTACCTGTCTGGTTTGTAAATTTCCTCAAATTTTGAGTATTTTTACCCTTTTCTTTCATCAACCCGAAACCCGATAGCTAGGAGACCCGAAACCCGCAACCCGACACTTTCGGGTTGCGGGGTGTGTGCTTTGCAGTTTTGGAATTTGCGTTCCTGAAACCCGCAACCTGACAGTTGCAGGTTGTGGGATTTTTTTGCTCCATTTTTGAGTTTGGGAAACCCAAAACCCGCAACCCAGCTGTTGCGGGTTGCGGGATTTTTCTTTTTGAGCTTTGGTTTTCATCAATCCGAAACCTGCAACCCAACAGTTGCAGGCTTCGGGTTTTTCCCTTTATAAATAATTTTGGGAAATTAACATCCCGAAACCTGAAACCCGAAAACATGCAATTGCGGCTTTCGGCTTTCGGGCCATGCCTTTTACCTTTTTGTTGCGTGTTCCCGAAATCCGAAATCCGCAACCCGCAATTGTCGGGTTTCTGCTTTCGGGAAGTCATTTTTGGTTTTACGAGTGTGTCGTTCCCGATACCCGCAACCCGCAAGTGTCGGGTTGCGGCTTTCGGGAACACGTTTTTCATTTTTTTATTTATTATGGTCATCCCTGAAACCCGAAACCCGCAATGGTGGCTTTCGGCTTTCAGGAACTCTTTTTCCACCTTGCCGTTAGCGCGACCCCACAAACCGCAACCTGCAATTGTTGGGTTGCGGCTTTCGGGATCCTTTGATAATTTTGTCAATAAGTTTTTTGCGTGACCCCGCATCCCACTTTGGTTAATCCCGATTGTCCATTTGTTTTCATCCTATGGTCATCTTTTAATCTGGTTGATTCAATAAATAGGGTTTTTTTATTTTATTTTTACGATTTTTTTCGAAGGATTATCTCGTCGCACTAAGGATTTTACTGTCGAATCCTTACCAGGGACGTTTTTTAACTGATATTCCGTTACCTATGGCTGGATTACTGCCTTTGCTACACTCGGTGTTTGATATTTTCGTTTCATTTTGAAACCTCTTCGTTATTTGTTTCTACTCCTTGAGGTTTTACACCATTATGCCTGTTTCGGTCTAAAAGATCCTTCCAGTTATTTCTGTTAAATATGGTCACCCGAATCCGGTTTGATAGGTATGCGAGAATTGATGGTCTGCGTAATCAGGATTCTGTTTCACTCACTGCGCATTCGGTTTTCAGGCCATAATTTTCATTTTGGTCACGAATGTGAAGCCATGATTGCTGACGTGAGAATACTCGAAATAATCGATTTCCGGAACCAGTTTAAGACGTGCTAGTTTTGATTGATTTTGTACTTTCACACATGTTTTATCCAACTACCGCATGTCCTTGCTCGTTCTCATCACAGTTTGGATAATTGCAATGAATTCATCGCATAATTTGAATTATTATCATTTGTCTTGTTCAATGTCTGTATCTTATCGATTGGCCTTAAATTGGCAACAAACATGAAACCTTTGGTTCGTCCTTTGCATTCTTTAAGGGGAAAATTTCTGTATGATAATATTGGGAGCTTCCTTCTGAACGTATTTGATAGAAGCAGTATGCAGACAGGTCATGAATCTCACAATGCCCGTTTCAAAGATGAAGAAATCTATCCCTTTCTATATCAAGAACCTATGTCACAACCTTTTGATGCAGATGTTCCTGATTTAAGTAGCGATAGTGGTGAAGAAGATTCTGACACTCTGTCTATTTGCATGCAATTCCCTGGTAAGAAAGAGAAGAAAGTTTCCAAGGAATTGGCTGACTGTGATGACGATATTATACAAGATTATATAATCAATCAAGAACCTGATGTCCCACCAACTTCTTCTGAAATAGATCCTTTAATGGATTTTTCTGTTTTTGAGAATATAGTCTCTGATCCAGAAGTTCCCGCGACAAATTCTCTACAAGCCGAATCGTCTGTTGCTGATAATGAGTAGGCTGGGGAGGAATTCTTGTTGTGCTATGAGGATATTTTTGATTAAAGAATGTATCTTTAATAATATTTTGAAAAGTGAAAGAAATCATGTAGGCCGAGAGGTGGCAAGATTTCTTGGATCTGTAGTTTGATCCGATTTTGTAATCTCTGTTTTCTAGGGATCTCTATTTTTGGGACTCTGTTGTAATTATTTAAAGAAGGATACCTCTCGTAGTTAGGGGTTGGTAATTTTGGAGTTGTAAATCAGTAGAAGACTAGACCAAGGGATACTCAGTTAAGCATAGCTTTTTGTAATTTCTATACAAGACCTCTTCATACAGTAAAGTTATCTTTTAATCTATCTTCTGTTATTTCTTAAATTTCTTTGAGAGTTTTCTGATTTATACTTCAAATTGTCATCTGTTATGTATCTGATCTTTTGATAAACATCTTTTAATGCAAAAATCTGTTATATCGATTTCTCTATATGACTGGTTTATGTACCAAAGTGCTTCATTGAGTTTTTTCAATATAAGTACTTTAATATTTTATTTTTGCAAATGATTCAGTGCATATGAATTCAAATAATCATTGTTAATTTTTCAATTAGCAGAGTGATTACAGACTGGATCTTGAATGAGCATGGATACTTGAAAGATGGTCATTTGATTTTTCATTAACTGATAATAGTTCAAGTTAACAAGTAAAACAACTAAAGGCATTTTGGTTAAGCTGTTCAATTACTTGTTTAATCACATCTCGAGACCAATCTGCACATAAAATAAGCTTTCATTTTAGAATAGGATCAACTTAGTTTAGTTTCCCTTTTCTAAAATAGGTTAGGTTAGCTTAGCATTACCATATCCACACCTTGATTTTCCATGACTGGAAAATTGACATTATAGGTCAACTCATCTACTCTTAGAGTGCCAGTGGAGGCCTAATATCCGTGGGGGATCACCACACCGAACAGGTTGGGGATAGAACTGCCCTTGCGCAGGGTCTTTCGAAGCCTTTCAACTTGGGTTTTCTTCCTCTGTTGAGAGTCTTGCAAAATTCTAGCATATTTTGCATCTAACCTGCACAACCGAGGCATCAACACTCTTATAAGTGAGGATTCAACAGGGAAAAATATTCTGGTTTTTTGGGCATTCATAATGACTCTCTCATATTATGAGTAATTAGATGCACACTAGGACACAAAATCCAGAAATGATACAATCTAGTTAGGGAAAAATGACAGGAGGGATGACTGGTTGACTCTGTGCACATCCAAACCTTCCTCTTGCAAACTCTTTAGTTTAACCTTAATTTCTGCAACTGATAACCTAATTGAGGTATCAAATATATCTATGTCTCTATATTCCAAAGTATCCCTAGTCTTATCACTGTCTATAGTATGGACTTCTTCCATTTTTACCCCTTATAAACAAAATTAAAATATTATTAAATCGGGTAACAAGGACCTACCTGTCGCTGACAATCATGCACTTTGTCCTACTCTGTCACTTTCCGTGGTGCCCACTCGTCCAGAACCTTGTAGCGCTGACAGTGGAAAGACAAATGTCAACTTTTACGTGTTTCTTTGCTATATATAACCCATTTTCCTTATCCTTCAAGCAACTTTACGGGCGCTCATTTTCCTCGTCCGTCGATCTCTCGTGTGATGATTTGAACCATCATATCTTACCTGCTTTTAAGGATTCAATGAATTGCCTCACTATCCGATCATTCTCCAATCTTCAAATCTCAACCGTTAGATCCTAGCACTATCCTGCAAAATGTGGTTTCGCAACTCCGAAAACGGTTTGCAATACCATTTTATGCCTTTGCGAAGGACTGTGGTGTTTCGACGCGTCCAATGGTTTCATTTTTCGCAACTCCTATCTTTGCTTAATTCTCGAACATGTTTACAATGCGAAAACTTCTGGATCGTCGATCTTTATTTACCATCGAATCAACGGTAAAACTTGCATTATGTTTAACCTCCAACTTTTACCGTTGGTGGACTTCTTTCCATTATCTTTCACACACCTTTCGAAATTATCAACATCGATTGGATGCGACTTGAACCATTGATTTTCCAACACTTTCATTGTTTTTTAAGAATGCATTTTAGCCGTTGGATTGTTCCTCCATTAATCCCGACTGTTGATTTGTCATATCCTCGGCAAGAGTGGTTTCACACCCCTTCAAAGTGGTTTCCCATACCCATTTTTTTCATTTGTGAAGTGCTGTAGAGATGCCACCTGTCCACCGGTTTTGCCTTTCGCAACTGCTTATAACCTTTTTTCTCTGCTCACTTTGGTGATGCGAAGGAAATCGAGGACCGTTGATCTCCTTCCCACACCCGATCAACGGTGTATCTTGTATGATTTTTAGTCTCATGTACCCTTGAGTCTTGTTGATGCCTCGGGGGTGCAGGGTAAGTGCGAAGTGCTGGAATGGTTTCCAAGGCACACAACAGGGGATGAAAACCCAGCCAAAGGCTTCAGTTAACCCTACGCAAGAGTTACCCTATCCTCAAGCTGTTTGGTGTGGTAATCACCCACGGATATTTGGCCTCCGTTGGCACTTTAAGAGTAAAAGGTTTGATCTTTCAAAGATCAGTTTTCCTATTAAGGAAAACAAGTTGTGATAGCTGATTAACAGACCTAACCTAACCTACCTAAGGAAAGAATCTATCCTAAGTTAAATCTAACTTAAAAAGGAAAGTTGATATTGTGCAGGCCAGGTTTGAAATGTAATTAACAAGTGTTAGATACCTTAAACAGAAATGTCCTCGGGTTCTTCCACTTGTAGCTTGAAGGATCATCGATTAATAAAAATTAAGAGGCAATTCTTCAAAGTGCTTTAAGCCTATTCAAACAAGTGATTTGTAATCATTGTGTTAATTAAAAAATTAACAATTGATTATACATATTTAATTGCATCGAATCATTTGCAGAAATATAAAAGTGAGAATTGTTCAATTAAAGAAATTTAATAGGACAATTCAGAACATGAGTCAAAACATACAGAAAAATCAATATGAAAGACCATATACATCAATAAGTGACCTGCAATAGATTGAATGCATAACTGATGACAATTTGAAACATTTAACTCACCGATCCTCAAAGAAATTTGAAGAACATAAGAAGGTGGATAAAAGATAACTTTACTGCATATAAAAGTCTTGTACAAAAATTACAATGGCTCGAATAGACAGAGCATCTTCAGTCCATACTCCTGCTGAATCAAAATTCCAAAATCCCCCCCCTCTTTCTTAAGGAAACTCTCCTCATACTAAATTTACATCAGAGTTCTAAAAGGAGAGATTCTACAAAACAGGGATTACAAAATCAGATCTAATTTAAAGATCCAAAAAATCCTGCCATTTTTCATAAATATCTAACAGCTCATCTATATTTGGAAAAACAACTGATTCGAGGGACAACTGAGCATTGCATGCGTTGTTCTCCATATCATTCTTTACTAGCTTATGCTAGATATGCAGGTACATGAGAATCCTCCCTTCCATGATGATCGGTTCTTTAACAAAACGATCCACATCTTGGATGTTGATTTGTTCCAAATCCCGAATCTTCTGTGCGAATTCTTCACATATGTTGTCAAGTTCTTCACCTCTGCACTTTGGTGGGAGAGCTTACAAAATAGGATTCATGAGTGACAAACCTAATTCATTCATGATATTATTAGCGGCATACCATCGTCTAGTGCAGGTGTACTGTGAATTATTAATGATTTCCTCAGCCGATTCATTCAAATCAAGCCACGAGTTCAGGGATGCTTTAACTTTCTTCATCTGGAAAGTATTAAGGATTGGGATGTCCTCTGGAACATTCTTGATATACAATTTCCATTGATCAATTTCTTCTTCAGCTTTACAAGCTTGGAGCCTTTTTTCTTTCTGTTCCTCAAGAGTAGAAGACATCTTAGAAAAATTGATAAAATTTTCCTTGATCTCGTCTAAGGCAATATATAACTTCTTCAGTAACTCATGCTAACTCTGATTCACTTCAAGTGCTAGGTTTTTGAGGTCACAGGGTGTGAAATTGAGAACACTGAAGGAAGCTGCACTTGCAGTTGCATCTTCCATCTACTTTTCCAAAGAGGCTATCTTTACAAGACCGGCAAAATGTTGAGACTGCAAAAGGTTAAATTCAGTAATGAGAGTAGCATTCTTCTGTTCTAGATCTTGTACTTTGTCTACCCAAGTTTTCCTGAGGTAAGACACATCAACAGAATGTTGTTCCCTTGTTTTAACTAATTCTTCTTTCAGGTTTCTAATTTCTTCCTCCCTGATGTCAACTTCTTTGTCCAAGACCTGGACTGAATCCCAGTTAGCAGTGGCAAAATCCCCTAAGGCTGCTGCTTTTTCAACTGCTACAATTCTTTGGTAATTAGTTCTGGGAGCCCATATCACCTGATCTGGCTCATGTTCTTCTAGGCCACCTTGGCCTTGACCCCTTTTCCTGCTTCGTTTAACTACTGCCTTGTCATCTTGATGATAGAAATAATTTCCAAGAGGAACCACATCTGTATCTATGTACTCAATAATAGACAGCGCAGGAACATAAGTGACACCAATCGTGGAAGTTAGAGAAGGTGTCTATGTGACAACAGAAGTAGGGATAGGTAAAGTAACTTCAGTGGTAGCTAGAGATGTAATACTAATTTCAGGGGCTGACACAAATTTGTCTAGGTAGGGTAATGAGACATAGATTTCAGAAAGTAGAACCTGAACATGAATACTAACTTCTGGGAGTGGAAGTGGACTTTGTGCTTTGCTAGGTGAAAGTGGAGGGGAAGGCTTAGAAGATGCATTGATGGAGGTTATTGACGAATCAACTGTAGATGACTGCAGAGGGACAACCAAAGGCTGGACTTCTGCAATCACAGGGGGTGAAGTGGAAAAAAGAACCAAGTACTCTCGCGATGTAGTAGTGGTGTTGTTGAGGGTATCACACAAATGGGATAATGAAAATGGAAGTGTCCCTCCTAGAGGCAAAATAGAATTTGGCTTCACAGATGGTAGCACAATTGCTCATGATGTGATACCAGGGGAAGCATTAAATTCCAACACTGACTATTCAGGGAAAGATTGGTCCATATCAATATCGTTCAACAATTTAGCATCAGTCTTAGCATCTCCAGTGACCTCTTCCACTATTGGTATTGGAGAAGGTGAAGTTATTTCTTCATCACAGTCAATTACATCTACAGTAGAAACTTGTGATGAGGAAGGCATGAACTTCTGTCTCTTAGCTGGATTAGCCTTGGTTATGATCAATTCATCATCTTCTGGAGTATCTGGAGTAGGGTGGTGATCATCCAGTGTACCCAGTGGCTGAATTTTGTCCGTAGGCCTTGGAGGTTCTAGCAACTGAGTCTGTAACATTGATGACAACTGCGCCATTTTCTATTTGGATTCATGGGCTGTCTGCAGCATGAGTTTAGCTTCTTCATTAGTTTTCTTTTTAGATAGTTCCCCTTGAATAACTTTACCTTTGTCTTCGTCATGACCGGTGACCAAAGGAGGATTGGTAGCCTTCTTTCTCTTCTTTCTCTTCCCTATCCTTTCTTTCTTTTTCAACAAGATTCATCTGCATGGCCCTGTAGCTTAAGATACTGTCATTCAGTTGCTTCTGATACTATAGAATATCATGTTGTCCTTGAGGGTCCTTTACTTTGGCCAAGACTTGAGAAAAGGTGTCTACCCCTTGGTATATGGAATCATCGGGGATTGTTTCATGTGTGTAGTCCATATTCTTGTGAAGTTTCTTTAGTTGTGCATCCAAAAATTTCTTGGGGTCATGTTTCCTTTTCGGGGCAACACCTAATCTTAGAGCAGCTATTTGATCACCCAGAATTGTAGCCTAGGTTGAAGTTGGGATGACCAATTGACCCAGATTCAGTGCAAACTTAGTCCAATTCTTCTTCTTAGGTCCCATGAGTTTCTGATACATTCCATTATTGACAGTCTGAAAGGAAACCTCCTGTATTACCATCCTTTTTGGGACTATTTTGGGCAAGAAATGAACTGTTTCACTTCCCCAGATTCTGATGTACGTAAAGTACTCATCTACATACCAATCGCCCATTGTGTTGATAAAAAATTTGGCATCTTCTAAGAATGCAGGTGGTTGCTGCTGGAAGATCTTGAAATAAATGGTACCCACGAAACAATCACAAATTTCATATATCAAAGGTGCAAAATTTCCCTCCCAATGTGCCGAATGGTAGATATGTACAGGTGGATCTAAAGGAGTCCAATGCCAACCCAAATTGGGATACTGGAACTCCGAATAGAAAACGTCCAAAACATATGTTGATAGGAAGAAGGGTGGTTTTTTATGAGTTGGTGCCTTCTGATAATCTTGAATGGATTTTTTCAGTTCCACTGATAGAATAGAGGCCCACGAGAAAGATTCACCTGTAAGTAACACATGATGTGCTATGGGTTCCCACTCTGCTTTAAAATGAGAACAATTGGGTTGACCAAAAAGCTGGCAAAGCATGGCTGCAAGTAGAGAATAGGGTTCTTTAAACCAGATAATAGGATAAAGGTTATCCGACTTAGGTACAAAGGCATTGGGTTTGAGCATCCAAGACTTAATCATTTGATCAAAATTATACCGGGTTTTGGACGACTGAATGAACTCAGCAGAGAGTGTCTGTACATAGGGTTTCAGAGCAAATGCTCGAACAAAAACCTCAGGGCGAAAACATGTCAATTGGAAACCTGCATTGTCATTAAATGAATGGTCCTTAACATCAACATTCTCAATTATCCACTTAACTGCATCTGTGTAGGGTAGGATGATAGGGCATGCAGCGATGGCGTGGATTTGGGAAGCCCTAATTTTCTCATAGACTAGTCTATCATCCTCGATATGGGAAAAGTCATCGTTATAAAAAATGGCGTATATCTTAGACTAGTGCATTTGGTACGTCTCCGTAACTCCTCCACTGGTGTCAGAAAGAAAACCAAAATTTGGGTCTTTGTTCAGGGGATCTTTGAGTGACATTTTAGACCGTGTATTCTTCGACATAGTGGAGGAAATTTACAATATCTGATCAATGCAGACAATCAAATATAATTCAACCCAAAAATAGCAAGAATGCAGGCTAGTAATGTAAGGATAACAGTGGATTGACCTGAAATAACGAACAAATTGAACAACGGCACCTGACACGTAATCCTTAGTAAAACAAAAAATGAAACAACGTGTTTTCTTCATCAGTAAAAATGTAAAACTAAAAAGTAAAAACCCTATTAAATACATCACAAAAATAAAACCAACCGTGCGATCATAACAAATGGACGACTGAGATTAACTGCAGCGGAACACAAAATCGGGTTCAGGTATGTTCATAAAACTCTTTATTCAAAACCCCGTAAGCCGAAACCCGAAAGTACGAATTTGCGGGTTGCAGTTTGGTAAAAATAATGAACAACGAAAAGGACTCCCGAAAGCCAACAACTGACCAGGGGTGGCGGGTTTCGGGAAGTATAAACGTCAAAGTGAAAAACTACTCCGAAAGCCGCATTCCGCAATGCGGATTGCGGGTTACGGGAGCGCACGCAAAAATAATCATAAAGACACAATCCCGAAAGCCGCATCCCGAAATTATGGGTTGCGGAAGCACACATGAGGTGGACAAGAAAAGACAATCCTGAAAGCCGCATGTTGCAATTGTGGGATTCAGGTTTCGGTGTAACTGTTTTCCAATCTTATTACAGAGTGATTATGTATTCCACAACCATCAGGTTGCGGGTTTCTAAATCACTAAAATTTAAACTTAAAATAACAGTCCCGCAAGCCACAATTGTCGGATTGTGGATTGCGGATTCTTCAAGCGTCAGGTTTCGGGATGATTTTATCAGTGAACAAAATACTCAAATAAAAAGGCCTTTTTGAACCGAAACGCTTTGAGAAGACAAAATCAAATGGTTGAAACCAAGTAAATCAAAGTCATAGATGAAGAATCCTTTTAAAGAAGAATCAACATTTTAATATTTACAGGATAACTCACCTCAAATAATTTTGCGTTTATTTATAAATGGGGTTCCCTTGCTTAAGCGAAGCATGGGATCTGTTGTGCTCACAAAAAATGGCGAATGGCTGGGAAGAACCAGTTATCTCTGTAATGACAACCCAATTTAAAGAAAACATTCAAAGATGTTATCCAGACCTCCTTTATCCAACCTGAATTTCCGAAAATGATCACAAGGAACACAACTAACTAGCATGTAACCTAAATTAATAAATACCCATGTCTGGTCACATTTAAGAATAATGCAAATCTGATAAAGGGGTTTGAAAAACAACATGAGACCCTTCACCTGTATGTAATCATGGAAGGATGCTTGTGTTGAACCTAGGCACACTCGAAAATACTTCTGGCTATCCCAATTACATATCACCTTGCTTATTTGAGACACCTTTTTTTTTTTAAGGATAGGAGAAAATAACTGTGTGTATAAAACCACTGCCCTGACTTGGTGATCAGATATAAGCAGTGCCACTCACAGGAAAAATTCAGAAACTGATCAAGCTAGCTCGATAACGAGACTCCTTGCCTTTCAGTTGAGGTGCTGAAAGGAACTATCATGGTTTGGTAACCATGTTTTGATAGTCTCAGTCCAAATTGAACTCATGATCGTGGCAGGGATGGCTTGTGGTAAGACCCCCCTGTTCTTATATACACATGTATCTTTTGAACTAAAAGATATGCATTAATCCATGTTTCATTAATTTGGAAAATTACAAGGCATTACCATGGCTTGGTGACCATATGTTGGTAACGTTACTCACCAGTGCTTTGCTGATCATGAATGGACCGACCTGTGATAGGATCTTCCAACTCCCAGTAAAACTGGAAGTCATCTTCCAAGTGTGGTATCTTGTTGTGAAGATGTCACTTTGCTTGGCACTTATGAACCCAATGAGCAGGCTTGATAACAAGACCTCTGACCTTGTAATTTACTTTATTATAAGGTTTATTTTTAAGGTGATGGTAAAAGGAACTAGAGCAAAACAAGTAGGCAAGGTTATTATGATATGCAACTTAACCATGAGACATAAGATAATGGAGACTTTGCTATCCCCGAGGCCCTAATTAAACAAATAATACATGTGTAAGATAATGACCATCATAGAGATATATTAATTTGAGGTCCTGCAGTCATTAGCCGTATGCCCTAAGTTGAACAATTTCCAACTCATAGCTGGCAGATAGTCATAAAATCAAAACTGGACTCAACACCAAGAAATAAACTGATTTTTTGGATATTGCTATATGTGTGGGGCTGTGACATCAAAAGATAAATAGATGAATAAAATGAAACAAGCCAAACAATAGAAAATAAGCAAAATCAACTTATGTACAAAACATCATCCCAATCTTTACAAAATAACTTTCAAAGAATAAAACTTTCATTGGATAGGTGTGCGTAACTCCTTCTAGTAATTGAACAGCACTAGAACCCAACTCAGATTCAACTCGTCGTCACAAATGATTTATTGAAGAGGATCAAAAGGGTGCTCTACTTATTAAGAAATGATCAAAACTAATATGTTCTACACCTATCCCTACACTTATTCTGAAATAAACAAAAATTAAGTATACTCGAATATCCAATGAAGCCAATCAAGCAACTTTAAGCCTGCAAGATAAAACAAATGACGAATCAGCAACAAATTTTTTGAAAATGAAGATCCAAAAATAAGAAAAATTGAACTAAGTTTTTTATTTACAAAGAAACGAAAATGACATGGGAAATTGCTCAAAAATGATTGTTCCAACCATAAATAAATTGAATCATAAAAAGTATGTTTGAAACTATTAAGATCGTGATCCAAGATGTTTTCATCAAAATTGAGAGTGGAGAATATTTCCTTTAACAATATATCATCATTATTGTATTGAAAGGAAATATCGGAATTCACATCTTGTGAACAATCAACTTCGTCTTTTAAATATTCGTTCTTGTCAAGTATACCAAATTTATTTGATTTCAAAGCATTTGATCGAAACAACTTTTCATTTGAGATTTGATTTATAGAAAAAGTATATTTGGAACAAATATTTTGAAATTCAATCTCGATCTCAACTAACTCATCATCTAAAGACTTATGGTTCTTATTCTGCTCACAATAGTCAGAATCAGAGGATGAAGAAAAATAATTTTGAGATTCTGTAAGATGAGAAAAATCATTACGTTGTTCAGAATGTGAAATACAATCAAGATCTTGAAAATTCTCTATTTGAACATCCATCTTTTGATCAAATGAAGGAAAATGATTAGTAGTTGTAAAAGAAGGACTTTCAAAATTATCGGAAATAGATAGAAAATCCTCTTCATGGATTCTTAAATCTTCATTTTTATTGATAGTTGGATCATTGTGATACAAAGGGAAATGCTCAAAGTTTGTTTGAACAAATGGTTTATTACATGGATCAGAAATATGAGGATTTTCTTCAACAGTTTCTGATTCCAAACAATGAAGGGAAGATGAAAAAAATTCGTCATACTCACATCCATTTGAAAGAGAAAAACGTTTATTAGAATCTGCACCTAATTCCCTTTTGGTATCTGGGGAAGATCTTGAATCAGATGCAAAAAACATCTGTTTGAAATGATGTAAGGTATTCTGAATATCCTTTTCTTTCTTATTAGACACGACTTCATCATACAGGTCATTCATTTGAGAATTTAATTGAGCAATTTGTGAAGGATTTAATTCTTCATTAACAGATTCAAGATCATATGAAAGGAAAGGATAAAAAAAATCTGAAGGATACCCCTTCAAGTCTTTCTCAAGAACTTGAGCCTCTTTACATGCTTCATTAAAATATGTTATCCCTTGTCTCAAAATAAACATCGCCATAATCTTGGGAAGAGATCTAACATACCAACTGAAAGTGAGTTGTGCTGCGGGTCTATGTTCTTCGCGCAAGCCATAGTACACTTGTCGAAAACGTGTGTTGAAATCCCAAATTGATTTTCCATCAAGTACTTGCATTTGAATAAGGTTTTCATGAATTTCAACCACATCATAATCTTCAAAAGAATCTCTGAAAACATTCTTAAATTCTAACCAACTTGAAATTGAATTCAGGGGTAAAAAAGAAAACCAAAGAGAAGCCTTACCCTCTAAGGTAAATGGAAATAATTTGCAAGCAACATCTTCATGTATGATATTAAATAAACGCAAAATAGATTCATACTTTCTGCTATGCTCGGTGACAGAGACATTACCTTCTCCATCAAATTTTAGCAAGATCTTAACTACCTTTTTAGGGAGTTCATGTAAAGGCCCTGGTAGGCTTAATGCGGTATCAGACTCCCATGCAGGGATTTGGGAAAGAGCCATGAAATCATAATAACTGGAAGCTAGCTCTTATTGTGGGCAATGTTCCAATTTAGCCCTCCTTCTAGCGCCATTTGTTGATGCCTCGGGGGTGCAGGGTAAGTGCAAAGTGCTGGAATGGTTTCCAAGGCACACAACAGGGGATGAAAACCCGGCCAAAGGCTTCGGTTAACCCTACGCAAGAGTTACCCTATACTCGAGCTGTTTGGTGTGGTAATCACCCACGAATATTTGGCCTCCGCTGGCACTCTAAGAGTAAAAGGTTTGATCTTTCAAAGATCAATTTTCCTATTAACGAAAACAAGTTGTGATAGCTGATTAACAAACCTAACCTAACCTACCTAAGGAAAGAATCTATCCTAAGTTAAATCTAACTTAAAAAGGAAAGTTGATATTGTGCAGATCAAGTTTGAAATGTAATTAACAAGTGTTATATACCTTAAACAGAAATGTCCTCGGGTTCTTCCACTTGTAGCTTGAAGGATCATCGATCAATAAAAATTAAGAGGCAATTCTTCAAAGTGCTTTAAGCCTATTCAAACAACTAATATGTAATCATTGTGTTAATTAAAAAATTAACAATTGATTATACATATTTAATTGCATCGAATCATTTGCAGAAATATAAAAGTGAGAATTGTGCAATTAAAGAAATTTAATAGGACAATTCAGAACATGAGTAAAAACATGTAGAAAAATCAATATGAAAGACCATATACATCAATAAGTGACCTGCAATAGATTGAATGCATAATTATGACAATTTGAAACATTTAACTCAGAGATCCTCAAAGAAATTTGAAGAACATAAGAAGGTGGATAAAAGATAACTTTACTGCATATAAAAGTCTTGTACAAAAATTACAATGGCTCGAATAGACAGAGCATCTTCAGTCCATACTCCTGCTGAATCAAAATTCCAAAATCCCCCCCCCTCTTTCCTAAGGAAACTCTCCTCCTTTTATACTAAATTTACATTAGAATTCTAAAAGGAGAGATTCTACAAAACAGGGATTACAAAATCAGATCTAATTTAAAGATCCAAAAAAACCTCCCATTTTTCAAAAATATCTAACAACTCATCTATATTTGGAAAAACAACTGATTCGAGGGACAACTGAGCATTGCATGCGTTGTTCTCCATATCATGCTTTGCTAGCTTATGCCAGATACACAGGTACATGCGAATCCTCCCTTCCATGATGACCGGTTCTTTAACCAAACAATCCACATCTTGGATATTGATTTGTTCCAAATCCCGAATCTTCTGTACGAATTCTTCACATCTGTTGTCAAGTTCTTCAACTCTGCACTTTGGTGGGAGAGCTTCCAGAATAGGATTCATGAGTGGCAAAACTAATTCATTCATGATATTATCAGCGGCATACCATCGTCTAGTGCAGGTATCCTGTGACTTATTAATGATTTCCTCAGCTAATTCATTCAAATCAAGCCATGAGTTCAGGGATGCTTTAAATTTCTTCATCTGGAAAGTATTAAGGATTGGGATGTCTTCTGGAACATTCTTTATATACAATTTCCATTGACCAATTTCTTCCTCAGCTTTACAAGCTTGGAGCCTTTTTTTTCTTTTTTTTTCTTCTGTTCCTCAAGAGTAGAAGACATCTTAGAAAAATTGATAAAAGTTTCCCTGATATCGTCTAAGGCAATATATAACTTCTTCAGTAACTCCTGCTAACTCTGATTCACTTCAAGAGCTAGGTTTTTGAGGTCACAGGGTGTGAACTTGAGAACACTGGAGGAAGTTGCACTTGCAGTTGCATCTTCCATCTGCTTTTCCAAAGAGGCTATCTTTACAAGACCAGCAGAATGTTGAGACTGCAAAAGGTTAAATTCAGTAAGGAGAGTAGCATTCTTCTGTTCTAGATCTTGTACTTTGTCTACCCAAGTTTTCATGAGGTCAGACACATCAACAGAATGTTGTTCCCTTGTTTTAACTAATTCTTCTTTTAGGTTTCTAATTTCTTCCTCCCCGACGTCAACTTCTTTGTCCAAGACCTGGACTGAATCCCAGTTAGCAGTGGCAAAATCCCCTAAGGCTGCTGCTTTTTCAACTACTTCAATTCTTGGGTTATTAGTTTTGGGATCCCATATCACCTGATCTGGCTCATGTTCTTCCAGGCCACCTTGGCCTTGACCCCTTTTCCTGCTTCATTTAACTATTGCCTTGTCATCTTGACAATAGAAATAATTTCAATGAGGAACCACATCTGTATCTGTGTACTCAGTAATAGACAGTGCAGGAATGGAAGTGACACCAATCGTGGAAATCAGAGAAGGTGTCTGTGTGACAACAAAAGTAGGGATAGGTAAAGTAACTTGAGTGGTAGCTAGAGATGTAATACTAATTTTAGGGGCTGACACAAATTTGTCTAGGGAGGGTAATGAGACAGAGATTTCAGAAAGTAGAACCTGAACATGACTACTAACTTCTGGGAGTGGAAGTGGACTCTGTGCTTTACTAGGTGAAAGTGGAGGGGAAGGATTAGAAGATGCATCGATGGAGGTTATTGAAGAAGCAACTGTAGATGACTGCAGAGGGACAGCCAAAGGATGGAATTTTGCAATCACAGGGGGTGAAGTGGAAAAAGGAACCGATTACTCTAGCGATGTAGTAGTGGTGTTGCTGAGGGTATCATACAAATGGGATAATGAAAATGGAAGTGTCCCTCCTAGAGGCTCAGTAGAATTTGGCTTCACAGATGGAAACACAATTGCTGATGATGTGATACCAGGGGAAACATTAAATTCCAACACTGACTGTTCAGGGAAAGACTGGTGCATATCAATATCGTTCAACAATTCAGCATCAGTCTTAACATCTCCAGTGACCTCTTCCACTACTGGTACTGGAGAAGGTGAATTTATTTCTTCATCATAGTCAATTACATCTATAGTAGAAACTTGTGATGAGGAAGGCATGAAATTCTGTCTCTTAGCTGGATTAGCCTTGGTTATGATCAATTCATCATCTTCTAGAGTATCTAGAGTAGGGTGGTGATCATCCAGTGTACCCAGTGGCTGAATTTTGTCCGCAGGCCTTGGAGGTTCTAGCAACTAAGTTTGTAACATTGATGACAACTGCACCATTTTCTATTTGGATTCATGGGCTATTTGCAACATGAGTTGAGCTTCTTCATTAGTTTTCTTTTTAGATAGTTCTCCTTGAATAGCTTTACCTTTGTCTTCATCATGACTGGTGACCAAAGGAGTATTGGTAGCCTTCTGAGCTTCTTTCTCTTCCCTGTCCTTTCTTGCTTTTTCAACAAGATTCATCTGCATGGACCTGTAGCTTAATATCCCATCGTTCAGTTGCTTCTGATACTGTAGAATATCATGTTGTCCTTGAGGGTCCTTTACTTTGGCCAAGACTTGAGAAAAGGTGTCTACCCCTTGGTATATGGAATCATCGGGGATTGTTTCATGTGTGTAGTCCATATTCTTGTGAACTTGCTTTAGGTGTGCATCCAAAAACTTCTTGGGGTCATGTTTCCTTTTTGGGGAAACACCTAATCTTAGAGCAGCTATCTGATCACCCAGAAATATATCCCAGGTTGAAGTTGGGATGACCAATTGACCTAGATTTAGTGCAAACTTAGGCCAATTCTTCTTCTTAGGTCCCATGAGTTTCTGATACATACCATTAATGACAGTCTGAAAGGAAACCTCCTGTATTACCATCCTGTCTGGGACTATTCTAGGCAAGAAATGAACTGTTTCACTTCCCTAGATTCTGATGTATGTAAAGTACTCACCTACATACCAATCGTCCATTGTGTTGATAAAAACTTTGGCATCTTCTGAGAATGCAGGTGGCTGCTGCTGGAAGATCTTGAAATAAATGGTACCCATGAAACAATCACAAATTTCATATATCAAAGGTGCAAAATTTCCCCCCCAAAGTGCCGAATGGTAGATATGTACAGTTGGATCTAAAGGAGTCCAATGCCAACCCAAATTGGGATACTGGAACTCCGAAAAGAAAACGTCCAAAACATATGCTGATAGGAAGAAGGGTGGTTTTTTATGAGCTGGTGCCTTCTGATAATCTTGAATGGCATTTTTCAGTTCCGTCGAGAGAATAGAGGACTGCGGGAAAGACTCACCTGTAAGTAACACATGATGTGCTATGGGTGCCCACTTTGCTTTAAAATGAGAACAATTGGGTTGACCAAAAAGCTGGGAAAGCATGGCTGCAAGTAGAGAATAGGGTTATTTAAACCAGATAATAGGATAAAGGTTATTCGACTTAGGTACAAAGGCATTGGGTTTGAGCATCCAAGACTTAATCATTTGATCAAAATTATACCGGGTTTTGGACGACTAAATGAACTCAACAAAGAGTGTCTGTACATAGGGTTTCAGAGCAAATGCTCGAACAAAAACCTCCGGGCGAAAAATTGTCAATTGGAAACCTGCACTATCATTAAATGAACGGTCCTTCACATCAGCATTCTAAATTTTCCACTTAACTGCATCTGTGTAGGGTAGGATGGAAGGGCGTGCAGTGATGGCGTGGATTTGGGAAGCCCTAATTTTCTCGTAGACTGGTCTATCATCCTCGATATGGGAAAAGTCATCATTATAAAAAATGGCATATATCTTTGACCAGTCCATTTGGTACGTCTCCGTAACTCCTCCACTGGTGTCAGAAAGAAAACCAAAATTTGGGTCTTTGTTCAGGGGGTCTTTGAGTGACGTTTTAGACTATGTATTCTTCGACATAGTGGAGGAAATTTACAATATCTAAACAATGCAGACAATCAAATATAATTCAACCCAAAAATAGCAAGAATGCAGGCTAGTAATGTAAGGATAACAATGGACTTACCCGAAATAACGAACAAACTGAACAACGACACCTGACACGCAATCCTCAGTAAAACGAAAATGCAACAACGTGTTTTCTTCAACAGTAAAAATGTAAAACTAAAAAGTAAAAACCCTATTAAATACATTAAGGAAAATAAAACCAACCGTGCGATCATAACAAATGGATGACTGAGATTAACTGCAGCGGAACGCGGAATCGGGTTCAGGTATGCTCATAAAACTCTTTATTCAAAACCCCGCAAGCCGAAACCCGAATGTACAGATTTGCGGGTTGCGGGTTTGTAAAAATAATGAACAACGAAAAGGACTCCCGAAAACTGACAACCGACCAGGGGTGGCGGGTTTTGGGAAGTATAAACGTAAAAGTGAAAAACTACTCCGAAAGCCGCATTCTGCAATGTAGATTGCGGGTTACGGGAGCGCATGAAAAATAATCATAAAGACACAATCCCAAAAGCCGCATCCCAATATTACGGGTTGCAGAAGCACACAAGAGGTGGACAAGAAAAGACAATCCTGAAAGCCACATGCCGCAATTGCGGGATTCATGTTTTGGGGTAACTGTTTTCCAATCTTATTACAAATTGACAGTGGCATGACATTTGAAGATGCTCCAGAATATACCAGACAATTGTGAACATTATGATTGAAAATTTCAAAGGTCAACAGGAATGGCAACGTCTGGGATTTAGATTTCCCAGCGATACTAGCCTCATTAATTTCGGGCTCTTCTTAAGTATCTGTTAATGGAGTGCTGGGCTGGGTTACAAAGCATGCAACAGCATATATCGTTGCTGAGGCAAAATGTACATATCGAATATTGATACATTTGCTTTGAATTTCTTTATATCCTCAATAATGTCATATCCTATATTAGATTTGTTCCCAATTCAGGACGGATGGCCTGTTTTATTCATTGTGACCTTTGGTTGTTGAACTATGGTGTCAATGTTTGGCTGTTTGGCCGCTGTTTGGTTAGTTTTAGGTTGCGGTGGAATGATTTCTATATGTCTTCTAGGTAGTTCTTTTGAAACTTTAGGCTTGGGAGGAGTCGAGTTTGGCACAGGATCCGTAATAGGACCTTTACTGCGAGTATTAATGTTCACAGCAGAGTGAGAGCTTTCTATGGGATCTTCTTCTACTAATTCAGTTAAAGGCACCCAATCCCATAGCACCATAGTGGTGTCCGGAGGTGGCTCTTCTAATTCAGGGCTCGATTCCTCTAGAGGATCATCTTGATCTGGAATCTGTGAATCCAACATTTGGTTCATGACTAAACCATAGAGTTAATCCATTGTGGGAAGCTCTTTTCCGAATGCAGTTCTTGATGAAAGGTGCAGAAGTTTTCCATCCCTATTTCATTGAGGTTTAAAACAGGGGAAGTATTCATGGGTGGATGAGGTTGATCCTTGTCTTCTTTCTTCCCTCCTTTTGTAAAATGGCTTGAAGGGTTTCCTAGATGTACTAGTAGATTTATCTTTCTCGAGATCTAAAATTTTATTGGACAAGTTCTGCATCATCTTAACTACATTCTCCATGTCTGTTGATGACTCTTCTTTACCGCTGGTGAGCAGCAAGGTTTTTTTACTGGCTGTTGGTTTTGTTTCTGCATCTAAGGCATGTTTATCAATGCTATATGCTTCTTCTTCCACCTTTCTAGCTTCTTCGAAATTCTCTATCAGGGTGGTTTTCTTAGATCTTTTAACAAACATTGCTATGGGTCCTTCAAGAGCTGTTGTATAATATTCAACCAGAGATTCCTCTGCTGGTTTATTTGCTTCGCTGAAATTATTTAGGAGTGTTGTGAACCTTTGGTTGAAGTCTTGAACCATTTCTTTCTTTTCCATTATCATGGACAATAATTCTTTCATAAGCGTAGCTACAGTTTTTTGGTTTCCATATTTCTTTAAGAAACATTTTTCAAATTCATCCCAGCTTGAGATCAAGCTAGGTTGTAAGCTAAAATACCAGGACGATACTTTCGGCTCAAATGTGTATGGAAAAAGCCTACAGACTACATCTTCATGTTGCACATTTAAAAGATTCAGAGCTAAATAAAAACTCTTGAGATGATCTTCGGCGGAAATGGCTTTCCCTGGGTCGAATTTAGGCAAGACTTTCTCTGGATTTTTTGGAATATTGTGGAATGGCCCAGCTAGATTCAACGCTCCCCTCGCTCTCCAAGCAGGTACAACCATGTCTCTATGTGGAAAATCAGGTGGAGAATTGTATGGTGAATTCAATGGAGTGTTCTTTGGAGTAATAAGTTCTCCAAGACTTTCTTGATCTGAAATATTTTCTGGGTTTTCAAGATCGACCTTGTTCAGGGGTTCTGTAATTTCTTCCAAGGTTTAATTCACAAGCTCTTCAAAATTCTGCACAAGAATCAAATCACGGGTGTACTGTCGTTCTTTTCTAGGAGAACTTTTCCTAGGGAGGAAATTTACTGCGTTTAAACCACCTAGCTGTCTAACATAAGATCGTGTATGCCTCCTTAAATATTCTATTTCTGCAAAAGGCACAACATACAATACTTCTTGAGGTTTAGAATCAGAGATGAGGTTTTCTTGGTTTGTTACTTCAAGATTTGGGCTGTCTGAAATTCCTCTTTTAAGCAGGTTTTTAGTAACATTTTTGACAGTGGAAGATTTTCCTTTATCAGCCATGCACTTTCAAGCCCTCCTTCTAGTGCTAAAAACTGTTGATGCCCCGAAGATCGCAGCATCAAGCAGAAAGGGATTCTCCCTGGTAGATTATCCCAATTAGATTGTCCACCATTTGGTATGGGGAATCCGTCCGATTAGCGGTTCCGGCAACTATTAGGTTCGGACATTTGCTTCAATTACACAGGTTATGGCCCGATCCACCGTTCTTTTTGATTTTATGGTTTCAAATGATATGCAAGTGCCTTAGCTAACTTAATCTAAATGTAGAACTCGAAACAAATCTGTATTTAAAACCGAAATAAACCTAAACTATCCCTGCAAAGAGAAAAATTATAAGTATGAGTAATGTACTGGAAGAAGTATCTAAAGATCAATAGACAACCATTAAATCATAAAGATATATCTACAGCAAGAAGGCAAAGGATATTACAAGATAGCTTCCAATTCACATATAACGCATTCCATTACTCATGTAGGAGAAAAATCATTTGCACAAGAAATAGTAAGATCATTCAATACAGAGAAATAATTCAAGACAACAAAGAAAGATCTCACTGTAGAATATGAAAGTCATAAGAATAATCCAGCATGCATCCAACATCCATTTCCATGCAAAAGACGTCCTCTCCAAGGCCTTATTAGGCAAATTTCATTTTCTTGAAACAAGTGCAAGATAGCTCGTACAAGTTAAGAAAATTATTTTTCCCTGCCAAAAAGTCCCTTTACACTATTCCCTAAGATTCTATTTATATCTTTACAAAATGCCTCTTGGGCTGCCACCTGGCTCTTTACACATGTCCTCTACAGACTTTTCCTCTTAATAAACAAATCGTGGCCCTTTTCTGAAAAAATAAAATTTCTCAAAAATAGAAAAGGACAACTGTCTAGTGATTCTACGCTTTAAGCATAGGGAGACCAAATGAAAACTAGGAACAACGCCTTAGGATCAGCGTGTTCACCCTTGGGAAGGCGCTCCTGCTGGGAGAGAGGTGCTTGGACTGGCTGCTACTACTGCTACTACTTTCTTTTCCTCCTCTACTATGTAACCGAACCAGATACCAGTGTCTCTGATAACCACATTTGCTGGGGAAGGGAACAAGATCTTCTAGGAAGTCACATGTTTACCAAGTTCTGCTTCAACACCATGAATTTTTGCAACTGCTGCTTGGTGGATTTATTTAAGAAAATGACTGTATATTGATGACAACCCAATATAGTGATGGAGATCATCAGTGGCTACGACATCAATCTTCTTTACATATTCTATTTGAATTCCTAGCTCTTCCTACAAGTCTGATAAACGTTGCCCTTTGTTTGGAAACTCATCGAGGGACTGAGGAAAACTCATCTTGCACTTATCATGTACTTCATGGATCTTTTGATACAGGCTGTTACTTTTATCCATTGTTCCCTAGATCTTAGCCATTAGCTTAAGGCCACAGTTCCTGCAGAATTCCATAAGGGCTACATCTTCTTTAAAATCATCTACCGACTTGAATGGGAGATGCTTGGGGAAATCAACCTTCCCTTCTCTCCATTCTATCTGGCTCAGGATGTTTGCTTTAACCCGAGTATAGTTTCCCTTAAGCCTACTGGCCTCTGTATTGAATTATTTCAATCTAACCATCATGGCTTTGAGCCTACACACTTCCTCAGTAATCAGCTCCTGTGTGGCGTGCATTTGTCTCAGAATGTCACAGGACAGCTCATGAAAGGGAGACATATCTATTGCTCTGCTTTCTGCCTGCTCTAATTGATCAACCATTGCTTGCTTATCTTCTTGCAAATGAGAAACTCTAGCTTCAGAATCGTTCTTTTCTGCTTCTAGAACCATCATCTGGATTTCTAGGTGCTCCTTTTCTTCTTTTAAATGGCGATACTTATCTGACAATTCCTTGTGATAAACAGACAAGTGATTATATTTATTCACTACAAGATCCCTGTAAGCCTGCTCATTAGCCACAGTATGTTGCAACATGCGAGCTCTCCTATTTGTTGACTCAAATTCTCTAACCATATCGACCACATTGTCCTTTGTTGCTTTTGCTGTTGACACAGCGGCGGATTCCATGGCTATGGGAGCCTTATTTGTATTTTGCATCACCGTGGTTTCCCGCCGGGGAACAATATCTTCTTGGAAGAGTCTCTTTATCCTCTCTTCCGATTTCAAGACTACCGCCTTCCTCTTCTTATTATACACAAATTAATCCCATCGGGACACAGTATGATCTTCTGATGGGGTGTAAGGGATGATTGGGAGGTCTATTACATGTACTTCTGTCTCTATGGGTGGGGTCTGTACTACTTGAGATGTGTCTGTTTCCACATTTTGGGTGCCAAGGACACCTGCTTGAGATATGTCTGTTTCCACATGTTGGGTACCAGGGACACCTGCTTGAGATGTGTCTGTTTCCATATCTTGGGTGCCGGAGCCAGCTGCCTGGGCATCTTCATTGGTCTTAAGTTCTTCTTCCGCCTTTTTTTCCTCTTCAGTTTTACGCCTTCTTTCTTCTTCTTCAGCTTGTTGCTGATTTTCACTTTCCTCCCTCTGCTCTCGATCTTCTGCTTCCTTCTACAACCTTGCTTCTTCAGCTTCTCTCTGCAACCTTGCATCTTCAGCTTCTCTCTGCAACCTTGCATCTTCTGCTTCTCTTTGCAACCTTGCATCTTCTGCTTCTTGTTGCAGTCTTGCTTCCTCAGCTTCTCTCTGCAACCTTACTTCTTCATTCAATATTTGTTCTTCACGTGCTAGGGCCTCAGCTGCTTCTCTCTCTTTCTGCAGACTGGATTCTCGGGCTGGGGCACAGCTAGAGCTAGCTCCACTACCTTAACGACAAATCTGCAACTCAGTCATGTTGCTGATGCCTTTGAACACTTCTTCCTCTGCATCATAGTAATGAGCATATTCAAAATGAGCATAGACTTCCTTGCAATGTTTGGCAAACTTGCTCCGCCTATCATTTCTATGGAAGATCATTTCACCGAAGTGGAAATCTTTCAGCTCTTGAACATATTCCTCAACTATTGCAACCCCCAAGAATTTGTAGTCTCCTATGCAGAAGGGAAAAGGAGGGAAAGAAGCCTTATGTTGCTTGTTAAGCACCCCCCTATTCCATCAAGGAAAATTTTCCTGACTGCTTCCTTGAGGACTACATAATCAGTAGCGTATTTTGGAAAAATGTATGGCGCTTTGGTACCTCCAAACATCCTGATGTAGGTGCCCTGCTCTGAGAAATAAAAATCGCTAAAGTTTTCTAGGACCTCCATGGCATTTTCTGATAGACAATTGGGCTCTTCCTTGAACATCTGCTCATATAGAGGCATGATGAACTCTTCGCAGATGAGCTTATAGTTTGCTTTGTAATTTTGAGCCCACATTATTTTATAAGCAGTGTAGACCAGGGTGTTGGCTTTATCCCATGTGCAACCTAACCCGGGGAAAGAGAGCTTGGCCAAGATGCAGTTAATGAGATGGGAAGACATGTAAAATTTTGACTTTTTTAAGGCTAGACCTTCTCTTGCAGCGACCACTGTGGATGCCAAACTATCCGAAAGGACTATATCCCAATCAAACACAGTTCCTTTGAATGCTATGAAGTGGATGATGGGGGCCTATTGTATCCTATATACAGTGCCATCGGGCATGCTAAAAATTCTGCATAACATCAGGGTGATTAACCTAAAAGGAGGTCTTAGGCTCTGAACATCATATTCATCATTATCTCTCTTCCTTAGGTGTTTTCCTGTGACCAATAATTTTTTGACCATCTCAGTATTATTCATCTTACCCAACCATTCATCACTTAGAGCTTGTTGGGGACGTGAGAATTTGTAGGCTGATGCAATATACGTTGGATGGAATGAAGCGAAAGGCTCTCTTTTGCTGTCATGCAACACTCTTGTCTCTGGGTTGGCATGTTCCAGTATCCACCCGATCAATTCAGAGCATGGGAACAATTCAGGGCGGGTAGAAGCCCTAGCTATGCCGGAAGTTTTGATGTTGAGGTAGATTTGTTCTTCTTTCGATAATACATCTGGGATATCCTGGTCCCTAATCATCTGGTAAACATATCCCCAAGGGACCTCAGGAGGAACGCCGAAGGTACACTTAGTGTCTTGGAAAATAGTTTCAGTCTTTAGTTGCACTGGCTCTGGTTCCATCACTTTAGTTTTCTTTCTACCACCTTTTGGCGTCGTGGCTTATCCCTGCTAGTAACCAAATGTGAATCATTATAAAATTTGCAACATGTTATGAGAGTGTAACATAGAGAAGGACAATTTTAACATGCTAATGAGAAATATAGACAAAATTATAAAGTTGCATGCTGGGGAAGCAAAATATATCATTTCAGAAAATGAAATATGGTCCTCAGACTTGATTATTCTAGGGAGACAATGCCTAGTCAGGAACTTTTGGAATGATTCCGAAAGGTAAGCATACAACGTGGAAAAAACCTACTTCCTTCCTAGTCCTTGGAGACAGGATGCCCTTCATCGTAGCACTTCTAATGGTCAATGTTGGGTTGGTCTAGAGTGGAAAAATCCTATGAATAAACAATGAAAACAAGGAGCTGTTTTCCACAGTAATTAACTGAGCCGAGTAGGTGAGTGGTCGAGTATCTCAACTGACCACTACTGTCATTAATAATACTTGCGAAACGGTCTGCAGCCGGTATGAAGTTTGAATCCGGGTAGGAAAACGATCGAAACACGACCAGTAAAAAACTCGGTTGGTCATGGCTACGGATTTCAGTTGGTAGGAATGAGAAACCTATGGGCCCACAGCGACCGTAAAAACAAAAATGATCTATGCTACCAATGTCTATCGGCCACGTTATGAAATGGGAAAACCCAAAAAGTAACTCGACGTGAAGATGAGACAAAGATGACGGTTAAAAGCCTACCTGGAGACGAGACAGTGGTGGAGTGAGGTGAACACGGTGGTGGATGCACTGAGTTGGAGCGAGCCGACGCGGTCTTCCCAACGGTGTTCTTTGAACAACAAACTATTAACGGGATCAATGAAACCCCACCGCCCTTATATAAAGTTAGACATGTGCGGCATTTAAATAGGTAGGTGGCGGTTTTAAAACGGGGTTTTAATGCTCGTACGGTGCAGTCTTTTCATGCCGAATTGGCATTTAAGCGCGACCATCGGTTGCGGGGAGGACTCACAAGTTTCGTCTGCAGTTGCGTCCAGAACTTAGGAGTTCCTCCTGAAAGGCGGGAAACTTTATTTCAGAAAAGAGACAAAAAACAACACTTCATAGTGGCGGAACAAGATGGTGAATCGTTTCGGCGTTTCGGGAGCACTTTGTGAGTTCTTTCGAAATACACTCTCTCAGAAGCTTATCGCGGCCAGCTTTGCCGAGTCGTCTCGAAGTTTCGGAAATAATCAGAAAGTCCTTCCGCAATTTACGAAAAAACTTTGTTCAAGTTTTTTATCGACAACTTACTACGACAACATTTGGCGAAAGCTTCCGCAATTTCAGGAGATAATCTCAAGTTCCTCCGCAGTTTCAGGGAGAATCTCAAGTTCCTCCATAGTTTCGGGCGAGTTCGTTGAGTTCTTCCGCAGTTTCAAGAGAGAAACTTGAGATTCTTCCGTAGTTTCGGAAGAGAATTTTAAGTTCTTCCGAAAAATTGCTAAGTGTTTTCGTTGTTTCAATGAGTAACTTTAAGTCTTTCCGCGGTGTCGGGAGAGAATCCTGAATTCTTCTGCAATTTCGGGAGATAATTTTAAGTTTCTTCCGCAGTTTTGGGAGAGCTCGTTGAGTTCTTCCCCAATTTCGGGAGAGAATTTTAAGTTCCTTCCACAGTTTCGGGAGAGAATCGTGAGTTTTGACTTAGAAGAAAAACTTCAATTTTTTAAAGCAGATTCCTCAGTTGAAACAAAAACTAAGTAAAAAGGAGAATTAACTTCTTTAGGCAGTCTTTCTAGTAAAATGCAAAGGAGGGGCCCCGATATGTAATAAATTTGGTGGGGATGTTGCTGCAACAACAATTGGCAAGTCGCTGGCGAACAAAGATCGCTGAAAAAAACCCTCTCGTTGATCTGAAACCTCCTTAAAAGATATCCATCTTATATGCAATATTCAGCTGAGCACTTGAATCTCGGCGAAGGAAGAAGTCATTTTATCTGCTGTCCATTGGGGAAAGGGGAGCTTTGATAGAGACATCTTTAAAACTTTCAAAGGGCCAACATATGGGGTTGATTTTAGAAGATTCATATTTCAGATGGCTACTGCTATCAGACTCCATAGGATTTGCAACACCTTCTCATGGACATTATTGCTCTTGTTCCTCATTCCCATGCCGCTTGCATCCTTTTCGATGTTTATAATTTTGACAGCTTTGCTGTTTGAGCCTTCCAGAAATATTTTCTTTAGACATGATCTTTGATTTTGGCTCCTCAATCCATAATGTCCTTTTGTGTGAGTCAGATATTTTTTTGATTTGATCAAGCCTCACGGACGGAGAGGAGCCTAATTTGAGCTGAGTCTTTTGGACAACCTTCTTGAATTACACACTTTTCTTTTGTCTCAGCCATGCTTCAATTGAGGCTAGAATCTATGGAAAACAGACCCTTGATTATAAGCCATTTTGGCTGTTAAATTTGCAGCATGGAGTCATTTCAATACCCTATGCCCTCGGGATGTGATACTCTCCGTGGGTCCAACTTCAATGACCTTCTTGAGATGCCTTTAAGTGTGAGAGTGGATGGAGCCCGAAGATAGTAATAAAGATAGTCATAGATCTCTGCTATTTAAACAGGATTAGTGTGACTAACAGAATAGGCTTCCTTCCTTCTGAAGAATGTTCAGCAAGAGGAAAAAACATAGATAAAATTTCATTCGAGGGTAGTTTCAGCTTCATGAGTTGTGAGATTTCTTCAAGAGATCTATCTTGATGAGAAACCTGACCGTAGGAGCTTTCAGAAAACAAACTTTGTACAGAAGGTTCAAATGACGAGAAAAGAAACGACATAGCTGAAAACAATGAAAACAAAGGGCTAAAGCAACATACAAGGAATTTTTTATTTATGTACAGAAAGTCTTAGTGAGACTATGCAAAGTATTGTTTCAGGGCGAGGCCATTGAGGGGAAGGGTTACTTCCTCTCCCTTGAGGTCTGTCAACTTATAAGTGGATGGGCCGATCTTTGCCGAAATTTGGTAAGGACCTATCCATAAATGTTGGAATTTCGTGTGCATCCCTTTGCCTTCATGATTATGATCCCATTTTAGCTCTAAATCCCCAACTTCAAAACTTCTTTTACCGGACTTCCTCTTATCGAACCATCTCTTGACTTTGTCTTGGTGCTGATGGAATCGGTCTTTAGCTTTCTGTCGGGCTTCTTCAAGTTGAAGCAGGGTATTGATCTTGGATTGTAAAACTTGGCTACTAGACCCTCGAGAGGCTTGGGACAACTATAAGGATGGAAGTAAGATGTTGGGGGGAAGGATGGCTTCCTTGCCATAGACAAGAGTGAAAGGGGAAACCCCTAATGCGTTCTTTGGAGTAACCCTATCTGCCCATAAGGAATTTGGGAGAGCTATATGCCAACTTTGTTGATTTTCTATCATAGTCTTCTTGAGAATTCGAATGAGGTTTTTGTTTGAAGATTCAGCTAATCTGTTTCCTTGAGGGTAATAATTGGCTGAATAATGCAGTTTAATCCCCCATTCATAGACAAATTCATTTATCTTAAAAGACGAAAAATAGGGAGCATTATCAAAAACAAGGGAAATTGGAACCCCAAACCTGGTTATGATGTTTTCCTTTAAGAAACTGATGACCGTATCTTCATTGATCTTGCGCAACGGTATAGCCTCCATCCATCTAGTGAAGTAGTTGGTAGCCGTCAGGATGTATCGATGTTTCAAAGAAGAATTTGGATTTATCTCTCCAATAACATCTATACCCCACTGTTCAAAAGGTTCAGAGATAATAACCGGCTGCAAGGGTTCTGCTACCTTAGGTAATTTCTCGGCACTTCTTTGGCATATATCACAGTTCCGTGCATACGCATGGGCATCTCGAAACAGAGTGGGCCAATAATATCCAGCTCTAAGTATCTTGTGAGCTATTGTCTCCCCTGAATAATGTCCACCCATGGGGCCATCGTGTAATTCTTTAACAACTTTACTTGCATCTTCCTTTTCTAGACATCTAAGAAAAATTTCATCATAATTCTTTCTGAAAAGTATCCCATCAATGATTTGATAAGCTGCTGATTTCAAACGGAGCGCCCTTCTTTGCTTAGAGCTCCAGTGCTTAGGTAGGTATCCTTGCTGCAAATAATGCACCAGATCTCTATACCATGACTGAGGAGTTGTGAAGATAGGAAATACTTCAACTGAGTTTAGCTGAACTTCATTCTTCCAATGCTGCTCTTCTGTAATGTCCCTTGTTAGGAATTTTATCAAAATGACAATTTTTCACTTTTTTCCCTAGTTAGACCTTTGACTACTTTTGATCTCTAGGTCCCAAATTTGCCCCAAATGATCCCAAATCTTCTGAGAAGGTATATGAATTATATTAGAACATAAATATGTGTTTTAGGGATGCCTTTGGACCTTTAAAATACCTCTGCAAATCCTCTTTCAATTCTGGTCAATGTAGGTGACTTTACTAGTGATTTCCCTTTGACTAGTATTGGTCTTTAGGTCTCAAATTGACTCCAAATGCCTTCAAATATTAAAGGAAGGTGTATGAATGATATTAGGACTTGAATATGATGTAAAGGGATGAAATATGGCCACCAAAATACCTCTTCAAACTCTCTTAAGATTCTGGACCAATTATGCAATTTTACTAGTAATTTGGGGTTCAAATCCCCCTGGGGTAAGTACTGAAAATGGATTCCCAAATGCCTCCAAACCCACTCAAATTTATTAAAAGAGGTAGGGAATGTATTAAGGATTTTATTAAAGTTTCATGTGCACCATTAATTTATTATTATATCTGTTCCAACCCTCTCCCATTCAACTGCAAAAATCACCAATTCGACCCTTGGGGAAATGGCACTATTTCTTCTCCCAATGCAATTAAACTGAGTAAAAATACTTCAAATGCTCAAGTACAGTACATGAAACTTGTAAAATACATCCATGGCAGTCCATTAATCACAAATTCATAAGAGAATCATCCATTCATTCGAAATCATCAGCATTACATTGATTCACAACAAGGTAGTGGGGAAATGGCACTGTTCTTTCATTAAAATTGAGTTTTATACATTTCTACTTGGAATTTCGACCTGAAACTTTCTGGAGATGAAGAGCAGAGTATTTAATTCATATTATAATATAAATGGGGCATTAGAATCTCCCCAAAAGAGTACAATAGCTCACCAAGAACGCCCTCCCTCAAGGATCAAGAATATGCCATCAAAACTGAAAATGGTTGAAGGAGTGAGTTGAAATAGAAGAAACCATGAGCTGCCCTGTAGCTTACACCTACAAATAAATACTCCATTAAATATCCAAATGAAAGGTCTGAATAGCCTTTCCAATTACCAACTTGGATGGGAATCTTTCACCCTCGAAATTGGCTAAGGCAAGAAACTAGTCATCCACTAGCTCTCCCTCTTCACAAATGCAATTCCAAATTCTACAAATGATCAAAAGCTGGTTTCATTATTTTTTATTGACATTTATAAACTTCTAATGTCCTCCATGGGTCGAATTCCTTCCAAGAAACTCATGCCAACTCATGTTGGGAAGAGATTCCAAAGAACGCCACTTGTACAACAATTCCTAGTCTCCCACTTCCACCAAATCACATGTGGAAGCATCTTAGCTTCCCTAACACCCTTGAGCGCTCTCTTGGAGTCTATTTTTAGCCCTGACATGTCATGTATGTCATATGTCAGCATTCAGTTCTGATTTGTGTCATAGGTGTCATAGCATTTTCATCATTGTTGTCATAGAGCTAGGGAATCTAGCCCAAGTGTCTCACTAGCTCCAAATTGCCTCTTCCTCTTCCATGGGAGTTACTCTTCCTCTATATTTCGACCTTGGATGAGTCATGCAATGAATAATACCTTTTGGAATCCCCCAAGTATGTTACCATTCACCTTGAATTCGAATTGGTGAGAGAATGATGCCAAATGTAGCGGAGAAATCTAGCCATATGTGGGTCCCACTTCCTCCATGTGTCTTCATGATGAAATGCCACTTTTATTTTCACTTGTATATATTTATTTAGCTCCTTTATTAAATATTTATGCCATTCTAATGTTCAAACATCATTTATTATCCCCATTATTCCAAATCCCAAAGCTTCCACCCCAAACCTAGGAAACTAGTAATTTTCCTCCTTGGCAATTATTTGACCTTTAGCATCAATTTGACAAACTCTAATGAATAGGGCCAATGTGATTAGGACATTGTGACCCAATACCAAATTTGGGACATGACATCTTCATCAGTCAAATTTCCTGTAAGCAATTTGCACAGGCCTTGTCCTTTGATGATAGTGGCCGATTTAAATTCTAAATCATATTCTTGAAGAGCTGTGACCCAGTTTCCCCTCCTTTCTCCTAGTTCCTTTTGAATGAAGAGGGATCTAACAGCTGGGTGGGGAACTATAAATTTAGTTATGTTCTTAAGAATATATGGTTTGAACTGTTTGACTGCTTTGAAGACAACATATGCATGCTTTTCAACCACGGGATAGTTTAGCTCAGTCCCTTGCAGACCAGTGCTCATAAACGATATTGGGTATTCGTCCCCTAGCTCCACCTTTTGCGTGAGTACAGCCGCAAGGGAGTCATCCGAAGCAAAGGTATATAGGATAAAATCCTTATCAAAATCTGGGCTTCTTAAGGAAGGAGCTTTAGCTATAGCTACCTTAATGTCTCTAAACGCATCCTTTTCTAAATCTGTCCACTTGAACTGTATGCTTTGTTTAAACATTTGTTGTACAGGTTTAACAATTTGTGCGAAATATGGAACAAATATTCGGACGAAATTGATATTGCCCATAAAGGACTGCATAGATTTTTTGTTATGAGGCATTGGAATTCTATTGATAGCTTGTACTCTTTCCTGATCTATTGACACTCCTCTTTTGGAAATGATATGGCCCAAAAGTTTACCTTCGGGAACAACGAACACACTCTTCTTGGGATTCAATGAAATACCATATTTCCGATAACGTTAAAAAATATGCTTCAAATGGCCAACATGATATTCCCTTTTCTTTGAAAAAAATGTCACATCATCGAGATAGACAACAACACACTACCCACCCAAACCCCGGAATGCGATATCCATTGCTCGCTGGAATGTAGCTCCTGCATTTATCAGGCCAAATGGCATCCTTCTGTATGCGAAATTTCCCCACTTAGTGCGGAAATTAGTCTTAAGACAATCTTCTTCGGCTACTAATACTTGATTGTAGCCAGAGAACCATTGAGAAGAGAAAATAGCTCAGATCCTGACACCATTTGAAGAATTTGTTCCATTGAAGGGACGGGATAGTTGTCTTTATCTGAAGCTCTGTTTAAATTTCCGAAGTCCACACATAGTCTTATCTCTCCTGACTTCTTTCTTACGGGAACTAAGCTAGCAATCCACTCAGAATGCCGAACCTTAAAGATTATTTTAGCGTCCAGGAGTTTCTTCAATTCCTTTTGAATCAGAGGTTCCAAAGTAGGATGCATCCTTCTTAATTGCTGCTGAAATGGCTTGACACCCGTTTTCATTGGTATAACATGTTGAATAATGCGGACGTCATATGTTTTCATATCCTCATAGGTCCATGCAAAAACATCCTTATATTGTTTAAACATTTTGATGAACCTATCTCTTTCTCCCGGTGAACAACATTTGCCAAGGTTGACAAATTTTGGTTCAGCCTTGGTACCTAAATTAACTAACTCATGCTGCATTGATGAACTGCTAGTTTTGGTATTCGCTGGTCTTTTGAACTTACTTTGAAGATCAAACAACATTTAGAGTGACCTTACCCCTTTGGGGATGAAAATTCCTTTACTTGCATCCTTCTTTAGCAAATCAGAATCGTGTTCTTCTTCATCTATCACAGCTCCTTGGAAAATGTCTTCGTTTGTTAGAAAACTGATAATCTGTTCGTCATCATCGAAAACCCTAAAGTTTGTGACGTTTTCAGGTACGGAGGGCCTGGAAATTAATTCAATTGAGCATTTGTTATTAGATGGCACCAATCTAGAAGCGGATGTTTTTAACAAATCAGCTGCAGAATTTTGCAATCTAGGAATAGACCTTATATTGAAAGCATCAAAATGAATAATTAAATCCCATACCTCAGCCTGATAACCCTTCAAATGAGGTGAGAGAAAATGAATGGTATCTCTTACCTGTCTCACAACTATTTTTGAGTCACCAAAAACCTTCAGGTATTTAACATTTAAATCGATGGCCTTCTTTAATCCGTGTACCAAAGCTTCATATTCCGCAGTGTTGTTAGTACAATCAAATTCTAACTTACAGGACAAAAAATACTTATTTCTTCCCGCATCCATCAGAACACAACCGGCTCCGGATCCTTCCATAGTTTTAGAACCGTCAAAGTATAATGTCCAAAACAGATCTTTTGATTCAGCTAAATTAGTATCTCTATGGTCTAAGTCAGTGACTAAACTAACTATATTACATTCAACATCATCAGTCCGAGAAAAATGAAGGAGATCGGACTGCTCATCTGATTCATGGCTGATAGTTTCAGACTGATAATTACCCAGAATAATTTCTAAGAAATAATTCCCCAGAACCGAGGATGAGAAGGTTACAGCCTCATTCTTTCCCTCTAGTTGAGTTACATTTTGTTTCATGTGTGGTTCTCTCAGGACTTTGATCTGATTCTGTCTATTTTGATAAGGAAACCACAGATGAGACCAATCAGTTGCAAAGTAACCATTCAGCTTTGTGGACCAGTCCCTACTTAAGATCAAACCACAGGCCTCAGGAATATCAACTACCATTATGTTAATAAACTGACAGACTCTAGAGTCGGCTGATAATCTAATGAGGACATCTTTCATTTCCCCAATAACTTTGACAGAAGTTCTATCTAACTGAATAATTTGGGTCAGAGATGGAATAGGTTTCCCGTTAATTTTTTTACAAATTGACAGTGGCATGACATTTGAAGATGCTCCAGAATCTACCAGACAATTGTGAACATTATGATTGAAAATTTCAAAGGTCAACAGGAATGGCAACGTCCGGGATTTAGATTTCCCGCCGATACTAGCCTCATTAATTTCGGGCTCTTCTTGAGTATCTGTTAATGGAGTGCTGGGATGGGACTGCAAAGCATGCAGTAGCTTATCTCGTTGCTGAGGAAAAATGCACATATCGAATATTGATACATTTGCTTTGACTTTCTTTATATCCTCAATAATGTCATATCCTATATCAGATTCGTTCCCAATTTGGGCCTGATGGTCTGTTTTATTCATTGTGACCTTTGGTTCTTGAACTATGGTGTTAATGTTTGGCTATTTGGCCGCTGTTTGGTTAGCTTTAGGTTCCGGTGGAATGATTGCTATATGTCTTCTAGGTAGTTCTTTTGAAACTTTAGGCTTGGGAGGAGTCGAGTTTGGCACAGGATCCATAATAGGACCTTTACTGCGAGTATTAATGTTCACAGCACAGAGAGAGCTTTCTATGGGATCTTCTTCTACTAATTCAGTTAAAGGTACCCAGTCCCATAGCACCATAGTGGTGTCCAGAGGTGGTTCTTCTAATTCAGGGCTCGATTCCTCTAGAGGATCGTCTTGATCTAAAATCTGTGAATCCAACATTTGGTTCATGACTAAACTCATAGAGTTAATCCCTTGTGGGCATCTCTTTTCCGAATGCGGTTCTTGATGAAAGGTGCTGAAGTTTTCCATCCCTATTTCATTGAGGTTTAAAAAAGGGGAAGTATTCATGGGTGGATGAGGTTGATCGCTGTCTTCCCTCCTTTTGTAAAATGGCTTGAAGGGTTTCCTAGATGTACTAGTAGCTTTATCTTTCTCGAGATCTACAATGTAATTGGACAACTTCTGCATCATCTTAACTACATTCTCCATGTCTGTTGATGACTCTTCTTTACCTCTAGTGAGTAGCAAGGTTTTTTTACTGGCTACTGGTTTTGTTTCTGCATCTAAGGCATGTTTAGCAATGCTATCCACTTATTCTTCCACCTTTCTAGATTCTTCGAAATTCTCTATCAGGGTGGTTTTCTTAGATCTTTTAACAAACATTGCTATGGGTCCTTCAAGAGATATTGTATAATATTCAACCAGAGATTCCTCTGCTAGTTTATTTGCTTCGTTGAAATTATTTAGGAGTGTTGTGAACCTTTGGTTGAAGTCTTGAACCTTTTCTTTCTTTTCCATTCTCATGGACAATAATTATTTCATAAGCGTAGTTACAGTTTTTTGGTTTCCATATTTCTTTAAGAAACATTTTTCAAATTCATCCTAGCTTCAGATCGAGCTAGGTTGTAAGCTAAATTATTAGGACGATACTTTCGGCTCAAATGTGTATGGAAAAAGCCTACATACTACATCTTCATGTTGCACATTTAAAAGATTAAGAGCTAAATAAAAACTCTTGAGATGATCTTCGGCAGAAATGGCTTTCCCTGGGTCGAATTTAGGCAAGACTTTCTCTGGATTTTTTGGAAGATTGTGGAATGGCCCAGCTAGATTCAACGCTCCCCTCGCTCTCCAAGCAGGTATGACCATGTCTTTATGTGGAGAATCAGGTGGAGAATTGTATGGTGAGTTCAATGGAGTGTTCTTTGGAGTAATAAGTTCTCCAAGACTTTCTTGATCTGAAATATTTTCTGGGTTTTCAAGATCGACCTTGTTCAGGGGTTCTGCAATTTCTTCCAAGGTTAAATTCACAAGCTCTTCAAAATTCTGCACAAGAATCGAATCGCGGGTATACTGTCGTTCTTTTCTAGGAGAACTTTTCCTAGGGAGGAAATTTACTGCGTTTAAACCACCTAGCTGTCTAACATAAGATCGTGTATGTCTCTTTAAATCTTCTATTTCTGCAAAAGGCACAACATACAATACTACTTGAGGTTCAGAATCAGAGACGAGGTTTTCTTGGTTTGCTACTTCAAGATTTGGGTTGTCTGAAATTCCTCTTTTAAGCGGGTTTTCAGTAACATTTTTGACAGTGGAAGATTTTCCTTTATCAGCCATGCACTTTCAGGCCTTCCTTCTAGCGCTAAAAACTATTGATGCCTTGAAGATCGCAGCATCAAGCAGAAAAGGATTCTTCTCGATAGACTATCCCAATTAGATTGTCCACCGTTTGGTATGGGGAATCCGTTTGGTTAGCGGTTCCGACAACCGTTAGGTTTGTAGATTTGCTTCAATTACACCGGTTATGGCCCGATCCACCATTCTTTTTGATTTTATGGTTTAAAATGATATGCAAGTGCCTAAGCTAACTTAATCTAAATGAGGAACTCGAAACAAATATGTATTTAAAACCGAAATAAACCTAAAATATCCCTGCAAGGAGCAAAATTATAAGTATGAGTAATGTACTGGAAGAAGTATCTAAAGATCAATAGACAACCATTAAAGTATAAAGATATATATACAACAAGAAGGCAAAGGATATTAGAAGATAGCTTCCAATTCACATATAACGCATTCCATTACTCATGTAGGAGAAAAATCATTTGCACAAGAAACAGTAAGATCATTCAATACAGAGAAATAATTCAAGAGAACAAAGAAAGATCTCACTATAGAATATGAAAGTCACAAGAATAATCCAACATGCATCCAACATCCATTTCCATGCAAAAGACGTCCTCTCCAGTCTCTTATTAGGCAAATTTCATTTTCTTGAAACAAGTGCAAGATAGCTCGTACAAGTTAAGAAAATTCTTTTTCCCTGCCAAAAAGTCCCTATATAGTATTCCCTAAGCTTCTATTTATATCTTTACAAAATGTCTCTTGGGCTGCCACCTGGCTCTTTACACATGTCCTCTACAGACTTTTCCTCTTAATAAACAAATTGTGTCCCTTTTCTCAAAACATAAAATTTCTCAAAAATAGAAAAGGACAACTGTCTAGTGATTCTACGCTTTAAACATAGGGAGACCAAATGAAAACTAGGAACAACGCCTTAGGATCAACATGTTCACCCTTAGGAAGGTGCTCTTGCTGGGAGAGAGGTGCTTGGAATGGCTGCTACTGCTGCTGCTGCTTTCTTTTCCTCCTCTGCTATGTAACTGAACCAGATACCAGTGTCTCTAATAACCACATTTGCCGGGGAAGGGAACAAGATCTTTTGGGAAATCACATGTTTACCAAGTTCTGCTTCAACACCATAAATTTCTGCAACTGCTGCTTGGTGGATTTCTTTAAGCAAATGACTGTATATTGATGACAGCCCAATATAGTGATGGAGATCATCAGTGGCTAGGACATCAATCTTCTTTACATATTCTATTTGAATGCCTAGCTCTTCCTTAAAGTTTGATAAACGTTTCCCTTTGCTTGGAAAATCATCGAGGGACTGAGGAAAACTCATCTTGCAATTATCATGTACTTCATGGATATTTTGATACAGGCTGTTACTTTTATCCATTGTTTCCTGGATCTTAGCCATTAGCTTAAGGCCACAGTTCCTGCAGAATTCCATAAGGGTTACATCTTCTTTAAAATCATCTACCGACTTGAATGGGAGATGCTTGGGGAAATCAACCTTCCCTTCTCTCCATTCCATTTGGCTCAGGATGTTTGCTTTAACTCGAGTATATTTTCCCTTAAGCCTATTGGCCTCTGCATTGAATTCTTTCAATCTAACCATCATGGCTTTGAGCCTGCACACTTCCTCAGTAATCAGCTCCTGTGTGGCGTGCATTTGTCTCAGAATGTCACATGACAGCTCATCAAAGGGAGACATATCTATTGCTTTGCTTTCTGCCTGCTCTAATTGATCAACCATTGCTTGCTTATCTGCTTGCAAATGAGAAACTCTAGCTTCAGAATCGTTCTTTTCTGCTTCTAGAACCATCATCTGGATTGCCAGGTGCTCCTTTTGTTCTTCTAAATGGCGATACTTATCTGACAATTCCTTGTGATCAACAGACAGGTAATTATATTTATTCACTACAAGATCCCTGTAAGCCTGCTCATTAGCCACAGTATGTTGCAACATGCAAGCTCTCCTCTTTGTTGACTCAAATTTTCTAACCATATCGACCACATTGTCCTTTGTTGCTTTTGCTGCTGACACAGCGGTGGATGCCATGGCTATGGGAGCCTTATTTGTATTTTGCATCACCGTGGTTTCCCGCCGGGTAACAATATCTTCTTGGAAGAGTCTCTTTATCCTCTCTTCCGATTTCAAGACTACTGCCTTCCTCTTCTTATTATACACAAATTCATCCCATCGGGACACAGTATGATCTTCTGATGGGGTGTAAGGGATGATTCGGAGGTCTATTACATGTACTTCTGTCTCTATGGGTGGGGTCTGTACTATTTGAGATGTGTCTGTTTTCACATTTTGGGTGCCGGGGACACCTGCTTGAGATATGTCTGTTTCCACATTTTGGGTATCGGGGACACCTGCTTGAGATGTGTTTGTTTCCATATCTTGGGTGCCGGAGCCAGCTGCCTGGGCATCTTCATTGGTCTTAAGTTCTTCCTCCGCCTTTTGTTCCTCTTCAGTTTTACGCCTTCTTTTTTCTTCTTCAGCTTGCTGCTGATTTTCACTTTCCTCCCTCTACTCTCGATCTTCTACTTCCTTCTGCAACCTTGCTTCTTTAACTTCTCTCTGCAACCTTGCATTTTCTGCTTCTCTCTGCAACCTTGCATCTTCTGCTTCTTGTTGCAGTCTTGCTTCCTCAGCTTCTCTCTGCTACCTTGCTTCTTCTTTCAATCTTTGTTCTTCACGGGCTAGGGCCTCAGCTGCTTCTCTCTCTTTCTGTAGATTGACTTCTCGGGATGGGGCAGAGCTAGAGCTAGCTCCACTGCCTTGACGACAACTATGCAAATCAACCATGTTGCTGATGCCTCTGAACACTTCTTCCTCTACATCATAGTAATGAGCATATTCAAAATGAGCATAAACTTCCTTGCAATGTTCGGCAACCTTGCTCCGCCTATCATTTCTATGGAAGATCATTTCACCAAAGTGGAAAGCTTTCATCTCTTGAACGTATTCCTCAGCTGTTGCAACCTCTGAGAATTTGTAGGTTCCTATGCAGAAGGGCAAAGGAGGGAAAGAAGCCTTATGTTGCTTGTTAAGCACCCGTCCTATTCCATCAAGGAAAATTTGTTTGACTACTTCCTTGAGGACTACATATGAGTAGCGTATTTTGGAAAAATGTATGGTGCTTTGGTACCTCCAAACATCCTGATGTAGGTGCCCTGCTCTGAGACAATTGGGCTCTTCCTTGAACATCTGCTCATATAGAGGCATGATGAACTCTTCGCAGATGAGCTTATAGTTTGCTTTGTAATTTTGAGCCCACATTATTTTATAAGCAGTGTAGAATGGGGTGTTGGCTTTATCCCATGTGCAACCTTGCCTGGGGAAAGAGAGCTTGTCCAAGATGCAGTCCATGAGATAGGAAGACACGTAAAATTCTCACTTTTTTAAGGCCAGACCTTCTATTGCAGTGGCCACTATGGATGCCAAACTGTCCGAAAGGATAGTAGCCCAATCAAACACAGTTCCTTTGAATGCTATGAAGTGGATGATGGGGGCCCACTGTATCCTATATACAGTGCCATCAGGCATGCCGAAAATTCTGCATAACATCAGGGTGATTAACCTAAAAGGATGTCTTAGGATCTGAACATCATATTCATCATTATCTCTCTTCCTCAGGTGTTTTCCTGTGACCAATAATTTTTTGGCCATCTCAGTATTATTCATCTTACCCAACCATTCATCACTTAAAGCTTGTTGGGGATGTGAGAATTTGTAGGCTGCTGCAATATACGCTGGATGGAAGGAAGCGGAAGGCTCTCCCTTGCTGTCATGCAACAATCTTGTCTCTGGGTTGGCATGTTCTACTATCCACCCGATCCCTTCAGAGCATGGGAACAATTCAGGGCGGGTAGAAGCCCTAGCTATGCCAGAAGTTCTGATGTTGAGGTAGATTTTTTCTTCTTCCGATAATACATCTGGGATATCCTAGTCCCTGATCATCCGGTAAACATCTCCCCAACGAACCTCGGGAGGAATGCCGGTGGTACACTTAGTGTCTTGGAAAATAGTTTCAGTCTTTAGTTGCACTAGCTCTGGTTCCATCACTTTAGTTTTCTTTCTACCACCTTTTGGCATCGTGGCTTATCCCTGCTAGCAACCAAATTTGAATCATTATAAAATTTGCAACATGTTATGAGAGTGTAACATAGAGAAGGACAATTTTAACATGATAATGAGAAATATAGACAAAATTATAAAGTTGCATGTTGGGGAAGCAAAATAGATCATTTCAGAAAACGATGTATGGTCCTCAGACTTGATTATTCTAGGGAGACAATGCCTAGTCAGGAACTTTTGGAATGCTTTCGAAAAGGTAAGCATACGACATGGAAAAAACCTACTTCCTTCCTAGTCCTTGGAGACAGGATGCCCTTCATCATAGCACTTCTAATGGTCAATGGTGGGTTGGCCCGGAGTGGAAAAATCCTATGAATAAACCATGAAAACAAGGAACTATTTTCCACAGTTATTAACTGAGCCAAGTAGGTGAGTGGTTGAGTATCCCAACCGACCACTACTGTCATTAATAATACTTGCGAAACGGTTTGCAGCTGGTATGAAGTTTGAATCCGGGTAGGAAAACGATCGGAACGCGACCAGTAAAAAAATCGGTTGGTCATGGCTACGGCTTTCAGTTGGTAGGAATGAGAAACCTATGGGGCCATGGCAGTCATAAAAACAAAAACGATCTATGCTACAAATGTCTATCGGCCACGTTATGAAACGGGAAAACCCAAAAAGTAACTCGACATGAAGATGAGACAAAGATGATGGTTAAAAGCCTACCTGGAGACGAGACAGTGGTGGAGTGAGGTGGAAGTGTTGGTGGATGTGCTGAGCTGGAGCGAGCCGACGCGGTCTTCCCAACGGCGTTCTTTGAACAACAAACTAATAATGGGATCAACGAAACTCCACTTCCCTGATATAAAGTTAGACACGTGCGACATTTAAACGGGTAGGTGGAGTTTTTAAAATGGGGTTTTAATGCTCGTACGGTGCAATCTTTTCATGCCGACTTGGCATTTAAGCACGACCATCGGTTGTGGGGCGGACTCACAAGTTTCGTCCAAAGTCATGTCCAGAACTCAGGAGTTCCTCCCGAAAGGCGGGAAACTTTATTTCGGAAAAGAGACAAAAAACAACACTTCGCAGTGGCGGAACAAGATGGCGAATCGTTTCGGCATTTCGGGAGCACTTTGTGAGTTCTTCCGAAATACACTCTCTCGGAAGATTATCACTGCCGGCGAGTTCGTTGAGTTCTTCCACAGTTTCAAGAGAGAAACTTGAGCTTCTTCCACAGTTTCGGAAGAGAATTTTAAGTTCTTCCAAAAAAAACGCTAAGAGTTTTCGCTGTTTTAGTGAGTAACTTTAAGTCTGTTTGCGGTGTCGGGAGAGAATCCTGAGTTCTTCTGCAATTTCGGGAGAGAATTTTAAGTTTCTTCCGCAGTTTCGGGAGAGCTCGTTGAGTTCTTCCCCAGTTTCGAGAGAGCTCGTTGAGTTCTTCCCCAGTTTCCGGAGAGAATTTTAAGTTCCTTCCGCAGTTTCGGGAGAGAATCGTGAGTTTTGACTTAGAAGAAAAACTTCAATTTTTTGAAGCAGATTCCTCAGTTGAAACAAAAACTAAGTAAAAAGGAGAATTAACTTCTTTAGGCAGTCTTTCTAGTAAAATGCAAAGGATGGGCCCCAATATTTACAAAATTTGGGGGGGATGTTGCTGTAACAACAGAAACTCTTCAGAGCATCGCTCGAGACTCTGTCTTTGAAGGTCATCACAGCTAAGACACAATTGTTCCACACGTTCGCGGATAGGGCCAAAAATCTCGGCGGGGTCAGACCTGAAATAAGGTCTAGAGAGCTCTGGAGTAGTCCAGTTAGGTGGGGATGAGATGGCAAAATGAGCCACTGGGTGGTTTGTAGAAGATGTCCAATAAGCTGTTGAAGGACCAACAGCTGCTGTGGGGTCATCTTGGGGTCGGTTTATCCATTCCAATGATCCAGGTTCTCCCGAGATGAAGGAGAAAGGTCTTGTGAAGTGGGGGTTTGTGCTCCTTCATCTTGCGGGGGATGAGAGGCAGGTGAATCCAGAGGAGTTTGTGGAAACAAAAGTCCTCCAACATTCAGAGTGGGGTTTTCCACTTTAGTAACTACGGCCGTGTTACGCTGATCCATTCTTACCCTCGAAATAACCTCCAGATTAAGGGGATATTCAGGTGATAAGTTTAAGATCCTATGGGACCTTCTCTAGGGAAAATCCACCAGAGTGTCAAGATAATCAGCCGGGATGGCTAAAAAAATGTTTCTCCTAAGGGTATGCTAAAAGAAAAGCAGTCCAGAAAAACCTACTCAAACTAAGGCAACAAGCAAACTTATGTGACATAGTGGATTCAAAAGTCTGGAACCTCATGGGATTATCAAGGCATTGCAAACCGCGATATACTGCAGGGTCCAACAATATGACGTGACAAGGAGGATTGGGACCATACCCTTTCCTGCATACCCGATTACCTGGATAGTACATGTGTGCTAATCTCCCCAAGTGCTGTTCTCGGTGTATTTCTTTGCCAAGACGGCCAAATGGTTAACTCAGTTGGTTTCAGGAATCCTAGTGGTGTCTCCCGATATACGCAAGGTACGTGGGAGCTCAAATCCGTAGTGGTGCTGTCTAATGCACAACTGTTCGGCAAGAGACCTTCCGATATACTACCGAGTATGTGATACACCCTTCTATATACTCCAAGTACAGATTATGGTACTTGGTGGGTACGTGAAGGAGCTCGATATAGCGATAAGTACGTGGAAGACTACAATACCCCAGGATACAGTGCTGGAAAATAACGACAGCTGCCATGCTTAACGACGCCGAAACACGTCTCTAACTTACACACAAGTTGCTAAATTTTTTACCTAGTTCTATCATTAATTTGATCTTGGATGGTTAGGTGAATGCATGAGGTGAGTACATAATCAGAAGCATAATGCAAGCCCTGGATACATGCATGAAATATTCTTTTCTTTCAATGAATTCTAGCTATGGGAAGGAGAATTTTTTTTCCAATAGTATTGTCAAAACAAAATCAATGCAACACAATCCCCATTCAAACAAAACTTGACTATGAAAGTATTCTTTTCCTTTTTCGACGAAACACAAAAATCATAACACTACTATCCAAATCAAAACATTTTCCATTTCAAATCAAAACGACACTAGGTAATGAAAAGAGAGGATTCTAAAATGGAATATGCAAGTTTTTCAATTTCACTTTCAATGGTCTAAAAGCAACAGAAATTAAAAATGCATCTATCTTTCCTTAGCATGGAATCAATTTTGCAAAAATCGAAGCGTACTTTGAGTCTTTCAAGAAAATGAGCGATTCATAGTTCGAAAAAAACACAATAGATCATACATTCATTCAATTCTTCCAAAACAAAAACGAGAATTTTCCAATGCACAACAATTTTCTTCAATAATGCTCAAGAAATGATGGGAAAGAAGCACTTTTTAACTTTTCATTGTATGCACCAAAGAATAAACTTGATAGCAATTGAGCTTTCAGATCTAAATGGCTGAAAAGAAAACACTACTTGCAGCTTTCAGTACACTCAGAAAACTCGAGAAAAGACAGGCACTTGATCAAGTTGAAGGACACACTTAACTCAAAATCAAGCAGCAGTAAGCAAACCAAGCAAGCAAAGCTCAAACAAAATGAAAACGAGGTCTGGAAGTTGATCTAATTTAACAATCAGATCAGGGATGGAAGGAAGGGAATGCAAGGGTGAGTGGATGAAGGTGGAGGAGACAAGAGTATCCACCACTACCAGTCTTCAAGCTTGTCCAAAATGGAACCCAAAATCAATCCAAACAAAACCAAACACTCAAAACACAAATCACAAGTGGGATCCCTGGTTGGATCTTGCAGCACAGAGAGAGTTCATACAACAAACCAAAGTCCATACTGTCAAATGGAGAAGAGATACCTGCATGCCAAAATTTGACAAATTGGCGCACTCTGTGCTCGTACACAGTGCGACGTCGCAGTTTGCTTACACAGAAAGTGCGACGATGTCGCAGTTTACCAATGCAAGGGATGCGACGAGTAACTAACAGGTAAAGAACAGAGACCCAAAATGACACAGTGTCGCTCTGTTCCCACTACCCAGGTCCGACAGGAGAAGTCTAGATTAAAAAATGAATCAGATCTCCCAGCAATGAACCATAGAATGGCTTGGGAATGAGTTGTATAAACTTAGAGGAAGCATATCAGAGTCTTCAATACGAAGATCTGATAGTGAAATCAACTCCAAGAAGTAAATGGAAATAAATAAAAAGGCTTGTGTTAGGCAATCAACTGAAAATGACTCTCAGATTGACAAGTACTGACCAGATTCTATACTCCCTAGTATGGTCGCCAGATTTGTTATCGGACAATCCACTCGAGCGGACGCAAGCAGGATCTCCCTAGCTCAAAGTGAGTCTAGAACAAATAGAACAGACTACTAATGCATTTCCTATATCTACTTAAGGATCGAGTACTAGATGCCTTACCTTGCACTTCGCAATCCTTTCTTCTGAATGCTGCTCCACGTCTCACGGTCGTCAGATCCAAGCTGCAAGACCTGTCAAGACAAGAAACGAGAGAAACTAGTAAAATACATCTATACAATAAGAGATCTAAGTAAACAGTTAAGCAGGTGAACTACTCAATATCATTACACATATGAAAAATATTGGTGGAAATCATTTGTATTACTGCAAACAGAGGAGTACATAATAGAGATATAGAACTACAACCAAGGCTTAACACTATAGCCCTTCTCCGACGAAGCCAATTGCCATATCCTTCCAAGGAAGTATGAGTTCTCCAATAGGTGAGTAGAGATGTTCTAAGAGTGATTTCACCAGCATGTAGATACCATAGCCTTCCTCCCCTTGGGATGGGAGTGAGCTTAATTTATATAGGACTAAATGGATAGGGTATGGATAGGATAGGTTGAGAGATGGTAGGAGAGTCTTAAGGGATCTCTCCAAAGGTTTAGGAACCAAGTTCCAGCTCTTCCAAGAGGGCAGGGATAGGGTCCCAAGTCAGCAAGCTTCGAGATGGACCTTGAAGAAGCTATTTTTTCCATCTAACTGACTTCGTCGCACCCTATAATGGAGAAGGTGCGACGTCACATGTTGCTAGTGTGAAGCATGCGACGACCATTCAAAACTTAGCACAATTGGGTACAAATCCTCCCAGGATGATTACTTAGTCCAAGTATCTTCAGGGGTGTATACACTGAATCTTATGATGAGTAGATTTTGGGAGTAACATGGGGGTTGATGTATTAGGTATTATGCATTGTAAAGATCTCTGAGATCGAAACGAGAGACTATGAGACAGTGAGGAGGAAGTGCAGCGGATGTGCTACAGGTTGTATCCCTTCATTTGTTGGATGGTATAATAATAAGGACTGGAAATTTCAGTGTGGACGTAGCGCATGTTGGATGAACCACGATATATTGGTGTCTCTCTTGTAATATGTTTGTGTGATTGTATTTGCATCTTGTTTATTGTTTATTGCTCCGCGATCCCGTTTTTCTAACAATTCTCTCACTATTGAGCTATGAGAATACATCAATGTCTCTTACTTGATAGATTCTTGAAGTGTTTGACTTCAGGATATCTTATTCACTTGTAAGAATCTACTAGTTACCTTGGGCCCCATTTTCATTATTGGAGGGCATCCTCGCATTTGTTAATGGTTCACATCAATGATTTGTAATAAAAAAGTATCCTGCATGTTTTACATCAACTCCTTTATTCACATGGTTAGGATTCGTAAATTTTAGATGGTTTGTACTGAAGACCTTGGGCCTATATTATATTTTATTATTGCTCAAGCTGTGCAATACTGAGCCACTCATTTTTGGCTCCTCATGAGACATAGATCCAATTTGTTCATTATGTCTATGCTCTCCAATTTTGACATGGATCCATGCTTGTATTTCAGTGGCCATGCTATATACATTAGTTATACATATGTATTGGATATCATGTTCTATGCTGCTGAACATGGCATTATGTAAATATTATATTATACGATGACCTTTGTTTTGTTTCAGGTACTGATTGAGATTGTGATTCTGTGACTCTTGCGCTCCTCCACTTCATGGTTTATAATTTATTTCGGCCATCATTTACCCTTTCGACCTCATGAATTAGGGGGAATTTGTATCCGTCCGTGAAAACAATGAATTGTCGCTCACACAAAAGGAAACTATGGATGGAAGAGCCTAGATCTGCTATATATGTCTATGGCCCTAGTCATTCCCCATTTCTACACATTACCTTTTTTTGTGTATTTTCTTTAGGACATACAGTGTGTACACTACTCTTGAATTGACAATTTGTGAGTTACTTGCTTGTGGCCCCTTTACCACTAGTGTTTTTCCCTAAAAGTTGCACTTGCAGGTTTCCTTAATCCTTCTAGTGGTTTACTCGCTAATGGTGCATTATTCACTTGCATGTTCCTCATAAATCACGAAAAATAAAAAATAAACTCGAAATATGGGCAGTTGGAGTTGGTTTCCTAACTTCCACACCTATCCTAACTAATCCTCTTTCAAAAATACTTTGTCATAAATACAAAGGGAAGGCCATCAGAGAGGGAGTTCACTCATTTTGCAAAGTCATACTGGAGGAATTTTGGTGGAAGGGAGGAGCAAGAGAGTCTAGATCAGGTTTCAAGAGGTGCTTGTGCAGAATAAGGTGAATGTATCTTATTGCCATTTATTGCAATTAATATAGAGATATTTCCTTTCCCATATTGTTGGTATGTGATGCATTAATTGAATATTTGAGAGTATTTCATACTTCTATTGTATATGTGCTTTCAATTTGATTATTTATCCATGTGTAGTCAAATGTTTTTAGGAAGGTCACATTTGTTTTGTAGGTCTTTATGCAAGTTTGTGGACTAAATTTCAAGAATTGAAGAGCTTGGATCAACCTTCATTGATATAAGGTACTAATTGTTCAAATTTCAAACCCTTGTCTATTTTATAAATAATTTCTTGTGGTTTGTCTACAACTTTCCTTGGTTTATACATGTTTGTGTTAGTATGTTGGTGACCTCTGCTTACCCCATTCATTAGGGAAATTTTCCATACAACAATGAGAGTAGTCGAAGATGATTCAACATCTACACTAGCCCTCAATGATTTCTCTAAGATGAAATTCCAACCTCGGAACCTCCTTTCAAATACTTGCTTCAAGGAACAATAAATTTTGTTGGATACAATGGTGGTTACATGTATCTAGTTGTGATTGTACGTTATGACATTCATGCTTGATTTGGATAACAAGTTCAGAAAGGACAAGAAGTTGCAGTTGTTGGTGCTATGAGGCATGCTAGAGGACCACATCTGCATTCTGAAGTGAGGAAAAGTGGTGAAGCATTGGATCCGATAAATCTTTGATAGAATTAGAAATGTTTTTGGTCATATTGTTTGGTAATGACATGATACCTTTTTTTTTTAACATAAACAAGAAGTAGTATTGTTGGGTGGATCCCAAGTGCAGGAAGTTTTGATGACAAAAGTACAAGTTAGGCGAGGCCTAACATTGACCAGTTTTGGGAGAAGCAACTCCGCAATTCCCAGGAGGAGGGTATGGAGCGAAGCGAAGTTGGAAGGAAAGGACCTATCCCCTTAGTAAAGATGAAGTACTAAGGATGATCGAGGGTAGTTGGAGAAGTTATGAATGAGGAAACAGACTTTCAGCTATAGAAGCAAAGAGTAAAGAAGCAGAATGGTGAAATGACGCGCAATTGTAGAGTCAAAGCCGTGCGGTCAGAACTGTGCCTATTAGAAGAAGCATTAGAGCCAGAGAAGCGACACAAAAGGACAATAGAGATCCATGAAGTTAAGGAAAAGCGTGGTAAATAGGAGAACCATGCCATTTTGGGTTTAAGTGTACTGTGGGGGTTGGCCCATAGTTATTGTAAAGATGTGACATTCGGGCACAATATATATAAAGAGAAATTTTGTATAAGGAAGGGTTAGATTTTAGGAGGTTGTTAGTATTTATAGATCTAGAATGAGAGAGATTTATTGTAGAAAATATTATGCAATTGAGTTCACATAGATCTATTGTAGAGAAGAGTCTGCAACTGAGTGTGCATACTGGAACTGTTACCCTTTCCAAATAATATAAGAACAGTTCCCATGGACGTAGCTCCCATCTGGGGGGTGAACCACATAAATATATGTGTTGTGTATATGAATCTATGATATGCATTGTGCTCATGTATGATTATGTTTGTATATTTAATTTCATATGAATGTGAATGAGAATTATATGTTAAGTAAGCAAAACACACCTGTATGAACATTGCTAAGTCATGTTAAGTATGATAAATGCGTAGTATAAGGGTAAACATAGCACCGATTCAACAAAGTCTGTAGGTGGTTGATAACTGTGAGGTGAATAGTTACATGTTGGTAATGATATGTTAAGTAGATGTTGATCAAGGAGCACATTACAAGTTCGCATAACATAACCGCACATCACCAAGATTGCAGAAACCTGATTCTGTAACCACCTATCTTCACTTCAGGTGAGACTTCATCCTGTTCGCAGGTTGATGCCGAAAGGGCTAGTGAAGGGGATTTTGTTGGGTCTACAAGAAGAACTTCGCCGAACCCGGGTCATCCCAAAAGTATGAACATCAAATGGTTCCGTTTCGGCACCAGAACTGGGGATGTGTTATGTGGATGAGAAAGAGAAGGGAAGCAACAAATGGTTCTGTTTCCTTGAGACTTGTTATGCCGACAAAGTGCGATATTGATGTGGAATCCAAAAAAGAAATAAATATGAAACTAGGTAAGCCATACATAACTTGGGTTTACAAAGAAAGAAAACAGACATCCGCGTCTTACCACAGAACAATGGTTGCAGAGATACATATTCACCGACTTGCATGAAATTTTCTTCGCATCTTTTGCTACTGAGTTAAATGAGTGGATATCGAGGATAGTGTTACACCAAAATGTCGTCACCCTTGTGCAAATGTCGCAAGTGTCATCATCCTGACCTAGTGTCGTCACCATGACCGTTGCAAGTACCGTCATTATGACCAAGTGTTGTCATCATGATCATTGTGATAACGTCATCATCTTGACCATTGTGATAACGTCATCATCTTGACCATTGTGTAAACTTTTTGCTTTTTTACCTAAACCCATTTTAGAGTAAAAACACATCCCTAAAGTTTCCCATGACTGGAGGGCTTAACTGACCTACTTTTCAAGGTCGTTGCAGTCTGCCCTTGTGTAACATGCGATGTCGTAGGTTGTCCTAATGCAACCTGCAACGAAGTCAGTTACTTGAATAAAAGAGTATCTTCGATCCCATTCTTGAATATGAGTGATGTGGAGGCCTATCCCTAGGCTCTAGGTGAGGTGGCATTTCGGTTCCTAAACTTATGGGAAGATCCCTTAACCATCTCCCCCTAATCTTCAACCTACCCTATCTCTTTATCCCTATATAAACACCCACTCTCTCCATGGGAGGGGGGAAGGTCTATGGTACCCTTATGCTGATAGGATCCATACTGGTGATTGGGAAGCTTGTATCATCTTGGAGGCTTGGCTTGGACATGTTGGATGGAGGATGCAACGTTGAGGCTTTGGTTGTAGCTTCATTCTTTCTATGTATTCCCACCTTTTTATACAGTTAATATAATCTCTTTCCATAAATGTTGTCTCGTTGATGATGTTTAGAACTTTCTTCCTCAACTGTTAGTTTAGATCAGTTATTGTTTAGATATATTGTACAGCTTGTATTGTTTCCATATTGTCTTGACATGTCTTGCAACTGGAGATCTGATGACCACGAGAGTTGGAGCAACACCAAGGAGAAGGATCCGCGATCTGAAAGGTATGATATCTAAGTACTCGATCTGTAACTAGATCTAAGAAATGAGCTTTGTATTCTGTACTATTTGTTCTAGATTCAATTGAACTAGGGAGATCCGGCTCGTGTCCGCCTGAGTGGATTGTCCGGTAACAAATCTGGCGACCATACTGGGGAATGAACATAGTTTTAGTTTTCATTTTGAATTCTAGTTTTAGTTGATTTCTTTTCCAAGCCATCTCTTTGGCCATTTGCTTCTTAAGCCCTTTCACCATTAGATCTTCGCTTTGAAGATTCTGATTGCCTTCCTTTGAGTTTGTACTTCCCATTTGCAGACCTTTTTTGCTCATTGTCTGGAGAATTGGTTCTTTTTTGAACTCAGATCTTGCTCGTCGCACCTGGTTAGTGTACCCAGAGCAACACTGTGTGTTTTTTGATCTTTGTTCTTTTCCTGTTAGTCTGTCGTCGCAGTCCTGCCATTGGTATACTGCGACAATGTCGCACTTCCCGCATTGGTAGACTACGACGTCGCACTGTGCATAAGCACAAAGTGCGCCGATCTGCCATTTTTTTCCATACAAGGACCTTTTCTCCATTTCCAATTTGAGTTTTGGTTTGTGTGCAAACTCCTCTGCACTGTACCTTCCAGGCAGAGACCCTTTTTGTCCAGCAGTGTTTTTTGCCTTGTTTGTATTGGATTTTGGGTCTTTTGAGTTTTGGATTCATGTTTGGCCCTTTGAGTCAAAACTAGTGTTTTGCTTTCATTTTTAAGCGAAATGGGTTCTATTTTTGGAAAAAAATTCCCCCTCATGGCCATGAATCGTGCGTTCATCAGTCGTTTTGACCCATATCAAGGTTTTGAGATCATTTTTGGTTTGGTGTGACTAGCTTGTTTTAAAGACTTGAAAAGTGTGGGATATCCATGCCTTTTTGAGCCTCTCTTTCTTGGGTCATGCATCTTGTTTCCTTTACATGCTAATCTATCCAATGATTATTGGGAAAGATTGATTCGTTGTCTCCAATTTAGTTCAAAGAAAAGCTTGATTTTGTCACTTTTTTGCTATATTCATGAAATTGAAAAACATAAGTATTCTTCTTGCTTTAATTTGATCATTTGAAATTCTTGGCCTCACACTCATAAGAAGAAGAAAGATTCGTTTCAGATTTGTATGCATTTGAGTTAGATAAGATTGTTAAATGCTTTCCTTTGTCTTGCATTTGATTGGAAACGTTAGTGGAATACTTCTTTCGTAGCTTAGATGTGTCTTTTTCAAGTGTAGAAATATAGGAAATGAGTTATAATTACTGCATTTGGTAGATTTTGAGCCTCTCTTGAGTGCCTTTGATTTGTTTGGGTGCTTGCCATTTTTCTTTGGAATTTCTAAAAGATTAGAATGCTGTAGATATCTTCTCACTTTCTGTATATAGATATGCAAAGCGTTGAGTTATCGAATTTCATTTTTGGTACATGCATTTGAAAATTGAAAAGTGCTTCATCATTTTGTCTTACACATTGTTAAGATTAGTTGAATCTTTCATTTTCTTTGTGCTCTTTACTTGATTATTGCAGAAAGTTAGAGTTATTGCACTCTAGGAAGGAATTCTTCTTTTCACTACTACTTAAGTACTTTTGTTTTGAAAGAAAGAAAAATCTCTCCTTACCTTAAGTAGTTTTCATTGACAAGGAAGGAAAATGTGCATATCATGTAGTTGAGGGTTGCATTATGCTTACATTTATGTACTCACCTCATGCATCCACCTAACCATCCAAGATAAAATTAACACTAGCTTAGGTTAAAATCATTTAGTAACTGTGTGTAAGATTAGAGACATGTTCCAGCGTCGTTAAGCGTGGTAGCTGTTGTTATTTACCAGCACTGTAGTCTGGGGGTATTGTATTCTTCCATGTACATCGGTATATCGAGATCCTTCATGTACCCACCAAGTACCATAATCCGTACTTGGTGTATATCGAAGGGTGTATCACGTACTCGACACATATATCGGAAGGTCTCGTGCCAACGACTGTGCATTAGACAACACCACTATAGATTTGAGCTCCCACGTACCTTGAGTATATCAGGAGACACCATTAGGATTCCTGAAACCAACCGAGTTAACCATTTGGAGGTCTTGGAAAAGAAATACACCGATAATAGCACTCGGGGAGATTAGCATGCACGTACTATCCAGGTAATCGAGTATGCAGGAAAGGGTACGGTCCCAATCCTCCTTGTTGCGTCATATTGTTGGACCCTGCAGTATATAGCGGTTTGCAATGCCTTGATAATCCTGTGAGGTTCCAGACTTTGAATCCACTCTTATTCACACAGTTTGCTTGTTTCTTTTAGAATTGAGTAGTGTTTGATTTGTGTGGTACTTTAGAGACTCTTAGGAAGTTTAGATATGGAATATTCTTCCGGGACTACCAACCAAGGCACCCCTTTCCAAGGTATGCCATTTGTTATTCCTCCTTATGGAACTGTTGGTCCTCCCTTTATGGCTACGTTGAGTCTTCCTGGATTGATGATAGGATTACCAGTATGGTTATTCTCCAATCTAGTTACGCTAAGTGCACCAATCATGTCGGACCTAGGTCCTTCACCAGATGGGCATCAATCTCATGATGACCCTTCTCCTTCTCCGTCGAAAGTTGAATTGGATTCCATCTCTTCCTCTTCTCCTACGGAAAACTCTAGTGTTGGTAATCAGGTGGAGAAGAAGAAGAAGAAAAGGAAGATTAAGAAGGAGAAGGATAATAAAGAGACCACACGTCAACCATCTGCCTCTCATGGCACTCATTCTATGAGAACGCCTCGTAAGCCAAAGTTCCCTTGCAAACTTTGCAAGGGTGATCACCTTCTCAAGAATTGTCCCGATCTTTCCCGTGTGTCAGAAGTGTGGTCTAAAACACTAAAACCACTTGTATCGTCAACCTCTGACCATCATGTTGATGATACTCCCTCGACCAGTGACCCATTGGTGAAGGGTAAGAAGGGTAGAGCTGTGGACCCTTGTTGGATATGCAAGGGCATGCATCGTACTTACCTTTGTCCAAGCATGGATGAAGCTTCATGGTGGTTGGGAGATATTACTAGCTCTCAACAGGTGCTTCCAACAAGTGATAGTATGTTGTCCCTCGATCCCACGTTGGTTGACCAAGTGATCAATTCAGTTTCATCTATAATTGATCCCACACTTCCTTCCGAGAGTGAAGTGATCGAGTCGCTGTCATCTCCACTTGATCCCACTCTTTCATTGGAGAAAGTCCAGATTGAAGCAGTCACCATGAAACAATCTTCGTCTCATCCTTATCTTCTAAGTGAGAGTGAATTGGAAATCGCTGATGTTTTCCTTATCAGTTCAGAATGTCCTAGGCAAGGGGAGACCCTGTCCATTCCTAGAGGACCCCCCCAAGTACTGAGGTCATTTCCTTTGATTGGAATGGTCTAATAGAATCTCGTCTCCCTTCGAGTATTCCTTTTCAAATATCTGTAGGAGTTTCTGATAAAGAAATCTTTCGTACGATAGTTGATGAAGGTGCTTATGTTAGTATTTTATCCTCAACTGCTTGAAAAGCTATAGGTTCCCCTCAGCTTGTGCCAGTCACTAACCATATTTTGGCTTTTAATAGAAGGCCTACCATACCTTTAGGGATTCTCCCGCAGTTACCTGTCACGTTGAGAGGTAAAACTGTTTATGTTGATGTCATGGTTGTCCAAGGTCCTTTAGATTTCAATCTACTCCTTGGACGTGATTATGTCTATGCTATGAAAGCTGTAGTGTCCACGTTGTTTCGAGTGATGTATTTTCCTCATCGTGGGAATATTGTAACCATTGATCAACTTTCCTTCGTGACACCCACTCATCATATGACTCCTAGTCATTAGATGTCCCTAAATGTTCTGCATGTTTTAGTGGTTTCTTCCCCCTAAGAATGGGGGGTACGAGCATAGTTTATGTTCCGTTTCAAGCTCGTTAAAAAATGAAACCAACCTTCAAGCAAAGTTTCTCTTTGATTTCAAGCTTCATAAAAATGAAACCATCCATATGAGCATGGTTTATGTTATGTTTCAAGCTCGTTAAAAAATGAAACCAACCACCCTAGCATAGTTTCCCTTTGGTTTCAAGCTTGCATAAAAATGAAACCAATCCACTGGAGCATAGTTTTATTCTATTTCAAGCTTGTTAAAAAATGAGATAGACCCCTCTAAGCATAGTTTACCTTTGGTTTCAAGCTTGCATAAAAATGAAACCATCCACTCGAGCATAGTTTTATTCCATTTCAAGCTCGTTAAAAAATAAGATGGGCCCCCTCAAGCATAGTTATTGTTTATTTGAAGCTTGTGTAAAAATGAAATAGATCTCCTTCCCATCGGTTCGAGTCTCTCGCCAGAGTTAGAATTTTAACCTTCATTTCATTTGATTCTCGTTTCCCCCCCTTGGTGAACATTTTCATATTAGTAGCCAGGTTGGTAGTTGGGTTAGCAAGCATCATTTTTAGACGAAATGAAGCTTGGGGGGCATGTCACATGTCGTCCCATCAACAATCATGTTGAAGGAACACTACCATGTTAAGCCGCTAGCAATCATGCTAGGGGCATCTTCCAACCTCTGGGCATCATGTTGGGAAGGAACCCGTCAATGGGCCTTAACCTATGAGCATAGTTCCCTTTCTATGTCAAGCTCGTTAAAAAATGAAATAGGTTCCCATGAGCAGAGTTCTAATCTTGTGTCAAGCTCGTTCAAAATGAAACATATCCTTTCCCTTTGAGTTGAGTCTCCTTGTGGACTTAGTACCTGAACCTTCTTTTCACCCGCCTATGCCTTAGGTGGATGAAATGAAGCTTGGGGGCATGTCTTCAACCTCTGGAAGTTACGTTGAAGTCAACTCGATCGCCTCTCCACACCACCTTGGAGCTAAGTCACTTACTTCTAGCAATCATGCTGGGGGCACCCACCAACCTATGGATGCCATGTTGGGAAAAAGTTCACCATTGGGAACATTTTCGAGCATACTTTCCTTTTTTAGGTTTCGAGCTCATTAAACCATGAAAATTATCCTGAGCATAGTTCATTTTATGTTACAAGCTCATAAAAAATGAAGCATACATCCCAAGCATTCTTCCAACATATCTTTGAGCTCGTTAAAAATAGTAAGATAGTATTTGAGCTTACTTTTTAACTTTTTCATGCTTTGGTTGAAACATGAAAAGTGGTTTGAGCTTACTTTTTCACCTTTTCGTGCTCTGGTTGAAACATGAAAAGTGGTTTGAGCTTACTTTTTTACTTTTTTGTGCTCTGGTTGAAACATGAAAAGTGGTTTGAGCTTACTTTTTCACTTTTTCATGCTCTAGTTGAAACATGAAAAGTGGTTTGAGCTTAGTTTTTACTTTTTCGTGCTTTGGTTCAAATATGAAAAAGATTCCGAGTGCTTTTGATACCATTCTCGTGCTCGTTAAAAATTTGAGTTAAAAAGGTGTGTCTAACGAGTATAGGTTTATCACTTTATCCGGCCTCGCTAGACTATTTACAGAAAATGAACTGTGCCGAGTTTACTTTTTCCTTTGTCGTACTCGGTTATCAACCATGACAAAGTTGTTCATGGAGTCCTTTTAAGATATTTTTAGACTCCCTAAATAGGAAAAGATTGCCAAGCGAACTTGATGCTTTCACGCTTGTAAAAGCATTTGAATGATCGTCTTTCTGGTGATAGTTTACCCCTTTTTCGGACCAGGAAGCACTCTTTACGAAAAATGAATACTCCAACCAACCATGGTTGGAAGAGTTCTCTCTCGCGTTGTTTTACCCTTTTCCGGGCGAAGATACTAACTTTACGAAAAAGGACCTTTTAAAGTCTCCTTTAGTTCTTTTCAGACTCTTTAAACATGAAATGACGCCGAGTTTTCCTTCTTTGGACTCGTTAAATTTTAAACATTGAAGGGCCCATTATGGGACGAACCCCTTCTTTCCTAGGTTCGTAAAACATTTGGGATTGGACTCATCTATGAGATGAGCTATACCAAGCATCTGGTTACCCTCATCAAGCTCGTCAAAAACACATGAGGCACTCATCAATCATGATGGGGAAAAATGGAAGATTTTATGTTACATCTTAATTACGGTAGTACGTAGTCACTCTTGAACATGGCACTAGTTTGCATTTTTGCATTCAGTACTTGGGTAATCTGTTTGTCTTCGAATCCTGTCAATTCCACGAGTCTTGCCACTCTTTTGGATCAGCCAGAGAATGCTTCCACCATCAGTTGCATTAGGGGTTGGGATCATTATTGTCAAGTCAATACTGCCAAGTCATGCCATGCCCATGTTCAAGAAATGTTTGTTCCTCATTATCTGTAGTCAGTACACCTTCAATCATGTTGGTCTACCTTGAGTCAGTTTTGCACATTACTCTGCCATCCGATCCACTCTACACATCTTTTGTCGTGTTTCATGTCGATTGATGGGGGATTCATCATGGCCCTCCTTCGATGGATTCATCCTTTTCAACTTCAACTCATCATCCAAGGATTGAATCTAGAAACCAACCAAGTACCTTGGCCTTGCATGCCTCAATGGCAGGTTACCTTGCTTTCATCATGAGTTTACATCGTTGACTCTTGATTGAAAGATTTCATCTTGCATTCGAATTCAAATCATTTATTCACGCTTGATGATATGTACTGTGATACCTTAGGAATCATTGACATCAATGGTGATCTCCCTCGCACTTGTTAATGGTTTACATCAATGGTCGGTAATCAAGTGGTTTCTACCATGTTCGACGTCAAGACATTTGTAATCACATGGATATATTCATATCATTGCGGCTTCAGCTTGAAGACCCTGGGGAGTCATGTTTTACCCAGGTTGCGATGGAGTTTGTATTGAGTCATATTACACGGATCCACTTTTGTATTGGTCGTGGCTATGTTATCATCTCATCATGGATCTATGATTGTGTCTAGTATCCATGATTGTGTTCAGTCGGTCTTTACTATCATGGATCTGCAATGTATTGGTCGGTAGCCATGTTTTGTGTTGTATGAGACTTGTGGATCTTAGGTCATTTCTGCAGCAACTCCTTCCAACCAGCAAGTCCTTGCCATTTTTTTTACTATAAAGCATTTCACCTGTCTCATTCTGTCAGCTTCATGCTTTGGGGGGCATTCTGTTACACCAAAATGTCGTCACCCTTGTGCAAATGTCGCAAGTGTTGCAAGTGTCGTCATCCTGACCTAGTGTCGTCACCATGACTGTTGCAAGTACCGTCATTATGACCAAGTGTTGTCATCATGATCGTTGTGATAATGTCATCATCTTGACCATTGTATAAACTCTTTTATTTTTTACCTAAAACCATTTTAGAGTAAAAACACATCCTTGAAGTTTCCCATGACTAGATGGCTTAACTGACCTACTTTTCAAGGTCATCGCAGTCTTCCCTTGTGCAACATGTGACATTGCAGGTTGTCCTAATGCAACTTGCGACGAAGTCAATTACTTGGATAAAAGAGTATATTCAAGACCATTCTTGAATATGAGTGATGTGGAGGCCTATCCCTAGGCTCTAGGTGAGGTGGCATTTCGGTTCCTAACCTTATGGGAAGATCCCTTAACCATCTCCCCCTAATCCTCAACCTACCCTATCTCTTTAGCCCTATATAAACACCCACTCTCTCCATGGGAGGGGGAAGGTCTATGGTACCCTTATGTTGATAGGATCCATACTGGTGATTGGGAAGCTTGTACCATCTTGGAGGCTTGGCTTGGACATGTTGGATGGAGGATGCGACGTTGAGGCTTTGGTTGTAGCTTCATTCTTTCTATGTATTCCCACCTTTTTATACAGTTAATATAATCTCTTTCCATAAATGTTGTCTCGTTGATGATGTTTAGAACTTTCTTCTTCAACTTTTAGTTTAGATCAGTTATTGTTTAGATATCTTGTACTGCTTGTATTGTTTCCATATTGTCTTGACAGGTCTTGCAGCTGGAGATCTGATGACCACGAGACTTGGAGCAACAACAAGGAGAAGGATCCGCGATCTGAAAGGTATGATATCTAAGTACTTGATCTGTAACAAAATCTAGGAAATGAGTTTTGTATTCTGTACTATTTTTTCTAGATTCAATTGAACTAGGGGGATCCGGCTCGTGTCCGCCCGAGTGGATTGTCCAGTAACAGATAGCAGAATGTAAAAACTGTTTTAAGAGTGGAGAACCTACAGTTTGGAATCCAGAGTTGATTCAGAGGCTTAAAGGGATTGGCAACAAGATTTTAAGAGCAATATACTTTTGGTTGGATAGATTACTAGAAGGATATGTTATAGAGTTCGTTGTGGACACTTTGAAGTCTTACAATGCAGCATAAGGATACTTATTCCAAGGATTTAGAGGTAAGTACTTGAAAATACTCAATTTATACATTAAAATGCTACTAGATGAAAAATGATTCATAAGAATGCAATAAGATTCCTAGGTGTTAACACCTAAAAAGTGCTCACTAGCTCATTCCCTTATTCACATGACCCATTTGTCCACTTTTCCACCATCTGAGCCTCTGAAGCCAACAAAAAGGTCACCAAAAGACCTTAGTACACCCCTTTTCCCACTTAAAAAGATCATTTTTCCTAAAAAAACATAAAAAAAAACCTCAAAAAGGGTCCAAATTCCCAAAAATATTAAAAAGGGAATAAAAATATTAGTTTTATTCAAAAAAGGAAAAAAAGGAGGGAAAAGTACCTAAACCATGTTGGTCAATACCATTGGTTTCCACAAAACCACAAATGGTATTCCCCACCACCAAAACCTATAAAAAGGTGGTAGGGGCTCCTCATTTCACATCCATCCATATTCCTATCCTCATGCTGCCAAAATCTCCCTTGAGTATTTGGCCATTGTAGCAACCTTGGAGAAATGACCCATTGGAGATTGGAGCTGCTCACCATTGGAGCTATTCAACAACCTTCATCACTTGGAGGTATTGTTATTGCAAGCACTTGCTTGCCCCCCATTTTTTAATACAAAATTATTTCTTATGTTTCTTGTTCTTGTTTTTTAATTCGAAAATGCACATGCTAGTTTAGTTTAGTTTAGTTTAGATTTAGTTTATTGTTTTTATTTCTATTGAAACTGCTGCTACTAGTTAGCAGGTGCCCATAGCACTAAGCTTGGTTGCAAAACCAAGCCAACACTAGGGTTTTAGTCTGTAATGTTCAGTAACACAGATAGTGACACAGATGAAGATATTGGTATTTTGCGAAGTGGAAAAATATATAAATTTAGCACTAGAAAGAGGTCTCGTGAAGCTGAACCTCGCACATTCCTAGAATATGAATTAGGAAGTGATAGAAAATCATATCAAGTTGAGTCTGATAGTGAAACAAAACCTAGACATATTGGTTATCATCCTATTACTTCGCATAAACCCATAGTTGAAGAAATAAATATTACTAGTTTGCAGAAGACTAGTAGTAGTAATAATGCAGGAGCAAGTACTCAGAATCAACGAAATAGTGGTATACCCTCATCATTTCATAACACTACACCTCCTAGAAGAAGAATGGCAAATGACATTAAGCTACCTATTTTTAAAGGAACCTGTCTAAATGATCCATAGCAACATTGGTTTCTCTATGAAGCTGTATGGAATGTTAAGCAAGTACAAGATGATGCTATAAAACAAGCTCATCTAGTTACCACATTCAGAGATAGAGCTTTGACACGGTTCATGAAATATTCCGTTGGAAAAAACAGAACACTAGTGAATACTAAAAATGCGCTTATTAGAGAATTTAAGAAACCTAAGTCAGAATATCAATGCATTACCGAGCTAAAAGAAATCAAACAGAAACCTAGTGAGACTATGTGGGAGTTTGATCAGAAATTCAAAGTTGTGTTAGATCAAGCTAGCTTTGAAATAGCAGCACAACAACATCAAGAATGGTTCATAGTTGCGCTGTTTCCCCACATCAGATTACTGTTGATGCAACATAAAGTAGAATCACAAACATAAGCATTGGAAATTGCGATGAAGCTAGAAGTTTCGCCCATAGGAGATACTAGCACATGAATGGTATAGATACAAAAACATATAGCAAACTTGACATTACAACTACAAGATATGAAGAAAGGAAAAGATATAAGAGAAGAGGTTTGGTGCACTAAATGTAAAGCCGAAGGAAATTCCAAGGAACACTGTCATGTATTTAGAGATTACATCGATATTGGAGCATCGAACCCATTGAATCAACAACAAGGACCATGGTTTGAGATTTTCCAATGTAGAGGACATTGCCTAGAGGACTGTTACCTACTTCAGAAGTATGTATAGACACCAAAGAACCTGTACTGCACATTTTGTAAATCAGTTGGCCATGATGATACCAACTACAAAGCATATGATCTCATGATAGAACGAAAACATGACGTCTACAATGTCTAAGGAGAGACACAACATAATAATGAAAATGCGCAGTATGATCAAGGCACATATAGAGGACGTGGTTGATTCAGAGGAAGAGGATGTAATACTGGCCAAGGAAAAAGAAGAGGTCAGATTGTCTGTTATAAATACGCACAACCAGGACATTTAGCAAGAGACTGTCAGAACCCTTGCACTACTTGTAAGTACTGTAATTCATTTGACCATGTCATTGAAGCATGCCCCATTTGGCAAGGAAAAATGCAAGAGAAAATACCAGAAGGATAGAACCAGAATATACAGATGATCACAACTGAGAAAAGAAACGAAGATCGCAACATCCATGTTGTGACGCGAAGTGGAGCCATGACATGAAATGACAGGACTATGAAATTCCATAGGTGGAGATCACTTTAGCTTGAACAAAAATCACAACTTCACTCGGATAATTGCAGAGAAGAATAGACAGAAGATGATCAAAATTCACACATGAAACTCAAAGAATGTGAGAAAATGTTGTTGTTACTTTCATCAGCTGTAAGTTGGAAAAAAATTGACAATACAATAGAATGAATTCGATATCAATGAAGGTGATTCAGAATTCTCCAAAAGGAATGGCTTGGACTGCATTGGAACCATCTCCCAATTTGGTGTAGTGGCCACCGATATTCAAAGATCGATCAATGTGAGTCTAACTGATGCATGTGGGCACAAATCTAGGGAAGGATACTCCAAGGAGAGCGCAGACCAGCTGTCAGTGGTCAATTCAAGCTACTCTAGTCTCTATAGCAGTCAATATAAGAGCTATAGTCAGTTAACTGAGTAATCAGTCCTCAAATCAAGGAACTGATCCCCAAATCATGGAACTGACTAATAGATCTCCTAAATTAGTGGAAGAGGGCACAGTTGTACTCCAGTGATGGAAACAAGGGTGCATCAGTGGCTAGGAGGGATAATACGGAGCAGAAACAAGCTCCAGAGGGCCCAAAAATAATGACTATGTGCCGGGATACTACCATATTGATGACTGGATGCATGCATGCAAAAAAAAATGATGATGGTGATAATATTCCAACACCCCCCGCAAGCCGGACTATGAGGAAACACAAGAACTGAAAAATAGTAGGGCCCTGGTAACTGAGACCAAAGGTCACCTCATATAACAATATAAACAAAAATGTGAGGAAAGAGGGAAAACCCAGTGGGAAGAAATCCCCCCCTCAAGATAGTCTGTAGAAAGATAATCAACAATGTGCATCACTCACCCCAAGAAGGGATCAGAGGTATGTGAACTTCTTCACCGAGAAGGACTTCGTGAAGATATCTACAATCTGCTCTTCCGTATGATAGTAGAGCAGTGTGATGGTACGATCATGCACCAATCCTTGGATGTAATGCATGTGTATCTCAATATGTTTGGTTCTTTGTCTCAGAAATGGATCTGTAGAAATACTTATAGCATTCTGATTGTCACAATAGATGACTGGTGGAGTGCTAAAGCGAATCCCAAAATCTGACAATATGCCCCGCAACCAAATGCACTGTATGGCTGCATTCACCGCACCTCTGTACTCGGCCTCAACTCAAGAAAGAGCTAAAGTAGTCTGCTTTTTGCTCGACCAACAGATGGGTCCAGATCCAATCATGAAAACAAAACTGGATGTAGACTTCCAATCTGAGCTATCTCCAGCCCAATTTGAGTCTATATACCCAACTAGGTTCAAAGGAAACCCAACAGCATAGTGAAGACCATAGGTCTTCGTTCCTTGCACATAATGAAAGATCCTCTTTGTTGCCTTCCAATGAAGCTCATGAGACTCTTGCATGTATCTGGAGACAACCCTGACTGCATAGGATAGATCCCGGTGAGTGTGTGTAAGAAACAAGAGACTCCTAATCAACTGCCGATACAAAGTACTATCCACCAAAGGTGTGGAAGAACCTTCCTTAAGGATGATCCCTGAAAGAGAAGGAAATGTTATTGGTTTGCATTCACTCATATGAAACCTATCAAGTAGATTTGATGCATATTTGGACTGTAAAACCTTGATTCCTGAGTCACTTTGAGTGACTTCAAGACCAAGAAACTGCTTTAGCAGTTCCAGATCTGACATAGAGAAGGAGTTGTGAAAAGTTGTTTTGATAGATTTGATGCATGAAGAGTTTCTCCCTATAATCAACAAATCATCAACATAAAGAAGAATAAGGAGTAGGGAGTTACCATCATGTCTCATATAGACATTCGAATCAGATTTGCACCTCTGAAAATCTTGTGACAGTAAGGAGTCCATATTTGCATACCAAGATCTGAGAGCTTGCTTGAGCCCATACAAGGACTTCCTCAATCTGCACACTAGTGAAGGATCATCAATATATCATTTAGGTTGCCTCATGCAGATCTCCTCCTCTATATATCCATGAATAAATGCACTCTTGACATCCATGTGATTCACTTCCCAGTGCTTGGATGCAGCAAGAGCAAGAACAAGAAGGATGTAATCCATCTTAGCAACGGGAGTGAATGTATCAGAATAGTCAATCCCATGAACTTGGGATACACCCTTTGCAACCAAATGAGCCTTGTACTTGCTTGTGACCCCATCTGAGTCCATCTTTGTTTTGTATACCCACTTGCATTGAATAAGCTTCCTCCCAGTAGGGAGAGAAACAAGCTCCCAAGTCTCATTTCTTTGAAGATATTGATACTCTTCATCCATAGCTGCTATCCATCTCAAATCTTGGGAGGCCTCAGAGAAGGTTTTTGGATCTGATCCAATCATAAGAAAGCATCTCTTAGTAATAAATGGATCTGCGTGAGAGATTACAATCCTTGCATTTTGGAAATCAGATCTAGTTTTTCTTAGATCTAGTGAATCTCCAACAAGATCATTGGTGGATACAAGAGTGGTGGTAGCCCATCTAGCAAGAGGAATTGTATCTTTAGGTGCTAGATCTTCAGGTTCTTGTGGATCTGGATCTAGCATTCTCTCCTTCCCTTTATCAACCTTATGCTATGGATGCTTGTCAATCAAGAAAATTTTATAGATGCCTCTAGAAAATTTGATGTTGGGTAGTCCTTCAACCATTTTCTGATTTTGCATGTCTTGCAAATACTTGTAGTTGAGGTGGCCAAATATCTCATGCCAAAGTCTACTCTCTTCATTTGCATGTGTGAGAGGTGCACTCTATTTTGAGTAAGGTAGGAAGTGAGAAAACTCATAGAGTTTCGAATGATGATCATCAATACCTTTTGCAATGATGTTTCCAGTTGAGATTACTTGTATTTCGACCTCATTAGGAGTGAAGATGACCTTCTTGGGTACTCCTGTATGATTCATTTGGTAGACAGAAAGAAGATTTGTTGCAAGAGTAGGAACATAGAGTACATCACTGAAGTACCCATGCTCAATATTGATCCTTCCAATCCCCTCAGAGGAGACTTCAGAATCATTTCCGATCAAGATTGAAGGTCCAACTGTAGATTCGGAATCAAAGAAGAGATTCTTGCAAACAGACATGTGCCTGAATTCTCCAGAATCTATGATGAAGGAGTGGTCATTCGAAGTTCCTGCCATGAGTGCATGACACCTCTCCTTGTCCTCATCTTTTGGATCAAATTTTCTTCTAGAATTCGCTGGTACTAGAAGGTTGTTCTTCTCCAGTAGCTGAGCCATTAGATCTATTGTCTTCTTCATACAAGCACTTTCAGGATGGAAGCCCCTATTGCAATAGGGGAATTTGGTCTTCTCCTTTTGACTCTGCTTGCCTCTCTTAGAATTTGAAGCCCCTTCTGACTAATAGGGAGCATCTCTTGGATTTTACTCATTCGACTTCTTCTATTTACCTTTTTTCTTCCCTATTCCATTCACATTCTTCCTTTCTGCAACTACAAGAGATGAATCCATCCTTGGTTTGATCACTCCCATGTGCACCAACTTGTCCTGCTCTTGTGAGAGAGACTAGATGAAGGTTTCAAGAGTAGGCATTTTTCAATTTGGAATGGATAGCTTCGCTGATTGGAAGGTGGATACAAAAACTGAGTAATCAGGACCCAATTGTGATAGAATGGAAAGGATAAGTTGTCTGTCTTATTTCTTAATTCCATATGACTTCAACTGTGAAACCAAGTTTTTGAACCTTGTGAAGAACTCATTGATAGAGTTGAAACTGTTGGGGCTCATAGAGATTAACTCATTTTCTAGTTGATTCCCTTTCAAATCATCCTTTTTCCCAAACAGAGTTTCGAGCTTGGTCCAAACCTCCTTGGGAGTATTTAGACCAATGACATGAAAGTGTAGATCATCGAAAATGTTGAGGAGTAGCAGTCCAACTGATTCATCAAGTCTATCGAGATATTTGGATTTCTCATTAGCATCAGTGGGTTCGACTATTGTCCCATTCAACACTTTGGAGAGGCTTTTTCTCTTCATGAAGATGTTCATTTTTGCTTTCCATTGGAAATAGTTGAAGGAGGTGATTTTGAGATCCATCGTAGCTACTGGATGTGCTTTTGAAGATGGAATTAACCTGCAAAAAAATGAAATTTGGCTGGAGGTTTGTTGCAGAATCTAAAGAACATTGCTTTAGGACAGTGATAAATTTTATCCGGATCCTTCACACCTAGATAGACCCCACTGGATTGCTCCAGTGAATTCAATGCAATGGCACCAGGATTTCCCGTGGAAATCCAGAGGCTTCAGGTGCTCTACTAAAAGACAACTGTTCAATAAACCGCTGCAATTCGAATAGCTGTAACAAGCTATGATACCATGTAAAATTCCAAAGGTGGAGATCACTTTAGCTTGAACAATACTCACAATTTCACTCAGATAATTGTAGAGAAGAATAGACAGAAGATGATCAAAATTCACACATGAAACTCAAAGAATGTGAGAAACTATTGTTGTTACATTCATCAGATGTAAGATGGAAAAAAATTGACAATACAATAGAATGCATCCGATATCAGTGAAGTTGATTCAAATTCTCCTCAAGGCATGGCTTGGGATGCATTGGAACCATCTCCTAATCAGGTGTAGTGGCCACAGATAGTCAAATATCAGTCAATGTGAGTCTAACTGATGCATGTGAGCAAAAATATAGGGAAGGAGACTCCAAGGAGGGTGTAGACCATATTTCAGTGGTCAAGTAGATCTACTCTAGTCTCTGTAGTAGTCAATCTAAGAGCTATAGTCAGTTAACTGAGTAATTAGTTCTCAAATCAAGGAACTGATCCCCAAATCATGGAACTGACTGATAGATCTCCTAAATCAGTGGAAGAGGGCATAGTTGTACTCCAGTGATGGAAACAAAGGTACATCAGTGGCTAGGAGGGATACTGTTGAGTAGAAACAGGCGCCATGGGGCCCAACAATAAGGACTAGGTCCTGGGAGACTACCATACTGATGACTGGATGCATGCAAATACAAATGATGATGGTGAGAATATTCCAACAAGGACAAACAAATCTTCGACTTCTGAAGATCACATAAATAGACCAAAGCCTACTGATGGGCCTTGGGTAAGAAAAGCAACTGGAAAAATTCTTGCATTCAACCCTGACCAGGATAAAAAGGTATTCATGGAAGTAAGAAAATAATTTCAGGACTTGGAACCTTTGACCACAAGGACCCAATTGCGAAGTGACCAGACACCGATACTAAACATGTCGATCTCGTATGATGGATCGCGAACTTCGCCATAACAGATAAGTCCTATTACACAGTTTCTACAGAGCTTCATAAAGCTTCTAAGGCATGTAAACGCATTAGGAGAATTATAGAACCTATTGGGAAATTATGAACAACGTAATACAGTAAATGATGCACATAGAGCAGTTCATCATATCAAGAACCATAGAAGGACGGGAAGAGAAATGAGTCTAAATGCGCAAATCGAAGATTTTGAAATGAACTAGGTCATTCTCGACCTAGGCTCAGAGGTGAATGTCCTGAAAAAACAAACATGGGAACAAATGGGGAAGCCAAAGTTATCTTGGTCACCTATACAATTGAGGTTAGATAATCAACAGAAGGTTATACCCTTTGGGATATTATCAAGTGTTCTTGTTGTCATTGATGGAGTGCGAAGTAAAGTAGACTTCGAGGTTATAGAGATCATAGATGACAATAATCCTTATCATGCATTATTGGGGATTGACTGGGCAATTGATAACCTCACAATTATCAATCTGAAGAAAAAAAAATGATATTTGAAGGACTGGATATCAGGGTCATTGCACCTCCGGATCCTTCACAAGGACCTAGGTATGTTGAACCAGTCCGAGAAGAATGCAAAGCTCAAGAACTTGATAATATATACAAGATGACAGTGAATGAAGTAGATTACATTAATCCTACTATGATGGAACTCTGAGCTAGAGATGCGACAGTTCTTGCGTATCAGAATCAGACGCAAGAATTGAGAACTGGCAGAGCCGAATGCATGAAGTATCAACAAGAAGATTTGCGAAGATAACAAATTCACTATGCTGTATTGGAAAGGTAAGTCCAATTCCAACTTATGATGGTTTGGGAAATATCCACGCATTTCTTAATGAATATCTAGTGTCAGTTTCAGATGAACATAAGTTAGCAAGTTTGGATACAACATTTCGAGATACACCTGCTAGATGGTTGGATGCGCATAAAGACAACTTGGAGACATGGGAAGAATTTAAGCACATGTTGGAAATCGGATTTGCAGAGTAAATTGAGACTGTACAAGAAAAATACAATGAACATACTGATTGGGAAATATCCACGCATTTCTTAATGAATATCTAGTGTCAGTTTCAGATGAACATAAGTTAGCAAGTTTGGATACAACATTTCGAGATACACCTGCTAGATGGTTGGATGCGCATAAAGACAACCTGGAGACATGGGAAGAATTTAAGCACATGTTGGAAATAGGATTTGCAGAGTAAATTGAGACTGTACAAGAAAAATACAATGAACATACTGATCCTAGAGATCATATAGAGTTTTGCTTGAAAGCATGGATGCATACACCTAAGACATAATGGGTTCATATGTTTGTTCACACATTGGATCAAATACCAAAGAATTGGTATACAGAAGCAGAACTTCGTAGAGGTACAACAGATTGGAACATAATGATAAACAACTTTCAATCCACTTTCAATTTTGAGGATGATTTTCTGAATGTTAATGAGGATTTACAGATCATAAAAATAAGATATTTAATGATGTCTTGTTGCTTGCATATAAACAACCAGATTGGGAAATACAGTTGGAGCATGCCCTTGAGTGTTATAAATTCGCACTAGAAGAAGATGAATATGAATATCCTCGTGATGTGAATATACCTGAGTCTGAAGGAAAACACGATGTAGAAGGGCTAGATTTAGAAATTCCAGACCTGAGTAATCCCGTGAAGACCAGAAAGATAAATATGGTACTATTAATGAACCGAAGTTTGCTTCTATTGGGGATTATTGGGATGAAGAAACAATGGGACAACTTGCTGACCTAATGCACGAATATCAAGATTTGTTTCCTACCAAGTTTTCTAATATGAAAGGCATTTTAGGTGACTTGGGTGCTATGAAAATACCTCTCAAGCCTGATGTGAAGCCTATTAAGAAAATACCTTACAGATTGAATCCTAGATATAATGAAAGAGTGAAAGCAAAAATTGATAAAATGCTTGAAGCAAGAATTATTGAACCAGTAGAAGAATCAGAATGGATAAGTCCCATGGTAATTCAAGACAAGAAAGCTAAAGGTGAAATCAGAATTTGTGTAGACCTCAGGAAATTGAATGATGCATCTCTGCATGACCCATTTCCTACCCCATTCATTGACGAAGTGTTAGATAACATAGGTGGAAAGGTGGCATACTCTTTCACTGATAGATTTTATGGATATCATCAGATCATAATTGCTACAGAAGACACAAGACTACATTTTCTACTGAATGGGGATCATATTAGTACAATGTTATGCCTTTTGTATTGAAAAAATCACATGCTATCTTTTCAAGAGTTGTTGTAGCTGCATTTAAGGATTATATTCATAAATTCTTAAAAGTTTAATTTGATGACTGGACAGTATTCGACCTTTTGAAGAACCATCATGCAAACTTAAGAATGATGTTAGCAAAGTGTAGACAGTATCAGATTTCCTTGAACCTAAAGAAGTGCGTCTTCTGTGTTCCTTATGATATTTTATTGGGACACATAGTATGTAAGAAAGGATTGATGGTTGATCCAGCGAAGATAGCAATCATAGTAAATATCCCAGTGCCTAACTCAGTTAAACAACTATGCACTACATTGGGGCACACAGGATACTATAGAAAATTCATTAAAGGATATGCGCAGATCACTCTGCCTATGGAGAAATTGTTGAAGAAAGAAGCAAAGTACAGTTGGACTGAATATTTTAAAAAAGGATTGGATACATTGAAAGAGAAAATGGTTACAACACCTATTCTAGTCTTTCCAAACTGGAATAAACCATTTCATGTACATGCAAATGCTTCATCTATAGCACTTGGCATTGTATTAGCACAACCAGGTGAGCGAGGCATCAATCATCCCATCGCATTTTCAAGCAGAAAGCTATATTCAACAGAAAATAATTATTCCACGATAGAAAATGAAGGCTTAGCTATGGTGTACGCATTGCAGAAGTTTAGACACTATTTGCTAGGTTTGCATTTCTGTATGTTTACTGACCACTCATCTTTGAAGTACTTGGTCAATAAACCAGTGTTAGGGGGAAGAATATGCAGATGGTTGTTACTATTTCAGGAATATGATTTTGAAATCATTGTGAAACCAAGATTATTGGACGGAGGGCCTGACCATGTTTCACGCATCGAGTCAGACGAAGAGCTTAGTAATCTAGAGTATAATCTACCAAATGCGCAGTTGTTTTCTATCCATATAGAAGATGACTATTTTAGAGATATTGTAGAATTTCTTACTACAGGATTAGAACCTACAAAGTTTACTACGCAGCAGAAAAAACAATTAGTGGTAAGAGCAGCTGACTTTACTCTAATTGTGGGACAATTATACAAATTGGGACCAGATGAAGTATTGCGGAGATGAGTACTAGAACATGAAAGACCTATTATACTGGCTGAAGCATATTCAGGTGTATCTGGAGGACATTACGCAGGAAGAGCTATTGAACAAAAGTTTTTGAGATAAGGAGTATGGTGGCCTACGATACAGAAAGACACAAAAGAAAATTGTCGGAAGTGCGATGTATGCCAAAAATAGGAAAGACATCTCGTAGAGATGAGATGCCATCAATGCCACAACTGGCATTGCAAGCCTTCGATAAATGGGCTATTTACTTCATGGGACATATTAAACCACCAGGGAAGCGATCTGGTTCAAGATATATCATCACAACTACAAATTATCTAACTAGATGGGCAACGACAAAACCAATGAAGGACTGTAGCACAATTACCGCCGCTCAGTTCATTTTTGAGAATATTTTGACAAGATTCGCATGTCCAAAGATTCTAATGAGTGATCAGGGAACCCATTTCCTGAATAAAACTATTGCATCCCTAACAGAATAATTTTAGATCTACCATTAGAAGAGCACACCATATCATCCTGTAAAATCTCAAGCACAGCTGAATCTAGCTACTGTGGATTCCTCACTGGTGAAAGATTGCACAACATTTGCAAGAATGGCATAAAAAAAATTTAAATGAATGAAGAACAATTACACATGAAATGGTGAATAATGTCAATATTATTAACTGTCCAACCTTAACAAAGGTTAAGAACACCCATATATACAAATCTGGAAGAATTCGAATCCATCTGGAGTGTTCACACTGATCTAGCTTAGAAAAAGCTCAAACCCCCCTAGGTTGATCAAAATATCCCAAACCATCCCAAACTGGTTCGAATCTGCAGTGTGAATGCTGGGAATGACTGGACAGGCCCATGTGACCTCACACATGTGAAGAAACTGGTTGGGTAGAGGTTTGGAGTCTAAAATTGGTCAAAAATGTGACAAAACAAGGCAAAATTGTCCACAAGAGAGCAAATGCGCCCTAGGTAGAAGAGAAGCATGCTGAGTGCATTAAATGACCTGAGGAGGGCGCTCTAGGCATGCTGAGTGCATTAATTACCCTGGGGAGCGCTCCACTTAGCTGGTTTGACTCAGCACTTGTTCACATTTGCTATCTAGTTCATGATAGTTGACCATTTAGTAGCTAATCAACTTAGGGATGTAATCATTAATCACTTGGGCTAATTAATCATCATTAATAAATGATTAATGTACATAGGTGGAAAAATGTTCTAACACCCCCCCTTAAGCTAGACTTAGTGAAATATCAAAAATTAAGGCCTTGGCAACTAGGCTCAAGTCACCTTTTACATCATGAAAATTTATTTGTCCATGTAACCAAGGTAAGGAGGAAAACCACATGGGAAATAAAACCTCCCCTCTAAAATGGACATGTGGCATATATCAAAATACACCAATCATCACCATGCATCACTCACCCCAAGCAAAGATCTAAGGTGAGTGAAGGTCTTCTCGGTAAAACACTTGGTGAAGATATCAGCAGTTTGCTCACTGGATGGGCAATACTGCAATGCTATGATCCGGTCATGCACCAAACCCCGAATGTAATGCATGTGTATCTCTATGTGCTTGGTCCTCTGCCTCTGTACTGGATCGGTAGAAATCTTGATTGTACTTTGATTATCACACCAAAGAATAGTGGGTGAATCAAAGACAATCCCGAACTCTGCAAGAATACCTTGCAACCAAACACATTGTGTGGCTGCATTGACTGCTCCCCTGTACTCGGCCTCAGCTGAAGATAAGGAAATAGTGCTCTGTTTCTTGCTTGACCAGCATATAGGTCCATGTGCAAGCATAAAGACATAACCGGAAGTTGACTTCCGATCAATACAATCACCGGCCCAATCAGAATCTGTAAATCCTACTAGTTCAAGGGATGAACCAGCAGCATAATGGATACCAAAAGACTTAGTACCCTGAACATAATGAAGGATCCTCTTGGCTGCCTTCCAATGGATCTCATGAGGCTCTTGCATGTGCCTTGCAACAGCCCCAACAGCATAAGACAAATCTGGTCGAGAGTGTGTAAGATACAACAAACTCCCAACTAGTTGTCTATACAACGAACTGTCAACTAGTGGTGAAGAACCCCATTCTGTAAGCTTAACTCCTGAAAGAAATGGAAATTTTGCAGACTTACATTCAGCCATCTTAAATTTCTGCAGCAAATCTGAAGCATACCTTGACTGACATACAAAAATTCCATTCACAGATTGATCAATCTCCAAACCCAGAAATTGTTTTAGCAATCCTAGATCGGTCATGGAGAATGCACTGTGCAATGCTCTCTTAACTGAGTCAAGTTCTTTGGTGCAGCTACCAGTGATCAAAAGATCATCAACATACAGTACAATAATCAATATCAGATCACTAACATGCTGCATATACACATTTGGATCAGACTTACACCTCTCAAACCCCAAAGATAGCAGAAAATTGTCCATTTTTGCATACCATGCTCTAGGAGCTTGCTTGAGCCCATAGAGTGATTTGTTCAACCTGCAAACAAGAGTATGATCAGAAATAAAACCTTCAGGCTGCTGCATATAAATCTCCTCATTCAGATCCCCATGAAGAAAGGCACTTTTTACATCCATGTGATGAATCTCCCATCGCTTGGAAGCCCCAATTGCCAAAACTAGTCTTATGGAGTCCATCTTTGCCACCGGTGCAAATGTTTCTGTATAGTCCACTCCTTGGACCTGAGAGTAACCCTTAGCCACCAACCTGGCCTTATACTTCAGATCAGAGCAATCAGATCCAATTTTGGTTCTATAAATCCACTTGCATTGCACTAGTTTCCTCTTGGGAGGAAGAGGGACCAAATCCCAAGTTTTGTTCTCATGGAGTGAGTTCATCTCCTCTTGCATGGCTGATTGCCACCTTGGGTCTGTACATGCTTCTGAATATGACATTGGATCAGATCCAACCATCAAATAACAGGCCTCACTCAGATCAGAATTATTATATGCAAAGGAATTGTGAAATTGAGATCTAGTTTTCCTAGCATCTTGGGGATCTCCCACTAGCTCTCCGGCACTTTGAATTGTTTTCTCTGCCCACTTGGGCCTTGAAGGGGGGATATGTTCAGAATCCATATCAACATCATCTTCAGCAATCTCAGAATCAGAAATATCAGAGAATGAATCACTACTTACTTCATCATCAAGACGAGGGAATGAGCATTCCCCATCACCTTGTTCACTAGCTTGCAAAAATTCTTCCTCTTCGAATTTGACACTTCTTTCAATGAAAGTTTTGTGAGTGGATGGATCAAAGAGCTTGTAGCCCTTGGAATCCTCTGCATACCCAACCATGATTGACTCCTTGCTTTGGGGCTGCAATGCCTTTCTCTTCTCCGGTGGAATTCTGGCCCAAGCCCTTGAGCCAAAAATTCTGAAATGTGAGACATTTGGCTTGTGGCCCATCCAAGCTTCAAATGGAGTGATTCCTTGCAATGCTTTGTGTGGTGCCCTGTTCTGAACATATGCTGCACAATTCATAGCTTCAGCCCATAATTTAGGAGACAAATCCCTTGCTTGCAACATGCAAGTTGCCATCTCTTTCAGTGCTCTATTTTTGCGCTCTGCAACACCATTTTGCTGAGGTGTGTAGGGCACTGAGTGTTGCATCTGAATGCCATGCTCTTGACAGAGCTGCTGCAAATTGTTGTTGACATACTCTCTGCCATTATCAGTCCTCAAAACCTTCATGGCCTTCCCACTGAAGTTCTCAACCATGCTCTTAAAAATCTTGAAACAATCAAAGACTTCAGATTTTTGCTTAAGGAAAAATAACCAGCAGTACCTTGAGTAGTCATCAATGAAGGTGAGCACATATTTGCTGCAGCCATAGGAGGGTGTGGGGAGTGGCCCTATGAGATCAGAATGTACTATCCCAAGAGGTTGATCAGCCCTCCTAGCCTTCCCTTTGTCATACTTCCTTTCAGGATGTTTCCCAATCATGCAACCCTTGCATGTTCCACTCGAAAATCTGATTTGGGGCAGCCCTTCTACCATATTTTCTTTGCTTAAAACTTGAAGATATCTGTAGTTTAGGTGCCCATACCTTTGATGCCATAGCTTGCTGGTCTCATTCCCATGTGACAGCAGCACACTTGGTGAAGAAAATTCGAGGAAGTGGGAGAACATGTACATCTTCATGTCATGGTCTGCAACACCCTTTGCAACAATTTTCCCGGTGGAAACTTCTGATATCTCCACTTCATCCTGAGTGAAGACCACCTTCTTTGCTGCTCCAGTATGTGTCATTTGGTACACAGAGAGCAAGTTTGCTGCAAGGTTTGGAACATACAGCACATTGGAGAAGAAGCCATTCTCCATAGAGATTTTCCCAATGCCATGAGCAGGGATTTCTGAGTCATCTCCCATTCGAATTGAGAGGCCACTGTAGGGAGCAAGTTCAGAAAACGAGTCTCTTGAGGAAGCCATGTGCCTTGAGGCACCTGAATCAATGATAAACAAAGGTGAATGAGATGAGCTAGCCACCAAAGCATGGCAGCTCTCCTTGTCTTCAGAAACGCACTCCTTCTTCTTGGAACTTTCAGGAAGAGGAATGTTATTTTTCTGTAGGAGATGGGTCATGGTGTCTATGGTTTTCTTCATGCATGAGCTCTCTGGATGAAAACCTCTTTGACAGTAGCTACATTTCGTCTTCTCAGCCTTCTTTCCCTTGTTCTTGACAGGATTCGAAACCCCCTCAGAGGATTTGGGCCTCTCATCCTTCTTCTTCTTCTCTTGAGGTTTCGAAACCCTGGGTTTTTGCTTGCTTCTTCCACATTTCGAATCTCCAGCTGCAAGAACTTGATCTTTTTGTTTGATGGAGCCCATCAAGACCAGCTTGTCTTGCTCTTGAGTTAGCATCTCCATGAAGTCAGCCAAGGATGGCATCTTCCAACCTCTGACTGTGAGCCTTGTGGAGTTGAAGGAAGACACAAAAACTGAGTATTCTGAACCCAATTTTGAGAGAATGGACAACACCAACTGTTCTTCTTTCTTCTCTATGCCACATTGTCTGATCTGCAAGACCAAGTTCTTGAACTTGGTGAAGAAGTCCTGGATGGAATCGAAATTCCCTGGGCTTAGTGAGACAAGCTCATTTTCGAGCTGGTGGCCTCTCATCTCATCAGTCTTTCCAAACAGTGTCTCAAGCTTGAGCCACACTTCATTTGGAGTTGCTAGACTTTCTACGTGAAACAGGAGGTCTCTCGAAATGCTGAGACAAAGGAGGCCAAATGCCTCATCCATTCTGTTGAAGAACTTGGATTTCTCCACAGCTGAGTTTGGCTCAACCTCAGTGCCCATCGTGATTCTGTAGAGACCCTTGGATCTCAGCAAAATCACCATTTCTGCCTTCCAATCGAAATAGTTGAAGGGAGTGAGCACGTTTGGGTGAGATGGCTCCATTCTCCTCTGCTGCAATTCGCACTTGCTGACAATGCTGATCTTCAGTACCTGCAAACAACTCTCAAATCACTCTGGAGGGATCTACACTCACAGATTCGAACCCTGTATGGATAGTGGGTGCATTCGGGAGAGCATCACACCTGAGAGGAGCCACTAGATTTCTCCAGTAAGCTCAAGGCAATGGCCTCAGGAATTATGTGGTTTCTCCACTGTTTCTGGCAATCCACTACAACAGTCTGCTGGTTCGAATTCTAGCTCCAAGAGCTCTGATACCATGTAAAATCTCAAGCACAGCTGAATCTAGCTACTGTGGATTCCTCACTGGTGAAAGATTGCACAACATTTGCAAGAATGGCATAAAAAAAATTTAAATGAATGAAGAACAATTACACATGAAATGGTGAATAATGTCAATATTATTAACTGTCCAACCTTAACAAAGGTTAAGAACACCCATATATACAAATCTGGAAGAATTCGAATCCATCTGGAGTGTTCACACTGATCTAGCTTAGAAAAAGCTCAAACCCCCCTAGGTTGACCAAAATATCCCAAACCATCCCAAACTGGTTCGAATCTGCAGTGTGAATGCTGGGAATGACTGGACAGGCCCATGTGACCTCACACATGTGAAGAAACTGGTTGGGTAGAGGTTTGGAGTCTAAAATTGGTCAAAAATGTGACAAAACAAGGCAAAATTGTCCACAAGAGAGCAAATGCGCCCTAGGTAGAAGAGAAGCATGCTGAGTGCATTAAATGACCTGAGGAGGGCGCTCTAGGCATGCTGAGTGCATTAATTACCCTGGGGAGCGCTCCACTTAGCTGGTTTGACTCAGCACTTGTTCACATTTGCTATCTAGTTCATGATAGTTGACCATTTAGTAGCTAATCAACTTAGGGATGTAATCATTAATCACTTGGGCTAATTAATCATCATTAATAAATGATTAATGTACATAGGTGGAAAAATGTTCTAACACATCCACAAGCTAATGGCACTGTAGAATCCTTTAAAAAAGTATTGGAGAATACATTGAACAAGGTATGCAACACACATAGGGATGATTGGGATCTTAGAATACTAACAGTATTATGGGCATATAGAACAACTTGTAAGAAGTTGACAGGTTACACACCTTTCAGATTAACATATGGACAGGAAGCTGTCATGTCGATGGAATACATAGTACCAAGATTGACAATTGCATCATTCACATATATGGCTGATGATTAGACAATGGATGATAGATTAATACAATTAGTTGGATTGGAGGAAGATCATTTCATTGCAGGTTTTCACCAACAAGTGCAGAAATACATAGAAACGTTATGGCATGATAGACACATCAAGAATAAATTATTCCAGGTAGGATACCTTGTCCTCTTCTACGATAGCAAATTTATGAAATTTCCTAAAAAATTCAAAATGCATTGGGTATGACCATACATTGTTAAGCATGTCACTAATGGTGGTGCAGTTTAGTTAGCCACATTACTTGGATAAAATTTGCAAGGACTTGTTAGTGGGAGTAGATTAAAGCCTTACAGGGATGGCCCTACTCTTCCAGGTATCAGTTAAGCAGTGTAGGAAGATTTTAAGTGTCAAGTTGTAGCTAGGGTTTTACCAATCAGAGAGGCAATGATGATTCCTCTCGGAATGATCCGTAGGCACTTACCACAGATGGTGATAAGTCCAAGGCGTAGGGACCTCTGGGCCTATCCTATGGAATAGAGGAGCTGTCGTCGACAGAGGGAGACCTGCAACTATCAAGGCAATGATGTTTCCTTGACAGGAGCGCGAGGTTCAGAACCGAAATGGAATATTACTGATGGCAGGACTGACCAAACTGTGGGGGGAAAACTGGGCAAGTAGAGTGGGTGGACTCAAACTTCCTTTGTTCAGAGTATGATAATGGGAATGATCTGGCAGCATATGAAACTGACTGAGGGGAAAGGGATCATAGCTGTAATGGATCTGGGAGGATAACTGGCTGAGGGAGACTCAAGCTGTGGTAAAATGGCAGAAGACTGCTGAATACTCTGAACAAAGGCGACCTGATTGGGGGTGCTGCCGAGATGATTGATCAAAGTGCCAGGAGGCACGGGAGGGGACTTCTTCATGGGTTAAGGAACTAGAAGAAGTGTGTGTAAAATGATACTGTCGTGTGGATTTTACGAGCCCAGGACAGTTCATGCTCGTGGTTGCTTTCAATTTTAAGGAGTCTGAAAGCGATAAGAAGACTCTGAAAAGATGGGATGGTACTGTCGTGTGGATTTTACGAGCTCAGGACAATTCATGCTCGTGATTGCTTTCAATTTTAGAGTCTGGGTTCGATCCCCAGTGGAGTCGCCAAAACTGTAGCTAGGGTTTTACCCCTAGCTTGTGCCAATGAGCACCTACGAGCATGGGTATGCCCGCCTCGTCCATATGATCAGATGATTCCTCATCCATTATTGAGGTTATGTACTTTCAGTTCTTGCAGTTGTTCGGGATCGTTGTTCCGGGCTTCAGTTTGTTTCTTCTCTTCTCTCCACATCCCAGGAAAACCATTCATGACTTATGATGTCCATCGGCCATACGATGAGCTCCTGACCTCGCACATCAGGGGGCAATCTGTTAACACCCAAAAAGTGCTCACTAGCTCATTTACCACATTATATGACTCATTTGTCCATTTTCCTACCATATTTCCATTAAAAATCCCAAAAAAACCCATTAAAAAGCCTCCAAAAGGCCTAAAATGCCTCCAAAAGGCCAAAAAAACCCTCAAAATAGCCTAAAAAAGGCTAAAAAACCCCCTTTTCCTCCAAAAATAGTAAAAATCCCCTAAAAAGGGAATAAAAAATATAAAATAATGAGGAAAAGGAGGAAAAAACCCTATACAGCTGCATAAAACCATGTGTTTCCCAAAACCATGGGTCAGCACTCCACCACCAAAAAACTATAAATAGGTGATGGAGATCCCTTATTCCATATCCACAATCACAAGCACCCTTACTCTGCCAAAATCTCTCTCGAAACACTAGTTCATCATTTGAACTATTTTCACCTTGAGAGCCACCTTTGGCCCATCCCCACCATTGGAGAAGGAGAAGGAGCATTCAGAAGCTTGGAGCATCCTCTTGGACACTGCAAAAGGGCTTCATCAACCTTGACACCCAAGGTAACATTAATATAAAACCATTTTTTACATCTTTCATTTATGTCTCATGCAATGTTTAAAGTAGTTTTTTAATTGTTGTTTTAGCTTAATCATTTAATCATTATTGAACTGCTACTAAGGAGTCCATTCTCCTTAGTAGGTGCTCATTGGCACAAGCTAGGGGTAAAACCCTAGCTACAGTTTTGGCGACTCCCATAGTTTTCGAATTTCTGGTTTCCGTTTTTAAATTTTTTCCTTTCGGCTGTCCCTTTCAGCCGCCGCATACCGCGTCTTTTTCCCTCTACAGTCGCGTCCCGACCGCGCCTTTCAGGCCTTTACCCGCGATCCGACCGTGGCTCTCAGACTGCTTCCGACGCTCTGCCGGCGGATTCAAGTCTGTTACCTGCGATCCGACCGTGGCTAATCAGCCTGTTTGCCGCGATCTGACTGCGCCTGTCGGCCTTTTTCACGCGTCCCGACTGTGGCTTTCTGCCTCTTTCGGGCGTCCCGACTGCGCCTGTTAGCCTTTTTGCCGCGACCCGACTGTGTCTTTTTCCAGTTTTCCTGCGTCCCGACTGCCACTGTTGGCCCGATAGCCGCGACCCGACTGTGCCTTTTCCCCTGTTTCCTGCGTCCCGACTGCCTCTGTTGGCCCGATAGCCGCGACCTGACCGCCGCTGTTTCCCTCAAACCCGCGGTCGGCCTGTTCTGATCCGCCACAGACCCGCGGTCTGATTTCTGCTCTTTTCCTGTTTTGAGCCCAGCCCCTCTTGCTGCAATATTTTCTGCATTTGAACAGCCCTCTGTCCCACCTGCAGCCCACTTCCTTACAGCCTTTCTGCAACATAATTTCTGTTCCTTTTACAGAATCTTTTTAAAATTTCAGTATTTTTATTTCAGAAAATTTTGCAAGTTAAAAGAATCAATTTCAGCATTATTGATAGATTGGAAGTTGCCCTCCCTTGTGGCACTTCTATTTTTGGGTTCAATACCTCACGAGCACACACTCTGTCACATAAAATCAAGTGAGCCTTAAAAAGTACCTAACTAAACCAACATTCTAACCCCACTTGGGGAACACAAAAGAATCATTGTAGTTAGGTAGGATCAGGGGGATAGGCTTCCAATAACACCCCTTGGTTATTTCACTTGAGACATAGTTGTTGTCCAAATAGGGAACCAAAATCCCCTAGTACTTTTTGGCACGGTCACGACCAGTTTATCAGAGGGCCTCTCCCTTAGGAGGGTTGAAGTCGGGAGACTGGTTCCGGAGGCCTGAGTGGAATACCGCACTCCATTCAGTAACCGAAGGGCTACCTTTCGCGGTTCGCGGGATATCCCTGTATAGGGGTATTGCGGTCAACGAACTAAACGGCATAGCTAGGGTTTTACCCCTAGCTTGTGCCAATGAGCACCTACTAAGGAGAATGGACTCCTTAGTAGCAGTTCAATAATGATTAAATGATTAAGCTAAAACAACAATTAAAAAACTACTTTAAACATTGCATGAGACATAAATGAAAGATGTAAAAAATGGTTTTATATTAATGTTACCTTGGGTGTCAAGGTTGATGAAGCCCTTTTGCAGTGTCCAAGAGGATGCTCCAAGCTTCTGAATGCTCCTTCTCCTTCTCCAATGGTGGGGATGGGCCAAAGGTGGCTCTCAAGGTGAAAATAGTTCAAATGATGAACTAGGGTTTCGAGAGAGATTTTGGCAGAGTAAGGGTGCTTGTGATTGTGGATATGGAATAAGGGATCTCCATCACCTATTTATAGTTTTTTGGTGGTGGAGTGCTGACCCATGGTTTTGGGAAACACATGGTTTTATGCAGCTGTATAGGGTTTTTTCCTCCTTTTCCTCATTATTTTATATTTTTTATTCCCTTTTTAGGGGATTTTTACTATTTTTGGAGGAAAAAGGGGGGTTTTTTAGCCTTTTTAAGGCTATTTTGAGGGTTTTTTGGCCTTTTGGAGGCATTTTAGGCCTTTTGGAGGCATTTTAGGCCTTTTGGAGGCTTTTTAATGTGTTTTTTGGGATTTTTAATGGAAATATGGTAGGAAAATGGACAAATGAGTCATATAATGTGGTAAATGAGCTAGTGAGCACTTTTTGGGTGTTAACACAAGTGCAATTGAAATTGGACACTAAAAATAAAATGCAGAGTTTGCACACAATTTTTTTAAAATGCGCAGTTTCACAATATGGGAAGATGTGCTGCGGAGCACACATAACAAGCTAAGCTGCAAAATAAAATAAGGGAGTCTTGCTACGAAGTTCAAGTTGAGAGAAGGAAAATGCGTGGTGAACCTCACGATTCACCTAACGGTCAGCGCAGTAAAAGGAAACTAGCTGTTACAAGTTTTGGTCGAAAAGTAGCCATTATACATTACTTTTGGGAACCAGATATTTATGCTTTTAAGGCATATTCTTCCATTGAAGACACATTAAATGAAGAAAACAGACCAAAATCTAAGCAATATTTGGCCAACGGACATGACATTTAATGCTAAGTTAGCCATTTTTGGGCACGCCTTAGTGTTGCTGCGCCTATAAATAGTAAAGATTGCATACTTACTGGTTTTACCGTGAATTTTAATTTTTACAGCCTGTAATTTCCAAGTTTTTACCAGTCAAGAGCAAGAGTAATCCAGCAGTGTATGTCTGATCAATCGACCCTAGACGAAATACTAAGAGACTTCCGACATTCTGGTTTGGAAGGAGTCATGAAGATGACTGTGAAGAAAGTAGTCCCAAAGAGAGGTGGATCATCTATAGTTTCACTGCGAAACATTCCAGAGCAGAAGCAGAAAGACTAGTAGAAGGCCACTGAGCAAGAAAAGTAGAAGGCCACAAATATTCCAAATCCATTTCCACAAGAAAAACCTCGCGACAAGCCGATCCTTCTTGTTCCAGAGTACATCCCTACATGGAGAGATAAAGCGCCATTGGTGTTTCTCACGAAGAATCCGTAGTATGAGATTCCATTGCCGCCCATGTCGAGTCATGTGCAAATTAAGGAGAATTTGCTTGGTAAAATTCAAGAGTGCAAATTCACGGATCATGAATTTCTGCAAGAAATGAAGTACCCACAGTTTCAACTAGACTAGTACATGTGCAGGAAACATGATGAAGCCAACAAGCATACAACCATTCAAGCGCAATACAGGATTGCGTCGTTGCAACCATTCGGGTTGCTGAACTTGCTGCGCATTCTGCACTTCGATAGGATCCCATAGCTCACAACGGTTGTGTGCACACTGCTTTCATGTATGCACCAGGGATACTTGTGGTTAGACTGCAAGATCGACATCAACATATATCTCATCTACCGAATCACGTACTTGAGAAAGAGAGGTGTTGATCCCGCAATTGAGTTTGTAGGCAAGAACAAGGACAAAAACCTTGCCAAGAGAATGAAGAGAAAATTTGGTTTTCTCAAGGAAAACCATGTATATAAAATGGATGGAATCAAGGATCAATATACACAGTTTACAGTTCAACTACTCGCAGGAAAAATCTTAAGGAAATGCAAACCGAACAAAGTACCGGCGCTGCAATCTCCTTTGTTGCGAAGGCCAAGGATGGACTTCAATACAATTGGGTGAGCTATCTGCTGAACAAATTTCTAGATGGTATCATAGATACACAAGATGGTGGACATCGGTTCCACTATAGTTGGTTATTAGTGTTGATCGCCTTCGTAAGCTGGAAATATCCTAACTATCAACAAAATGTCCTAGTATTCATTGGAGATTGCCGAGGACCAAGGTTTGTGAACATGTGGGAAAACTCGAAGCCGGAAAGACAAAAGCTAAATAACATACAGTTGTTTACGTACCATGAGAATTGATGCGAATTCATCTAGAGGACTTCACGTATCACCAAAGAAATATCAACTGTCTATATTTGCAAGATGACCTTCAAAGCTAGACTTCACTCCATCTACATTCAACCGAGAGCACAATAAAGAATCCTGAATGGTTAGAAGGGCTATATCAGTTAGATGGACAAAAATTTGATCTTATTATAGAAGATTGGCCGCTAGAGTGGAATATCGATGTGCCGACAATGCTGATCACTACATCAGAGGAAAGCACAGCTGAAAATATGCAGAGCCAAGAAGATGAGACAACAAGCACACAAAATCCAGAACATGATAAAGGAGAAGAATAGAAACAAGCTGTTGGTTTTCTAGCAGGAGAGAAAAGAAAGAATCCCGACACAATCGTGCCGAAAGGAGCAAAGGAAGAAACACAAAGAAAATAAGGCTCCACTTGATGCGTAGTTGCATGATCATGATTATGATTGCATCACAGCCCGAGTAAATGAGCATATTGAAGAGACACTTGCATTGAAGGACATAAATCAAGAAGTAGTCCAAGCGGGCATGATGGAGAGCCTCATAGAACTAAATATTTTGGTAGAAAGAGTTGAACAAGTCTAGTGAGACTTAGTAAGGGAATCAGATTGTGAAGATAGGATAGGCGAGTCAATACAAAGGAAAATAAAGGTGCCTTACTTGATGCTGAGACCTCGGTTAGTCAGAATAGAACCAATGAATGTCATAATCCCAACCGACGAGCTCACTGAAGGTGCAAAGAAGCTCACACATATAGACATTAACGTTGGGATGTTTCCCATTGAAGTATTACATAATCTACATTTGCAGGTTGTAGAGGAAATCCGAGATAGAGACATGGTCTCTTATAACCAACATCTGAAGCTGGAAGATAGATATAAGGAGATGAAGGATGAATATGCACTGAAGACAAATGAGTTAGAATATGCGCAAGAGAAGTATAAAAAGTTGAAGAAATCTGTCGCTGAAGTCTGCGCGAAGATACCAGACTGCGCAGAAGAGACTGAAGTAGAAGCGACTATCCTGAAGATTGGTACTGCTGTGGAAAATTTCAAAGCTAAGATGGAGGATATGGATATTGGATACAAGGAGAATATTGTTGATTTAGAGTCTTGGCAACAACCTGGCACTCTGCCAGATGTGAAATAAGCAAGATCCGAAGAATTGAAGACTTCAACAAAAACATCTTTGGAGAAGTGGCGAGATGTCAAGACCTACTTGAAGAAATCACCAAGGTATGGGCTATGCTGTAGGAAGACCCTGAATTACAGAAAATTCAGGATGAAGTTCAACAAAGGTAGAAGGACCTCAATTCTTTGAACACGTCTATGAAGGATTTTTCGCCAAGTCCAAGGATCCAAAAGCTCACAGAAATGAAAGAGATTTAGAAGGAGCTGAAAGCGCTAAGGATGAAGGAATCTGAAACTTCATCAAAGTTACAGCCGATGCGGGAAGAGGCACTGGAACTTTTTGAGGAAATTGAGGAGAAAGTGCAAGACATCCGCACAATAGAGAATACAGTGAAGGAGAAAATACAAGAACCCATCTCAAAGATGATGCTCGAAACAATTAAGGAGTTTGAGCAAAAAACCAAGGAAAAATTTGCGAGGTTGAGCGCAACTTTTCAGGAATTCGCTGCAAAGTCAAACATCCCAGGGGATGCACAGTCGAAGCAACCCAATGAAAGTGGCTCGGGGGCAAGCCACAAGTAAGTGTTAGGGGCCTGTTGGGCGCAACCAAAGTGCAGGAAGTTTTGATGACAAAAGTACAAGTTAGGTGAGTCCTAACATTGACTAGTTTTGGGAGAAGCAACTCCGCAATTCACAGGAGGAGGGTATGGAGCCAAGCGAATTTGGAAGGAAAGGACCTATCCCCTTAGTAAAGATGAAGTACTAAGGATGATCAAGGGTAGCTGGATCATCTTGAATGAAGTGGTGAATTGTCAGATACATAAGCAACGAGTAAAGAAGCAGAATGGTGAAAAGGACACACCACTGTAGAGTCAGAGCCGTGTCTATTAGAAGAAGTGTAAGAGCCAGAGAATCGGCGCAAAAGGACAACAGAGCTCCAACGAAGTTAAAACAAAGCGTGGTCAACAAGAGAACCATGCCATTTTAGGTTTATGGGTACTATGGGGGTTGGCCCAAAGTTATTGTAAAGATGTGACCTTCAGGAACAACTATATAAAGGGAAATTTTGTATAAGGAAGGGTTAGATTTTAGGAGGTTGTTAGATATTGCTATATCTAGACTGAGAGAGATCTATTGTAGAAAATTCGTTGCAACTGAGTGCGCAGAGATATTTTGTAGAGAAGATTCTGCAGCTGAGTGTGCAGACTGGAACTGTTACCCTTTCCAAGTAATTTAAGAACAGTTCCCATGGATGTAGCTCCCATATGGGGGGTGAACCACGTAAATATCTGTGTTGTGTGTATGAATCTATGATATGCATTGTGCTCATGTATGATTATGTTTGTATATTTTATTTCATATGAATGTGAATGAGAATGATATGTTAAGTAAGCGGAACACACCCGTATGAACATTGCGAAGTCATGTTAAGTATGATAAATGCGCAGTATAAGAGAAAAGCTAGAACCGATTTAGTGAAGTATGTAGGTGGTTGATAACTGCGAGGTGCGCAGTTACATGCTGATAATGATATGTTAAGTAGATGTTGAGAAAGGATCACATTACAAGTTTGCATAACATAACCATGCATCACCACGGTTGTAGAAACCTGATTCTGTAACCACCTATCTTTGCTTCGGGTGAGACTTCAACCTGTTCGCAAGTTGATGCCGAAAGGGTCAGTGAAGGGGATTTTGTTGGGTCTACAAGAAGACCTTCACCAAACCTGGGTCAACCCAAAAGTATGAACAGTAAATGGTTCCGTTGCCGTGCTAGAACTGGGGATGTGTTATGTGGATGAGAAAGAGAAGGGAAGCAACAAATGGTTTTGTTGCTTTGAGACTTGTTATGCCGACAAAGTGCGATATTGATGTATCAGATTGATGTGGAATCCAAAGAAGAAAGAAATACAGAACTGGGTAAGCCAGACAGAACTTGAGTTTGCGAGGAAGGAAAATAGACATCCGTGTCTTACCACAGAACAATGGTTGCAGAGGTACATATTCACTGACCTGCATGAAATTTTATTCTCATATTTTTCTACTGAGTTACATGAGTGGATATCGAGGATATCAGAACGGAAAAACTATTTTCAGAGTGGAGAACCTACAGTTTGGAATCCATAGTTGTTTCAGATGCTTAAAGGGATTGGTAACTAGATTTCAAGAGCAATAAACTTTTGGTTGGATAGCTTATTGGAAGACTATGTTACAAAGTTTGATGTGGACACTTTGAAGTCTTACAACGCAGTAGAAGGATAATTTTTCCAAGGATTTAGAGGTAAGTAACTGAAAAACCTCACGATAATTTTTAATATTCTTCGATGGAAGCCATTCATGATATCCATTGAGTTCTGGAAGTGATTTATGGATTGGATCGCGATCCAGAAGTCTCTAAGGACATTGAAATATTCAAGGTGTAGCTCAAACATACATTCCATACCTTTCATACCATTCATGATCTCCATTGAGTTCTGGAAGTGATTCATGGACTGGATTGCGATCCATAAGTATCCAAGGACATTGAAATATTCAAGGTGTAGCTCAAACATACATTCCATACCCTGGGTAGTATGTCCCATTTAGCATTATTATTCACGTGCCTTCCCAATCCTCAAGCAAAATTTTTAACTATTTGTCCTTTTGGGTCATAAATGATCCCTCCCACACCTGCCTCCCCTAATGACTTAGATTAATTAATTTTGAGAAAAAATTCTATTTTTTTTGTTTATGTTCTCCACCTATGTACAGGTTTATTTTTTCACAGTACTCCTGGGAAGTTTTGGCTCGAATCTCCTATGATATCTCTGAACTTTGGAAGGAGAAACAAACTCAAACACAACACAACCATGAATAGATCAAGGTTGATAAATATCCGTGTGAAGACTATTACTTGCCAAGAGTAGGTCATTTTGTCAAGGATTTACACATTCAACTGTACATGTATTCTTGGTGATACCCAAGTCACTGGATTGATATTTATATGAGAATACATGAAACCCACTTTTTCTCGGCTTCTTCTACCTTGATATTTCGTCTCTGTCAGGGTCGATTCCCTTCCAAGCTTCAAGATTCTAGCAATGTTTTATGGAAGACTCTATAATTTGTGTTGTTGTAGCCGTGTGTCTCAAATGACGGTTCAAACTTGAAGATAAATCGTAGGTCTCACTCGATTCACCATTAGAACTATCGTTGCAACCTTGGAATACCAGTGGCTACAACAGGAGGGCATGTAAAGTCATTAAAAGCATGCACCGGAAGGGATTTGTTTTCCCAACTCTAAATAGTATTGGATCTTATCTTCTATCAACTATTAGAGAAAGAAGACATATAGTCCAAAACTTATGGTCTCGGTGCGTATGAGTTTCTATTTTAATATAAAAAATTTATGTGTGAAAACCTTGTATAGTCTAAGACGAACGTGTTTTGTTGCTAACCGCCATCCTATCTTTTCCTTGATTCCAATAAGTTTCTTTTTCTTTGTTAGAGGTCCAAGTGGGCCTATACGAAGGGGCTATGCATCTACTGAATCCATGTCAAAATCCTAATCTGATGGACCCGAAGAATTGAACCCACAACCTCATGATAGAGAGCCAACAATTTGGCAACAAGAGATCCAATAACCGACTATGCTACCCATCGAAACTAAATGCCAATAATGCATTTATGTAATTTTTCTCTTCCAAAACACCTCAAGAAGGGGTTAAATTTCATGGGAACCCTTACCCATCAGTGATATTTTTTTGATGGTTTTGTTTCTAAAAATACCCTGCATATAACGTTTAATAAATGTTTTTACCCTTCAATTGATTTTTTTTATTATCATAACTCAAGGTTTTATGACCAAGATTCTGCTATAAATGGATTTGATCATTATCTGTTGTATTTAGATTCTTTACATGATTTTCCTCTACTTAATAGAGTATAAAAATAAGAGCTTATTATTGATTTCATGAGCCTTTGATAAGAAAAATAAAATTTATCCGATGAGTTTGTCTAGAATTTATAACTTTCTGCTAATTATAATTTATTATTGTGTGAAGGGTTTTCTATTAAATTGTAATGTGACATTAACTTTTATATGCATTTCTGAATTAAATTCTCTTCTTTTAACTCACTAATTGAGAAGTGAAACCTGTTCTTGAATGTGTATAATGATCATCAATAGATTGCCCTCCAAATAACAAGTGATATTGAAAACAAGCACTGCAAAAGTGTTGGTAAGCTAGCAATTGAATTAGGTAAGAAGTAATCTATTCTGTTATAGCTTGAGTGGTATAAAGAGCATTGTGAGAAGGAGAATAGCATGATTCATTCAAGAAACATATTTATATTGATACCGATTTGCGTAGTGAAACACTCACCGGGTTTTGGAATGCGATTATTGAAATGTGGAAGTCACATGAGCTGCTAATTGATTTCCAATCCCAAAACAAGTGGATAAACACTAGAACTTCCTATAGAAGATTAATAGAGCCTCTGGATATTGCACATTATTATAGCATTCCTAAGGGTGAATACAACTATATTTCATATGGAAGATCCACTCGTCATAAAGTTATTCATAAATGGATGGAAGTGAAAGAAAACACTCGCAGTTAAAGAGTTCAAAGGTCGCACAAAGCTTGCATCCCTAACTCAAAATTCATGCTTTTGGGAAAATTTAGAAGAGCCTTGAAAAGACTTGGAAATTCTCAAACAAGACCATGATCAAAAGCTAGAATAGAAAGTCTTGAAATGTTTGAAGATTATTTCACAAAAATGATCAATGATCACAACATTTCCTTATTATTGTTTCAAAGGAAGCAACTTCATGGAGTGGTGGAAAGAATACCACCAACATCAATTCTCTGGCTGGAGCTCTCGTTTGTATAAAATAATGGAATGCTAAAGGTAAAAGGGATGATTTTGTAGAATATTTGGATGGAAAAAATCTAGTTTGTATAAAATAATGGAAAGCTAAAGGTAGAAGGGATGATTTTGCAAAATATTTAAATAGAAAAACTGTTTTCCAAGAGACTTACTTCCAATTTCTGTTTTTTTAGATGTAGTTTCCTTTTTATTTAAAATAGAGTTATAGATTTTTTAGATAAAATTTCCTTTCATTTGTTTAAAATAGTATGATGGCTATAATATGATGATGTCTATCTTATGATTTTTTTTCCATATAATTTTCTTCCGATTATTGTTTTTTCCATGTAATTTCCTTTCATTTCTTTGAAATAGTGTGTATTTCCGTTAATTTTTCTTCCTCGTGAATCCACATTGCACATTCTCAATGAAGTTTTCCTGCTCCCCTTCTCAGAAACTTGAGGGTACATTGAATCAAATAGACAAGATCATAAAACACATTGGTTTTATTCTATAAGAAGAAAAGGCACAATTGATTTAAATGCTAAAGAGTTGATGTTTGCATTCTCGGGCCAGACTTCTAAGAACTATACTAAAAGGATTCCCCCTGGAATAGGTTCATCAAGTCTAAAAGAAAGAATAAAGGGCTTCCCAAGCCACAGTGAGAAGATGGGTGCCTAATAAGCAAGGATCCCAAGGAGCCCTTACCTTTTCCAGCTCAAATTGAAAAAAACTGCAGTCAAAATGACAAAAACTCACTACTTTCATCGAATTCTTAAGGGAACACACCTCATAGTCACATGGAACACACATGCAGAGTTCATAGAAAACTCGTCAAAAGAGGTACAACAATAAAATGTAAAAAAATTGTTACTCTCAAAATCTCACATAAGGACAAGACAACATGTGCAACAAATTAAAAAGGCCCAATGTCTTCAACATCGAATGCAAGAGCAAAAACAAAAACAGTAGCATAATGCATTTTCCTGATCCTATTCAAACCATTTGAAGAATAAAATACTCTTTGGCAATGCAGGCGAAGTGCCAATTAAGGAAGAAAGTAATTAATTGAATTTATATTACACCCACATCGAATTTAACCTATAATTTGATCAATTCTCAACTTTTGTGAATTATTCGTAAGGAGAGTTGAACAAGGCATATGAAAATCATGGACATGAGATACTTACCTATGTCAGATGTGCCTTTCATTAACCTTGGTCCTTGAGTGAATACGACAGCTACAGTTACTGAATAGAATGACGCCAAAAACCTGAGCATACTTCTCTTTGTTACATGATAAACATATCTGGTCACACTGTCAGAACATTAGGAGTTTACAAACACAAACGGATTTAGGGTTTATGACATTAGGGGTGACGACATTAGTGGTCACAAATGAATTAGTGGCTACAAACTTACAAACCCAGCTTCAATCTCTACTTTGCTCATCCCATAATGGCCATTGCAAATCTACGATGACGAGGACAAGTCGTTCCATATGGAAGAATATCTCAAGCGCAGCATCCAAGTACCTCTCATCCCTGTCCAAAAACCATCATGATCCGATACTGTGGAAGGTTGTAGAAGGTCGACTGATCAATCCTTAGAAATGGCAGACCAGACCCTTAGTTACAATTTAGAAATGTTAACAACAAAAGTAGCCCGTGTCTGCTGGACATAGTAAATTAAATAAAGTTCCAACCTAATACTTCCATTTCCAAGTTCCATGCATTTACTATGCATTTAAGACTAGGCATTAATGCCAAGTGCCAACAATGAAACTGGTAGTCGGTGATCAATCCACATTAATGGAAATCCAACCAACTATGCAGCTACCAACAGTCAAAATATATTATGACCAAATTTTAAGCGTGTGTTGGGATCTGGAATTGTCTTTTGTAATGATTTTATTTCCATTAATTTCCCACCTATTTACTATCATTTGATACAACTATCCTTAAAATGGCTATCTTTTACTATGTTTCATCGATTAAAAAATCTTAAACATAAATGAAGCCTAGTATGTCATTTTCGATATATTAAATGCATTATTGTCCAAATTCTTAACATTTCAGCATTCTAATCAACTCTGAGTTCCGCGCTAGGTTTTATGATGTATTCCTTATTTGTTCCTTGAGTTGGATTGCCTTTGTCTTGATTCCATGATACATTTATCTTTCGATTCTGCATAAACAAATTAAAACATAAAGACTTTAAAATATTAAAAGAATTTAATATTAAACATTGATTTAGAATTAAACATTGATTTAAAGTTAAACATTGATTTAAAATTAGATAAAAACATTAAAATATTCAAAGAATTTAATATTACAACAAAGTGTTTAACTTTTTCAATTATAAAACCACTTATATGTTTTTAATTATAAAATAAAACTCATTAAAAGAATGTCACGTAGCTTCAAAGGAATGGTTATGGAATTAAAAGTGTGACCTCCACTAACAAAGCATATTCATTAAAAAAGGACCACTTCATACATTTTTTTAAGCATGCGTTTCTTTTTCTTAATACTTTGGGTGTAATAGAGCATTCCTCTTAATATATGAGCATGCCATTGAATATAACTAACGCCTTTATATTAAGAACAAGCCGTGAAAGAAGAATAGGGCACGTGAAATGGAAATTAACGAACGGTGAAGAAATGGAGGGCACACATCATGCCAGAGATATGACAAGAATCTAGAACCCAGCTCAACTAATAGAATTCAAGCACCTAGGCATCAAGGTGGCCAACAACCCAACACCAATTCATCCCAAAATCAGAATTATAAACTAATTGCAGTTACAGGTCATAGAGTCATCCATTCAGACATCCACGTGTTTTTAACAAACAACCAATTTCGGGCTTGATTCCTGGGCAAATGAAGGTGGAATTCAAAATTCCGGCACATGCGTTTTGTGTAGAATAGGCCCATTTAGGTAAACAATTGGAATTTCGACAAAATTCCAAGTCGTTTGAGAGAAATATGTGGTTCCTTGTAGCCCACTTACCCAGAAAACAGAAAAAAGTGGCCGGTCGTTTCTGAGTCTGTTCCTGTTTTAATGGGATGTTTATCCAGCTGTAAAAACCTGCTATTTTTAGAGAGGTCGACCACTGAAAGGGTCGACATGATCTCTCTTTGTAAAACACTATATAAAGGCCTTCAGGGTTGAAAGTTGTAGGAGGGAAACTCTTTGTAACTTTGCTCAGTTTAATACAAAGACTCTGTTTTAGCTGTTGGTGATCATTTTCTGTTAATGATTGGTGACTGAGTAGCTTTGGAACAAACCTCTATTGCTGGGAAGGGCCCCTCAACAATTATAGGTTCCATTTGTGTATATTCAACAGTTTCTTTTTTTATTTGCATCCAAGTCATTTCGTTTTTGCATATATTTACTACATTCTCCCTTAACTCATTTCGTTTTTGCATGCAAGTAGTTCATTTTCCTGTAGGTGACACTTTGTTGTTCATCAACTGTAATTTTCTTGCGTTTTATGTAATTTATTCTCTTAGAATCCATTCAGCCAACCATTTGCACCATTCTTTCAGCCTGCCATTTATATTTAGACAGAATTTTTAGTATTTTGCAGAATTTTGTAGAATTATGTTTTGTGTAGAAATAATTAGTTAGGGATTAGGTTAATCATGTTCTGTAGCTAGTCCGGGATTCGAATACATCTCCAACAATTCATATTTAGTTTCATATTAACTCATAGACTAATTATCTTAGTTCTAATGATAATGAAATTAGTTTATTTCAGTATTTCAAGCTTAGTTTATTTTATGTTAATGCTTTTCCTGTAACTTGTATTTTGCTACTAACATAGTTTACTTCTCAGAATTAGGAATGATCGACCAAGCTTAGTTCTTTATAATTTGCTTTCCATCTTTCATAATATTTAGTTAGATGTTGTTTTAAGTTCTGTTATAGTTAGCATTAGTTCCATTAGCTTCTCCTCTCTGTTAGCTTTTCTTCCTATAGCTGTAGGTTACTTATATATTCCATCATCAGTCTTGCTTTAGCATATCATAGAAATAGTTCATCTTCTTTAGAGAATGATTAGTATAAATAGTGTTCTTGTTAGTTTAGCTTCTAATTAATCAACCTATTGCTTCTTTTGCACAGTAGGATCATATGCATCAACCAACTGGTAATTAAAGTCATCCAAAATTCTTCTTTTCCTTAGTTTAAATCATTTCATTCCATTCGGATTGGCATTTGAAATGTCATTCGGACAGGCATTCGGATCGTCATTCGGACTTTTACACTTTCTGCATTGTTTTATGCTTTTTCATAATCCAGTTTTTTCTACTTTTTTTAATGTAATGCTTCTTGCTTCTAATTAACAGTTTTAGATGTAATTTAAATCTTGTTTCATGTTACATATAGTTTTTAATTAAGTTTTGTCTTTATTTCCTACTTCCATATTATCTTACTTAATCTTCTTTTTAACCTTCTTCCAAAGTTAAGTTCTTCATATTTGATTTGCTAATTAGTTATTGTTTCAGAATTTATCAGTCTTGTTTCTAGATAGTTTATTTTTTTAAGTAAAAAGTTAATAATTTCATTTTCCAAGTTATTTCAGTTTTGATAGTTTCTTTATTAATCATCAGATTAGTTTTCCATTCATATAAATAATGAAGATGTTCATGACATAAGATTTGGATCAGAAATAAATATCTTTATCAAATCTCTTCCTTTCCCTTATATAAAATATCTTTATCAAGTTTTCCACTTGCTCCCAATTCAAATCAAGTTCAATTAAATATCTTTATTGAGTCTTCTACTTGCTTCTAGATTAACATTTATTTCTAGGTCATTTATATATTGCTTAAATTTCTTTAAAATTGTTTCATGCTTCACCTTCATAGGATAGCATAGATACTTGCATGCTTTTGGTTTTAGAATAGTCATTAGATTGCATGATTGATTTCTTGTCAATAAGTTGGATTGTTAATAGTATTTTATTTTGAATTAATTCTACGTAGCGTAATTAGGTTTTCAAGTATCATTCGCTTGCAATTAATAATTCAAAACCCTTACTCAATTATAGGTAGATTAATAAATTCAGATTAGCTTACATTAGGTCAAGCCTTTAATCCTGCACATATAGTGTTTGCATCTCATCATCTCCCTTGCCAGGTTGACAATTTAAATGTTGAATTATATAGCATATATTTTACCCAACATTTTGGTGTCGTTGTCGGGGAGGTGCTAAAGGGATTGGAGTTTAAGTAGATAGGGTAGATAGGTTGCTTTTTCATTACACAACAAGGGGGAGGGGAGAACAGTAAGACAAGAGGTAAGAACTTGCGCATCCACTATAGTGGGGTGCCCCAAATCCTTGTTGTTCCTTTCCGCATAAGTGTGATTTCCTTTCTATTAGTTTGAGTGTTTAATTTTCCGCAATTTATTTCGTAAAGTTTGTCTTCCTTCTTTTCAAGTGTGTTATTCTTTCAGCAAGTCTGGTGTTTTTTTGGCAATTTTTTTTTAGTAGCATAAAGTATTTTAAAAACACATAATTTTTTTTTTTGTGCTATAAGAACCCTAGGACTAACTCGTGTTGGAGGAAGAACCTACCAGCCAATGACATGGATTCAAAGGTACTTATTAGTATGAGAGAACTCTATCAAATCCTAGCAGCAACTGGTATCTCAATATCTTCTTCTCAAGAAGAACACATCTTGACAGAAGTCAAGAATTTATCTACCTCTGCAGAAATAATAGAAGAACCACAGTTCCATGAGCTACAAACCGAATCTCCTTGCCAATCTTCCAAGGAAACTGAAAACTTGGAGACTACATTTGATGGAGAGAGACTTGATGTTGAAGAGTTATCCACATATCTGTCGATAGATCTCTCATGTACTCAATCAATTGAACATTTAGAAGAAGAGGATCTACATGGCATGAGGAAGGAAGGTGAGTATCAGGATTACATCGAAAGATGGTTCCAAGAGTTAATGAGGCCACAATACCATTCCTTCATTCAACACCTTCTGTTGGAAAGCAAGTAAGTCAATTGATTCTCCACATCTAGGTAATCACTGCTTTAAATTTTTCATATGTGGATATATGTATTCTTTTCATTTTGCTTCGCACATGGCTACATTGGAAAAGTTCTTACACTTGAATAATGAGTTTTTCTTTCTTTTAGATAGCATAGGATAGTATGTATATAAATAAAAAGTTGTATATGGTTAGTTAGCTTTATATATTCATACAACTTCATTTTCCGTTTTCCTTTAAAATAAAAGAACTAAGAATAAGATCATGTTAATGACTAAACCAAAGCAATCTTACATCATACATGCATATTTCTTATTATCCCAGTTACTCAAATACCTACTTTAATTATTATGATCTCCACAAAACTCAATCTTACACCTATGGACTCCTAGTTCATCCTAGAACCATTATCAAAACTTGTCTCTAAAGCACCTTTAAAAGGTAGCCTAAAAGTGGGTGATATTTTCTATTTTGTGGGGAACATTACTGACCTTTTATGAAGAAGATAGACTATGAATTCAAAGAACAACTTTAGGTTATAATCTTTTGACATGATCTGTAATTTAGGCCATTATAAAGTTACTCATACGGTTTGTGCTAAAAATTTGAATTATGTGTTTAACAGGCTTAGCACACTCTAGCGCCAATTGGCTTCCTTACTAAAAATATCATTATACAAAGTAAACCTGTTGGGGTACTGAACATGCTTTCTGGCAACGGGTCCATGCTAAGTAAAATCTTAAACAAGGAAGCTCGGTAAATGCAAGTAAAACCATTAGGGTACTGAACAGGCTCGCTGGCAGCGAGGCTATGCTTGCATGGTACTAAGATAAACCCGTCGGGGTACTGAACAAGCCTGCTGGCAGTGGGTCAATATCGGGTAAAAGAGGTTTGGTCAATGCATTGCTATTCACCTATCTCATAAAAAAACCTGAGTATACAAACACAGGTTTAGGCCGATTATTTATACTGTCATTAGATAATGGTTGTAAGTTGGACTTGGACCCTGTCATCTAATTCAAACAAATACCTTGGATATGATTATCCTAGAAATGTGACCCATAATTATAGTAGATATCACAAACTTTATGGTGAACCTTATGTATATTCTTTGGATGACAAGAGATCTTTACAACGAGTCATGGATGACTAGTTTTCCTATGGCATTTTTTGCATCTCTTACACTATTATTCTTTATGTGGTCTTTGTGAGCATAAACTGATGAACTTGCATGTATTAAAGAATCTACAATAGTATAATATTACCTGCTAAGTATTGTTGATCCAAATTGTTAACATAAGAGAACACAACCCAGTCTTAATTCATTCATGGCATGAGGACATGCCATATCTTTGGTTTGGGGGAGCAAAGAGTCTCAATTTATATGATCTTCATAATTATGAATTATTGCTAGTTGGCAAAATCTTAAGTAATATGAAGTTGTTTTGGTCTTCTCATAACATAACATTAATAAAAAAATTTTAAGTTGTTGTTTTTCATGCATTAATAAAGTTGGCTTAGTTTTGCTGAAGATTTCCTATAAACTATTGGTGATCAGACAGAGTTTTTGAATAAATGAAAGACCACTTCCAATTCATTCATGGCACACGGACGTGCCATACCTTTGGTCTAGGGGAGTGTTGGGCTCTGGAATTGTCTTTTATAATGATTTTATTTGCATTAATTTCCTGCTTATTTACTATCATTTGATACAACTATCCTTAAAATGGCTATCTTTTACTATGTTTCATTGATTAAAAACTCTTAAACATAAATGAAGCCTAGTATGTCATTTTCGATATATTAAATGCAGTATTGTCCACATTCTTAACATTTCAGCATTCCAATCAACTCTGAGTTCCGCGCTAGGTTTTATGACATGTTCCTTATTTGTTCCTTGAGTTGGCTTTCCTTTGTCTTGATTCCATGATACATTTATCTTTCGATTTTGCATAAACAAATTAAAAATATAAAGAGATTAAAATATTAAAAGAATTTAATATTAAACATTGATTTAAAGTTAAACATTGATTTAAAATTAGCCTAAAAACATTAAAATATTCAAAGAACTTAATATTACAACAAAGTGTTTAACTTTTTCAATTATAAAGCACTTATATGTTTTTAATTATAAAATAAAACTCATTAAAAGAATGTCATGTAGCTTCAAAGGAATGGTTATGGAATTAAAAGTGTGACCTCCACTAACAAAGCATATTCAATAAAAAAGGGCCACTTCATACATTTTTTTAAGCATGCGTTTCTTTTTTTTAATACTTTGGGTGTAATAGAGGATTCATCTTAATATATGAGCATGCCATTGAATATAACTAACACCTTTATATTAAGAACAGGTTGTGAAAGAAGAATAGGGCACGCGAAATGGAAACTAATGCATGGTGAAGAAATGAAGGGCACACATCACATCGGAGATATGACAAGAATCTAGAACCCAACTCAGCCAATAGAATTCAAGCACACAGGCATCATGGTGGCCAACAACCCAACACCAATTCAGACCATAATTTGAATTATAAACTAATTGCAGTTACAGGTCATACAGTCATCCATTCGGATGTCCACGTCTTTGCAGGTTAGATGCAAAGATGCTGGAATGGTTCCAAGGCTCCCAACAGAGGAAGAAAACCCAAGCTGAAAGACTTTGAAAGACCCTACGCAAGGGAAGTTCTATCCCCATCCTATTTGGTATGGTGACCCCCCACGGATATTCGACATCCGTTGGCACTCTAAGAGTTGGTGATTTGACCAATTAAGTCAGTTTTCCAATCAAGGAAAACAAGAGTGTGAAAATGGTAAAGCTAAGTTAACCTAACCTATTTCAGAAAAGGAAACTAACCTAAGTTAGTCGTATTCTAAAAACAAAGCTTGATATTGTGCAGATTTGTCTTGATGTGAAATAAATAGGTATGTTTGCCAACTTCAATAGAAATGTAAAAGATGCATTCACTTATCAGCTTTATCATAATCAATTAACGAAAATTAAGTGACAATAATATAAGCATGCAAACCTGTTCAAGACTAACCTGTAATCACTTTGTTAATTGAAAAATTAACAATGATTAAGAATGTCGTGAATCAAATTGCATAAATAGATAAATAAAATATCTTAATTAAAGAAACTTAACAAGATATTTTTATACAAAGATCAGTCATAAGAGAAATCAGTATAACAGATCTATACATTAATTCACAGATGCAAAAGGATCACACAATGTAGATGGCAATTTGAAATAAGAAATCAAGTACTATTAAAGAAACTTGAACAATAAACAAGAGATGATTGAAAGAGATTGCTTTATTGCATTAATAAAGTCTATAAATAAAATTACAACGCTCTGCTAAGACAGAGTATCTTCATTCATCTCCTGCTGATTTCTGACCCCAAATTCCCCCCTCTTCAGCTCATAGGAAGTAGATATTTATACAAATAAATGATAAGAAAATATCAGATCAGTTTCCCCAATTGCTGAACTAACTAGTTGAGTTGTTTCATTTGTCAAATCCGTCCATGAGAAAAATCTGGGAAATTTTGTTTTGAAAAACCAGTAAGATCTCCCAAATAAAGAACTTTTTGCGGAGTCTGCTCTTAAACAACCTAACTGGGCCCCTTCTTCACAAAACCCATGTCTCGGATTTTCTAGATTCACCTTCATCGCTCCAGAAATCGCGTCCAAAGATCGTTGCTTTCCACTTCACACGTTTTTTATCATTCCAAACTTGGAATGTAGTTTTCATCTTAATTCATCCAAATCCAAATCCACGCCTGTACAAATCAAAATAGAAATTAAAATATCATTCCAAATCTAATAAGAGAAATCTTAAACAAATAACAATTCATTTACAAATAAACAATAATGAAAATGAACAAATCTTATGCAAATCCGAAATTGTCTATTCAGGCAGATTTCCAGGGTGTTTAAGCTATTCAAATGGAAAAAAAAATCTTCCCAAATCATTCATCATCCTTCCAGCCTTCCAACAGGCTATCATAGGCTTGATTTGGACTCATAAATCTCAAGATATTGCTTTTGGAAGTTAAGACTCAACGGTCGTTGATTTCATTTCAGAATGAATTGTAGCCGTTGATTTAACAATCAAAATCCATTATTCATTTTGATTATTTTCCAAATGAATAAACAAAAAAACAAAATCTATTTTCCCAATACAATCAGAAATCAAAATCAAATGTCGGGAGGAAAATTAGAATTTGAAAATCACTTAAACAAATCAAAATCGGAAAACCAAAATTAAAACCAAATTAAAAACAAAATCCTAAGTGAAAAATTAAGTTACCGAAATTTACAGACCCGAAATTACATTAAAACATTACCTAAGATAAACTTAGGGTCCATAAAAATGCATGGATGAAAAGTGTAAAAGTGAAACCCGCAACTCAAAATTTTAGGTTTCGGGTTTTGGGTTTAGACATTGCATAAAATGAAGAATTAATGTGTTTCTGAAATTTGCAACCCGAAATTTTTAGGTTTCGGGCTTACACATTACAAACTGCAAAATAAATGTATTCCAAAAATCCACAACTTGGAATTTCGGGTTTCGGGTTTCAGGTTTGAAAACACCTTTCAAAGTAAAAAAATAACATTTCCTGCATCCCAAAAATGCATAAAAATACTTGGGAAGCTTGGAAAAATGAAATTTTTATTTATTTATTGAACGAAGTAATGAAATATCAATAGATAACAGTTCATAAACTATTTACAAGTTAATTCTTAAGAAAATAAATGTTGGAAACAAGTTACGTATATTGGACAAGACTCACTCCTATAATATAGGAGAGTTAATGAATGCCATAAATAGGTTTCTAACATAATCATTTTCCAGGAATAGAAAACCAAGAAAATAATAACAACATTTCTTTTTGCACAATAATAAATGAAAATATTTTTAAATTGCAAAATGGAAAATGTATTTTCAAGATCAAATTAGTTCATTGAAAATAAAAGACATATCCATGATCAAGCTAATTTCACATTCGTGAATGTTGAAAATTAGTCTCACTAATTTTCAAATAATCATAAAACCAAATCTCATGGAAGTTAGGGAAATTAGAACCCAAACAAACTAAAACATGTGTTTTAATTTTCATAACAACAAATTGTGTATAAGTTTAATATATGGATTTAATGAAATACACAAATTAAGTTAATGAAAGTTAAATCATAACCATGAATATTTAAAAGATTTCAATAAACTTAATTTGAACATTAAGAATATTAAACTAACATAAGCAAACAAACCCAAAAACTAAGATTATTTAAAATATTTACATTATGATTCAGGCATGCAAAAGTAAAATAAAACTGTATCAAGCTCAAATACCATACTAATGCAATATTCAAAATCATAAGAGAAGAAACCATAAGATCAATCAAAATCCCAAAATGAAGGTAATCAACCAACCATCGTCTCGAATAATCAATTTGTGCAGTGAAGACCAAATCTAGGTGGGGCATGTGAGGAACAACATAATAAATTAACCACCAAGATCATGGAATCAAATCAAATGATAAAAACCAACTCAAATGAATCAAAATCAAATAAGTAAAAATGTAAACAATCCAAATAATTATTCAAATCACGCAGTGTAATCTCATCCACAAGATCAAGACAAATCAATGGTCAAGATTAAGTCTTGTGGTTGCGAGTTCAAGTTGCGGGGGTTTATTGGGAAACTTTATTTATGATTCCCGAAGGCCGCAACCTGAAACTTGCGGGTTGTAGGTTTCGGGGTTACGAACTACCAAAACAATTGTAAAAATGAGTTTCTGAAAGCCGCAACCCGAAACCTTCGGGTTGTGGGTTTCAAAAACAGAAACAATCGCAAAAATGAAAAGGCTTTCCCACATCCCGCAACCCGACATTTTCGGGTTGCGGGTTTCTGGAACACACAATGCAACTAAGGTAAAATAGATTTCTAAAATCTGAAAGCAGCAATTGTGGGTTTCAGGTTTCGGGATGAAAATTTCCCAAAATTATTAATAGAGGATTCCCGCAACTCGCACCTGTTGGTTTGCGGGTTTCGAGTTGGCCAAAACCAAAGACTGAAAAAACGAAATCCCGAAATCCGCACTTGTGGGTTCTGGGTTTCGAGCTATTGAATTTTCGGGTTTCGGGTTGGCGAAAGCTAATGATAGATTACTCAAAATTCAAGGATTCCTCCAGACCAAAACACTTAGAAAATTTTAAAGAAAATGAGCAATCAAGCTAACCAAAGGTATAGGTGGAAAATCGTAGCAACATAGTTTGAGAATGCTGTGTTTTCAAAGCACTTACCCATATACCTTTGTATTTATTTAACATTAGAGTTCCCATGTTCAGTTGAAGCATGGGATCTGTTGTGGCCACAACACATATATTTACTATGTTCTCCCTTAACACATTTCGTTTTTGCAAGCAAGTAGTTCATTTCACTATAATTTTCTGCGTTTTATGTAATTTATTCTCTCAGAATCCATTTAGCCGACCATTCGCACCATTCTTTCAGCTTGCCTTTCTGCCTATCATTCGTATTTAGATAGAATTTTTAGTATTTTCTAGAATTTTCAGAATTATGTTTTGTGCATAAATAATTAGTTAGGGATTAGGTTAATCATGTTCTGTAGCTAGTCTGGGATTCGAATCCAATTCGAGCAATTCATATTTAGTTTCATATTAACTCATAGACTAATTATCTTAGTTTTAATGATAATGAAATTAGTTTATTTCAGTATTTCAAGCTTAGTTTATTTTATGTTAATGCTTTTCCTGTAACTTGTATTTTGCTACTAATGTAGTTTACTTCTTAAAATTAGGAATGGTCGACCAAGCTTAGTTCTTTATAATTTTCTTTCTATCTTTCATAATCTTTAATTAGATGTTGTTTTAAGTTCTGTTATAGTTAGCATTAGTTCCATTAGCTTCTCTCTCTCTGTTAACTTTTCTTCCTGTAGCTGTAGGTTACTTCTATCTTCTATCACCAGTCTTGTTTTAGCATATCATAGAAATAGTTTATCTTCTTTAGAAAATTATTGGTATAAATAGTCTTCTTGTTAGTTTAGCTTCTAATTAATCAACCTATTGCTTCTTTTGCACCGTAGGATCATATGCATCAACAAGCTGGTAATTAAAGTCATCCAAAAAAAAATTCCCTTAGTTTAAATCGTTTTCTTCCATTCGGTTTGTCATTTGGACATGCATTCAGATCATCATTCAGACCTTTACACTTTCTGCATTGTTTTATGCTTTTTCAGAATCTAGTTTCTTCTGCTTTTTTAAATGTAATGCTTCTTGCTTCTAATTAACAGTTTTAGATGTAATTTAAATCTTGTTTCATGTTACATAGAGTTTTTAATTAAGTTTTGTCACTATTTCCTACTTCCATATTATCTTCCTTAATCTTCTTTTTAACCTTCTTCCAAAGTTAAGTTCTTCATATTTGATTTTCTAATTAGTTATTGTTTCGGAATTTATCAGTCTTGTTCCTAGATAATTTATTTTTTTAAGTAAAAAGTTAATAATTTCATTTTCCAAGTTATTTCAATTTTGATAGTTTCCTTGTTAATCATCAGATTAGTTTTCCATTCATATAAATAATGAAGATGTTCATGACATAAGATTTGGATCAGAAATAAATATCTTTATTAAGTCTCCTCCTTGCTCTTATATAAAATATATTTATCAAGTGTTCTACTTGCTTCCAAATCAAATCAAGTTACCTTAAATATCCTTATTAAGTCTTCTACTTGCTTCTAGATTAACATTTATTTCCAAGTCATTTGTATATTGCTTAAATTTCCTTAAAATTGTTTCATGCTTCACCTCTGTAGGATAGCATAGATACTTGCATGCCTTTGGTTTCAGAATAGTCATTAGATTGCATGATTGAGTTCTTGTCAATAAGTTGGATTGTTAATAGTATTTTATTTGGAATTAATTCTACGTAGTGTAATTAGGTTTTCAAGTATTATTTGCTTGCAATTAATAATTCAGAACCCTTACTCAATTCTAGGTAGATTACTAGCTTCAGATTAGTTTAGATTAGTTCAAGCATTCAATCCTACACATATAGTGTTTGCATCTCATCAGCTCCCTTCCCGGGTTGACAATTTAAATGTTGAATTAGATAGCATATATTTTATCCAACAGCATGCCCACCAAATTGACAACCCCCTAAATTAGTTAGACTTTGTCGCATACGTGTTTATTCCACATCCACCTTTATTTTATGGGTAAAAAGCTAAAAAATGGGCATACAGGCGTCAAATTTAACCCCTAACCACAAGTACAAGCACCTTTTTAAAAACCTTAAAGTTTTTCAATTACATTTTAATTTGTCTCTTCTATTGGAGAAAGTAAGGAAAAACAAGATGGAAATGTGAAGATGTGGAGTTCCGAAGGAATTTCTTTTTGAGTGGCATATAAAGAAACATGTTTTCAAAGGTTTGAAATTGTACTTTCCAAGGAATCACTTCATTAATGGAACATAAAAGGAATGCATAAAACACACTCAAATATTTTTCATGGTCCAAGAATAACATATAAAAACAATATATGCACATGTTTTAAGAAAATCAATTGGGGAGTGGAGTATTAAAATTCGATTAGGTGGGATACATCATGCACTCATGGTTGTTCTCTATAGAGATCTAATAATTCAGTTGGCGAGGGGATTATTAAAATTTGATTAGGTGGAATACTCTAGGCACTAATGGTTTTTCTCTATAGAGATCCAATAATTGGATTGTATTACAAATGCACTTTCTTTGGTGGCATATGACTTTGGGTATTAATGAATAATTATGGTTTATTTGTAATATTGGTTTATATTAGGGGTTGTAAGTTAGTGTAAAAAAAAAGTAGTCATCATTTTTTGTAATGGTGATATACATGGTGAAATTTTTTTTACAAGGGATTTTGTCAATTAACATTTTAAGGATTTACAAGCTATTGTGGCATTTTTAAATTTTGTAATTAGAGTTATAAGGTCTTGTTACACACATTGTGTAATTAAGAAAAAGTTGAATTGCATTGTAAACATGTGCATTTTTGGTAGAAGTCAACAACCTCCATATACTAAATTTGCATGTATGAGTTTGATTGTTAAAGTGGGTGGAGTTGCAAGAAATCCTATGAGACTTAAAGACAAGTTTTATAATATCTCAAACTTATGAATTGTGAGAGTTACTAAACACTCTACTCCTCTCTTCTGTCGACAATATAGTCACAATCGACAGAGCAAATTTCACTGATATGATCATTTGTTTACAAGATTCATAGGACACATTAGAATATCTCAATCTTGAATCATAGCTCTAACACGATCAAGCAAAGTAAAGGAATCAAAATTTTAAACTAATTCTTGTTTAGAACAACTCTTTTTTTGAATATGGTGATGATTCTTATCAACTGTTAGTACATGATCAATTCATTGAAACAACAACATATGCAGAAGATGAACATCATCATGAACATGTTTAACATAATATTTTCAAGCTTGCCATCTGACCTTGGAAAGAACTCAGGATCAACATACATAGAATAGGTATCATATATGAGAAGGAAGTGACCTTTCATATTCTAGATTACTCTATGCCATCCAGTTTTAAAGTTTTGGATTTCTTCAATAAGATTTAATCTCACTTGTTTAGCATCAGTGCAACATTGTCATTGAATTGGCCACATGGATGATTTGTGTTTTGATATCCATCTTTGTCAACACTGCAAGAAGCACAATAATTATTCATATAGATTTTCAAAACTGAAGAAACTTGCAAGAGAGAATATTCAGTATGGGTAGATCACTTCTTAGGGATGGTTAATAACAATCAAGAAGATATATAAGTCATACTAAAGAGTTCATTCACGAATAATGACACATCTTGTAGTTGAGAGATTTTCTACTTCTCACCTTGTTCCTGGTAGGGGGGAATTATTGATGTATATGTAACTTCAGAATGTATTTCACATATATGTATATTGTATTCCTATAGATATGTTATTATTCCTCTATATGCAAGTGGTTGTATTCCTATAGAGATGTTATTATTCCTCTATACAGAAGTGTCGTCATTTATATTGTAAGTGTCGTAACTTATACTTGATGGGTTATTAGACCACCTTGTTGGGGTTGGCCTTGTATAAGTCATGTGGGTTAAAGGGTTATTACACCACCCTATTGGGGGTCATCCATGTGGTTCAAAGGGTTATTAGAACACCCTAGTGGGGGTCGGCCCAGTCAACATTATGTTAAGTGGTTAAGTTGAGGCCGACCTAATTGAGTAAAGGTCAAGTCAAGTTAGTGTATAAATAGAGAGTGTGTTTCTCTCATTTTATACATTCTATTCTCTCACTCACACTTTGGAGAGTGGCACACTTGTGGAGGAGGAGGCTTTGCTGCTAGGAGAATACTATCTCTTGTATTCTCGTTGTATCATTGCTCTATCTATCTCTGAGGAAGTTATTGGGGTTTTTCACCTTTATGGTTTTCCCCAAGTAAACTATGTGTCTCTTGTGTGCTTGCATTATTGTGTCCATGATTGATATGCTGTAGATTTGCTGTACATGTTCTCTCAGTTAAGATCCTATATCAGATTGAAGTAAATTCTGAAAATTTAACATGGTATCAGAGCTAGTCTGAAAGAAGGCATGATATGGCATGTATGACACTTGTTGCACTTACGATGCTAGGGCTTGATATAGCAAAAACCAGCCATCGTAGAACTTTCGCTATAAATCCGTTTTGGCGATGTTTTCATATCTGAAACTTTTATAGGTAGAAGATCAAATACCCATGTACCTTGTGTCGAAAGGAAAACCTCTAATTCATTGTACTGTTTGATTTATGATTTGTACAATATAGGGTTTCTGCCTCTTCCAGATCTGAGTCAAAATCAGGTGACCTTGGGAAAAAGGTCATGACTTGGGATAGGAAGCTCCAAATGAAATTTTGTAAAATGTGACAGGTAGTACACAGACTGTACTATTTCAAGAAAATTGTTTAGAGGCCGAAGTTGAACCAGTGACATGTGGCACACCATACAAGTTCGCTGTCCTGTATTATCCCATAAACAGGTGACGTTGTGACACTTGGCATAACTATCTCTCAGAGAATCCAATTGAGGTCAGACCTATCGAGATGGAAAGATAACAGGTCGGGCTATCTCAAGAAACGTTTTCAGACCTTGTGGATCGAAAATTTCAGAGTTCCACTAGAAACAATCAGGTACATATTTATGTCAAAACAAAATTACTTTTTGAGTACCTTCATTCATGGCTTCCGAAATTTAGGGCTTCGGAGAAAGTTGGAATTTTTGTAATCGGAGACCATGGCTGGATGCTACTCATCAAAATAAAAATTTAGAGACCAAGATTATATTTTTTGGTTGGGCGGAAGGCCGGGCTTGATCAAACCCCAGTTCGGGACTTTGATCGGAAAGATGGAAAATTAGGGCTTCTGCAAAAATTGGAATTTTGGAAATCTGTGACCACGGCTGGAAGTTCCTCAGAAAAATCAAAGCTTAGAGTTTTGAATCAAATCTTTTGGTTGGGTAAAGCTCCGAGAAACTCAAACCCTAATTCAGGGTCCTCCCTAGTGAATCCAGAAATCTAAAAGGCAACTTCAAGGGGTGAAACTTTGTAGTTTTCAAATTCTGAATATACCAACTTGATTAGCTCATCAAGGCGCATATTTCTATCCTTTCGGAAGTTTGAAATTCAAAGTTTGAATTTTTGGGGTTTCTTTGACAAACCCTAATCCAGCTCCAGGTCCAGTTCTTGCAAATCAAGTGGATTGGGTTAATCCTAGAAGTAGATGGATTGGTCACCTGCACAAGTGAAGAAGTTCCTGTCTCAGATGGAGATGAGGCTAAGGCCTTCCATAAGAAGATTACAAGCAATCTTGACAGGTATTTCTTACAGGTATGTTTCATGGTTAAGTTTATCATATGTTTGTCTTCATATCATTACAGTACAATCTTGATTAATTACTGGACTTGTCGTATCACCTTAATAGAAGATATTCATTGATTAAGGTTTTGACACTTATGATTGTACTAATGCATTGTGATGTTGTATGAGGTTTATGTTGTTTGCTAACACAAAAGGTACACCAAGAAAGTCAAATCATGTTCTACTTCAAGAACATATGCTCATGGTGACATGAAGACAAAGATTCATCCATTGTCATGGATCACATAGAAGATCTAATTTTGAGGTATGTATAACTTGGTTCTACAATGGTTAACTTATGAGACATGCAGGTTACTAGCACAAGTCATTGAAGAGAACCAGAAGACATTATGCGGGTATGTTAGACATAACTAGCTAGCATGCTAATCCAGGTATGTTTTTCCTATATCAAGCTAGAATCCTACCTTGTGTTAGGATCTTATACTGTTGTGTTGTTGATAATGATTATTCATAAAGTCATAGGTTTGAATAATCATGGTTGTATGCATATTATGTTTCTTACCATAATTGATAATATGACTAACCAAAAGAATCATGAAGGTATAGGTTTGAATAATCACGGGTTTTATGCATATTATATCTCTTATCTTGATTGATGATTCAACTAACCAGAAGAGTCCTATGATCAAATAAGAATGTGTATGAGTAAAAGAAGACTTCCCTGAAACCTTGAATACTAATGTTTATTATCTGTGAATGATCATGAATATACATGTTTAAGATTATTGTGTTTTGATAGTATTAAGATTATACTAATAAATGTGTGATTATGTATGAGACCTCAAGGATAACACAATGATGATACTAATAAGCATGCATAGTGATTAAGGATGGATGTAAGTTCAAGGACAGGTAATCCAGGAAGCAAAGATCAAGAGAGAGCACAATCCAGTTGTTCCTGCAAGAAAGCAAAGGAGCACACTTCAGTAGTTTCTGCAAGGATGCAGACATTTAGAGGGAGTTGACCACTTCTCACAATCCACATAAGATTGGAGTTGCAGAAAAGAAGCAAAGACTGAGAGGGAGTCAACCCAACAAACAAACAAAGATAAGTATTTGAATTGTCGTTACTTGCATATTTTATTGTTTAAATAATACTGTTCAATACTGTATATACTAATGTTCCTAGAATTAGGTTGTGTGTTATGCATATTAGAATAGTTGCATTAATGAACAGTATACTACTAATATGCATGGGTAAGTGGCCTATGGAACTGTACAAAATTCCATTGCTACTTATGTAGAATGAAACCTCTTTGCTGATATGTTGGGAGTTGTGCACACTCTTAACAATGTTCTGGTAGAGATTGGAAGGCATCTAGAAAGTTACGGGATATGGATAAATGTTATATTGAAGCATTGGCTAAGATAATTGCATGACTGTATGACATATTTCTTTATGTGTAAGAATTTGTTCTGAAAACTATGAGATGTTTTATAATCATGCAATTTAACTTGTTGTGTAGGAAAGATCGTATGCCATCACCTACAAAAGAAGAACTACAACATTTGTTCAGTAACAAAATTATCTATTGAAGATATTGAAGTTCCTAGGACATGGGAAGAATGCCATGATCCGTCGATCACGAAGAATGATGTTTGGGATGTAGTCCCAAGACCTGAAGGGAAGTTTGTTATGACTTCCATATGGATCTATCAAGATAAAGCATGCTGCAGATGGCAGCATAGAGAAATATAAAAGTGATGAAATAGAAGATACACCAGATGGATTTCAAGACAGCTTTCTTGAATGGTTTAGTTGAAGAAGAAGTGTATGTGGAGCAGCCACTTGGTTCTGAGACACATGACAAGGAGTCATATATGTGCAGAACTTGGGTATGATGCACCACTTTCTAGGTATGGAGGTGTGGTAGAGTGCATATGGAATCTTCCTTGAACAAGGGAAGTATGCAGTAGAGATCCTGAAGAGGTTCGGGATGATGGATTGTGAGGCTATGGAGAACCTGAAGCTTCTGTGTAGGGCTTCATCTGAATCGGTTGATGTGACTATGTATCGTTAGATGATTGGGTCCTTGATGTACCTGACGAACATGAGACCAAATATTTGCTTTGCGGTGAACACATTGAGCCAGTTCCTGATAGATCCGAGGAGTGTTCACCTGGTTGCTGTAAAGCATATTCTGAGGTACCTGAAGGGTATAGTTGATTATGGGCTCAAATATGATTCGAATCAAAAGTTTAACCTACAGGGTTATGTTGATTCAAATTGGGTAGGAAGTGCTACAGATAGGAAGAACACTTCTGGGTGTTCCCCTAGTATGGGATCAGGTGTGATCTCTTGGTTTAGCAGGAAGCAGTCTTGCGTAGCATTGAGTACAGCCAAAGCAAAGTATGTTGCAACGGATGAGCATGTTGCAGATGTATTGACCAAGCCGTTGGCTAGAGTGCAGTTTGAGTACTTCAAAGATAGGCTTATCGAGGTTCATTCCAAAGGGAAGTGATGAGTCCGGAAGATGCAGATGCACATGATATTTTCTGACATGGTTGATGTGTTCTCCCATGGTCATGATGTAATTGCTGAGCTATTCTCACATGGTGGTAGATGTGTTCTCCCATGGTGTAGATGTAAGGGCTGGAGCCATTCTCACATGGTGGTAGATGTGTTCTCCCATGGTGAAAAAGTAAGGGCTAGAGCCTTCCTCGAATGGTGGTAGATGTGTTCTCCCATGTCGGTGGTGTAAGTACTGGATGATGTGCATCTGGGCTATGCTTCGTGGACGATGAGATGATCTGAAGAAGACGATGCTATGATGATCAGGAGGATCATGGATGATGAGCATCAGGACAATGCTTCAGTTACTGCTCTATATGTATAAGTACGCATCATGTTGGATGCTGGATATGATCAGTTGGATCATTTATATGTATATGTATATGTACGCATCATGTTTGATGCTGGATATGATCAGTTGGATCATTTGTATGTATTTTGTATAAGCATCATGTTGGATGCTTGGACCATGTATCTGTATTTGTATCAGGTGGATACATTATATGATCAGGTAGATCATGTATGTTGATATGTATCAAGTATGATCAGGTGGATCATGTATGATGATATGTATCAGGTAGATACTTAGTATGCATCAGGTGGATGCATTGTATGATTAGGATGATCATGATGATGAGCTTCAGGATGTTGCTCCAGATGATATGTATCAGGATGGTATAGTGATGATGATCAGTGTGATCATGAGCATCAGGATGATGATCTGTTGGATCATGAGTATCAGGTTGATACTTGAAGGTCAGAGATGATATGTGGCAGGTTGTGCAAATAGCATGTAATCAGTCCTGGGAGATCTTGCCAGTCGTGCTGCGGCACATAAATGTTCCTGGGATACTCTTTTCGGTATTGCTATGTAGTATGTAATCAGTCCTCAGATATCCGATAGGTTGATATGTGTGCTCGTAATCAGTCCTGGGATGAGGTATTACTATGTAGACATGTAATAAGTCCTGGAGATCTGAGAGGTTGAGCTGTGTGTTCGTAATTAGTCCTAGAATGCTCTTTAGAGATCTTTTTGGTCGTGTTACGGCACATAAATGTTCCTAGGATGCTCTTTAAAGGTTTTTTCTATCCACATGTAATCAGTCCTGGAGATCCAAGAGGTTGAGTCGTGTGCTCGTAATAAGTCCTAGGATTCTCTTTAGAGATCTTGCCGATCGTGCTGCGGCACATAAATGTTTTTGGGATGCTCTTTAAAGGTATTGTGGAGGAGATGCATGTAATCAGTCCTGGGAGATCTTGTCGGTCGTGCTTAGGCACATAAATGTTCCTGGGATACTCTTTCCTGTATTGCATCCGCACATAAAATTAGTCCTAAGAGGCCACCTCTATCAGACCGTTCGCACAGATGATGAAGACTTGCAGGTGGTGGGCCTGCATCCAGTATGAAAAAGGACTGGCTCTGTAGAACTTCCTATGATGAGTAGATTCAGATATTGATTAAGATAGCAGCAGCAGTGATGATGATGATGACTCGATGACGATTATCCAGTGACGATGATCCAGAGAAGAAGACTTGTGCTAGAAGACATGTGTGGATAAATACCTTCCTAGTTAAGAGGGAGTGTTGATGTATATGTAACTTCGGAATGTATTTCACATATATGTATATTGTATTCCTATAGAGATGTTATTATTCCTCTATATGGAAGTGGTTGTATTCCTATAGAGATGTTATTATTCCTTTATACGGAAGTGTCATCATTTATATTGTAAGTGGCGTAACTTATACTTGATGGGTTATTAGACCACCTTGTTGGGGTCGGCCCTGTATAAGTCATGTGGGTCAAAGGGTTATTAGACCACCCTATTGGGGGTCGGCCATGTGGGTCAAAGGGTTATTAGACCACCCTAGTGGGGGTCGGCCCAGTCAACATTATGTTAAGTGGTTAAGTTGAGGCCGACCTAATTGAATAAAGGTCAAGTCAAGTTAGTGTATAAATAGAGAGTGTGTCTCTCTCATTTTATACTATATTCTCTCACTTACACTTTGGAGAGTGGCGCACTTGTGGAGGAGGAGGCTCCGCTGCTAGGAGAAGACTATCTCTTGTATTCTGGTTGTATCATTGCTCTATCTATCTTTGAGGAAGTTATTGGGGTCTTTCACCTTTATGGATTTCCCCAAGTAAACTCTATGTCTCTTGTGTGCTTGCATTATTGTGTCCATGATTGATATGCTGTAGATTTGTTGTACATGTTGTTCTCTCAGTTAAGATCCTAGATCAGATTGAAGTAAATTCTGAAAATTTAACAGGAATGATTGACACTCAAAATCAAGTGAGTGAGAACAAGCAAGCAAGAACCACTAAGCTAGAACTAGAGTTAGAGACAAGTTCTAGATAGAACCGTTGAGCCAGAACCAGAGTCAGAGCCAAGTTTGAGATTTTTTTGTGATCATCCTTAAACCAACATTAATAGTTGAAGAATTAAGAAATTTCTATCCTTAAGAATGTTCCAAAAACCTCTAAGACTTAGATCCAAGTTCCAAATTGATTGAACATATGAGCCTTACAACCAAGTTCCAAATTGGTTTGTGGCTATCCAAAAACCACCATTTTCAGAGAGCACTTTTCATTAGTAGAATACACCAGGTTCTAGCTAATTTACTTGGTGAATGATCAGATTGTGAATGAAGAAATGTTCATCCTTTGGCAGTTGTTTACTTCCATTTTCAGCTCTTTGTACATTGAGGATTGCCAAGCATTTTAGTGGCAATTTTTCAGGAATATCTTCATCAAATCTCATGAAGTTTTAGACCATGAGTTTTAGGTTAAAGAATTGTGTGGAATTATGATTAAGGGGGATTGTTAGAAATAACCCTAATCTAAGTCCTAAACACACCTCAACACACATCTAGTTATGATGTGGTTGTAAGGTAGTTACCAAATGTGTACTATAAATGTATTATTTTATACATATTAATAATATGCTCTATGCAATCCTTTTCCTCCATGTTGCCATCTTCCTATTATTCTTGATTTCTATAATGAAATTCTAACAAACCAGAACAATCTTAAGAAGTAGAACTAGAATATACTACTCCAACCATATCTTTCCATGTATCGATTGCCATTAGCATTCCTCAAAATCTCCATATAGAAGAATATATCAAAAATAAAAAAGGTAATAGTGTTGACTAATTCTAGTAGTACTCATAACTTCATTAATTGAAAATTATCCAAACTTCCCAATTACTTTATATATCCAACACAAGAGTTTTAAATAATGATTGTAGATGGAGGTACCCTAAATTGTTCAAGTAACTTCCATAGTATTAATCTTACTATGGATGATTATTTATGGAATAGTCCAATGGTTGCAATCCAAATGGGTGGTGTTGATGTTGTATTAGGGGTCCAATGGTTACAATCATTAGGAATACCAATTCTTAATTTTATGGAACTTTTCATGAGATTCTACTTATAAGGAAAGTAAATTGAACTCAAAGGTATGCTAGATAAAACCTCTAAAGTGATACTCTCTAACAACATGACCAAATTTCTAAAAAAGGGACACCATGTTGTAATTGCACAACAGTGCTCACTAGATGTTTAAGAATTTATACCCTTTATTCTATTGCATCTCCAAATAGTTATTGACAATCATTCCAAGGTATTTGGAGATATGATTTAAGGCATTCCACCTATTCGATATCATGACCTTTCTATTCACTTGAAACCAGGAAGTTTACCATCTAACATTAGACCTTATATGTGTCCATATGCAAAAAAAAGAGTGAGATTGAGAATATGGTTCAAGAAAGGTTAGATGCCAACATCATTTAACATAGCCAATGTGCTTTCTCTGCACTAGTTGTGATGGTTTGCAAAAAGGAAGGTTCATGAAGTATGTGTCTAGACTATAGAAAGATAACCAAGATGACCATCTAAGGATAAGTTTCATATCCCTATCATTGATGAATTATTGGATGAATTACATGAATTTTTTTTCTTTACCAAGTTGGATCATTGTTCTGGATTTCATCAAATTAGAATGAGGCAAGAAGAAAATTTGAAAGTAGCCATTAGAATGCATGAGGGCCATTAATAATTTATGGATATGCCATTTGGACTTACCAATGCACACTCCACATTGCAAATTTTGATGAAATCTATTTTTAAACCCTTCCTAAGGAAATTTGTTTTAGTAATTTTTGATGATATACTCATCTATAACAAATCTTGGGAAGAGCATGTACAACATGTTGACAAGGTCTTAAAACTATTAAAGGAAAAACAACTATATGCCAATCCTTCTAAGTGTTCCTTTGGGGTTTAGGAAGTGGAATATTTGGGTCATATTGTAGTGTCAAAGTGGACCCTACAAAATCAAGGCTACGATGGAATGGCCAACTCCCAAAACCTTGGAGAATCTTAGAGGATACTTAAGATTGACATGCTATTACTGAAATTTCATCAATAATTATGATCAATAGCAACACCTGTTATAGTTTTATTGAAAAAGGAAGCATTTTCATGGAATCAAGAAGCAACCAAATCTTTTGAAAAACTTAAAGAGGCTATGCTAGTACAACTCTTGTATTAAACACCCCCGACTTAACAAAAACATTTATTGTGGAATGCCATGCCTTAGACAAGGAATTGGTGTAGCTTTAATGCAAGAAGGAAGGACGCTTGCATTTGAAAGTTTCTAAATTAAAGGAAAAATATTACTCAAAACAATTTATGAAAATGAAATGTTGGCCACACTGTATGCAATTAAGAAATATTTCCCGTACCTAATAGGAAGACACTTCAAGGTAAGAATAAATCATGATAGTCTTAAGTACATCTTCGGACAATGATGATCTTAATAAGAGCAATAAACATGGGTTACAAAGATGATATATTATGCCTTTGAAATTATCTACAAAAAGGAAAATGTGGTGGAAGATGCACTTTCAAGGAAAGAAGAAGACATAGAGGGATTACTTTTCGCTATTTCCATTATGCATTTGGGTTGAAGATGCAAGGATAGAATAGAATAATGATTAAAAGGAATTCAAGACTCAAAATATACAAGAGGACCTTAGTTCATTAAAAAAAATTGTGTGGAAAAATGTATCATGCCCCATCCATCAATTGAACCAATGGAGGGGGGATTTATGAATTTTAGGCCTCTTAACTTTGCTCCATGGCCATAATATGAAATTCATTAAAAATAAAATGCGCGTGCAGATGCAAAAATAAAAAAACATTGGACATAGACTCTACACACACACACACACATCATGCATATACAACATATTCATCATAGGCATAAAATAAAATCATTGCACATTCAATTACAAAGAGAGTACTTATTGTTACCTAAGAATATCCAATCAATTGTGTAAGAGTGATTTTCCACCCAATTGTAGGCACTCTATCCATCATATACTCTTTATGTTGAAAGGCCACCCCCAATATGGGTTATGAGGCCACCGAGGTGAATGGAACACTTAGAGGATTCTCTCTCTCATCCCACAACCCATTCTTCTCTCAATACTTAGCTAAAGCTCATCTAGATCTATTTAGGGATCTCAATTAGCCATCACAGCCATGGAACTCTTTCCAACTTCCCCACACAACACAAGGAAGTCATTCCCATTCATTGATCCATAGTTCCCCAAGGAAAATCAAACCCTTATAGTGCTTACGAGTGTGTACAGTAAGAGTCCAATTTGTTGTATGCTATCAGAAAACCTTCTATAGAATTAAGTCATGTTGTCTCAAGCATTCCAAAGTAGAAAAAATAAATGGGTACAAGTTCCTAGCTTTCCCAACCTCTATGCTCACCCACAACCATTTAATTTCTATCCAATTTGCAGCTATATTTCCAAATTCAAATTTCCGGGGTTTGCACATTTTGGTAATTGGTAATGAACAACTAAATGTTAATTTTGTGTATTGTAGAAATTTTCTAGTAAAAATCTACCTAATGGAAAATGGATGGTAGAATCCAAAAGATGAGAGAATGGTGGAAACGACAATTGATATAACTTTTGAACATGGAAGGGAGGAATCTTACAATAGTTATAGAATCATATTCATCCCATGATTCCATAACTACACGAGAGCACTTTCCTCACCAACTTCACACATGCATTCAATGATTGGATAAAATAGTGAAAAAGAAGTAATTGGCTCATTCAAATCACATGGCATCAAATGGATGAGTTCTAAGGTTGATACTTGGCAATAGAAGATTTAATATCCCATAGGCCCCCCTTCGCTCTTCCTCTAGTGGAATCATAGATCCTCTAGTGCTCTTTACACAACCATCTTTGTCCATTTTATTATTTTCCAACATAATATTTACATAGAATTCGAATTGGCTTGATAATCCAAACACATAGTCCATATATAAATATTTACATCATACATGCCTAGCCATCCATTAGTTGAGCCTTGTCCTTGAGCTCCACAATAGAAATTAATACTAGTATACTTACTCCATTTAGATGATTTGATTTAATATATTCCAAGTCAAAACCAAGGGTACTACAAAATGATTCACTACAACACCAGGGTGTCCTATATTTATGTAAGAATTCCCAAATAAAATAAAAAATAATTTTGGAATTGTAGACTTCTCTTATATGGGGACAATCATGGTTCGTAAAAATTGCCATAGGATTAAGAAGTATTTTTTGGGGGAAGGTATTAGAACTGATGTCCAAATTTTTTTGGAAGAATCCTTGGTTTTCCAACATAATAAGGTAGATATAATAAAGATGATAGGTCTTCAACAACCATTAGCGATCCCGAGTTAGTATTGGGAAAAGGTCTCAATGGACTTCATCGCATGTCTATGAAAGTATGAAGGGAAGAATGTCATCATTGTAGTGGTGTATCAACTCACAAATTATGTTCATTTCTACTCTATTTATCACCTTCTAAAGCAAGTACACTAGGTACAACATTCATGGAAACAATTTAGAGCCTACTTGAAATCTCCAAGACTATTGTAAGTGATAGAGATCCACTTTTCATTGGTAATTTTTGGAAGGAAATATTTTATTTTTTGTGAACTTAATTGGTTCACAAATCCAATTACCATCCTCAATCCAATGGGTAAAATGAGATTGTGAATAAATGTCTAGAAGGGTATATTATTTTCTTTGCATGTGATAAACAAACATGATGGGTCAAGTGGTTTCTCTTGGAAAAATGGTGGTACAACACATCGTTCCACACTTCCTAAAAAATGTCACAATTTGTGGCACTTTATGGATACCATCCTCCATCCATCACATCATACGTGAAATATAAAGCTAATGTTCAAGTAATGGAGGATCACATAGAGAAACGATAAGATGTTCTCCAACTATTATAAGACAACTCAGATATTGTAGGGACCCCCATTTTGGGGTCCCCCCCCAAAAAAGAAAACTTCCAGTACAATTTTTTTTTTCCAGAAGAAGTTATAGAAGCCACAGATCTAGATCTATCTATTGTAGAACATGAATGTCAATATATACAACTATATACTCCGATTTATTCATTCTCAAAAAGATTTAGCAAAATAAATAAAAATACTTCAAACCTGTTTTCAACGGTTGGTCCAATGAATCGATGGAGTCCTCGAAGTGGCTTGGCATGATCCAATCCAATCTCCCAACGAAGTACCGAGTGAACTCCCAGTTGACCACCCTACCGTATCGAGGCTAATCTTCTTCACCTCAAACCCCCGAGCTAATGGGGTCGTAACAACACACTAAGCTAGCCTCCCGAAAGGATCTCCCAATCCCCATTCCGGCTATTCCCAACTCCAAGGATCATAACATAATCTGAGATTATGATAACCATCCAGCATTAGGGAGCAAAAGATCCTTCTCTCTTTCTCCTCCCTCTTTATATAGGAAAAGCTCCTGTGCCATGTGTCTGTCCATGCACAATATTTAATTTAATTTAATAATTTAATTAACAATATTCTCAAATACATGTGTCTCAATGTCTTTAAGGTGCACCTAATTCCCTAGATCAGTGGGAGTTAGGTGTAGGAGAGTTCTACTTCTCTTTTGATTCTCAATTAGTTTACTCAATATCTTTTAGTAACTAGTTGTTTTTATTTATTTAAATTCTTTTAAATAATAAAAACTTTATAACAAGATTTGTTTCTTTCAATGAATTAGCATCTGAATTTTTATTTTTATTTTTGAGAGATTAAAAGATTAATATATATATCAATATATATATATTCTTTTAAATTTAAAAAAAAAACTTTATTCAAATAATTATTTATTCTATCTACAGTCTTTTCTTTTTCTTTTATAGTAATAAGGAAATATTTAAAATAATTCTTTATTCCATTTAAAAATGAAATAATTCTAATATATATTTCCATTAATTTGTAAAAGAAGGGAGCATTAACTTTTCTAATTTTCAAATTCCTTTCTCAACCATAATGGCAGGAAGGACCGGCAGACATCGGTCAAAAGCAAAGATTCGGGGCAATCACGAGGACTGTCATGATTGTTATCTCGTCCCTTAGTGGTCAATGACATATGGGGACCCGAATCAACACAAATTTTACGGAAATCAAAGATTCTAACAAACAAACAAAAATAATTACAACTGTGGGTTATGGCCCACCAAAGCTTTCAATCTCATGCATCATGGCCAGCACGACATCATGATAATAATAATAATAAAGTAATGAATAATTTATTATTAATTTCTCTAAAACTTCCACATGTATATTATTTAATTATGTATGTATGAGTAGTTTTCTTTTTCCATTCTTCTTTTGTCCGGGTACCTTTTTGGCAGGCCCTTCTGACAGTATCTTTCTTTCTTCTTATGGGGAGTACTGCGTAGCGATCGGGAGTCGTTACCGCGATCTCTCAACTACGCTCCTTGGAGACTAAGGGATGTGTAGGGATAAGGCTCTCCTTATTACGCGCCCCTCAACTCATCGTACGCGACCAAATCGTTATGGTCTTTCCCGTACGACATACGCTTCCCTGGGTGAGATGAAACGACTTCACCTGTGCGTGGATTACTAGTTCAGGGTCGACAGTCATTCATTGTACCCCTAAGTGTTCTTTCTGTTCTTACGACCCCAATATTTCCATTGTGGGTTAGTCGGTAAATCATCTTATCTGCCACTGCACACACTCAAACGCATATTAGTAGTGCTGCACTAATAAACATTTCAACATTCATCATTTTCATTTTCTCAGTCAGTCGAGTATAAACAAATCATCATTTTTTATTTCAAGTAATTCCAATGTTCATCATTTTCATTTCACATATAAAGTCTAAAGCTATCATTCATGGTCCAAGTTTTATAACTCTGGGTACTTCAAACTAGTGCCCTCAAATAGTCAAATCAATCATAGGTCTCAAAAGTAGTATGATCAATCATAAGTCTCAAAATAACCAAAATCAAGCATAAGTGTTGAGGCGGGCATTACAGATATAACACAAAATAGGATGAAAACACAAGTAGATCAAAATAATAGTGAATAGAAATATGAACTGGGGAATTGGGAATTTTTGAGGCTACAACTATACAAATAGATGTCCCTCAAGAGGAAAAATAAGGACAAAAAATTAGCACAAAAATACTATGGTCCCTATAAGGTGTTGCAGAGGATTGGAAGTATGGATTACAAATTGGAGTTTCCTCCATATTCACATGTACATCCAATCTTCCATATTTATTTCTTAAAAAAGTTGATTGGTGATAAGATCCTAGTTCATATTATTTTAGTAGATATTGATGAATAAGGGAATATGATACTAGATCCTGAAAAAATCCTTGACACACAGATCAAGAAACTATGAAATCGAGCAATTATTGAGTACCTCATCAAGTGGAATAACTTGTTAATAGAACATGTAACATGGGAAGTTGACTTGTTCATGCAAAAACATCCACAATTAATCAAGTGCTGAGGACAACACTTGTCTGAAGGGAAGGGACATGTTAAGCCTTATATATTGTGACATTACATTTATATTATTCTATTAACATTGTCTTTATTGGTTAGCTAGGACCTTAATTGTAATTGTATGGTCAATTAGGACCATAATTGTAATTCCACCCTTTGTATCCTATATATACTAAGGAGACTTAGCTTTAGGATATTCTCATCTCATATTGTGCATCTGATACAATGCAAAAGAAGGTTTCCCCCTAAAAAATGATTCTTATTCATCTCTTTATTTCATTATCAAGGAATTGGGTTACTCTTTCTTTATATTTTTATGCTATTTTGGGAATTTATTGCATAACAAGTTGATTCTAAAATTCAAAATTTCTTCATTTATGCTTCCATAAATGATTTGTAAACTATCATAGATATTCCAATAGAATAGTTTGTCACAACATATCTTATAAATTTTTGCAAACCCTTATTTATGCAATGTTTACTAAAGTTTTAAGATTCCATGTGTTAGCTTAATTCCACATAATGCTAAAATAAAATGAAACTGAAAGGAGAGAAAACTAACACTTCTACACATACATACAAATAACACAATGTATCCCCTGGGAAAACCCACTATGGGGAAAAACAAATTCATAAGTGAGGACTATTCCTTGCTCATTTCTTCTCAAATATGGAATGCAAATACAAAGAAAATGGTATTTTGCATGAAGTTACCTATGACATTGTGGCCTGTATGGATCTGACAAGATCTCATATTTCCTCTATTATGCTCTAATATCCATTCCCTAACTCTTGATTATATATGGAACAATACAATTATACCATAAGAATGGAATCCCCTTCTTCTCCTAATGTCCTAGTATTTAACAAGGTCTTCATAGCAATCTAAGGTTAGTTTTAGGGTTCTTGGATGCCTTAACTCCTGATTAGGGTTAGGGAAATGGACCCTATAGAATTATCTTAAAATTCCACATGTGACTAGCTCCACATGTGTTGGTAGTGAGAGTTGACATGGAATCCAATCGATACCATGGTGGTCAACATGATAGGTCAACCTACTAAAGGCATAACTTCATCATACAAACTCTAATTGAGGTGATATTTTCGCCATTGGAAAAATATTGGAGTCTAGAAAAATGTCAAGGGTATATGAATTATGTTTATATAATTTTTACCCCCAAAAAACATTGTTTAAGTCCTCAAATGGGCCTAATTAGGTTTTGGACCCCAAATCTTCAACGTAATACCTACCCCTAAATGGGACCTATAAGCCAATTCATCCAATATTTCCACCCAAAAAGAACCAAACATATGACAAATAATATATTGATCCATTTAGGATCAATAACCTCCCTAAATACTTTATCAACATTCCAATGTGGCAATTGGAGGAGTCATTTCAACATTTGCAAGCTTCAACATTGTTTTCCCAATTATTCTAATGTAGCAATTATGTCAAAAAATTCAAATCAAATTGCAATTCTTCATGTAAAAGCTAAATTATGGCCCAAACAACCCCATAGCTATAATCTCTATCTTTGATATCATTCTATCACATACCCAATAGCCCTTGTTCCCTCTTGAGGACACAAGGTACTTCAATTTCACCATAAAATTTCTCTTATGATACCAAAATTAAATTCTCTAGTAGGTTGTAGCATTTTAACAATGGAAAAAAAATCTACAACATCCTTTAATGCTTAAATTCATCCTCAATACATGCATCTCTCTCTAATATCTTCCATCACTAAATAATTTAATTCCATGCACACCAAACAAAGGAAGTTTATAAACAATAAAATGTAGAATATAACATAAAATAAATGGCATTTCATAACACATTCATAGTAAATATATTTGATAGAGTAATCCTCCAACTGGATGTAAATGAAGGACATTTCGACCATCCTTAGGCACTATGTTAGTACACTTAATCTCTCTATGATAGAGGCCACGCCCAAGATGATACAATCATTCTACAAGGGTGAATTATTACAATGTCGTGCTCAACCCATAACCTAGAGAAATCTCTTGTGGTAAACCCCCCTATATAGCTATCACAATATACTAACACCCTTCTCCCCTAAACTGTACAACAACAAGAATGTGATCTTGTTCTCTTCAAGTAGTCTCACATGCTATCCCAATTCCCTTCCATTGTTGGGCCTGCAAGGATTCTCAACTATAGGCTAGGTTGAACCCTTTAATCAAGATAATAATATCAGTAACAATTCCTAATGGAAACAAATTTATCTTTCCTAAAAAAGTAGTCCATAGCATACCACTCTCTCAATTTCTTTTCTAGTAAGGATGGTGGAAGAGTGATTGCCAACATGGTTGGAGAATGATCCCCCTAATCTCAATTCCCCACATTTTATTTGCATGTTATCAACTTTTTATGTGGCTCATCATGAAGAGTCCACTTTTCATCATTTAATTAAGTCATGTTTCCTAATCATGTGTTGGAATGGCCTAGTCGATTAGTCAATTAGGCCCTTCAGTTGACCAATAGTCAACTGGTCCAACATGTCAACTGACATTATGAAAAATCATGTATAGTTGTGTTTCGGTTCATATGTATAAAAGGGTTATTAATTTATGATGTATTATGTCCTTCTACTAGTAATATAATAGACTATTGGAATTATATCTACTTTTGTAATGTACCCATCCTTGAAATCAAGGTCACATGCACATGTGTGTTACGATATTCCTATACTCCATCCTAGTCCCACTAGTATTTTGATCATTTACATTTCCAGTCATGCATGCACTTTTAGGGTTTGCATGCATTCTAGGGTTTGCATGCATTTTGCATGCATCCCAGTCATCAGTCCAACACCTAGCCCTCAGTTAGCCAGCCCCCAGGAGCTTCTCACTATTCAGTTTTATCCCTCCATTTGTCTTCAGTTTACACTCAATTACAGTTATTTACACTGAGTTACACTCAGTTACACCTACCAGAGTTAGTTTGACTAATGGTTGACAGTTACTTGAGCATTGATGACTCCACTGATGATGATGAAGACTTCCAATTGTGCTCCGATGATCATGAGGACACCTAGTTGTGCTTCGATGAAACTCTATTGATCTTATGATCACTTTGAGAGGCTAATTCGAATTACCACCTTAGGCATTCGAATCCTCTCTACCATTGTACTATTTATTTGTCCATATTGTGATTAATTAACTAGTGTGTGTGAAGTATTATTGCTTCTATCCGAGTTGTACTGTACCATATTATTCTGTTGCTCATTATACTATATTGATCACTCTTCTTCTATTTTCCTACTTAATCATAATTACTCTTGTGAGGTATACATCATCTCTTAGATCTGCTATGAGTATTTTCACATGGTATCAGAGCATGTTGAGAGTATTGTTTATCTCCAATCTTGAGAGTTTTTTGCAGGTTATTACCAACATTTCGAGTGCAGTAGTTTCTACATCTTTGCAACAGTATTCTCTATTTCTTTTGCAGGTCTTCTACAGCTTCAATGTATCCAAAATTAGAAGAAATCACTCCTCTTTCTCTATTCAACTATGATGAATGGAAACCTAAAATAATAGCATATTTGAAGAGCCATGATCTCTTTGATTGTTATTTTGAAAGAGAGTTCGAATCCTTTGAAGAGAAGATTGACTAGTTGAATAAAGGTGACATGCACATTGGAAGAATGAAGCTTACTATGCTGGATTACATATAATTTGTTCCCAATCATTATTTATATTGAAACTCCACAAGAGCTATGGGCTCACCTGGATGAAAGATTCTACAAACAGAATGAAGGATTTGGTCCTAACCCATTCGAAAGCAAGCAAAGTGATGCATTCGCTCCTCTTGATGGTCTCTCAGATCATGAACCAATATCATCTCATATTGAAGTTGTTGACAAAGAACTTGCAGATTCTCCACTCATGCTCAAACTTTCTTCTCTTTCTGTGCCAGCTCACACTCTAGATATTGCAGAAGGTCCTAAATCCTCTCTTGCACCAGAGTTTGTTGGTTTGCATCATGATCACATGATTATTTCAGAGGTCAAAACAGCTATTGAAGGTAATGCATTCACTCCTCTCTAGCTATCTCCTCTTTTATACTACTATATGATCATAAATTCATGCTTTCAGAAGGTTATTGAAGATTATGGCCATTGCCATTCGCTTGGGATAATTTCTCATGCATCTACTTGTTTTTATCTCACCTCTCATGGTTCAAAGGAGATCTCAAGAAACCATGATTCAAGTCTTGTATCTAAATTGGGTTCTAAGCAATTACTGCTTGGGATAATTTCTCATGCATATGATAGTTTTGATCTCGCGCCTGCTGGTTCAAAGGAGATCTCAAGAAACTGTTTTTTAAGTCTTAAATCTGATTTTGATTTCAAGCAAACATGTAATAGTTATTTTTGGCATAATCTCACCCGTGGTGGTTCGAAGGAGAAGACAAAAGACTATATGCACTTTCACATATTTGATCCTACCTCAGCTGATTCGAATCACAGGTTCAAGAATCATTCTCATACTATTGGATTTGTTCTCATCACATTCGAACTGAAGAGCAAGTACAAACACATGCTTTTTGAGCATGATCCACTTCTTCCCAAGAAGAAGATACCTCCAGACATATGACCAAGCATCACACATGCTTGAGTTTGGAGCATTTATTTTTATGTGTGCCTTACAGTCTATTTTTTGAGGAGGGGGGTATGTTTCCCATGAAATTTTCCCACTTCCTTGGTTTATTGATTGTTATTATTCATTGTATTGGGTGACCTTTGGTCTTAGTTACCAGGGCCCAGGATGGATTAAGGGGGGGGTGTTAGGATATTCCTATACTCCATCCTAGTCCCACCAGTATTTTGATCATTTACATTTTTAGTCATGCATGTACCTTTAGGGTTTGCATGCATTCTAGGGTTTGCATGCATTTTGCATGCATCCCAGTCATCAGGCCAGCACCTATCCCTCAGTTATCCATCCCCCAAGAGCTTCTCACTATTCATTTTTATCCCTCCAGTTGCTTAATGCACCCTTCTTCCTTGATTTTAGGGTGTAACTCACCCTTCTTCACCTACCAGTCCAGTTGTCTTCAGTTTACACTCAGTTACACTTAGTTACACTCAGTTTCACTCAGTTGCAGTCAGTTACACTCAGTTACACTTATTTACACTGAGTTACACCTACCATAGTTAGTTTTACTGATGGTTGACAGTTACTTGAGCATTGATGACTCCACTGATGATGATGAAGACTTCCAGTTATGCTCTGATGATCATGAGGACACCTAGCTGTGCTCCGATGACACTCTATTGATCTTATGATCACTTTGAGAGGCTAATTCGAATTGCCACCTTAGGCATTCGAATCCTCTCTACCATTGTACTATTTATTTGTCCATATTGTGATTAATTAACTAGTGTGTGTGAAGTATTATTGCTTCTATCCGAGTTCTACTATACCATATTATTCTATTGCTCATTATACTGTATTGATCACTCTTCTTCTATTTTCCTGCTTAATCATAATTACTCTTGTGAGGTATACATCATCTCTTAGATTTGTTGTGAGGATTTTCACAATGTGAACCTAAAGTAAGGATGAATAAATGTAATGTACAATGGAATAGGGTCAAAAAAAGGTTAGTATAACATACCATCAAGCAAATTTAAAACAACATTCAACCATTAAAATAAATTTCAACTCCTTAAAAGCAATTATAAAACACCCCAAAAGCTCATGTTGATGTAAGACCGTGCAAGCATGAAAATGAAACTAGATTTACAAGCTTATTAAAATTGGAAATTAGTATTATTAAAACAATAAGGGTGACCATAATAAACCCAATAATGATATATGATCAAATTTAGGAAGTTCTTTGCAAACAATTTACAACCACAACTTTCCGCCATAAAACTATGCAATTACTACACATCCATAATTCCAATTTAAGACACCTTCATTAATAGTTTTGTATTGCTCATAGGATCAGATATGAATATAACACATATATCCATTCAAAAATGCAAAATTACAGGTATAGATCTACCATATAAAACCATTAATTCATACAAAATATTATATCTACCAGTTACTATCAATATCACTACCAGATCATTCGACAAGCATCCAAATCCCTGGAAAACCAACTGGGAGTCCCAAATAGAAATCATACCAGCTAGATGGTGCACTCTAAAGACACAAAGAGAACACTGTAAATTTCATACAAATCTATATAAATTCATATAATCAATTCTACAGAAAAACCATCCATTCAATCTAGTTTTCAAGCAGAAAAAACCCATTTCCTAGCAGTCAAAACTCAGTATTTTCATTTGTAAAATCATATAATAGATATGAACAGCCATGGGGTGTGAATTTGAATATTAAGCTACAAAAAATAACAACTGAATACAAATATTTCAAGCATCCATTAATATCAGATCTCAGAATCAAGGAGAAAGAACCAATTTTTGAGCAAGATTCCTCAACCAATGTTATGAAAACTAAGCATTTTCATCTGTAATTTCATCCATAGATATAATAATCCATTTAGGGTTAATTTGTATACTAATATAAAACAAATATAACATTAATACACATATTTTAGGCATCCATCAAGATCATATCTAAAAATCAAGGAGAATACACCAATTTCCAAGCAATTTAACCATCAAATTTGCATCCAACCATTGATATCTCTACAAAGCTTTTCAACAGTAATAGTTCAGCCATGGAAATAGTGGAAAAATAATATAAACATATGAATTTACATAAAAAATAAACCACTTATCTTATTAATGTGCAACTGGCATCAACCAGACCACATTCCACCCAACCAAAGGCATTACCAAACCAGATCTCACTTTGATAGGCCACCCTCGAGCCGATGCCACAAATCCACAACATAGGTGCACTCAAGGATAGCTCAATATCAGTTTGAGAAGCCAAAAATAAATTCCTCACCACTTGATTTCTCCTCCACCCCAGTACCAGGTGTAGTGGTGATCCCTTCACCACCTAGGTTCCTCAGGACATCGCCATTCACCATCAAGATTTATGTGTAGGTCCAGGACAAAGACAAGTAGTGGACATGGAGGAACTATAATAGAGTTTTCCAAGATTTCCACAAACACCATACAATATCACAGTGCTTCAAGCACAAGGTTCATTCACATAGCAGAACATACATGGCTTCCCAAGCTCACAAGGTTATCAAGCTCTCAATATCAATGGAATGAACAACCAAGAACCACCAACAATAATCAACAAAATTAACCAAGGGGATAAAATATGGATTTATACACCAAATAAAGCAACTCGAACCCAAGGGAGTCAAATCAAACTAACGTAAGCCAACTTGAGTCAACCCAAGGGGGGTTAACTCAACCACAAGAGGCTAACTCGAATCCAACCCAAGCAATTCAAATTTCAAGGAGAGTGGCTCCAAGTCACTCCACCCAACTCAAATTCATGTGGGGACACTTCATCCATGTAGAGGAATTCAAAATATTGAGGAGAGGAGTTACACAAGCCAAAGCATATTCCCAAAATAACAAAGGAGGGGTTATATAAGGAGTTACAAAAACCAAGGCTAAAAATAACCAATGAGGGAGCACTTGTGCAAATGGGTGTTACAAAACCAAGTGTAACCTACAAAAAGGAGTTACAAAACTACCAAAGGGGATCAGTCAACAAATGGAATCCACCCAAGCACCATGGAGGGTGCATTCACCAAGAGAGGCCCACTAAATCATTAATTAGGCTCAATAGTACCAACATAGGCTAAAATAATCAAAATTTGGGTCCATTGTACAATGTTTGGGCTATCATCAACTAATAAAGCCACAAAGGCATCAATACGTACCAAGCTCAACCAAACAAGTTATAAAGTGCTAGGAATTTCCCCATTTCCCCTCACATTGTGGATCTATGCTCCCATACTCTTTTAGTGGTCCCCCATTGTGCCAGTTCATTTTATTAATTAATTATTTACAAAATAATAATAATAATAGTTTCTCTCGGTCCTTAAAGATCCTTTTTCTGACACCTTGTTCCATAATAATAAACAATTAGAAATTACATATGTCCAGGGCTTAATGCACGAGATATAACATTCCCCTCCCCCTTAAACAATGCATCATCCTCGATGCATAATTCATACATGCCTTTACAAAAAGGATAATGGACATGACCATACATGCCTGAGAAAGATAACATATTTCAAACTCTCGTAGGCATGCCCATACATGCCTCATAAATATAACATATTTCTCACCACAATACTTCAATTCTCATCACAAGGTCTTCAAGCCTCATTACAAGGCCTTGAAACTTCAACAAGGGTACATCAAACTAAAAATCATATTTCAATCACCCATATGATTAACATCAGGCATAAAAATATATGACACATGCTATTCTTCAACAAGGATACTTTCTTCACATTCCAACAACACATGGTTAACACTAACATATATACATATTGTTCAACAAGATACATAAATACATCTCCAAAATAAAAAAAAAGATTAATGAGATAATATCTAATTATCACATGAAATATTTCAAGGGTACATCACAACATGAAATAGATTCCTTTTTTTTCAACTAGATGTCAAAAGATCAGAAGAAAATTCCATAAATGCATGGAATTTTTTCTTGTTGAAGGGGGGTCATGTTGCTATGATAATGAGACAATAGGCGACATCGAGGTTCCCTTGATGTAAAAACATCTAGTGAAACAATGGGTACCCAAGGATCTTCCTCAATTGAACACATATTTTTGTGTGAAAGAGAGGATATCGAATTGCGCCGTCATCATTACATGGTTTGGGGTTGTTTTGCATGGATGGCATAAAGGTTAGATACGGAAGATGTACAGAATTGATGGAGTATGTTGGACCCTGTTACAACTACAAAGATTGGATGTGCCTGTTCCAATATACATGAAGTATGTGTAGATATGGATTGTCAACAAATTATTTACAGCTGAAATACCAAGATCAAAATAAAGGAGCAATGTTGTACATTGATGGAAGGCCAAAAGCCATAGGGAATATTGCGGGGTTTATAAACAGTACACAACTAGGGTATAAAATTAAGAAACCCAACTATATATTTGAGGGGCATGAAGGAAACGATGTTTTTGTATGTTCCATTAAATCAATCGCTGCAGGGGAAAAGTTGCTTATTAATTACAATTTGAATCGAGTAGATACAAACACGGTTACTATGGGACTGGTACATATAACAATTTACCAAACCTTTTATTAATGAATTTAACATCTTAAGGATTTTTTGTTAGTATATTGTTATAATTTCATTTAAATTTTCTATATTTACTTTGTAGGGTAGTGATCAGGGCATCTCCCCTGCAGCTGGTTAGAGGAGTACAACTTCCTTGAGGCAGCAGGTATACATCTTTGTAATAGTAAAAATATAATATGAAAAAAGAGTTTTTTTTGCTATGTTTTTTCATGAGTATATTCATTTGTTTTATATAATGTTATCTATATTTGATAGAGAGTGTTGATTGGGGAAACCACTCGATTGTTGATCAAATGACAGCAGCCTCGGGGAAACAGGTAAACCTGATTGTAATTGTACAATTTAAATAAGTCAAAAAAATTTCTTATTATGTTGTTTCAGTGAATATTTTGGTTTTGTTTAGATAATTATTTCTATTGTTTTGATGAAGGGTTCTGTAAGGATCACCTCCCTAACAGTAGATGATACCGGACCTGCCTCGAGGCATCAAGTATACATCGATGCCATTGTACAAATTTAATATGAACAAAAAGTTTTTTTGTTGTGTTTTTTCAAGAGTATATTTGATTCATTTAGATAATGTTATCTATATTTTTGTTGCAGAGTGTTGATTGGGGAAACCACCCGGATGTTGATCAGACAACAACATCCCTAGGGAAATGGGTATACCTGATTGTAATTGTACAATTTAAATACATCAAATTTTTTTCTTATTAAGTTTTTTCCGTGAGTATTTTGGTTTCGTTTAGATGATTTTTTCTATTTTTTTGATGTAGGGTTCTGATCGAGGAACCTCCCTATTATTAGATAAGGGAATGCCACCTATAACCATTGATCCGATGAGTAGACAATCCTCGAGGAAGCAAGTATAATTCATTGTAATTGTACCAATATAATATTTAGCATAATGTTTTTTTTTGTTATGTATTTTTCGTGTGTATATTGGTTTCATTATGATAATGTTTTCTACTTATTTTGGCAGGGGATTATTGGGGAAAGTCCCCAATTCTTGAGCAGATGACACCATCATCGATGCATCAAGTAAACCTAATTGTAATTTTAGTAATCTATCATGATCAATATGTTTTGTTAATATACTTTTTTCCTCAGTCTATTGCTTTCACGTCAGTAATGTTTTATATATTTTTGTTGCAGACCAATGATTCGGAGTACAAACCAACGTCACAAAAATCAATAGCTTTTGATGTGTATGATTTGATGCATGATGCTGACATTGGTTCTTCTATAGACCCAGTTAAGATGATAGAGAAGACCTTGAGAAAAATTAATGAGGATATCCTTTGTCTTCTATTCATTAAGTTGTAGATAGATGAGATTAGAGCCAAGGTTGATGTTTTGGTAAAGAGATCTCATGCATTGGAAGTAAGTTGTGGGATCTTGAATCATAATATAAATTCATTTAGAACTTTATAATTTTTACTTTTATATGACAGCGAAATTATAAAATATATTTTGTATTTATAGGATTTTCTGCGACCACGCACTAGTGGTCAAGGCGGTGTTGGCCCCAGTGATTCTCGTGGAGAGTCGTCACATGAGAAAACAAATCCATGTACATATCATGCGCCATTGTTGTCGAATAAACAATCAGAAACACATTCCACAAAACCCCTGAGGCCTGCTGTGAGTGCACCTGCTAGTAACCGATGCACACCAGATTGTGCAGAAGAAGGGGTCGATTCAGATCCTTCTAGTATTGATATTGTTGAAGCAACATTTCCTAGATCTTCCCATGTCACTAGCATGGTTACAATACAGAAAAAACAAAAATTGGTGGACGAAGATCTTGTTCCAACAAAGATAGAGAAGATCTTAGGTAATTATACATTGTTAATGTTAGTTTTTATATTTTGATTGTAATATACCGATAAAACATTGTTTTTCAACTAATGATGGCATGATTGTGTTGATGTATATGTAACTTCGGAATGTATTTTACCCATGTATATTGTATTCCTATAGAGATGTTATTATTCCTCTATACGTAAGTGTTTGTATTCCTATAGAGATGTTACTATTCCTCTATACGGAAGTGTCGTCATTTATATTGTAAGTGTCGTAACTTATACTTGATGGGTTATTATACCACCTTGATGGGGTGTATGAGTCATGTGGGTAAATGGGTTATTAGACCACCAAGTGTGAGGTCGACCTAGATTAATGTAATCGTGGGTTATTAGGATAAGTTAGACAAGTCGGCCCCACTGGTTTATTGGGTAGGACAGGACAAGTATAAATAGAGATCGGGAGATCTCTATTTGATCATCTCATTACTCACTCTTCCATCACTCGAAAAGTGGCACACATGTGAGGAGGAGGACCAGCTGCTAGGAGAAGACGACCTCTTGTACTTTGGTTGTATCATTTCTCTATCTATCTTTGAGGAAGTTGCAGGGTTTTTCACTTTCTTGGTTTTCCTCGGTGAAACTCCGTGTCTCTTGTGTGCTTGCATTATTGTGTCCACGATTGATATGTTGTAGATATGCTGTACATGTTATTCTCTCAGTTACGATCTTAGATCAGATTTAAAATTCTGGAAAACTAACAGATTGTTTTGCTGGAAATGATGTCTTTTATAAACATCTAAATTATTTGTCCTTGGAGATCTTCGGGCCCACCATCTGCACAATGTGGGATAAACAAATTTAAAATTTAAAAGATGAGCTCACTAATCGGTTGGTTGGCATGTTTGGAAACAAGACCTTCGATCAAGTCGCGATCCTAAAGAAGGCTAGACAACATATGAAGATTGTCCAGGACCAATACAGGGTTCACCTATAAAGGAACCCTAGGTATGAGCACCCTCTGGTGATTCCAACAAGAGAGTGGAAATCCCTAGTTGAATATGGAAAGGACAAGGTATCTGAGAAAAGAAGTAAAGCTACCACCAGGAATAAGGAGGTATGCAATACTTTCCACAATGTAATTCTAAACCTTATTATTATTATTTTTTATATCAAATTTGGAATATCTAACATATTTCAACACTTGCATAGGTTGTCAGACACATCAAAGGCCACAAAGGAAAGACTAGAAAAAATTGGTCAGTACAAGCTTGGGCCTAGAGGTTATTCGGATTTGGCGGAACATATTATAAGTATTGAAAAACCAATAATGCATCCAAATAATAAATTGCAATTTTTTTTTCTCGTTTTATTGCACTGCAAAAGGTAAATTAATGGCACTATGCAAATATGCAAGTTGACTGATTCAAAGTAGTGCCCACTGAGGAAGACTTGAAGATTGGCTTCTAGCATGGCTTTGGAGCTGTTGTTAAACGTCGAAAAAGCTTTTCTGGGAAAACACAGTCTTCTGGTGATCCATCTCGTGCATATGTATATAAAATCTATATAGTTTAATGAATATTTATTACTTGTGCAGTCTATTCGTTATAAATAATTGACATAAAATATTGACTCTGTTTTGAGCAGGAATGCAATAATCCCCTTAATGTCGAGGATGGACAACAAACAATCGAAGATCATGTTTCGAATCCTGGTAATGAATTTATTCATATGCTACAATTTTATATATAGCATTGCATATGGTGAACACTAATTGTACTTCTCCATGTTTCAATTGCAGAGCATTAAGAGGGTCACACTGTACAGGTTGAGCCTAGACAAGAATATGAAGAACATGATGTGGCCACAACAGGTAAAAAAACACCTTTGTAATTTTTTTAAAAATGAAATACTTGTCATTATAAAAACATAATATATCATTGTAACATTTTCATATTATTGCAGCAAATTCAGACCCCTTGCCACAAAATCAACGTCGCGAGTGCTCTACTAGGAAGACATCATGACAAGTTGATGAAGCACCAAGAACTGAACAACAAGTTCCAGAAAACGAGCTTCTTGTTGATTTTATAAAGAGAAAAAAATTAGAAAGAATTCATTGAAGAAATATTGTGTAATTATTTTTTATAATATAATTTCATGCATGATTTTTTTCCTATTGAATGGATGAATGGTCTAATGAATGTTATCTTTTATTGAAAGAATGGTAAATGTTTTTTTATGATGAAATCTACATGTTTGCACATAATTTTTTTTTCAAGTACATGCATTGGGTATGCAGAATTGAGAGTGATGTGAGGGGGGGAGGAGCCATAAGAGCTTCCACCTTCATGTGGTTGGCCCTGCTCAGTAGAGGATATTAAATTATTCTCAAAAAAAAGAGGAGCTCAATGAATGTCTATGGTGGTGCCTTTCTACAACCCACTTGCGTATCATCTAAATTTTGAAAATTTCTTGGGGCTTGTTATGAAACTAAAGCATCTTATCCTACTTTCCAAGCCTTTGAAAAGGTAAGGAATTATTTGTTTCTCACTTACTTATGAAAGTTTGAGAAAAGGTAAAATCAAATGATAGTAAGCACCAACAATATATACATAAGCAAGAAATTCTTACATAGTGATATTGTCATATATAAGTCGTTGAAATCAAATTCCACAAACCTATTTATGTTCAAGATCCATTTTCATTTGCAAGACATAGTGTATCCTACATATCTATGCACATCTTATCTCTTGGCCCACAGTTGTCAGGATGTCCTTGTACATTCATGATAGTGCTAGAGATCATGTCAACCTGCAACCTTCCTTGGTGGTATGCATGTCTTACTACCCACCATGCTCTCTAGCCACACCAAAAAAAGACTAAGACTTAGAAATACTTTAGTCTTAGAAATACAATTATAAAGTCTTAGAAATACCATATTACCTATGCTTGTGAAGGAAAATATGGATTTAATGTTCATAAGATTTGCATGACTGTTCCAGTCATTTCTTATGTGGATCTATTCTGCATATACATTCTCATTGTAATGGCGTTTCCAATTAAAAATCCTACTTGTGCATGTGAAAGTCAACCTCGACTTTTTTGATGTTCATAAGTTTAGCATGACTGTTACACTCATTATTTTTAAATGATGCACGGTTTTTACTATACAGTTCGAATTGCACTAATACTCTACACCCTTATAATGGACAAGATGTGTTCTAAGTATATAGCTATTGATATTTCAATTATGTACTTGTTCTATGGCTTCTACCTTTCAAAACTGATAAGAGACCCCCATTTGTAAAAAACCTAAACATTAATCCCACTTTTTGAAGAAAGGTAGCTTGTTTTTCATACATTCTTAAAGTGATGGCTGCAGAATATGGTAAAAACTTCCAATATTTGACCTGCAAGTGTCATTCTTAGATTAGTCATAATGGAAACTAGAACATCCATGTTACATTATGAATCAGGAATTGACTTGTTATACTGGAATCCATGACATCAACATCATATTGGAATGTGCAATAATTAAATAATGGTAGGATTTTGGATGTCAGATTGGAATCTGGTGCAACTATGTTATAACTGAAACCAAAACAACCACTAATGCTAGAAACATGAAAATAGAGTTGCGTGAACAAGAAAAGGTTTTTCCTTCTGGGTTTGTCCATGCCATGCTTAGAAAATAAGATACATCCTAATGAATAATCCAGGGAATGCTAAGGTGTGTTGGCACAAGTCTTAGAAACCATCTGGGATATTTTTTCCATTATCACCAAGTTCCAATAACTTAGCTGCATTCATGTATCTTCCATGCCATTTTTATCACTACTGATATCAGTCAGCTGAGATTCTTTAAAATTTCCAAGCAACTACTTTTCCTCCATTGCTACACCTCATTTCTTACATGAGTATGAATAAAAATTCCTTTGGTCTCAACCATAGCTTTAAGTTTCGACGAACAATTATTTCTCAGAATCTGTGTTCTCTTGCAATTTTCAAGTCTCTAATGAAACCTTGAAATTATGACTGTTAGTTGATCACCCCCCATGATTAAAACTGACCCATTGACATTGACTCTATTCCCCTTGGTGGACATCATCACTGGATTTTTCTTGGAGGCTCCTTCAAATTGCAACATAAAAATCCCCTGGTATCATGTTATGCTCCTTGGTGCACATTGTCACTGGAGCTCCTTCAAATTACACCATTAAGAATCTCTTGGTAATTTTAGAAAGTTGATAGCTTGTATTTTTGCAACCCCAAATGCTCCCTATCATTGCACATCATTTTAAATAAATACAGGACTCTTACTACTTTTCAATCTCGCTAGTTTGTTTATAGTTAAAAATTTAAATATTATCTAGTCTTTATGATCGATGCAGACCCAAAATGAAATCTGGCAAAATAACACACCACACCAGTGAAATTCATTGAAATTTTCCCAATATGAACAAAACCAATTGGATTTGCCACATTTGGAAAATATATTTTGTTATATTTTAATTTTGAATGAATCTAATTTTTCATATTTTTTCTGATTTCAAATATTAAATGTAGTTTTGAAGGAAAAAAGGTTGATTAGGAAAGCTAAGTTCAAATATTTTGTGAATTTTAACATGTTTATACAAAAACTAATTTGTTTTACTTGGAAATATGAAATTATAAAAATAACGCCTATTTCTTCTTTTTGAACTTAATGACATTTTTGTACTGGTTATTTTTTCCCAAAGAAGTTACTGGCTTGTGATGCCCATTTATTGACTTCTATAACATTGAATGAATATTTTATCCCAGTTAAGCAACATGAAGCATATAGCTTTAGGAAAATTCTATCTGCAATTACAGCATTCACCACACCTCCTCATCTCCATTTCCTTTAATATAAATGCATTTACTAGTTTAATATAAAAAAATTCTCCAAGGCTCTTATAGTTTTCTAAAAAATTGTGGATTGATGCTTGGATCTCTTCTAGGCATTTTGTGATGAACCTGCAACAATTAATTGACAAAATGCACAATATATGATATCACAGAATATTTTTATTGATCGCATGCCACTTCGAGGGGACAACCTCCTTTAAGCAAGCTCAATACAAATAACTTCACCATGCCTTCATTGGCCTCAACACACACTTATATACTAATTCTATGCCCAATACTGTGGGTCAATACCATGGAACATATAATACTATGGGATGACTTACAAAGCATATGCGTCCAATACTATGGGTCAATACCATGGGCTAATACAAACTGTAGATCAACAAATACTACGGGACGACTTACAAAGCATATTCTTCCAACAACAATATATTAACAAAGTAAAGAGAAGGGATGACACGGGTTCCTAACACATTTGTTGTTGCACTTAAAATATCAATACGGATTAGGAAAGAATTAGGCAAAATAAAACAAATTTAACTCTAGTGTTTTCTTAATATATATTATCTTTGTTATATTAGTGATAATGGTCTTTGTATGGTTTTCTTTCGCTTAAATATTCCAAACTGGAATATCTTGAATTACTTGACAACAATAAAAGACATTTTGGGCATGGAATATCTCTGCATTTTTTTTAAATTCCCCATATTCGTCGGCTATCTAACGACCCCTTCCAAAGAATCTAACAACCTCGCCATACCACAGATGGAAAATGACGTCAGATATCAGACATCCTATAATGTAATCTAGGATGAACCTGACCACTCTTCTCCTGAGGATGAACCTGCTTAAGTGGTTTGAAACTGTCGATTTCAAAAATCTTCCGCATATTTCCTCTCACTCATTTAAAAAAAAATGGAGTAATGAACAACCAAATGTAATCTAGGTTAGATATATGACGACCCCTTAAAAAGAATCCGATGATCTCTCCATACCACCGATGCCAAACGTCATCGTACTTTGTATTTTTTATGTAGGTATATGCGTCGGATATCTGACCACATTTAAAGTAATGGGTGTCAGATATTTGACGACCATGTGGTCGAATATCCAACCACCTGTAAAGTAATGGGTGTCGGATATCCGATTATATTTAATGTAATGGGTGTTGGATATTCGACATGTATATTAAAAGAGTTGTTGTCGGATATTCAACATAGTCATGTCGGATATCCGGTGAGACCATATTGTTGTCGTATATCTGCTGAAGGGAAACCAATGTTTAAAAAAGGAGACAATTTTTGGATGGTCGATAGCGTGATGTCGAAAATCAGACATACATGCTGTCATATTTTTATTTTCATGTGTCTAGATATAGAACAAAAAAATAATTGGTGAATGGCTGGAGAATATCTCCCATCATCCTCATGAAGGTTGTTGGAGCATTAGTCAAGCCGAAAGGCATAACCAACCACTCAAAAAGGCCTTCCCAATATTTTAAGGGATTCTTCCAGATATCGCTCTGCTCAATTGGCACCTTATGATAGCCAGACTTTAGATTGATATTACTAAAATATTTGGCACCCTTGAGCTGGTGCAGAAGGTCATCAATTTGGGGAATGGGATACATACTTTGGAATGTGATCTTGTTTAGATCTTGGTAATCAATGCAGAGTCTCCATGTCCCATATTTCTTTTGAACCAACAAAGTTAGACTCCCACAAGGCAAGGAACTGGGTCGAATATGCCCTTTCTGGATTAATTCTTGAATCTGGTGTTTGATTTCCTCATTTTCCATGAGGGAACACTTGTATACTGGCCCGTTAGGTAAAGGCACCATGTGTACCAAATCAATGGAATGCTTGACCTAGCAATGTATTAGCACCTCAGTAGGTGTGGTGAAGATGCCTTTGTATGCTTCCATAGTCTTGTCCACCAACTTATACTGTGTAGAGGGACTCTGTGTGGAGGTGGTGGATGTGGTTGTGATATTTCGTTCACCTTTAGAACAAATCATGAAGATGACGAGTCTCCTTGTTTGGGAGATTACCTTCTGCACTAATTAGTTGTGATGAGGGACACTGCAGTAGTGGGAATTGTCTCTAGTATCCTGTGGAGTTTATGTCCCAAAGTAACAATGTGACTATGATGTCTAAAATCATACATAGCATGATGTTGCCACATATATGGTTGTCCTAAAATAACATCGCAAAATTCAAGTGGGGAAACATCACAAATTACCTCATATTTGAAGGGATTGATGTCGTAGGATAGGCAACATTGTTGACTGACACAGATGTCTTGTCCCTCGCTCAGCTAATCGATGGTGTATGGTTGGGGGTGTAGAATCATCGACAATTTAAATCTTTTGATGACCTCGGCCAAGATGAGGTTCTTTTGGCTACTGTTGTCAACAATTAAATGTAGTGGATTCCCCTGTACCCATAGTTGTGAATGGAAGAAGCGCTCCCCTTCCTCTGGATCCTCTGACTCTTCTGGTTCAATATTTGTGGTTGTAATGGTGGCACTCTTTTCTGCATCAACGATCCTCTACCCCCTTTCCTACTCTGAATCAAATTTTGAGCCAGATTCTAGCTCTGGGAACTTTGTCTCATCCAACAATGATTGTTTTCGGTGACATTCATCAGTGGTGTACCAGGGGATTTTTTGGAACTCACACCACTTGCCAATGTCCTTCTTCGATTTCATGTTACCTTTCTTTACCTATGGATTGGTATGGTTTTTAGGATTTTGGTTGTCCTTGCTTTATCCTTTTATTTATGAGTTAGGGCCATCTTTTCCAAGCTTCTGCTACTGTTGATTTGCAAACCTAAACTTTTTCTTATTGTTTTTATTAAACTATTTCTCAATCTAGATCGCATACCAATAAGAAGCTCCTAGTGAGTATATGTCCAAGAAATCCATCTCTGTCTGAATTTACCTATGTAGGACACTATCCTACTTTAATACCAAGTGTTTTTCAGAGTCCTTAATACCTAGTTTTGAGCTCAGGGTACAACATATGTTGGTAAACTCTGGCACTGTCTGGTCTCTCTCCTGGTGTAAAGTTGTTCACCTAATGTATTGGTCATCATAATTTCCAAATGGGTATAATTCCTCCTTGACAGAATAAACAAAAGCTGACTAAATGGGTTCTAGCCTGTTTATTTCATACTCATCTCTCGCATGCTTTTCGTAGTACCCGTCCCACCAATATTTGATATGGGGGAGGGACTTAAGGAGCTCGAAGGTGATCTTTTCAATGTTGGTAAAAAAATGAATAGAGAAGTAACCTTCTAACATATTTAGCCATTTATCCAAAGCATCTGCATCTATATTTCCTTCAAATGATATAGTTTCAAATTTAATTTGTACCTTGAAGGGACTTGCACCTCCAAAATGACTGTTCATTGAAGGTGCATATGCTTCCTTCAGCATTCATCGAAGGATCTAGGCAAAGTTATCCATCATCCTATTCCTATGTTGCGCAAGGGATTCCTCCAGCAATAGTTTAATAAGATCTCTTGATCCGTCATCTCTCTTTTCTTCTCCCACCATCTGAGGTTGCTTGGGCCGACAAGAGATTTTCCCCAAACTCAACTAGTTTGAGACCCAACTCTCGATATACATATCTCATCGAGGACATGCACTGAGAAACCACAAGAGTAGATTGCTCTGAAACCATTGATTCGGATTTATGTGAGAAAAAAATAAAAGCACATAAATATATTCATATACACAACGATATTTCAAGAAACACGGAGATACAATAAACTCATATTATATTAAAATGAATGAAACATAACAAATTGTAAAATAAAAGAAGCTAGACTAGTGGTAGCTATATCCCCGAAACGATATGTGGAGGCTACGTTCATTCGCTACAAGATGAATAAAAATAGATTTTGAATGGGCCTATTTATCATAATCATGATGGAAAGAACCCTAAACATACAAAAACTTAACCCTAGAAGATGAATCGTCATAAATTTTGCTGCCCCAAGGTGGTTAGTTGAACAATCAACTTCCCAAGGTCATAAATTTTGCATACGATCTTTGTTTGGGGTGCTCGATATCCCATTGGAAAGATATATCTGATATATACAAGTTTTGAATCAAGGAATACTAATGCCCCCCCACCCCCTCCCTGAATCACTAAAAAACATTGTTTAGGGCCTCAAAATGACCTCGGAAGTTCAAGACCAAAAAAACTATAGAAATATTATTAGAAACTACCAAAATGAAAAAAAATGTAGCTAGTGGAATAGGTGGGAGGCCACCTATATCCACTTGGATCAATTCCTTTACCTAGTCGGGAAATGTAAGAATTAGGGCGTTGACCATTTTATTCTTCAATATTGTAAAATCTCTTTGGTCTAGTTGAATGCTTCTTCCTTCTTCAAGGGTTGATCTAAAGGAGTTTTGGTAGAGGTGTAGTTGTGGATAAACCATATGAAATATTCTATATGACTCAAAGTGGAGTGCAACTGATTTATAGAGGTAGGGGATGGAATATTCATGATGATGGTGATATTTGCAGGAGCTGTTAGGACTCTGCCACAGAAAAGTATGTGACCCAATACGTTACCGAAAGGGACACAAAAAATAAATTCCCGCAAGTTCAAAGAAATATGCATATGATGATAATGGTATAACATTAATCAGAGTAGCACCGCATGGTATTTGAGTAAATTTTAAACTATCCAGTCATACAAGTACACTTCCAACAAATTATAAAGGAATTCTTTGAAATACACTATTACAATCCTTGAAAAGATTGTAGGTGCATTCTTCATCCAAAAAGGCATGACATTATAATAAAAGGATCCCCATTCTATTGTAAATGTTCTCTTCTTCTTATATTCTAGCGTGACCCGTACCCAATGATATCCTAAGAATCCATATGTCAAAAAGTAATTCCCATTTCTATCTACTTGATCCTAGACCTCATCGTTGAAGGGAGACAAAAATGGGTCATGAACACATCTAGAATTTAGGCTTTTATAATTGATGTAGACTCTGATATCTTTAGTGTCCTTCTTACTCTGAATTGTGATTGGGCTATTCCGATCATATTCATCCATGGGGAATATTAAATTGGCATTCAAAATGAGGTCAATTTCCATCTTCAATTTCTCTTTATATTGGAGGTTCAATAGATACGATCTTCATCTCACCCAGATCACCCTAGATTCCTTTGAGCACTATAAAACTTTGTAGGAATAAATATTCATACTCTTTCCGGATTGATATGATTTTTGGCACTGTTTTCTCATCCCAGTAATCTCCTATGGATTTCATTTTTGGTTTTTCTTCAGTATCAATATTGACTTTCCGTAGCTTCATAGGTTGCATATGCAAATCCCCAATTTCCTCTGGTTTTCATTGTTGCACCTTTTGATATCTTTCAAATTCATTGAAGGTTAAGTGGCACCAGTGTTCTAAATCATCAAGGTTTGGATTTTCCTTATCAACCTTCGTGCAGCAGAGAGATGCTTCCTTCTTTCGAATAGAGAAAAGTGCATTACGCAATTCTTAATGGAGTGGGAAGATGTATGGTTTTCCCACATTAAGTATTTTTTCAGTGAACAACGTTGATTGGATCATTGTCAGAGCATCTGTAATAGAATTAGATGTAGTGGAGAAGGAAAAATACCGACAAAATTTTGTTCTTAGTTTCCTCCAACACCCAATTTCATGTTGTGTTTCTTGATGCAGGTACCAAGCCTTGGGGATGGATCCCAATTCATGGAATAATTGGTGAACCCAAAATTTTTGCTATATTCCATCTCTGTCCCATTGTCATTCACACTTATCGATGTGAATGAATGGATTGGTCTCTCCCATATAGATTTATGCAACTCAATTGGCAAACTTGGAAGGTTTGAAATGGAGAATTAGATCTATCTCAGTTGTTATCTGATTAAGTATATCATCTCTATGTGTTTCCCACCATCTTGTGGGAGAACCTATGATTTCCATATCTAAAACATCCATTTGGTAATCTTCCATGACATAGGTGTTGTTAGGAAAAATTTCCTATAGTAGGGGAGAGACTACCAACGTACAGGGGTAAAAGATAGACATACAATGTTATGCAAATATAGTTACTAAGAAAATAGATTAGGGTCAGAAGGATGTGCACCTTATTCAGAATATTGATCCAAGCCTTTCTCTTCCTTGCTCTTCAATGCAACAACCTGCAAAACAACTTCAAACCTTTCTCAAACCAACTTGACTACAAATACAAGATTGTTATTTATAAAAGAAGAAAACATGAAATTATAATCAGATCTGAAACATACATGAACAAATCATAGTTGGAAAAGGAAGAATGTCTGATATTTATTAATGAATGAAGCAAGTAAATAAAATTATACCTTCCTTCAAGCATGGAACTTCATGAAACAAAGATTCAAGGTCTCCTTCTCCTCTTCTCCAAGGATCCCAGCGTTTGATCAGATGTGCTACGGTTTACTAGAAACTAGGGAACAAGTGAGAGGGATGTGAGTCTAAATTCCTCTAGCATAACAATATAATGGGCTTGGTCCCTTTTCATGGTCCCTCTCCCTCTCTTATATAGAAAATGAAGAAGATATGGTTGAATAGGAATCATTTACAACCGAAGAGGAGGTTCCAAAACTACCCAAAACTAACCATTTTTCGCAATTTTATGCATTTTTAGTGTTTTTGAGATGTGTGCGGTTTTGAACAGGGACAACCAGTGGGTACCCACGACTCTTACCATATGCAACCTACGTTTTTTTAGTAAAATCATGGGTTTATAAGCATTAAACCTTCGTTTTTGTGGGAAAATGGTCAAAAACAGCCTTTTCTGGAGACATTTTGGTTTACAAAAATGTTCCTAAGGTTAATGTTCCAAAGGGCCATGAATTAGGTAATTCCGTCCATCTAAAGTCCCAAATATGGCTCTTCCATCCACAAATTTCCTTTTGTGTGACTCATAGTAATCTCATGAAGTGTCGTCATGCGACCAAAAGATGTAAGTGTCGTCATGGACGGAGAAGTGCCAATTTTGGCTATAACCGATGCCCCCTAATGTGTGAGGTCAGAGGGGAAGGCGATGGCCGAAATACATTATAAATAATAAAGGGTTGATTCCTAGAGTCGGAGAAATTGGAGAAACCAAGAATCGTGGGCTCAAATGAAGTACCTGAAAGAAAGGCAATGTCAGACAAACTCATCATTGGGATAACTGTCCATGTTCAAATAGTGGAACATGACCTCCAAGAGGATACAATATTGATCCAATATTTATGCATATATCATGGCCACTAGAATACAAGTGTGGATCCATGAGAAACATAAGTGTAAACATAGCCACATAAATACAAAGGTGGATCTATGTCAAAACTGGAGAACATAGCCATAGAGAACAAACTGGATATATGTCTCATCAAGAGCCAAAAAGAGTGTGGGTTGGTTTTGAGCAACTTGGGCCATAACAGAGTATGACAAGTGTTTCCATAATACGCCCAAGGTCTTCATCCAAACTGTCTCAAATTACGAATCCTAACCATGTGAATAAATGAGTTGAGGTCGAACATGGAGGACACCGTTTGATTACTGTTCATTGATGTATATAGTTAACAAATGTGAGGGAAACCCACCGATAATGAAAATGGGTCCCAAGGTGCCTAGTACATTTTAATAGGTGTGAATAGATATTCTTGAAGTCGAACACCTAGAAAATCAATCAAGTAAGGGACATTAATGTATTTCCATAACGCAATGACGAGGGAAATTGCCACTGATGACTGCAATCCCAAGGTACTACCAAGAAATCTAAACTTCATTCCCAGATAAAGATGAGTTGAATTCGATGGGAAGAAGTCCGCTGGAAGGGAGGATTTAAGGCATCCTCCATCATCCAACATTAGGAATAATCAAAGGTTTATATGATTTGGAGTAGGACTAAATACCCGATGAAACATACTAACACCAAGGAATTACCAACACATGAGGTCAAGGAAACTGCAGAATGGATGACAGAGGTTGTATCCTTGAACAGTGAGCACCACACAAGAGTGACGTAGGAAGATTTGAACACAATGGGACCATGATATAAATATTCAATGTAGGAGACATTAACATATTCTCCATATGATTAGAAGAGTAACCAATCAGAGGAGTAAAGAACTCTGAGATCAGGTTTATCCTAAAGCCAAAACTAGAAATGAACTTGTTTGATAGACTCAAAATAGGTGCTTTGTTCAAGGACATTGTTGAATGGCTTCCATTAAATTGAAATATATTCGACACTCTTCCCTTCCCTTTCTCTTTTTAGATACCTTTTTCATTTTTTAACGAGCTTGACAAAGAACTAAAGCATGCTCGATAAGATACTGATCTGTGGATTTTAATATCGAGCCCGGATCTATTCGTGCTTGCCGGTGTTTTCATATTTAAAGAGTCTCAAGAACTTAAACAAGAACTCTATGCACCCTCTCGTGGATTTCACATCGAGCCCGAGTTGGTAGATGATCACTGGTGTTTTCATATTTTGAGAGTCTGAAAATCCTAAAGAAGAATCCAAAGGGGTCCGTTTTCGTAAAGTTAGTCTCTTAACCCAAAAAAGTGTACAACAATGAGAGAAGAACTCTTCTAGCCAAGTATGACTAGAGTATACCTTTTTCGTAAATAATACACATAGGTCTGGAAAAGGGGTAAACTTATACCTAACTGGATTTCCCTTCAATTCCTTTAATGAGTTTGAAGTGAACAAGTAGACTCGACGATCTTGTCAATTTTAAGGAGTCTAACAAGAGCTTAGAGAGAACTCGATAAAATATTTTCCGTAAAGGTTTAACGAGCCTGAAAAAGTAAACTCGTGACCTCCTTACTATTTTTAACAAGCTCAAAGGAGATATGGAATAATACTCATAGCTTCCTTACTGTTTTTAACGAGCTCGAAGTGAAGGTGGAAGAATGCTTGTAGCTTCCTTACTGTTTTTAACAAGCTCGAAGTGAAGGTGTAAGAATGCTCGTAATGGAGGAGACGAGTGTTAGAGATATGAGAGACTAGTTCCAAGCACATGGAATGAAGCTATGCATAATGCAAGAAACATAAGCAAGATAAGGACACTCAGGGTGTGTCTCCTCCGGGTAGAGGATGTGAAATCATGAAAGCGTAATGATACATGGCTTAACAGAAATGATGTAATAGGTGGAGGCTTATATAATGAGCTAAAATCATGGAAGCCAACATCAAGCTCATTAGCGCAAGTGGGATCAAAATAAATGCACATGTGACTTAAACACAAACATGGGAGCGTTATCAGGGATGGCCAGAAATATATGAGGCTTCTTCTCAAAGTCATGGTAAATCTAAAAAGGCTCCTGAGCCTATGATAAAAACTCAGCATGGCCACCAAAATGGCATAAGGGTGTTGACTAGGGTGACCCATGTTAGGTAGGTTCTGTTGTCGGACTAGTGCACAATGCACATAAATATGGCTAACACACCAAGATCCAACAGGTTCAACCCTATGGAGAATTCGCATTGCAAAAGGTTCAAATGCATCATAACAACGGGGAGGACTAAACCTATATGCAAGGTTCTGAATATACCTGACACGATCGAACCAAGTGTCGAAAAAGACCAGTAAGCAAGTATAAGTCCAACCAAGAATCCTATCTCCAAGAAACATTAGTACCAAAATCATATCTAAAATGTATGTAAAGAAAGATCCAGTACAAGTCACTATGGTATAAATACTTTCAACTTCACTATCATCAACAACAGGCATAAATAAGGAAGAGTTAACCAATGAAGACTCTATAGCACCCAATCTCGAGGACTTACAATCAACAATATCGACTTCAAGACGAAGATCAAAGTTGAAGGACATGATGGAATCCATAGGAATGAATTCATAATCATGGGAGTTGAAAATTCTAGAAGAAGAATCAAACTCGGCGGGAACGCCGATTTGCAAGTCTATGGGAGACTCCAAAGACTCAAGAGTAGGAAGATCAAAATCCAAGGTCAAATCGGGTCTGGCCATAACTGCAATTGCATCTATGTCCAAATGAATGGAAGAATGCATTATAGAATATAGGAAAACTTCATCAAAAGGAATTATATCATCTCAGATAGAACACATATCCAAACATTCAGATGGAGGTATCTCTTGGTCAACTACCGGGACCCAGTCCCGAGAAGGTAAGCATGAATTCAAAGGCTTCTTCTTAGTAGAAATTGGGCTCAAGGAACAATATTCCACATAAGTCTCTTGTGAAATGGTAGTTCCTATTGATGAGGTATCTACTTGGTCTACGGTTGGGTAATAATAGGGATCAACAAATACAAGCTGATCAATAGTGACAATGCTTTTGTCATGAGGAAAATGCATCACACGAAAGAGCGTGGACACCACAGAATGCATAGTATATACGTAATCACGCCCGAGGATCATATCAAAGTCCATAGGGTCCCTTAAAACCATAAAATCAACTAAGACTGTTTTTCCACCCAAAGTAATAGGTACCTAAGGGAGTAATCCCAATGGTTCACTAGGTCTTCTATCAAAAGTCAACGACCAATTAACAGCTAGAACAAGGTTAGGGAAACCTAAATATCTCCAAGCATAAGGGATAATATACTAATAGAGGCTCCTTCATCTACAATACATCGATGAACCACATGGTTACCGATATCCACCCTTATCTGGAAAGGTGTAGAAGAAGGAAGACAAGGCCTGACTAGACGATTCCAATCGAAGGAAATGATCCTAGAGCTTGGTAGGGGTTCACTCAACACAGATGAAGTGCTCCCTTTTTCAGAAACATCTGAACTGGTAATCCAAAATAATTCAGGGGTAGGTGCATCAGTATCCAAAAGGCTGATGAGATCAGTCAAAGATTGCATCGATTCGATCACTTCACTCTCTAAAGGAAGAGTGGGGTTGGCCAAAGACTGTTTTGGTTCAACCACTTTATTAACCAAAGGTTGACCAGGCTATTGTGAATCTAAAGACAATTCAGGAGCAGAGGATCCTTCAGACATGGACCACACTCTCCGCACCTCTAGAATAGAAAGGCACGGGTGAGTAAGGTGGTATCCCTTAGAAAGTTTACAGGGGAACTTTGGCTTTCGTCCTATAAGCTTAGACTCTTTTACAACTTCAATACTCTCAGCATGACTAGCATTGGCTGACAACTTTCCCCCAGCATGACTTGCAGTGGCTGGTTGCTCAAAATAAAAATACTTTTGAACTACGAACCACACCTTTTTCACTTCTAGAAGCACAGGGCACAAATAGGTCAGGTGTTCTCCCTCACAAAACTTACAAGGGAACTTAAACTTCTGTTTATTAGGTTTGTCGAAAATGTCAACTTTCTCAACATGAATTGCAATGGATGATTTAGTGTCTCCAGTATGACTCACAGTAATTGGTGACTTGTCATTAATATGACCAACAGTTATCAATGACGTGTCCTCAACATGACTAACAGTGGTTGAAAACATACTTTCAATGTGATTTGCAGTGACTAAAAGTTTGCTCCCAGCATGACCTCCAAAGGCTGGTTGCATAGGTTTAGTATGATTTACAATGATTGAATGAGTTCCCCCAACTTGACCTCCATAGGTTGGGTAGGTGCACCCATCATGACTTCCACAGACTGGGTGGCTGCCCCCTTGCTTTGGCATTTTATCCCTATTCTTCCTCTGTCTATTCCTTTTATACTACTAGTTACTAGTATTAATACTTTCACCACATGAGGGTAGAAGGAGGAGGAGAATATGTTACTAGCGAAGAAGGCACAGGGTTATGTCGCTCTTTATGTGAGGTGCTTACTTGAGAAGCATTAGGAGCATGCAATGCATTCAGAGTGAAAACAACCAAACCTATAGCCCTATAGTGAATCCTGGAAGATTCAAGGTAGCCATTAAGGGAGTACCAATGTTCCTAATGAATGGAAAAGCATAAGGAACCCCTTGAACAAAGGTCCCTTTGATTAGTGCTCAACAGAATGCTAGCCATAGTTTCCAACTCAATGAGCAAGAAGTCTCTAAGGCCAACTAAGAAAAAGTAGCACAAAGAGCACACCACTAGAAAGGTCCTAGGTAATCCAAACTAGGAAAACATATGCCTTCCAGAGGGAATTCTAGGATGATTGGGGCCGAGAACAAACCAACGAAGGATGAAGAATAGTTACCTGGGTTCCACATACAAGTCCCCTGTGTGCAAGTGTTTGAATCACCAAACCGCCTTCCCAAATTTCTATATAGGGTTTCCTCCCACGTTTGTCCTAGGTACAAAATAAATACCCTTGTATTGTCACATGTGTAGAGCCCTAGAGTCTGGATACTAAGGTTACCAACCTTGCAGAGAGGGTCTAGGGGGACAGTCGTAGGTCGAATTAATGCTCATGGGAAGGGTAACAAAGCCCGAAACTCAAAAGCACCAAAATTTACTAATAAGTCCCTGTATGCGCACCAATACCGGTAGATGCTCAATTGAATATCAGAGGGGTATATCCTCTACTCAATCTTGCACAACCTTGTGCTTAACTACGGTTTAAGTGGAGCTTCCCGGTTCACCTTCTACAAAGATGGATTTTCTCCCTAAAAGAATGACACCTATGTTTTAACAAGTTTGAGTGATCGTGGAGGAGTTAAATCACAACTCCCTACCCCCACAATCCTACTTAAGCTATTAGGTGTGTTTCTAAACTAGAATAAAACCTAAGATCCTATCCAGATTATTGATTGCTTGCTTTAAAAATGTATTTCAAAAACTTTCAGCATGAGTAAAACAAGCGCAACTAAAGAAACATATTCTTTAACTGAAACATGAAGCACTTGATCACCACAAATATGTACTCACCCACTGTCCATTTCTTTTCAATGCAAGTCCTAAAGATATGATATGAAATGCATATGCAAAAGTTTTTATATCCAATGCAATTTTTAGTAATTTCTAATGCAAAAGGTAAACATTTAAAGTCTAATGTGAAAAATCAAACTGAAAAACTAAACATGCAACTACTCAAACAACTAGCTATGCAAAAGGAAATTTATTGTTTTTTGATGCAAAGCACTCCTAAATATTTTAAGCCACTTGCAATGTATTAAATTATAAAATGAACCAATTTTTTATGCTTTTTCAAGGTAAGAACAAAACTGAATTTCAAAGTAACATATTATCAACGCAAATGCAAAAACTTTCAGATCTCCTTATTAAATACTGAAAGCAACCATAAACCTTCAGATTATTATTATGTAAGCATGCCAAAAAATTGGGAAAAGCATACAACGAGTACTTTTAGACCCAAAAAAAGCAAAGTACCTACTAAGAAATATGGTTTGGTAAAGCTAGTTCTGCACACAAACAGTGCAATCAAGGTCTGAAACCATAGAAAAGACACTTGGGCTTTCACTACAAAGGAAAGAACGAAAGGACAAGAAAGGGAAAGAAACCAATCTAAAGAGAAATTTCACTCAAATAGATATAAATAGGGTCAAATAGACTCAAAACGTTCCAAATCCAGTAAAAAATGGAGCAAGTAGATTTAGTTAGACTCAAATTAGGGTAAAAAACACCAAACTAGTTCACCATCCCCAAACTTGGGTCAACAAGCCCCAAATATTCCAAACAAACCCAAAATGATCAAATAATATCCCATACATCAAACTAAGATCAATCAAAAGAAAAGACACCTCTTCCAAAGGGTCCTACACAGACCTAGGATCAGCATGAACTCTAACAAATGCAATCAAGAACCCCCCAAAACGTTCCAAAATTGAAAAACTTAAGTTCACAAAGTACCCACGACTGTAGACAAGGGACAAGTGCGAGTGAACCGTAGGAATACAAGGATCAAAACCACACATATGTTTCATACCCACGATTGTACATACCACAGACTCGCGTGTATGAAAAATAATCCAAAAAAATGCAAAATCCAAATCAAAATTGAGCAAGAAAAGGTCTAACAAAGCTTAATGACTGGTCTTAACATGAAATAAAACACAAACCTTTCAAATATAATGGAAATAATGGCCTTGGATACCCCAAAGTAGATAGGCCTCTCCCCAGTATGGTCACCAGTTCTGTTGTTAGGAAAAATGTCCTATAGCAGGGGAGAGACTACCAATGTACAGGGGTAAAAGATAGACATACAATGTTTTGCACATATAGTTACTAAGAAAACAGATTAGGGTTAGAAGGATGTGCACCTTATTCAGAAGGTTGATCCAAGTGTTTCTCTTCCTTTCTCTTCAATGCAACAACTTGCAAAACAAATTCAAACCTTTCTCAAACCAACTTGACTACAAATACAAGATTGATATTTATAAAAGAAGAAAACATCAAATTATAATCAGATCTGAAACATACATGAACAAATCATATTTGGAAAGGAAGAATGTCTTATATTTATTAATGAATGAAGCAAGTACACAAACTTATACCTTCCTTCAAGCATGGCACTTCACAAAACCAAGATTTAAGGTCTCCTGCTCCTCTTCTCCAAGGATCCCAACCTCTGATTAGGTGTGCTAGGGTTTACTAGAAACTAGGGCACAAGTGAGAGGGATGTGAGTCTAAATTCCTCCAAAATAACAATATAATTGGCTTGGTCCCCTTTAATGGTCCCTCTCCCTCTCTTATATAGCAAGTGAATAAGATATGGTTGAATAGGAAGTAGTTACAACCGAAGAGGAGGTTCCAAAACTACCCAAAACTAACCATTTTTCCGCATATTTATGCATTTTTATTGTTTTTGAGATGTGTGCAGATTTGAACAGGGAAAAATAGTGGTAACCGCGAATCTTACCATATGAAACCTACATTTTTTTAGGAAACCCGTGGGTTTATAAGCATGAAACTTGCGTTTTTGTGGGAAAATGGTAAAAAACAACCTTTTATGGGGGTTTTCTGGAGAAGTTTTGGTTTACAAAAATGTTCCTAAGGTTATTACCTATCCAAAGGGCCATGACTTAGGTAATTCCATCCACATAAAGTCCCAAATATGGATCTTCCATCCACAAATGTCCTTTTGTGTGACTCACAGTAATCTCATGAAGTGTCGTCACAGATGGAGAAGTGCCAATTTTGGCTATAAAAACAGGTATTCATTTTCTGTAGAAATGCATCCAATCTATTAATGCAAACATATACTGAATGATATAGAACTTCTACTCTGATCCATCGGACTAATTTTATCATTAGACAATATCAGGAGGATAGCTCATGTTTCCCAGTTTACCAATAATTCAATTCTTCTTTTGAATTGTTATCAAAGGAGAAAATACTTCTCTAGCTCAAAGGGCCATATGCTATAGGATTCGCATAGTATTCCATTTTCCTTGTTTTTAATGCATAAGTGTTATCTAGAACATCCCTTTCCATATTATCATATACTATTTCAGTGTACCTTGTTCCTCGGATCAGGTCCAAATATTGCGTAACCTTCATACCATCAACTTCAAAGGTCATAGTTTGGTTCTTCAAGTCGATCACATCATAGTTTTCATAATCACATTCTATTCCTAGTAAATTTGTATATGGATCAGTTCCTCCCATGATCTCGATTACTTCGAAATCAATGAAAGTATTTACACCTGGTAAGTCTATTTCTACATTCTATAACCAACCAATAGGGAAGATGTGACACTGGTTTTCCACCCTCAATTGAATGGGAGAGTAAACAAGGGATGGGCATCCCATGGCTTCCCATGAATTGTTTGGAAGTATGTTAACATCAAATTGAAATCTAGCACTACATTCTTGATATCATATCCATGGAACTGAGTTTCCAATATGAATTCTCATCTACTCCTTTTCGTTCTTCTCTTCTACAAAAATTGATTTTTTATTTCAGGAAGAGGGGTGCATGTTTATTTGTCATCTTCCACTACACCAAAAATTGCATGAATAATTTTTCACAACTTGTATGTTGTTCCTTCATCTTCCAATAAGGTAAACCATAGAGAGAGAGGGTCTCTTACCTTTCCTAAATATCATGGAGTTGCATTCTTTCCACAACTTCTTAACATATCATCTATCCTATCATTCTAGGATGGTCCCACAACATCTCTTACTACAAAAGTAATAATATGGTGAAACATTTCAACAACATCACTAAAAAATTCTTTTTATTGGATTGGATCAAAATTCACCATTCTTGGAACTACTTTCCTCTTTCCGAATGTTGGGTGGGTCTTGATTATTCAAATTTCTATCCATCTAAGCACCTCCTTGGGTGATAGAAAATCTTGTTATAATATGCTTATCTCGTTGTTTGGATTTAATCCAATTTGTAGGCCGGTATACCTTATATTCCCATTTTACAATGAGATCTGAGCACTCTTCAATACTATGAGTGTTTTTCTGACAACAGTTGCACCATTGTATTTTGGAGAGGTTACAATATCATTCCAGATGTCATATCTTGTTACAGTTGTAACAACAGATTGGGCCTATGTGTCTACCTCCTCTACCAGCTCCAAATCCTCTTTCTCATCCTCTACCAGCTCCAAATCCTCTTTCTCGTCCTCTACCACCTCCTCTTTCCTGTATTTATTTTGGCACTTAGTATATGGGTTGGTCTAACCTCTTTGTTAGAGCATCTAGATCTCTCCACTTGTATGTAATACGTACTATAGAGCCATATAATTCACAATATATTGTATTTGGTATTGAGGATTATTTTTGTAGAATAGGACATAGATACGGTGAATGTCCAAATGCTTTGTAAATATTACAGTATTCTTTCAGCGAAGAGCCCTGAGGATCTGGACATGTTGGGAGATCGGTCATAAGGAATGATTTTTGTATAGTTACTTGTACAATAGTTTCACTTGGACCTATAGTAAATGGTACTCCTGGTGGGTTATTCCTCTTCTTAATCACAAACATTCTAATGCATGATGACCTTCTTCCATGCATCCTGTGCACCACACTTGTGCTTAGTTTGGATTAGGTATATCCAACTACTGAATCTTCTCAGCTAAAGTATTAATTTGATTTTTAACTTACGATAAATCACTGGTAGAGGATGATGTTTCCATCATAGCACCAAATGGATAGTTAGCCATTGTTTAAATCTTCATTTCCTGTTCTAAACCAGCTTGAGGTGAGACAAAAACCTGCTTCAGTAAGGTAATTCTATCTAAAGGAAATAATCATTGAATAAATAATTCCTTATGGTGAGAATCATGCAAAGTGAATGAAAGCTTCCCCAATAAATCTCTAAATCGTTGCATATAATCCCTGGTTGATTCACCTTGTATATGTTGGATTTCCCTCATATTTGTAATTCCTTGTTGTTATGACTTCAACAGTCGAAACTCATCTAAGAAAAAATTCTTTACCTCTTGTAGTGTTAGGGATGGTATAGTGGGATCCCCTCGTTTGATCAAATTCATATACCATAGTAAAGTTATTCTATGTAATTAGTCTGAAATTCAATCAACTTCGATGTAGGAGGCATCCCTCTAACATTCCAAAGGGCTTCACAGAGAAAGTTTGTTCCACATCTGCTTCATTTCCTCTTCCCCAAAACTATGGGCAGTTCATAGATGATCTTGCTTGTACTCCATCCATATTGGAAATTAGAGGTCCTACCAGAAAAAATACTTGGGGTCTTGGCTGAGCCATGATGCTACTGCTACTCTACTAAAAAATACTACTACTTCCACTCACTACTGATATTTTAAAATGATACAACTATCAAATTCCTAACTGTACCAAGCTAACTGTAAAATAGGACTATTAAAATGGATTACCAAATTTTGTGACGGAACCCAGGGGTATTATGTTAGTTTTCCATCATTTAATTCAATTAGATATAGGATCTTAACTGAGAGAACAACATGTACAACATATCAAACACAAGAGACAAGAGACACAAAGCATTTCACCGGGGGAAACCAAGAAGGTGAAAAACCCTGCAACTTCCTCAGAGATAGAATGAGCACCAATACAAGGATCACAAATATCAAACCCCAAAAGATAGATGTCTCCAGCATCTACTCCTCCTCCACTTTTGCGCACTCCTCTATCTCAACTATGTGATTTGGATGAATGAGTGAATGAATAAATAGAGAGGTGCTACTCTCCATTTATACTTTACTTTTACTTTCCTTTTACTCTAACTGGGCCGACCTCCCTTAGGAGAGTCTAATAACCCATTACCACTTGTCACTGGGATGACCCCACTACGGTGGTCTAATAACCCTTTAACCCATACTGGTTTGATCCCTCTAATAACCCATCAAATATAAGTTACGACACTTACAATGTAACTTACGACACTTGCAAATACAAATGACGACACTTCCAACCGGAGGAATAATACATCTCCATTGGGGATACAATAAAGTACAAATGTAATACATACAATATACAAGTGAATATCTTTCGAAGTTACAAATACATCAACACTCCCTCTTAACTAGGAAGGTATTCTCTTAACACATGTCATCAATACATAAAGGAAAAATTATTCAATTCTAGAGCTGGATCATCGTCACTGGATCATGGAGCATCATCATCATTGTTGTTGTAATCTTCATCTCCATCACTAGTTCTATCTCTCAATTCTTCTCGTCATAGGAAGTTCTACAGAGCCAACCCTTTTTCATGTTGTATGTAGGCATAGCCTCCTGTAGGTCTTCATCATCTCTACGAGCATGCCATCTTGTGGAATTTCAGGGCTAATTACGTGCATCAACAAAACCTCTAAAGAGCATCCCAAGACTGATTACAAGTTTACTGCTCAACCTATCAGATCTCCCAGGACTTTTACATCTGACCTCCACAAAACCTTAAAAGAGTGTCTTGTGACCTGCAAGATCTTGAAAGAGCATCCGAGGACTTTTACGTGCCTAGAAAAACCTTTCTAGATCTTTAGGACTGATTACATGTGGTCTCCATAAAACCTTAAATGAGTGTCTTGTGACCTGCAAGATCTCTAAAGAGCATCTGAGGAATTTTACATTCCTAACACAACCTATCTGGATCTCCAAGACTGATTACATGTGGTCTAGCAAAACCTTAAAAGAGTTTCTTGCGACCTGTAAGATCTCTAAATAGCATCCGAAGACTTTTATGTGCATAGAACAACCTATCCGGATCTCCAGGACTAATTACATGATACCCTCGTACAACCTGACAAGGCCATCCTAGGATCCTTTATGTGCCTTATCACGATTGGCAAGGCCTCCCAGAACTGATTACATGCAACTGCACAACCTTTCCACAGCCACGAAGTATAATCCTGATACTCATGATCAACCTGATCATCCTCGCATTGAGCATTATCCTGATGCTCATGATCATACTAATCATCATCATACAGTGCATCATCTTGATGCACATCATCATCACATGATCATCCTGATCATCATCATAGCATCATCTTGATGCATATTATCATCACATGATCATCCTGATCATCATCATAGCATCATCCTGATGCATAACATCACATATGATCACCCTGATCATCATCATAGCATCATCCTGATGTATATCATCACATATGATCATCTTGATCATCATCATGTAGAACATCATTCAAAGCATTGTCTTGATGGTCATCACACAACGCTGACATCCACATCCATGGGAAGGATCCTCCTACCACCATGCCTGGAATGGCTCCTGCAAATGTGTCCCATCACTTCCTCCTCAAAGTATGTTCTATCTGAAGAACACCAAGCCTCTCTCTGAAGTACTCGAACTTCACTATGGCTAATGGTTTGGTCAACACATCTGCAATCTGCTCATCCGTCGCAACATACTGGAGCTTCACTGCTCCTCTCTACACCATATCCCTAATATAGTGATATTTGATCTCGATATGCTTCGACTTTTCATGGAAAACTGGATTCTCTGACAACTTCACACAACTTTGGTTGTCACGAAAGATACAAGTAGCATCCAATTGGAGATCAAATAAATCTAACAGTAGCTTCCTTAGCCATACTGCCTCACAACTGGCCAAACAAGCTGCGACATACTCTGCTTCGGCTGTACTCAGTGCTACGCGGGATTTCTTCCTGCTAAACCAAGAGATCACACCTGATCCCATACTGAAGCAACACCCCGAAGTGCTCTTCCTATCGACGACACTGCTTGCCCAATCTGAATCAACATAACCCTCCAAGTTAAAATTTTGATTTGCATCATACTTGAGCCCATAATCAACCGTACCCTTCAGGTACCTCAAAATATGCTTTACAACAATCAAGTGAACATGTCTAGAATCCGTCAGTAACTAGCTCAAGGTGTTCACAGCAAAGCAAATATCTGGTCTCATGTTCATTAGGTACATCAAGGACCCAATCATATAACAATACATCATGGCATCAACCGACTATGATGAAGCATCACTAAATAGCTTTAGGTTTGATGCCATAGGTGTGGCCATGGCCTTGAATTCCATCATCCCGAACTGCTTCAGGATCTCTACTGCATACTTCCATTGTCCAAGGAATATTCCATCTCCACTCCGCCACACCTCCATACCTATAAAGTAATGCATCATACCCAAGTCCTTCATCTCAAACTCGGCAGCAAGCTTCCTCTTCGTATCAACAATATCACCTGTCACAAACATGGCATCTACATACAGTAGGAGTAGCACTGGATTTCCTTTCTCAACCTTGTAGTAAAGGTTGGAATCCACTTTACTCTTGGTAAAGTCCAAACTGGTTAGGAAGTTGTCTATTCTTCCGTACCATGTCCTGGGTGCTTGTTTCGCCGAGAGGCACTCTATAGCCCAATATGAGGGAGATCTTCTAACGTCTGTGATGTAGCGTTAGATATAATAAAACGTAAAAAGTGATAATATGAGGGAGATCTTATAATGTATGTGATGTAGCGTTACATCTAATAAAACGTAAAAAGTGATAATATGAGGGATATATTCTAACGTGTTTGATGTAGCGTTACATCTAATAAAACGTAAAAAGTGATAATATGAGGGAGATCTTCTAACATGTGTGATGTAGCGTTACATCTAATAAAACGAAAAAACAGTAAAAACTAATTAATATTTTAAAACATAGTAAAAACATAGTAAAAACTAATTAATATTTTGTTGACCATTAAAAGGGATGTGTATTTACGATTGCAAAACACGGTTGAAATCAATGCTTATATAAACAAAAAATAACATTAAAAAAGTTATAAATCAATGCCTAAATGTAACATTCCTCATGTAACAAATTAAAGTTAAAGTTTGTTTTTAGAAAGTATTTGGTCGGCCATTTAGAAAGTATTTAGAAACAATGACTATAATTAAAGTTCAAAGTAAAGTCCCTCATGTAACAAATTAATTTTAAGAGTAATAAATATATTTGGTCGGCCATTTAGAAACGACGTGAATTTAGAAATGGTGACTATACATAATACAAAAAAACAAACATAATACAAAAAAATTCATACAAATTTATAAAACACGATTGTACAGAGAAGAGAAAGCATTCTGAGCGAAGCGAAATGTTCTGAGCATGGAATAGGTAATTTTAAATATGTTTTAAATTTTAAATTTTAATTTCACTTAAATTTGAAATTAAATTTAAAATAAATTTACTACTACAACCATAGCCTCCTCCCACCTTCAATATCCTCCCGCGGACTGCTACAATCGCCTCCTCTCTCCCACCACAGCTCCTCCCTCTCGCTGCAGCTCCCTCTGTCCTCTCATCCTCCCCTCCACATTCCTCCACCTCCTCCCTCCTGCCGCCACGAGCTCCCTCCCTCCTGCCCACCCGCTGCACCCTCCTGCTGCCGGCCTGCTCCCTCCCTCTTGATGTTAGCCTGCTCCATCCCTCTTTCCTGTGAAACCGCCTCCCCTCCCCTCATGCCTCCTCCTCCCCTCCACCTTCCTCCACCTCCTCCATCCTGCTCACCTATTGCACCCTCCCGCCACCGGCCTGCTCCCTCCCTCTTGCCTGCGCAGCCGCCTCCCCTCCCCTCGCACCTCCTCCTTCCCTCCACCTTCCTCTCTCCTGCTGTCGCGACCTCCCTCCCTCCAACCCGCCTGCTGCACCATCCCGCCTACCCGCCTGCATCTTGCATTACACAAAATTTAAACAAAAAATAAATTTATATTAAATTTAAATTTAAACAAATTTTATATTTATATTTAAGCAAAATTTATATTTATATTTAAACAAAATTTAAACTTAAATTTAAACAAAATTTATATTTATATTTATATTAAATTTAATATAAATTAAATATATTAAATATATTAATTTAATATATATTAAGTTTCAAATTAAATATTTTAATTTTATATTAAATTAAAATTTAATATATTAAAATTTAATCTATTTAAATTTAAAAAAGATATAAATTTATTATATCTATTTAAATATAAACTATTCTTAGATAGTAACAACATAATTAGGGTGTATCACATTGGTAGCACATTGTGGTGGTCATAGGTAGGTCACGGGGTCAAATCTTATTGATCCACCCTTCCCCCATTTTCACCAAATGTTTAAAATATATATTAATATTTACATATAAGTATATAAGTTCTTTACTATGTATAATAAGAACTACATGTGGTATAATGGTAAGGGTGTTGGGATAATGGGTGTGATGTCCAAGGTTCAATCCTCCCAAATCACCTACTTTTTTTTAAATATAGAATTTTGTAAATAAATTGAATTTCATTATCATGTAAAGTGAGTTTTATACTTGCATAGATTTCAGTGTATTGGGTCTTTTTATTACATGTTTTGCAGTGTAGATGTTATTCTGTGGATGCATAGATTTCAATGTATGGGGTTTTTTATTACATATTTTTTAGTGTAGATGTTATTCTGTGGATGCATTGATTTCAGTGTATGGACACATAGATTTCAGTGTATGGACACATTGATTTCAGTGAATGGATGCATTGATTTTAGTGTATGGGGTTTTTATTGCATATTTTTCAGTGTAGATGTTATCCTGTGGACGCATTGATTTTGGTGTATGGACACATAGATTTCAGTGTATGGACGCATTGATTTCAGTGACAAGAAAAGAATGAGAAGAATACTTGAAACGAAAAGCAGAAGAACAAAAAGAATTTCGAAAAAAGGAAGTTGGACAAAATGATAGCAGAAGAACTAGATGAACGAAGAAAATGAAACGCAGATCGAAAAAAAGAATATCAAAAAAGAAAGTTAGACGAATTGACAGTAGAAGAACAAGAGGAACAAAGAAAACGAAATGTTGATTGACAAAGGGTGTATCGAGAGAGAAAGTTGAAGCAGTTGGAAAAACAAAGAAATCAAGTTGCAGAACAACAAATAAATCAAAATGTATGAAATGGCAAAATGACGACAGAAGAAGGAGAAGAACGAACAAAACAAAATGCATATCAACAAAAAGAAAATCGAAAAAAAAAGTTAGGCGAATTGATAGCAGAAGAACGAGAAGAACAAAGAAAATGAAACATTGATAGACAAAGAGTGTATCGAGAGAGAAAGTTGAAGCAATTGGAAGAACAAAAAAATCAGTTTGCAGAACAACAAATAAATCAAAATGTACGAAATGACGACAAAAGAAGGAGAAGAACAAACAAAACAAAACATAGATAAACAAAAAGAGAATAAAAAAAAAAGTTAGGCAAATTGTCTCTATTTTTCAGTTTAAAAATTTACTCAATCCTTGATACTTATTACTTACATTGTGATAATCCTCATAAATGTATCTATGTTTTCAACTTAACTTGTTCCTTGCAATGCTGATGAAACTGTAGTTTTTTGTCACTTCCCACGAATGAAACCAACCTAGATCCAAATCCTAGGCTCTATCAAGCGCTGAGAGGGATCAAATCTCCCGAGGTGCAAACCTCTTCTCAAGTATTGCACTCAAGGAAATTTTTGAGGAGAGGTTTGCACCTCAAGGGATTTGATCCCTCTCAGTGCTTGATAGAGCCTAGGATTTGGATCTAGGATGGTTTTAAGCCATACAAGGCTTTCTTCAATTTGCATACATACGATTCCATGTCATGTGTCTCAAAACCAAGTGGCTGCTCCACATACACTTCCTCTTCAACTACACCATTCAAGAAAGTTGTCTTGACATCCATCTGGTGTATCTTCCACTTCATCACTATAGCCAGAGTAGGTACTATTCTGATGGGAGAGTATCTTGCTATAGGTGCAAAAGTCTCTTCATAATCTATCCCTTTTTTTCTGGGAGAAGCCACGAGCCACAAAACCTTGCCTTGTATTTCTCTATGATACCATCTGCAGCATGCTTAATCTTGTAGATCCACTTGGAAGTCATGACAGACTTCCCTTTTGGTCTTAGGACCACATCCCAGACATCATTCTTCATGATTGACTGGTACTCCTTGATCATGGAATCCTTCGATTACTGCATCCCAGATCCTATGAACTTTAGATTCTTCAATATCTTCAATAGGTAGTTTTCTTGAACTTCGTTGTTGGAACAAATGTTGTTGTTGAGTCTTCGTCGCTTGTTCTTTGAAACAAGTCTCTCTTGTACGTGATGGTACATGGTCTTTCCTACAAGAAACGTTCAATTGCATGATTAGAAACATCTCATAGATTTTAGAACAAATTCTTACACATAAAGATATATGTCATACAGTCATGCAATTATCTTAGCCAATGCTTCAATACAACATTTATCCATATCCATTAACTTTCATTATACCTTTCATCTCTACCAGAACATTGTTAAGAGTGTGCACAACTCCCAACATGTCAACAAAGAGGATTCATTCTAGATAAGTAGCAATGGAATATTGTATAGTAACATAGGCCACTTACCCATTACTTGTATTAGTAGTATCTTGTTCATTAATGGAACCTTTTCTAAAATGCATAATATACATCCTAACTCATAAGAATGTACAAGAATGAACAACATCATTTAAGTAATCATATATACAAGAAATGACAATTCAAATACTTATCTTTGTTTGCTTGTTGGGTGGACTCCCTCTCAAACTTTGCTTCTGTGCAGGAACTACTGGAGTGTGCTCCCTATTGATCTTTGCATCCTTGATTATCTGTCTTTGAACTTATATCCATCCTGGACCACTATGCATGCTTAAGTGTGCACTAATGTCATCATTGTGTCATCCTCAAGATCTCATAAATAATCATACATGCATTATGATAATCTCAATCCTATCAAAACATTATGATTCTAAATAATCTTAAACATGAATCGTCATGGTCATTTCAAACACAAATAATGTATCACAAGTGTTAGTATTTCAAGATTTCAGGGAGTACTTCTTTTACTCATGCATATTCTTATTCGACCATTAGACTCTTCTAGTTTGTTATATCATTAATCAAACTTGTTAATTTTTCAATAATTTCATTTCATTATCATTTAGGATCACTAAGAGAATAACATGTATCGCATATCAATCATAGACACAATAACACAAGTACAAAGGAGACACAGAGTTTCCTCGAGGAAAACCAAGAAGGTGAAAAACCCCACAACTTCCTCAAAGATAAGATAAGCCACAAACCAATATCACAATGATCAAATCCAAAGAGATGTCTCTAGAAGATACTCCTCCTCCTCCACTTGTGCGCCACTTTCTCTCTTCGCTATGCAAGCTTGAAAAGTGAGTGAATGAATAGAATGAGAGAGGCATACCCTCTATTTATACATTGACTTGACCTGCCAATAAACCAACAGGGACGAATTGCTAAGGAAGCCTAATAACCCAACCACATGACCTAACTAGGGCCAACCCCACATCGGTGGTCTAATAACCCATCAATACAAATGATGACACTTACAATGTAACTTGCGACACTTGCAAATACAAATGATGACACTTCCAATCAGAGGAATAATACATCTCTGTTGGATATACAATAAAATACAAATGTAATATACAAGTGAATATCTTCCAACGTTACAAATACCTAAACACTCCCTCTTAACTAGGAAGGTATTCTCTAGACATAGGTCATCAATACATATTGGCGCAAGTCTTCAATTCTGGAGCTAGATCATCATCACTGGATCGCGGAGCATCACCATCATCACTGCTTCTGTACTTGACATCTTGATCACTGGGCTATCTCTGAATTCTTCTCGTCATAAAAAGTTCTACACAACCATCCCTTTTTCATGTTGGATGTAGGCCTAGCCTTCTGTAGGTATTCATCATCACTGGCCATACTGTGGAATCCTCAGGATTTATTACATGCATCAACAAAACCTCGAAAGAGAATCCCAGGACTGATTATGAGCCTACTGCTCAACATATCAGATCTCCCCGTATCTTTTACATGTTGACTATCACAAAACCTTAAAATAGTGTCTTGCATCCTACAAGAACTCTAAAGAGAATCTCAGGACTGATTACGAGTTTACTGCTCAACCTATCAGATCTCCAGGACTGATTATATGTGACCCCCACACCACAAACCTTTAAAGAGTTTCTTGCAACCTGCAAGTACTCTAAAGAGCATCCCAAGACTGATTACGAGCTTACTGCTCAACTTATCATATCTCTAGAGTTGATTATATGTGGTTAGGAAAAACCTTTAAAGAGCATCTTGCAACCTGCAAGTACTCTAAAGAGCATCCCAGGACTGATTATGAGATTATTGCTCAACCTATATGATCTCTAGGGCTTATTACATGCCTCTAGTAAAAAAACCTCGAAAGCACATCCTAGCTCACACTATAGGATCTCCCAGGATCTTTTCTATGCTACATGCACAACCTATCCACGGTCACGGAGTATCATCTTGATACTCATGATCATATTGATCATCATCATACCGTACATCGTCCTAATGCACATGATCATCCTGATCATCATCCCAATGCATGTCATCATCGCATGATCATCCTGATCATTGTTAGCATCATCCTGATGCATATCATCATCATATAATCACACTAATCGTACCAGGCATCCACCTGATGCATATCATCACATATGATCATCCTGATCATCATACATAGCAGTAATTGGAGCATCATCCCGATGCTCATCAGAAAACACTTACGTCCATAGCCATGGGAAGGAACCTCCTCTCACTATGCTTGGAATGGATCCTGAAAATGTGTCCCATCACTTATTCCTCGAAGTATCTTCAATATGAAGAACACCAAGTCTTTCTCTGAAGTACTCAAACTTCACTCTGGCTAGTGGTTTCCTCAACACATATGCAACCTACTCATCCATCACAACATGCAGGAGCTTCATTGCTCCTCTCTGCACCATATCCCTGATATAGTGATATTTTATCTCGATGTGCTTCGACCTGTCATGGAATAGCGGGTTCTCTGACAACTTCACACAAGTCTAGTTGTCACAATAGATATAGGTAGCATCTAATGGGAGATCAAATAACTGAGACAATAGCTTCATAAGCCATACAACCTCACAATTGGCATACTCTGCTTCAGCTGTACTCAGTGCTTTGCAGGACTGCTTCCTACTAAACCAAGAGACCACACCTGATCCCATACTGAAGAAGCACCCCGAAGTGCTCTTCCTATATACAACACTGCCTACCCAATCCGAATCATCATAACCCTCCTAGTTAAACCTTTGATTCGCATCATACTTGAGCCCATAAATGATTGTACCCTTCAGGTACCTCAGAATAAGCTTTACAGCAACCAGGTGAACACCTCTGGGATCCGTCAAGAACTTGCTCAATGTGTTCACTGCAAAGCAAATATCTGGTCTCATGTTCATCGAGTACATCAAGGACCCAATCATCTGATGATACAACGTGACATCAACCATCTCAGTTGAAGCATCACACAGAATCTTCAAGTTCGATTCCATAGGTGTGGCCATGGCCTTGTAGTACATCATCCCGAACCGCTTCAGGATTTCTAATGCATACTTCCCTTGTCCAAGGAAGATTACATCTGCACTCTGCCACACCTCCATGCCTAGAAAGTAATGCATCATCCTGAAGTCCTTCATCTCGAACTCGGCAGCAAGATTTGTCTTGGTGTCAGCAATCAATCCATCCTCACCTATAACAAACAGGTCATCCACATACAGTAGTAGTATCACTGGATTTCCTTCCTCAACCTTGTAGTAAAGGTTGGAATCTGCTAGAAAACTGGATAGAAAACTGTCTATCCTACCATACCAAGTCCTAGGAGCTTGCTTCAAGACATATAAGGCTTTCTTCAACCTGCACACATATGACTCCCTGTCATGTGTCTCAAAACCAAGTGGCTTCTCCACATACACTTCCTCTTCGACTAGAACATTCAAGAAGGAAATCTTGACATCCATCTAGTGTATCTTCCAATTCATTATTGTAGCCAGAGCAAGTACTATTCTAATGGAAGTTTATCTGGCTACAGGTGCAAAGGTCTCTTCGTAATCTATCCCCTCCTTTTGGGAGAAGCCATGAGCTACAAACCTCGCCTTGTATTTCTCTATGCTACCATCTGTAGCATGTTTGATCTTATAGATCCACTTGGAAGTCACCACAAACTTCCCTTTTGGTCTTGGGACCGCATTCCAAATATCATTCTTCATGATGGACTGGTATTCCTCGACCATGGCATCCTTCCATTCTTTCTTTTCCACTGCTTCTTAATAACTGAAAGGTTCTTTTTTCATAATGTCACAAAGCAAGGAAACATAGCTAGTGTGTGACCTTGTCCTTTTTCCTTTCTCGGTGTTCCTCTTCTAGAATACCATACCTTTCTACATCTTGGATGAGCTCTCTAGCCCATGCACGTTTCCTTTTGTGAGATTTCTTCTCACGGGGTGGATCTAGAGGTTCTTGTGGATATTCAATTTCATGACCTTCTTCTGGATTTGCTTCATTCATAGTGGTGTCTTGAATTCTGGTTACCCTTGGTTCTTAATTGTCTTCAACGGGTGTCTTTCTTGATATGATGTATGCTGAGCCTTCATCAAATGTTACATCCCTGCTGATGTCAATATTCTTGAATACTAGAAAGTAGATTCGGTAAGCCTTCGAGCTTTCACTGTAACCAACAAAGATGCCCTTCTTTCCTGAAGGATCTAGCTTTTCCCTTTTTTCTTTTAGAATGTGTGTGTACACAGGACAGCCAAATATCCTGAGATGCCTAACTTCAGGTTTCTTACCAGAGAAAACTTGTTTTGGTGTCTTGTTGTCAAGTATCTTGTGAGGTGTTTTGTTCTGTACATATATAGCTATCCTAGCTACTTCTTCCCATAGGTGCATAGACAGATCCTGGTCATGAATCACTTCCCGTGCTGCTTCCATGATAGTTCTATTCTTCCTTTATGCAACCCCATTATGTTGTGGATTGTAAGGATTAGTAAATTCCCTCTTAATCCTTGAATCACTGCATAAATTCTTGAAGTCTCCTGAAGTGAATTCCCCACCATTGTCAGATCTGAAGGTCTTGATCTTCTTATTAGTTTGATTTTCTATCAAGGCTTTAAATTCCTTGAACTTATCAAACACTTCATCTTTATTCTTCAATAAATAGACCCAAGTCTTCCTAGAGAAATCATCAATGAAGGAAACATAGTATACATACCCACTCAAAGAACTAGATGACATTGGACCGCATACATCGGAGTGGATAATAACCAAGATTCCTTTTTCTTTGCTTTCACTACTTGGAAATGCCTTCTTTGTGTTCTTCCCTTTTGCACATCCTTTGCAAATGACTTCATGCTTTGACTAGATTTCAGGAAGACCTTCTACAACTTTGCTTGCAATTGGTAGTGCTCTATAGTAGATGTGTGAAAGCCTTCTATGCCAAAGTTCACTTGTCTCCATGGATTCATGTATTGTGGCATGTTCAGGGTGTCCCTTCAATTTGTATAATCCTCCTTCTTTCTCTCCAATTACCACTACATCATCTATTGTTTTACATTTAGGCCACATAAGTACTTGGCCATCCACAAATGAAACTCTCATTCCCTTTGCATCCAAAGATGATATGGAGAGAATATTTTTCTTAAGTCCTGGTACATATAAAACATCTTTCATTTTCAAAAACTTCCCAGAGTCTAACTTGTAGGAGGCTTCACCACTTCCTTTTATAGGATATTGATAGTCATCTCCAAGTTTCACCTTATGGGGTGACTCAAGCTCCACTATCAATAATCCAATCATCACATCCATGTGAGATAGTACCTGTAAGAGTAGAAATCAGCACATATTCTTCCTCACTTGAAGAATCTTCACTTTCTGCCCCAGTCTTCTTCTTGGGAGGTTCATCATCCTCTACAGCATGAGCATGATATCTCTTCTTGTTACTCTTCTTCTTTTTGTAGTGATTGTTCCTATTTTTATTGGGACATTCTGAAGTAAAGTGTCCTAACTCATCACAAGTGAAGCATCGAACATGAGAGAAATCTTTCTTCTTATGATGGAAGTGAGAATGTTTCTTGTTGTGAGATTTCTCCCTCTTAAACTTACTTCCTTTAGTGTGTGTTGTGAGGGCTTGATCTTCACTTCCCATCTTTTCTTCTCGGGCCACAAGCCTAGCTTCTTCTTGTGAACATTCCTCCCATAGTTTACTGAAAGAGATCAACTTCTTTCTTGCACAGATTCCTTGGATGAAGGAGTCCCATGACATAGGTAGGCCATTCAATGTGGTCATGAAAATTTCTCCATTCTCCACTACTTCATCCACAGCTTCAAGTTTTTCCTTGATTTGACAGACCTTAGAAAAGTAGGATTGAATGGTCTCTCCATTCTGGATCTTTACCCCTTTCATTTAGTTCTGCAGAGTCATCTTTCAATTTATGTTCTTTTCTTCAAACAACTTGGTCAAAGAGTCAAACATCTCCTTAGGTGTCTTTAGGGCAGACACATGAGGTATGAGATGGTCCTTTATAGAATCAACAATGATTCTCTTAGCCTTGACCAGGTTCTTCTTGTGTAAGGCCTTAGCCTCTTCTCCCTCTAGGACTGGAACCTCTTCACTTATGTAAGTGTCCAACTCATTCTCTTCTACGATTAACCCAATCCTATACTTCCATGCTCGAAATTTATCAGCCCCTTAAAGCTTATCCTCAAGCTTGGTGTGGTGAGACATCTTAAAGAGTACTTCAAATGGAAATAGAAAAGTTATTAGGTCTTACCACTTGATTTGTTGAAAAATGGATCTAGAGCTGGATTAGGGTTTGTCAGAGAAACCCTAAAAATTCAAAATTTAAATTTCAAACTTCTAAAAGGATAGAAAGATGAGCGTTGCTGAGTTGGTCAAGCTGATATACTCATATTTTAGGATCTGCAAAAATTGACCCCTCAAAATTGCCTTTGAAGCTTCCAGATTTACTAGACAGGACCCCGAACTAGGGTTTGATAAAGCCCACCCTTCTGCCCAACCAAAAGGTTTGAACCAATTCTCTAAACTTTGATTTTCTTGAGGAGTATCTAGTCATGGATTCAGATTCCAAAAATTCCAAATTTTTCCAAAACCCTAATTTCCCGCAGCAATGATGGGCCAAAAGCTGAAAATGCTCAGAATTGAATTATGTCTCTACAGAAAGATGCACCCTTTCAAGGAGAGTCAGTCTAGCCTCCTTCCTTTGATGATCTGTGGATAGAAACCCAAAAATTAAGAAGCCCTAGCTTCCGCAACTGCACAGTGCCTTCTTCTTAGGTCAACTTTGATACCATGTTAATTTTTCGATAATTTAATTTCATTATCATTCAGGATCACTAAGAGAATAACATGTATATCATATCAATCATAGACACAATAACACAAGCACACAAGAGACATAGATTTTCCTCGAGGAAGACCAAGAAGGTGAAAAACCCCACAACTTCTTCAGAGATAAGATAAGCCACAAACCAAGATCACAATGATCAAACCCAAAGAGATGTCTCTAGAAGATACTCCTCCTCCTCCACTTGTGCGCCACTTTCTCTCTTAGCTATGCAAGCTTGAGAAGTGAGTGAATGAATAGAATGAGAGAGGCACACCCTCTATTTATACATTGACTTGACCTGGCAATAAACCAACAGGGATGACTTCCTAAGGAAGCTTAATAACCCAACCACATGACCTAACTAGGGTCGACCCCACACCGGTGGTATAATAACCCATCAATACAAATGATGACACTTACAATGTAACTTTCGACACTTGCAAATACAAATGACGACACTTCTAGTCAGAGGAATAATACATCTGTTGGATATACAATAAAATACAAATGTAATATACAAGTGAATATCTTCCGAAGTTACAAATACATCAAAAAAACTAAGAAGCATAATATGCATAAACCCATGATTATTCAAACCTATGACTTCATGATTAATCATTATCAATCATATGAAAGTATACTTATATGAGACCCTAAGACAAGGTAGGATTCTATCCTTATATAGGAAAAACATACCTGGATTATCATGTTTGCGATTTATGTCTAACATACCCAAACAATGTCTTCTTTGATCTCTTCAATGATTTAGACACCTTGTGCTAGTAACCTGCATATCTCATAAGTTAAGCATTGTAGAACCAAATTATACATACCTCGTAAGTAGAGGTTTAATGGCTAAGGATGAGTCTTTGTCTTCATGTCACCATGGTCATATGTTCTTGATCTAGAACTTGATGTACCTTTCATGTTAGCGGACAACATCATCCTCATACAACACCACAGTGCATTAGTACAATCATAAGTATCATAAACCTAATCAATGAATGTCTTCTATCATTCACATGCATTCATACTTTTACTAAGGTGATAAGACAAGTCTAAAATTAATAGATTGTACTAACCTCACTAATATGAAGACAAACATATCATAAACTTAATCATGAACAGATTTGAAAACATACTTGTATCTCCTCAAGTCATACATGTTGGATTGCTTGTAGTCTTCTTTTGTAAGGCCTTAGCCTCATATCCCTCTGGAACTAGAACTTCTTCACTTATGTAGGTGTCCAAAACATTCTCTTCTAGGATTAACCTAATCCATTTTGATTTGTTGAAACTGGATATGGAGCTGGATAGGGTTTGGCAGAGAAACCCTAAAAATCCAAACTTGGAATTTCAAACTTCTGTCGGGACAGCAAGATGCAGCTGACTAAGGCGAGAAAGCTAGTGTGCTCAAATTTTGAAAACTCAAAAAATTGACCCTCCAAAAATGACCTACAAATTTTGGATTTGCAACTTTTGTCAAAATCTGGTTTTCTAGTCCAAAACCCGAACTAGGGTTTGATGGATCTCGGGATTCTAGCCAACCAAAAATTTCGATATTGGTCTCTAAATTTTGATTTTTCTAAGGAGAGCAATCTTATGTTGAGAGCACTCCAAAATTCCACTTTTGACAAAATCCCTAATTTCCCGTAGTAGTGACGAGCCAAAAATGAAAGTGCTTAGAATCCAATTCTGTTTGAATAGAAATATATGCTATATTGTTTCTGGTGTATCTATGAAAATTCAGATCCTCAGGGTCTAAAAATTATTCCTGTGGTAGAAATACCTATCATATTTCCAACCCCACATATCTGAGCTTCAATGGATTCTCCATGAGAAAGATATGCCAAGTGTTGCAACATGACCTATTTATGGAATGAAACGGCATAACAAACTTGTACGGAATTCCACATGTCCATGTTTCAACTTCGGACTCTAAAGCCCAGACCTGTGAAACTATAGTTTATGCCCTAACTACCACTTTTTACGGTGTTCCATTTGGATCTCTCTAGCCTGAGATATGACCTTTGTTCCTAGGTCACTTGTTTAGGGCTGCATTCTAGAAGAGGTAGAAACCCTAACTTGTACGAATTATATCTCACATAGTACAACGAATATAAGGTTGAGCTTCAGACACAAGGTACATGAACATTTCATATTTGGCCTATAAAATTTTTAGATCCTTAACCTTCGCCAAAATTGATTTATAGCAAAAGTTCCACGATGACTGGTTTTTACTATACCAAGCCCTAGCTTCCAATTTGTTGCAAGTGCGACATGTGTCGTAAATGCCATACAATGCCTTCCTTTAGGCTAGTTCTGATACCATGTTAGTTTTTCATCATTTAATTCAATATGATCTAGGATCTTAACTGAGAGAACAACATGTATAGCTTATCAAACACAAGAGACAAGAGACACAAAGCATTTCACCGGGGAAAACCAAGAAGGTGAAAAACCCCGCAACTTCCTCAGAGATAGAATGAGCACCAATAAAAGGATCACAAATATCAAACCCCAAAATATAGATATCTCCAGCAGCTACTCCTCCTCCACTTGTGTGCACTCCTCTCTCTCAACTATTCGAGTTGGATGAGTGAGTGAATGAATAAATAGAGAGGTGCTCCTCTCTATTTATACTTCACTTTTACTTGCCTTTTACTCTAACCGGGCCGACCTCCCTTAGGAGAGTCTAATAACCCATTACCACTTTTCACTAGGTCTACCCCACTAGGGTGGTCTAATAACCCTTTAACCCATACTGATCCGACTCCTCTAAGGTGGTCTAATAACCCATCAAATATAAGTAACGACACTTACAATGTAACTTGCGACACTTGCAAATACAAATGACGACACTTCCAACTAGAGGAATAATACATCTCCGTTGGGGATACAATAAAGTACAAATGTAATACATATAATATACAAGTGAATATCTTCCAAAGTTACAAATACATCAACATATTCAAGGGAATGTTGATGCTATTACTTTTAGTATCTCCTTCCACAACAATTGGGGGTTCACTTTCTAGGGTCTGGCCATTTTCTGCAAGTCCCAACAATTCTGACTATTCTTCAACTTCTTCTAGGGATAGCTTTGATGACTGATTCGAAAATATGCTACTTAGTAATTGAACTTCACATTCTCTTTCCTCATTTACACCTTCTTCCTAGCTCCTCCTTTTTGGGTTATCCTGTACGTTTATTCCTATTCCTCTTAACCATCAACCAACCATTTCCTCCCATTTCTTTACCTTTCACAACTCACTTTCCCTCTCTTCACTATTCTCTTTGTTCCACAACTCCTCTTATATTTGTACACCTCTTCTCTTCACTTTTCTCATATGCATTTTCCATCTCTTTTCACATATTTTTTATCTTCTTGTTGCGCGTTCATTCCTAGAATCACTAATAGATCCCTCCCCCATTGCGCAAAACTTCTATTTTCCACAAATTGAAAGCATGAGATCAAACACATGCATAATGGTGTGAGGTTTGTATTCCTCCATTCTAAGTAGGTTCAGTGGAAAATATATGTATTCAACCATCTAGGCCTTAATCCACAACAAAACTTCCTTTAGTAGCTTGCCTCTTGCTCCCTTCTTGATATCTTCTTTATTCCTAGATACATATTAGCATTTTTTAGTTACAAATTCCACAATATATCTAGTCAAAGTGTTTTCTACCGAGAAATTGATAGCCCTATTTAGAAGAGTATCTAGTCTATGAAATGCTACAATATCTCCTCGAGTCCACTGCAATTTTTTTCCCTATTGGCTTCTATGTTATGGGGCTTCCAAAAGTATTTTTAACCACTTGAATAGATTTACAAGGAGCTCAACCCACATGACTTAGTATTCAACAAATATTATTCCTGTATAAATAATGTATTTCGTAAGTTTTTGTGGATCCCACCCTCGCAAGTCAAGTACTTCCTATATTACAAATCTTCAAACCTTTTTTCCCACCAATCTTGAATTTTTCTCTTCAATACTAGTGTATCCATTTAATTAATTATGTCTCGTTAGAAACTAGGTCTCGACAACTGAACCATTTGTTTGCACAAAAATATGACCAAGGTTCTTACATAGGGGCCAACAAAGGGGGTCGTTGTAGTGTAGTGTGTTGGTATATTCAATCCCTTATAGGAGAAGATCTCACCCAAAGCACATCCTAGACTTGTTTATGATAAGGAGGTTTAACTACATAAATAAACTAGGATATGGTACATGTATCCATCATACTGTGACATACATTATTATACATGCATATTCATAACAGAGTTACACAACTTGTACAAAGAAAAGAGCGAGACAATATTCATGGTGTACAAATAAAAAATTGAAGGGGGCCAACAATATTCATTCTTATTAATTCATATATCTTCAATTCACGCCATACAATCAAATTTAAAACCTCATATTTCAGTCTATGGAATGACCCATTGCAAATATGGATGCATAGACAAAAACCACAATTCCTATGACACATATACAAAACCCAAAACTCATATTCATCTATTTTTGGTTTGCTTCTATCACTTGATCATGAAATCATTCTCTTCTCTCAGACTGCTTCTCGCTTCTTCAATCCTTGTCCCTATCGTTTTCTTTCCTTGTGTCTTTTTATAGTCATGGGAGAGAACCCGATATAGTTGTGATCTCTAACCATTTTTTCAACCTATGCCTTATTTTCCATAACAATAGTCCCTTCCAAAAATGAAGGTCCCAACAAGAAAGGCACGTGGGCCTCAAAAAATTGGTAAAACAAATATATAAATTTTGAAAATGTGATAAGTTATGAGAGTTTTGGATAGTTGTGGTCTTAGGTGTAACTTTCAATAATAAATAGTAACCATCTAGAACTATCTCAATCACTCATAAAAACAGATGAGATAAGCCTAACTAGGGGAGTGCACCCATTATATAATTACATTGCAGAATATCATTTCTCACTATATCCATCCATCCCCCTATTCCATTTTAGTGACCCTTGTCTTTGATCATCACCTTCATAAGTGTTGAAGTTACCACCTCTATGTGACTCATATCTTATACACATTCAAAATGTTGGATGCGGGATTGTAGTTGTACAAGATTAAAGGGACCTGGTCTTTGGATTCAAAAGGTTCCAAGCAGTGAAAGAGGTAATTGTATTGTACTATTTCATTACACTAATCGAAAAATTGACATCTTTCCCTCCCCCATATCAAAGTGTTCAATGGTTAATTGTTGACTTGTAGAAAGTTGTTCATTGATTATAAGTGACATTGTTCAATATTATCAATGTTATATATATATATATCTGTGTGACCCATATCTTATACACATTCAAAATGTTGGATGCGGGATTGTAGTTGTACAAGAGTAGAGGGGCCTGATCTTTGGATTCGAAATGTGCTAAGTAGTGGAATAGTTAATTGTATTGTACTATTTCATTGCACTAATGGAAAATTTACATCTTTCCCTCCCCCATATCAAAGTGTTGAACGGTTAATTGTTGACTTGTAGAAAGTTGTTCATTGATTACAAGTCACATTATTAAAGCTTATATATATATGTGTGTGTGTGTGTGTGTGATTTTATATGATTTGAATCTCTCTCTATAGTCAAAATATTTTGAGGAAGGGTGTTTTTTTTTTCGGTCCTGATATTGATACCAAGGAGTGGATTGAAGGAGCCCATAGGAGTAGCGAAGATCAACTTCTGAAAAATGTGCTTCTCTTCTCTACTTTACTCCTCCTTTCTTGTTTACTTACTTTTTTTTGCCATGAAGAGTGTTGTAACTACCCTTCTATGAGTCTAATCAGCCTATAGAATCAACCATTAGGTCAAATTCCATCTAACTAGTATGTTGATGACATGCCCTAGTCATTAGGAAGACTTTATGTACAACAACACCCAAGGAAGGTAGTTAATTTAGATGTTCCAAGGGATGGAGCACGAAGACATGGGTTCACTAGGGTTCCATTGAATATGGGTCACAAAGGCTTCGAGGAGTAGGAAAAATTCATTTTACACATTGCATTACTCCTTACTGGTAGTGTATTTGACAAATGCATATTTAAAAAATGGAAATGGACATAGAAAAAGTAGTTTTATACTATACGATTAATACATACCAAATTTCATTTAAATTTGGGTTTACATGATATTTAAGGTTATGCAACTTGTGTTGTAGTCAAAGTTTCAATATATGAAGATGAAAAACACTCTCTTAAAATGTCCTACATACACCCACACTAAATATCAGTTTCAAACTTTTTGTGTGCTTTTTGTTCAATATTGACCTTCCTAATATTTTAACTCATCAAAATTATGATTTAGGAGTTTCTCTCAAAGTTTTTTGGCACAAGAATAAAATTATAAATAAAACCAACTAGTTCCCTACCTTTTTTTCTAAAGGTCTAATAAACCAATTTTAGTCTTAGTGAATGTTACTAACCACCATCATAATCATCTAAACATATATAATATATTAGTATTATTTTTTATTTTGTAAAGAGATGTTGATAAAATGTTTAATATTATAATAATGACATGAAGTAAACTATTAAGTTCTCTTTGTTAACACCCAAAAAGTGCTTACTAGATCATTTCCTTATTCACATGACCCATTTGTCCACTTTTCCACCATTTGAGCCTCTAAAGCCATCAAAAGGTCACCAAAAGACCATAATACACCCGTTTTCCGCCTCAAAATGAATATTTTCCCTCAAAAAGCATAAAAAACCCTCAAAAAGGGTCCAGAATTCTCAAAAATATTAAAAGGGAATAAAAATATTCAAAATGTTCAAAAAAGGAAAAATGAGGGGAAAAGGTACCTAACCCATGTTGGTCAATACCATTGGTTTCCTCAAAACCATAATGGTATTCCCCACCACCAAAAACTATAAAAAGGTGGTAGGGGCTCCTCACTTTCCATCCATCTATCATCCTATCCTCACGCTGTCAAAATCTCCCCTAAGACTTTTGGCCATTTTCAACATCTTGGAGAAGAGACCTTTGGAGCTTGGAGCTACTCACCCTTGGAGTTGCTCAACATCACATCCTCACCATTTGAGGTATCTTAATACAAAACATCTATTCTTTTATTTCTTGTTATTTCTATGAATCATTTTTAAATTTATTTGTTATATGCACATGTTAGTTTAGATTTATATTTAATTCATAATCGTTTTTGCTTTCTATATTGAAACTGCTATCACATTGTTGATAGGTGCCCATTGCACAAAGCTTGGTTGCAAAACCAAGCCAACGGTTTTTGGCGACTCCGCTAGCTTCGAATTCTTAGATCTTGATTTTTTTCTTTAGAATTTATTTTTTGTTAGTTTTAATCTTTTTAATTCATAGATCTGCCATCCTAGATAGCAGATCCATTGTTGTTCTAGATCTTAGCCCTTTCTATTGCCATTAACAGCCTGAAAATTCCATTTTCGGGTTCACTTTTCAGCGTCCGTTTTTCAGCTTTCGCCTCACAGATTTTCTCTTGATAGTTGCGCGGCTCATCGCGACCTCGCGGCCCTTTTCCGTGCAGCGCACCGCGGCCTCGTGGCCATTTTATGCATTGCACATCGCAACTTCGCGGCCATTTTTTGCACTGCACATCTCGGCTTCGCGGCCATTTGTCGCGTTGCACATTGTGACTGTGTGACCAAAACCCGTGCTGCACATCGTGGCTTCGCGGCCATTTTCCGCGCTGCACATTGCGACTGCGCGGCCGAAACCCATGCTGCACATCACGGATGTTTCCCCAAAACCCGCGATGCTGTCATTTTGAATTCGGCCAATTTTTTAGAAAATTCTTTGCTGTATTTTTTTCCCATTTAGCCTATTTTACAGCATTATTTTTTTTGCATTTTTACAACCATACTAAATATTTTTCTATTTATATATGCTCCATAAAAGTCTTTTTAAGAATTTTCAGTAATTGAAAGAAAGATTTTCTGCATTCTATTTAGATCAAAGGTTTTACTGTTTATTTGCTCAATAATTTGCCCAAGCAATTTTTTTTAAGAGATCCATTTATTTCTTAAAGTATTTATGTTATTTACTTCCCTTTAAATTATTTCAAAGATCCATTATTTTTTAATAGTTTTTCAAGCATTTACATTTCGAAAGCACCTTTATTTTTTGCAAATTGGAAGCATCCTTTTCTTTCATTTGTAATCAATCGCCCAAGCGAGGCAAATCAATTTCAGTTCAATAATCACACATGCACCCAATCTGCCACATTATTTAAACTGAACCTTAAAATCTACCTTAACTCAACAAACTTTTTAACCCCACTTGGGGAGCACTTAAAAGAATCTTGTAGTTAGGTAGAATTGAGGGGATAGGTGTACCAATAACACCCCTCAATTATTTACATTTGAGACATAGTGGTTGTCTTTACGGTCCCAAACATCCCTTATAATTTTGACACGGTTATCAACCAATTTATCGGGAAGGCCTCTCCCTTAGGAGGGTTGAAGTAGCCAGACTGGTTCTGGAAGTCTGAGTGGAATACCGCAATCCATTTAGTAACCGAAGGATACCTTTCAAAGTTCTCGGTGTACACCCGTATAGGGGTACAGCGACAATAGAACCAAACTATAGATTCACCCAACCGAACGTGTCATGAACAAGGTATCATAGTTTCCACTCTTTACGATTGTCTACCCGGTGTCCCTCTCGATAGGGGGATATCTATCCGTTGATTCAACACTCTATATTATCTGACTTGGATTTCATCACCTTGCAAAGAATATCGTTTTTTGACTCACAATACTTCTAGTTAGGTGTTTGCATGATACAATACCCACCTTTGGTCTAGTGAGCACCACTTTTTTCTAGGAACTGTTTGACTTTTGGTATTCTGACCACTTTGTTGGATCCCTCCACTTATTATAGCACAGCTGTTATAATAAGTGCTTTTGAGGTTGGTTGTTGGCCTGAGAGCCTTGATTTTTTCACTCCCCTCTTGCACTCATTGTTGCACTAGGGTTTCAAGTTTTTTACATCACCACCTTCCACAAAATTTTTTAAATATTTCTCACCATTGAGAATTTAAGACGATCTCGCCGTCTTCAGGGTGAACCCCCTCAGTTCGGTACACTTGGCTCTACACGTTATAGACATAGAGCCTTATCCCTTGAATCGAAACATCATCGGCCAAGAACACAGTCATCCGATTTTAGCGCGCTTCACTTCACATCCGATTCTGAGGCTGAATCCGAAAACCCTACTGAAATATCACCAACCAACCCCATGGTTGGATCACAATACGACCCCCTCTTCACCAGTGCTATTGGAGATACATCAACAAACCCTTCTACTACTGTGACACCCATGGTAACAACAACCCCTTTAGGCATGCCTAATATAGGGGCCACTCCACCTTTAGGTATGCCCAACACAAGACTACCTCCTATTATGGGTATGCCCAACATAGGAATCACACCCCCTCTCATTACCACAACCTAGATCCCAGGAATTCTTGGCACTATTCCTAACCCCTCTGCAACCCATGTTGCACTTAGGAGCACTGGCCCATCCCACACCACAACGGTTGGAGGACACATACCTTCAATCCCTAGCATACCCTTAGGGGCTACTGGACCACTACATAATGCCACCATTAACAGTTATGTCCCAGTCACTACGCCACACCCATCTGCTAGTTTAACATACATGGCTAGTCTGAACTTACCGGACCTAGCCAGGTTAACCAGTGATCCTATCAGACACAACCCTACATGGCCACCCATGCCTACAAAGCTCCCCTCGGACATCCCCAAGTTTGAAGGAAAACCTAGGGAGGATCCCAAAAACCACATAATGTCATTTCACCTATGGTGTTCATCTAACTCCATAGTGGATGACTCCATTAGATTAAGACTGTTGCAATAAACGTTCACTGGCTCTGCAGCCAAGTGGTACATTGAACAACCGCATGGGACCCACCATACATTTACGTCCCTCACCTCCACTTTCCTTCAGTTTTTTCAGCTACCTATACGCTATGATGCAGGAGTTGAAATACTATTGTCTTGCAGACAAAACATAGATACCCACATCACCGACCATATCCATGAATGGCGCAAGCATCGTAGCCTCTGCAAGATAAAACTGGATGACCGTATATTTTTGGATTGGTTTCTCAAATAACTCCTACCCCTCATAGCGAAAGACGTATCTTTTGAACAACCCCAGTTAGAAGAAGAAGCTATCTTAAAAGCTCAACAGTTCGACCTGATTTATGCCCAGTCAGGCTATCTCTACACCATCATACCAGACGCCCCACAAGGCGATTCTTCACGCGGTGACGCTCCGGGGGCATCACATGCCGCTGATGGTATTATCGGCCAAGTCATGGCACAAAATAAACCTTTTAGCATGGTGAGCACCATAAATTCCCCAAACCTCTCTAGGGGTACATCTAATTTTGGAGCAACAACTTCGTACGCTCCAACAAATCAGACTAATCACACTCATGGACCCTCTTGTCCACAACATTTCTATGGGAAAGTGCCATCGAAATATGTACCACCCACATACTATAACCAACCGGCTACCTAGAACCCAATTCATTTACCATCCCAACCAATGTATTACCCCCAGCAAGCTACACCAGATAACCCAACACTTCCAATAGCTCAGGGTTACCAAAAACCCCAGCAGGCAAATGGACCTCCTCCAGCCCTACCAGCTTATTATCCACTGCAACCTGGTCTCACACATGCGGCACCCCAAAATCCTCCCACTACTCAAGGGCAAGTGTACACACAACACAATTAGCCCCAACACCAAAATAACCAACGCAACCAGGGCGGACAACAAAACCGCAGAAGAGGATGTAACCGCCGCAACAACCAACAACATAATCAAGGTCCACCACCACCCAATCCTCCAAATAATAACAACATTGCTCCCCCAAACCAGAATCCTGATCCTCATCCCAAGCAGGCGAAAAACAATAACCTGAGAATAAACCATCCATGTTCTATATGTGGAGTCTATGGCCACTACACTCACAACTGCCCCCATTTAGAGAAAGCTCGTAAGCTTTGGGCTGACGATGCCCAATTCCAAGGCCATGCTAGATAGCTAGCTCCACTTAATCAATTGCAACCCATGATATTGCAAAACACATTGCCAAACCAGGGAGTAGTAAATGCTCGCCCAATGGATCCCCCATAAGGATCTGCTGCACCTTAGCAGCAAATCACCTATGCCGCAACTGATTATCAGCATACAGATTCAGGCACACACTATTTATTAATGATGTCATCCAATGAGATCAACCTCCAGTCTCACAGGAATCAGTACGGCCCACCCTCGGAAACTCCTCCCACTGACGCATCCACCTCCCTTCCATCAGATCAACCACTATGCATACCAAATATGCCGTTGGACGGAGGACCTAAAATCCCTCGCATCCCTTTGCAAAGGATTAACAACAATCCTAATGCTCGTGCAACATCCAATTATAACATCATGGAAGATTTAGCACAATCCCCCGCAGCTATGTCTACTTTAAAGGTATTGAAAACATGCCCTGCACAATGAAAACTACTACTATCCACCATCGGAGGAGTAGACCCTAATGACACACATATGATGGCTTTCGACTTAGACCAAGCCGAACCTCGATTTCCATCAAATTTGGCTTTCCAAGTATCCATAAACATTTGAAACCTTGTTGTGCATCGATGCATCATCGATGAAGGAGCTTCAACCTGCTTTATGTCCACTCTTGTGTGGCAGAAACTTGGCTCCCCCACTTTACAACCATCCACCACAGCATTACGAGCTTACGACGGGTGCTCAGCTCAACCACAAGGCCTCTTAGCGAATGTACCCATAGAACTAGGCAGCAAATTAGTTCTCATCGACATCGAAGTGATCAATGCCCAGCTCGACTACAACCTCCTTCTTGGACGTAGCTATATGTACAAAATGAAATCCGTCGCTTCATCTGTGTTCCACCTCATGATGTTCCCACATGAAGGACGCATTATCAAGATTGATCAACTCACATATTATGATCCTAACGCCCCCATAGCCCCTCAAAATGTGCTACCAATGATTGAACAAACCGTTCAAACTACACCGACATCATTTGTCTCGTCAATTGATCCTGGAATCTACACCAAGTCACTTATGACTTCCACATTTCCATCGATCCCACCACCTTTACCGATAACAAAAACATCTGATTTGTGCACCCTATCGCACACCACACAACAACCTTCGTCACTACCACAAACATCCACAGTGACTACTCATATTGGAACAATGCCAATTCATACTATCCCATTATTGTTCCCATTTTCCGGAGTTGTCAGTTCGCTAGTAATGGCTACACTCAACCTTCCTGGTTTAACATTAGGGATACCTGTATGGTACTTACCTGCTCCGAGCCCCCCACCAACTCTGACTATTATTTTACAACCGGTACAACCTATCCCTACTACCAACCACCCAACCCCTCCTGTCACTCATATGCAAAACAGACCACCCCCAATAGTGACTACGACATCAAAATCTAGAAACGTCCCACCTCCATTATGAAACACAGGGGGCAGAGGCCCACAAACTTATAACACTGGACCCATAACGCGTACCCCCCCAGCAACCCCCAAGGTAGCCAAGAACCCCCCAACTATTTGCATTCCCCCTAAGTGCTTGTTGTGTGACGACGTAGGCCATGCCACTCATCAATGTCCATAATTACCTGCACTCCAAGAACACATGAATATGTTGGATGATGACACCAAAAATCCAGTTATAAGACTTGAGCCACCTCCTCAACCTCGTGACAAAACGCTTCACACTAACCACGCTTGTGCGATATCCGGCATTTATGGCCATTATTCACACCACTTCCCTAATCTCCCAGATTATAGAGCAGATTTATACGAGATGAACAATGCCAACTTAGAGATATCTCCTCCCCTCATCAAGGAGATCTACCCTCCGAAATCATCTTCTTCGGAAGAAATCAATACCATCTATATGATTTCAACCACATACAAACCCAAACCCGTTGATTTATGGTCTGATTACTTTCGTACTGATGAGCAAATTCTAGAAACACTCACTGCCCCAGACTACCCTTGGGACAATATGCACCATCGATCATACTTCCTCCCTGAGGCGTCTACATCCACCGCGGAAAACCAACTATCAGTCGAATCAAAATATTTTCTACCAAATAAGGTTGATTGGTTCAAAGACCCCATCCCAACACCAAATTCCTTCGAAGAGGGAAATATGTCCAACATTTCCCCTATTATACAAATCGACATTTCCACCACACCTAGAAAACCTGAGCTCATCTTGCTAGGTGCATCATGCACTCAAGTGGAGACTCAGGCATATAAGAAACTCTTCCAAGAGTTTCGTGATGTCTTCGCCTGGTCTTACACTGAGATGCTTGGCATCGATCCTAACATTGTGGAACATCACATCAACACTTGGCCCAATGTGCCTCCTGTCCGACAGAAACAATGCCCAATTCACTCGTCTAAGCTCCTAGCTGTTAAGGCTAAGTTGAGAAACTCCAAAAAGCAGGATTCATATATCCTATTGCCTACACCACCTGGGTTTCAAACCTAGTTCCAGTAAACAAGAAAGTGGGCACCATACACATTTGTACTGATTTCCGATACCTCAACCTCGCTTGTCCCAAAGACAACTTCCCCACACCATTCATTGACCAACTAATCGATGAATGTGCAGGGCATGAGGTCCTTTCTTTTATGGACGGTTTCTCCGGATATAACCAAATCAAAATCCGTAAAGAAGATCAATACAAGACAACTTTCACTACCCCATGGGGCACCTTCGCCTATCGCGTCATGCCTTTCGGTCTCAAGAATGCTGGAGCCACTTTCCAACGCGCCATGACTTATTACTTCCACGATTTACATAGAATCATAAAATTTTATCTAGACGACCTTACCGCTCGATCTAAGAAACGATCTGACCATTTAGATGACCTTCGACAAGTTTTCTTGCGTTGTCGAAAATACAACATCCGCTTGAACCCACTCAAGTGTGTCTTTTGTGTTACAGCAGGTCACCTGCTGGGGTTTGTCATTTGAGAAAAAGGCATCACTATAGACCCCTTGAAAGTCCAAGCCATTGTAGACTTATCGTCACCCCGTACATTAAGACAACTTCAAAGCCTTCAAGGGAGGTCCAACTTCCTCCGCCGCTTTGTCCCTGACTATGCCACGACGGTCCACAGTTTCCTTCGACTACTACATCTACATACCCATTTCATATGGGACCAACAAGCAGAATCAACTTTCAACGACTTAAAGAAAGCACTCATGAACGCCCCGTTGATCTCTCCTCTAGATTTCACAAAATATTTCACCCTCTATGTTTCAGCATTCGAATATGCCGTATCTAGAGTTCTTGTCCAAGAAGATACTGCTCTCTAAGAGCATGTCATCTACTATGTGAACTAGACCTTATCAGGACCACCCCTCCGCTACGCTACCCACATGAAGAGAAGATGGCCCTCGTCGTCGTGTTTTCAGTACAAAAGCTGCAACATTACATTCTCCTCATCCACACCACAGTTGTAGCCAATTCCAATCCAATGGTTTACCTCTTGACATGTTGCCTCCTTCAAGGCCATGTAGCTAAATGGGTGATTATCCTGCAAGAATACGACCTAACTTTCAAAACCCCAAAGAGCACCAAGGCCCTAGCACTCGCTTAACTCATCACAGATCTCCCATCCTCTTCGTCATCACCCGCTATCCAAACACACCTCATTGACGACCACATTTTCATCATTTCCTCTGACGACCCATGGTACAGCAACATCTTAATCTACCTCCGCACACAAAAATTTTGACCCAACATTGATTGTGACGGACGTCGTTGTATATGACACCACACCCCCCGATATCTCCTATTAGGCGATGTACTTTATCGACCCGGTGTCGATACCATATTACGACGCTGCCTATCTCATGACGAAGCAGAACAAGTCCTTAATGAATGCCATAGCGGTGCCTGCAGAGGCCATTTCTCTGTCATGGTCACCGCCCAAAAGATCATCCGCACAGGTTACTTTTGGCCCTCATTATTTACTGATTGCATCACCGCAGTAAAACATTGTCAAAACTGCCAACTGTTTTTCCCCCAAGGCAAGAACCCCACCCGCCCCCCTTCATCCAGTCGTCACTGTTGGACCATTCTGCAAATGGGCCATCGAATTCCTAGATTGCAATCCCACGTCAGTTGGCGGTCATAAACACATCATTGTGGCCGTAGATTATTTCACCAAATGGGCGGAAGCCATGCCAAATTACAATTGCAAAGCCGACACCGCATCACGTTTTTTCCTCAACCATGTTATCGCTCGTTTTGGAGTGCCAAAGCAACTCATCTCATACCACAGCTCTCACTTTGAAGATGCCATTTGGAGAGAATTATCAACCCTACTAAAATTTGAACACCATTTCTCCTCCATCTACTACCCGCAAGGGAATGGCCAAGTCGAAGCGATTAACAAAATTTTGAAGACCATCCTCCAGCGCACTGTTGAAAAACACAAATCAAATTGGCATCACATGCTCTTCCTGCCACTATGGGCATCCCGCACATCAACCAAAACTGCCACCGGTTTTACCCCTTTCCATCTAGTTCATGGTGTCGAATCCGTCCTCCCCATTGAGTGCCAGATTCCAGCCCTACATATGGCCGTTGAAATCCTACCGGACACTTCCCCAATTGAGCAACGCTTACTACTTCTGGAGCAAGCTGATGAATATCGGTGCACAGCCCTCCAAACCATGGAAGCAGCCAAGAACCGATCCCAACTGAGTTACGACAAACATGTCCACCCAAGAACCTTTACTGAAGGGGACCTTGTCCTCACCTATGATTAAGCTCATGACAAAACCGGAAAAGGAAAGTTTGTGTCCATGTGGCAAGGCCCATACATTATACATACCTGCCTTGGACAGGGGGCATACATTCTGACCGATTCAGAAGGAAACCCCCTATGCAACCCACACAATAGGTTGTACCTCAAGCAATTTTACCCATAGAAAATATGATGGACACCACCGTCCATAATTGTACAGTCTTATTTTGTTTTTTACAAAAAATACAAAAACCTAAAAATTTGTTTTTCTTGCATGACCACAGATGGATCCTGTTCCACTTTTCTACATTGGTTTCGCTGAGGGTGCAAGCCGTTGGTCCCCCAATCTCGCCTCCACAGATTGGGTAATATATTCCCCTTCACATGAGTTGATACACATCGACGGAGTGTGCATAGGTGTCGCCACCAACAACCAAGCTGAATACGATGCCATGACCAGTCTTATGGCCGCTGCTCTCCAAATGAGCATAAGTCACCTTAACGTTTTTTTGGACTCACAACTCCTTGTTTCCAAACTCAACAATGATTACCAGGTACGCGATCGCTGTCTTTTTAGAAAATTCCTGCACACTAAACAAATGGTTTGACAGTTTGAATCCATTTCATTCACACATGTCCCACGGAATCTCAACAGTGTAGTAGACCATATGGCCAACAACATTGTTGATTGGCACACCAATCCAACCATGTAGTAAATACAAAAGGTGCATCCATGTGCATAACATGTGCCTCCACATGCATATACAAAATTACAAACTGCATCCACGTGCATAATATGTGCCTCCACAGGCATATACAAAAATTAAAATGTTGCATCCACATGCATAACATTTGCCTCCACAGGCAAACAAATAGACAATAAATGCATCCATGTGCATACATGACTATATACCAAAACATATATATACATATAATCATATAGTCAACATGTCATAGGTACCCTTAGCACCCAATATACCAAAATACATAAGCCGTACAAAAATTACTTCCCCATATGCTCATCAGCATTTGGGGGCAGATACAAGATCATCTAATCATCATGGTCTCCGGGCTCCTTTGGCGCCACCTCCATTGGCCCCGCCGGATCATGTCGAGCCCGAACCCTCCTCTCCGCCGGCCCCGTTGGATCATCCCACACCCGAATCCTCCCCTCCACCGGCCCTGCCGGATCATGCCGAGCCCAATCCCTGCACTTAGCCACCACCAATGCTACTCTAAGCAGGATAGAGCGCCACTCACGAGGCGCATCAAAAAAACACTCGACGATGTCCCAATCCAATTCCCTCAACCCATCCTCTGGAAATCCTACCAGGATCATGTCCAGTGTCTCTCGTACGAACTCAACGGCATCATCTCGAGGCCCAGCTCCTCGACCACGAGGCCCAACTCCTCGAGTATGAGGAGGCAGTACCGCTATAGGAGGTGGAACGACCACCATCGCTTGTCCCCTATGAACCACATGATCGGTCGATGGTACAGGACAAACATCTGCACAATCACGCAAGTGAACCATCATATCAATATCTCTAACTATAATCATAACAAAAACATCTAAAAAACACATGATATAGTAGAGAACCAAACACAAAAACATACCATCCAAACCCCAGGCCTGTCCCTGGGCTCGAGGCATCTCCAGATCTCCTCGATAATCCATACCAGCATACGGATAGTCATCAATTAGCAGGGGGATATTCTCCCATTGCTCATACATATCCTGTGAAAAGAACCCGTGGATACCACCACCACCACGGGGCATCATCTGCCCCCACCGCACCATACGCGGCTCACTCACCAACCTGTCTCGAACCGACACCTGTGGCCATAAGGTCGGTACATGTTGGGGCCTAGGCCGCAGCTATGGTAAAGCTTTGAATTTTGAGGAAAAAGCACAAGTGTTGAAAGGAAAGTGCTAATTTTGAGAAAGCACCAATTTTGGGCAGAAGTAAACAGTGCACAGTACGGTGCCAGATGGACGAGCTCAGCGCAGATTACGGGCCGGAAATCATGGAGCTCGCGTGCACACGTCATAGGAGAATGAATGTGGCCGAGTAGAAAGCTCAGGTACCACAATAAATGAAGCGACGGAATAGAGGGCTCAGCTACCCTCATTAAGGCTAAGTATAGAAGTTATGGTTTCTCTGATCAAGGAAGAGCAACGGACCAAAGCATTGAAGGCGAAAGACAAGGAACGGTGAATGATGAAGCGGCGCCCATACCCACAATCTGTGCCGAAAGTCACGGAACCTGCAAGAAGCTGCGACGTGACTGCAAGCGGCGCCTACGGTACACCTAGCCATGTCCGCGGTTAGGGTTTTTGGGGATTACTACTGGGAAAGGCCCACAGTTTTGTAAAGGCGCGACCCTTAGGGCCACCTATATATATGTGTAATTGTAAAGGTTAGACGTTAGTTAGCTAGCCATTAGATGCTTTAGACATAAGAAGGTTAGATGTTAAGAGGAGTGATAGCTGTGGAGCTAGTCACCGAGTTGCAGACAGTCTGAGTCGACGTCTGAACCATTGTAATCTCTGTAGAAGAAGAGACTAGATCTAGAGAAGGGCTCCCAGCTGTGTGTGTGGAGTTTCCTGGAAAGATCTAAGGCTGCAGCTGAGTGCGCAGCGTATTGTGTAATTCCTATTCTGAGATTAATATAAGATACACTTCCCGTGGACATGGTTTCCCCGTGGAGGTGAACTACATAATTCTCGTCGTTATGATGCTGTGTTGCGTGAATGCATGTTTTAGTTTACTATCTGTGTTTACATGAATGTTTCATTGTCTTTATGAATGAGTATATAAAGCAAGTCCTTGAAGCCCCCTTAGAAGTTATTCTCACGCACTATTGAAGGAGTCGATAATAACACTATCGCCGCAGTGCTTAGGGAATGCGTTACTGCGCTGGGCGCGTGAGCATAAATGATACATAGAGTATCGACATAGAGGGTAATTGCCTCATGCGCAGGAGCGGTGATACCACGTAGCTAGGCTGGTAAGTGTGAGCTTTAGCGCTATTGCACAGAGAGGTCTGCAGAAGAGTAAGACGTACCGCTTTGAGGAATATTCCAGAGAGAGAGAGGGAGAAGATTGCAGTCTCCGCGTCGCCTAGGTTAAGGAAGCCTGATTCCTTAGGCCCCCATAGCCACTTCGGGTGAGACCTCGAGCTGCTACGCAACTCGTTGCCGAGAGGGCCAGTGCGCCAAGGGGTTTTGTTGCTGCGCCTCATTAAAACCTGGGTCTGCTCAGAAAGCAGTCAACAAATGGTTCCGTTTCCTTGAGACTTATTATTCTGGCAACGTGTGAGATACTGCTTAAGCCAACAAATGGTTCTGTTGCCTTGCGACTTGTTTCCTTGAGATTGCTCAGCAAACAAATGGTTTCGTTGTCGGCTTCAACCATATTATTTTGAAGGCAATGTGCTACTGGAATCCTACAGCTAAAGAAATTCAAGACTGGTTTGATTTAAAGGCTAGAGAGTTCGCTGAACGAGAAAATAGAAGCTCTAGGCTTCAGACATAAGACTGGTTGCAGAAGTATATTTATACCGACCTTCACAAAATTTTCTTTGTCACATTTGCACTTGAGTTGCATGCGTGGGTAGCCAAGCTAGAAGATATTAGACCCGTTGTGCATGTTGATCAACCCGTCGCTTGGACGCCTGAGCTAGTTAACATTTTGAAGCGGGTAGATAATTCTGTGTCCCGCGCAGTAGAATTTTGGTTGAACATTCTGTTTGAAGGCTTCATCACCGAGTTTGCAGTAGATACGAGAAAGAGTTTCAGCGAAGCTGAGAGGAGCTTCTTCAGAGCACACAGGGGTAAGTTCTTAAATTCTCTGAACTTATGGATTAAAATGCTTCTGTATGAAAATGGAAAACTATGCATAGCTTCCGATGAATAGCATAGACAAGTAATGTCCGCAGATTCTGATAGTGATCTTGAACTTAATGGTTGCACTCGTAGTGGAAAACACTATAAAGTAGGCCTTGACTAACATTCTTTTGAGTCTAGCCTAGAAGATAGCCAAGTTCCTAGAGCGGGCCATATAGAGAGACAAGGGAGTGTTCATATCCCTTATCACCCTTTTACACGGAAAAAGCCAGACGGGGCTCAATATAACCCCACAGTAACACCTTCTAGTAGTCCGCACGGTACTTCTAGTACCTCAGCACCACCTTTTTTTAACCATCCCGGAGGCAGTGCTACAACACCTCCACCTCAACCTTGCGCAAGAAGGATGGGTGATGACATGAAGCTACCAACTTTTAGAGGAATAGGGCTAGAAGACCCTGAGCAGCACTGGTTCCTATGTGAAGCCATTTGGACAATTAAGCAAATTAATGATGATGCTGTTAAGTTGGTTCAGTTAGCAACCACACTAAGAGAAAGAGCCTTAACCTGGTTAATGAAATACTCAGCAGCACAGAATAGGATGCTTGCTGATGTAAGAAATGCTATGATTAGAGAATTCAAGAAACCTAAATCAGAATCACAATGTATAACCGAGCTCAAAGACATAAAACAGTTACCCACAGAGTTAGTATGGGACTTTGACCAGAAGTTCAAAGCCTTGATAGATCAAGTAAGCTTTGAGTTTGCACCGCAGCAGCATAAGGAATGGTTCATTGCTGCACTGCTTCCACACATTAGACTTCCTCTTATGCAATAGAATATCACTACTCAGGAACAAGCTCTAGAGATGGCTATGAAACTAGAAGCTTCACCAATTTCTGGAACAAGCAACGATGTTGCACAGTTGCAGAACCAATTAGCAAACCTAACCTTGCAAGTGCATGATATTAAGAAAGGAAAGGATGTTAAAGAAGAAATTTGGTGTACAAAATGTAAAGCGCAAGGTCATTGAAAGGACCATTGTCCCATTTTCATAGAGTATATTGCAATTGGAGCACCTAACCCTTTACCACAGGCCCAGGGGCCTTGGTGTGAAATCTGTAGAACTAGAGGTCACAGACCACAAGAATGTCACTTGTTACAGAAATACATACAAACTCCAAAAAATCTATATTGCAATTTCTGTAAATCAGTAGGCCATGATGAGAACAATTGCAGAGCATATGACCTCATGATGGAAAGGAAACATGATGTTTATAGAGTACAGTTAGAGGCACAAGGACCCACAGCAGGTCCACAGTATGACCAAGCTCGCGAAGGCCGAGGAGGAAATTATAGGGGTCGCAGACGAGCAGTAGGTTTTGGTCGAGGAAGAGGACAGATCACTTTTTATAATTGCGGAGCTCAAGGTCATTATGCAAGGGATTGCCAAAATCCTGCCACCATCTGCAGATACTGTAAATATTATGATCATGTCATTGAACAATGCCCTCAGTTGATGGCTAAGATGCAAGCAAAGACGCCACAGGTCAATCAGAATATTCAGTTGATTGGAGCAGAAAGAAGAGAACTAGATCCTACAGTTAATATAGTGACACGCAGTGGAGCAACCACTGGTGTGCCAGAGTTGGGAACTGGAAAGCAGGCGACGCAATGGGTGCGCCGCGCTAATATGAAACTAGCCCCGCTTGACCTGCAGAAGCAAAAAGAAGCATTCAAGCAAGATCAAGAGTACTTCTCAGATCCGCAAGCTTCAACTTCCGTTGCAATTCCGCATAATGATATCAGATCCCAAGTGCTAAGACAAGACAACCTGGTGCAAGAACAGGCCACTACATCTAGAAGGCCTGATGATGAGGAGAATGCACTAGGCAGTGTCCATGCTTTCTTGAGAAACTGCTTAAAGTTGTTGTGCAATGAAAAAGAAACTATGGAACTTCAACACCTATTAGATAAGTGTCAACATTCTGCTTCGATGAATACGCCGCAGCGTGCTGTTCACCAGATTGGGAGTCATACTAGAACTGGAAAAGAGATGAGGCTCACAGCGCAGATCGGACCATTTGAAATGGACGAATTCATTTTAGATTTAGGCTCAGAAGTTAATGTTCTCACCGTGCAGACATGGGAACAGATGGGTAGCCCTCAGCTTACAAGATCTCCTATCCAGCTAAGACTTGCGAATCAACAATGAGTCTCTCCATTGGGCAGACAACCCAATGTACCTATTGATATTGAAGGAGTAAGAAGTTCTGCAGACTTTGAAGTAATCAAAATTCTGAATGATAGTAGACCTTACCCAACACTTTTAGGCATAGACTAGGCATTTGATAATTTGGCTGTCATTAATTTGAAGAAAGATAGATGACCTTTGAAGATGATCAGATTAGGTTCATTGCACCGATTGATCCCATTCAAGGACCAAGGTATATTGAACCCATTCGGGCAGAAGAAGAAGTGCGCCACATGGAAAGTTTGTATCAGATCACTACTAGTCATAGTGAGTATGTCAATCCCATAGAGGACGGCGATATCAGCTGGCGATGCGATAGCTCATGCACATCAGATTCAGAAGCAGGACTGGAAAACTGGCAGAATCGCTTACATGAGGTTTCTGCAAGGCGTTGCGCCATGATGACTAAATCAATTCGATGGATTGGCATAGAATTGAATAACACTCCAATTTTTGATGGTTTAACTGAAGTAAGTGAATTCATACATACATATGAACAACAACTTCCATATTAGCAGCGCATACAAGCTTTGGATGTAGCACTGCGCGCTACACCCGCAAGATGGTGGGGTGCGCATAAAGAGAATATTCACACATGGCAAGACTGTCGCAGATTGATACTGCGCAGATTTCAGGAAACTACATCAAAAGTGTTGCACAAATATGATGGACAGAGTGACCCTAGGTCACACGTTGAAGCATGTATTCAGCAATGGTCAGATATTCCAGAAGATGAGTGGGTTCACCTATTCATTCACACGTTGGATACAGTTCCAAAGAACTGGTACACTGAAACAGAATTGCACAGAGGCACTATCACTTGGCCTCTTATGATAGAAATTTTTCAACTTACCTTCAGCTTTGAGTCAGAACATCCAAGCATCGACCATGATTTAAAGTGTATTAAAAAGAAGGTATTTGAACAATGTCCATCACCAGAATATTCCCAACCGGATTGGGCTGTCCAGATAGAACATGCCCTGGAATGCTATAATTTCACCACTGGAGAAGAGGAGGATGATCCTCACAACATCAATATTCCAGAATCAGAAGGGACGCGCAATGTTGAAGGTCCTCAGCTTTGTTGAGATATTGTAACTTCAAAGAATATTATATTTGTACTTTATTATTCTGGAGATGTTTCATTCCTCCTTGAAGATCTTATTGTATGTGGTAACTTGGGTTATTAGACTTCCCTAGTGGGGGTCGGCCCTGTATGTGTTATGTGGGTCAAAGGGTTATTAGACCCACCATGTGGGGGTCGTCCCAATCAGTTATAATGGGGTATTTAACCTAATGGTTAAATACGAGCCTACATGTACTTGTGTAAAATACATATCAAAGTAGTGTATAAATAGAGGAGGTGTGTTCCTCATTATACACACTCACTCACTTGAGGATAGCACACTTGTGGAGGAGAGGTATGCTATTGTGGAGGAGGAGATCACGTCTCAGGGTTTCATCTTTGTATATTGCTGGTCATCTATATTGAGGAAGCTTTGCTGGGTTTTCTACCCCATGAGGGTTTCCCAGGATAAATCTCTGTCTCTTGTGTTTATGTTGTGCTTGTTGTTTCTTCAGTGATCCTGTATATGCTATTATTGTGAAATGGAATGTAATGCTGCTATTTTATTTCTTAGCATATTAAATATTAACATGGTATCAGAGCTAACCTGAAGGAAGGCAAGGTATGGCACTTACGACACTTGCTTTACTTACGACAATTTGAAGGTTAGGGTTTTATATAGCAAAAACCAGTCATCGTGTAATTTTCGCTATAAATACATTTTGGAGAAGGTTCAGGATCTGAAACCTTTACAGGTCGTATATAACATCTCCAGGTATCTTGTGTCCAAAGGGCACCCTCAGATTCGTTGTACTTTGTAAGTTATGATCAGTACAAGTTAGGGTTTCTGCCTCTTCCAGATCTCAGTCAAAATCAGGTGACCTAGGCAAAAAGGTCATAACTTGAGCTAGGAAGCTCCAAATGAAATTTCATAAAAAGTGACAGGTATTAAACAGACTGTACTATCTCAAGAAACGTTTTCAGAGGCCGAATCTGAACCAGTGACACGTGGCACGCCGTACAAGTGCGCTCTCCTATTTTATCCCTTAAACAGGTCACGTTGCGACACTTGGCATAAATCTCTCTCAGAGAGTCCAATTGAGGTCAGAACTATCAAGATGGAATGATAACAGGGCGATATATCTCAGAAAATTTTTTCAGAGGCCGAAGTTCAAATAGTGACACGTGGCACGCCGTAAAAGTTCACTCTCCTGTATTATCCCAAAACAGGTCACGTTGTGACATTTGGAATAACTTCCTCTCAGAGAATCCAATTGAGGTCAGACCTATCAGGATGGAAAGATGATAGGTCAGGCTACTGCACAAAAAGTTTTCAGACCTTGTGGAACAAAAATTTCAGATTTACAACAGAAACAATCAGGTACATATTTCTGTCAAAACAGAATTATTTTTGGAGCACTTTCATTCATGGATTCCGGAATTTAGGGTTTCGGAGAAAGTTAGAATTTTTGGAATCGGAATCCACGGATGAATGCTACTCAGGAAAATCGAAATTTAGAGACCAAGATCGAATTTTTTGGTTGGGTGGAATACCGGGCTTGATCAAACCCCAGTTCGGGATTTTGATCGGAAAGATGGAAAATTAGGGCTTCAGCAAAAGTTGGAATTTTTGAAGTCTGTAACCACGGCTGGAAGCTCCTCAGAAAAATAAGAGTTTAGAGCCTTGGATCGAACCTTTTGTTTGAGCAGAAGGGTGGGATTCATCAAACCCTAGTTCGGGATCCTGTCGAGAAGATCCAGAAGTTTCAAAGGCAATTTTGAGGGGTCAAATTTTGGAAATTCCAAAATTGAAGTATGCTAGTTTGATCAGCTCAGCAAGACATATTCTTTCATCCATTTAGAAGTGTGAAAGTCAAAGATTAAATTTTTAGGGTTTCTCTAGCAAACCCTAATCAAGCTCCAGATCAAGTTTCAGGGGGAGTTGAGGTTAAGGCCTTACATAAGAAGACTACAAGAAGACTCGACAGGTATGACTTAAGAAGGCTCAGGTATGTCTTGAAATCTAATTCTTGATTAAGTTCATGATGTGTTTGTCTTCATATTATTTATTAGTACAATCTTGATTAATGTTAGAAATGTCTTATCACCCTAGTAACAGTATGAATGCATGTGAATGATCAAATACATTCATTGATTAGGGCTATATGATTGTACTAATGCATTATGATGTTGTGTGAGGTTGATGTTGTCTGCTAACAAGATACAGGTACATCACAAAAGACAAATCAGGTTCCATGACCATGAAACATGAAGACAAAGACTCATCCATAATCTTTGTTCTACTTATGAGGTATGTATGACTTTGTTATATTACGCTTAACCTATGAGACATGCAGGTTCTAGCTCAGGATCTCTAAATCATTGAAGAGATTGTTTAGGTATGTTGTACATAACCAAGTAGGTATACTAATCCAAGTATGTTTCCCATGAATCTTACCTTGTGTTAGGATCCCTTATATAAGTATACTTGGTATGATTGTTTATGCTTATTCATAAAGTTAGTAATCAAGGGTTTATGCATATTATGTCTCTTGTCTTGATGATTTAATTAACCAGAAGAGTATTATGATCAAACAAGAATATGCACGAGTAAAAGAAGACTTCCTTGAAACCCTGAATACTAATGATCATGACTATACATATTCAAGATTATTTAGAATTAGAATATACTAATGAACGTATGTTTGTGTATGAGATCATGAGGATGACACTAGTGCACACTTGAGCATGCACAGTGGTACAGAATGAATACAAGTTCAAAAGACATATAGAAGATCAAGTGGGAGGAAACCACACAAACATAAAAGATAAGTATTTGAGTTGTTATTTGAAATAGTAAATGATATTGCTTGTATGCATATTTGTATTCCTAGAATATATCATGCTGAGTGTAAACATTCATAGAGCATTGAACAGTATACTACTAATATGCATATGATTGGTAAGTTGGACAAACATTCCGTTGTTGCTTGTCTAGAATGAAACCTCTTTGCTGACATGCTGAGAGCTGTGCACACTCTCGATAGTATGTTCTGGTAGAGATGGAAGGCATCTAGATAGCCATTGTATGCATACAGGATATGGGAAAGTGTTGTGCCAAAGTATTGATCAAAATGGTTGCATAACTATGTAAATGATATCTGTATGCATAATAGGTTATCATGTCAATATGATTTGATGATTATGAAGTATTACTAATCATGTACTTAATTTTGATTTGTAGGAAAGATCATGATGAATGATGAAGATTGAACAAGCGATGGATGTTAAACAAAAAATATTTCAAATCAAACACACTATAGAAGGCTTGTGGCTAGAAGATTCTCTTAGAAAGAAGAAGAGAATCATGATGAGATGTTTGCTCCAAGCGGCTAGATAAGACCATTCTCTTAATGGTGTAATTAAAGAAGAAGTGTGAATCAGGTTCTGTATGGGTTCCCAGGATTGATAGTAATTGATGAGAATACATGTGAGGATTGCATCATCCTTGAACACAAGTTCTAAAGTGAGCCGTAGACAAGTGTCTCCGAGAAAGAAGAGGGATTGTATCATCCTTGAACACTTGTTCTAAAGAGATCCGTAGATGTATGTCTTCGAGAATGAAGTTCTTGGTGAACATGTGAGGGGATTGGATCATCCCTGGACTTCAGTCCGAAAGAAGAGCCGTAGACGTATGTCTTCATGAATGAAGTTCTTGGTGAACATATGAGGGGATTGGATCATCCCTGGACTTCAGTCTGAAAGAAGAGCCGTAGACGTATGTCTTCGAGAATGAAGTTCTTGGTGAACATGTGAGGGGATTGGATCATCCCTGGACTTCAGTCCGAAAGAAGAGCCGTAGATGTATGTCTTCGAGAATGAAGTCCCTGGTGGACGGTTGAGGATTAAGTCATCCTTGGACGTAGTCCTAAATGTACGGTTGAGGATTAAGTCATCCTTGGACGTAGTCCTAAATGTACGGTTGAGGATTAATTCATCCTTGGACGTGGTCCTAAATGTACGGTGGAGGATTAAGTCATCCTTGGATGTAGGTCCTAAATGTACGGTTGAGGATTAAGTCATCCTTGGACGTAGGTCCTAAATGTACGGTGGAGGATTAAGTCATCCTTGGACGTAGGTCCTAAATGTACGATTGAGGATTAAGTCATCCTTGGACGTAGGTCCTAAAGGTACGGTGGAGGATTAAGTCATCCTTGGACGTAGGTCCTAAATGTACGGTGGAGGATTAAGTCATCCTTGGACGTAGGTCCTAAATGTACGGTGGAGGATTAAGTCATCCTTGGATGTAGGTCCTAAATGTACGATGGAGGATTAAGTCATCCTTGGACGTAGGTCCTAAAGGTACTGTGGAGGATTAAGTCATCCTTGGACGTAGGTCCTAAAGGTACGGTGGAGGATTAAGTCATCCTTGGACGTAGGTCCTAAAGGTACGGTGGAGGATTAAGTCATCCTTGGACGTAGGTCCTAAATGTACGGTTGAGGATTAAGTCATCCTTGGACGTAGGTCCTAAATGTACGGTGGAGGATTAAGTCATCCTTGGACGTGGTCCTAAATGTACGGTTGAGGATTGAGTCATCCTTGGACGTGGTCCTAAATGTACGGTTGAGGATTGAGTCATCCTTGGACGTGGTCCTAAATGTACGGTTGAGGATTGAGTCATCCTTGGACGTGGTCCTAAATGTATGGTTGTGGATTAAATCATCCTTGGACAGTAAATCTAGTAATTCCGAAAGGAAGGATAGTCCTAAATGAATTGAGTGGATTAAATCATCCTTGGACAGTAAATCCAGTAATTCCGAAAGGAAGGATAGTCCTAAATGAATTGAGTGGATTAAATCATCCTTGGACAGTAAATCCAGTAATTCCGAAAGGAAGGATAGTCCTAAATGAATTGAGTGGATTAAATCATCCTTGGACAATAAATCTAGTAATTCCGAAAGGAAGGATAGTCCTAAATGAATTGAGTGGATTAAATCATCCTTGGACAGTAAATCCAGTAATTCCGAAAGGAAGGATAGTCCTAAATGAGATTGAGTGGACTAATCATCCTGTAAATAGATTGGGATTGCCTCGTCCCTAGACATGGTGAGATGTATTAAAGTGATAAGGACTAATCATCCTGTAAATAGATTGGGATTGCCTCGTCCCTAGACATGGTGAGATGTCTTAAAGTGATAAGGACTAATCATCCTGTAAATAGATTGGGATTGCCTCGTCCCTAGACATGGTGAGATGTCTTAAAGTGATAAGGACTAATCATCCTGTAAATAGATTGGGTTTGCCTCGTCCCTAGACATGGTGAGATGTCTTAAAGTGATAAGGACTGATCATCGTGTAAATAGATTGGGATTGCCTCGTCCCTAGACATGGTGAGATGTCTTAAAGTGATAAGGACTGATCATCTTGTAAATAGATTGGGATTGCCTCGTCCCTAGACATGGTGAGATGTCTTAAAGTGATAAGGACTAATCATCCTGTAAATAGATTAGGATTGCCTCGTCCCTAGACATGGTGAGGTGTCTTAAAGTGATAAGGATTGATCATCCTGTAAGTTGATCTTGTTGAGATATTGTAACTTCAAAGAATATTATAATTGTACTTTATTATTCCGGAGATGTTTCATTCCTCCGTAAAGATCTTATTGTATATCCGGAGATGTTTATTCCTCTGTCAGAATGTGGTAACTTGGGTTATTAGACTTCCCTAGTGGAGGTCGGCCCTTTATGTGTTATGTGGGTCAAAGGGTTATTAGAACACCCTAGAGGGGTCGGCCCAGTCAGTTGTAGTGGGGTATTTAACCCATTGGTTAAATACGAGCCTACGTGTACCTATGTAAAATACATGTCAGTGTAGTGTATAAATAGAGGAGGTGTGTTCCTCATTTGATACACTCACTCACTCACTTGAGAAAGGCGCACTTGTGGAGGAGAGGTCTGCTATGGAGAAGAAGGAGCTTATGCTCAGGGTTTGCATCTTTGTATATTGCTGGTCATCTATATTGAGGAAGCTTTGCTGGGTTTTCTACCCCATGAGGGTTTCCCAGGATAAATCTCTGTCTCTTGTGTTTGTGCTATGCTTGTTGTTTCTTCAGTGATCCTGTATATGCTATTATTGTGAAATGGAATGTAATTCTGCTATTTTCTGTCTTAGCATATTAAATTTTAACATGGTATCAGAGCTAACCTGAAGGAAGACAAGGTATGGCACTAAAGACACTTGCTTTACTTACGACAATTTGAAGGTTAGGGTTTTACATAGCAAAAACCAGTCATCGTAGCACTTTCTCTATAAATCCGTTTTGGCGAAGTTTTCGGATCTGAAATTGTTACAGGACGAAGATAAAATCTCCAGGTACCTTGTGTCCAAAGGAAAACCTCTAATTCGTTGTACTTTGTGATTTATGATCTGTACAATATAGGGTTTCTGCCTCTTCCAGATCTGAGTCAAAATCAGGTGACCTTGGGAAAAAGGTCATATCTTGGGCTAGGAAGCTCCAAATGAAATTTCGTAAAAAGTGACAGATATTACACAGTCTGTACTATCTCAGAAAACTTTTTCAGAGGCAGAAGTTGAACCAGTGACACGTGGAACTCCGTACAAGTGCGCTCTCCTGTATTATCCCATAAACAGGTCACGTTGCGACATTTGGCATAACTCTCTCTCAGAGAGTCCAATTGAGGTCATACCTGTCAGAATGGAAAGGTAACAGGCCGAGCTATCTCACGAAACTTTTTCAGAGGCCGAAGTTAAAATAGTGACACGTGGCACGCCGTACCAGTTCGCTCTCCTGTTTTATCCCAAAACAGGTCACGTTGCGACATTTGGCATAACTCTCTCTCAGAGAATCCAATTGAGGTCAGACCTGTCAGGATGGAAAGATAACAGGTCAGGCTATCTCAGGAAACTTTTTCAGACCCTTTGGATCAAAAATTTCAGAGTTACACCAGAAACATTCAGGTACATATTTCTGTCAAAACAGAATTATTTTTTGGTACCTTCATTCATGGCTTCCGGAATTTAGGGCTTTGGAGAAAGTTGGAATTTTTGTAATCGGAGACCACGGCTGGATGATACTCATCAAAATAGAAATTTAGAGACCAAGATCAGAATTTTTGGTTGGGTAGAAGGCCGGGTTTGATTAGACCCTAGTTCGGGACTTTGATCAGAAAAGTGGAAAATTAGGGCTTCTGTAAAAATGGGAATTTTTGAAATCTGTGACCATGGCTGGAAGCTCCTCAGAAAAATAGAAGCTTAGAGCTTTGGATCAAACATTTTGATTGGGCAGAAGAGTGGGATTCATCAAACCCCAGTTCAGGGTCACGTCCAGGGAATTCGGAAGTTTCAAAGGCAAAATTGAGGAGTGAAACTTTGCAGTTTTCAAATTCTAAATATATCAGTTTGATTAGCTCATCAAGGCGCATATTTCTATCCTTTCGGAAGTTTGAAATTCAAAGTTTGAATTTTTGGGGTTTCTCTGACAAACCCATATCCAGCTCCAGGTCCAGTTCTTGCAAATCAAGTGGATAGGGTTAATCCTAGAAGAAGATGGATTGGTCACCTGCATAAGTGAAGGAGTTCCTATTTCAGAGGGAGATGAGGCTAAGGCTTTACATAAGGAGATTACAAGCGATCTCGACAGGTATGACTCATCGAGGTATGTTTTAATATTTGTTCATGATTAAGTTTATGGTATGCTTGTCTTCATGTTATTACGGTTAGTACAATCTTGATTTTAGATTTGTTGTATCACCTTAACAAAATTATGAATGCATGATAGATGATATTCATTGGTTAGGGTGTTGACACTTATGATTGTACTAATGCATTATGATGTTGTGTGAGGTTGATGTTGTCCGCTAACAAGATACAGGTACATCACAAAAGACAAATCAGGTTCCATGACCATGAAAACATGAAGACAAAGACTCATCCACAATCTTTGTTCTACTTACGAGGTATGTATGACTTTGTTATATTATGCTTAACCTATGAGACATGCAGGTTCTAGCTCAGGATCTCTAAATCATTGAAGAGATTGTTTAGGTATGTTGTACATAACCAAGTAGGAATACTAATCCAGGTATGTTTCCCATGAATATTACCTTGTGTTAGGATCCCCTATATAAGTATACTTGGAATGATTGGTTATGCTTATTCATAAAGTTAGTAATCAAGGGATTATGCATATTATATCTTTTATCTTGATTGATGATATGCATGAGTAAAAGAAGACTTCCCTGAAATCTTGAATACTAATGTTTATTAACTATAATCATGACTATACATTTTCAAGATTATTTAGTACTATAATGTTTTGATAGCATTTAGAATATACTAATGAGTATATGTTTGTGTATGAGATCATGAGGATGACTCTTGAGCATGCACAGTGGTACAGAATGAATAGAAGTTCAAAAGACATACAGAAGATCAAGCGGGAGGCAACCACACAAACATAAAAGATAAGTATTTGAGTTGTTATTTGAAATAGTAATAATATTGCCTATAATAGGTTGTATGCATATTTGTATTCCCATAATATATAATGCTGAGTGTAAACATTCATAGAGCATTGAACAGTATACTACTAATGTGCATATGATTGACAAGTTGGACAAACATTCCATTGTTGCTTGTCTAGAATGAGACCTCTTTGTTGACATGCCGAGAGCTGTGCACACTCTCGATAGTATGTTCTGGTAGAGATGGAAGGCATCTAGATAGCCACTGTATGCATACAAGATATGGGAAAGTGTTGTGCCAAAGTATTGGTCAAGATAGTTGCATAACTATGTAAATGATATCTGTATGCATAATAGGTTATCATGTCAATATGATTTGATGATTATGAAGTATTACTAATCATGTACCTAATTTTGATTTGTAGGAAAAATCATGATGAATGATGAACAAGCGATGGATGTTCAACAAAAGGATTTACAAATCAAACACACTATAGAAAGCTTGTGGTTAAGAGATTATCTTAGAATGAGGAAGAGAATCATGATGAGATGTTTTGCTCCAAGGGACTAGATAAGACCATTCTCTTAATGATGTAATTAAAGAAGAAGTGTGAATCAGGTTCTATATGGGTACCCAGGATCGGTAGTCAATTGATGAGCTTAATGATCATCATGGGTGATGTGGATCTCAACCTTTGATACAAGGTTGAATATGGCTTCTATACACATATGACATGGATTCAAGAAGGAACTCACCACAGAGTTCAATTGATTTTGAGGCTCATATTAGTAGACCCATCTGACGAGAGATGGCACAGATAGATATGCAGAAGATCACTCAATGCAGAATGTGAATAATGGTAAATTGATAGCTTCATGACAAAGCTTGGGCCTTACCAAAAGTAAAGCTATTCCTAAACCTTGAGGTTGTGGATGATGAACCTATCATACCATTATTGCATGACGATGATCTCTTTCTGACAAGGAATGAGAAACAGGTCATGAAAATGGCTGCAGAAATGAAAATGAAAGATCTCGGATTAATGCACTACTTCTTAGAAGTATGGCAAGATCCAAAAGGAATCTTTTAAATCAAGGTAAGTATGCTGTGAAGTTTCTAAAAAGATTTGATATGTTGGAGTATAAAGCCATGGCCACTCCCATGGACTCCAACTTGAAGTTATTAGTTAATGACTCATCGTATTTAGTGGACCCAACTCTATATAGACAATTCATTGGGTCATACTAGGCCAGATATATGCTTTGGTGTAAATACCCTAAGTCAGTATCTAGTAGAACCTAGAAAGGTTCACTTAATAGCTACAAAGCATGTAGTGAGGTACCTAAAAGGTACTTTAGATTTTTGGTCTATATTATCTTAGAGGTCATGAACTCCGTTTACATGGTTACTCAGATTCTGATTGGGCAGGAAGTGTCTCAGACAGAAAGAGTACATCAGGTGGATGTTATAGTCTTGAATCTACCATGATCTCATGGTTCAGCAAGAAACAATCTAGTGTGGCTGTTAGTACTGCTGAAGCAGTTTATATGGCTGTCTACTATGCCAGCTGTGAAGCAGTATGGCTTCAGAAGATTTTTATGTGGAGTGTGTGACTTAGAAATGGATCCCACTGTGATTATGTGTGACAATCACAGCTGCATTAAGATGACTGAAAATCCTGTGTTCCATGACAAGTCAAAACACATAGAGATCCGGTACTTCTATATACAAGATATGGTGCAAAGAGGAGCTATCAAGCTTGTATATATATAAGCACTAAGGATCAGATTGCTGATATCTCGACTAAACCTCTGTCTCGAGTAAAGTTTGAACATTTCCGAGACAAGCTTGGTGTAGTTCAGAAGGACCCTCCTCGAAAGGGGGAGTAGCGCAGTATCCGATAACAAGTCTATCTCATCAATGATGAGGTTACCTTTTTACTGCACTTAGTTACCTAGAATTATTTAGATTTAGGACTCTTATATTCTTTCTTTTGATGATAGATGTATACATGCTTTTGACATTAGTTTCTGATGATAGATGAATACATGCTTTTGATGTTAGTTTCTGATGATATATGTATACATGTTTTGATGATGATGATACATGTTGTGGTTATACATGTTTTGATGATGATGATACATGTTGTGGTTATACATGTTTTGATGATGATGATACATGTTGTGGTTATACATGTTTTGATGATGATGATACATGTTGTGGTTATACATGTTTTGATGATGATGATACATGTTGTGGATATACATGTTTTGATGATGATGATACATGTTGTGGTTATACATGTTTTGATGATGATGATACATGTTTTGTTATACATGTTGTGAGGGGATTGGATCATCCCTGGACTTTCAGTCCTAAAGAGATCCGTAGACGTGAGGTCTCCAAGAATGAAGTCCTTAGTGGACAGTTGAGGGGATTGGATCATCCCTGGACTTTCAGTCCTAAAGAGAGCCATAGACGTGAGGTCTCCGAGAATGAAGTCCTTAGTGGACAGTTGAGGGGATTGGATCATCCCTGGACTTTCAGTCCTAAAGAGAGCCGTAGACGTGAGGTCTCCGAGAATGAAGTCCTTAGTGGACAGTTGAGGGGATTGGATCATCCCTAGACTTTCAGTCCTAAAAAGAGCCGTAGACGTATGTCTTCGAGAATGAAGGGATTGGGATCATTCCTGGACTTCAGTCCGAAAGAAGAGCCGTAGATGTATGTCTTCGAGAATGAAGGGATTGGATCATTCCTGGACTTCAGTCCGAAAGAAGAGCCGTAGACGTATGTCTTCGAGAATGAAGGGATTGGGATCATTCCTGGACTTCAGTCCGAAAGAAGAGCCGTAGACGTATGTCTTCGAGAATGAAGGGATTGGATCATTCCTGGACTTCAGTCCGAAAGAAGAGCCGTAGACGTATGTCTTCGAGAATGAAGGGATTGGATCATTCCTGGACTTCAGTCCGAAAGAAGAGCCGTAGACGTATGTCTTCGAGAATGAAGGGATTGGGATCATTCCTGGACTTCAGTCCGAAAGAAGAGCCGTAGACGTATGTCTTCGAGAATGAAGGGATTGGATCATTCCTGGACTTCAGTCCGAAAGAAGAGCCGTAGACGTATGTCTTCGAGAATGAAGGGATTGGATCATTCCTGGACTTCAGTCCGAAAGAAGAGCCGTAGACGTATGTCTTCGATAATGAAGGGATTGGATCATTCCTGGATTTCAGTCCGAAAGAAGAGCCATAGACGTATGTCTTCGAGAATGAAGTCCTTGGTGGACGGTTGAGGATTAAGTTATCCTTGGACGTAGGTCCTAAAAGCATGGTGAAGGATTGGATCATCCTTGGACTTTGGTCCTGTAAACTGAGCCGTAGACGTGAGGTCTCCGAGAACATGATAGGACTGGATCGTCCCTGGACTTCGGTTCAAAAGGTACATGACTGGTTTACATCATTCCTTGATGATGATGATGCTGATGATTGTGTGATGATGATGTTGATGATCGTGCGATGACGATGCTGATTATCGTGTGATGACGATGCTGATGATCGTGCGATGACGATGATGATGATCGTGTGATGACGATGCTGATGATCGTGCGATGACGATGCTGATGATTGTGTGTTGACAATACTAATGATCGTGTGATGAAGATGCTGATGATCGTGCGATGATGATGCTGATGATTGTGTGATGACGATGCTGATGATCGTGTGATGACGATGCTGATGATCGTGTGACGATGATGATGATGATCGTGTGATGACGATGCCGATGATCGTATGACGATGCTGATGATGATGTTGATGTTCCAGTAACTAGTCAAGTTACTGATGATAATGATGTTGAGAAAGCTTCCAGTGATTTATAGATGTATCATGTTGATGACTCCTTGCTCGTGCAGATGCTGTTATAATATCCTTCTCATTAAGGGGGAGTGTTGAGATATTGTAACTTCAAAGAATATTATAATTGTACTTTATTATTCCGGAGATGTTTCATTCCTCCGTAAATATCTTATTGTATATCCGGAGATGTTTATTCCTCTGTCATAATGTGGTAACTTGGGTTATTAGACTTCCCTAGTGGAGGTCGGCCCTTTATGTGTTATGTGGGTCAAAGGGTTATTAGACCACCCTAGAGGGGTCGGCCCAGTCAGTTGTAGTGGGGTATTTAACCCATTGGTTAAATACGAGCCTACGTGTACCTATGTAAAATACATGTCAGTGTAGTGTATAAATAGAGGAGGTGTGTTCCTCATTTGATACACTCACTCACTCACTTGAGAAAGGCGCACTTGTGGAGGAGAGGTCTGCTATGGAGAAGAAGGAGCTTATGCTCAGGGTTTGCATCTTTGTATATTGCTGGTCATCTATATTGAGGAAGCTTTGCTGGGTTTTCTACCCCATGAGGGTTTCCCAGGATAAATCTCTGTCTCTTGTGTTTGTGCTATGCTTGTTGTTTCTTCAGTGATCCTGTATATGTTATTATTGTGAAATGGAATGTAATGCTGCTATTTTCTGTCTTAGCATATTAAATTTTAACAGATCTGGATTGCATCATCCATAGACATGAGAGTTGTCTTAAACCGAGAGGGACTGATCATCCCGTAAGCGGATCAGGACTGTATCATCCTTGGACCTATGTCCTAAAGTGAGAGGGATTGATCATCCCGTAATTGGATCTTGTGTGTTTTGCAGGGTATGCTGCTATTGTGTATACTTGTATTGATGAGGATACTTGTATTGATGATATGTATACTTGTATTGATGAGGATACTTGTATTGATGATACGTATACTTGTATTGATGAGGATACTTGTATTGCTGATGTGTATACTTGTATTGATGAGGATACTTGTATTGATGATGTGTATACTTGTATTGATGAGGATACTTGTATTAAAGATATTTATACTTGTATTGATGATGTTGTTGATCGTGATGATCTAGATGACGATGTTGTTGATCGTGATGATCTAGATGACGATGATGTTGATCGTGATGATATAGATGACAATGCTGCTGATCATGATGATCTTGATGACGATGCTGCTGATCGTGATGATCTAGATGACGATGCTGCTGATCGTGTGATGACGATGCTGATGATCATGTGATGACGATGCTGATGATCGTGTGATAACGATGCTGATGATCATGTGATGACGATGCTGATGATCGTGTGATGACGATGCTGATGATCGTGTGATGACGATGCTGATGATCGTGTGATGACGATGCTGATGATCGTGATGCTGATGACGATGCTGATGATCGTGTGATGACGATGCTGATGATCGTGAGATGATGATGCTGATGATCGTGAGGATCCAGATGTTGATGTTGCTGTAGTTGTTCGAGTGTTGCAGAAGATAAAGACTCAGTACTGAAGATGTTGATGTTCCAGTATTGAAGATGTTCCAGTAACTGCTTGAGTTACTGATGATGTTGAGAAAGATTCCAATGATTTATAGATGTATCATGTATGATGTTGATGACTCCTTGCTCGTGCAGATGCTATTATAATATCCTTCTCGTTAAGGGGGAGTGTTGAGATATTGTAACTTCAAAGAATATTATATTTGTACTTTATTATTCTGGAGATGTTTCATTCCTCCTTGAAGATCTTATTGTATGTGGTAACTTGGGTTATTAGACTTCCCTAGTGGGGGTCGGCCCTGTATGTGTTATGTGGGTCAAAGGGTTATTAGACCCACCATGTGGGGGTCGGCCCAATCAGTTATAATGGGGTATTTAACCTAATGGTTAAATACGAGCCTACATGTACTTGTGTAAAATACATATCAAAGTAGTGTATAAATAGAGGAGGTGTGTTCCTCATTATACACACTCACTCACTTGAGGATAGCACACTTGTGGAGGAGAGGTCTGCTATTGTGGAGGAGGAGATCACGTCTCAGGGTTTCATCTTTGTATATTGCTGGTCATCCATATTGAGGAAGCTTTGCTGGGTTTTCTACCCCATGAGGGTTTCCCAGGATAAATCTCTGTCTCTTGTGTTTATGCTGTGCTTGTTGTTTCTTCAGTGATCCTATATATGCTATTATTGTGAAATGGAATGTAATGCTGCTATTTTCTTTCTTAGCATATTAAATATTAACAAGCTTGATATCCCTGCCATTACAGAACACATCAAGCTCAAAAAGATTAACATTGGTACAGAAGCCGAACCCAAGTTTGCTTCTATAGGAGATTATTGGGATGATGAAACTGTTGGCCATATTTCAGATTTATTACTTGACTACCAGGATATCTTTCCTACCAAGTTCAAGAAATGAAAGGCATATTAGGGGACTTAGGAGTTATGCACATACCTCTGAAAGCAGACGCCAAGCCAGTAAAACAACGCCCGTATAGGTTGAACCCGCGATATAAAGAAAAGGTTAGAGAAGAAATTGATAAAATGCTCACAGCAGGTATTATTGAGACAGTAGAGGAAAGTGATTGGATTAGTCCTATGGTGGTACAAGAGAAGAAGACAAAAGGTGAAATAAGAATCTACGTGGACTTGTGCAAGCTGAACGACGCATCAGCGCATGATCCATTTCCTACTCCCTTTACAGACGAAGTGCTTGATAATGTTGGAGGACAAGAGGCTTACTCCTTCACTGATGGCTTTTCGGGATACCATCAGATCAGAATCCATCCATAAGACCGCCATAAGACCACCTTTGCGAATGAATGGGGCTCATTCCAGTATACGGTAATGCCCTTTGGTCTTAAAAACGCACCTGTTATCTTCTCTAGAGTCGTTGTTGCTGTTTTTAAAGAATTTATTCATAAGTTTCTAGAAGTCTATTTTGATGACTAGACTGTGTTTGGTTTACTAAAAAATGATATAGGCAACCTGCGGATGATGTTAGAAAAATGTAGACAGTATCAGATTTCCCTAAACTTGAAAAAATGTATCTTCTGCGCTCCTTTTGGTATTTTGTTGGGACATATCGTATGCAGACAAGGACTCCTAATGGATCCTGCGAAGGTTTCCATCATTTCTAATTTACCTGTGCCCAACTCAGTCAAACAATTGCGCACTACATTGGGACATATAGGGTACTACAGGAAATTTATCAAGGGTTATGCAAAGATCACTGCACCTATGGAAAGATTGCTGAAAAAGGATTCGAAATTCCAATGGATAGACGAATGCAAACAGAGCTTGGATACACTGAAAGAAAAGATGATCACTGCGCCTCTTCTAGTTTTCCCATACTGGAGAAAACCCTTTCATGTTCATGTAGATGCTTCTTCCATAGCATTGGGGGTTGTGGTCACACAACCGGGAGAAGGAGGTATTGACCACCCCATTGCTTACTCTAGCAGAAAACTCTCTACAGCCGAGAAGAAGTACACCACTACAGAAAGAGAAGGACTAGCTATGGTGTATGCCCTACGGAAGTTCAAACACTACCTATTGGGCGCACATTTTAAAATGTATGACCATTCTGCTCTGAAATACTTGGTCAATAAGACAGTGTTAGGGGGAAGAATTTGCAGATGGCTACTGCTCTTCCAGGAGTATGATTTTGAGGTTATTGTGAAGCCAGGTAGATTGAATGTAGGACCTGACCATTTATCTAGGCTAGAGTCAGGGGAGGAACCTACAAATCTGGAAGACATTCTGCCTGATGCACATCTATTTTCTATTCAAGCAACATATGAATATTATTCTAATATTCTTGAGTTTCTCACTACCGGGCAAGCGCTAGTTGCGTTTAGAATCTAGCAGAATAAGCAACTTGTTGTCAAAGCCGCATACTTCACTTTGATATCAGGCCAGCTCTATAAGTTGGGCCCCGATGAAGTCTTGCGCAGATGTATCCTACCGCATGAGAAGAACTCCATCATCGCATAAGCGCACTTAGGTACCGCAGGAGGCCATTTCGTAGGAAAGCCGACTGCACAGAAGATCTTAGCCGCAGGTCTTTGGTGGCCAACATTGCACAAGGATACTAAGGAATTCTGCAAATGTTGCAATGTGTGCCAGCGGACAGGAAAACCTTCAAGGAGAGATGAAATGCCGCTAAGACCCCAGATAACACTGCATGCTTTTGATAAGTGGGCCATTGATTTTGTAGGACCTATCAACCCACCAGGAAAGAGAACCGGCGCAAGATACATCATCACAGCTACTGAATACCTCACCAGATGGGCTGAGGCGAAGCCAGTTAAGAACTACAATGCTGTCACTGCCGCGCAGTTCATTTTTGAGAACATTGTCACTAGATTTGGATGTCCACTAATTCTAATGAGTGATCAGGGTACACATTTCCTGCATGAGACTATAGAGGCCCTTACCGAGGAATTACACATTAGTCACCATAAGAGTACACCATACCACCCTCAAGCTAATGGTACGGTGGAGGCATTCAATAAGATTCTCGAGAATGCCCCGACGAAGATCTGTAATCAACAAAGAGATGATTGGGACCTTAGAGTCACAGCTGTCTTATGGGATTACAGAACCACATGCAAGAAACTAATAGGTCACACACCTTTCAGTTTGGTGTATGGACAAGAAGCAGTTATGCCCATGGAATACATTGTTCGAGAATACATTGTTCCCAGCTTCATAATTGCGCAAATTACAGAAATGGCAGATACTGATACTATGAGTGAAAGACTCTCACAATTGCTTTCCTTAGAAGAAGACAGACTTTTAGCCGGATTCCATCAACAAGTACAGAAGGCAAGACAGAAAGCTTGGCATGACAGGCATATTAAGAATAAAATCTTTCAAGAAGAAGACTTGGTACTCCTCTATGATAGTAAATTCATCAAGTTTCCAGGCAAGTTTCGTGTACATTGGTTAGGCCCTTTTCGGGTGATAAAGATAACAGAAGGAGGAACAGTTTAGCTTGCGAAGCTTAATGGAGAATTGCTGCCCACAATGATCAACGGGAGTCGGCTCAAGCTTTATCGCGATGGCCACTCCGCCCTGTCGACTTAATACATTGCTAAAAAAGTGCAGATGTCCAGTGTAGTTGAAAGAGGCATCGCATTATCACAGTCTACATGGAAGTCACGAGACACTTTAAGTCTCTGGCTTCCCACGCAGTTCCTTGAAACAACCGCGCATGTCAATTTAATTTGTTTGGAGTGACTCTATTTGCGCTCTTGCGAAGTTTTCCCCCGGCTTCTCAAACCGTCGCTCTTGTAGAGTTCCCTGTGTCAAGTTGCCGCTTAAGGAGGTCTTGTTGTGGACCCCTCTATATGCATAGTTACCTATGCTGAAACGACCCGCCGAAAATTTGAATTACTGTAGTCCTATAACCGCGTCTGAATATTAATGAAGGATAAGCTCGCCATTTAATTGTATCCGCTCTGACAAAATCGGCTTGATCTCCCTAAGATTTTCATTTATGTCATGTGCCGAAAGCTTTAGCTTCTCTCGGAAGGATGTCGGAGCCCGTCCATCACAATTAATGCACCGCAAAGACGCAGGGGTAGGGGGGTTGTCAACTCATGCATAGGCATCTACGGCTAGTAACCCCACTTGTCCGCATTTACTATCGCCTTTAGCTATAAATACCCCGCACTCGTATATCTTCGGGTTACTTTTCTCAAGTTGCGTAGTGTCTTGTTTGAGAATCTAAGTTATTGCTTTCAGAGCCGAGTTCTGCAGACTACTTCCTTTGTTTTCAGCATTCGTATCCTACGATGTTCCGCCATTTGTCTGTTCAAGTCCTCGTTGTCTATACTGGTTCACGATGGAGAACCTGTCCACTGAAGAAATTGTTCGTCAATTTAAGCGTAGAGGCTTAGATTTCAGCATGACTACCCCGGTGACGACCTCGTCTTACACGCACCCTTGTTGGACTGATCCCAGGCAATCTCCGGGAACGAGGGCGTCTCAGCCGCCGCAGCCGGACGAGCCCGTTCTAGAGCCGTTGGCCACTATGGTGAATTACATTCCGCCGCGTCCAGATGATGCACCCGAGGTACATATTCTGAAGAATGCAAAATATTCGATTCCACTGCCTCCAATGCCGGAAGACGTGCGACAAGAAGGGTCCCTGCTTGGACACCTTCCACTGGTCAAGTTTTCTGATTTCAACCTGGGAGACTACAGAACATATCCTCAGTTCGCGCCTGATCGCTATCTGATGGTAGTCCATAATCCCACCAGAAAGGTTGATGAATTCGTCCCGAAGGAATTTGCAGCAAATTTAGAGAAACCTGGACTTTTGAACCCGTTAAAGCTACCGCACTTCCGGCGTAGCAATGAAATCAATGCAGTTGTTAAGGCACTGCTATCCTGCGTTCATGGTGGTTACCTTTGGCTGGGGAGGCCAATCGATTTAAATGTCGACTTGATTCATCGTATTACCGGCCTATCTAAGGTTGGTAAGGACCCAAATATTCATTTTTTTGGGAAGGACAAAGACAGAAAGTTGGCTGCACAGTTGGTGCAGAAATACAAATTGACAAGAGGAGGTTGGGCTTATGACCTCACTATAGTTGAGGATGAAGCACTTAGATTTACAGGCAGTCTGCTTGCAGGCAAACTTCTCACAAAGTGCAGACCTAAAGAAGTCACTGGAGTTGTCGTGGAGCTCGCAATCGCAGCTGCGGAGGGAGAGCAGTAAAACTGGTCTCTTTTCCTTCTCAATTCTTTCTTGGAAGACTGCTGGAACATCCAGGACACCGCCGGTCAGTTGTTCCATTTTTCTTGGCTTTTAATTTTATGCGCCTTTGTTGGGTGGAAGGATCCCCCCAACACTCAGTTCCTTCCACGACGTGTAGGAGAGGTTGCCGGAATGCGATATGTCAACCTATGGGATTCTAGCGATCCCGCGAAGCGCAAGATGAATTGCGCTATATTTTGTGAATACTACCATCTCCTCAAAGATACCATTCAGGAAATGCCAAGGCTGAGCGAGGAGACAGCACGAAGATATGGAACTAAGTTGGTCTTTTCTACCAACTTGCATGAAATTTACCTCCGCCCTTGCAGCATTCAAGACGAATGGGTCATAGGCCTTTACAGGATGACCACTGAAGATGTTGAAGAAACTGTCAAGTCTTGGTCGGATGAATGGAGGGAGGCCGCTGAACTCGCATCCGCGATGCCACCCCCTGCTGCGCAAGAGAAGGATAAGGGCAAGGAAGTGCCTGAGCAAAGAAGTGATGAAGGTTCACCAGAACCACCGGCCAAGAAGCAGAAGGTGTTGCATCCCTCTGAGACCATTGCCTCGGGGATCGACCAATATTTGAAGGAGTAATTTCGCGACTTGCGGACTGCGCACGCTCACATCAGAAGTGCTTTGGACCTGCAGTTCGTGGAGTTAAAAGGTCTCCCAGGAAGAGTTGCGCAGACCCATGCGCCAACATCCATTTCGTAGGCGCCGCAGGTATCTACAAGTACCGAGCGAGTTGAATTACTTGCAGAGAGGCATACTATCGTGCACATTCCACCTACAAGCATGACACTTCCGGATTCTTTGGCCGCACTGCATGTAAGCGCAGTTGGCCCCGTTGAAATAAATTTATCTTTGATTCCGATAGAAACCTTGCAGTTAGTGCAAGAGAAGGTCTCTATTGAGCTGAGAGCTAGAGAGCTCTCCACATTTCATGCAAACCAAAGACTGCAATCGCAGGATATAGAGCTGAAGGCAGGCTACAAGAATATCTCTGAGAAGCTTGCACTTTACGAGGCACAAGACACTGGGATAAGAAATGTAGTTGATGAAATCGCCCAGGAGCTACCGGCCTGCGAGATTCAACTAGACCTTCCCCTGGTTGAGAAAGTTCAAATTATTGGTGGAAGGGTGAAAGCCCTAGAGCAGGAAATAGTTGCTATGGCTGAAGACCATTGAACGCAGATCGCCAAGTTGGAAGCTCATGTTGCAGCGCATCCTACAGATGATAGGCAGGAACAATTTGAAGCACTGCGCAGAGCTTCCACACAAATGAAGAGCAGAGCAGATGAAGCCGAGAACCTGATGACCCAAGCTATGGAGGCTTGGACTGAGCTCGAGAAGCTCCCTTTCAAAGTCGGTCTTTTGGAACAGGTAGAAGCCCCAGAACAGTCCCTAACTGTTCTGACTGAAGAAGCTAAGGCCTTAGAAGGCTTAGCAAAAATGAGGAAAATGAGTGAAGTGCGCAGAATACAACAACAACTACACAAGCTCAGAAGTGAAGATGATAAACTCACCAACAGCATTCAGCCATTTATGGATGAGTATGCTGAACTTGTTCCCCAAGCCGAGGCAAGGATCAAAGAAATTGCTGAATCCCAACAGATGGTTGATGGCATAACTGAAGAAGAAGCCACTGCAGAAATGGTGCAGACAGCTGTGGAGTGCGTCGATGAAATGGACTCCGCGATTGCGCAATGGAAGAACGCATTTGCCGCGACCCAGGAAAAGGCATATGTGCAAGTAAATCGACCACACGCTAGTGCAAGTGGCTCGGGGATGAGCCACAAGTAAGTGTTAGGGGCATGTTGGGGCCTAGGCCGCAGCTATGGTAAAGCTACAAATTTTGAGGAAAAAGCACAAGTGTTGAAAGGAAAGTGCTAATTTTGAGAAAGCACCAATTTTGGGCAGAAGTAAACAGTGCGCAGTACGGTGCCAGATGGACGAGCTCAGCGCAGATTACGGGCGTGAAATCACGGTGCTCGCACGCACACGTCATAGGAGAATGAATGTGGTCGAGTAGAAAGCTCAGTTACCACAATAAATGAAGCGACGGAATATAGGGCTCAGCTACCCTCATTAAGGCTAAGTACAGAAGTTATGGTTGCTCTGATCAAGGAAGAGCAACAGATCAAAGCATTGAAGGACAAGGACAAGGAAGAGTGAATGATGAACCGACGCCCATACCCGCAATCTGCGCCAAAAGTCACGGAACCTGCAGGAAGCGGCGACGTGACTGCAAGCGGCCCCTACAGTGCACCTAGCCATGTTCGCGGTTAGGGTTTTTGGGGATTACTGCTGGGAAAGGCCCACAGTTTTGTAAAGGTGGGACCCTCAGGGCCACCTATATATATGTGTAATTGTAAAGGTTAGACGTTAGTTAGCTAGCCTCTAGATGTTTTAGACATAAGAAGGTTAGATGTTAAGAGGAGTGATAGCTGTGGAGCTAGTCACTGAGTTGCAGACAGTCTGAGTCGACATCTGAACCATTGTAATCTCTGTAGAAGAAGAGACTAGATCTAGAGAAGGGCTCCCAGCTGTGTGCGTGGAGTTTCCTGGAAAGATATAAGGCTGCAGCTGAGTGCGCAGCGTATTGTGTAATTCCTATTCTGAGATTAATATAAGATACACTTCCCGTGGACGTGGTTTCCCTGTGGAGGTGAACTACATAATTCTCGTCGTTATGATGTTGTGTTGCATGAATGCATGTTTTAGTTTACTATCTATGTTTACATGAATGTTTCATTGTCTTTATGAATGAGTATATAAAGCAAGTCCTTGAAGCCCCCTTAGAAGTTATTCTCGCGCACTATTGAAGGAGTCAATAAGAGCACTATCGCCGTAGTGCTTAGGGAATGCATTACTGCGCTGGGCGCGCGAGCAGAAACGATACATAGAGTATCGACACAGAGGGTAATTGCCTCATGCGTAGGAGAGGTGATACTACGCAGCTAGGCTGGTAAGTGTGAGCTTCAGCGCTGTTGCACAGAGAGGTCAGCGGAAGAGTAAGACGTACCGCTTTGAGGAATATTCCAGAGAGAGAGAGGGAGAAGATTGGAGTCTCCGCGTCGCCTAGGTTAAGGAAGCCTGATTCCTTATCCCCCCATATCCACTTTGGGTGAGACCTCGAGTTGCTGCGCAGCTCGTTGCCGAGAGGGCTAGTGCGCCAAGGGGTTTTCTTGTTGCGCCTCATTAAAACCCGGGTCTACCCAGAAAGCAGTCAACAGTACCCGCTCAAAGAAGAAACAACACAGGAAGGAGGCATATCAGAACTCTCCCCCCTCCCGACTGACCTTGTCCAGATCTCTCTGGACACCAGCCAAAAAAATACGACCCCACACATAGTAGGTCCCTCTCAACACAGAATCCACCATCATTGTTTGTCCCCCAAAAAAATGATGTGGCGCCACGACACCCAACCCCCGTAGAACACAAGCCCCAACAACCCATATATCCCACTCCCGCAAAGATCTCAGGCTCAAGGCGTTGTTATGCACGATATCCCTCGGAACACAGAAGGTCTCCAGCAGATCCTTGATATCCAAACCTGTCGAGATCCTCGGCAGAAGATCCCCTACCTCCCCTAAGTGAGGCAACCCAGTAAGAAAGTAAACATCAGTGAGGGTGATCTCTAACCTCTAACCCCCAACAATGAAAGCACCCTCAGCAGGGACACAGAGACCCACCAATTTGTTCAGCAGCGGTCCTACTGAACGCATCGGTGGAATCTGAGCAAACTTCAGGAGCCCGCCAACAGCCAGAGTCTGTCGCACACCCTGATCGGTCTGAATCCAAATCGTCAGGTCCTCCTCCATCTCCCGATCCCGCCATGATACCAGTGGTCTCCTCAACATCCTTCCCAAAAACAAAGAAATTTTTTTAGAAACAGAAAAAAATTTCAAAAAATTTCATCACAGCTTTTCCATCAAAAGCTGCGATGATCATCGCGGCTTTCATCCGAGAACCCACAATGAACATTGCAGGTATTGACCCCACAATTGCGATGAGCATCACGACTTTCAACCCAACAGCTGCGATAAACATCGCGACTATCATCCCCACAGTCACGATGAACATCACGACTTTTAGCCCGATAGCTACGATGAACATCACGACTATTGGCCCCAAACCCGTGATGTTCATCACGGAAAAGAATGCGAAACCCACGATATTCCATGTTGGAAGGCCAACATGGATTTTCGCGGCCTTCGGGGCCCGTCGCTAACCAAAAAAGACATAATTCAAAAGACTAAGGAGAATAGGGTTAACTGAAACTCACGGAATCGAAAACCAATGGTCGAATCTCCCAGAAATCAAGAAAGAGCTCTGATTGCTCTGCCAAACTTGCACGTAACAATGACATGTCATATTGGCCCCACACCCTATTTATAGAGATTTGACCATTTTTCAAACAACCATTGCGGTATCATACGACGTCCATTTGTCAAACCGTTGGTATCATTGGAATCAGCATAGCGAGAACTTCATGATAGTCCTTTCCTTTTCCTGTTTTCACCAGGTCCATTTTTTGACCATTTTTTCACGCCCTCATCACCTCGGTTTACGTGCCACATCAGTTTTTCTTCATTTTTGTTGAGTTTTATATCACCACATTCAGTTTTCCGAACTCGTGATGACGCCTGAGATCATTTCTCGCTCTCACCTCCAGATTTTTCGAGCATTTTTCCCATCCCCCCTTGTTGCCTCGGTTTGCATGCCACATCAGCCGTTGTGCGTTTATGATGAATCTTGTACCGCTGGATTCAGCTTTCAGCACTCGTGATGATGCTTGAGATCATTTCTCGCTCTCACGCCTAGAATTTTTGAGCATTTCTTACATGCCCCCTCATCGCCTCGATTTCTGTGCCACATCGACCGTTGTCCATTTTTGACAAGTTTGATACCGTCGAATTCAGTTTTCTGCGCTCGTGATGATGCTTGAGATCATTTCTCGCTCTCACCCCCATAATTTTTGGGAATTTTTTCAAAATGCCACTCATCACCTCGGTTTGCGTGCCACATTGGCCGTTGCCCATTTTTGACAATCTTTATGTCACTAGATTCAGTATTCCGCACTCATGACGATGCTTGAGACCATTTCTCAGTCTCATCAATACCTTTTTGTTCGGTATAGTTTTACCCCTTTTTCAGGCCGAGCAATTCCTTTTACAAAAAAGGCACTTAGGGAGTTTTTGTTAAGCTCTTTTCTGACTCCTAAAACAATGAAAAGATCGTCAAGCAATCTTGCTTCCTTTCATGCTCTCTAAACGTATCTGAAAGGGCGTCTACCTGGTATAAGTTTACCCATTTTCCGAATCTTGTAGACTAATTACGAAAAATGAATACTCTAGTCACATCGGCTAGAAGAGTTCTCCATTTGCATCATTTTATACTTTTTCGGGCCTTGGAGACTAACTTATGAAAAAGAACACCAATAGAGTCCACTTACCTCTTTTATACTCTCTAAACATGAAAGCGACCACGAGCAATCACCATCCTGGGCTCATAAAAACCCACAGGACGATACTACACCACCACTGCAGAGTCTTCTTATCGTTTTCAGACTCCTTAAAAATGAAAGCACCAATGAGCACGAACAATCCTAAGCTCACAAAATCCACAAGACAGTACCATTTCAGAGCACACTTTTTTCCCTTCTTGGAGCTCATTAAAACTACGAAGAAGGACCCAATGGTGCTTCTTGGCGCCACAACAGATCATGTCTACTCATATGACATCTTCCCCATTTTGGTCGCCTTTGTTCAGAGTATTCTATAGTATGTCACCATGAGAATCCCTCTATAGCACCCATCAGCGCGTCCCCCCCAGAGTAAATACATACCCTTAAGTCCTTAAAAGCTATGATCCCCGCACCTACAAGTCAGTTCCCTACGCTTCCAGTTCAACCATATCATCATGCTCTGAAAAAAATAAGTTTGAGTCCACCCACTCTATAACCCCAGTTACTTCCCATCCCCACAAGTATGTCAGTCCTACCATCAGTACTACCACACTTCAGTTCTACACCTCGCGCTCCTATCAAGGAAACATCATTTCCTTGTTAGTTGCTGGTCTCCCTCTGTCGATGACAACCAAATTTATTCCAGAGGATAGACCTAGAGGTCCCTGAGTCTTGGACTCATCACCATTTATGATGAGTGCCTACGAATCATTTCGAGAAGAGTCCTCTATGCCTCTCCAAATGGTTGTTTCTCACATGCTCGACTTCAACACCTTGATCGCATCGTTGAGACTCGCACAGGGTATTAGTCCCTTTAGATTATTTGTTAAAGACCCCGGATACCACCTGACTCTTCCACATTTGAGAGTCTACTTATGGAAACAACCAATTACATTTTTTCTATAGATATCCGGGTTGCACATGGTGACAGTATTCAGATGTACCCCAATTTTATACTCCCTCGAGTATACAGTTACATGTACTTCTCGGAGATGACTCACAGTCATTGAGTCCATATAGATGTTGGACACCTTCAGTTTCAGCAGTTCATCAACCCTTCTGAGACCTTGTTCAGAATGGTTGTCGCTTTATTCCAGTGTATCAATTATTTAGATCAGTCATGTTATGATCATGAGTACATCCCAAAATATTGTCCCCTTTGGACCATTATGATGTACCAGTAGATTTTTTATGTATTATTCAGGTCCCCCTTCTTGGGACTAATTGTTATATATATGTCTTGATGCGAGCATGTGTATGCCTACCTCGTCCATTATTAGAGATTATTCCTCATTCATATTGAGGCCATGTAATATTTTTTGTTTTTGCAGCTTCCAAGGGCCATTGACCCAGTCTCCAACCGGTCTATTCTCTTCCCCAAACCCCAGGAAAAAGACAAAAGAACTATGATGTCTATCGGCCATACGATGAGCTCCTACCCTCACACATCAGGGGGCAATCTGTTACACCCAAAAAGTGCTCACTAGCTCATTACCTTATTCACATAACCCAATTGTCCACTTTTCCACCATTTGAGCCTCTAAAGCCATCAAAAGGTAACCAAAAGACCATAATATACCCCTTTTTTCCCTCAAAATGAATATTTTCCCTCAAAAAGCATAAAAACCCTAAAAAAGGTTCCAGAATTCCCCAAAATATTAAAAGGGAATAAAAATATTCAAAATATTCAAAAAAGGAAAAATGAGGGAAAAAGGTACCTAAACCATGTTGGTCAATACCATTGGTTTCCTCATAACCATAATGGTATTCCCCACCACCAAAAACTATAAAAAGGTGGTAGGGGCTCCTCACTTTCCATCCATCCATCATCCTATCCTCACGCTATCAAAATATCCCATGAGACTTTTGGCCATTTTCAACATCTTGGAGAAGAGACCTTTGGAGCTTGGAGCTACTCACCCTTGAAGTTGCTCAACATCACATCCTCACCATTTGAGGTATCTTAATACAAAACATCTATTCTTTTATTTCTTGTTCTTTCTATGAATTGTTTTTAAATTTATTTGTTATATGCACATGTTAGTTTAGATTTAGATTTAATTCATAATCGTTTTTGCTTTCTATATTGAAACTGCTATCACATTGTTGATAGGTGCCCATTGCAAAAAGCTTGGTTGCAAAACCAAGCCAACACTCTTCAAGTAGTATTAGTGTAGGTTGAGAAAGTATATGAAATCGAGGATCTATTAGGGTTTATGCACAACAGTCTTTCAATCTCCTTCTATATACATGGTAGCCACAAAAGGAGGGAGTAATGCTCCCTCCTACAAGTAAATACTCTCGATAAATAAGTCATCATGAAGGTTCGATATGTTGAGCACTATCACCAAGATGAGAACCAAAGATGAACTAATCAAGAGGATGATGTGAATGGAAAATAAGGCGCATGGAACCATGAACTATCACCAGATCCAAGTGACCTAGATCGATCTCACTATCTCACCAAATTGGTAGTAGGAAATACCACCAAATGCATCCCCAAAACTAATAAGATGCCAGGTATGAGATCACTTCATGAAAATTTAGTGCAAGTATTCATAATATGTAGGATCACATTGTCATAGGGAATTTCATGGGTATATGGATTTCTAAAAAATCCCTTGTTTGGTAGATCAACACCTGTTGTAAGACAAAAGGGCATGTATATCTCAAGCTAGGATCAAAAGGATTTTTCAATAATGTCATATTTACAAATTTGGAAGATAAGGAAATTTGTTTTGAAAATGGACTCTATTTATTCAACTTATCCAACCTCTACCTCTACTTTTGAATGGAGAAATTTACCCCTTACAAACAATATTTTTCAGTTGCTCTAGTTTGGATCAAAATGTACTCACTTCCACAAGAGTAATGGGATGAGGAAACCTATAAGGCATAGATAATACCCTGGGAACCTTTGTCAAAATGTATGAGGTTACCAAACTAGGTAGATATAGTTCTTATGCCTGAATTTGTGTCATTGTCTCACGTGCTCTTATAGAGTCCACATGTCTTAGTGATCAAGATATTAAATGGCTCCAGACCCTTTATTATGAGCAAATACCCTTCAAATGTCATAATTTCCATGAGAATGGCCATCTACTTAGAGACTTCCCCATGAAAAAATTCCTTTCCATATCAAAACAAGTCAAGAATTTGGATCAGGAAGGTTATGTCAAAGTGTCCAACATAAGAAAATAGGTGAAAAAACCAAGTCCTCATAAGTAGGAATGAAATATCTCAACCTCCATCAGTTTCAAAATTATGACAGAGAATACAAATTAGGAGGTTCTCCTTGCATATGAATCCACACCCTCAAACCCTTAGTCATAAGATAATCCTAACATTGAGTCTAAAACATTGAAAGTATTTAAAAAAAGAAAGTGGATCAACACACCTTGTACCACCTTGTTGAGGCCTCGGGTGTGTATGTGCTAGAATGGGTTCCAAAGCTCTCAATAGAGGAAGAAAACCCAGCCAAAGGCTTCAGATACTCTTGTGCAAGTATTACCCTATCCTCAAGCTATCTGGGATGGTGATCTCCCACGGATACAAAGGCCTCCACTGGCACTTATGGTTTTGATCCTAAAAGGATTTGTCTTCCAATGATGGAAAAAAAAGTGTGTTCAATTTGAAAACAAATCTGCCTAGAAAGGGAAATCTAAGCTATGTTAGACCTACTCTAAAAGGTGTCTTGTTGGAATGCAGATTAGCTTGATGTGAAAAATAGATAAGTGTGTTCATCCACTTGAAAAAAATGTAAAGAAGATCAATGTCTTATATGCTTAAGTTACAACCAATCAATTAAAATTAACTGAATGCAATATTAAGTGTTTAAGCTCATTCAAGATTAACCTATAACCAATATGTCAATTGAAAAATTAACATAGATTATAATTTATTGTGAATCATTTGCAGAAATCGATAAATATTTTAATGAAGAAATTCAATTAAAACATAATACATACACAGATCGAACAAAAGGAGAAATCTAGATCATAAATCTCTATATGAAATAATAATTGCAAAATATTAAACAACATAGATAATAATCTAAACTATAAATCAATATTTACCAAAGAAATTTGATTAATGAACAAAAGATGATGCAAGAGAATAACATTACTGTATTAATGAAAGTTTGTAAGAAATTACAAGATCAACATAAAACAAAGTATCTCCAATCTTCTTTTGTCGATTTCTACCCCAAAAATGATTATCACTTCCCTAAGAGAGATCTACCCTTAAATAGTAAATTACAAAAAATAATACAAAGGATAAATTCCCCTTAAACAAGGATTACCATGCCAAAATAATCTAAACAACACCCTTAAAAGTTATTTTTTCCAAGCCTTCGACAAAATTTCCAAACGAGATTCACCTCCTAATTTCGGAAGGAATCCTATGACAAACTATACAATTCAACAACGAATTACTGGTTGTCTGTAACAGGGAACAAAAGATCCGAAAACCTTCCTTAGGAACTTCCAGATGATTAACAACATCTTCAAAAATGGAGAAATTAACCAACGGGTCTTCCTTCACGGGAGCTGGCGGAGTAACGGGAACCTCATTGATTATAAAATCATGGATGGTGGCATCTCGATCAATTGGCTCTTCAAGGATCTCCTTTTCCTTCCTCTGAAGGAGTTGCATGCAAACAGATAGAGTTTCACAATCCTCCTCTTTGCTACTACTGCTTGTATCAGGAACACCTGCATCAAAAGGTGGTGGCATAGGTTCTTGATATAGCAAAGACTGAAGTTCTTCATCTCTACAAGAACCACCCAAATATTTTCAAACTGTCTACATATTGCTCACACAGAGATTATTAGAAGAAAACCCCTGAATATTGAATATAATACTTCTCTATAGAATCTAGAGGATGAGTAAATTTCCTCATACTTGTCTTCGTATTTAAGAAGAACTAATCAAACCATAATGATTGAGTATAACGAACTGCTGTGATTAAAATATTACGATCTAGAAACTGCAATCATCCAAACTGCAATGAAGCAGCTCATAGCATGTGTTAATCAGATTTGGACTAAGATGAAGTACAATTTCAATCAGATCACATATGACTTGAAGTCGCACCTGAAATCTTATCATTACAGATCAATCAAATCAACAATTATGACTTCAAATTTGAGTCAAAGGTGACAATCACAGTCAGAAACCTGGTTGCTAAAACGACGAAGAACAAAGAATTCACACATTGGATCAAATGATGCAATTTCATCCGTTGGATCAAAAGGAATCAATGGTCACGATCTCGTCTAGAGAGAAGTGAGGTTATGTTGCGGGAGATAAATTTCGGGGGTCAATTTTGCATATGTGCACATCCTTCACGCAATCCGCAATCTACAATTGCGGCTTGAAGGTTGCGGGATCAAAACTGCGTTTATTGAATCAAAATATAATTCTGCAATCTGCAATCCGCAAGTTGCAGGTTGCGGGTTGCAGGATTGCAAAGTTCAAAAATTTTATTCAACAACTTCCCGCAATCCTCAACTGCTGTAAATTCCCCTCCCATCATACCAGCATGATCGAGAGGACGTGATGTTAGAACTGGGCAGTTAGCCCCATAAACTTTTAACGAAGCATTCGCACAGTATAAAAGTTGATATGGAAATGTATAATTATAAGAAAACACAGCGGAAGTAAAATCAATAACACATCCATCATACATTCAAGATATTCATCAAATAATAATTAGGGAGTTAACACAAGAGAATACTTATCTTATAACAGTAGACCCAAGCAACTAGCTATGCAACTGCAACGTTCCACCCAACCATAGGTCAGTTGTGCTTATCAACCTCTTGATGCAACTGCCACCCCCGAGCTGGGCATGATTTCTAGAAGGAACCAGGGAACAGCAGACTCACACATAGCTAAGCATACACCAAGATGAGCCAAGCCAATCTACAATTGGGTTTATCAGGCTGCTAGAAAATGGAAAGGAATAATTGCTAAGCTAGTGAGCTCAACCACAGAGCTATGGATACCTTTACAAGATCTATTTAGCTTGGCACCCACAATTCCTACACACCCCTACTCAAGGAAGTATTCCCTTCACCAATTCACAGTCCCTCAGGCCATACCTTCCAATTCTAGAGTGTCCCAGGTGTGCATAGAAGAGTAGCCAGCCCTCTTGATCTTCTTGAGAGGTTACTCCCTTCACTAGGTTTATCAAGCCAATTCTGTCCACTACCACTCCAAGTTTCTTGCTCACAGGTTCAACTCAAAACAGTGAGGCACATAACAACAGAAGTCTAAGTGCTAGGCATGGAGAAATGTATTTTTTTTTTTTTTAATTTTTATTTTTACAGTGAGATGCCCAAAGATGGGGTTTTCATTAGCTTCAGAAAAATGTGGGAAACCCAAAAACGAAACTAGAAGATGGGGAACAACCCGGGGAAGCCAAATCCATTTTTAGAAAAATGTCCATGGACATTCTGGGAAAAACGGCCTCCTTAACAGTACCAAATCGTGGCCCTTCTCTCCTAGCTGTTGTCCAATGCAAAAACGAGCTCCCAGGCATGGAAAATGCAGGCAAAATGGTGAAAAATGTGATGGGAAAAGACCCAGTAGTTCAGGCTGTGTGAGAGGGCAAAGACCCTTGGTTCAGAATGGCTTTGGGAACCATTTCGTGGGTGTTTTCTTTCCCAAGAAGCAAAAATATGAATTTCCAGGTTGATGGCTTGCCCATGCATGAAATTGGTTGCCATACCTCTTCATTCCCAAGGCATTAACTGCCTCAACCAACTCTTGGAATAATTAAATGATTGGGTCCATAACCCAAAATGGGTAGTTGAGGGTTTATGGGTTTTCTCATTGACACATGGATTAACACCATTGGCTCAAGGGTTTGAGTAATTTCCCTCCCTATTCCTTGTATAGTCATGCCCCATCTCTTTGTTGCATTGCATAGCTAGTTGTGGGTTTTTCATTAAAATTCATATTTACATGATGACTTATTTACATTGTGCCTATCTTAGCACAAGAACCATAGGCATCTATCCCTTTAATTGTCGATACATAAAACACTAAATCAATGGTGGGGCCTTGGCCTTAAGCTCCTCACCATGATTAAACAACAATATTTACATTATTTACGATTTAATACAAAGGGGTTCAAAATGGGGACATTACATTCCACTCCCCTTACATTAGCACTGTCCTCAATGCTCATCAAAATTGAACAAAAATGGATATGCCACCCTCATGGCATCCTCCAGCTCCCATGTAGCCTCATCGGGACCGTAGTGCTTCCATTGCACCTTTACCTATCCTATGGCTTGGTTCCGGAGCAATGTTACCTTCTTGTCTAGGATGCACAACGAATCGGTTTGGAATTCTCCCTCGGGTTCCACCTGGATCAAATCCCAATTAATCACATGGTTAGGATCATGTACATATTTATTAAGCAAAGAGACATGAAAAACATTATGAGCTTTAGTGCTAGCAGGCAATACAAGTCTATATGCAACTGGTCCTATTCTTTCAAGCACTTCAAATGGCCCACAATATCTAGGTGATAACTTGGCACAACTCCCAAGATTCAAGGAACTCTTCCTTGATCTCACTCTAAGATACACATGATCCCCAACATTAAATTCCCTATGGATCCTATGCTTATCCGCATAGCTTTTCTATCTATCCTGGGCTACTTTTAAATTTTGTCTGATCTTGGCAACTTCTTGCTCCATTTCCTTAAGCAATTCTGGCCCAAGTAGTATTCTGTTCACTGGATTGTCCCAAGTCACTGGTGTCCTACACCTTCTGCCGTACAAAGCCTCATAAGGACTCATTCCCAACGGGTCTTGTTGCCCATTGTTATATGCAAATTCTACCAAGTGTAGATAATCCTTCCACTTGGATGGTTTTCCCATTACATACATGCAGAGCATGTCTTCAAGCACCCGATTTACTCTTTCGGTTTGCCTATCTATTTGAGGATGGTATGCGGTACTAAAGCTTAGCTGTGTATCCAAATATGCAAAGAGACCTTTCCAAAAATTGGAAGTGAACTTGGTATCCCTGTCAGAAATTATTGCCTTAGGCAACCCATGTAATCTGAGAATTTCCTTCATGAAGATATTTGCAATGGCATCGACTTTGTGTGTGGGATTAACCGGTATAAAATGTGATGCCTTTGTGTTGTTGCAGCAACATCCCCCCCAAAATTTTGTACATATTGGGGACCCTCCTTTTAATTTTTTAGAAAGGCTGCCTTAAGAGGCCATCCCCAGCTTATATCTTTGATTTCCAACAGAAAATCTTGCCATGAACCACTCCAAGTTTGCCAGAAAATCTTGTTTCTCAACATAAATATTTTTTATGAAGTCTTCCTGAAAAGCCGCGGAACGATTTGATAAAGCCCCAGAAATTGCGGAAGTGTTCGAGGTTCCCTCCCGAAACAACGGAAGCTGTTTGTTTAAGCCTCCCGAAAAAGGACTTAGAAACTTTCGTTGAAGAAACTGCGGAAGCCATTGGATAAGTCTTTCTGAAATGGATGAGGAATTCGAGAAAAGCTCCACAGTTACGGAGAGATTCGGGTTTTCCTCCCGAAACAGCGGAAACCATTCGTCTAAGATTTCTGAAAAAGGGACTTAGAAACTTTCGTTGGAAATTTTGCGGAACGCCCCACGGAACAATTCAAATTTCCTCCCGAAACGACGGGAACTGTTCATCTAAGCTTCTCGAAAAGATTTGGAAGTTATTGTTAAAAGATTGCGGAAGATATTGAGGAATCGCTTCCGAAACGGCGGAAGAATTCAACAAAGCCGCCCGAAACTTGCGGAAGCTATCCGTCGAAACCTTTCTCAACTGCGGAAACCTTCGAGTTTTCGTTCCGAAGCCTCACCGAGAGAATTTTGCGGAACCGTTGGGGTTTTCCTTCCGCGATTGTGGAAGTCTTTCACCATATCTTTCCGAAACCCCGTGAAAAAGACTTAGAAAATTTGTCTAAAGTTGCGAAGCTCACCGAGAGAATGTTGCGGAAGCCTTCAACTTTTCATTCCGAAATGCCGAGGCAGTTAGAACTTTTGCGGAATAGTTCAAATTTTCTTTCCGTAATTACGGAATCCGTTTGCGGAGATCTTCACTTTATCTTTCAGAGGCCGCGGAACTGTCAACTTACCATTCCGTAAAGGCGGCGCCATTTGCCAGCTCGTTCTGAAATAGCGGAAGCCATTGGCGAAAGCTCTCCGCAATTTTGGAGGCCTTCGCGATAGCATCACGAAAAGGGCCACCGAAAGAATTAAACATTCACGTCCTTTTGCAGAAGCCGTTCATCAATTTTTCCCGAAACGGCGGGGAGATTCACCATTCTCTCCCGAAACACTTGAGGAGTTCAGCGTAACCTGCCAAAGTGGCGGGTGAAGTTCGCGAGTCGGTCCCGCGAATGGCGGTCACATGCAGATCAAAATTTGTTGACGTGACCACGGCATACGATACATTTAAGCCGCGTTTTAAATACGCCAACCACCACATTAAACTCGCACGTGCCCGGTCTATTTAAATAAGTGGTGGGGGGTACGAGCCAACACATTGTTATTTGTCGATTGGAAAACCACTGTTGGATGTCGCGCGACCGCTCTAGCTCAGCTCACTCATCCACGTTCACGGCCACCTCATCCAGCCATCTTCACGGTGCCAGGTAAGGTGTTCTAGCCATTATTTTTGTCTCTTCCACGTGTCAGTTTACCGTTGGGATTGTTCTGTTTAGAAGATGATAGGCATTGGGTGGATTTTGACGGACAAAATGTCCGTCATGGGCTATTTTTCCCATCAAATACGGCTTAAATTGCATGTTTCCCGTCATATAAAACTAAGGAATTGTAAAACGTTTCCATATTATGTAAAGAACGTCAGATTGTCTTTGCATTTTTTTATTTTCATCTGGGACGTGGCCGATGTGCATTGGTCGGATATATCATTATTTCATTTTTTAAGCCCCGAGGCCCCGTGGGTTTCTCATTCCACTAAAATCAAGCCAAAAGAAACTATGGCCGCCCGAGTGTTTTTCGTCAGCCTTTCTCCGGGCGCCATCACCCTTGCTCAAACCAAAACCCACCATAGAACCCCTCGTTAGGTGATTCAGATAGGAATGGCGGTCGGAGCCCTCGCCTGTTCATAAATATGGAAACGGCTCCCTATTTCGTCACAGGGTCATTTCACCCCAGACTTCCCCGCCACTAACCTTTTAAAAGCACAATGACGAAGGTCACCATTTATCCTAGAGCTAGCCCGAGAGCGGATTGTTTCCGTGACATACCTATCCTCTCGTGAGCATTCCAAACCCATCCCGTTAAAAGAATCAAATTTCTATAATTATGTTTCCTATTGCAATGGTGTATTTTGCTTCCTAAACATACAGCTTCACATCGCATTTATCTCATTGACATGTCAGAATGGTGATGCTCTTGAAATCTCACAGTATGTTTCTCATGTTTATGATGATGTATATTTGGTTGCTATCAGGGATAAGTCAAAATGCCAAAAGGTAGTAGGAAGAAGGCTAAGATGACAGAGAAAAATCCTACACCACTTAAAACTGAGACCACACTCCAGGATACTAGGTGCACCACCGGTATTCCTCCTGAAAACCGATGGGGTGACATCTATAGGATGATCCGAGACCAAGAGATTCCAGATATGTTACTAGAAGAGGAGCAGATCTATATTAATATCAGGACTTCAGGTATAACCAGGACTGCTACCCGCCTTGAACTGTTCCCATGTGCTGAAGTAGTCGGATGGATTCTCCAACATGTTGATGCAGAGTCAAGGGTAATAAATGACAGCGGGAAAGTAGCCATTGCCTCGTTCCACCCAGCATACATTGTCGCAGCCTATAAATTTCCCCGCTCCCAACAAGCTCTGACTGATGAATGGTTGGGAAAAATGAACAACATTGAGATGGCCAAAAAGATACTAGTAGCAGGCAAGCATTTGAGAAAGAAAGGAAATGACGAATATGACGTACAGAATCTGAGACCTCCTTTCAGATTTATCGCCTTGATGCTGTGCAGAATCTTCGGCATGCCCGATGGCACCATGTATAAGATTCAGTGGGTCCCTATTATCCACTTCATGGCGTTTAAAGGAACTGTGTTTGACTGGGCCACTCTCCTGTCAGATAGTTTGGCCTCCATGATAGTTGCTGCAAGAGAAGGACTAGCCTTGAAGAAGGCAGAATTTTTCATGTCCTCATATCTGATTGATTGTGTTTTGGCCAAGGTGGACTTCCCCAAATTGGGACGCACATGGGACAAGGCCATCACTCCGGTTTATAGCGCTTTTAGGATGATGTGGGCCCAGAATTACAAATCTAACTACAAACTCATCTGTGAGGGGTTCATCACGCCCCTATATGAGAAGATATTCAAGGAGGATCCCAACTGCCTGTCAGAGAACGCTATGGAAGTCCTTGAGAATTATGGGGATTTTTACTTTTCAGACCAAGGCATCTACCTCAGAATGTTTGGAGGGACTAAAGCTCCATACATTTTGCCGCAGTATGCCACAGATTATGTGGTCCTTAAGGAAGCAGTAAGACAAATATTCCTGGATGGAATTGGAGCAATGCTCCACAAACAGCATAAGGCTTCCTTTCCCCCTCTACCTTTCTGCATAGGTGCTTACAAGTTCTCGGGGGTTGCCTCAGCCGAAGAGTTTGTTCAGGAGTTGAAAGCCTTCCACTTCGGTGAGGTGATCTTCCACAGGAATGACAGGAAGGGAAAAGTGGCCGAGAACTGTAAGGAAATCTATGCTCATTTTGAGTACTCTCACTATCCCGATGCCGAGGAAGAGGTATTCAGGGGCATCAGCAACATGGCTGAGCTGCGAACCTTTCGCCAGGGCAGTGGAGCAAGTTCTAGCTCCACCAAGATCCAGAAGACCAGCTAGTAGAAGGAGAAAGAAGCTGATGATGCTCGAGCTCAGGAGGAGCTTAGAATAAGAGAGGAAGCAAGGTTACTCCAGGAGGTTGAGGAATCCAGGTTGCAGCAGGAAGCTGAAATGGCAAGAATGCAGCAAGAAGCCAAAAGTGAGAGGCTGCAGAAAGAAGCCGAAGAAGCCCAACAACAGAAGGAGGCTGAAGATGAAACGCAGTAGAAAGGAAATGAAGGTCATCCACAAGTTGAAGGAGGGGAAGGAGGACAGGAAACTGAATGGAAAGCGGAAGAAGAGCTAAAAGCAGGAGAAGATGCCCAAGCAAGTGGGTCCGGTGTCCAAGACATGGAAATAGACGCACCTCAAGCAGGTGGCTCTGGTACCCAAAATGTGGGAAGAGATCCAGCTCAAGGAGTCCGGACCCCACCGGCTGAAGAAGAAATAGACATTATGAACCTCCCAATTGTCCCGTACACTCCGTCGGGAAAACATACGGTGTCCAGGTGGAATGAATTTGTTTATGATAGGAAAAGGAAGGCAATGGTCCTTAAATCGGAAGAGAGGATCAAAAGACTCTTCCAGGAGGATATCATTACCCATCGGGAGGTCACCGTAATGCGGAATACAGATAAAGATCCCTTTGCTATGGCATCTGCAGTTGTAGAAACAACAAAAGCATCACTGGACAATGTAGGTGTTATAGTTAGAGAAAATGAATTGACAAAGAGGAGAGCTCGTACGCTACAACAGACTGTGGCTAATGAGCAAGCCTACAGGGATCTTGTGGTGAACAAGTATAATTGCCTGTATGCCGAGCATAAAGAGCTATCAAGCAAGTATAGCTAGCTGGAGGAGGAAAAGAAACAACTAACACTCCAGATGATGATTGTGGAAGCAGAGAAGAATGAAGCGGAAGATAAAGCATTGCAGCTAGAAGCAGACAAGCGAGCATTAGCTAAGCAATTAGAGCAAGCTGAGAGCAGAACAATGGACATATCTCCCTTCCGTGAGTTGTCCTGCGGCATCCTGAAGAAAATGCATGAGACTCAGGGGCTAATCACTAATGAAGTTTGCAAGCTCAAGGCCATGGTGGTCAGGTTAAAAGAAATTAATGCGAAGGCCCATAGGCTCAAAGCTAAGCACACCCGTGTCAAGGAAAATATCATGAGCCAAATAAAATGGCGAGAAGGAAAGGGGGATTTCCCTGCACATCTCCCATTTAAGTCTGTGGAAGGTTTTGATGAAGACATAGCCCTTTTGGAATTCTGCAGGAGCTGTGGCAGTAAGCTAATGGCCAGTGTGCAAGGGACAAGGGATAGGATCAACGGTCTATATCAAAGAATCCAGGGAGTGCATGACAGGTGCAAATTGAATTTCCCACAATCCCTCGATGACTTCCCGGATTCAGAACAACGCTTGGCTGAGCTAAAGGAAGAGCTGGGCATCCAAACCGAATACGTGAAGAAAATTGATGTCCTAGCAATTGATGACTTACAACATTATATTGGAATGTCATCAGTCCACAGCCATTTCCTTAAAGAAGTGCATCAAGCCGCAGTAACGGAAGTTCAAAGCATTGGGGCAGAGCTCGGGAAAAATGTGACTTCTCAGAAAATCTTGTTTCCTACAGCAGCAAACGTAGTCATAAGGGACACTGGTATGTGGTATAGCTACATAGAAGAAGAGGAGAAGAAGGCGGAAGTAGCAGCTCTGACAGCAAATCCAGACTCTTCTCTCCCAGTAGTGGCAAATATTCCAGCCAGTTCGATTCCTTCTTCCCAAGCCATTCCAGCAGCAGCAGTGAGCTCTATTCCCTCTTCCCCAGCAGTGGTAGGAACTCCATCCAGCTCAATTCCTTCTTCCCAAGTAGAAGCAGCAGCTCCAGTGGTTTTGAGTGCCTCTCCTAAGGCAACAGCAGCAACAAATGTTGATTTGAGCGACCTCTCTTCAAGCTGAAGCACGCGTGCAGGAATGAAAGCGCTGAGTTAAAGCGTGAATGCTGATTTTTTGTATTTTTGGGACTTTTCAGATGTGTAAAAGCGTGGAACTATGGGACAGCTGTCCCTATTTTCTGTTAAAATCATTTTTGTAATGAAAAGGGAGTCACATTTTGTCTGTTATAGGAGAAAATTTCTGTAGATGACAAGTGGAAGAGGCCAGGTGGCAGCCCAAAGGGCAATTTTGTAACTATAAATAGAAGCTAGGAAGAATATGACAGGACTTTTGGCAGGGAACAAATTTTCAGACTTGTACGAGTTATCTTGTGTATGTTCTATGAAAATAAAGTTTTCTAATAAAAGCCTGGAGATGGACGTTTTGCATGGGAATGAAGGATGGATGTGTATTGGACTATTCTAGTGACTTCCATACTGTAATGTGAGATCTTTCTTGCTGTCTGAATTATTTCTTTGCTACCAATGATTTCACTCCTTTCTGTGCAAACAATTTCTCCTTGTCATGAGTAATGAATGTGTTTCATATAAAATTAGAAACTATTTTCTGATATCTCTCATTTTGCTGTAGCTTTACCTGGAAGAATTAATGGCTATATGTTCTTTCTTTATGATATCTGTTACAGCTCATTGCTCATGCTTTAATTTGGCTCCTTGCAGGGACAATTAGTTTTATTTCATGTGTTTTTTTTTAGATTTAGATCTGTTCTTTCAGTTTTGCATCTAGATTAAATAATCTTGCTTCTCTGTTTCATGAGCAATAAATGTGTTTTGTGTTAAATTAGAAGCTATCTTCTGAGATCTTTTATCTAGCTGTAGCTTTCTCTTTAAGATTGAATGGCTGCCTGTTCATTCTTTAAAGATAATTCTAACAGCTCATTTCTCACGCTTTAAGTAGGTTCCTTGCAAGGATAGGTAGATTTACTTCAGTTTTAGACTTAGATCTGTTTTAGTTTTGCATTTAGATCAAATATAAATTAGGCACTTGCATCTCATTATAAAGCATAAAATCCAAAAGAAAGGTGGATCGGGCCATAATCGGTGCAATCGGAATAAAACTCCAAACCCACGGTTGCCGGAACCGCTAACCGGATGCATTCCCTATACCAAACGGTAGATAATCTAATTGGGATCATCTATCGGGGAGAATCCCTTTCTAATTGATGCTATGATATCCGAGGCATCAACACTTTGTTAACTTTTCCACCACAACCATGATGGAATCATGTTGTCTCTTAGTCATTGGCAATCCTATAATAAAGTCGATGGATATTACTTCCCATTTCCATTCTGGAATTGGCACTGGAAGCAATAAACCTGTTGGATGTTGGTGTTCACTTTTCACCTACTGACATTCCATGCACTTAGAAATGTATTCTGCGATGTCCTTCTTCATGCCTGGCCAGAAATAATACTTTCTTGCTGTAGCAATTGTTTTCTGATATCCTGGGTGACCAGAGTATGGAGCTTTATGGATTTCATCCATAACAATTCTCCTCAAATCTACCACATTTGGAATATAGACTCTATTCTTATAAGTAAGAAGTCCTCCTTCTTCCAAATGATAGCCTGCATACTTCTTGCCAAGGTCTTGCTTCTACAATTTGTCCTTTATCTGCACATACACTTCATCCTCAACAATATGGTTAATAATCTGTTGCTTCAAATCTGGTTGGCATGTACTAAGTGCTGCCACATACATTTCATGTACCTTCCTGCCGAGTGCATCAGCCACCTTGTTTTCTTTCCCTTTTATGTGTTTGATTTCAAAATCAAATTCACACAAAAATTCCAACCATCTAGCTTGCCTAGCATTTAAAGTTGGCTGATCAAACAAGTATTTCAGACCACACTGGTCTGTTCTTAACTCAAATTTTCTTCCCGTTAAGTAATGCCTCCACATCCTTAAAGCGTGTACTATGGCTGCAAGTTCTATATCATGAGTAGCATAGTTCCGCTCATGCTCCTTCAACTTTCTTGACTCATAGCATATCACATGGTTGTATTGCATAAGAACTCCTCCAAGTCCTTGATTGCATGCATCGGTACTTACCACAAAGTCTTTTTCCGGGTTTGCAATCTTCAAAATAGGTGCACTTGTAAGAAGATTCTTCAACCGTTGAAAACTTTCCTCACATCTGGGTGACCATTCAAATTTTATCCCCTTCTTTTGCAAAGAAGTGATCAGGTTTGAAACCTTGGAGAATCCTTCGATAAACCTCCTGTTGTAACTAGCAAGGCCCATAAAAGATCTCACATTAGTCACATTCCTTGGAGTTGGCCAATTCATAATGGTTTCAATCTTCTCAGGGTCTACAGATATTCCTTCGTCGGAGATGATGTGACCCAAATAATGAATTCTATCTTTATAAAAGTCACATTTGCTCAACTTTGCATACAGCTTATGCTCCCTTGGTAATTGCATTATCATTCTCAAATGTTCTTCATGTTCTTCCTTATTCTTAGAATAGATGAGAATCTCATCTAGGAATACTAGAACAAACTTGTCCAAATACTTGCTAAAAACATTATTCATGAGACACATGAATGTAGTTGGTGCATTTGTGAGACCGAATGGTACCACTACAAACTCATAGTGCCCATACCTTGTTCTAAAGGCTGTCTTATGAATATCTTCTTCTTTGATTCTTACCTGATGGTAACCAGACCTCAAGTCAATCTTTGAAAATACCTTTGCTCCTCTCATTTGGTCAAAAAGGTCATCAATTCGGGGCAATGGGTATTTGTTATTCACAGTGACTTTGTTCAATTGCCTGTAGTCAATACATAACCTGAGTGTTCCATTTTTCTTTTTCACAAATAGAACCGGTGCTCCCCACGAGGACATACTTGGCCTAATATATTTCTTTTCCAGCAACTCTTGTAATTGCATTTTTAATTCTAGCAATTCCGATGTACTCATCCTGTAGGGTGTCTTAGACACTGGTGCCGCTCCTGGCACAAGTTCAATTGTAAAGTCAATGTCTCTCTTTGGAGGGAGTCCTGGAATCTCATCGGGAAAAAAATCCCTGAATTCTTGCAATACATGATAGTCCTCCAATTTAAGAGTTTCATGCTCTGCTACCTCTAAAATGTGAGTTGCATACAATTGACATCCCTTCCTACAAAACCTCTTCAGCTGCATGGCTAAAACCTGTCTAATATAAGTCACCTTTGGAATGCCTTTTACAACTCTCAGGTTTCCTTCTTCGTCCATGCATTCAAAAGTCTTATTGTAGCAGTCAAGTTTAACCCTCTGTGATTCTAACCAATCCATTCCAATGAGAATATCATAGGAACTCAGTGGCAAAATATTCAGATCTGCATAAGTGAATAGCCCATCCATCTCTAATGGACATTTCTCTACTGTTTCACTAACTTTTCTCTTGGTTCCAATGGCTAGTTGAACTAACCATGATTTACTATGCTTTAATTTCTTGAAAGCACAAATCTCAACAATTCTAGGAGTGACATAACTGTGAGTAGATCTAGGATCAATCAAAATAGAAATAGATTGCTTAGCAATCTTACCTTCAACTTCAACCACAGTTGACTGATGATCTTCCTAGCGGTTTTCTAGTGCTGCATAGATTCTAGGGATTGTCCTCACCACTTGACCCACAGTTTCAGCTCCCTGGATGTTGTGGACTTGATTTTCATTCCCATTCTGATGTGGACAGTTCCTAAGCATGTGGTCTCCTCCACAACCCCAACATTGAAGTGGTTCTCTTGGCTCCTTTGGATCTCTTGGCTTGTCTCCCATCGTCCTAGTTGGCTTAGTCACAACCTGTGATGGTTGCCTTTGCTGATTCCGGAATTGAGGAGGCTTGAACCCCTTCTTCCTTTGATCGAACTTTTCGTTTTTCCTATCCTTCCATGCCTTATGGAATTCTGGCTTGCTTCTGTTTTGATCAAAGCAATACTTGGCCTTTCTTATGGCCTCCTCTAGATTTTGAGGTTCATCAAACTCAATTCTATCTTTATATGACTGGGGCAGTCCACTTAGGAAACACTGAATTTTCACCTTATCATCTCGAATGTACCTGACATATCTTAGCAGCTCCAAGAATTTGTTTGCATATTCTTCCATGCTCAATTGTCCCAATCTCAGCTCATGGAACTCTTTGATCTTATCATCATAGTACCTGTCAGAGAGGTACTTCTGCTTGAAGTATTTCTTGAACTGCTTCCACACAATCTTCCTTTCATTGATCTTCTTCACTTGCCTGATGTGTTCCCACCATATAGATGCTCTTCCATTGAAGTTGAAGATGGACACCCTTGCCTTCATATTTCCCAAGTAGTCTTGGACTTGGAAATACTTTCTCATCCCAAGAAGCCAAGCTTCAGCTTCTTGACCGGACCTTACCTCTCCATCAAATGTAGGAGGTTTCACCTTCTTAAATTCCCCATGTGAATTGTTCTTGTAGTGCCTCTTCTTCTTGCTCCTGTGAGATGAAGAACTTGAACCCTCAATGGATTCTTCAGAGTCAGATGATTCATTAGAAGAGATTTCTGGACTATATGTCGTGTCTATAGAAACTCTTCTTGGGCTACTGTCCCTCTTGCGGGAATTCCTCCTAGAACTACTTCCACCCCTTTGTAGATTTGATGTCTAATGCCCATATTTTATTTGCCTTTGGATGTCCGTCAAACTCTGTAGCATAGCTGCATTCAACTGATTTTGTTCTTCCTGAGCTTTAATCATCCTTTCATTATCTTCCCTACAGCTTTGCAACTCCACCCTTAGGATTCTCATGGTGGCTGCAATACCTGGAGGGGTCTCTTGATTTCTTCTCCCATTAGATTCTGTTTCAGCATTTTCAACATGTATGTTCTCCCCCATGGCATCTGTCTCAGGTTCATAGGGATCCTGTGCATCATCCATGATGTTAATTTTCTTGGCCCAACCAAGATCCAAAACTTTTCCAACTGTACTATCTAGAGTGCTGCCCTGTAACTGTGATTCTACAGAATGTGTTCATCCACACCATTGTTAGCTGCATTATATTCTCAGAATTCATAACTTACTTTCATGCACGTGGGAAAATGTTATATTGACAATTGTCAAATCATCGAATTTTTGAACAATCAACGACATATGAGGGGGACAAAGGGGGTCAAGGGGGATTTCCCCCTTGTGGCTTCCCTGCGCCACTGCAGGGCGGGTCGAGGGAAGCACCCTCATTTTTTTTTTTTACCTACCAATCTTGCCGCCGTTGCGGGGCGGTTCGCCGAACACTTCCGCAATTGCAGAGCAATTCGCCGAATGCTTCCGCACTTGCGGAGTGATTCAGAAAATGCTTCCGCAGTTGCGGGGCGATTCACTGAATGCTTCCGCAGTTGCAGAGAAATTCGTCGAATGCCTGCGGAGCCATTCGCGGAATGCTTCCGTAGTTTCGGAAGACACTGGGAAATTCTTTCCGCAGTTTCGGGGTGGTTCGCGGAAGCCTTTCGCAATTGCGGGGCGTTTTTTGAAATGCTTCCGCAATTGCGGAATGACTTGCGGGATGATTCCACAATGGCGGAACGATTCGCCGAAGCCTTCCACAATTGCGGAATGATTCGCCGAAGTCTTCCGCAGTTACAAAACGATTCGCTGAAGTCTTCCGTAGTTGCGAAACGATTCACCGAAGTCTTCCACAGTTGCGGAACGATTTGCCGAAGTCTTTCACAGTTGCGGAACGATTCGCCGAAGTCTTCCGCAGTTGCAGAACGATTCCCCGAAGTCTTCTGCAGTTTCGGAAGAGAATTCCTTCCACAATTTCGGAAGAGAATTCCTTTCGTAATTTCAGAAGAGAATTCCTTCCTAAAATTTCCTTTCGACGCCGAACACTTAGAAAATTTTTCCGCTATTTCGGAGCAGTTCACTGAATTCTTCTGCGTTGCGGAACAACTCACAGAATCCTTCCGCAGTTTCGGAAGAGAATTCTTTCCGCAATTTCGGAAGAGAATTCCTTCCGCAATTTCGGAAGAGAATTCCTTCCGTAGTTTCGGGGCGGTTCGCGGAACTCTTCTGCAAATTTCGGAATGATTTCCCAAACTCTTCCCGAAACATACTTAAACAAAAATTTCCAAAAACTCTTAAGAAATTTTTTGAAATCTTCCCTTCTTTCAGTGATGACTGCTGCTCAGCAGGAGGTGATATTACCTCTGTAATCTATCCAACTTAACATGTTTAGGCCCAATGCTGAGACCTGTGGTGATTAGGAAGGGACCTTCCCAAGTGGTTGTGATTGGATTTGGCCCATAGAGGTCCAATGCTGCAACCAGTAGCTCTGATACCAAAATGTAAATTCCCCTCCCATCATACCAGCATGATCGAGAGTACGTGATGCTAGAACTGTGCAGTTATCCCCATAAACTTTTCACGAAGCATTCACACAGTATAAAAGTTGATATGAAAATGCATAATTATAAGAAAACACAGCGGAAGTAAAGTCAATAACACATCTATCATACATTCAAGATATTCATCAAATAATAATTGGGGAGTTAACACAAGAGAATACTTATCTTATAACAGTAGACCCAAGCAACTGGCTATGAAACTGCAACGTTCCACCCAACCATAGGCCAGTTGTGCTTATCAACCTCTTGATGCAACTGCCACCCCCGAGCTAGGCATGATTTCTACAAGGAACCAGGGAACAGCAGACTCACACATAGCTAAGCATACACCAAGATGAGCCAAGCCAATCTACAATTGGGTTTATCAGGATGCTAGGAAATGGGAAGGAAGAATTGCTAAGCTAGTGAGCTCAACCACAGAGCTATGGATACCTCTACAAGATCTATTTAGCTTGGCACCCACAATGCCTACACACCCCTACTCAAGGAAGTATTCCCTTCACCAATTCACAGTCCCTCGGGCCATACCTTCCAATTCTAGAGTGTCCCAGGTGTGCATAGAAGAGTAGCTAGCCCTCTTGATCTTCTTGAGAGGTTACTCCCTTCACTAGGTTTATCAAGCCAATTATGTCCACTACTACTCCAAGTTTCTTGATCACAGGTTCAACTCAAAACAGGGAGGCACATAACAACAGAAGTCTAAGTGTTGGGCATGGAGAAACGTTTTTTTTTTTTTTTTTTCTACAGTGAGATGCCCAAAGATGGGGTTTTCATTAGCTTCAGAAAAACGTGGGAAACCCAAAAATGAAACTAGAAGATGGGGAATAACCCGGGGAAGCCAAATCTATTTTTAGAAAAACGTCCATGGACATTCTGGGAAAAAACGGCCTCCATAACAGTCCCAAATCGTGGACCTTCTCTCCCAGTTGCTGTCCAATGAAAAAATGAGCTCCCAAGCATGGAAAATGCAGGAAAAATGGTGAAAAACGTGATGGGAAAAGACCCAGTAGTTCAGACTGCGTGAGAGGGCAAAGACCCTTGGTTCAGAATGGCTTTGGGCACCATTATGTGGGTGTTTTCTTGCCCAAGAAGCAAAAATACGAATTCCCAGGTTGATGGCTTGCCCATGCACAAAATTGGCTGCCATACCTCTTCATTCCCAAGGCATTAACTACCTCAACCAACTCTTGGAAGAATTAAATGATTGGGTCCATAACCCAAAATGGGTAGTTGAGGGTTTATGGGTTTTCTCATTGACACATGGATTAACACCATTGGCTCAAGGGTTTGAGTAATTTCCCTCCCTATTCCTTGTAGAGTCATGCCCCCATCTCTTTGTTGCATTGCATAGCTAGTTGTGGGTTTTTCATTAAAATTCATATTTACATGATGTATTATTTACATTGTGCCTATCTTAGCACAAGAACCATAGGCATCTATCCCTTTAATTTCTGATACATAAAATGCTAAATCAATGGTGGGGCCTTGGCCTTGAGCTCCTCACCATGATTAAACAACAATATTTACATCATTTACAATTTAATACAAAGGGGGTCAAAATGGGGACATTACAATTGCGAGAACACAAACAACCATTTTATATAGAATCATGTTTTTGCAATCCACAATAGAATCATCTTTCTGCAATCCGCAATTGCAGGTTGCGGAAACACACAACACGTTTTATTCAAACCACTTTCTGCAATCCGCAATTGCGGGTTGCGGAACGAAAAGTTCAAGAAACATATTTGCATGGTCTTCCCACAATCCGCAACTTGCGGGTTGTGGGATGACAAAAAATTTGAAAATGAAAAAAAAACTGCCTTCAATCCTTAATTGCGGGATTGCGGGCATGCGGGATGAAAAATGACCTTTCGAAAGAATTCCAGGCTTCCTGCAACTTCAAAAAAACAGTAAAAAAACTAGGAATTTTCAAAGGAAAAAAAACTCTAATTTAAATCACAACAATGCAAAGGCATGAAATCATAATAAAGATGATAAAACCCCATAATGACAGAGGAATTTAAACCATTACCTTTGTCGTGAAAAATCTTGGGGTTCCTGTGTTCCATTGGAACATGGGATCTATTGTACCTAGAACAAATGGCAGCTGGCTGGGACGAACCAGTTATCTCTGTAAATAAACCTTAGTTAAAGAAAACATGTCAGTCTTCTAATATTCCAACCTGAAAATTAGAAGATGTTAATAAGTAAATACAAACAACAGGTAGAGTTAAAACATATGATTGATATACTCCCATCCCATATTCATTAAAAATGATGCAAATCTGATAAGGAGGTGTAAGAAATAACAAGAATTCTTGACCATTATGCAATCATGGGAAGCCAGCTTGAGTTGAACCTAGGGACAAACTTAAAACTACTATGGATATCCAAATTATAGACCACCTTGATTTATTAATTGCTTTATTTATATACAGATGGTTTTTGGCAATATATACAATTTTCTTTTTCTTTTTTCCTTTTTTTCCTTTTTATTTTAAATTTATTATAGAAGAATAACAAACTGTACATAAGACATTGTTGATATAAGTGTTGATGTATATGTAACTTCAGAATGTATTTCATATATATATATTTATTGTACTCCTATAGAGATGTATTATTCCTCTATATGAAAGTGATGTCATTTGTATTGACAAGTGTTGCAAGTGTGTTAACTTGCTGATGGGTTATTAGACCACCTTGTAAGGGGTCGGCCCGTATTAATGTAACATGAGGTTATTGTGCTAAGCTAGACAAGTCAGCCCCATAAGATTATTGGGCAGTCAGGACAAGTATAAATAGAGATCTCCCGATCAGCTGCTAGGAGGTGTCTATTTCTGTGTACTTTGGTTGTATCATTGCTCTATGTATCTCTGAGGAAGTTGTGTGGTTTTTCACCTTAGGGTTTTCCCCACGGAAACTCTGTGTGTCTATTGTCTCTCATGATTTTGCTTCTTGTGATGATTGACATGCTTGCTATGATTGATATGCATTGATATACTATACATGTTATTCTCTCAGTAAAGATCCTAGAGTATATTGAATTAATGCTCAAAATCTAACATGGTATCAGAGCTAACCTGAGAAGAAGACACTGTGCAGTTGTAGAAGCTAGGGCTTCTTATTTTTTGGTTTTCTCTCCACATATTTTGGAAAAGTAAAATGATAGATTGAATCTCCTTGGTAAGGTGAATCTATCTGTCCAATCAAAATTCAATTATGAGTTGTTTCAATTTTGGCCCTAAAAATTAGGGTTTCTACAAAAATAGGAATTTTTAAAATCTGAAGACATAGCTGGAATATCCTTGGACAAATCGAAGCTTAGAGATTTGGATCGAGATTTTTGGCTAGGTAAATCTCCGGGAAAGTCAAACCCTCATTTAGGGTTCTCCTCAATGAATCTGGAAAGACTAAAAGGCATTTCTGAAGGGTGAAACTTTGCAGATCTCAATTTCTGAATATACTAGGCTGATCAGTTCATCAAGGTGCATCCTTCTATCCTTTCAGAAAGTTGAAACTCAAAGTTTGAAATTTTAGGGTTTCTTTGACAAACCCTAATCCGACACCAGATCCAGTTTTAAGCAAATCAAGTGGTAAGACTTAAAATCTCTTCTATTTCCATTTGAATTACTCTTTAAGATGTCTCACCACACCAATATTGAGGATAAGCTTGAAGGGGCTGATAACTTCTGTGCATGGAAGTATAGGATTGGGTTAATCCTCAAAGAAAATGAGTTGGACACTTATACAAGTGAAGAGGTCCCTGTCTCAGAGGGAGAAGAGGCTAAGGATCTTCACAAGAGGAACTTGGTCAAGGAAAAGAGGATCATTGCTGATTCTATCAAAGATCATATCATACCCCATGTGTCATCCCTAAAGACACCAAAGGAGATGTTTGATTCCTTGACCAAACTATTTGAAGGGGAGAACATAAATCGGAATATGACCCTGAGGAATCAATTGAAGAATATCAAGATCCAGAATGCAGAAACTATGCAGTCATATTTCTCAAGGGTCTCCCAGATAAAAGAACAACTTGAAACTATGGGTGAAGATATAGAGAATGGAGAATTGGTGATGACCACTCTTAATGGCCTTCCTAGGTCATGGGATTCCTTCATCCAAGGAATTTGTGCTAGGAAGAAACTCATCACCTTCAGTAGGTTGTGGGAAGAATGATCACAGGAAGAAGTTCGAATTGTAGCTCGAGAAGAGAATATGGAAAATGAAGACCAAGCTCTCATAGCTCACTCCAAAAGACATGGTGACAAGAAATCTCAACACCATGGAAAGAAAGAAAGACATCACCATCAGAGTCAGAATCAAAGAGGTAGTCCCAGACCTCGAAGGAACATGTCCTATGTCCGTTGCTATACATGGGATGAGAAGGGACACTATTCCAGAGATTGTCCCAAGAATAAGAAAGAGGTTTATCACAAGAAGAAGAACTTCAAAAGAAGGCATCATGCTCATGCTGTAGAAGATGATGAACCTCCCGGGAAGAGGGCTAGAGAAGATAGTGAAGATTCTTCTAGTGATGAAGAATATGTTTTTATTTCTGCTCTCACTGGAACCATTACTCATGGAAGTAATGATTGGCTTATAGATAGTGGGGCTTCTAAACACATGACAGGATTCAAAGAATCCTTTGTGAATCTATCTAAACATGATTCACCCCACAAGGTGAAAGTTGGGGATGACTACAAGTATCCAATAAAAGGGAGTGGTGAAGCCTCCTATAAACTAGAATCTGGAAAGTCTATGAAGATAAAAGATGTACTTTATGTTCCAGGTCTCAAGAATAATCTACTCTCCATATCTGCATTGGGTGCAAAAGGCATGAGGGTTGCATTTATAGATGGCCAATTCCTAATTTGGCCAAAGGGTAAGACTATAGATGATGCAGTTGTGATTGGAGAGCAAGAGGGAGGATTGTACAAACTAAAGGGCCAACCAGAACAAGCCATGGTCCATGACTCAGTAGAGCCAAGTGAACTTTGGCACAGAAGGCTTGCACACATGCATTACAGAGCACTACCAATTGATAGAAAAGCAGGGGAAGGTCTTCCTGAAATCTAGACAAAGAATGAAGGCATTTGCAAAGGTTGTACAAAGGGAAACAACACCAAGAAGATATTTCCAAGTAGTGAAGGAAAGGCATAAGTAATCTTGGAAATTATCCACTCTGATGCATGCAGTCCAATGTCATCCAGTTCTCTGAGTGGGTATGTATATTATGTTTCTTTCATTGATGATTTCTCTAGGAAGACTTGGATTTGTCTCTTGAAGAACAATGATGAAGTATTCATCAAATTCAAGGAATTCAAAGCCTTGATATAAAACGACATTGAAAAGAAGATCAAGACTTTCAGATCCGACAAATTCACTTCAGAAGATTTCAAGAAGCTATGCAGCGATTCAGGGATTAAGAGGGAGTTGTCCACTCTCTACATTCCACAACAGAAAGGTGTAGAAGAAGTTACTTTAGAATAGGACTCCAATAGCTCTTGCAAGGAAGCAAAGATTCAGAGGGAGTCCACCCAATAAACAAACAAAGATGAGTATTTGAATTATCATTTCTTGTATATCTGATTGTTTAAATTCAATAATGTCTATACTTATTTTCCTAGACTTAGGTTGTATATTATGCATATTAGAATAATTGCATTAATGAACAATATACTACTAATATGCATGTGATGGGTAAGTGGACTTTGGCACTGTACAACATTCCATTGCTACTTATCTAGAATGAAACCTCTTTGCTGACATGTTGGGAGTTGTGGACACTCTTAACAATGTTCTGGTAGAGATTGGCAAGCATCTAGAAAGTTACGGGATATGGATAAATGTTGTATTGAAGCACTGGCTAAAATAATTGTATGACTGTACGACATATTTCTTCATGTATAAGAATTTGTTCTGAAAACTATGAGATGTTTCTAATCATGCAATTTAACTTGTCTTGTAGGAAAGATCGTATACCATCACCTACAAAAGAAGGACTACAACATTTGTTCCAGCAACAAAGCTGTCTATTGAAGAATATGAAGTTCCCAGGATCCAAGATGCAGTATTGGAAGAATACCATGATCCGTCGATCATGAAGAATGATGTGGTCCTAAGACCAGATGGGAAGTCTGTGGTGACTTCCAAATGGATCTATAAGATCAAGCATGCTGCAAATGGATAATCATACCTTCAGGAAAACCAATATTTGAAATAGCTTCAGTGTGTTCAGGATCGCTAATCATACCTTCCTTAGAAACAATGAAACCCAGTAGCTTACCGTTTGTTACTGCAAATATGGACTTCTTAGGGTTCAGCGAAATTCCATACTTCCTGGAGCGTTCAAACACTTGTTTCAAACCAGATAAATGTTCATGTCGTTTTTTTGAATAAATAGTAATATAGTCTAAGTATACTACGATAGAATTGTGCATCAAACCTCTGAAATCTATATCCATGGCTCTCTAGAATGTGGCTCCTGCATTTATCATTCCGAAAGGCATTATCCTGTAGGTGAAGGTACCCCAAGAAGTTCTGAAAGTTGTTTTTTGTTGGTCATCAAGGGAAACCATGACTTGGTTGTATCCTGAGAAACCATCCAGGAGAGAGAACATCTCTGACCCTACTACCTTTTGTAGAATCTGCTCCATAGGAGGAACATGGTAGTTATCCTTCTCGGAAGCTCTGTTCAAATTTATGAAATCGACACAAAGTATGATTTCCCCATTCTTCTTCCAAACAGGTACCAGGTTGGAAATCCATTGTGTATGTCTGACAGGGAATATGATTTGAGCTGTCAGTAACTTCTCAAGTTCTTTCTTTACAGAGGGTTCCAAACTGGGATGCATCTTCCTTAGTTTATGTTGGTAAGGTTTCACTTTTGGCTTCATCGGTATGTTATGGTGCATGATGCTAGTGTCAAAACTTTTTAGTTCGTCATAGGTCCATGCAAAAACATCTTTGTACTCTTTACACAATTTGATAAAAGATCTTCTTTCTTCAACAGAGCAGTCAACCCCAAGGTTGATGAATCAAGGATTCTGTTCAGTACCTAGGTTAACTGGCTCATAATTCATAGAGGAACTTTGGGTCTTACAGTTGGTCTTGTGTTTGAACTTATATTGCAAGTCATAAAATTTCTCTAGGTTGATTACTGATTTTGGGATAATGTTGGAAGGATCAGACAGATATTTCTCATGCTCATCCTCATCTATTACCATGTCTTGAAACGTATCTTGGGCTGTGAGGAAATCTAATATGTGTTGGTCGTCCTCAAACACTTTCTAGTTTGTTACATTGTCAGGGATGGAAGGCATGTACATGAGTTCTATTGAAAAAGTTTCGAGTGACAAGCCTTCTGGTGGAATCATCCTAGATGCAGTATTTTCCAAAAGGTCAGCATCAAAGTTCTATGAACCAGGGACTGACTTGATGTTGAATGCAGAGAAAGAGTTAGTGAGATCTCTTACCATTTTTTGATAATTAGTTAAACGTGGAAACAAACAATGTATCTTGTTTCTTACCTGTTTAACTATGATTTCGAAATCTCCAAAACATTCAATTACTTGAGCACCCATATCAATAGCCTTCTTGAGTCCTTGAACCAGGGCCTCATATTCAACTACATTATTAGTACACTCAAACTCAAGTCTGCAAGCAATCATGGTTTTATTCCCTTTTGGATCAATAAGGACACAACCTACACCAGCTCCATCTTTAGATATGGAGCCATCAAAGAATAAATTCCATGCAATAGGATCAATCCTAAAATTTTTATTAACAATATAAACATTATGTACAATAGTTCCAAAGAATGGTAGATAAGTAACATTGGTAATATGTGATTCATTCTGTACATTCTCATCTAGTGAAGGATCAGCTGGAAGATCACCAAACAAGGTATCAAATGTGAAATGCTCAATATGTGAACTGAAATAACAAGCAAGTTCACTTGAATCATTAAGGTCAGTGACTGTTTGCTTCATAAATGGTTCCCTACTGATCTTAATCTTATTTGGTTGTCCATTGTAGGGTAGCCACAAGTGAGACCAATCAGTAGGAAAGTATCCCTTGATATTCTCTGACCAATCTCTGCTTAGCCACATTCCATAATATTTTAGTATGTCAGCTACAATGATATCTATGGCCTGGTGGATCTGGGGATCAACAGATAATGTCAACAAAACATTTCTTAATCTCCCCACTACTCTCACTTTAGATCTGTCAAGCTGGACAATCTGAGTAGGACATGGTTCCCAAGTTGCATTTAGTTTCCTGCAAGCAGACAGGGGCATCACATTGGAAGAGGCACCTGAATCTATCATACAATTATGTACGTTTTTGTTGAAGATTTCAAAGGTAAGAAAGAAAGGAGATGTCCTCTTGCTTCCAGGTTTTTGATTGTCTCGTTTGGTAAAAGACTCTAAGTTGTTTTTTTGTGTTTCCATTGGTTGTTTGATTATCATACTTTTAGGTAAGAAATCCCTCATAGAAGGGATTTTAAGAATTTCAAACAAATAAATGTTTTCTTTGACTCTTTTCAAATCTTCAGCCAAACTGTACTCCATTTCAGGAATGACTGTATCCTTTTCAGGAACAATTTTACCTTTGTTGCGAACTATTGTTGAAGATGAAGGTTTTTGAGAGGGTTGTCCTTTTGATCTGGTGTTGCAAGGATGTTGAACGTTGAATACTATCTCAGGTTCTTCTTCTTCTTCATTCATTGGGAGTTCATAAAAATAGATTATAGGGCCAGCAAAAACCAAAACAACCAGCGCCAACAGGGCCAGCAAAACCATGGCAAAGGCCGTAACCGTGAGAAAAACCCTCCTCCAGACCAAGGTGGTCAACCTCCTAATCCCCCAGACAACAATAATGCGGCACCTGCCAACCAAAACCCTCATCAGCCACCCAAGCAGGCCAAAAACCCCAACTTGCGAACTAACCATCCTTGTTCTATTTGCGGGGTCTATGGCCACTACACACATGCTTGCCCTCATTTGGAACGAGCTCGGAAACTCTAGGTTGATGATGCCCATCTCCAAGGGCATGTAGCTCCTCAAGTGCCGCCCAACCCTCCACCCCCTCAGCAGCCACTTTTGGTATTGCAAAACCCCTTACCAACTCAAGGCGTAGTGAACACTCATCCGTTGGCTCCCCCTCAGGGAAACGCACCACCACAACAACAGATCACTTATGCCGGTCCTGATCAACCCATGTTCGACTCAGGTACTCACCACTTTTTGATGATGTCATCTGCTGATGTCAATATCCAAACCCGTCGGAACCAATATGGCTCCACCCCTGAAGCCCCTCCCTCCGACAAGAACACTAACGCTCATCCCACCGACCAGACGTTATGTATACCTCCGGCTCCCCTCGATGGCGCCTCCAAAACACCTCGCTTTCCAATCCGTCGTCTTAACAATAACCCTAATGCTCGCGCTGCGTCAAATTACAACATTGTAGCTGACTTAGCCCAATCTCCCGCAGCCATGTCTGCGTTGGAAGTCTTGAAGAACTGTCCTTCACAACGCAAGACTTTGCTCTCTGCCATTGGTGCTATTGACCGAAATGATTCACAACTGATGGCATTCGATTTGGAGCACTCCGAACCACGCCTGCCTTCCACTTTAGCGTTCCAAGTTTCTGTTTCCGTTCGGAATCTTGTTATCCATCTGTGCATTATCGATGAAGGTGCCTCTACAAGCGTTATGTCCACATTCGTTTGGAAGAAGTTGGGATCCCCTACTCTCCAGTAGTCCACCACTGTGCTGCAAGCCTACGACGGGCGTTCGACTCAACCCCAAGGCCTATTAGCTAACGTCCCCGTCCAACTGGCTAGTAAAACCATTCTCATTGACATAGAGGTCATCAATGCCCAACTTGATTATAACCTCTTACTTGGACGCAGCTACATGTATGCCATGAAGGAGGTTGCCTCCTCCATTTTTCATACTATGATGTTCCCCCATGATGGACGCGTGGTCAAGGTTGACCAACTCAGTTACTATGATCCAAATTGCCCCGTTTCACCCGAAAATGTTCTCCCCATGGTTGAACAACCTGTTAGTGGTTCCGCTACCTCGTTTGTTTCTTCCTTGGGACCTGGAGTTTACTCAGATACGCCGATGACATCCACCTTCCAATCCATTCCTCCCCCATCATCTGCACCCAAAGTATCTGATTTATGTACCCTTTCCCACAATACACAAACACCTACCAATCAACCGCCCTTGTTGCATAAACCACCATTGGTACCTACCCACATTGGTGTTACACCTATCCACACAATCCCCTTCCTAGTCCCTCCCTCGGGAGTAGTAAGCGCCCCGGTTATGGCTACCCTTAGCCTCCCTGGGATAACCTTGGGATTACCCGTGTGGTATCTTTCGCCTCCCGTTCCCCCGCTGACACCAAATGTCATCCTACAACCGATGCAACCCATGGCTACTACTAGTCAACCACCTCCCGGTGTCACTACCCCTTCATCCTCTACGAATCCCCCCCCTCTTATCAAGCACACTGGGGACAGAGGCCCACAACCATACACTGTTGTACCTCCTCCCAAGACAGTTAAACCCCCTCCCATTTTTTGTGCTCCCCCAAATGCTCGTTGTGCGATGAGTTAGGTCATCCGACTCACCAATGTCCACAGTTACCTGCATTACAAGAACACATGCAGATGCTTGACAATGACCCCAACATCCCGATTGTCGAACTCGACCCGACCCCCAAGCCTCGTGATAAATCGCTGCGCACCAAGCACCCTTGTGCCATCTACGGTATTTACGGCCACTACTCACATCATTGTCCTGATCTCCCAGATTACCGAGCAGCTCTCTATGAGATGAATAATTTGGACCTTGAGACGGTGCCCCCCACAATTGAAGAGATCCACCCCCCAGTCTCATCCCCATCCGGCGAGATTAATACCATTTATATGATCTCTTCCACCACCACTCCCTCGTCAACTGACTTGACAACTCAAACGTTCCACACTGATGAGGAGATTCTTGAGGCTCTTACTGCCCCGGATTATCCCTGGGACGACATGCACCATCGTTCGTATTTCCTCCCAGAAGACCCTTCCTACACCACAGCTACCCAATTTTCGGTTGAGTCCAAAGATTTCCTTCCCACTAGATTCGACTGGTTTAAGGATCCTATTCCTACTCCTGAGGCCTTTGAGGAAGGCAACATGGCCAACATTTCTCCTGTGATCCACATAGATATCTCTGCCCCGTAGTTTCCCCTGAACTCATCACTTTAGGAGCCTCTTGTAGTGAGTCTGAGATTGAGGAGTACAAAAAACTCTTCCAAGAGTTCTGTGATGTCTTTGCCTGGTCCTATGCTGCAATGCCTGGTCTCGACCCCGCTATTATAGAGCACCACATTGACACATGGCTAGATGCACCCCCTGTTCTCCAGAAACAGCACCACATTGACACCTCTGAGTTAGGGGGCATCATAGATTACCTCGACGCTGGGATAGGGGGCATGATCAATCATTTTGAACCTTCCCCATCACATCTATCTTAGCACGTCAATGAACCCATCGTTCAAACCAACACATCTGTGATCCACAATCACAAACCCCATGCACGTAGCATGGGGGCAGGTCATTAACCCTGCTCACTTTTTCACATACTTGATCTCAACCATTTTTGAGGTCACCTATCACTTATATATATGATTTGATTTGATACACCTAGTATTCTGCCCCCGCGGGTCATCATTTCTCCCCACCCCTGCATACTTCGCTTGGTGGGCTCACCTTTATTTGTAACCATTTTTTAAACTAGTTATTTCCCTTAACCATTCCGGAGTCCTTATGACCTCCATTTTTCGCACCATTTGCACCACCGGATTCATATTTCCATGCCCGTGATGATGCTTGAGATCATTTCTCGCTCTCACCAAATTTTTTTTAGCATTTTTTAAACGCCACTAGTTGCCTCGGTTTGCGTGCCACTTCAGCTGCTCTCCGTTTTTGGTATATTTTATATCATCGGATTCATTTTTCCGAACCCATGATGATGCTTGAGATCCTTTCTCGCTCTCACCCCCATATTTTTGGGTATTTTTCCAAAACATCCCCCGTCGCCTCGGTTTGCATGCCACATCGGCCGTTATCTGTTGTTGACACTCTTTATATCGCCGGATTCATTTTTCCGAGCTCGTGATGATGCTTGAGATCATTTCTCGCTCTCACTTGGTATAGTTTCAACATTGTGTCCCGACACCTTGCTTCCTCGGTTCGAGCGCCACATCGGCCGCCATCGGATTGTTCCACTTTTTTACATGAGCCATTCACTCCTGTCATACTGCAATTATTTCGTTATTTTTCCACCATTCATTACCCCGCGAGGAAACCCACCAGTGTTCCCCCCCTACCCTCATTTTTGGTCATCATAAATGTCCCTTGATTGAGCACTTCCTCCTTGCCTGGCCATTCCTTTTGTTCGGTATAATTTTATCCCTTTTTCGGGTCGGACAAGTCCTTTACGAAAAAGGCACTTAGGGAGTTTCTGTTAAGCTCTTTTCTGACTCCTAAACAAATGAAAAGATCGCCGAACAATCTTGCTTCCTTTCATGCTCGTTAAAGTACCTGAAAGGGAATCTATCTAGTATAAGTTTACCCCTTTTCCGGACCTGGTAGACTAATTACGAAAAAGGAATACTCTAGTCACACCGGCTAGAAGAGTTCTTAATTGCATCCTTTTATGCTTCTTTGGGCCTTGGAGACTAACACACGAAAAAGAAACCCCCTAGAGTCTTCTTATCGCTTTCAGACTCTCTAAAATTGAAAGCAACCATGAGTATGAACTGTCCTGGTCTCGTACAAATCCACACGACAGTACCATTCCATTATTTCAGAGTCTTCTTATCGCTTTCAGACTCCTTAAAATTGAAAGCAATCATGAGCATGAACTATCCTGGGCTCGTATAAATCCACATGACAGTATCATTTTACACACACTTCTTCTATTTCCTTAACCCATGAAGAATTCATCCCATGCCTCCTGGCACTATGATCGATCATCTCGGCAGCACCCCCAATCAGGTCGCCTTTTTCAGAGTAGTCTGTAGTCTCCTGCCATTTTATACCAGCCTGAGAATTCCTCATCTCAGTCACTATACTTGATCCATTACAGCTATGATCCCTTTCCCATCAGTCAGTTTCATATGCTGCCCGATCATCCCCGCCATCATACTCTGAACAAAGGAAGTTTGAGTCCACCCACTCTACTTGCCCAGTTATCCCCCACAGTTTGTCAGTCCTACCATCAGTACTCTCACGCTTCGGTTCTCCACCTCGTGCTCCTATCAAGGAAACATCATTGCATTGCTAGTTGCAGGCCTCCCTCTGTCGACGACAGCCCCTCTATTCCATAGGATAGACCCATAGGTCCCTGTGCCTTGGACCCATCACCATCAGTGGTGAGTGCCTACAGACCATTTTGAGAGGAGTCATCATTGCCTCTCCGAGTGGTTGTTTCTCACATGCTCGACTCCAACACCTTGATCGCATCGTTGAGAATCGTGCAGGGTTTATATCCCTTCAGTTATTGGTCGAAGACCCCGGATTTACACCTGACTCTAGCACATTGGTGAGTCACTTCGGAACGCCCAGTTATATGCTCCCGCGGATGTCTGGGTTGCGTTGGTGATTGTATTCGGAATCCATCCGGTTTTATGCTTCCTTGAGTACCTAGTTCAGTTCCAGTTCAGTGTACCATTGCTACTATGACCCCTTGTCACTATGATCCAGCAGCTCATCAGTTCCTTTGGTACCACACTCAGTAGCATTGTTGTCATTCCAGTGTATCAGTCCTTCAGCTCAGACATGGTCAGCCCAGCAGTATGTCCCAGATTTGTGTCCCCTCTGGACTCTTATGATGTACACAGTGGTTCTCTATGTATCCTACAGGTCCCCCTTTTTGGGCCTCATGGTTATTTTTTATGTATCTTTATACGAGCATGGGTATGCCCGCCTCGTCCATATATTGAGATTCTTCCTCAGTCATTATTTGAGGTCATGTATATGTCAGGTCCCCATATTTTGGACCCCATTGTTATTATTGTTCTATATCTTGATACGAGCATGGGAATGCCCGCCTCGTCCATATGATCAGATTATTCCTCATCCATCATTGAGGTTATGTACTTTTAGTTTTTGCAGTTTGTTCGGGATCGTTGTTCTGGGCTCCAGTTTGTTTCTTCTCTTCTCCACACCCCAGGAAAACCATTAAAAGACTTATGATGTCTATCGGCCATACGATGAGCTCCTGCCCTCACACATCAGGGGGCAATCTATTAACACCCAAAAAGTGCTCACTACCTCATCTACCCATCACATGACTCATTTGTCCATATTTCCTACCATATTTACCTTCAGAACCCTAAAATCCCACTAAAAGGCCTCCACAATGCCTAAAAAACCTCCAAAAGGCCACAAAACCATCAAAAAAAGCCTAAAAAACGGCTAAAAAACCCCTTTTCCCTAAAAAAATATCCAAAATTCCTCCAAAATAGCAAAAACCCTCTAAAAAGGGAATATAAAATATAAAATAATGAGAAAAAAGAGGAAAAAGGAGGAGAAAACCCTATACAGCTGACCTAAACCATATGGTTTCCAAAACCATGGGCCAGCACTCCACCACCAAAAACCTATAAATAGGTGATGGAGACCCCTCATTTCATATCCACAATCAAGTATACCCTTACTCTGCCAAAATCTCTCTTGAAACCCTAGCTCACCCTTGAGCTACTTTCACCATTGAGAGCCCCTTTTGGCCCATTTCCGCCATTGGAGAAAGAGAAGGAGCAATGTTGGAGTTTGGAGCAACCCTCTTGGATCATTGCAAGAACTTCACCAACCTCTACACTTGAGGTAAAAATTTTAATACAAAGAAAACCATTTATTATTTCTTGTCTCTTATGTCTCATGCAAATATCTAGAATAATTTCCATTTCAATGTATTGTCTTTTAATTATTGTTTATTGAACTGCTACTAAGGAGTCCCTTCTCCTTAGTAGGTGCTCATTTGCACAAGCTAGGGTGAAAACCCTAGCTACAGATCCTCTTCTTCATCTTCTTCTTCTAGTAATTGTGGATCTTGGTTTGCTTGATCATCAGAGGGTTCATCGACATGTTGTGATTTTGTAGCCATAGCCTTGAATATAGAATATATTTCTTCAGAAGTTAATCCTTCATTTGGATTAGGATGTGGTGGATTTTGGGGAGGTTGATAAGGTCTCCTGAAAGGTGGCCTTGCAAAGCCTCTGTTATTATTTTGATTTTCATTATTATTCTTTTTTAAATCAACCATCTCATTGGACATTTTCTGGAGAAGCTTCTTGATAGCAGTCATTTCAAAAGCATCTTTGTTTTGGGTAGTGGGTTTGGGAGCATTATCAGTTTTCTTTCTGGATGTGGAAGGTTGTTCTTCTGAAACATTACGATTGTCCTTTAAGAAGAACACATCCTTTTCAACCTGAATTGCGTCAACATATGCCTCAAACAAGTTTTCTTTATGTGCTCTTTTGACCCATATTGCAATAGGAATAGGAAAGCCTTTTTATAATAAGCAACCAACAGTTATTCTGTAGGAAGAAGAGTGGCCGGGATCCTATTTTTCAGATAAGAAAATCTTTGATTATAGTCTTTGATCCTTTCTTTACCTCTAATCTTCATGGAAGACAATTCTAAGACTAGATCTTGTGGAGTTTTATCATCCCCAAACTTCTGGAGAACCAATTTTTCAAACTCATCCCAAGAAGTTATGGATCTGGCCTCTAAGGCAAAGTACCATGTGGATGCCTTTCCTTCAAATGTATAGGGAAATAGCCTGCAAACCACATCTTCATGGAAAATACTCCTAAGTATAATGGCTTGCATAAAAATTTTGATGTGACCTAATGTAGGTGATTTATTATCTGGATTGAACTTAGGAAGCCACTTCTCAGGGTTTTTAGGCAATCTATGTTGATCCCCAAGAATAAATACAACATCTTGGTCAAGCTAAGGCCTATTCCGACCTTCTTAAGCCATTGGTCATTGTTCCTGTTCTTCAGATGAAGAGCTAGAGGAGTGTTCACTTTCAGACAAGGAGGATGATGATGAAGGAGGAGAGGGTGGTGGTCCACCAGTTGTAATGTTAGGTTGATCTTGTGGTACTTCTTGAAAGAGTGAATCAATGTTGTACTCAGGGGAACCGGGTTGATCAGTTGTATCTTGATTCTTAGTGCTTTGGTCACTTATCTGTTGACCTTCTCGGTTATAAGTCTACGAAATGGTGTTCTGTTGAATTGTTGCTAGTCCTCTACTTCGTAGGTCAATAATTCTTTGTTGTACTCTAGCAACACTATCATTAGAAATTTTCAGTATTTGTTCAAGTGAAAGGGGCCCTCTAGTAGGTGATATGATGAGGATATCCCTTCTATTTTCCTGCTCAGTTATAGGTGTAGCAAGAATTGCAATCCGTTGTTCAGATGTAGATGCATTTGATTGGCTACGAGTGACAACCGATGATGTTGTTGCTAGAGGAGGTTTATGAGTATTCGGTTTAGGCATATTTTACTACTGGCCCTCCTTCTAGTGCCATTTGTTGAGGCCATGGGTTTGTATGTGTTGGAATGGGTTCCAAAGCTCTCAATAGAGGAAGAAAACTCAGCCAAAGGCGTCAGATAATCCTGCGCAAGTATTACCCTATCCTCGAGCTGTTTGGGATGGTGATCTCCCACAAATACAAAGGCCTCCACTGGCACTTATGGTTTTGATCCTAAAAGGATTTGTCTTCCAATGAAGGAAAACAAACTGTGTTCAGTTTGAAACAAATCTACTTAGAAAGGGAAATCTAAGCTAAGTTAGACCTACTATAAAAGGTGTCTTGTTTGAATGCAGATTAACTTGATGTGAAAAATAGATAAGTGTGTTCATCCACTTGACATAAATGTAAATAATATCAATTCCTTATCTGCTTAAGTTACAACCAATCAATTAAAATTAACTGAATGCAATATTAAGTGTTTAAGCTCATTCAAGATTAACTTGTAACCAATATGTCAATTGAAAAAATAACATAGATTATTATTTACTGTGAATCATTTGCAGAAATCGATAAATATTTTAGTTTAAGAATTCAATTAAAACATAATACATACACAGGTCGAACAAAAGGATAAATCTAGATCATAAATCTCTGTATGAAATAATAATTGCAAAAGATTAAACAACATAGATAATAATTTGAAGTATAAATCAATATTTACCAAAGAAATTTGATTAATGAACAAAAGATGATGCAAGAGAATAACATTACTGTATTAATGAAATTCTATAATAAATTACAAGCTCAGCATAAAACAAAGTATCTCTAGTCTTCTTCTGTCGATTTCTACCCCAAAAATGTTTATTGCTTTCCTAAGAGAGATCTACCCCTTAAATAGTAAATTACAAAAAATAATACAAAGGATAAATTCCCCTTAAACAGGGATTACCATGCCAAAATAATCTAAACAACACCCTTAAAAGTGATTTTTTCCAATCCTTCGACAAAATTTCTAAATGAGATTCATCTCCTAATTTCGGAAGGAATCTCGTGACAAACTGTACAATTCAATAATGAATTACTGGCTGTCTATAACCGGCATCAAAATATTAACAACATCTTCAAAAATGGAGAAATCAACCAGCGGGTCTTCCTTCATGGTAGCTGGTGAAGTAACAGGAACCTCATTGATTATAAAATCATGGATAATGTGTCATCTCGATCAATTGGCTCTTTAGGGATCTCCTTTTCCTTCCTCTGAAGGAGTTGCATGCAAACGAATAGAGTTTCAGAATCCTCCTCTTTGCTACTACTGCTTGTATCAGGAACATCTGATTCAAAAGGTGGTGACATAGGTTCTTGATATAGCAAAGACTGAAGTTCTTCTTCTCCACAAGATTTGTCCAAAGATTTACAAACTATCTGCATATTTCTCATAGAGAGATTATTAGAAGAAAACCTCCGAATATTGAATATGAGACTTCTCTATAGAATCTATAGGACAATTAAATTGCCTCATACTTGTCTTCGTATTTAAGAAGAAATAATAAAACCATAATGATTGAGTATAACAAACTGCTATGATTAAAATCTTACGATCTGGAAACTCCAATCATCCAAACTGCAACGAAGCAGCTCATAGTATGCGTTAACTAGATTTGGATTAAGATAAAGTACAATTTCAATCAGATCACGTATGACTTGAAGTCGCATCTGAAAGCTTATCATTACAGATCAATCAAATCAACAATTATGACTTCGAATTTGAGCCAAAGGTGAAAATCACAGTCAGAAACTTGGTTGCCAAAATGACGAAGAACGGAGAATCCACACGTTGGATCAAATGACGCAATTTCATCTGTTGGATCAAAAGGAATCAACGGTCACGATCTCGTCTGGCTAGAAGTGAGGTTATGTTGCTAGAGATAAATGTTGGGGGTCAATTTTGCAGACGTGCACATCCTTCCCACAATCCACAATCCGCAATTGTGGGTTGCGGGTTGCGGGATCAAAACTGCGTTTATTGAATCAAAAGATAATTCCGCAATCCGCGAGTTGTGGGTTGTGGGTTGCAGGATTGCAAAGTTTCAAAATTTTATTCAACAACTTCCTGCAATCCGCAATTGTGGGTTACAGGAACAAAAACGACCTTTTTATATAGAATCAACTTTCTGCAATCCGCAATTGCGGGTTGCAGAAATAGACAACGCATTTTATTCAAACCACTTTCACAAATCCGCAGTTGTGGGTTGTGGGTTGTGGAACGAAAAGTTCAACAAACATATTTACACGGTCTTCCCGCAATCCCGAACTTGTGGGTTGCGGGATGAAAAAAATTTCGAAAAAGAAAAACAAACCCCCCTGCAATCCGCAATTACAGGATTGCAGGCTTACTGGCTTGCGGGATGAAAAATGGCCTTTTGAAAGAATTCAAGGCTTCCCGCAACTTCAAAAAACAGTAAAAAAACTAGGAATTTTCAAAGGAAAAAAAACTCTAATTTAAATAAAAACAATGCAAAGGCATGTAATCATAATAAAGATGATAAAACCCCATAATTACAAAGGAATTTAAACCATTACCTTTGTAGTGAAAAATCTTGGGGCTCCCGTGTTCCATTGGAACATGGGATATGTTGTACCTACATCACACCCCTACTGAATGAGAAATCAAAACAACCATGGAGGAGAAAGACCTCATAGAATATGATGACGACAAAGATATGGATCTGGGATATGTTGATTTACAAGGTATTTTCGTTGCATGCGATCCTTAGTCCATCCTGGAAAGGAAATTGAATCTCCTCAAACATTCCTTTCACAAAAGGAGGAACAAGCACCCTATGCCATCACCACGAAAAAGCCAGGTCTCAGCCTCATTTGGAGTTAAAACTTCTACTCTTAAAGATTATTCAAAACCCTAAAAGGATGAGTCAAACAGGGGTCACAAATATAATAATAAACTCCTGAAGGACCTGGGGGAAGTCCTATTAACTCTGTTTAGAATGATTCAATGATGAATATGTTTCTCTTTACTCCTCCTTCCAATTAATCATGAAAAATATCACTTGGAATATTTGAGGTTTGAAAATCTAAAAAGAAAACATATGATTCTCTAGAGTAAAAAATAAATAAAAACCCTTCAGTCCTCATGATTTAAGAAACTAATAATATAGGTGACAGACTTAACTGAATTTCCTTGGACTATTGGAATAATTTCCAAGCAATGGAAATTGATGCTATAGGTATGTTTAGAATAATTTCCATTAGTTGTTGTCCATTAGGGAACCAAAATCCCCTAGTAGTTTTTGGCATGGTCACAACCAGTTTATCAGAGGGCCTCTCCCCTAGGAGGGTTGAAGTCACCAGACTGGTTCCGGAGGCTTGAGTGGAATACCGCAATCCATTCAGTAACCGAAGGGATACCCTTCGCAGTTCTCGGGGTATCCCTGTATGGGGGTACTGCGGTAAAAGGACCAAATGACAGATTCACCTTTTCTGGACGTGTCATGAACATGGTATCTTAGTTATCTTTCTTCTAGGATTGACTACCCGGTGTCCCTCCCGGTAGGGGGATATCTTTAGCCACTTGGCTCTCCTGTCCATATTGTATGACTTGGATTTCATCACCTTGTAGAGGATATGTCTAGTTGAGTCAGAATACTATTTAGTTAGGTGTTTGCATGCTCCCTTACATCATTTTGGTCTAGTAAGTCCATTGTTTTTATTTTTTAGGAAAATTGCTGCTTGTTGGTATTCTGACCATTTCTGTTGATACTCCACTTATTGTAGCACAGCTGTTACAGTAGGTGTTTTGAGTTGGTTGTTGGCCTGGGTGCCATATTTTTTTAGCTCTCCTTCTACACACTCAGTTTCATTAGGGTTTTTGAGCTGGTTTTCACTCAACACAACCCCCAGATATTTGACACCATCTGTCACCATTGAGTCCCCGAGACATTCTCGGTGCCTCAGGGGCGAGCCCTCGCATCACGATTCACTTGAAACCACCCATCATAGACATAGATCTTCATCACTTGATACCACTCATCATAGATCTCGAGCTTTGTCACTTGAATCCACATGTCACCGGCATAGAACTCCGTCACCTGATCTTGACGCCCCTTATTTCACTTCTAATTCTGAGGCAGAGTCCAAGAACCCCATTTACACTGCACCAACCAGCCCCATGGCTGGCATGACTTCCACCCCTTTCTTTGTAGGGACCATTGGTGGAGCATCCACCACCACACCAGCTACCACACCCGCTTTGGGTATGCCCTCGATGGGGCCGCCATCTACCATTCCGATCACGACACCCATTACAGTAGCTGGAATACCTATTCCCACTCCATCAGTGCCTCACACTACACTTGGCGGTGCAGGACCGTCCCATACCACTTTCGTTCCTCCACTTGGGGGCAACATCCCAAACTTTGCCCCTCCACTTGGGGGCATTGGCCCCAACATGGTCACACCCACTAGTATGTCACATCTTTCTACTAGTTTGCCATTCATGGCTAGCCTCAACCTTCCTAACCTAGCCAGACTGACTAACGATCCCATCAGACACGACCCTGCGTGGCCTCACATGCCCACCAAGATCCCCTCCAACATCCCTAAGTTTGAGGGCAAGGCAGGTGAGGACCCCCAAAACCATATTATGTCCTTCCATCTATGGTGTTCCTCCAACTCCATAGTGGATGACTCTGTCCACCTCCGTCTGTTACAGTGCACCTTCACTGGATCTGCAGCTAAGTGGTACATTGAGAAACCCCATGGGACCCATGCCACCTTCACTTCCCTTGCCTCGACCTTCCTACAGTTCTTTCAGTTACCTGTCCGCTATGACGCGGGAGTTGAGATCCTACTGTCTTGCAAGCAGAACATGGCTACCCACATCATTGACCACATTCATGCGTGGCGTCGACGCCGAAGCCTCTGCAAAATCAAGTTAGACGACAGTATTTTCCTAGATTGGTTCCTAAAATCCCTCCTTCCTGTCACTGCCAAGGATGTGGCATCCGAATGACCCCAGTCTGAAGAAGAGGCCATCCTCAAAGCCCAGCAATTTGACCTCATATGCACCCAGTCGGGTTACCTCTATACCATTATACCTGATGCCCCTCGCGGCGATTCGTCCCAGCACGATGCGCCAGGGGAATCCCACGCCGTAGACGGCATCATTGGCCGTGTCACCTCGCACCCCCAACCCTTTTCCATAGCATGTCCTAGCCATGGCCCCGACCTTTCGTGGGCTACATCACAGTATGGAGCTACTAATTCGTATGCTCCCATGGTACATCACCACCATTCCCATGCACCCTCATGTCCACCTCAGTGCTTTGGGCACGCATCCCCCGCCTATGCCCCCCCGGTCGCATCGCAGCCGTATTACCATCCACAGGCTGCACCGGCTCCTGTGACCTCTCAATCCCAACCTGCTTATTACCCACCACAGGTAGCCCCTACGGCCAACCCACAACCTGCTCCGCAGACATATCAACAACCCCCACAAGGTTCAGCACCTGCGCAGCCTCCACCTACATATTATCCTTCGCATCCTGCTCCAGCACCTGCACAACCCCAAAAACCACCTGCTGCGCAAGGGCAAGTATATGCCCAACAAAATCAGTAGCAAAACCAAAACAACCAGCGCCAACAAAACCGTGGCAAAGGCCGTAACCGTCGGAACAACCCTCCTCCAGACCAAGGTGGTCAACCTCCCAATCCCCTATACAACAATAATGCGGCACGTGCCAACCAAAACCCTCATCGGCCACCCAAGCAGGCCAAAAACCCCAACTTGCGAACTAACCATCCTTGTTCTATTTGCGGGGTCTATGGCCACTACACACATGATTTCCCACATTTTGAACAAGCTCGACAACTTTGGGTTGATGATGCCCATCGCCAAGGGCATGCAGCTCCTCAAGCACCTCCCAACCCCCCACCCCCTCAGCAGCCACCTTTGGTACTGTAAAACCCCTTACCAACTCAAGGCGTAGTGAACACTCAGTCGTTGGCTCCCCCTCAAGTCAACACGCCACCACAACAACAACATATCACTTATGCCGCTCCTGATCAACCCATGTTCGACTCAGGTACTCACCACTTGTTGATGATGTCATCCACTGATGTCAACCTCCAAACCCGTCGGAACCAATATGGCTCCACCTTTGAAGCCCCTCTCTCCGACAAAAACACCAATGCTCATCCCACCGATCAGACGTTATGTATACCTCCGGCTCCCCTCGATGGCACTTCCAAAGCACCTCGTTTCCCACTTCGTTGGATCAACAATAACCCCAATGCTCGCGTTGCGTCAAATTACAACATTGTAGATGACTTAGCCCAATCTCCCGCAGCCATGTCTGCGTTGGAAGTCTTGAAAAATTGTCCTTCACAGCGCAAGACTTTGGTCTCCGCCATTGGTGCTATTGACCCAAATGATTCCCAACTGATGGCATTCGATTTGGACCACTCTGAACCACGCCTGCCTTCCACTTTAGAGTTCCAAGTTTCTGTTTTCGTTCGAAATCTTGTCATCCACCAGTGCATCATTGATGAAGGTGCCTCTACATGCATCATGTCCACATTCATTTGGAAGAATTTGGGATCCCCTACTCTTCATCAGTCCACTACTACGTTACGAGCCTACGACGGCCGTTCGGCTCAACCCCAAGGCCTATTAGCTAACGTCCCCATCCAACTGGCAGTAAAATCGTTCTCATTGACATAGAGGTCATCAACGCCCAACTCGATTATAACCTCTTACTTGGCCGAAGCTACATGTATGCCATGAAGGCAGTTTCCTCCTCCGTCTTTCGTACCATGATGTTCCCCCATGATGGACGCGTGGTCAAGGTCGACCAACTAACCTACTACGATCCAAATGCCCCCGCTGCACCCGAAAATGTTCTCCCCATGGTTGAACAACCTGTTAGTGGTGCCGCTACCCTCGTTTGTTTCCTCCTTGGGACCTAGAGTTTACTTAGATTTGCCGATGACATCCACCTTCCAATCCATTCCTCCCCCGTCATTTGCACCCGAAGTATCTGACTTATGTACCCTTTCCCACAATACACAAACACCTAACAATCAATGACCCTTGTTTCCCAAACAACCATTGGTACCTATTCACATTGGTGTTACACCCATCCACACAATACCCTTCCTAGTCCCTCCCTCGGGAGTAGTAAGCACCCCAGTTATGGCTACCCTTAGCCTCCCTGGGTTAACCTTGGGATTACCCGTGTGGTATCTTTCGCCTCCCGTTCCCCCGCCGACACCAAACGTCGTCCTACAACCAGTGCAACCCATGGCTACTACTAGTCAATCACCTCCTGGTGTCACTACCCCTTCGTCCTCTACGAATCCCCCCCATCTTATCAAGCACACTGGGGGCAGAGGCCCACAACCATACACTGTTGTACCTCCTCCCAAGATAGTTAAACCCCTCCCATTTTTCGTGCTCCCCCCAAATGCTCGTTGTGCGATGAGTTAGGCCATCCGACTCACCAATGTCCACAGTTACCTGCATTATAGGAACACATGTAGATGCTTGATGATGACCCCAACATCCTGGTTGTCGAACTCGACCTAACCCCCAAGCCTCGTGATAAATCGCTGCGCAACAACCACCCTTGTGCCATATGCGGTATTTACAGCCACTACTCACATCACTGTCCTGATCTCCCCGATTACAGAGTAGCTCTCTACGAGATGAATAATTTGGACCTTGAGATGGCGCCCCCCACAATTGAGGAGATCCACCCCCCGATCTCATCCCCATCTGGCGATATTAATACCATTTATATGATCTCTTCCACAACCATTCCCTCATCAACCGATTTGACAACCCACACTTTCCATACTGATGAGGAGATTCTTGAGGCTCTCACTGCCCCAGATTGTCCCTGGGATGACATGCACCATCGTTCCTATGTCCTCCCAGAATAATCCTCCTCTACCACCGCTACCCAATTCACGGTTGAGTCCAAAGATTTCCTTCCCACCAAAGTTGACTGGTTTAAGGATCCTATTCCTGCTCCTGATGCCTTTGAGGAAGGTAACATGGCCAACATCTCACCCGTCATCCACATCGATATCTCTGACCCACCTGTTGGTCTTGAAATCATTACCTTAGGAGCCTCTTGCAATGAGCATGAGATTGGAGAGTACAAAAAACGTTTCCAAGAGTTCTGTGATGTCTTTGCTTGGTTCTATACCGAAATGTCTGGTCTTGACCCTGCTATTATAGAGCACCGCATTGAAACCTTTGAGCTTGGGGGTATGATAGATTGCCTCGACCCTGGGATAGGGGGCATGATCAACCATTTTGAACCTTCCCCATCACATCTATCTCAGCACGTCCATGACCCCCTGGTTCAAACCAACACATATGTGATCCACAATCACAAACCCCCTGCACATAGCATTGGGGAAGGTCATTAACCCTGCTCACTTTTTCACATATGTGATCTCAACCATTTTTGAGGTCACATATCACTTGTATATATGATTTGATTCGATACACCTAGTATTTTGCCCCCACGGGTCATCATTTCTCCCCACCACTGCATCCTTGGCTTGGTGGGCTCACCTTTATTTACAACCATTGTTTAACCTAGTTATTTCCTTTGACCATTCCGGAGTCCTTATAACCTCTGTTTTTTGCACCATTTGCACTGCCGGATTCATATTTCCGTGCCCGTGATGATGCTTGAGATCATTTCTCGCTCTCAACAGGACCAATATCAACATTGTGTCCCAACACCTTATCGCCTTGGTTTGCGTACCACTTCGGCTGCTCTTCATTTTTCGCATATTTTATATCATCGGATTCATTTTTCCGAGCCAGTGAGGATGCTTGAGATCATTTCTCGCTCTCACCCCCATAGTTTTTGGGTATTTTTCCAAAACGCCCCCCGTCGCCTTGGTTTGCGTGCCACATCGGCCGTTATCCATTTTTGACACTCTTTATATCGCTGGATTCATTTTTTCAAACTTGTGATGATGCTTGAGATCATTTATCGCTCTCACTTGGTACAGTTTCAACATTGTGTCCCGACACCTTGCTGCCTCGATTCATGCACCACATCGGCCGCCATCGGATTGTTCCACTTTTTTACATGAGCCATTCACTCCTGTCATACTGCAATTATTTCATTATTTTTCCACCATTCATTACCCCGCAAGGAGACCCACCATTGTTCCCCCCCTACCCTCATTTTTGGTCATCATAAATGTCCCTTGATTGAGCACTTCCTCCTTTCCTGGCCATTCCTTTTGTTCGGTATAATTTTATCCCTTTTTCGGGTCGGACAAGTCCTTTACGAAAAAGGCACTTAGGGAGTTTCTGTTAAGCTCTTTTCTGACTCCTAAAACAATGAAAAGATCATCGAGCAATCTTGCTTCCTTTCATGCTCGTTAAAGTACCTGAAAGGGCGTCTATCTGGTATAAGTTTACCCATTTTCTGGACCTGGTAGACTACTTATGAAAAAGGAATACTCTAGTCACACCGGCTAGAAGAGTTCTTCATTGCATCCTTTTATGCTTCTTTGGGCCTTGGAGACTAACACACGAAAAAGAAACCCCTTGGAGTCTTCTTATCGCTTTAAAATCTCTAAAATTGAAAGCAACCACGAGCATGAATTGTCCTGGGCTCGTACAAATCCACACGACAGTACCATTCCATTATTTCAGAGTCTTCTTATCGCTTTCAGACTCCTTAAAATTAAAAGCAATCACGAGCATGAACTGTCCTGGGCTCGTATAAATCCACACGACAGTACCATTTTACACACACTTCTTCTAGTTCCTTAACCCATGAAGAAGTCACCCCGTGCCTCCTGGCACTATGATCGATCATCTCGGCAGCACCCCCAATCAGGTCGCCTTTGTTCAGAGTAATCTGTAGTCTCCTGCCATTTTACACCAGCTTGATCCCAGTCACTATCCTTGATCCATTACAGCTATGATCCCTTTCCCATCAGTCAGTTTCATATGTTTCCCGATCATCCCCACCATCATACTCTGAACAAAGGAAGTTTGAGTCCACCCACTCCACTTGCCCAGTTATCCCCCACATGTTTTCAGTCCTACCATCAGTACTCTCACACTTCGGTTCTCCACCTCGCACTCCTGTCAAGGAAACATCATTGCCTTGATAGTTGCAGGTCTCCCTCTGTCGACGACAGCCCCTCTATTCTAGAGGATAGACCCAGAGGTCCCTGCACCTTGGACCCATCACCATCAGTGGTGAGTTTCTACAGACCATTTTGAGAGGAGTCATCATTGCCTCTCCGAGTGGTTGTTTCTCACATGCTCGACTTCAACACCTTGATCGCATCATTGAGAATCGCATAGGGTTTATATCCCTTCAGTTATTGGTCAAAGACCCCAGATTTCCCCTGACTCTAGAACATTGGTGAGTCCCCCCAGAACGCCCAGTTATATGTTCCCGTGGATGTCCGGGTTACATTGGCGATTTTATTCGGAAGCCATCCAGTTATATGCTTCCTTGAGTACCTAGTTTAGTTCCAGTTCAGTGTACCATTGAGAGTATGACTCCCCGTCACTATGATCCAGCAGCTCATCAGTTCCTTTAGTACCACACTCAGTAGCACTGTTGTCATTCCAGTGTATCAGTTCTTCAACTCAGACATGGTTAGCCCAGCAGTATGTCCCAACTTTGTGTCCCCTCTGGACCCTTGCGATGTACACAATGGTTCTCTATGTATCCTATAGGTCCCCCTTTTCGGGCCTCGCGGTCATTTTTATGTATCTTGATACGAGCATGGGTATGCCCGCCTCGTCCATATATTGAGATTCTTCCTCAGTCATTATTTGAGGTCATGTATATGTCAGGTCCCCATATTTTGGACCCCATTGTTATTATTGTTCTATATCTTGATACGAGCATGGGAATGCCCGCCTCGTCCATGTGATCAGATTACTCCTCATCCATTATTGAGGTTATGTACTTTTAGTTTTTTGCAGTTGGTTCGGGATCGTTTATCCGGGCTCCAGTTCATTTCTTCTCTTCTCCACACCCCAGAAAAACCATTCAAAGACTTATGATGTCTATCGGCCATACGATGAGCTCCTGCCCTCACACATCAGGGGGCAATCTGTTAACACCCAAAAAGTGCTCACTACCTCATCTACCCCATTACATGACTCATTTGTCCATATTTCCTACCATATTTGCCTTAAAAACCCTCAAATCCCATTAAAAAGCCTCCAAAAGGCCAAAAATGCCTCCAAAAGGCCACAAAACCATCAAAAAATCCTCTAAAAGGCTAAAAAACCCCTTTTCCCTCCAAAAATATCCAAAATTCCTCCAAAATAGCAAAAAACCCTCTAAAAAGGGAATAAAAAATATAAAATAATGAGGAAAAAGAGGTAAAACGAGGAAGAAACCCTACACAGCTGACCTAAACCATATGGTTCCCAAAACCATGGGCCAGCACTCCACCACCAAAAACCTATAAATAGGTGATGGAGACCTCTCATTTCACATCCACAATCATGTATACCCTTACTCTGCCAAAATCTCTCTTGAAACCCTAGCTCACCCTTGAGCTACTTTCACCATTGAGAGCCCCTTTTGGCCCATTTCCACCATTGGAGAAAGAGAAGGAGCAAAGTTGGAGTTTGGAGCAACCCTCTTGGATCATTGCAAGAACTTCACCAACCTCTACACTTGAGGTAAAATTTCAATACAAAGAAAACCATTTATTATTTCTTGTCTCTTATGTTTCATGTACATGTTTAGAATAATTTTCATTTCAATGTATTGTCTTTCATGTACTGTTTATTGAACTGCTACTAAGGAGTCCCTTCTCCTTAGTAGGTGCTCATTTGCACAAGCTAGGGTGACCTAGCTACAATAACCTCTTTCTAAAGAAGAGGAGCGATCTCAAACCCAACTCAACCTGCTTAGAAAAAAAGAGGATAATTTTTTGGAGACATGAATATTGAGTCAAATGGATAAAAGAGGGAGAACGAAACTCAAAATTCTTCTACCACTCAATGATACAACACAAGCACGATAATAGCATCACCTCCTTACAAGACAACCAGTGTAGTATTATTTCTAAGCATGCTAATATTAAAAATTAACTAATATGGTATTATCAAAATATGCTCTCTGAACCTCGGGATAATAGCCTAGAATCTATTCATCAGATAACACAACACATTCCAAAATTGGTCATGGAAGAACAAAATGACCATCTACTTTGAAAGATTACTATGGAATAAGTTGAAAAAGTAGTGAGTAATATCCCTAGGGAATGATGGATTTTCCACTAACTTCTTTCATAACTATTGGTTTGTCATCAAGAATAAGATATGGGAAGTGGTTGAGGAATCTATACAAAATATTGGAGTTCTATAAGCCCTAAAATACACCTTTTCACCCTCATTCCCAAGGAGGATAAGGTGAACCCCCCCCACAAATTCCACCCCATCGTCCTCTACAATGGAATCTATAAAGTCATGATTAAGGTTATATCCAATCATCTCAAGCCTCTCATGCCACATCTAGTCTCTATGGAACAATCTAGATATGTTGAAGGAAGGAAAATCTTGGACGGAATCATTCTCTCTCATGAGACTATCCACTCTATTAAAACCTCCAAAAAAACTAGGTATACTTCTAAAGTTATACATGTCAAAATACTATGATAAACTCATTTGGCAATACATTCATCAAACGATCTTAAATTTTGGTTTCTCCCCTTCATGGACAAATTGTATCCTATCCTTAAATTCTACATACTTATTATTTATTCTTGTGAATGGAGTCCCCTCCCAAACATTCTCTCCCTCTTTTGGTATTAGTCAAGGAGACCCCATGTCTCCTTTTATCTTTACTTTGATGGCTAAAGGAATAGGGATATGTATCATAGTTTTTTTCTTATCAGATAGTGTCAAAGGTCTTTATGCTTCATGGAGAAGATCTAATATCCTCTCACCTTCAATTCATAGATGACACATTGTTAATGGGAGTTCCATCGATTTGTGAAGCTCTAATCTTCAAAAATATCCTCAATCTATTATCCCAAGCCTCCAATACGAAAATCAATCTCAACAAATACAAAATTTTCTTATTCAAGTGACTTCTCCTTATGTACAAGTTCACATCACTTGGCTATTAGGATTTCACCCTATCTCCCTTAAATCCAAATAGCCTAGTGCCCTACTCATTGAAAATGATCTCTGCAATGATTCTTGGGAATACCTTCTTTCTAAAATGGAAAAAGAAACTCTCAAGTTGGATGTTTCACTCCCTTAACCTTGCAAGTCTCCCCATTCTGCTCAAATCAATGCCCCAATCCATTCCCTTATCTATATTCTCAATTCTAGTAGTTCTAAAGTATGTCCCAAATCCTTTCAGAACCTTCACCATTATTTCCTATGGGTGGGATCAAACACTAACTACAAATGAGATACTATTGTTTGGGATAAATGGTGTCTGTGAAAACTAGTAGGAGGATTGGGCCTTCAAGAATCCGAAATTGAAATTTTTTGCATTGGGCGCAAAATTTTGGTGGCACTACATTCACACTAGGGAGGAACCATGGGGAAAAACATAGAAACATATATATGCTCAAGGAGTGGGAGATTAGGAAACTAATTCAGTTATATGGACATATAACAAGCTCGATCATCTAGAACACTACATGGAAAAACCAATAACTCATCCAAGATCATAGCTTCTAGGAAATTAGTGATGCCCAATTGTTGGAGAGAACTTCCGCAGCATTTGGGAAGCTGCTAATTTTGGGAAGGATAACCAATTTTGGAGAGAAAGTACCAATTTTGGCGGTAAGACAAAGATATCGCCGTAGCGCAAATTCCGACGGGAATCACGGCGATAGGTACAGAAAAGTCAAAGCATGTGGTACAAAGAAGAGGCCGAAGGGAGAGCTCAACCACCGTAATAAAGGCGCCGAAGATGAAGAGAGGGTTCAACTACCCTCATTAAGAAGAAGGACTACAGTCAGCGTTGCTTGAACCAAGAAGAAGCGACGGGCCAATGCATTAAAGACTAAGGACTGCAGGAAGCGGCGACGAGACAGGAGGCGGCTATGGAAGTACAGCCAGTTGACTGTAAGTGGTTAGGGTTGAGTCACTGTTGGGATAAGGCCCACAGTTTTGTAACTGCGATGAGACCTTCGGGCCATCTATATATAGGAGTCTTTTTATATGATAAGGGGTTGGCCACATAATGATAGAGCCATTAGGTAGAGGGTAGTCAAGTCTTTGTTGATGCAGAGTCTGAACATCCCTTAGAGAACAAGGGCCGACCTGTTGAGAGATTGTGCAATCCGCAGGGATTGAGAGAGAAAGAGAGTGCATTATAAAAGGCAGGAAGAGAAAAGAGGTCTATAGAGAAGGGCTCCCACTGAGGTGGAGTTTCCCAGAAGACCCTTGTTGTAAAGAGTTGGAAAGGAACTGTGTTTATTCTTCAGAATTGTTAACAAGAACCGCAGTTCCCTTGGACGTAGTTCCCGCCCTGGGAGTAACAACGTGCTTATCTAAGTAGCACTATTGTATTTGTGTAGCTGTTGCTCTCATTCACTTGCCTTTATTATATACGAATGCTTCATTCTGTTATAAGTAATGTATATGGTCGTCAGTTTAAGTTCTGAGTGATGCATAACAATTGTGATAATCATAGCTAACATTCTAGCGAACTAGATAATTGTTAAGCAGAGGATAATGTGCGAGTATGGACTGAATATAATGCATGAATGGTTCACTTAGACAGTGCTCAAAGTAATACTCTACTCAGTTACGTTGTTGCGAAATATCAAGGGTCAAGTTCATTAGCAAGGGTTATGCTTGGAGATTAAATGTTATTACTAACTGCAGTAATAGGATAAGAATGGCTGAGACCACATATTAATCCAGGAAGCGGTCAAGAATCGCGTACCGCAGGGACAAGAAGGGGAAGATATCGCACCTACGATATCTTAGGTATCGCTAGACGGGCTCACATAGGGGGAAGACTTATCGCACTCCCTGCGTAATGCGATAAGACAGAGGTACAGCCGGAGTAATATAATAAGATAAGTCAGCCTATGAGGAAAGGGTTAAGGTGGGTTTAAGCACCCTGGATGCCTCAGAACCTGGCTGAGGACACTTGAGTCTTCTGCCTCCCATTAGAATCACTTCGGGTGAGACTTCAGGTTGCTTCTGCGACCTGTTGCCGAAAGGGCCAGTGAGCTAAGGGTTCTGTTGGTCTAAAAGGTACCGCAAGCCTGGGTCTACCCAGAAAGTAAAAGAGAGATCAACACCAATCCATCCTCTTTTGGGACAACACTTGTCAACAACTCCCGTGGCTTCATGACAATCCTGATATTCAAAACCATAGAAACATATTTATGGAACATGGAAAATAAATGGTTGCTCAATACTAGTACACCACCATCTCCAACCTGGACTAGTGCCCTTGAAAAACCAAGGAGACTTGGAGATTCCTACCTCTTGAGTTAAATAGAGATAACCTCTAGTCATAACTACAATCGACGTGGGTCAAAATCACAACTAGCATAGGAAAACTCAGATAGGGATACAAGCCTGTAGAAAAATTCAATTTAAAATAAGCTTACTCCTTATCTAATAGTATCAAATATGATAGAGAAATAAAGATATGCTAGAAAATATGGAAACAAAGCCTTTTTCCTAAAATATCAACCTTCCTCTAGTTAAGAATGCAACAAAAAATGCTCAATTCAGACCAAATCACTTGAAGAGATTTCATTGGGCCTTCAAAGTGCTATCTCTTCAAAGCAGAAGCATAAACCATGGAGATCCACTTAAACAACTATCCCTTCATTTTAAATCTATGGGATAATGATCCACCCTCTTATGTCAAATTGATAGAGACCGAAATGGTGGTCTCGAGGAATGTGTACCTTATTGAGGTATACATACCAAAAGTATACTTTAAATATCGACTAGGGAGCATACAAACTTGAGAGGTACTTAGCATTGTATGTGCACTATGAGATAATCTTTGGCGTTCTAGGTGTCCTGTGTATTCGAAAGGATATTCTAAGGAAGCAGGAAGTATTGTTCTATGGAAATCGGAAAATAGGAAATGAAAGCATGTAAATCCTATTTTATTAAAGTAGGAAATGAAAGCATGTAAATCCTATCTTATCAAAGCAGGAAATGAAAGCATGTAAATCTATTTTATCAAAACAGGAAATGAAAGCATGAAATCTATTTTATCAAAGAAGGAAATGAAAGCATGTAAATCTATTTTATCAGGCAGGAAATGAAAGCATGGAAGAATTTAACCTAAGAAAAATAAATTTAATCTGAAAGGAGCAAAGATCCATTTAACTATAATCACGAATCGACATTTTCAAAGTACAACAATATAGACCTGATCTCATTTGAAATTGTTGTATTAAAAAGTGGAAATGAAGATCTAAAATTCATGCATGCGAATGATAGCCACGGGACTACAAACAATGTATTTCGGAAATATAGATGCAATACTAAAGCACTACAGAAAGAATAACACTCATGCTGAAACAAAAATCTAATATTTGAATGAAATGCTGAAATTAATACACACACAATTATACTAGAAATAAATAACTAAATGCATGAAAAATACCTGAAATAAAATGCAGAACTCCTGAGATACGTATTGAGGGGGCCCTCCCCAACATGTATCATAGGAGGAAGGGAAATTTATAAACTCATGAAATATGAAAAATGTTGGAGCTTCATTATAAATTCATAAATCCCATCATAGATTGTAAAAACTATAAAACTAAAATGTCTGAGTTGCGAAAACGCTAAAGGATTGTTTCTCAAAAATATGTTGTAGACCCCCTGCTACTTAGGTGTCTCTATTTATTACAACTTCTATCCTAATTTTTCATTGGAAACCACGATCCAAAATTTAGGGTATTATTCCCTTCAAATCAGGGGAAACAAGAGTTTTGCGTCTCTGGTGATCCTTGTGGTCTTCAATCCGGAGCTCGGCACTACCACTGTCCCTGTTATTCCTGTTCTATGTCCACACATGGTTTGTTCATATGATTAGTTTAAATAAAATATGCTAAAACATAAGAAAGAATAATAACTAAATCATTTCATCTCATTATCAATTAAATTGCCTTCTCCCCTACATAAAGGAGTGCTTTCTGATCATTCCATTGCTAAGGTGTGGCATAATGTAGTCTAAGGAATACCTATATCAGGGACTCATCACGCAACATAAGCAAAGAAACCATTAAGAACTAGATAAAATATGCTTATAAAAACCCCATTCTAAATTGAGCTTGGGAACATCTCCCCATATTCTTCTTGTGGGAAACCTAGAATGAACATAGTCGATGAATATTTAAATATATATCGCAAAATTATGATCATATCTGGAGAATAACTAAATAGGATCTCAATGAAATAATTATAGTTACTCAATGGTCTAATGATAGCTGGAAGTGACAAGAGATGGAGAAATAAATCATGTGAGATTGGGGCTTCAAGCTAGGGATTCCACAATCAAATATATCACTTCTAGTCTAGACAAATAGTCCCCCCCCCCACTAAAAACAAAGTTTAAAAACGATCAACTTTGACAGAGCCTCTCAGGGTCCAAGTCCTATAGAATTTGGAGGCTTCATTGGAAATAATTAAGGGAATATTGAATGGATATATGAAGGCACTCTTTGCATCACCAACAATAACACTATAAAACTCCTTGGTTTGGAAAGAGACATATGAATGGCCATTCAACCAAAAAATCCAAACTCATCATCAATGGGTACTATCAACTCATCATCCATATGATAAATTAAATTCAAAACAGTTCTCCAATTCATAAAATATACAATAATTGGACACTTGAAATGAATCTAGAATGGATTGCAATAACCCTCACTCATATCCCAATAATTATTCCATCTCATGTATGCTAATTGGAAAATAAAGTAGTAAATCGTCTTGCCAATGATGGAGTGGAAACAACTTAGGAGGAATTCGACATTGATTGGAGGTGAGCCTCATCCTCGACTCTCACTAAATAATGTATTTCCCTTTCAACTTTGTATCACAACCCCCCGGATGGGGTGATAAAGGGAAAGATCAACTCTTAGGTGATGATGATGACACCTGGCTCAGTCATTCCCCCTTTGCATGTTAATCCAAGGCCTCAACATGACTACTATCATGATGACTCTTGGGTGGATGATGATTATGAAGTTAATGGGTTATGATAGAGCCATAGCTAGAAGGTACTTATGACAATTCACACCAACTGCAATGAAGATTCGACAATTGATGGTTGTCTAGGTGATGTCATCTCCATGCATGGTTCATAATGCAGGAAAAAATGGTAATATCCTTCAGAATTATTAGTCTTGGATGTGACATATTCTCTCCTAGTCTCTCGACCTTCTCTAAACTAGCTTTCACCTATTCTAAGAAATCTCAAGTGGTCTGTGATGTCTCCTGGTAAGGAAAGGCATTATCCCTCTTTCATATCTAATGGTTTCAATCTGTTGTGTTATGGGGGACCTGCTTGCCTCTTCTTATTGGTTTGATTGGGTTGTTGGGTTAGTTATTGCCTAAATATTTTTCTTGTTTTCTTTATTTCAAGGGCTTTGTGCATTCCTTTTAGTTTATTCCAACTATCCCTGCCTCCTATTCCTGTGGTGAGTCATGGTTGAGGTCGAAGGGTGAGGAGAGGAATAGGTAGTTCCTCACATCCTCTATTCTAATAGGAAGCTCGGGAAGCTGAGGATACCTACCTCTAGCACATCCCTCTTCATATTCAACATGAAATTTCAAAGGTAGAGGCTTGGGTTGACACTAAATAGGGGCTCACTTACACTGATGAGATTGATTCTAGAATGTGTCCTCTAGTTTCAGGTGTAGGCACTTCAAGATCTAGATAAATAATTTTTTTCAAAACTATTGAATTATACTTGCATATCAAATCCCTTCAGGGAAAAGTATTAATGGACAACAAGAAGGAAAGGGGAAAGTTTCTTTTGCAAATGGATGGACCCTAGGAACATATTTGTAAAATGGATTCCAAGCTAAATGTTTTAATCGAGGAAATCATGGTTCTGAACTTTTCTATCGGGGAGCCCGAGACCTCTTAGGCTCATGAGGTGCCAAGGATATCTATCTTTGATGATGATACTATTGCTTTATTATGTTTATGTCTAGTTTTATTTTTCAATTTCTTATTATCATAGTTTAACCCGGAATAATATTTTATATCTACTACTTTTGTACTAAAAAACTTACAATTGAAGTTAGTAAGAGTGTCTTGAACTCAAATGACAGTTTGTTGTTTTGAAATTGGTCTAGTTTCCCTAGTGGTAGACCAATAATAACTTCCTATGTATATATTTTTTAGTTAATATAATTCTTATAAATTAAAAAATATATATCATGACATTTACGAAAATTTGAACATAAATATTATCTGTATAACGACAATTTATGTTATTTAACAACATTTCATCATAAAAATGTCCATATATATCAACATGTATGATTTTAATAAATAGTTATCACAATTTAGAGAGATTCGTATTGTGTAAACAAAATAGACCTTTAATCTTAAGGAAATAAGCATAACATGTCCATATATATAGAATGTCCATGATATTTATAAATAATTATTATATTTTAATGGGGTTAAGGTTTTCCACATAAATTATATGGAATGTGTATGACCCAAATAGTAGTCACATTTTAATGAGATTTAGATTTTGCACAAAAATAAAACTTTAATCTTAGTATAATAAACAAAACATACATGACTTGTCTTCATATCAACTTATTGAACATTGGGTAACTTTTTTCTCTACAATTTGATGTTTGCTAGGGTTTTCTTAATGATCTGAACATGCTCCTCTTATTTTCTCCCTTCCCCATGGTTGCTCCAGGGGGAGGGGGAAATGCTCCCTCCTATAGTCAATCCACCATGTCAATGGATCTAAGCAACTTTGGCCACACCCTTGGGCCCTTGATATCCATAGAAAATGTGAAGATTCCCTCCCACAACATAGGAATTGGAGGTACAACGAAGAAATTCATCACCTCGAACTCAAAACCAACCAACTCTTATGAGATTGACGGAAATTAAGAAGCTAGTAAATTCCTACCAAAAACCAAAAAAATTCCCAAGTATGAAATTGAACCCTCCCTTGTTAGACAAAAGATTCAATACATGCAATATCATGCATTAATATGTGAGTTTATGGGACTCTATCCCACAAAGAAAGCATTGGTTAGATGGATAATAAACTGCTAAAAACCCAAAGGCTAGTGTGACCTTAAGTTGGGATCCAAATGGTTTTTAACGGGAATTTTCCACAACATGGAAGACATAAATCGAATATTTAGAGAGGACTGTATCTTTTCAATGTTGAGGGATTGTTCATGAGAAACTAGAAATAAAGGTTTAGCACTAAAAAGGAGGATTCTCGGATCACCCTACTCTAAATTTGGTTATACTCTTTTCCCCAAGAGTTATGGGATCTGGAAACCCTCAAGGGCATTGACAACTCTCTTGGAAAATTTGTTCAGCTATCTAATGCTACCTAGATCGATAGATACACCACTTATGCGCACCTCTACATATATCTATATGTATCTAAACTTCTACTTGAAGTAATTTTTCTATCCCATAGAGATGATGAATGGATCCAAACCATAGGCTATGAGCACATACCTTTTTGTTGTCACAAATGTCATGTATATGGGCATCTCTTTAGCGAATTCCCTCTCAACTCTAAGCCCAACCTTTCCTCTGAGTTAGGAAAAACTGGTGCAGATGGATTTTCCAAAGCATGTTCAAAACGACGCACAAGATGCCGCAATATCCCCCTCCAACACCATCAACCCACATCACCAAGAAAAATTTTGAGCTTCTTTCTAATAAATACCAACCGAAAGGCTCAGATGACCCAGAGCCTAACTACCTGAATCCTAAGACCCAAATCACTCCTCCAACCAAATATTGTAATCCAGTTATCTCCCCTATTTATGTGCCCTCTTCTTCGGTTGAACCTCCTTGGCAATCCCAACCCCTTGATCTAGTTCTTGATTCGATGGAGCAAGAAGACTCTAGAAGAAGGGGAAGAGATGGAATTAGGTGAGCTTGATACGGAAGAAATCATGACATCATGCATTCACTACAAGGAACTCCAATCCCTACCAGCATAGCAGTTTGCACTCTTAAATTTTTCCTATTTGGTGGTTAAACAACCTAATAACAATTGCCTAGGCATTTGAATCCTCAAGAGAAAAGAAGCCCAAAAAATTCAGCAGGAAGATAAAATACGAGGATGCAAAACCACAAGGCAACTAATCAAAGAGGTATGGGAAATTCTAATTGACTTTGGGAAATCAAACCTAATCATTATGATCTACCCAACCTCCAAAAAAATGCACTATGAAGATCATATTTTGGAATATCAAAGGAATAAAAAAGATCTCCAAACATAGAATGCTCAGGAAACCAGTCAGGCGGAATCAACCAGATCTGATGTTGATTCAAGAAACTAAATGTGGGGGATTCCTAGTGGCTCCCTCTCTAAACTGCAACAACTTCAATCTCTCAACCCCTCTCCTTCCTACTTCAAGTTCTGGCCATTGGCCTATCTTCTTACTAGTAGATACCAAAGGCTCTCCCTCTTACTTCCCATTCAGATTTGATAAATTTTGGCTCAACCATATCAGCTTCAAAGACAATATTCATAGATGGTGGCAAGAAGGGAACACTACAAAAGGAATTATCATGTTTATATTCCAACAACAACTTGAAAATATGAAACTTAAACTCAAAACTTGGAACAAAATAGTGGTGGGAAACATTTTTAAAAACAAGCAAGTCTTGGAGGAGGAGATGAGGAATATACAATGCAAAATTATTCAGGGTGGATATACAGAGGAGAGCATAAGCAGTCAGCTCTACACCTACGACAAGTAGGAGGAGACTCTTTGGAAACAAAAATAAAGAGCCAACTAGCTCAAGGATATGGAAAAGAACACTAGATTTTTGCTCAACTCCACAATTCAGAGACGACAGCACAACCACATTGTCTCTCTCAAAAAATCACAAGGGAATCATGTAATGACCCCAAACTTGGCTAAGGACCACAAAGGCCTAAGTCATTTAGTAATGGTCATTAAAGTTGTCAAATCTAAGCTAAATGAAAATGTAGGAGTTTGAAGTAGATGGTGGGATATGTTTATTCAACATTTAAGCTAAGTCTCCTAAGGTTGGTCAGGATTTCAAATGGAAAATCCAAGTAAACAATATAAAATCCTAACCAATGTGAAAGAGGAAATTCCCAATCCAAATTTCAAATGGATAATTAAATTTATTTTGGAATTTGGATTTATCCTAAAATTGCCTTTGTATTAAAATGGTCCAAGGAAAATATTTTAAATCAAGGTAAAAGATGGTCCAAGGCGTGAATGGGGCCAAATGATGATTAAGTAAGGTGCATTAATGTTTGACCAGGTCTAAGGGACATTTTGGAGGAAAATATAAGTGTCCTCCCATGTAAAAGGGTGTTCCCTTAAAATAGGGGAAGCTAGTGGAGATCAATAATGAAGGTTGGAACAAATTCAAATTTGAAGGGAGAGAAGTGGTCAAAAGTGGTTAGGAGGGAACCTTGGTTTGTGGAAGTGGTCAAAGAGGTTAAGGGTGCATTCATGGAGAGATAAGGTCAAAGTGGTAAACCACCTCATGCATGGTTAATGGTTTTGGATGTTCCATGGTATTGGTTAAGTAGACAGGCTTGGTCCAAGGTGGTTAGGGAACATGGTTTTCACTCATCCATGGTATTGATAAATGGTATTGGATATATATCAAGTTTAAAAGGAGCACCAAGGTGCACTAGCAGAGGTTATCTTGTTGGTGTATTGTTATTATTATTGAGTTGCATTGCTTCTCAATTGCTTGGGTGATGTGCCCCTTGCATACTATTAGGAAGATGCGCCCCTATGTTACTATTGTCACCATTTGAAGTGTCTTTTCGATTTCAGCTAGTGTATGAGGAATGGCCATACTATTCATTCATAGAGCTTAATGTTGCAGCAAGTCGATTCCAGTAGTTGTTCCAATTTGTTGAAGTTGTGGTGGTTCTAAGTGTTGTTTGTAGTTGGTGTTGTTGGTGTGATCTCATAGAAGAGTTTGTTTTCAGGTTTGAGCTTCATGAGACATGGTTACTATTCATGATATCCTTCTGATGTGAATGTATACCTACCATAATAATAAAATACCATAGATCTCCATTGTCTGCAATATCTCTTTTGTCTCCATGTGTTTGAATTCACCTGACTAAATTTTATTGTTTGAGCCATATATTCACTTCTATAAGTTCAAATCAGATTCCATTGGTTGCTTCAAACCCCTAAGATAGATTAAGGTCCATATTAGATCCTTGTTTAGAAATTTTGGATCCCTAAAGGTTGCTTGAGCCTTTTGGAAAATCACTTAGCTGGTTGGCCTAGGAAAATCAACTAATCTTCATTGAAATGACCATATCTCGAGATCTAAAGCACCAAATGAGATTCAGTAAGTTGATGTAGGTGGTTGGGAAAGTAAAGATCCCATCCTCATCATTAGAATATAAATTTGTGAAGTTCTATTATGATTTGGTTTACCTCCAAAGTATTCTACATGATTTGTCCTAATGAAACAATGTCTCCCAAATTTCTCCAAAAGGCTATCATAACTTCTTATTTCTACTCCCAATTATTTCTACAGTAGGGTGGGTTTTTGGCTTGTGTCAAGATACATATAGAGTGCACCAGCATCCATTGGGTTTCCATGTAAATCCTGGGTTTTTTGCCTCAAGCCTTCTTGGTTGTTCCCAGGAGTGATGCACCGAGAAAATGTGTCTCTGTCGAAATAGATTCCCATGTCCATATCTCATACAAGTTGATAGTTTGTCATACATATATAGTAGTGTTGTGGCCACAACAGATCCTGTGCTTAGATGAAGCACGAGAGCCCCATTTAATAAACACAAAGGTATTTGGGTGAGTTAACTTGTAAATATGAGATTTTGGTTTTCTCTCACCCATACTTTTGGTCTGTGTGTTTGCCATTCATTCTAAATTTGTCTAAGTGTTTTGGTTTGCAGAAAGCCTTTAATTTTGAGTACTTTTTCATTTGCTTTCATCAACCCGAAACTCGACATTTAGTCATCCCGAAACCCGACATTTCAGTTGGTTCCATAATCTCGATGGTTAGCTTAACATGTTATCTTTCACATTTCCCACCTAGATTTGGTCTTTACTACATAAGCTGATTCATTTTATTGGTTTTTGGAGATTTCAAAGATCTTGTCATTTGATTCCGACTATTGTGTGTAATGATTGATTATACTTGTTTGAACTTGTTTTAGTCATTTACATGCTTCAATTTTTCCTAATTAAAATCATATCATGTTTCAGTAATCTTGGAAACAAACTTGAACTTCATTAAATCAATAATATTAAAAGAACATCTTGACAGATTATAATTATTTGATTGAATACTCATTTTTAATCATTTTGATTTATGACTTGAAAATGTGTATATCAAATAATGGGACCATGCATTTAATTCTAAACTTTGAAAGGATTATTGAATTTTACTAAAAGCCTTGATTATTTGATAAAAATTGTCCTCTTGGGAAAATCTATAATTTTATGATGAATATTTTGCAAGGCCTTGTTATGTATAATTTAATTAAATCCTGAAAAAGTGAAGCATACTTTGAAACTATGAAAAGAGTCAATAATTTTTCATTAAGCAAAGTATTATGTTTTACAAAAAGAATAATTAGCTTTGCTTATTTGTAAGATCATTATTATTGTTTAAATTATATTCAATATAATTTTTGAAGAACAATATTAATAATCTTATTTATACTTTAATATATCATGTTATTTACAATGTTAAATGCATAGTATTTCACTAAACTCTAAGTTGTTGTGCAGATGAAATTTAAAAAACGGAATCTGCAAAAAACACGTTTTTGCACGGAGGATTGCGAGCAAACCGTGAGGAATCGGCTCAAACGGTTGAAAACCCACTTCCCAAATGGGTTGATATACTCTTAATGGTGGATATTTTTGCAAATATGTCAACCATTTGGGAGGAAAACGTTTCCGGACAGGGGTAAACTTTCATAAATTTATTCTAGCCGTTTTTGCATACAGTGAACGAACCAGGCATCCGGGGATTTGATGTTATCCTTCCCAGTGCTCTCCATTACTATAAATTCGACCTTAGAATTCAGAGAAGGGGGGAGGAAGAGGTCTCAAAATAATGGAAGGATTTTCATTCTTCCTACATTTGTATTCTTCTTGCAATGTTTTGTTGACAGGGAAAGAGAAATGCTGCTACCAGAGGGAATAGATGATCTTTGTGTGACAGAGAACTGAATTTCTTCTTTCTCTGCTATCATTCTCTTGATATCAATTTCTTGTGTTTAAAAGATTGGAGATTGTAGGCTCTGCTTGAAGTGGCTGCTCAGATTATCAAGTTCAAGCTTTGTATTTTTATCAAGCTGAGATGGTAATACAATTTCTTTTCTGCAATTATTTTTCATTTGTTCATGTGCATTTAATCAGATTTCTCTTTTTGTGCACAGATCAGATCATAATCAAATTCAAACAATTTTCTGCATTTCTATAGTTTACGTATTAATCTAATTATATTTAATCATTGCATAAATGGTTTTATGTTCAAATGATTTTAACATAGTGAAGATCATTTGTTACTTCTCATGTTAGAAGTAATATGTTTTAGATGTCAATAATGTTTAAAATTTCTTTTAAATCATTTGATAATCTAATCATTCTTTTTGAACATTTAATCATTTCGTTCATTTTAAAATACTTGGCTCCCGGGATAGATTAGTAATTAACATTTAATTTAGCTATTATTTTACTTTAATCATTCTTAGTTTAAATCTATAATTATGTAATTATAGAATTTCTTCTCATAATTGCATAATTATTAATTTCATATTGAATTATTAGTTTTAAATTGCATCCAAATCATTCAAAGTCTCCTATTGAGGAGAAAACCCATTGACTCGTAGAGTGCCAGTGGAGGATGAATATTCATGGGTGTTAACCATTCCAAATAGCTCGAGGATAGGGTGATTCTTGTGTAGGATTATCTGAAGCTTTTGGCTAGGTTTTCATCCCATGTTGTTGCCTTGGACACCATTCCAGCACCTCGCACTAACCTACACATCCGAGGCCTCAAAAAATGGCGCTAGAAGGACGGCCATCCGACGTAAGGTCATTTGAGCTATTTTAAACAGATTATCTTATAATGGCTCCAGCCCAAAACTCTATGTATAGTTCATTTTCTGCTCATGAATCCGTATTTAGTTGTTTTTCTAGACAAGTTAGTTTTCATTTTCAAACATATTTGTTGAAGCATTTGATAGAAGTAAAATTTGATGGTGAGGGAGAAATTTTAGCACAAGAACATGTTATTCAATTTGCTCATAATTGTCTTGTTAACAAAATTTTGGATCAAGATGTTTTGTGCAGATTGTTAGCCTTCACATTCAAAGGATGAGTCAAAGAGTGGTTTGTAACCTTACCTTTTGCCTCTGTCCATTCTTTTGAACAGTTTGTAGATTTGTTTATACTTTCTTTTGGACATTACGATTTTGTTAGATTATGCAATGAATGGGAACAACTCACTTCAAAAGAGGGTGAATTGTTAGAAGATTTTGCGGCTAGGAATTTTAATCTCTATTGTAGATTTCCTTTAATATATCGTCCTATAATATTTGAAGGGTTTCACCACATTTATTCTTTTTTACATCAATCTGGTCAGTTAGTAGATGATAAATCTGAATTATACATTGATAATCATCCACCTCTTGGTTTGGATTTGCATGCAGAATCTAAGGATTTAGAATTTGTAGAAATGACTTTCTTCTCTTTCTTAGATATGGATCATAATCATTATGATGATTCAAATGAGATAAATGTTGATATGCCCATGTCTATCTCACATGAAATTCAATGTGTAACTAATCATGAAGGAGATCAATTTTCTATAGAAGGTTCTTCTAAAGTACAAGAGAATAGTTCTGATCATAACATCAAACAATATTCTTCTATCATAATTAAAGAGCTTCAAGATTCTGATATTGATCGTTTTGTTAATCCTTTGATAGATCTTGAATCCACTAATTGTTCTGAAAATTGTGATATGTTCTCCCAATTACCATTTTCTAACCTAAGTGATTCTTTAGGAGAATATATTTCACGAAATGATGATACTACATTAGAAGAAGAAGCAGATTCTGATTTGAAACCTTTCATACATATCTCTTTTGAAGAGAAAAACCCTCCTAAGGGATCTCGATCTGAAAATATTCTACAAAGAGATGAATTTCATGCACTTATTTCCTCTTCATATTTTTCTATGTATCATGATCTATTTGATAACAATGGCATTCAATCATATATTTCAGATTCTAATTCTCCATTGTTAAGTCTTAAAGAGGTACAAATTAATTATGAGACACATGAAGAAGATCAAGAAGATTCATATCTTTGTCATCAATCTATGTTTTCTTGTCATTCTTCTTTGTTGGAAATGAATACTATTTCTAATTATAGTTTTCAGAATTCTTCCTTTTATGATTCACCATTCAATGAAGAAACATTTTCTTCTTACAATCAATTGCTTAATGGAGAATATTCTTATCAGGATGTTAATGATACTAGTTCTATACTTTTAACATCTCATATCTTTAATTCTTCTCAAGCAAATATTCAAAAGCAATTTGATCTCTTTGAGAATTCTCAATTAAATCAACCAATTTATGATGATTTTCACAATAATAAATTAGCACAAATTGGATCTGATTTTGTTGATCTTACTCAAGAAAACATTCCTAAGGAGGTAATGGTTCAAGAGCAAGTTTTCGGTTCATATAATACTAATGTTGATTTTCTTTCTCATTGCATAAAATTTTCAAACTCTTTCTATCATTTTCAATGCACATACCATGATTGGGTTGTTGATTGGCTTGAGAAGTATATCTTAGCGAGATTTCATCATTCTGGTAAAACTCTATTTCCGTATAAAGATGGTAAGGGTTCTCTTTGGTTTTATTTTTTACCTTTGAATTCAATTTCTAGCTGGTTAATATTGAAAAATGTTTTTAGAGATTCTTTTGAAGATTATGATATTACTGAAATTCATCAAAATTTGAATCAAATGCAGGTATACGACAGAGAATCAATTCGAGATTTTAACACACGGTTTTGGCAAGTGTATTACAACTTACACGAACAAGATAAACGTTCAGCACAACTCACCTTTTGTTGGTATGTTAGATCTCTTCCCAATACTATAGCAATGTTTATTTTGCGTGAAGGGATAACAGATTTCAATAAAGTATGCAAAGAGGCTCAAGATATTGAAAAAGACTTGAAAATGTATCCTTTAGATCCTTTTTCTCACTATGTTTCATATGATGTAGAGTCTGTTAATAAAGAATCAAAGGTTTCTCAAATTGTTCAATTAAATACACAAATTAATGATTTGTACAATGAAAAACATATTGATTCTATTCATTTTACGAAATCTGAAAATCCGTTATCTTCATCTTTCAATTATGATTGTTAAAAAACAAAATGAGAACATTAAGTCTTTAGAAGATGAGTTGGATAAAATTGAGATTGAATTTCAAAATATTTGTTCCAAATATACTTTCTCTATAAATCAAATTTCAAATGAGAAGTTATTTCGATCGAATAATTTGAAATCAAACAAATCTGATGCACTTGAAAATAATGAACATCTAAATAAAATTCAAGAAGACAAAGTTGATCATTCACAAGATTCAAATTCCGATATTTTCGTTCAATGCAATAACAATGATATATTTCTAAAGGACATATTCTCCACTCTCAATTTTGATGAAAACCTTTTGAATCATGATCTTAATAATTTCCAACCCGCTTTCTATGATCCAATTTATTTATGGTTGGAACAATCAGTTTTGAACCATTTTCTATGTTATTTTCATTGCTTTGTAAATAAGAAACTTAGTTTAGTTTTTGCAATTTTTGGATTTCCATTTTTAAGATGTTTATTGTTGATGCATCATTTTCTTTTTTCTTCCAGGTTTAAATTTACATGATTGGCTCCATTGGAAGTTCAATTATACTTAGTTTTTGTTTACTTTCCACAATAGTGTAGGAGTAGGTGTATAATAGTTTAATTTTGTTCATTTCTTTAATAATTAGATTATTGTTTTGGTTTTCTTCAATAAAAGTATTTGCGACCGCAAGCCAAGTCAAAGTTGGAAAAAACGTTTCTTTAGACACATTCAGGGAAGTATCTTTAAGATTTTTCACTTTCTATCATTCTTGCTCTCGCTTATTATTTTATTGGTTCAAGTCATTCATGATTAATTTACATAGTTTTAAATTATAATAATCATGTCATGAAATGTTTTGAATTAATTCTTTTTCAAGTTTTAAGAGCAAGGATATTTTGAAAGAAGACAAAACTTAATTAAAATTAGAACATCTTCATTACATGTGAATTTTGGTTTTTCCTGGATATGCGTTTGGAAAAGGGGTTTTACATATTTTATCGTTGTAAATTGCACACAATTTAGTTTAGTATTATTTTAGTTTGTTTCTTTATGTACATAATCGTTAATAAAGAAAGGACTCATTGTCCTAAACAACTTTACGCGACAAATAACATGGTTGATCGTAATTATTCAACTGAAGGAGAATAATTTTATTTTAAGAGTTCTATTATAATCAATTCAATTAATCGGTTCAATACATTTACAATTTATGAATTGATATAATTAATCTCTTTACAATAACAAATTCCTTCGATTTTATAAACATGACAACAAATCTCACTTGTGTTCGCATAGGGCAATTTCTTAAGGCCTATTTTTACAATTATTTTACATTCTAATTTAGGTTTCTAAATAAAAAGGCTTCAATTGACTCAATATCTCATCTGGTGAGTAATACTATCAATTGAATATTTAAAGAATCTATAATTACATTCAATGGGTTCTTATACAAACACTATTGTAATCAATTCAAATAATTATGTACAATTTACGAATTGATACAATCAATTTATTATTTATCACCCCTGTATAATAAAAAATTTATTTTCAACTTCAAAACTCTTTAATGGATGTTTTTCCACATAAGATGTTAGTCATAATTGTAAATCCTTGTTTGCTATGATTTTGTTTTGATTAGATCACTTTTTCTTTCATTTTCAATTTGTTTGATTAGGCTTGGATTTCTTAGTTTGATAATCACTTGTATTGGGGCAAAAGGTTGAAATGTTAATTATTGAAAAATTGATTCCAATTGTTCTACAATTCTTTATTTGGAATCATGTTTTTTCTACCAGACATTTTTTATATGGGATTGTTGATCTTCAGTTAATGATATTCTGGGGCAAGTTAGTTATTCAAAGCCTACATCTTTTGAAGTCTTTCATGTGAAAAAATCTTTTCAAGGTGATTTTCAAGAAGAGTCTATCTCTTTTCCATGGTGGAACACTTTCCAAGCTTTGCCTTCATACATAAACTTAGCTGCATTGATTATCTTTCTAATTATCACAAATCAATATGCAAGGTTATATTAACTAGATTATGCAATTATGTTTTAATTGGATCCTTCTTTAGGAGCAAATGAGTGGGGCTTGCCTTGTTATCATCTCAAACCTCTTAACACCATCCCGCTCTCTTAAGGAGTATAGTGGCTTCCCCATCCATTAAGTAATCTCTTAGGAGATTAACTTTAAACATAGCCCAATCCTTTTTTTTAACGTCTCTAGGAGTAAGTTGGGAAACATGAGGTCTTATTATAAGACGACCTGTTCATCATCATACCTTCTTATGGAATGACTTTATCAATATATGGTCACCAAGCTAGGATACTGGCTTGTAGCCACAAAAATGGTTGCAAGGCAGGGGGTCTCATCATGAGCCATCCCGCTCATTATCGTTAATTTGATGTGAATGACACTGTCACAATCTGATCACCAAGTCAGGACAGTGGTTTCCAGCTTCTTCAAAAGATGCAAATCTTTAACAAGGATTGACAAGCTTTGCATATTTATCTAATGGATGGGATAAAAGAAACTTATTGGGTTAAAAGGTAAACCTGTCGAGGCTATAGACGCTTGCTGGAAGCAGGGCCATGCCTGTGGTATTAAAGGCAAACCATTAAGATAACATCTTCTAGTCATCACAAATTGTTCATTTAGAGTGTGTTTCAATGAAGAACATATTTTGTTGGAAATCTAGTCAGTCAATACTTGTCTTTGTATTTTCAAAGAGGGTTAGAAAGATATCATTAAAAATCAATTGCAGCTGGGTAGATATTTAAAAAGGTTGACTTGTTAATGTGGTACACATGTTTTAGGGAAAGCTTTCTTCTTGTTAAAAGACTTATCTTTCATTTCCTTATACATATACAACTGCTATCTTTACAAGGCAAAGATAACTGCTTCGTCCCAACCATTTTCTATTTGTTGTGGCCACAACAGATCCCGTGCTTAGATGAAGCACGGGAGCCCCGTTTAATAAACACAAAGGTATTTGGGTGAGTTCACTTGTAAATATGAGATTTTGGTTTTCTCTCACCCATACTTTTGGTCTGTGTGTTTTCCATTCCTTCTGAATTTGTCTAAGTGTTTTGGTTTGCAAAAAGCCTTTAATTTTGAGTATTTTTTCATATGCTTTCATCAACCTGAAACCCAACATTTAGTCATCCTGAAACCTGAAACCCGACAGTTGTGGGTTGCGGAATCCATTTTTCCACTGTTTGGTTTTTGTCAACCTGAAACCTAATAGGTGCGGGTTGCAGGTTTTATTTTTCAATAATGTCGGGAAATCTCAACACGAAACCCGAAACCCGGAACCTGCCATTGCAGCTTTCAGATTTTGGAATTTCATTTTACTTTTTATAGTCGCGTTGTGTGTTCCCGAAACCCGGAAGCCGAAATGTTGTGTTTCGGGATTTAGGAAAGACTTTTCATTTTTGCGTTTGTTTCTGTTTTTGAAACCCGCAACCTGCAAGTTTTAGGTTGCAGCTTTCGGAAACTCATTTTTACAATTGTTTTGGTAGTTCACAATTCGGAAACCTGCAACCCGAAAGTTTGGATTGCGGGAATTTGTTTTTCAATAAATTGCGTTGCGGGATGCGGGAAAATCGTTTTCGTTTTTTGGTTGTTTTCATTTCCGAAACCCGCAACCTGCCATTTTCGGGTTGCGGATTTCGGAAACACTTTCATGCCTTATTTTTCCAAGTGTAAACCCGCAACTGCGGATTGTAGATTGTGGGCACCTTTATTTGTTTGTTTGAAGTCGCATTTCTGCAATCCACAACCCACACTGCAGATTGCAGAAAGATTGATTTATTTGTTTCTTTGAGTTGCGGTCTCGCATCTCGCAACCTGCAACAGCAGATTGCGGATTGCGGGATGACTGTATATGTTTGCAAAATAAAACTCCCGCAACTTTTCCTCTGCTTTTCTGCATGTTTAATCTTAACCACTGATTTCTTTTGATCCTATGAATGAGGTTACGCTGCATTATTTGAATAAATATTTGGATCTCCTTTTTCTCTGGTATTATTTGGATTGTTTCCATTCTTAATAATCTCTAGTTTGAGTTGGTTTTTATCATTTCAGTTGGTTCCATAATCTCGGCGGTTAGCTTAACATGTTATCTTTCACATTTCCCACCTAGATTTGGTCTTTACTACATAAGCTAATTCATTTTATTGGTTTTTGTAGATTTCAAAGATCTTGTCATTTGATTCCGACTATTGTGTGTAATCATTGATTATACTTGTTTGAGTCATTTACATGCTTCAATTTTTCCTAATTAAATCATATCATGTTTCGGTAATCTTGGCAACAAACTTGAACTTCATTAAATCAATAAGATTAAAAGAACATCTTGATGGATTATAATTATTTGATTGAATACTCATTTTTAATCATTTTGATTTATGACTTGAAAATGTGTATATCAAATAATGGGACCATGCATTTAATTCTCAACTTTGAAAGGATTATTGAATTTTACTAAGCCTTGATTATTTGATAAAAATTGTCCTCTTGGGAAAATCTATAATTTTATGACAAAGATTTTGCAAGGCCTTGTTATGTATAATGTAATTAAATCCTAAAAAAGTGAAGCATACTTTCAAACCATGAAAATAGTCAATAATTTTTCATTAAGCAAAGTATTATGTTTTACAAAAAAATAATTAGCTTTGCTTATTTGTAAGATCATTATTATTGTTTAAATTATATTCGATATATTTTTTGAAGAAAAATATTAATAATCTTATTTATACTTTAATATATCATGTTATTTACAATGTTAAATACATAGTATTTCACTAAACCCTAATTTGTTGTGCAGATGAAATTTAAAAAACAGAATCTGTAAAAAAGACGTTTTTGCATGGAGGATTGCAAGCAAACCGTGAGGACTCAGCTCAAACGGTTGAAAACCCACTTCCCAAATGGGCTGATATACGCCTAAACGTGCACAATTTTGCAAATATGTCAACCATTTGGGGGAAAACATTTCCGAATAGGGGTGAACTTTCAAACATTTATTCTGGACGTTTTTGTATACAGTGAACGAACCAGGCATCCGGGGATTTGATGTTATCCTTCCCAGTGCTCTCCATTACTATAAATTCGACCTTAGAATTCAGAGAAGGGGCGAGGAAGAGGTCTCAAAATAATGGAAGGATTTTCATTCTTCCTACATTTGTATTCTTCTTGCAATGTTTTGTTGTCAGGGAAGGAGAAATGCTACTACCAGAGGGAGTAGATGATCTTTGTGTGAGAGAGAACTGAATTTCTTCTTTCGTTGCTATCATTCTCTTGATAGCAATTTCTTGTGTTTAAGAGATTGGAGATCGTAGGCTCTGCTTGAAGTGGCTGCTCAGATTATCAAGTTCAAGCTTTGTATTTTTATCAAGCTGAGATGGTAATACAATGTCTTTTATGCAATTATTCTTCATTTGTTCATGTGCATTTAATCAGATTTCTCTTTTTGTGCACAGATCGGATCATAATTAGATTCAAGCAATTTTCTGCATTTCTGTAGTTTATGTATTAATCTGATTATATTTAATCATTGCATAAATGGTTTTACGTTCGAATGATTTTAACATAGTGAAGATAATTTCTTACTTCTCATGTTAGAATTAATATGTTTTAGATGTCAATAATGTTTAAAATTTCTTTAAAATCATTTGATAATCTAATCATTCTTTTTGAATATTTAATCATTTCCTTGATTTCAAAATACTTGGTTCCCAAGATAGATTAGTAATTAACATTTAATTTAGATATTATTTTACTTTAATCATTCTTAGTTTAAATCTATAATTATGTAATTATAGAATTTCTTCTCATAATTGCATAATTATTAATTTCAGATTGAATTATTAGTTTTAAATTGCATCCAAATCATTCAAAGTCTCCTTTTGAGGAGCAAACCCATTGACTCATAGAGTGTCAGCGGAGGCCGAATATTCGTGGGTGTTAACCATTCCAAACAGCTCGAGGATAGGGTAATTCTTGCGTAGGATTATCTGAAGCCTTTGGCTAGGTTTTCATCCCTTGTTGTTTCCTTGGACACCATTCCAGCACCTCGCACTAACCTGCACATCCGAGGCCTCAACAAGTAGTTATAGTACTCAGTTTGGGAATTTTTTGGGTGAGTAGGGAACCAGTAGAAGAAAACTAGCCTCGTTCTCCAAATTTTGAGTTGGTGTGCCAAAATATTCATTTGGGAACACTACAGTGGTTTCATCAGTTGAAAGAATAAATTTCAACCATGCCTATTATAGTTTAAGAAATCAAAGCTTTCTACCAGGAGTAATTAGCTTCGAAAAGAGATATTTGTGCAAATATTTCTCTCCAATAATATATTCTTTCCAAGAATTGATTTTTTCTTAAGAATGCATATGAGGACTTGTACAAGAGAAAGGTATCATCAAGAGAGGAACCAAGTTGTTCTATCTCTCAAAGCATTGAAGAAGAAGAAGAAGAAGAAGAAGAAGATGATGATGATGATGATGATGATGATGATGATGATGAGGCTGAAATGCTAGACTCTTCTCATCCACATGAGGGTTTAGAATAGAATGAATCATATAGATCATATTTGGGTCTTTCAGTGGACCTCAAATAAGAATAGCATGCTTGTCCAAGTCATCTTCAAAAGAAGGATAGAGAGGAGATCCAAAGGTTTCATACCTGGGAAGAAGACCATATTATGAAGGATCCTCTTTGTGAGCCACACCATTTGGGTGGATCACTAAAGGAGGGTGAAGAGAAGCTCATAGCATCCAAGTAAATTTTTGTTGATTCCAATGCCTTAGTGTCAAGATGCTATTAGAGAGCTTCAGAAGAAGGATTGGAAGGAGAATATTTCTTGGGATATTTGGGAAATCTCAAAGAAGCAGTGGTCTAGATGAATGAAAGATACATGAACTTGCTCTATGGTAGGAATCATCTTCTTGAGGCCACCAAAATATACCATCATGCATTTAGAAGAGAGGAATATGAAGCAAAAAGTCTTGGAAGCGAATTGGAGGTTGCATATGTTTCTTTGGAGATCACCCAAAAGGCTCTTCAAGAGTCTAAGTTGCATATATATCAAATTCAAAAGGAGTTGAATGTACCACACATTTCATCTTGCATGGAAGGAAATGCATTAGGTATGATGGAGGAACCTCATGTGGAGGATGAACATGAGGAAAGTTCTAATTTGCAAGTGTTGGTGAAGGGATCCATAGAATATCATGGCCAAACACTTGTCTTATTGCAAAAGTACATTCAAGAGGGCATACCATTCAGATATGCATGAAAATATACTTATTTTTCCATGGATTGGATAGGTGAGTACATAGTTGATATGGAGATCCAAGGATGAACTAGTCTTGATTTCCCTAGAAGAATAATAACTAGCACATCATTCCATGAGACATCATGCGAACAAGGAGATCAATCTAAATTGAGTGTGCATAAATAATAGATTGCCATGGATAATTTTTGTTGAGCGCTAGCTTGGTACCAAGAGGATTATGGGTTTCCTACATTGAAGGGGAACATCATTTTGGAGGAGGTGGTTGCATTCACTCCACTTGGATCAGCCAACAAATATGTTGATTCATCTATGTATTAGATGGATGGATGTATGACAAAGTTGATATCAAGAGAAGGAAATAGTTTTTCTTGCTATGATACGAGGTTCATTGATGCATTCTTTGCCTTCCAGTTTGATGAGAAGCAACAAAATTTTCCATGGATGATATTTGATGCATTAAGTATGAATGATGGGACCTAGAGGTTCCATTTGATTCAAAAGGATAGATCACATGACATGGATGCACAAAGGGATCTTATTTTGTTGTTGGAAAGACTCTTAGAGGGTTCATGACAAGCATTTGGCATGATGCACTTCCAATTTGGACTTGGGTTCTTGGCATCCCATAGAAAAATAAATGGTTATTGATGTTGTCATTCATCCTGCAGTTTTGTGGGATGAAGCAAATATTTATATGGATTCCATATGAACCTTCCAATACACATAACATCACATGGGAGGAATGATTGAACCATTTGGATGGGTCAATAGATGTGGAGAGTGTTTTCCAAACACTCATTTTACTCAAGGAATATTATGAGTTTCCCTTATGGATAACCAAAGCAAATTTGGAGGATCATGGGAGTGAAGATGTTCCTTGTCTCTATCTTGGATTTGTTTCCTTGATATGCGAGCAACATCAGAGATATTTATGGCATCATTTTGGTACTTCCATTGCATATGCATCCATAGATTGGCATCATTTTGGTACTTCCATTGACTTCTTGTGGCTGAATCTAGCATGATGTTGGGGGTTACTAAATGCCTCATCACTAACCATGGCACTTCTATGGGAATACTACCCATCAATATCCATCACCTACATGAGCACAAGAAGTCATTTGAAGGATTCACACATGGAATTCCACCAAACAAAGGTGATGAGCATAAGTTTTTGATGAAGGTGGTAAATCCACCTAGAAAGATCCACCCTTACAAGCTTCTGAAGAAATGCAAGTATGAGATGGAGAAATCCATCAATGAGAAACTTGACTTTGGTTTCATCAACTCAAGAACATATGGAGTGATTGATATTCTCTATATTATTCATGTGGATGGTAAAGAGAAGGCCCAAGTACATAAGGAGGCATATGTGTCTTCTCTTCCATTAGATCTTGATTTTTTTATCATTCCCTTGGGAGTAGTTGATGCATTTCTGATTTGGAATCCTATGAGTAGTGGAGGAACCCATGGGTGTAATTGGATGCTTCCATCCTTCATGAATGACCAAACGTAGGAGCTCAACTTGAGCCACTTAGGTGGAACAAGTGTTTGTGATACAAATCATGGGATTGGAGGACAGTTAGGGCAAGAGGATCTTCATGTCTTTTTGGAGAGGTTCACAAAGTATCAATTCGACATTGGGAGTTATGAGCTTCCAATATGGTGTTGGGATATTTTTATAGCATGGAGCATTATAATGTTATTAATGGCATTAGAGTTTGGGAGGATGCATATTGTTCAGTGATATCTAGGAGGGATAGTTAGCCTTCATTTCCATGAGTCTATCCTTGTGGAGCAGTTGGAGATTTTCCTACATGGGAAACATTATGATGGATGGACACACTATTCTTCTGTTTGGTGGTTTGGGAGTCCTCGAGAATCTCTCTATGATGACATGGGGTAATGTAGATGGGGAAGAAGAAGACACTTCACAATCCGTAGATTCATTTGGGACCCAGGAGTCATTCTTGGTATCAAATTTACAATTGGGAGATGAATGTAGCGGTGTATGGGATAGAGACATCTCTTGTAAGGGATATGGTGCATAAGACTAATCTCTCATTTGAACAGTAGCATTATATTTTCTTACGAGAAGAGGTGATGCAAGAAACAACTCCTTGTTGGGATGAGGATTCCAAAAGAGTTATCAATGGGATGAATAAGGTGGTGCATAACTTTCCAATGTTTTCCCCACCAATTTTTGCTCCACCATATGTGAAAAAGGTTCATGCTTCCAAAGGAAGCATAGGAATGATTTTGATGCCGAATAGACACTCCATGAAGTTGCATCCCCATCATAGAAATTATTCAATAAAATGCATGGAGGTGTTAATCATCATGCATGGATTGGCTAAGTGCATAATGTGATTAAAGGGAAGTTTGAGATTGAAATTGGCTAGAATGGTTCAAGACCAATCTTGACACATGTACATCTCAATGTATGAGCAGAAAAGGGAGTTCATCTATGATGAAGGTGAGTTTCTGTTACACCCAAAATCTACTCATCATTAGATTCAGTGTATACATCCCTGAAGTCATATGGACTAAGTACTTTCATTTGGGAGGATTTGCACTCAATCCTGCAAACTTTTGAGAGGTCGTCACAGGTTGCACACTAGCAACATGCGAAGTCGCATCTTGCTCCACTGCAGAGTGCGACAAGGTTTGTTAATGGGAAAAAAAGCCTATTCGAGATCCTTCTCGAAACTTACCCATTTAGGGGCTTATCCCTGACCTCTAGGAGAGCTGGTACTTAACCCCTAACTCTTTGGGAAGATCCCCTATCTCTCTCCTACCATCTCTCAACCTATCCTATCCATACCCTATCCACTTAGTCCTATATATGTGAGGCTCACTCCCATCCCAAAAGGGGGAAGTCTATAGTAGTTGCATGCTGGTGAAATCTCTCTCTTGGGAGGAAGACTATGGTATCTAGATGTTGGTGAAATATCTCTTAAGGAGCCTCTATTCACCTATTGGAGAGATCCTACTTCCTTGGAAGAACATGGCAATTGGCTTGGTCGGAGAAGGGCTACTACGTTAAGTGTTTAGTTGTAGTTATATATCTCTATCATGTACTCCTCTATTTACAGTAATGCAAATGCTTTCCACCAATATTGTACTCATGTGTAATGATATTGTGTAGTTTACCTGCTTAACTGTTTACTTAGATCGCTTATTGTATAGATGGTCTTTACTTGTAACTCTTGTTTCTATGTCTTTACAGGTCTTGCAGCTTGGATCTGACGATCGTGGGACGTGCATTAATGTTCAAGAGAAAGGATTGTGTAGTAAAAAGGTAAGACATCTAGTACTTCGTCCTTAAGTAGATCTAGGAAATGCACTTGTAGTTTGTTTTATTTGTTCTAGACTCACATTGATCTAGGGAGATCCTGCTCGCGTCCGCTCGAGTGGATTGTCCGGTAACAAATCTAGTGACCATACTGGGGAGTAGTGATGCTTGTCTTGTTTAGTGGTCACTAATCTGAAAGTCATTTTCAGTCGATTACTTGACACAAGCCTCTTTTATAATTTTTGCCATTTACTTCTTAGGATTGATTCCATTGTCAGATCTTCACATTGAAGACTTTGATTTGCTTCCTCTGAGTTTATACAACTCATTTTCAAGCCTGTTTTTGGTTCATTGTTGAGAGATCTAGTTAATTTTTGAATCTATACCTCGCCTGTCGCACCTAGGCAGTGGAAACAGAGTGGCATTGTGTCATTCTGAGCTTTTGTTCTTCACTTGTTAGTCACCCATCACATCCTTTGCACTGGTATACTGGGACATCGTCGCACCTCCCATGAAGGTAGACTATGACGTCGCGATGTATGTGATGGCAGAGTGCACCAATTGGTCAAAATTTGGCATACTGGCATCCCTTCCCTCATCTGATAGTTTGAACTTTGGTTTGATGTATAAACTCCCTCTGTGCTGTAAGATCCAGCCAGAGACCCTATTTTTGATTTGTGTATTGAGAGTTTGGTTTCATTTGGATTGACTTTGGGTTCCATCTTGGACAAGTTTGAAATCAGTAGTGGTGGATACTCTTGTCTCCTCCACCTTCATCCATTCACTCTTGCATTCCCTTCCTTCCATCCCCGATCTAATCATTGCATTGGATCAACTTCTAGACCTCATTTACATTTGTTTTGAGCTTTGCTTGATTAGTCTGCTTGCTGTTGCTTGATTTTGAGTTAAGTGTGTCTTTCAGCTTCATTGAGTGCTGGTCTTTTCTCGAGTCTTCTGAATGTATGAGTGCTGGAAGTAGTGTTTTCTTTTCAATCATTTAGATCTAAGAACAAAGTTGTTATCAAGTTTAGTCTTTGATGCATCCATTGAAAGATTAAAAATGCTTCTTTCCCATTATTTCTCAAAACATTATTGAAGAAAGATTGTTGTGCATTGGAAAATTCCCATTTATGTTTTGGAAAAGTTGAATGAATGTATGATCTCTTGTGTTTTTCTCAAATTATGAATCATTCATTTTCTTGAAAATCTCAAAGCACGTTTCGATTTTTTGCAAAACTAGTTCCATGCTAAGGAAAGATAGATGCATTTTTAATTCTTGTTGCTCTTAGATCATTGAAATCGAAATTGAAAAGCTTGCATATTTCATTTCAGAATCCTCTCTTTTCATCATTTAGTGTCATTTTACTTTGAAAAGAAGAAGAAAAGAAAATTTTGTTTTGATTTGGTTTAAATAGTGTTGTGTACTTTTGTGTTTCGTTGAAAAGGAAAAGAATACTTTCATTGTCAAATTTGTTTGCATTGGAATTGTGTAGCATTGAGTTTGTTTTGGCAATACCATTGGAAAAAAAAGCTTTCTCTTTACCATAGCTAGAATTCATCGAAAGAAAAGAATATTTTGTGCATGTAGCTAGGGCTTGCATTACGCTTTCAATTATGTACTCACCTCATGCATTCACCTAACCGTCCAAGATAAAATTAACGATAGAACTAGGTAGAATTTTTAGCAACTTGTGTGTAAGTTAGAGACGTGTTCCGGCGTCGTTAAGCGTGGCAGCTGTCATTATTTTCCAGCACTGTAGTCCGGGGGTATTCTAGTCTTCCATGTACATCGGTATATCGAGCTCCTTCAGGTACCCACCAAGTACCATAATCCGTACTTGGCGTATATCGAAGGGTGTATCACGTACTCGACACGTATATTGGAAGGTCTCATGCCAATGTCTGTGCATTAGACAGCACCACTACGAATTTGAGCTCCCACGTACCTTGCGTATATCGAGAGACACCATTAGGATTCCTGAAACCAACCGAGTTAACCATTTGGACGTCTTGGCAAAGCAATACACCAAGAACATCTCTCGAGGAGATTAGCATGCACGTCTTGTCCAGGTAATCGGGTATGCAGGAAAGGGTACGGTCCCAATCCTCCTTGCCGCATCATATTGTTGGACCCTGCAGTATATCACGGTTTGCGATGCCTTGATAATCCCGTCAGGTTCCAGACTTTTGAATCCACTCTGTCACATAAGTTTGCTTGTTGCCTTAGTTTGAGTAGTTTTTTTTGGACTGCTTTTTTTTTAGCATACCCTTAGGAGAAATGTTGTTTCGACCTTTTCTAGCTGATTTTCCTGATACTCTCATGGATTTTCCCTGGAGAAGGTCCCGTCGGATCTTGAACTTGCCACCCAAATATCCCCTTAATCCAGAGGTTATTTCGAGGGTAAGAATGGATCAGTGTAACGCGGTCGTAGTTACTGAAGTAGGAAACCCCACTTTTAATGTTGGCGGACTTTTGTTTCCACCAGATTCACCTGCTTCTCATCCCCCACAGGATGAATAAGCACACACCCCAACATCTCAAAACCCTTCTCCCGTCATCTCGAGAGATCCTAGATCATTGGAATCGATAAACCGACCCCAGGACGACCCTACTGCAGCTGTTGGTCCTTCAGCAGCTTACTGGACATCTTCTACAGACCACCCAATGGCTCCTTTTGTCATCTTATCCCCACCTAACTGGACTACTCCAAAGTTCTCTAGGCCTTACTATAGGCCTGACGTTGCTAAGACTTTCGGCCCCATCCATGAATGTTTGGAACAATTAAGTCTTAAAGGAGATGAGCTTTGAAGACAAAGTCTCAGGAAACACTTTGAAGAGTTCCATAATCGTCATTTCCAAATAATATTTGACGACCAACCCATCCCAGTTCATTCGATATCTTTCAGATCACCTGAATTACCCCACCACGTGACCACTAATGAGGCTGGTCAACCCTCACAAGAGTCCAGTCTTGCACCTCAAGTGAACCAACCAGTGGAAGGACGACAGTCCAACACACCTGTCACTATCGCGGTTACTTTACCAGTTCCTCCTCCACCTCAGAATTCGAGGGGAGGGTATTCCATTCCTATGGATTATCTTATTGGTAATGTTATTACCACGGTAGCTAGTCAGCAACCTACGTTGGTTCAACCTCTGAATAGTGGTCAACCTGTTGTGGCTGGGGGGAAACCCCCATTTCCTAATCATAACGTAAGCGGTGGGATCCCCAATGGACCTTCCATTGGACCTTCCCAACCTGCTAGACCGTCCACCATGGGATTATCTCGTGTTGGAGGGCTGTCAAATGTAACTCAACCCTCATGGAGTCAAGCGTATCCAGGTTCCGTTAACCCTGTGCCAGGCCAACCTAATCCTGGAAATGCGCCATATAGGATACCTTATCCTGGGAATCCATACACTCTATGGGGGCAACAACCTGTGTTGCATCACGGACCCCAACTGATTATCTCTCAAGTACCACCACCCTCGATCGGTCCTCCCCCACCTCCTGCTAGAGGCGACGAACCCCCACCTAACATTGGTGGAGGCCTACCTCATTTTACCTACAACACCTCTCACCCCTCCGGCGGTGGCGGGAATGGCCCACCACCTCCTCCGAGCAGAGGCGATGACGGACCACCCTATCATGGTGGAGGAGGACATTTCCCTTCGGGTGTCGGCGGTGGTCCAACAACCCCTCCAGGCATAGGTAGTGGAGGACCTAATTACTATGGTGGTGGCGGTGGTGGTGGAAACCCTCACCCTTTCGGCAACAGAGGTGGTGGGGGCCCCCATCCATCTGGCGGCGGAAGTGGTCCACCACCCCTTCAAGGTGGAGGCAGTGGTGGGCCAGTTTATTACAGTTATGGGACCCCATCTCCTTCCGATGGTGGCGTCGAACCTCCACCCCCTCCCAGAGGTGGAGGCGGACCCCCACCTTATTGGAATGGACCACCTTATGGTGGTGGACCTCCTTATGGTCCGGGCGGCATGTCCCCCTATGGTCAGTTTTATTCTGGTACACCTTACAGTCAGTTTAGTCCTTACACGCCTTATCCGTATTATCAATACGCACAGCCTAATCCACAACTTCCCTTTTTGGCTACCTTGGACCTGCCTGACCTCTCTCGTTTAATTAATGATTCTATTTACCATGGATATAATTGGCCACCGATTTCGGTGAAACTTCCATCTGATATCCCAAAGTTTGATGGCAAGCTGGGTGAAGACCCCAAGAACCACGTGATGACATACCACTTATGGTGTTCATCTAATTCCTTAATGGACAATTCAATTCATCTTAGATTGTTCCAAAGGACTCTCACTGGTTCGGCTGCCAAGTGGTACATTGAATTGCCACCGCACTCTTTTCTTGATTTTGGCTCTCTTGCTATGAATGTTTTGACGCATTTCCAGCTTCCTATATGGTATGAGACTGGTACTGAGCTCTTAACCTCACTCTATCAAAATACCACTGTTACCGGACAATCCACTCGACCGGAGGTGGGCAGGATCTCCCTAGCTCAATGTGAGTCTAGAACAAATAGAATAGACTACAAACACATTTCCGAGATCTAGTTAAGGATCAAGTACTAGATGTCTTACCTCTTTGATTTCGCTATACATTATCCCGAATGTTGCTTCACATCCCAAGGTCGTCAGATCCAAGCTGCAAGACATGTAAAGACACAGAAAAGATAAATGAGTAAAGAGCATCTATACAATAAGAGATCTATGTAAATAGTTAAGCAGGTAAACAACACAACATCATCACACATAAGAACGATATTGGTGGAAAGCATTTGTATTACTGCAAATAGAGGAGTACATGATAGAGATATAGAGCTACAACCAATGACTTAACATAACAGTCCTTCTCCACACAAGCCAATTTCCAAGCCCTTCCAAGGAAGCATGAATTCTCCAAGAGGTGAGTAAAGGTGTCCAAATAGAGATTTCACCAGCATGTAGATACCATAGTCTTCCTCCTTTTGGTATGGGAGTGAGCTTCATATATATATGACTAAGTGGATGAGGTTATGGATAGGATAGGATGAGAGATGGTAGGAGAGAGATAGGGGATCCTCCCAATGAGTTAGGGGTTGAGTACCAGCTCTCCAAGAGATCAGGGATAAGCCCCCAAATAAGAAAGCTTCGAGAAAGATCTCGAAATGGATATTTTTTCCGATTAACATACCTCATTGCACCCTGCTATGGAGCAACCTACGACGTCGCATGTTGCTAGTGTGCAACTTGCGACGACCTCTCAAAAGGTTGTACAAACTGAGTACAAATCCTCCCAAATGAGCACTTGGTCCAGGTGACTTCAGGGATGTATACACTAAACCATAATGATGGGTACATTTTAGTTGTAACAGAATGCCCCCCAAAGCATGAAGTTGTTAAGGATCTATAGGTGAAGTGCTTTGATAGAAATAATGGAAAAAGACTTGTCGGATGAAGGACGCCGCTGCAGTACAACTGACTCTGAACTGACAATCTCATATGTAGTACAACATGGCTACCGACCAGTACATTGCAAATCCATGGGAGTAATGATTGACTAAACACAATCATGGCTACTAGACACAAGCATAGATCCATGATGAGATGATAACACAGCCATGACCAATACAAAAGTGGATCCGTGTAATATGACTCAATACAAACTCCATCGCAACTTGGGTAAAACATGACTCCCCAGGGTCTTCAAGCTGAACCCGCAATGATATGAATCTATCCATGTGATTACAAATGTCTTGACGTCAAACATGGTAGAAACCACTTGATTACCGGTCATTGATGTAAACCATTAACAAGTGCGAGGGAGATCACCATTAATTTCAATGATTCCAAAGGTATCACAGTACATATCATCAAGCGCGAATAAATGAGTTGACGTCCAACGCAAGATGAAATCTCCCAATCAAGATTCAATGATGTAAACTCATGATGAAAGCGAGGTGAACTGCCATTGAGGCATGCAGGACCAAGGTACTTGACTGGTTTCTAGATTCCATCCTTGGATGATGAGTTGAAGTCGACAAGGATGAATCCGTCGAAGGAGGGCCATAATGAATCCCCCATCAATCGAAATGAGACACAACAAAAGATGTGTGGAGTGGATCGGATGGTACATTAACATGTGAGAGTGACTCAAAGTAACAACGGCATGACGAGGTGTGTACTGACTGAAAATGATGAGTGATGAATGTGTTCTTGAACATGGGCATGTCATGACTTGGAAGTATTGACATGAGAATGACGCAAAATTCTAATGCAACTGATATTGGAAGCTTTCTCCGAATGACTTAGAGGAGTAACAGGACTCAGAAAGTAAGCGGGGACTCATAGCCAAACAGATGACCCAAGTACTGTATGCAAATGCAGATGAGTGCCATGTTCAAGAACGACTATATACTACCACTAAGGTATGTAACACAAACACTTTCCTTTTTCCCCATCATGAACGATGAGTGCCTCATGTGTTTTTTAATGAGCTTGATGAGGGTAACAAGATGCTCGGTATAGCTCATCTCATAGATGAGTCCAATCCCAAATATTTTCTGAACCTAGGATAGGAGGGGTTCGTCCCATGGCGGGCCCTTCAATCTGAAAATTTAATGAGTCCATAGAAGGAAAACTCGGTCGTCATTTCATGTTTAGAGAGTATGAAACGAACTAAAGAATACTCCAATGGTCCTTTTCGTAAAGTTAGCCTCATCGCCCGAAAAAGGGTAAAACAACGCGGGAGAGGACTCTTCCAGTCATGATTGGCTGGAGTATTCCTTTTTCGTAATTAGTGCCCCCTGGTCCGAAAAAAGGGGTAAACTATCACCAGGAAGACGACCATTCAAATACTTTAACAAGCGTGAATGTGACAAGTTCGCTCGGCAATCTTTTCAATTTTAGGGAGTTTGAAAAGAGATTAACTATGGACTTCGGGGGATGTCCTTTTCTGTAGGAGTTTAACGAGCCCGAAAAAGTGATAAATTGTAACTCGGTACTTGTTCTCATGATTTGGTGAGTACGAGAACAAACGAAGAGTAAACTCATCCTCATGCAATAATTACGACTAGCTAAAAATAATAATGACAAAACATTCAAAGGAGTGTTCATACCTGTAATTAGCGTTGGTAATGTGAGAAACACTACAAAAGACGACTTTACGACTCCTGTACACTAGAGAAAGTGTTAAATAGCCCCAAATATAATGACAAACGGTCAAAACTATAGTAAATGGCCCAAAAGCATCAAAATATTTGAAAAGAAATAATCCATTCCATTCTATAAAAAGAAATATGGGCCAAAAATAGAAACATTGTTCAAATTGCCAATTGGGTGGAGAAGTACCAATTTGGATCCAAAACTTCCTTTGCCAATTTTGGGAGCTACGATCTACCATTTCACCAACCGTTCATACCAAGTAGGCCTAAATATTAGCCAACAACTTTGTAGTGGTTTAGTTTTTCCATTTTTGTTCAATTTTTGAGTTTTTTGATGATTTGGGGAGGGGCCATTACACCCTCTGCTTGTCGCAAGTGGCCCTTTCGGGACTTGCAACGAGCTTGATTCGTCGCAAGTCTTGAAAACTAAAACTGCGATGGCATTGCCCTATAGCTAAAGGTGAGGTGCGACGGCGGAAACCCAAAACTCAAACATTAAAAATCTTTCAAAAAATGACCTTGTGCCAATTGGGAAAGGACCTAACATGTTTTAAATGCTCCTTTTGGCAGGTTCCCAGCAAGCAAAGATGGTACTAGAGTGGCGAGAGAGAGAACACGAGATAGAGGATGAGCAAGCCGCAAATGATCCACAATGTTTGGCTACTTTGCAAAACTGTGGGTTGCTCAAATTATTCTAGGTACAGGGGATAAGTGTTAGATTTTAAGAATTTACTTCAATATGATCTAGGATCTTAACTGAGAGAACAACATGTACAGCATATCTACAGCATATCAATCATGGAGACAATAATGCAAGCACACAAGAGACACAAAGATTTACTTGGGGAAAACCATAAAGGTGGAAAACCCCAATAACTTCCTCAGAGATAGATAGAGCAATGATACAACCAACCAAGAGAGATATTCATAACCTAGCAGCAGATCCTCCTCCTCCATAAGTGCGCCACTCCTCCTTGAGTGCATGTGTGAGAAGTGAGTGAGTAAATAGAGTGCCTCCCGCACTCTATTTATACTTGACTTGACTTGCCTTTTTACCTAACTCACGTAGGCTCGAACTTAACCACATAACATAATGCTGACTGGGCCGACCCCCAATAGGGTGGTCTAATAACCCTTCGACCCACATGACTTATACAGGGCCGACCCCAAATAAGGTGGTCTAATAACCCATCAAGTATAAGTTACGACACTTACAATATAAATGACAACACTTCCGTATAGAGGAATAAAACCATCTCTATAGGAGGACATACAACATATATGAAATACATTCCGAAGTTACATATACATCAACACTCCCTCTTAACTAGGAAGGTATTTCTCAGCACAGTTCTTCTAGCACAAGTCATCTTCTCTGGATCATCGTCACTAGATGATCGTCATCGAGTCATCATCATCGTCACTGCTGCTGCTATCTCAATCAATCTCTGAATCTACTCATCATAGGAAGTTCTACAGATCCAGTCCTTTTTCATACTGGATGTAGGCCCACCACCTGCAGGTCTTCGTCATCACTGGCCATACTGTGGAATCCTCAGGACTTATTACGTGCGTCACAAAACCTCGAAAGAGCATCCCAGGCTGTTACGAGCACACAGCTCTACCTATAGGATCTCCCAGGAGCACATTACATGTGACCCATCACAAAACCTGGCTGAAGCATCCCAGGCTGTTACGAGCACGCGGCTCTACCTGTCGGATCTCCCAGGAGCACATTACATGTGATCTCACCACAAAACCTGGCTGAAGCATCCCAGGCTGTTACGAGCACACAACTCTACCTGTCGGATCTCCCAGGAGCACATTACATGTGGTCCACCACAAAACCTGGCTGAAGCATCTGAGGCCTTTTTCATCCTATCCAGATCTCCCAGGAGCAAATTACATGTGGTCATGGAAAAACCTGGCTGAAGCATCTGAGGCCTTTTTCATCCTGTCCAGATCTCCCAGGAGCAAATTACATTCCATAGGACAAAACCTCGCAAGAGCATCTGCCAGATATCCCAGGGCACCGAATTACATGCCATAGGAAAAACCTCGAAAGACTATCTGCAGATCTCCCAGGGCACAAATTACATGATTTCCTGCACAACCTGATCCACGGCCACAAAGTATCATCTGATACTCATCATCATCACTGCAACATCCTGCTGCATGTCATCTGGAGAAGCTCGTCATCCACGATCATCCTGATCATACAATGCATCCATCTGATGCACACATAGATACATGATCCACACAATGTATCCATCAATCATACATGATCTACCTGATCATACAAAGATACATGATCCAAACAATGTACCCATCAACATACATGATCTACCTGATCATACAAGGATACATGATCCACACAATGTACCCATCATACATGATCTACCTGATCATACAAAGATACATGATCCACACAATGTATCCATCAGCATCCATGATCTACCTGATCATACAAAGATACATGATCCACACAATGTATCCATCAGCATCCATGATCTACCTGATCATACAAAGATACATGATCCAACCGATCATATCCAGCATCCAGCATGATGCGTACATACATACATAAAAATGATCCAACTGATCATATCCAGCATCCAACATGATGCGTACATACATACATAAAAATGATCCAACTTGATCCAACTGATCATATCCAGCAGAAACCAGAACATCATCCTGATGCTCATCATCCAGCGCTTACATCCACAGCCATGTGAAGGATCCTCCTTCCAACATGCTTGGAATGGCTTCAGCAAATGTGTCCATCACTTCTTCCTCGAAGTGTCCTCGATCTGGAGAACGCCAAGCCTCTCTCTGAAGTACTCGAACTTCACCCTGGCTAGTGGCTTCGTCAGCACATCTGCAATCTGCTCGTCCGTCGCAACATACAGGAGCTTCACAGCTCCTCTCTGCACCATATCCCTGATATAGTGATATTTGATCTCTATGTGTTTTGACCTGTCATGAAACACTGGGTTCTCGGAAAGCTTCACACAACTCTGGTTATCACAGAAGATACCAGTAGCCTCCAACGGGAGATCAAATAAATCAGACAGTAGCTTCCGTAGCCATACTGCCTCACAACTAGCTAAACAGGTTGCAACATACTCTGCCTCGGCTGTACTCAGTGCTACGCAGGACTGCTTCTTGCTAAACCAAGAGATCACACCTGATCCCATACTGAAGCAACACCCAGATGTGCTCTTCCTATCTGCAGCACTGCCAGCCCAATTTGAATCAACATAACCCTGCAGGTTAAACTTTTGATTCACCTCATACCTGAGCCCATAATCCACTGTACCCTTCAGGTACCTCAGAACATGCTTTACAGCAACCAGGTGAACACTCCTCGGATCCGTCAGGAACTGGCTCAATGTGTTCACAGCAAAGCAAATATCTGGTCTTGTGTTCGTCAAGTACATCAAGGACCCAATCATCTGACGATACATAGAGACATCAACCGGCTCAGATGAAGCATCACAAAGAAGCTTCAGATTCAATGCCATAGGTGTGGTCATGGCCTTGCAATCCATCATCCTGACCCTCTTCAGGATTTCTACTACATACTTCCCTTGTCCAAGGAAGATTCCATATGCACTCTGCCACACCTCCATGCCAAAAAACAAATAGTGCATCATCCCCAAGTTCTTCATCTCGAACTTGGAAGAAAGCTTCCGCTGCGTGTCGGCAATCAATCTATCTTTACCTGTAACAAACAGGTTATCTGCATACAAAAGTAGTATCACTGGATTTCCTTCTTCAACCTTGTAGAAAAGGTTGGAATCTGCTTTACTCTTGGTAACGCCCAAACTGGATAGAAAGTTGTCTATCCTACCATACCAAGTTCTGCACACATATATGACTACACCATGCTGTCTTGAGATCCATCTGGTGCGTCTTCTATTTCATCACTTTTATATTTCTCAATGCTGCCATCTGCAACATGCTTGATCTGATAGTTCCATTTGGAAGTCATAACAAACTTCCCTTCACATCTTGGGACTACATCCCAAACATCATTCTTCATGATCGACGGATCATGGCATTCCATTTCTTCATCCCAGATCCTGGGAACTTCAATATCTTCAATAGATAATTTTGTTGATGAACAAATGTTGTAGTCCTTTTGTAGGTGAAGATATGCGGTCTTTCCTACAAAACAGGTTAAATTGCATGATTAGAAACATCTCATAATTTTCAGAACAAATTCTTACACATAAAGAAATATGTCATACAGTCATGCAATCATCTTAGCCAATGCTTCAATACAACATTTATCCATATCCCGTAACTTTCTAGATGCCTTCCAATCTCTACCAGAACATTGTTAAGAGTGTGCACAACTCCCAACATGTCAGCAAAGAGGTTTCATTCTAGATAAGTAGCAATGGAATGTTGTACAGTGCCATAGGCCACTTACCCATGTATATTGGTAGTATACTGTTCATCAATGCAACTATTCTAATATGCATAATACACAACCCAATTCTAGGAACATCAATATATACATTATTGAACAGTATTATTTAAAACAAACAAATATGCAAGAAATGATGATTAAAATACTTATCTTTCTTTGTTCGTTGGGTGGACTCCCTCTGAGTCTTTGCTTCCTTGCAGGAGCTGTTGGAGTCCTAATCTGAAGTAGCTTCTTCTACACTTTTCTGTTGTGGAATGTAGAAAGATGGTCAACTCCCTCTGAATATCTGCATCCTTGCAGAAACTACTGAAGTGTGCTCTTTTTCTTTCTTGCAGGAACAACTGGAGTGTGCTCCCTCTTGATCTTTGCTTCCTGGATTACCTGTCCTTGAACTTACATTCATCCTTGGTCCCTATGCATGCTTATTAGTATCATGATTGTGTTATCCTTGTGAACTCATATAAAATCATACATTCATTAGTATACTATTAAAACACAATAATCTTAAGCATGTATAGTCATGATCATTTCAAGCAGAAAATAATAAGCATTAGCATTCAAGGTTTATGTAGGATTCTTATGGTTAGTCAAATCATAAGAAACATAACATGTCTAAACCTGTAATTACTCAAACCAATGACTCTTCAGGTTAGTTGAATCATCAATCAAGATAAGAGATATAAAATGCATAAAACCTGTGATTATTCAAACCTATACCATCATGATTCTTCTGGTTAGTCATATCATCAATTATGGTAAGAAACATAATATGCATACAATCATGATTATTCAAACCTATGACTTCCTGAATAATCATTATCAACAACAGTATAAGATCCTAACACAAGGTAGGATTCTAGCTTGATATAGGAAAAACATACCCGGATTAGCATGCTAGCTAGTTATGTCTAACATACCCGCATAATGTCTTCTGGTTCTCTTCAGTGACTTGTGCTAGTAACCTGCATGTCTCATAGGTTAACTATTACAAAACCAAGTTATACATACCTCGTAAATGGATCTTCTATGAGATCCATGACAATGGATGAATCTTTGTCCTCATGTTATCATGATCATATGTTCTTGGACCAGAACATGATTTGTCTTTCTTGGTGTACCTTTCATGTTAGTAGACAACATAAACCTCATACAACACCATAATGCATTAGTACAATCATAAGTGTCAACACCCTAACCAATGAATATCTTCTATCATGCATTCATAATTTTGTTAAGGTGATACGACAAATCTAAAATCAAAATTGTACTAACCGTAATAACATGAAGACAAACATACCATAAACTTAATCATGGAAAATATCGAAACATACCTCGATGAGTCATACCTGTTGAGATCGCTTGTAATCTTCTTATGTAAGGCCTTAGCCTCATCTCCCTCTGAAATAGGAACTTCTTCACTCATGCAGATGATCAATCCATCTTCTTCTAGGGTTAACCCAATCCACTTGATTTGCAAGAACTGGACCTAGAGCTGGATATGGGTTTGTCAGAGAAACCCCAAAAATTCAAACTTTGAATTTCATACTTCCGAAAGGATAGAAATATGCGCCTTGATGAGCTGATCAAACTGGTATATTCAGAATTTGAAAACTGCAAAGTTTCACTCCTCAATTTTGCCTTTGAAACTTCCGGATTCACTGGACATGACCCTGAACTGGGGTTTCATGAAGCCCACTCTTCTTCTCAATCAAAATGTTTGATCCAAAGCTCTAAGCTTCTATTTTTCTGAGGAGCTTCTAGCCGTGGTCACAGATTTCAAAAATTCCCATTTTTACAGAAGCCCTAATTTTCCACTTTTCTGATCAAAGTCCCGAACTAGGGTCTAATCAAGCCCGGCCTTCTGCCGAACCAAAAATTCTGATCTTGGTCTTTAAATTTCTATTTTGATGAGTAGCATCCATCCGTGGTCTCCGATTACAAAAATTCCAACTTTCTCCAAAGCCCTAAATTCCGGAAGCCATGAATGAAGGTACCAAAAAATAATTCTGTTTTGACAGAAATATGTACCTGATTGTTTCTAGTGTAACTCTGAAATTTTTGATCCACAGGGTCTGAAAAAAGTTTCCTGAGATAGCCTGACCTGTTATCTTTCCATCCTGATAGGTATGACCTCAATTGGATTCTCTGAGAGAGAGTTATGCCAAATGTCGCAACGTGACCTGTTTTGGGGTAAAACAGGAGAGCGAACTTGTACGGCATGCCACGTGTCACTTTTTTTAACTTCGGCCTCTGAAAACGTTTTCTGAGATAGCTCGGCCTGTTACCTTTCCATCCTGACAGGTATGACCTCAATTGGACTCTCTGAGAGAGAGTTATGCCAAATGTCGCAACGTGACCTGTTTATGGGATAATACAGGAGAGCGAACTTGTACGGCGTGCCACGTGTCACTGGTTCAACTTCGGCCTCTGAAAACGTTTTCTGAGATATTACAGACTGTGTAATACCTGTCACTTTTTACTAAATTTCATTTGGAGCTTCCTAGCCCAAGATATGACCTTTTTCCCAAGGTCACCTGATTTTGACTCAGATCTGGAAGAGGCAGAAACCCTATATTGTACAGATCGTAAATCACAAAGTACAATGAATTAGAGGTTGTCCTTTGGACACAAGATACCTGGAGATCTTAGCTTCGTCCTGTAACAATTTCAGATCCGAAAAGTTTTCCAAAACGGATTTATAGCGAAAGTGCTACGATGACTGGTTTTTGCTATATCAAGCCCTAGCATCGTCAGTGCAACAAGTGTCATACATGCCATATCATGCCTTCTTTCAGGCTAGCTCTGATACCATGTTAGATTTTAAGAATTCACTTCAATATGATCTAGGATCTTAATTGAGAGAACAACATGTACAGCATATCTACAGCATATCAATCATGGAGACAATAATGCAAGCACACAAGAGACACAAAGATTTACTTGGGGAAAACAATAAAGGTGAAAAACCCCAATAACTTCCTCAGAGATAGATAGAGCAATGATACAACCAACCAAGAGAGATAGTCATAACCTAGCAGCAGATCCTCCTCCTCCATAAGTGCACCACTCCTCCTTGAGTGCATGTGTGAGAAGTGAGTGAGTAAATAGAGTGCCTCCCGCACTCTATTTATACTTGACTTGACTTGCCTTTTTACCTAACTCATGTAGGCTCAAACTTAACCACATAACATAATGCTGACTGGGCCGACCCCCAATAGGGTGGTCTAATAACCCTTCGACCCACATGACTTATACAGGGCCGACCCCAAATAAGGTGGTCTAATAACCCATCAAGTATAAGTTACGACACTTACAATATAAATGACAACACTTCCGTATAGAGGAATGAAACCATCTCTATAGGAGTACATACAACATATATGAAATACATTCCGAAGTTACATATACATCAACAATGAGAGCCCAGATCCCGTTCTTGACACATATGCTACAGAGTTGGGATGCATCCCAACAGTACTTTGTCATAGGTGAGCATATCCTCAATATTGACATTGAGGACATATACTTTCTGATTGGTTTGTCCTGAAGAGGGGAAGCTGTACAACTCACTGGGACACGGGCCAGTGATCGTATAGTTGAGGACATGGTATCACAGCACTGTGTTGCTACTTCTCGTCCTTCCAGTGGGAAGATACTCATCAGAGATGTGGTGAGTCATCCACTGAGGAATGTACTGCTTACTATTAACAGGGTGGCGGGTAGCCAAGCTCCACATATGGCTACTCGGACCCAGATGTTATATGCGAAAGATTGTATGTCTCCCATGGTGTTCAACTGGTGCGAGGATCTCCTTGGAAACATCCGAGCTCAGCTAACCAAGTGTCAGCAAGGGGAGCTCAAGCAGTTTGGATACGAATCGATCATAGTGTCATTCCTCTTGGAGCGGGTTCCTCTCTTACACCTGCAGGTGGTACTGGATGACAGGGATTTGAGAGATCCACACATGCTCAGGTGGGCAGAGCTGATGACCCGTCATGGTGGGGGTCCCATAATCAATTTTGGCCTCGAGTTCTTCAGCTAGATAGAGGGCCAGATGTTCATGGTCGAGGACTTCGCATACGGTGGCAGGGACTTCCGAGAGGATCTCAACTTAGTGCTGCTAAAGGGTGCAGCATGGGGTGATATCGGTAAGAACAAAACCTTTGTACTTTTTAGTTTTGTGAATTATATTATTTTTTTGATGTAGTACTGACAAGCACTTTATATGTGTCTACATATGTGGGTCCCATGCGACCAATAGGTCTCTCTCTTCTAGCGAGGAGAGACAAAGGTGGAGAGGCAGTGGTTCCTACCGGTGCTAATCCTGCCATCGAGGAGATGGAGGAGGTGTACCGAAAACTATCTGGGCTAACTGTGGAGGTACCAGATCCAGCCATCGATGACCTACCGAGGCCCATGCAGAGGTATGGGGTTGGAGCATCCATGCGCTTCAACGCCTTGCTCCGCAAGGTGGCTCGTAGTGTAAACTGCTTTCTCACCCAGCATCAGAGAATTGTTAGAGGAAGGGGTGGTGTACGAGTCAGGCATCCAGCCTGATTACACTTTTAGACTTGTACTAAGAGCTTAGTGGCCTCAGATTTTTGTACTTACTGAAAGCTATGATGCTTCATATTTTTGTAGAGACTCACTGAAAGCCATCATGCTTCAGATTTTGTACCAGCACTACTTTTAAGCGACTTATATATATATACATTATCGGTGATTAATACATTATGTGTCTTTGGAATGATTAGTGATGTGATCTTGTTTACATGTTTGCTTCTGTACATTATATTTACATGTCGTGAATGCTTTTACATATTAGGATTATTATGTGTGTGCAATGTACCAATCCAAAATAAAATTGGCCATCGAGTTAGCAACTGTGTTTAACTCTCGTGGAATTTGCAGGTATTGAACAGATTCAAATGACCTTTCCAGGAGACATACTCGTCTGAAGAGATGGAGTAAGATGGGATCACGGATGGCGTATATCCAGTTCAGATGGGAAACCACTAATTGAGAATCCATGTGGATGACAACGTGGTTCATACCCAAGTAAATGGCATCAGTTAGGGTTCCGATTACTGCTTGATATTTTGTGGCATTGTTGGTCACAAACCCTAGGCAACTTCCTCCTAAGCTAATGAGCTCACTTGTTGTGGAATATAGTACCCAGGCTGCCAAAGCAAGGTGAAGGGTATGCCGGCTTGCGCCATCCGCGAATCCATAGCACGTTGCCATCTGCACACGCAGACAGAACATGGTATGAGAAGCAAAAACAAGATCAAAAGACACTCGAAAAGAGAAATGCGTCACACCACACAAAAAACACAAAAACATGCCATGTACAGTATATACAAGCAAGTCTATGCATGAGAGATCAAGCGTAGTATCTCTTCAGGTAAATCCCATTACGGGGTTCACCTAAAGAGATTCCGTCATAATATTCAAGCTCATAGGAACCTTTTTCCAACACACGTTTTATGACATAGGGTCCATGCCACATGGACTCGAACTTCCCAGCTCTTAGCTTATCGTGCTTCTGGTCATAAGTGAGGATTAGATCACCCTCGTTAAAGATATGAGGTTCAACCGACTTATCGTATTGGGCCTTGATGTGTTTCTTATGCGATTCATTAGCAAGAGCGGCATCATGGTGAGACTCGTCAAGTTGGGCTAGGTGTAAGAGATGTTCTTCCTCAGCAGTAGTGTTAGGAATAGGTTCGACTACGAGTTGTAAAGACGGGATTTCGCACTCTCTCGGTAGAACAACCTCCAATCCGTATAACAATTGGAAGGGAGTGGAGCCTGTGGTGGTTTTAACGGTAGTTTGGTAGGCCCATAATGCTGAAAAGAGCATATTATGCTAGTTAGACTTTTGTGTCCCTACCATCCTCTAGATCATAGTTCTTAAGACCTTGTTAATTGCCTCAACCTGTCCATTGGATTGCGGGTAGTAGGGTGTCGATTTTTCATGGCGAAAACCCAACCTGTCACTCAATTCATCAATCATATGGTTCTGAAAGTGAGAACCATGATCGGTAACCATGGCTTGTGGAACTCCAAACCGCGCTATCACATGATTAAACATGAAGAGTGCGGCGGTTTTGCCATTGTTTTGGTATGTAGTCATAGCCTCGGCCCACTTCATGAAGTAATCCATAGCTACGATGATGTAACTATGCCCCCCGGCCGAGGTAGGTTTACAGTGCATAAAATCGATGCCCCATTTTGCAAATGGGCCAATGACAATAATCGGATGTAGTGGGGCAGGATGAGTGCGCTTCTTCGTATGGAAGTGTTGGCAAGGAGGACATTTTTTAACGGCCTCAATACAATCTTTTAAGATAGTAGGCCAATAGTATCCTGCACGCAAAATCTTTTGGGCTGTAGCCATCCCAGAGAGATGATCGCCACATGCCCCAGCATGACAGTCATTCAGAACACGTTCAGCCTCATCATGAGTGAGACAACGTCGAAGGATTGAATCGACGCCACGACGATACAAAGTATCATTGATGATTAAGTAATACTTTGCATGGTGATGAACCTTACAATGATCATCGCGGGAAAGTTGAGGATCGAAGCGTTGGGTTTGAAGATATAACAGAATATCTCCATACCAAGGGTCAGTCGTACTGATGAGAAACAATGAGTCATTGTGCTCAACTTCTGCATCAGGATGGGGAAGGTTGCAAAATGAGCTCGGCAAACACCAAAGACTTCTTAAACTTATCTTTCTCGAAAAGAAGATCGAATTCTTGTAGTATCACAATCCAGCGTGAATACTTGCCCCCAAGCACCTTACGTGTCATTATGTGGTACATGAGGTTCGATTCGGCAATGATAGTGGTGTTAAATATTTAGAATTTACTTCAATCTGATCTAGGATCTTAACTGAGAGAACAACATGTACAAAAAATCTACAACATATCAATCATGGACACAATAATTCAAGCACACAAGAGACACAGAGTTTACTTGGGGAAAACCATAAAGGTGAAAAACCCCAATAACTTCCTCAGAGATAGTGTTAACACCCAAAAAGTGCTCACTACCTCATCTACCCCATTACATGACTCATTTGTCCATATTTCCTACCATATTTACCTTCAAAACCTTAAAATCCCATTAAAAAGCCTCCAAAAGGCCACAAAACCATCAAAAAAGCCTCCAAAATAGCAAAAACCCTCTAAAAGGGAATAAAAAATATTAAAAAAAGGAGGAAAAAGAGGGAAAAAGGAGGAAAAAAACTTATACATCTGACCTAAGCCATATGGTTCCCAAAACCATGGGCCAGCACTCCACCACTAAAAACCTATAAATAGGTGATGGAGATCCCTCATTTCATATCCACAGTCAAATACACCCTTACTCTGCCAAAATCACTCTTGAAACCCTAGCTCACCCTTAAGCTACTTTCACCCTCGAGTGCCCCTTTTGGCCCATTTCCAACCCTTTGGAGAAAGAGAAAGGAGCAAAGCTGGAGTTTGGAGCAACCCTCTTGGAATATTGCAAGAACTTCACCAACCTGTACACCCGAGGTAAAATTTTAATACAAAAAAGAAAGATCTTCACCATATTTCTATGTTTTGTTATGTTTGTTAATGCTCATGCTAGTTTAGAATTCGTATTGTTTTATTACTTTAATTTACTGTTTATTGAACTGCTACTAAGGAGTCCATTCTCCTTAGTAGGTGCTCGTTTGCACAAGATAGGGTGAAAACCCTAGCTACAGATAGATAGAGCAATGATACAACCAGAATACAAGAGATAGTCTTCTCCTAACAGCAGAGCCTCCTCCTCCACAAGTGCGCCACTCTCCCAAGTGTGAGTGAGAGAATAGAATGTGTAAAATGAGACAGACACACTCTCTATTTATACACTAACTTGACTTGACCTTTACTCAACTAGGTCGGCCTCAACTTAACCACTTAACATAATGCTGACTGGGTCGACCCCCACTAAGGTGGTCTAATAACCCTTTGACCCACATGGCCGACCCCCAATAGGGTGGTCTAATAACCCTTTGACCCACATGACTTATACAGGGCCGACCCCAACAAGGTGATCTAATAACCCATCAAGTATAAGTTACGACACTTACAATATAAATGACGACACTTCCGTATCGAGGAATAATAACATCTCTATAGGAATACAATATACATATATGTGAAATACATTCTGAAGTTACATATACATCAACACTCCCTCTTAACTAGGAAGGTATTTCTCGACACAGGTCTTCTAGCACAAGTCTTATTCTCTTAATCATCGTCAGTGAATAATCATCCTCGAATCATCGTCATCGTCACTGCTGCTGCTATCTCAATCATTCTCTGAATCTACTCGTCATAGGAATTTCTACAGAGCCAGTCCTTTTTCATACTGGATGTAGGCCCACCACCTGCAGGTCTTCATTATCACTAGCCATACTGTGGAATCCTCAGGACTTATTACGTGTGTCACAAAACCTGGAGGTAGCATCCAAGGTTGTTACGAGCACACAGCTCTACCTATCGAATCTCCCAGGAGCACATTACATGTGACCCATCACAAAACCTGGCTGAAGCATCCCAGGCTATTATGAGCACACAGCTCTACCTATCGGATCTCCCAGGAGCACATTACATGTGACCCATCACAAAACCTAGCTGAAGCATCCCAAGCTATTACAAGCACACAGCTCTACCTGTCGGATCTCCCAGGAGCACATTACATGTGATCTCATCACAAAACTTGGCTAAAGCATCCCAGGCTGTTATGAGCACACAGCTCTACCTGTCGTATCTCCCAGGAGACAATTACATGTGGTCCACCACAAAACCTGGCTGAAGCATCTGAGGCCTTTTTCATCCTGTCCAGATCTCCCAGGAGCAAATTACATGTGGTCATGGCAAAACCTAGCTGAAGAATATGAGGCCTTTTTCATCCTGTCCAGATCTCCCAGGATCAAATTACATGTCATAGGACAAAACCTCGCAAGAGCATCTTAGGATGTTATGGGTACACAACTCCGACCTGAAGATCTCCCAGGGCACAAATTATATGTCCTCCCAGATCAATGTCTCGAAAGATCATCCCAGGCTGTTACGGGTACACAACTCCGACCTATAGGATCTCCCATACATGCGCATCTGTACAACCTGATCCACAGCCACAAAGTATCATTCTGATACTCACCATACATCATCCTGATGTAAACATGATCATCCTGATCATCATCACTACAACATCCTGCTGCATGTCATCTGGAGAATCTCATCATCCACGATCATCCCGATCATACAATGCATCCACCTGATGCATACCAAGTATCTACCTGATACATATCATCATACATGATCTACCTAATCATACAATGTATCCACCTAATACATACACAGATACATGATCCACACAATGTATCCACCTGATACATATCAACATACATGATCTCAGGATCCACCTGATACATATACAGATACATGGTCCAAGCATCCAACATGATGCATACATACATAAATGATTCAACTGATCATATATAGCATCCAACATGATGCATATATATATAAATGATCCACTTGATCCTAACAAGCATCCAACATGATGCATATATACATATACAGAGTAGTAACTGGAGCATCGTCCTGATGCTCATCATCCATGATCCTCCTGATCATCATAGCATCGTCCTCTTCAGATCATCTCATTGTCCATGAAGCACATCCCAGATGCACATCATCCAGCACTTACACCACCGACATGGGAGAACACATCTACCACCATTCAGGGAAGGCTGCAACCCTTACTTTTTCACCATGGGAGAACACATCTACCACCATGTGAAAAATTACTCAGCAATTACATCACGACCAAGGGAGAACATATCAACCATGTCAGAAAAGCTCATTTGCATCTACATCTTCCAGACTCATCACTCCCCTTTGGAAGGAACCTTGATCTGAAGTGCACCAAGCCTCTCTCTGAAGTACTCAAACTGCACTCTGGCCAACGACTTGGTCAATACATTTGCAACCTGCTCATCCGTCGCAACATACTCTACTTTGGTTGTACTCAGTGCTACGCAGGACTACTTCCTGCTAAACCAAGAGATCACACCTGATTCCATACTGAAGCAGCACCCAGAAGTGCTCTTCCTATCTGTAGCACTGCATGCCCAATCTGAATCAACATAACCTTGCAGGTTAAACTTTTGATTTGCATCATACTTGAGCCCATAATCAACCGGATCAGATGGAGCATCACAAAGAAGCTTCAGATTCGATGCCATAGGTGTGGCCATGGCCTTGCAATCCATCATCCCGAACCTCTTCAGGATCTCTACTGCATACTTCCCTTGTCCAAGGAATATTCCATCTGCACTCTGCCACACCTCCATGCCAAAAACAAATAGTGCATCATCCCCAAGTTCTTCATCTCAAACTCAATAGCAAGCTTCCGCTGCGTGTCGGAAATCAATCTATCTTCACCTGTTACAAACAACTCATCCACATAGTAGTATCACTAGATTGCCCTCCTCAACCTTGTAATGAAGGTTGGAATCTACTTTACTCTTGGTAAATCCCAAACTGGATAGAAAGCTGTCTATCCTACCATACCAAATTCTGCACATTAATGACTCCCTGTCATGTGTCTCAGAACCAAGTGGCTGCTCCACATACACTTCTTCTTCAACTATAGAATGCTATCTTGAAATCCATATGGTGTATCTTCCCTATCATCACTGCAGCCGGAGAAAGTACTGATCTAATGGAAGTGTATCTGGCTACAGGAAACAAACAAATATGCAAGAAATGATAATTAAAAATACTAATCTTTGTTTGGTTGCTGGGTGGACTCCCTCTGAGTCTTTGCTTCCTTGCAGGAGCTGCTGAAGTAGATTCTTCTACACCTTTCTGTTGTGGAATGTAGGAAGATGGTCAACTCCCTCTGAATATCTGCATCCTTGTAGAAACTACTGAAGCGTGCTCCTTTGCTTTCTTACAGGAACAACTGGAGTGTGATCCCTCTTGATCTTTGCTTCTTGGATTACCCATCCTTGAACTTACATCCATCCTTAATCACTATGCATGCTTATTAGTATCATCATTGTGTTATCCTTGAGGTCTCATACATAGTCACAATAATGTATAGTCATGATCATTTACAGATAATAAACATTAGTATTCAAGGTTTCAGGGAAGTCTTCTTTTACTCATGCATATTCTTATTTTATCATAGGACTCTTCTAATTAGTTAAATCATCAATGCATAAACCCGTGATTACTCAAACCTATACCTTCATGATTCTTCTAGTTAGTCATATCATCAATTATGGTAAGAAACATAATATGCATACAGCCATGACTATTCAAACCTATGACTTCATGAATAATCATTATCAACAACACAACAATATAAGATCCTAACACAAGGTAGGATTCTAGCTTGATATAGGAAAAACATACCTAGATTAGCATGCTAGCTAGTTATGTGTAATATACCCGCATAATGTCTGCTAGTTCTCTTCAGTGACTTGTGTTAGTAACCTGCATGTCTCATAGGTTAACCATTGTAGGACCAAGTTATACATCCCTCGAAAGTACATCTTCTATGTGATCCATGACAATGGATGAATCTTTGTCTTCATGTCACCATGATCATATGTTCTTGAAGTAGAACATGATTTGTCTTTCTTGGTGTACCTTTTATGTTAGCGAACAACATAAACCTCATACAACATCACAATGCATTAGTACATTCATAAGTGTCAAAACCTTAATCAATGAATATCTTCTATTAAGGTGATACGACAAGTCTAGTAATTAATCAAGATTGTACTGTAATGATATGAAGACAAACATATGATAAAATTAACCATGAAACATACCTGTAAGCCATACCTATCAAGATTGCTTGTAATCTTCTTATGGAAGGCCTTAGCCTCATCTCCCTCTGAGACAGGAACTTCTTCACTTATGTAGGTGACCAATCCATCTTCTTATAGGATTAACCCAATCCACTTGATTTGCAAGAACTGGACCTAGAGCTGGATTAGGGTTTGACAAAGAAACCCCAAAAAATCAAACTTTGAATTTCAAACTTCTGAAAGGATAGAAATATGCGCCTTGATGAGCTGATCAAGTTGGTATATTCAGAATTTGAAAACTGCAAAGTTTCACCCCTTAAAATTGCCTTTTAGATTTCTAGATTCACTAGGGAGGACCCTGAATTAGGGTTTGAGTTTCCCAGAGCTTCACCCAACCAAAAGATTTGATTCAAATATCTAAGCTTCGATTTTTTTGAGGAGCTTCCAGCCGTGGTCACAGATTTCAAAAATTCCAATTTTTGCAAAAGCCCTAATTTTCAATCTTTTCGATCAAAGTCCCAAACTGGGGTTTGATCAAGCCCGGCCTTCTTCCCAACCAAAAAATCTAATCTTGGTCTCTGATTACAAAAATTCCAACTTTCTCTGAAGCCCTAAATTCCGGAAGCCATGAATGAAGGTGCTAAAAATGAATTCTGTTTTGACAGAAACATGTACCTGATGGTTTCTGGTGTAATTCAGAACTATTCGATCCACGGGATCTGAAAACTTTTTCTGAGATAGACCAACCTATTATCATTCCATCCCGATAGTTCTGACCTCAATCGGATTCTCTGAGAAAGAGTTATGCCAAGTGTCGCAACATGGCCTGTTTATGGGATAATACAAGAGAGAAAACTTGTACGGTGTGCCATGTGTCACTAGTTCAACTTCAGCCTCTGAAATTTTTTCTTGAGATAGCTCCACCTGTTACCTTTCCATCCTGATAGATCTGACCTCAATTGGATTCTCTGAGAGAGAGTTATGCCAAGTGTCACAACGTGACCTGTTTATGGGATAATACAGAAGAGTGAACTTCTACGGTGTGCCACGTTCACTGGTTCCACTTTGGCCTCTGAAAATTTTTCTTGAGATAGTACAGTCTGTGTACTACCTGTCAAATTTTACAAAATTTCATTTGGAGCTTCCTAGCCCCAAGTTATGACCTTTTTCCCAAGGTCACCTGATTTTGACTCATATCTGGAAGAGGCAGAAACCCTATATTGTACAGGTCATATATCACAAATTACAACGAATTAGAGGTTTTCCTTTGGACACAAGGTACATGGGGATCTGATCGTCGACATGTAAAATTTTCACATCTGAACTCTTTGCCAAAATGGATTTATAGTGAAAGTTCTACGATGACTGGTTTTTGCTATATCAATCCCTAGCATCGTAAGTGCAACAAGTGTCATACATGCCATATCATGCCTTCTTTCAGGCTAGCTATGATACCATGTTAAATTTTCAAAATTTACTTCAATCTAATCTAGGATCTTAACTGAGAGAACAACATGTACAGCAAATCTACAACATATCAATCATGGACACAATAATGCAAGCACACAAGAGACACAAAGTTTACTTGGGGAAAACCATAAAGGAGAAAAACCCCAATAAATTCCTCAGAGATAGATAGAGCAATGATACAACCAGAATACAAGAGATAGTCCACAAGTGCGCCACTCTCCCAAGTGTGAGTGAGAGAATAGAATGTGTAAAATGAGAGAGACACACTCTATATTTATACACTAACTTGACTTGAACTTTACTCAACTAGGTCAGCCTCAAATTAACCACTTAACATAATGCTGACTGGGCCGACCTAGGGTGGTCCAATAACCCTTTGACCCACATTGCCGACCCCCAATAGGGTGGTTTAATAACCCTTTGACCCACATGACTTATACAGGGCCGACCCCAACAAGGTAGTCTAATAACCCATCAAGTATAAGTTATGACACTTATAATATAAATGACGACACTTCCGTATAGAGGAATAATAACATCTCTATAGGAATACAATATACATATATGTGAAATACATTCCAAAGTTCCATTTACATCAACAAGTGGTGGTGTAGAGCAAGATGTAATGACGGAACTTCTGGATGGCAATGACTGCCACAAAAGAAAGTTTTTCGACATGTGAGTATCTAGTTTCGGCATTAGCTAGACCCTTACTTGCATAGTATATCACATGTTCCTGAGCGTTTTGATCCTCCTGTACCAAAACCATGGCGATAGTGGTAGCAGAAGCGGCAAGATATAAGATGTAATCTCAATAATAATTAGGCGGTTGGATCACAGGGGCATGCGTGATGGCATGTTTGATACTGTCGAAGTATTTTTGAGCTTAATCATCCCAAATGAACGGGATGTCCTTCTTAACCAGTCTCATATAGCCCTGAGTTTTCTCCATGAAATTGCACACAAAATGTCTGAGGTAAGTCGCCTTCCCTTGGAGACTTTGAAGTTCCATAACATCAGTCAGGGGTGGTAGGTTGATGATGGCCTCCACCTTTAAGGGATCAATGCGGATCCCATCCTTCAAACGATAAATCCTAAGAGGCATCCTGACTCAACGCAAAAGATACACTTGTGAGGATTCAGACGGATATTGTACCATCTGCATCTGAGAAAAATGGCCATCAGATGATCGATGTGGAACTTACGTTGCTTTGAATGAGCAGGGCATCCAAGTAGGGTTCCACAAAGTCCTTAATATCGTGGAAGGCATACGACATAGACCACTGAAACGTGGCGCTAGCATTTTTAAGGCCAAATGGGAGCTTGCGATAAGTGAATGTACCCCATGGGAAGATGAAAGACGTCTTATGTTGGTCCACTGGGTTGATCTCAATTTGGTTGTAACCAGAAAAGTCATCCATGAATGAGAAGATGATGCTTCTAGCACAGTTTTTGATGATCTGGTCGATGAAGGGGGTTGGGTAGTTGTCTTTTGGACAAGCCCGATTAAGGTCCCGATAATCAACACAGACGCGAATGGTGCCCTGTTTTTTGTTCACAGGAATGACGTTTGAGACCCAATCCGTCAATGGGACAGGATAAGTAAATCCAACCTTTAAGAGCTTTTCAATTTCTGCCTTTATTGCCGCAGTCTTCCGGGGGTGTACTGGTCGCAACTTTTGGTGCACAGGCTTGATGTCGGGATAGGTTTTTATTTCATGAGAAATAATCGCGGGGTCTATCCCAGGCATCTCCTCATAGGACCAAGCAAAAATATCTCAGAATTGCTTGAACAAGGCCGTGCAAATAGCGATTTCTTCAAGGGAACACTTATGGACTATGCAAATGTGTTCCACTATACCTGGTTTAATGGAGATGTCTACCTGAGTAGTTGGCTCAATGTTAGCCAAGTTTCCCTCTGTGTCCGTAAGACATGTGAGGATGGGAAAATGAGGGGATGGGTAGATATTCGGTGAAAATAGGGTATGAATGTTGTCCACTACGTACTCCCATGGAGGAAGAAAAGATGATATGTGATGAAGATCATCCCACGGACCGTCGTCCACATTCATTACTTCCATGATGGACTCATCTGAATGAAAAGTCTGAAGTAAGAGATCGGGTAGAGAGGGTGTTCGTCATAGAGAACACGAAGGAAGGTCCATGGATGGGCAGTCCTCCGGCGATGTTTGGATAGCCTCATAAATACGTTCAGAGGGTGAAAGAGGCATCACGTCTCCAAACAGGTTTGTTGTGGCTTCATACGGTACATGCCAAGCATCGTTTGAGTGAGAGAAAATCTCAGTGGAGATCATGTTCACCATGGCAACATGATTAGGGGGGTCCGCGGCTGAAAAAACGCCCATGAGAGATGAATATTTCAATAGGACAACCCCTACACTCTCATACTATTTTGACATCTGTCCAATGGAAGGAACATGGTCACCAAGAGGAGTAGTGGTGTTCAGTGTACAAAAATCTAACTGGTCGATAGTAACAATTCATCCTTGGTGGGGGAATTGTACTGTGTGGAAGACTGAAGAGGCTACCGCCTGCATGATATAAAACCAATTGCGACCGAGCAAGATATTATAATCTAACGGGGCCGAGACCACTTCCACGTTAATGGTTATGGCCTTTCCGCCCAACTCAACTGCAAGATCTTGTAAGAGTCCGTGAGGTTGAAAGCAATGCCCGTCGAAGGCTTTCAACGTGGTAGGAGAATGATTCAATTCAGGGGAGCCAATGGCTCTCCAACAAGCGATGGACATGACAGAAGTGGAGGCGCCTTCGTCCAAAAGAGTGCGATGGACAATATTCCCAGCAAGGTTCGCAGTAACTTGGAATGCGAGCTGGTGTGAGATCCTCAGCTTGAGGTTGTCAAGACGAAACATAATGGTGTTCGAGGAATCCGGGTCAACTGCACCAATAGCTGCAAGGAGAGTTCTACGTTGATTGGGACAATTCTCCAAAACTTCTAGGGTGGACATGGTGCAAGGAGCTTGGGCCAAGTCCTCTACGATATTGTAATTATGTGCCACGCGAGCATTAGGATTGAAAACAGCTTTTCAAATCATGCTCTTGGGTGGACACAATATCGAATCTAAAGAGGGTCTCTCGATGGTGAGAGAAGTTGATGGTATAGTGACATTAGGTAAAGAGTCGGAAGCGTTTTCAGTACTACTTCCGGTGGGTTCCTTCGAAGGGACATGTTCGTAAGATCACGAGCAAGTAGTTAAATTGATCGCCTTGTTACGCAACATGAGAACATGTGTGGTATTGGATGGTTCCCCCTGGGCTGGGGCGGTTTGAGAAATCATCTGCTGATTTTGAGCAGGAAAGAGATTGTTGAGGACTGCGGGAGTGGGTTTACCCCTAAGAAACTTTTTCACTTTGTCTCTATGGGGGCACTCTTTGGATAAATGATCTTCTCCACACAATAAGCAAGGATACTTCGGTTTCCTTTTCTACTTAGTATCTTCAGGAGTGCTCTTCGTTTCCTGTTGGGTAGAAGACTTCTTGGGTTTCCCCTTATTCTTCTTTTTTCCATTAAACTTCTGAGATGAAGCTGATTGAACATAATTCAGCTCTTCAGTTACAGCAGTAGGAGTGGACTTGGTGGTGCTGTGTCTAGCCGGATTTGGGTTGGATGATCCAACAATGCTAACAACAGGCTGGGTGGTAAGGGAACCAATGATTCCATCAGCTTGGGGTCCCTTATGTGGTTTCGTGGGATCGTTAACGTCCCGGGGTGCGTCAGAAAAAATATTGAACAGAGTGCCAAAATGGGTATAAACTACGTCTAACAGATGAGCACTCACGATGGCTTAATCTTTGGTGACAGCACCTCGCATGGCAACATCTTTTGCTATGGTGGGAAGAAGCGATTTAGTAAACCAGTCTGCTAGGAGTTGATCTAGAATAGGAGATTTAATGAGATGTCGTCTCTTTCGCCACTCATGGATATGATTCGAAATGTGAGTGGTGGTATTCTGACAGAGTGAGCTTAAAAGATCAGTACCAGTCTCATACCATATAGGCAGCTGGAAATTCTTCAAACAGTTCATAGCAAGAGAGTCAAAGTCAGAAAAAGAGTGTGGTGGCAACTCAATGTACCACTTGGCAACCGAACCGGTGAGAGTCCTTTGGAATAATCTAAGACGAATTGAATCGTCCATTAAGGAATTAGATAAACACCATAAATGGTATGTCATCACGTGGTTCTTGGGGTCTTCACCCGGCTTGCCGTCAAACTTGGGGATATCAGACGGAAGTTTCATCAGAATTGGTGGCCAGTTAGATCCATGGTAAATGGGATCGTTGATTAAACAAGAGAGGTCAGGTAGTTCCAAAGTAGCCAAAAAGGGCAGCCATGGATTAGGCTGTGCGGATTGATAATACGGATATGGCGTGTAAGGACTAAACTGACCATAAGGTGTACCAGGATAAAAATGACCATAGGGGGGTGTGTCGCCCGGACCATAAGGAGGTCCGCCACCATAAGGTGGTCCATTCCAATAGGGTGGGGGTCCACCTCCACCTCCGGGAGGGGGTGGAGGTCCGCCACCACCACCAAGATGAGGTGGGGATCCATAACCATAATAAGGTGGCCCACCACCGCTTCCGCCTGGAGGGGGTGGTGGACCACTTCTGATGCCAGATGGGTGGGGGGCCCCACCACCTCCGCTACCAAAAGGATGAGGGTTTCCTCCACCACCGCCGTCACCAGGGTAATTAGGTCCTCCACTACCTCCTCCTGGAGGGGGAGATGGACCACCACCGCCACCTGAAGGGAAATGTCCTCCTCCACCATGATAAGGTGGTCTTCCGCCTCCTCCGCCTGGAGGAGGTGGTGGACCATTCCCGCCACCGCCTGAGGGGTGAGGGGCATTGTAGGTAAAATGGGTTGGGCCTCCGCCAACGTTAGGTGGGGGTCTGCTGCCTCCAACAGAAGGTGGGGGAGGACTGATCGGGGGTGGTGGTACTTGAGGGATAGTTGTTTGGGGTCCGTGCTGCAACACAGGTTGTTTCCCCCATAGAGTGTAAGGATTGTCGGGATAAGGTATCTCATATGGTGCATTTTCAGGATTAGGTTGTCCCGGTGCAGGGTTAACAGAACCTGGATACGCTTGACTCCATGAGGGTTGGGTTACATTTAACGGCCCTCCAACATGAGATAATCCCATGGTGGATGGTCTAGAGGGTTGGGTAGGTCCAACGGAAGGCCCGTTGGGGACTCCACCAATGTGCTGGTTAAGAAACAGGGGTTGCCCCCCAACCACAATAGGCTGACCACTATTCAAAGGTTGAACCAACGTGGGTTTTTGACTAGCTACCATGGTAATAACATTACCAATAAGATAATATGTAGGAATGGAGTACCCTCCCCTCAAATTTTGAGGTGGGGGAGGAACTGGTAAAGTAACCGTGCTAGTGACAGGTGTATTGGACCGTTGTCCTTCCACCGGTTGGTTCACTTGAGGTGCAGGACTGGATTCCTGCGAGGGTTGACTAGTCTCATTAGTGGTCACCTGGTGGGGTGCTTCAGGTGATTCTAAAGATATCGAATGAACTTGGATGGGTTGGTAGGGGGGTAACGATGGGTCTTCAACCCGTCGTTGGAGACTTGACTGTCGACACTCTTAGATATGAAGGGAAAGAGAGCCAATTGGTCACGAAAGTAGGCCAAAGTGTCTTCCGGAGTAGTCTCACTAGGTGAGGATGAGATGGCAAAATGAGCCACTGGATGGTCTGTAGAAGATGTCCAATAAGTTGTTGAATGACCAACAGCTGATATAGGGTCATCCTGGGGTCATTTTATCCATTCCAACGATCCAGGTTCTCCCGAGATGACAGGAGAAAGTTCATGTGAAGTGGGGGTGTGAGCTTCCTCATCCCGTGTGGGATGAGAGGTAGGTGAATCTAGTGGAAACAAATATCCACCAATATTCAAGGTGGGGTTCCCTACTTCAGTAACTACGACCGCATTACGTTGATCCATTCTTACCCTCGAAATAACCTCCGGATTAAGGGGAAATTCAGGTGGCAAGTTCAAGATCCTACGGGACCTTCTCCAGGGAAAATCCGCTAGAGTATCAGGAAAATCATCCAAAAAAGGCCGAAACAACGTTTCTCCTAAGGGTATTCTAAAAGAAAAACAGTCCAAGAAAACCTACTCAAACTAAGGAAACAAGCAAACTTATGTGATAGAGTGGATTCAAAAGTTTGGAACCTCACGGGATTATCAAGGCATCACAAACCGCAATATACTACAAGGTCCAACAATATGAAATTACAAGGAGGATTGGGACCGTACCCTTTCCTGCATACCCGACTACCTGGATAGGATGTGCATGCTAATCTCCCCGAGTGCTGTTCTCGGTGTATTTCTTTTCCAAGATGGCCAAATGGTTAACTTGGTTGGTTTCAGGAATCCTAATGGTGTCTTCCGATATACGCAAGGTACATGGGAGCTCAAATCCATAGTGGTGTTGTCTAATGCACAACCGTTGGCACGAGACCTTCCGATATACGTGTCGAGTACGTGATACACCCTTCGATATACGCCAAGTATGGATTATGGTACTTTGTGGGTACGTGAAGGAGCTCGATATATCGATGTACATGGAAGAATACAATACCCCCGGACTACAGTGTTGGAAAGTAACGACAGCTGCCACGCTTAACGACGCCGGAACACGTCTCTAACTTACACACAAGTTACTAAAAATTTTACCTAGTTCTACCGTTAATTTTATCTTGGACGGTTAGGTGAATGCATGAGGTGAGCACATGATCGGAAACAAAATGCAAGTCCTAGCTACATGCATGAAATATTCTTTTCTTTCGATGAATTCTACCTATGGTAAGGAGAAATATTTTTCCAATGCTATTGCCAAAACAAACTCAATGCAACACAATTCCCCATGCAAACAAATTTGACAATGAAAGTACTCTTTTCTTTTTCAATGAAACACACAAACGTACGCAACACTACTATCCAAATCAAAGTATTTTTCTTTTCTTTTCTTTTTCAAATCAAAACAACACTAAGTAATGAGATGAGAGGATTCTGAAATGGAAATGCAAGCTTTTCACTTTCTCTTTTCAATGATCTAAAGGCAACAAAAATAAAAAATGCACCTATATTTCCTTAGCATGGAAACAACTTTTGAAAGAAAACGAAATGTACTAGAGCTTTTCAAGAAGATTAATAACTCATAATTCAAGAAAAACACAATCAATCATATTTCCATTCATCTTTTCCAAAACATTCCAATGCACAATGATCTTTCTTCAATAACCTTTTGAGAAATAATGGGAAAGAAACACTCTTAATCTTTCAATGGATGTATCAAATTAATAAGCTTGAAAACAAATTTGCTTTCAGATCTAAATGACTGAAAAGAAAATGTTACTTGCAGCACTCATACACTCAGAAAACTCAAGAACAGACAAGCACTCAACCAAGCAGAAATGACACACTTAAATCAAAATCAAGTAGCAGCAAGCAAACTAAGCAAGCAAGGCTTAAAAAAAAAAAAAATGAGGTCTGGAAGCTAATCCAATGCAATGATCAGATCAGCGATGGAAGGAAGGGAATGCAAGAGTGAAAAGGATGAAGATGAAGGAGACAAAAGTGTCCAACACTACCAATCTCAAACTTGTCCAAAGCGGAACACAAAGTCAATCCAAACAACCCAAACTCTCAACACACAAATCAAAAAATGGGATCTCTGGCTGAATGTTGCAGCACAGAGGGAGTTCATACATCAAAACAAGACTCAGACTATCAAACAGGAGGATGGATGCCTATAATCTAAGTCTTGACAGATCAACGCACTCTGTCTTTGTAGATAGTGCGACGTTGCAGTTTACCTGCATGAGAGATGCGACGATGTCGTAGTCTACTAATACACGGGCCACGATGAACAAGCAATAATCAAAGAACAAAAACCTAGAAAAAGACAGTGTCGCTCTGTTTTCACTACCCAGGTGCAACAGGTGAGTTCTAGATTCAAAAATGAATCAGATCTCTCAATAATGAACCACCAACAGGTTTGAAACTGAGTTGTACAAACTCAAAGGAAGAAGATCGGGATCTTCAATGTTAAGATTTGACAATGGAATTAATCCTAAGAAAGAAAATGGAAAAAGAAATGACAACAAGGCTTGTGACAAGTAATCAACTGAAAAATGACTCAGACTAACGATCACTAAACAATAATACTCCCAAGTTTGGTCGCTAGATTTGTTACCAGACAATCCACTCGACCAGAGGTGAGCCGGATCTCCCTAGCTCAATGTGAGTATAGAATAAATAGAACAGACTACAAACACGTTTCCTAGATCTACTTAAGGATCAAGTACTAGATGTCTTACCTCTTTGATTTCGCTATACTTTCTCCTGAATGTTGCTCCACGTCCTGAGGTTGTCAGATCCAAGCTGCAAGACCTATTAAGACACAGAAAAGAGAAACAAGTAAAGAGCATATATACAATAAGAGATCTATGTAAACAGTTAAGAAGGTAAACAACACAACATCATCACACATAAGAATGATATTGGTGGAAAGCATTTGTATTACTGCAAATAGAGGAGTACATGATAGAGATATAGAACTACAACCAATGACTTAATGTAGCAGCCCTTCTCCACACAAGCCAATTTCCAAGCCCTTCCAAGGAAGCATGAATTCTCCAAGAGGTGAGTGAAGGTGTCCTAAGAGAGATTTCACCGGCATGTAGATACCATAGTCTTCCTCCTTTTGGTATGGGAGTGAGCTTCATATATATATAACTAAGTGGATGAGCTTATGGATAGGATAGGATGAGAGATGGTAGGAGAGAGATAGGGGGTCCTCCTAATGAGTTATGGCTCGAGTACCAGCTCTCCAAGAGATTAGGGATAAGCCCCCAAATGGGCAAGCTTCGAGAAAGATCTTAAAATGGCTATTTTTGCCCATTAATAGACCTCGTCGCACCCTGCTATGGAGCAACCTGCGATGTCGCATGTTGCTAGTGTGCAACTTGCGACGACCTCTCAAAAGGTTGTACAAACTGAGTACAAATCCTCCCAAATGAGAACTTGGTCCAGGTGACTTCAGGGATCTATACACTAAACCATAATGATGGGTAGATTTTAGGTGTAACAACTGCCACTCACATTTTGAATCATATCCACGAATGGTGAAGGAGACGATGTCTCATTAAAGCTCCCATTCCAGATCAGCTCCTAGTAGACTGGTTTACTAAATCTCTCATTCCCACCATAGCAAAAGATGTCTCCATGAGAGGTGTTGTCACTGAAGAACAAGCCATTGCGAGTGCCCATTTGCTAGACCTGGTCTACACTCAATCCAGCACTTTGTTCAATATTCTACCTGATGCAGCCCGTGATTTTAATGACCCCACGAAACCACATAAGGGACCCCAAGCTGATGGAATCATTGGTTCCTTTAACATCCAGCCTGCTGTTAGCACTGTTGAGGTGAATTTTGTTCAATCAGCTTCATCTCAAAAGTTTAACGGCAAGAAGAAGAACAAGGGGAAACCCAAAAAATCTTCTTCCCAGCAGGAACCAAAGAGAACTCTTGACGATACTAAACAGAAAAGGAAATTGAAGTATCCTTGTCTACCGAGTGGAGAAGACCATTTCTCCAAAGAGTGTCCCCATAGAGACAAAGTGCAAAAGTTTCTTAGGGGTAAACCAACTCCCGCAGTCCTCAATGATCTGTTTCCTGCTCAAAACCAACAGATGATTGCTCAAACCCCCCTAGCCCAAGGGGAACCATCCAATACCGTGCATGTTCTCATGTTGCGTAATGAGGCGATCAATTTGACTACTCGCTCGCGATATTACAAACCGGTCCCTTCGAAGGAATCCACTGGAAGTAATGCTGAAAAAGCTTCCAACTCCTTAACTAATGTCACTGTACCATCGACTTCTCTCACCATTGAGAAGCCCTCCTTAGATTTGATATTGCATCCGCACAAGAGTACGATTCGAAAAGCTGTTTTCAATCCTAATGCTCGAGCGTCAAAGAATTACAATATTGTAGAGGACTTTGCACAAGCTCCTTGTGCCATGTCAACCCTAGAATTTTTGCAGAATTGTCCCAATCAACGCAAAACTCTCCTTACAGTTATTGGTGCAATTGACTCAGATTCCTCGAACACCATCATGTTCTGACTTGACAACATTAAGTCGAGGCTCTCACACCAGCTCGCATTCCAAGTTTCTGCGAACATTGCTGGGAAGATTGTCCATCGTACCCTTTTGGACGAAGGAGCCTCCACTTTCATCATGTCCATTGCTTGTTGGAGAGCCATTGGCTCCCCCGAATTGAATCGTTCTCCTACCACGTTGAAAGCATTCGACAGGCGTGGCTTTCAACCTCATGGTCTCTTACAAGCTCTTGTAGTTGAGTTGGGTGGAAAGACCGTAACCATTAACGTGGAAATGGTCTCGGCCTCGTTAGATTATAATCTCCTGCTTTTTCTCAATTTTTTTTTACCATGCAGGCAATAGCCTCTTCAATCTTCCACATAGTACAATTCCCCCACCAAGGATGAATTGTTACTATCGACCAGTTAGATTTTTGTACACTAGATGCCACTACTCGTCCTGGTGACCATGTTCCTTCCATTGGACAGATGTCAAAATAGTATGAGAGTGTAGGGGTTATTCTTTTGAAAGATTCATCTCTCATGGGTGTTTTTCCAGCCGCGGACCCCCTCATCATGTTGCTACGGTGAACATGATCTCCACTGAGATTTTATCTCACTCAAATGATGCTTGGCTTGTACCGAATGAAGCCACAACACACCTTCTTGGAGACATGATGCCTCTTTCACCCGCTGAACATATTTATGAGGCTATCCAATCAGTGTCGGAGGACCATTTAACCATGGTTCCCCATCCTGTTCTCTACGACGGACGTCCTCTCTACCTGATCTCTTAATTCGGAATTTTCATTCAGATGAGTCCATCATGGAATTAATGAATGTTGACGACAGTTCATGGGATGATCTCCATCATAGGTCATCTTTTCTTCCTCCTTTGGAATACATAGAGAACAACATCCATACCATCTTTTCACCAAATATCTACCCGTCCCCTCAGTCCCCCATCCTTACATGTCTTACGGACAGGGAGGGAAACTTGGCCAACACTAATCCAACCACCCCGGTAGACATCTTGGTGAAACCTGGTATAGTGGAACACATTCGCATAGGCCAGAAGTGTTCCCCTGAAGAAATCGCTATTAGCACGGACTTATTAAAGCAATTTCGAGACATATTTGCTTGGTCCTATGAGGAGATTCCTGGGATAGACCCCGCAATTGTTTCTCATGAAATAAAATCCTATCCTGACATCAAACCTGTCCGCCAAAAGTTGCGACCGGTACACCCCCAGAAAACTACGGCAATAAAGGCAGAGATTGAAAATCTCTTAATGGTTTTCTTTATTTCTCTTGTCCCATTGACGGATTGGGTCTCAAACGCCATTCCTGTGAACAAAAAGCAGGCACCATTAGCATCTGTGTTGATTATCGAGACCTTAATCGGGCTTGTACAAAAGACAACTACCCGACCCCCTTCATCGACCAGATCATCGACAACTGTGCCAGAAGTGTCATCTTCTCATTCAGGGATGGCTTTTCTGGTTACAACCAAATTGAGATCAACCCAGCCGACCAACATAAGATGGCTTTCATCTTCCCATGTGGAACGTTTGCATACCGTAAACTCCCGTTTGGCCTTAAAAATGTTGGCGCCATGTTTCAGCGGGCTATGTCATATGCCTTCTAGAATATTAAGGACTTTGTGGAACCTTACTTGGACGATCTCCCTACTCATTCAAAGCAGCGCGAGTTCCACATTGATCATCTGATGGCCATTTTCCTCAGATGCAGGCGGTACAATATCCGTCTGAATCCTCATAAGTGTATCTTTTGCGTTGAGTCCGGATGCCTCTTAGGATTTATCGTTTCGAAGGATGGGATCCACATTGATCCCTTAAAGGTGGAGGCCATCATCAACCTACCACCCCCGACTGATGTGACAGAACTTCAAAGTCTCCAAGGGAAGGCGACTTACTTACGACGTTTTTTTTGTAATTTCGCGGAGAAGACTTAGGGCTACATGAGACTGCTCAAGAAGGACGTCCCATTCATTTGGGATGATCAAGCTCAAAAATCCTTCGACAGTATCAAACATGCCATCATGCATGCCCCCATGCTCTAACCGCCTAATTATTATTGAGATTACATCTTATATCTTGTCGCTTCTGCTACCACTGTCGCCATGGTTTTGTTACAAGAGGATCAAAATGCTCGGGAACATGTGATATACTATGCAAGTAAGGGTCTAGCTAATGCTAAAACCAGATATTCACATGTTGAAAAACTTGCCTTCGCGGTGGTCATCGCTGTTCAGACGTTCTGTCACTACATGTTGCTCCACACCACCACTACCATTGCCAACTCGAACCCCATGTACCACGTACTGACACATCAGGTGCTTGGGGGAAAGTATTCACGCTAGATTGTGATACTGCAAGAATTTGATCTTCTTTTCGAGAAATCTAAGTCTAAGAAGTCTTTGGTGTTTGTCAAGCTCATTTGCGACATTCCCCATCATAATGCAGAAGTTGAGCACAATGACTCATTTACGGATGAATCATTGTTTCTCATCAGTATGACTGATCCGTGGTATGGAGATATCTTGTTGTATCTTCAAACCCATCGCTTCAACCCTCAACTCTCTCGCGACGAACATCTTAAGATTTGTCACCATGCAAAGTATTATTTAATCATCAATGATACTTTGTATCGTCATGGCATCGATTTAATTCTTTGACGTTGTCTCACTCATGATGAGGCTGAACGCATTCTGAATGACTATCACGCTAGGGAATGTGGCGATCACCTCTCTGGGATGGCTACAACCCAAAATATTTTGCGTGCCGGATATTTCTGGCCTACTATCTTCAAAGATTGTATTGATGCCGTAAACAAATGTCCTCCTTGCCAACACTTCCATACGAAGAAGCGCACTCATCCCGCCCCGTTAAATCCGGTTATTGTTGTTGGCCCATTCGCAAAATGGGGCATTGATTTTATGAATTGTAAGCCTACCTCAGCTGGGGGGCATAGTTACATCATTGTAGCTGTGGATTACTTCACAAAGTGGGCTGAAGCTATGCCTACATACCAAAACGACGGCAAAACCGCCGCACTCTTCATGTTCAATTATGTAATAGTGCGGTTTGGAGTTCCTCAGGAAATTATGACCGATCATGGTTCTCATTTTCAAAACCATATGGTTGATGAATTGAGCGACAGGTTGGGTTTTCTCCATGAAAATTCAACACCCTACTACCCACAATCCAATGGACAGGTCGAGGACATTAACAAGGTCTTGAAAACTATGGTCCAAAGGATGGTAGGGACACATAAGTCCAATTGGAACAACATGCTCTTTTCAGCGTTATGGACCTACCGAAATTCCATCAAAACTGCCACAGTCTTCACTCCCTTCCAATTGGTATATGTATTGGAGGTTGTTCTACCGATAGAGTGCGAAATTCTATCGCTACAACTCGCTGTCGAACTTATTCCTAACACTACTACTAAGGAAGAACGTCTCTTGCACCTAGAAAAACTTGACGAGTCTCGCCGAGATGTTGCTCTCACTAATGAAGCACACAAGAAATGCATCAAGGCCCAATATGATAAGTCAGTTGAACCTCGTGTCTTTAACGAGGGTGACCTGGTCCTCACTTATGACCAGAAACACGACAAACTAGGAGCAGGGAAGTTCGAGTCCATGTGGCATGGACCCTACATAGTCAAACATGTGTTGGAAAAAGGTGCTTACGAGCTTGAATATTATGACAGAATCTCTTTGGGTGAACCCCGCAATGGGATTTACCTGAAGAGATATTATGCTTGATCCCTCATGCATAGACTTGCTTGTATATACTGTACATGGCGTGTTTTTGTGTGGTGTGACACATTTCTTTTCGAGTGTCTTTTGATCTTGTTTCCGCTTCTTATACCATGTTTTGTTTGTGTGTGTAGATGGCAACGTGATATGGATTCGCGGACGGCGCCAGCCGGCATACCCATAACCTTGATTCGGAAGCCTAGGTACTGTATTCCCCAACAGTTGAGATCATTAGCTCAGGAGGAAGTTGCCTAGGGTTTGCGACCAACAATGCTGCAGAATATCAAGAAGTAATCAGAACCCTAGCTAACGTTATTTCCTTGGGTATGAACCACATTGTCATCCACATGGATTCTCAATTAGTGGTTTCCCATTTGAACCGGGTGTACGCCATCCGTGATCCCATCTTACTCCGTCTCTTCAGACGAGTACGTCTCTTGGAAAGGTCATTTGAATCCGTTCAACACCTGCACGTTCCACAGGAGTTAAACACAGTTGCTGACTCGATGGCCAACTTCATTTTGGATTGGTACATCACACACACATAATACTCATAATATGTAAAAGCATTCACAACATGTAAATACGATGTATAAAAGCAAACATGTAAACAAAATCACATCACTAATCATTTTAAAAACACATAATGTATAAATCACCGGTAATGTCTGTATATATATATCGCTCAAAAGTAGTGCCAGTACAAAATTTGAAGAACGATGGCTTTCAGTGAGTCTCTACAAAAATATGAAGCATCATAGCTTTCAGTAAGTACCAAATCTGAGGCCTCTAAGCTCTCAGTACAAGTATAGTTGTGTCATCATGCCTAACGCCTGACCCGTACACCCCTAGCTCGAACGGCATGTTGCTGCTGGGTGATAAAGTAGTCCACGGTCCAAGCCACCTTATAGAGCAAGGCGTTGAAGTGCACAGATGCTCCAACCCCAAATCTCTACATGGGCCTCGGTAAGTCATCGATAGTCGGTTCTGGTACCTCCACAGTCAGCTCGGATAGGTTCCTGTACACCTCCTCCATCTCCTCGATGGTGGCATAAGCACCTACAGGAACGACTTCCTCTCCGCCTCTGTCTCTCCTCGCCAGAAGGGAGAGACCTACTGGTCGCACGGGACCCACATCTACACACACATATTACATACTTGTCAGCACTACATCAAAAAAATGATATAATATACAAAACTAAAAAATACAAGGGTTTTGTTCTCACCTATGTCACCCCATGCTGCACCCTCTAGCAATGCCAAATTGGGATCCTCTCGGAAGTCCGTGCCGCTGTATTGAAAGTCCTCGACCATAAGTAACTAGATTTCTAGCCAACTGAAAAACTCAGGACCGAAGCTAATGATGGGCCCGCCACCATGACAGGTCATGACCTCAGGCCATCTGAGCATATGGGGATCCCTGGGCTCCCTGTCATCAAGTACTAGCTGCGGATGTAGGAGAGAAACCCACTCCAAGAGGAACGATACTATGATCGATCCGTACCCAAACTGCTTGAGCTCCCCATGTGGACACTTGTTCAACTGAGCTCGGATGTTGGCAAGGAGACCCTCGCACCAGTTGAAAACTATGGGAGACATACAGTCTTCCGCATACAACATATGGGTCCGAGTAGCCATGTGTGGGGCTTGGCTACCCACCACTCTAGTAATAGTGATCAGTATGGTCTGCAGTGGACGACTCACCACATCTCTGATGAGTATCTTCCCGCTGGAAGGACAAGAAGTAGCAATGCAGTGCTGCGACACCATGTCCTCAACTGTACGGTCACTGGCCCATGTCCCAATGAGTTGTACAACATCCCCTCTTCAGGACAAACCAGTTAGAAAGTAGATATCCTCAATGTCAATCGTGAGGATATGCTCACCTATCACAAATTATTGTTGGGCTGCATCCCAACTCTGGAGCATGTGTGTCACGAACGGGATCTGGGCTCTCATCCCCTGTATCTCAAAGAATTTGAGCAAACCACAGTTTCTCAAAGATTCCACGCATTGTGGATCGTTTGCAGCTTGTTCATCTTCTACTTCATGTTCTCTCTCTCGCCACTCCAATACCATTTTTGCTTGCTAGTAACCTGCCAAAAGGGACATTTAAACCCTGTTAGGTTCTTCCTCCACTCTCACAAACTCCTTTTTTGAATTGTTTTTGATGTTTGGGTTGTGGGTTTCCACCGTCGCACCGTACTGTCAGGTACAACGCGATGTCATCGCAGGTCTTGTTTTCGAGGCTTGCGACAACTCAGTCTTGTCGCAAGTACCAAAAGGGCCACTTGCAATGAGCCAAGGGTGCAATGGCCCTTCCCCAAATCACTAAAAGACCCAAAAAAAGGACAATAAATCCAAAAGTAAACCACTGGAAAGTTACAGGATGAGATTTAGGCCTACCTAGTTCATATGGCTGGTGAAATGGCGGATCATAGCTCTCGAAATCGACAAAGGAAGTTTTGGCTCCAAATTGGTACTTCTCCACCCAAATTGGCAATTTGAACAATGTTTCTATTTTTGGCCCATATTTCTATTTATAAATAGAATGGAATATTCTTTTTCAAATATTTTGATGCTTTTGGGCCATTTAATATAGTTTCGACCATTTGTCGTTATATTTGGGACTATTTGACACTTTCTCTAGTGTACAGGAGTCGTAAAGTGGTCTTTTGTGCCATTTCTCACATCACCAATGGTAACTACAGGTATGAACACCCCTTTCAATGTTTTGTCATTATTATTTTTGGTTAGTCATAATTATTGCATGAGGATGAGTTTACTCTTCGTTTGTTCTCGTACTCACATAACTATGAGAACAAGTACCAAGTTATGATTTATCACTTTTTCGGGCTCCTTAAACTCCCACGGAAAAGGACACCCCCCGAAGTCCATAGTTAAGCTCTTTTCAGAATCCCTAAATATGAAAATATTGCCAAGCAAACTTTTCGCGTTCACGCTTGATAAAGTATTTGAATGGTCATCTTCCTAGTGATAGTTTACCACTTTTTCAGATCAGGGGGCACTAATTACAAAAAAGGAATACTCCAGCCAATCATGAATGGAAGAGTCCTCTCCCGCGTTGTTTTACCCTTTTTCGGGCGATGAGGCTAACTTTACAAAAAAGGACCATTGGAGTCTTCTTTAGTTCTTTTCAGACTCTCTAAACATGAAATGACGATGGAGTCTACCTTCTAGGGGCTCGTTAAATTTTCACATTTAAGGACCTGTCATGGGACGAACCCCTCCTATCCTAGGTACGAAAAATATTTGGGATTGGACTCATCTATGAGATGGGCTATACCAAGCATCTGTTTACCCTCATCAAGCTCGTAAAAAACACCTGAGGCACTCATCATTCATGATGGGGAAAAAGGAAAGTGTTTGTGTTACATACCTTAGTGGCAGTATATAGTCGTTCTTGAACATGGTACTCATCTACATTTGCATACAGTGCTTGGGTCATCTGTTTGTCTATGAGTCCTAGCTTACCTTCTGAGTCTTGTTACTCCTCTGAGTCATCCAAAGAAATATTCCACCATCAATTCCATTAGAATTTTGCATCATTCTCATTATGTCAATACTGCCAAGTCATTCCATGCCCATGTTCAAGAACACGTCCACTATTTACCATTTGCAGTCAGTGCACACGTCGTCATGTCGTTGTTATTTTGAGTCAGTCTCACATGCTAATGTACCATCTGATCCACTCTACACATCTTTTGTTGTGTTTTGTGTCGATTGATGGGCGATTCATCATGGCCCTCCTTCGACGGATTCATCCTTATCGACTTCAACGCATCATCCAAGGATTGAATCTAGAAACCAACCAAGTACCTTGTCCCTGCATGCCACAATGGCAGGTTACCTTGCTTTCGTCATGATTTTACATCATTGACTCTTGATTGAAATATTTCATCTTGCGTTCGACTTCAAATCATTTATTCACGCTTGATGATATGTACTGTGATACCTTGGGAATCATTGACATCAATGGTGACCTCCCTCGCACTTGTTAACGATTTACATCAATGATCGGTAATCAAGTGGTTTCTACCATGTTTGATGTCAAGACATTTGTAATCACATGGATAGATTCGTATCATTGCGAGTTCATCTTGAAGACCCTGGGGAGTGATGTTTTACCCAGGTTGTGATGGAGTTTGTTTTGAGTCATATTACACGGATCCACTTTTGTATTGGTCGTGGTTGTGTTATCATCTCATCATGGATCTACACGTGTGTCTAGTAGCCATGATTGTGTTCAGTCGATCATTACTACCATGGATCTGCAATGTATTGTTCGGCAGCCATGTTGTACTTCATATGAGATTGTCCGTTCAGAGTCAGTTGTACTGCATCAGCGTCCTTCGTTCGCCAAGCCTATTGCCATTATTTCTTTCAAAGGACTTCACCTATACATCCTTAACAGCTTCATGCTTTGGGGGTCATTCTATTACACCCAAAATCTACTCATCATTAGATTCAGTGTATACATCCCTGAATTCATCTAGACTAAGTACTTTCATTTGGGAGGATTTGCACTCACTCCTGCAAACTTTTGAGAGGTCGTCGCAGGTTTCACACTAGCAACATGCTATGTCGCATCTTGCTCCACTGCAGGGTGCGACGCGGTCTGTTAATGGAAAAAAATAGCCTATTCGATATCCTTCTCGAAACTTACCCATTTAGGGGATTATCCCTGACCTCTAGGAGAGCTGGTACTCGACCCCTAACTCTTTGGGAAGATCCCCTATCTCTCTCCTACCATCTCTCAACCTATCCTATCCATACCCTATCCACTTAGTCCTATATATCTGAGGCTCACTCCCATCCCAAAAGGGGGAAGTCTATAGTAGTTTCATGCTAGTGAAATCTCTCTCTTGGGAGGAAGACTATGGTATCTACATGCTGGTGAAATATCTCTTAGGACACCTTCACTCACCTCTTGGAGAATTCATGCTTCCTTGGAAGGGCTTGGCAATTGGCTTGTGTGGAGAAGGGCTGCTACATTAAGTCATTGGTTGTAGTTCTATATCTCTATCATGTACACCTCTATTTACAGTAATGCAAATGCTTTCCACCAATATTGTTCTCATGTGTAATGATATTGTGTAGTTTACCTGCTTAATAGTTTACTTTGATCGCTTATTGTATAGATTCTCTTTAATCATATCTCTTGTTTCTGTGTCTTTACAGGTCTTGCAGCTTGGATCTGACAATCGTGGGACGTGGAGCAACGTTCAGGAGAAAGGATTGCATAGTAAAAAGGTAATACATCTAGTACTTGGTCCTTAAGTAGATCTAGGAAATGCACTTGTAGTCTGTTTTATTTGTTCTAGACTCACATTGAGCTAGGGAGATCCTGCTCGCGTCCGCTCAAGTGGATTGTCCGGTAACAGTTTCAAATGGATCTTGTAGCATATGGATGAAGTTGGTGGAAAAGTGCCCAAGTATTTCATCATACAAATTTTCATTTGATTGAGGTGAGAGGCCATTGAGTGGATTCAAATCTCTGTGGATTTGGTTCATATTGCTAGAGGAAAAGCAATATTAGGAGGGGAGGAACTTTAATGACCTCAAACTTGGCTAAGGACCACAAAGGCCTAATTCATTTATTCATGGTCAGGAAAGTTGTCAAATCTAAGCTAAATGACCAAGGTAGGAGTTTGAAGGAGATGGTGGGATCTGTTGATTTATCATTTAACCTAAGTATCCTAAGGTTGGTGGGGATTTCAAATGGAAAATCCAAGTAAGAAATATAAAATCCTAACCAATTTTCAAGAGGAAATTCCTAATCAAATTTCAAATGGATAATTAAATTTATTTGAGAATTTGGATTTATCCTAAGTTTGCCTTTGTATTAAAATGGGGTAAAATTTCCTAAGGCAAATGATTTAAATCAAGGTAAAAGATGCTCCAAGGTGGGAATGGGTACAAATGATGATTAAGGAATGTGCATTAATGTTTTTCCAAGTCTAAGGGATGTGTTGGAGGTAGATAGAAGTGTTCTCCCATGTAAAAGGATGTTTCTTAAAATAGGGCAAGCTAGTGGAGATCAATAATGAAGGTTGGACCAAATTCAAATTTGAAGGGAGAGAAGTGGTCAAAAGTGGTTTGGAGGGTGCCTTGGTTTTTGTAATGGCTCAAATAGGTTAAGGGAGCATTCATGGAGAGATAAGTTCAAAGTGGTAAAGCACCTCATTCATGGTTGATGGTTTTGGATGTTCCATGGTATTTGTCCATGGTATTGGTTAAGTAAACAAGCTTGGTCCAAGGTGATTAGGGAACATGGTTTTCACCCATCCATGGTATTGATCCATGGTATTGTAGATATATCAAGTTTAAAAGGAAAATAAAGGTGCACTATCAGAAGTTATCTTAATGATGTATTGTTATTATTATTGAGTTGCATTGCTTCTCAATTGCTTGGGTGATGTGCCCCTTGCATACCATTAGGGAGATGTGACACTATGTTACTATTATCACCATTTGAAGTGTATTTTCCATTTATGAAGGTGTATTATGGATGGACATACTATTCATTCATAGAGATTATTGTTGCAGCAAGTCAATTCCAGTAGTTGTTCCAATTTGTTGAAGTTCCAGTGGTTCTGAGTGTTGTTTGTAGTTGGTGTGATATCATAGAAGAGTTTGTTTTGGGGTTTGAGATTCCTGATACATGGTAGTTTTTTATGATAGACTTATAATGTAAATGCATGTATTCCATAATAATAAAATTCCAAATATGTCCATTGTCTTCAATTTCTCTTTTGTCTCCATGTGTTTGAATTCACCTATGCTCATTGTATTGGATTCTTTATTAGCTTTTATTGTTTGAGCCATATCATCACTTATGTAAGTTAAAATTAGATTATTTAAATTGATGCAGGTCCCTCAGAAAGAGTAGTTTCTAGATCATATAGTGGTTCAGAAATTCGAGACCCCCAGAGGTCACTTGAGATGTTTGGAAAATCACTTAGTTGGTTGGCCTAGGAAAATCAACTAGTCTTCACTGAAACGACCATATCTCGATATCTAGTGCACCAAATGAGATTCTTTAAGTTGATGCAGGTAGCTAGAATAGTACAAATCCCATCTCCATCATTAGAATAGAAATGTTTGAAGGAATGGTATGATTTGGTTTACCTCCAAGGTATCATACTTGAGTTGTCCTAGTGAAACAATCTCTCCCAAATTTCTCCAAAAGGATATAAAACCTTCTTATTTATTCTCCTAGTCATTTATATAGTAGAGTGGGTTTCTAACCTATGTCAAGCTACATCCAGAGTGCACCAGAACCCGTTTGGTTTCCACATAAAGCATAGATTTTGTGCCTCAAATATTCTTGGCTGTTCCCGTGATAGATGCACTCGAAAAATGTTCCTCTATCGAGGTAGAGTCCCATATACATATCTCATACACCTTTATGGTATGTCATAAGTTTGCAGTAGGTATATTACTCAGTTTTGGAAATTTTGGGTGATTCGAGAACCAGTAGAAGAAAACTATCCTCGTTCTCCAAATTTTGAGTTGGTGTGCTAAAATATTGGTGATTCGAGAACCAGTAGAAGGAAACTATCCTCGTTCTAAAAAACACCTAGAGAAGTATGAATATATTGAATAGCAATTACTCAACTTCTACAATAACCTTCTCGTTGAGCCTTCACTGAACAGACTTCTGAATTCAACAGATCACTCAGAACATTCCTTCCCTAATCACCCCAGAACAAAACATTAGTCTTCTCAGGGATATCACAATGGAATAGGTTGAGCAAGTTCTATTTGATATGCCCGTTAGAAATTCCCTGGGTTAGATGGATTCATGACTGGATTTTTTCATGCTTGTCGGAACATGGTCAAAAATTATGTCTGGAAAGTTATCGATGATTCTTGCGCCCTTTGTTATTTTCTCGCTTCCCTCAATGCCACTTTGTTTTACCTTAATTCCCAATACTGTCCATGTTGCAAACCCCTCTAAATTCATACCCATATCCCTTTGTAATGTCATATATAGAAGCAACACCAAAGTCATTGCAAATTACCTCAAACCTCTCATGCATTCCCTTATTTATCTGGAACAATCTAGATACATTGAAGGACATCAAATTCTTGATGGAATCATCACATTCTATGAAGTTATCCATTCTCCCAAAACTCTTAAAAAACCTAGATTGCTCATCAATCTTGATATGTATAAATCCTTTGACAATATTATTTGGTATTTCATCAAGCAAGTCCTCTTGGCTCATGGATTTTCATAATCATGGACCAATTGAATCATGGCCCTGAATTTTTTTTCCTTCTCCATCCTCATTAATGGTTCTCCCACCACAACGTTCTCTCCCTCTAGAGTAATCCTCCAGGGAGATCCACTTGGATCCATTCCTTTTTATCCTCGTGGAAGAGGGACTTGGTTGTTCCATCAAAGTTGTGGTTTCATCCAAAAAACTTCAAGGTCTCAAGCTACATGACGACCATTCACCTCTCTATCACCTCGAGTTCATGGATGACACCATGATGATGGAAAACCCTCCATGTGGGAGGATAAGCAGTTCCTTATAATTATAAATATTTTTGGTCAGGCCTCAAGTACTTCTATCAACAATTCTAAATCTCAAATTGGTTTCTTTAATGTTAAATTTTCAGAATTTACTTCAATATGATCTAGGATCTTAACTAAGATAACAACATGTACAACAAATCTACAGCATATCAATCATGGACACAATAATGCAAGCACACAAGAGACACATAGTTTACTTGGGGCAAACCATAAAGGTGAAAAACCCCAATAAATTCCTCAGAGAGAGATAGAGAAATGATATAACCAAAATACCAGAGATAGTCTTCTCCTAGAAGCAGAGCCTCCTCTTGCACAAGTGTGCCACTCTCCCAAGTGTGAGTGAGAGAATAGAATGTGTAAAATGAGAGAGACACACTCTCTATTTATACACTAACTTGACTTGACCTTTACTCAACTAGGTCGGCCTCAACTTAACCACTTAACATAATGATGACTGTGACGACCCCCACTAGGGTGGTCTAATAACCCTTTGACCCACATGGCTGACCCCCAATAGGGTGGTCTAATAACCCTTTCACCCACATGACTTATACAGGGCCAACCCCAACAAGGTTGTCTAATAACCCATCAAGTATAAGTTACGACACTTACAATATAAATGATGGCACTTCCGTATAGAGGAATAATGACATCTCTATAGGAATACAATATACATATATGTGAAATACATTCCGAAGTTACATATACATCAACACTCCCTCTTAACTAGGAATATATTTCTTGGCACAGGTCTTCTAGCACAAGTCATCTTCTCTGGATCATCGTCACTGGATGATCGTCATCGAGTCATCATCATCGTCACTGCTGCTGCTATCTCAATAAATCTCTGAATCTACTCATCATAGGAATTTCTACAGAGCCAATACTTTTTCATACTGGATGTAGGCCCACCACCTGCAGGTCTTCGTCATCACTGGCCATACTGTGAAATCCTCAGGACTTATTACGTGCGTCACAAAACCTGGCTGCAGCATCCCAGGCTATTACAAGCACATAGCTCTACTTGTCGGATCTCCCAGGAGCACATTACATGTGACCCATCACAAAACCTGGCTGAAGCACCCAGGCTGTTACGAGCACACAGCTCTACCTTTCTGATCTCCCAAGAGCATATTACAAGTTGTCTCACCACAAAACCTGGCTGAAGCATCCCAGGCTGTTACGAGCACACAGCTCTACCTGTTAGATCTCCCAGGAGCACATTACATGTGGTCCACCACAAAACCTGGCTAAAGCATCTGAGGCCTTTTTCATCCTGTCCAGATCTCCCAGGAGCAAATTACATGTGGTCATGGAAAAACCTGGCTGAAGCATCTGAGGCCTTTTTCATCCTGTCCAATCTCCCAGGAGCAAATTACATGCCATAGGACAAAACCTCGCAAGATCATCTTAGGATGTTACAAGTACACAACTCCGACCTAAAGATCTCCCAGGGCACAAATTACATGTCCTCCCAAAGCAATGTCTCGAAAGAGCATCCCAGGATGTTACGAGTACACAACTCCGACCTATAGGATCTCCCAGACATGCTCATCTGCACAACCTGACCCACGGCCACAAAGTATCATCCTGATACTCACCATACATCATCGTGATGTACACATGATCATCTTGATCATCATCATTGCATCATCCTGATGCATGTCATCTGGAGAAGCTCATCATCCATGATCATCCTAATCATACAATGCATCCACCTGATGCATACCAAGTATCTACCTGATACATATCACCATACACAGTGTATCCACCTGATACATAGATACATGATCCACACAATGTATCCATCAACATACATGATCTACTTGATCATACCTAATATATATCAACATACATTATCTACCTGATCATACAATGTATCCACCTGATACATATATAGAGACATGGTCCAAGCATCCAACATGATGCATATACAAAACATATCAATGATCCAACTGATCATATCCAGCATCCTCCTGATGCATATACAGAGCGGTAACTAGAGCATCGTCTTGATGCTCATCATCCATGATCCTCCTGATCATCATAGCATCGTCCTCTTCAGATCATCTCATCATCCACGAAGCATAGCCCAGATGCACATCATCCATCACTTACACCACCGACATGGGAGAACACATCTACCACCATTCGAGGAAGGCTCCAACCCTTACTTTTTCACCATGGGAGAACACATCTACCTCCATGTGAAAAATGGCTCAGCAATTACATCATGACCAAAGGAGAACACATCAACCATGTCAAAAAAGCTCATGTGCATCTACATCTTCCGGACTCATCACTTCCCTTTGGAAGGAACCTCGATCTGAAGTGCACCAAGCCTCTCTCTAAAGTACTCAAACTACACTTTGGCCAGTGGCTTGGTTAATACATCTGCAACCTGCTCATCCATCACAACATACTTTGCTTCGGTTGTACTCAGTGTTACGCAGAACTGCTTCCTGCTAAACTAAGATATCACATCCCTATCTGCAGCACTTCCTGCCCAATATGAATCAACATAACTCTGCAGGTTAAACTTTTAATTCGCATCATACTTGAGCCCATAATCAACTGTACCCCTCAGAATATGCTTTACAACAACCAGGTGAACACTCCTCGGATCCGTCAGGAACTGGCTCAATGTGTTCACCGCAAAGAAAATATCTGGTCTCATGTTCGTCAGGTACATCAAGGACCCAATCATCTGATGATACACAGTGATATCAACCGGCTCAAATGAAGCATCACACAGAAGCTTTAGGTTCGATGCCATAGGTGTGGCCATAGCCTTGCAGTCCAACATCCCGAACCTCTTCAGGATCTCTACTGCATACTTCCCTTGTCCAAGGAAGATTTCGTCTGCACTCTGCCACACCTCCATGCCAAAACCAAATAGTGCATCATCCCCAAGTTCTTCAACTTGAACTCGACAATAAGCTTCCGCTGCATGTTGGCAATCAATCTATCCTCACTTGTTACAAATAGGTCATCCACATAGTAGTATCACTGGATTTCCTTCCTCAACCTTTTAGTAAAGGTTGGAATCCGCTTTATTCTAGGTAAATCCCAAACTGGATAGAAAGCTATCTATCCTACCATACCAAGTTCTGCACATATATGACTCCTTGTCATGTGTCTCAGAACCAAGTGGGTTCTCCACATATACTTCTTCTTCAACCACACCATTCAAGAAGGCTGTCTTGAAATCCATCTGGTGTATCTTCCACTTCATCACTGCAGCCAGAGCAAGTACGGATCTAATGGAAGTGTATCTAGCTACAGGAGAAAAAGTCTCTATGCTACCACCTGCAACATGCTTGATCTTGTATATCCTCTTGGAAGTCACTACAGACTACCCTTTGGGACTACATCCCAAACATCTTCATGATCGACTGGTACTCCTCGATCATGGCATTCTTCACAGATCCTAGGAACTTCAATATCTTCAATATTTTCAATAGATAACTTTGTTGCTGAACAAATGTTGTAGTCCTTCTTTTTGTAGGTGATGGTATATGATCTTTCCTACACAACAAGTTAAATTGCATGATTACAAAACATCTCATAGTTTTCAGAACAAATTCTTACACATAAAGAAATATGTCATACAGTCATGCAATTATCTTAGCCAATGCTTCAATACAACATTTAGCCATATTCCGTAACTTTCTAGATGTCTTCCAATCTCTACCAAAACATTGTTAAGAGTGTGTACAACTCCTAACATGTCAGCAAAGAGGTTTCATTCTAGATAAGTAGCAATTGAATGTTGTACAGTGCCATAGGCCACTTACCCATGTATATTAGTAGTATATTGTTCATCAATGCAACTATTCTAATATGCATAATACACAACCTAATTCTAGGAACATAAGCATATACATCATTGAATAACATTATGTAAGAAATGACAAGTCAAATACTTATCTTTGTTTGGTTGCTAGGTGGACTCCCTCTAAATCTTTGCAACTCCATTCTGATGTGGATTTTGAGAAGTGGTCAACTCCCTCTGAATATCTGCATCCTTGCAGAAACTACTGAAGTGTGCTCCTTTGCTTTCTTGCATGAAGAACTGGAGTGTGTAATAGGGTTTGTCAGAGAAACCCCAAAAATTCAAACTTTGAATTTCAAACTTTCGAAAGGATAGAAATATGCACCTTGATGAACTAATCAAGCTGGTATATTCAAAATTTGAAAACTGCAAAGTTTCACTCCTCAATTTTTCCTTTGAAACTTCCGGATTCACTGGTTCAACTTCGGCCTCTGAAAACTTTTCCTGAGATAGTACAATCTGTGTACTACCTGTCACATTTTACGAAATTTCATTTGGAGCTTCCTATCCCAAGTTATGACCTTTTTTACAAGGTCACCTATTTTTTACTCAGATCTAGAAGAGGCAGAAACCCTATATTATACAGATCATAAATCACAAAGTACAACGAATTAGAGGTTTTCCTTTGGAAAAAATGTACATGGGGATCTGATCTTCGACCTGTAAACATTTCAGACTTGAAAACTTTGCCAAAACGGATTTATAGTGAAAGTTCTACAATGACTTGTTTTTTCTATATCAAGCCCTAGCATCGTAAGTGCAACAAGTGTCATACATGCCATATCATGCCTTCTTTCAGGCTAGATCTGATACCATGTTAAATTTTCAGAATTTACTTCAATATGATCTAGGATTTTAACTGAGAGAACAAAATGTACAGCAAATCTACAGCATATCAATCATGGACACAATAATGCAACCACACAAGAGACACTAAGTTTACTTGGGGAAAACCATAAACGTGAAAAACCCCAATAACTTCCTCAGAGATAGATAGAGCAATGATACAACCAGAATACAAGAGATAGTCTTCTCCTAGCAGCAAAGCCTCCTCCTGCACAAGTGCACCACTCTCCCAAGTGTGAGTGAGAGAATAGAATGTGTAAAATGAGAGAGACACACTCTCTATTTATACACTAACTTGACTTGACCTTTACTCAACTAGGTCGGCCTCAACTTAACCACTTAACATAATGCTGACTGGGCCGACCCCGACTAGAGTGGTCTAATAACCCTTTGACCCACATGGCCGACCCCCAATAGGGTGGTCTAATAACCCTTTGACCCACATGACTTATACAGGGCCTACCCCAACAAGGTGGTCTAATAACCCATCAAGTATAAGTTACGACACTTACAATATAAATGATGACACTTCCGTATAGAGGAATAATAACATCTCTATAGGAATACAATATACATATATGTGAAATTCATTCCGAAGTTACATATACATCAACATTTAATATTGCTTTATTCATGCCAAGAAACACCACTCGATCTCTGGGTTTCCAATGGATTTCCCTTCCATCCAAATACCTAGGGGGTCCCTTAGTGGACATTGCGATAAAAATGTAACTTGGAAGGATCTCAAGGCCAAATTGGAGCATAAATTATCCAATTGGGCATTCCACTCTCTCAATATTTTGGGCTATCTTGTCCTCCTCAAATCCATATTGCAAGTAATTCCTTTATATGTGTTCTCTTTTATGGCAATGCCTAAACACATTCTTAAAGCCAGTCACAACCTTCAACACTTTTTCCTCTGGTGAGGGGCCACCAGGGAAATAAAGTGGCCTCTGGTTGGTTGGTTGAATTTTTTCACCCCAAAATTGGCTACGGGACTTGATCTTCAGGATTTGGAAGTTCCCAACCAAGAACACTCGGGAAAAATCTAGTGGAATAGCCTCACTAATAACAAAAATCAATGGACAATAATATGGAAGTAGAATTACACTCCAAACATCTCTCTCCAAAACTTATTTCGCTTGGATGCTCCTATAAATGGATCCCTAATTTGGAATGTTGTGTGCGATCAATGGGACCTAATAAGAACCCACATTTTTTGGAGGTAAGGGATGGAATCTAGGCACTCTTCTATGAATACATTTAGCAATATCTCCCTGCAATCTATTGTAATCAAGACATTAAAGAGATGCAAGCTCAACACATCAACAATCAAGGAACTGTTGTTAGACACTATTGGGATCCCAATATCCCCCATTCCTACTGATGTCAATGGAAATCAATCAACCAATGGTCAGGGGCCCCCACACTAGAAGACTAGAACGATTTCTACTCAAACTTGCAAGCTTGTCACATCGAAATATTTGAACAACTAGACAAGCTACGATGGGGATACCAGTCGAAAGGGTGTTTCACTCTCAAGGAGGATTACTCACTTCTTGCAAAACACAACAAACATAATGGGATGAAATATGGGATATAATTTTGTTATACACTTATTTGTCACATCTAGTTTCTCCACCATGATAAGATGTTTATCATGATCCCTAAGTGTGTTACAAGGGAAACCTAATATTTGTCATGATCCATATAAATGTTGGGAAGGGGAATCTACCATTAGGAGGTCGAGACCCCATTTTTTCACCTTGATTTGTGCCCTTTTTGGAGGATTATTGCCCCCTTCCTTATGTAAGGAGAGATGAAGCCATGTTATCTCTCCTTGAACTGTTATAGGGGAGCAGGGAAGTCCCACTTCATCTCTCTGTGCCTAGTATTGGGGGAGCAATGAAGTTGGTTTAACTAATCAATCTGTATTTAGGATCTAGATTTGGGAAGATTTGGTTGGTTGAGCTAATGGATTCGAGTCCTTCTATCCCAATTAATATCAATCTTGCTTGATACAACAAGTCCTCTCTTGATTCAACTCTTTCAACATGATGGTTATGTCTCCAAACCCTATATAATGAGGGCCATCCTTGGGTGAAAAGATATGGAAGAGATTGAAAGTATCATACTTATGCCTGTGTAATAGTTGGGGGGATGGAAGAATATCTTGGAGGTGATTTAGCAAGATAAAACTTAAGCTTGTAAGTGCGTCTTATTTTTCTTTCCATGTTTTAATACAAACTTGGCCTATTATCCCCATTTCATGTCTTTTGTGTTGAATTCATGAATACATCTATCATTTTATATTTAGATCTATGCTTAATACACTTGTTTCTTTGGAAAAGAATTGATCTCTATTTGTGAAAGCTTCCATTTGCATCCTAAGAACAGATGTCAAGACTAGGAGCTGGATCAACTAGGAGCAGTGAGGAAAACCATCCATAAGAGTGGTAGGACATCTACTTCCATTCTTTCCTTTTGTTGTGATTGCTTGTGTGTGAGCTAGGTCTAGGGAGATGTTAGTGTCCACTTGTTTTATTTCTATCTTGGATTGAAGGAGTGTCAATCCAAGGGAAATTTAACATGTTCATGGGAGAAATATTCCACAAATATTCCCTAGTGCTTTTTATGCCTTCTTGATTATTACTTGATCTCTTCAAGTTGGTGTGCTTTATTTTGAACTCTACTCTTCCCTCGTCATCATTGGGAATTTTCATGAGCCAAGAACCTAGTCCCTTATCGAGGCCAGGAAGCACAAGGGGGGACAACAGTTCGACTGAATGATTTGGCTCTGTTATGATAGAAGCATAAAAAATAGAATAAGAAAGCAGGATTACACTATGTAGATAAACACAAATACACACAACCAATATGTAGTAATGTGAACTGACATTATCTATTACTAGATGTAAATATCCGGACTGATAAGATGTATATTACAATAGTTTACATGCTTATATAAAGAGTATTGAGACGCTTGGGTGCCTTCCTGTTACGTTCATTTACAAATAATTTATAACGGTTCGACAGTTCCACCATTACAGTCGACTGGAAGATAGAGAGACAGTCTGTCGAAGTTCGACAATTGCAATTCACAAGTTGATTATACGCAAGTCACAAGTCAATGATGCATGTCGACGTCATGAAACTGTGAGTTCGTTGAACGTGTCGAAGTCACAGAGTTGTCGAAGTCGAAACTTGTCAAAGTTGTGTCAATATCGACGAGTTGTCCTAGTAGATGTCATCATTCAACAACAATACCAACTGCGATATGGATCAGGCCTCCTTCCTTAAGAAACAATGGTCCCCATTGTTTGCTCGTGAAGGTGAGGAAACTTGTTAATTAGTTTAGTAGAAGATTACCATTTTCCTTGTGCTGGGATTTGTCCTACTTTAGCAACTTGAAATAAGAGAATTGTATCCGTCCTTGTATGGAGTACTCGGTGTCCCACAATGGTGTCACAAGGAAGAGGATCCTTAACATCTGGATGGATGTTGTCGGGTTCTACTGTCTACAATCCGTTTTGTTCCAACAGTGGTGCATGGTATGGTCAAAGTATATCCACGTTGAATACTGGATGTAGACCAAGGCACGCAGGAATTTCGCCCTGGAAAGCATTTTTTATAATCTGTTGAAGAATATTGTATGGACTATATTACAAAGGTTTCAACTTATTGTATGGACCAGTGAAGCGCTCCTTCTTAAGATGTAACCAGAACTTATCCCCAATTTGGAATGAATGAGGGATATGATGCTTATCGTGTCGGGCCTTAGATTTCATGTTTGCTCGTTGCAACATGTCCTATGCTTGTCGCTGGATGTCGCAAATATGTTCTCGAAACTTCGATTCTTTGACAACTTCCCGCTAGTTGGGATTGGTGTCGGAGTTCGACTGTGTCGAGGTGCTGAGCAAGTCGATATACGTTGAGGGTTTAAATACGTAACAGATCGCAAATGGAATCTTTCCCATAGAATTGTGTTGAGCATGATTGTAGTTGTGTTGTATGTATGGAAGACTTTCATCCCATGTTCATCGATGCTTGTGGTTGTACATGCGAAGCAGTTGTACTACCAAGTGCTTCACAACTTCCATCTGTCCGTCAGTCTGAGGATGGAAAGTTGTTGACAATGAGATCCATGTGTCTAGTTGTTTCCAAAGGTTCTTCCAAAATATGCTAACGAATATGACATCTCGGTCGGAAATAATGGTCGTTGGTAAACCAAAGTGTTTCCAAACACGTGTGAAGAATAGCTGAGCAGTCTGCTACGTTGTCGTCATCTTCTTGCATGGAATGAGAATGGCCATCTTGGAAAATCTATCGACTACTACTAAGATCGAGTCATGACGATGTTTGGTAGTAGGGTATCCTATCAAGTAGTCCATAGAAATAGATTCCCATGGTCGAATAGGAACTGGAAAAGGTGTGTACAATCCTTGTCGTCAATTAAGCGGTTTAGCAATGGCACAAACCTTGCATGATCGAATGTACTTGTTGACTTCGGTTTTAAGTCTAGGCCAAAAGAAATAATTCTTTAGAATAGCAAGTGTCTTTTCTACCCCAAAGTGTCATGCAGTCTTGTTGTAGTGCACGTCCCAAATGAGTTGTTGTCAATTCGCACCAATCGGTACACAAAGTTGTCCAAGCTTGTATAAGAAGGTATCTTTCAGGAAATAGTTAGCAGTCGACGACTTGTCTTTCTGAAGCTGTCTATAGACTAGTGAAATTTTGATGTCTTCCTAATACAACTGAGGCGAAGTAGTGGCGTCATATCCTTGCATACTCATCACTGTGAAAATGAGAGTAATGGGGGGCCTGCTTAGACAATCGGTGGTGGTATTAGCTTTACCTTTCCAATACTTAATTACCAACTGGAATTGTTGCAGGTAATTAATCCAATTAAGATGTCGAGTTGTTTGTATTTTTTACTGGGTGAGAGCGAACTGAAGAGGCTTGTGTTTCGTGAGGATGATCATTTCCTTGCCAAGGATGTAATGTTACAATGTAATATTCCACCTTGTGAGCATCAGCATTCTTTGGCCTATAGGATCCATTTCACTGACTCAGATTCATTTTATATCCTTCAGACATATTTTTCCTCATTTTTCCTCTGACCCGCTTGTTGCATCATTATAGAAAGCATACCCGCAAGTTGCATCACTATAGCCTGTGGGTATCAAGTAAAATGGTAAAAATCACTATTTTATTACTTTTTACTCCCAAAAAGCGGTCATTGGGTGACCTTTGGCTCTCCATCTGCCCAAGTAATGTCTCGATGTGTCCTTTCACTTACCTTTGAGAGAACTATATATTGAGCACATATGGCTTATGGACAGGAGGAGAAAGAAGAGCAAGAGAACTCTAGTGGATTTTTCCCTATCTTGAGTCTACACTCATTGATCCTTGTAGTTGTGAACCCTTTATGTTCACCTTCCAAACTTCTATCTAGTTTGAGTTTTCCATTCATGGAGGATTGAAGTGGTGGAGGCACAAGTGGATTGATCAATATCTTGGTTCAGATTGGTTGCCGGCAAGAGGTCATATCATTTTGTACTTCTTCTTTTTTATTAATAGAAATACTCATATTCTCGTCCATTAATGTTGTAAATGTTGTTTATCTTACATTGGGTTGCATTTACTTGTTGTATCATGGACCATTGCTATTGATGATGTTAATGTCGTTTATATATTATATGTACTTGTTTTATATTGGTTGTCAAGACTAATTTGTAGATTCAAATGCACGGATCGAAAAATATCCATAGGGGATCTACATCAAATGTTTGGATTGAGGTTGGTTATCTTCTTCATTATCTTAGCATTGTCATTTATATAGCATAGTTCTGAGAATTGAGTTTATTTCTGGTAGTCATCTGTCTGTTGTGGTATACACCCAGCCATAGTGAGTTTTCTCCAACATAGATATGGCGACTCCACTGGGGAAAACATCCATCTTGGGGATTTTTTGAGCATTAGTCCATAATTAGAGTTGTTGTTTGTCGAAGCTCTGTGTCACTTATCTGTCGTTGAGATACACTATAAAAAAATTGCTTTTTTTAGCCATTGGACTCTTTGTTCGCCAATTTACCTTTCCTCACCCGCGGGCTAGCTTAGCTCTGCGTGCGTACACCCGCCTCTATTTACTCTACTGCTCGCGGGTACCCACAGGTATTCCTTCGACAGTAGCGTACAACTCCGGATTTTGTTGGTTTATGACCTTTGGTTGTTGCTGGGTTGGTTTTGGTTGATCCTAAGTATTTGTTGGCCTGTTTCTTGACTGTTCCATGCCTTGGTTGTGACCAGAACTCTTTGTTTCTCTTGGTTGAGCCTTGTTGGTTTTTTACCCATCTTTGGATTTAGCCTTGTTGGTTTTTTCCTTTTGAGCTCATTCCTTTGGCTGAGTCTTACTGTTTGGTATCTGCCTGGTTGTCTTAGTGATCTCCTTGGCATATTAGTGACTAGATAGTAGGATTTTGCTTGCATTTTTCATTTCCATATATTGAAAAATACAAAAAATACACATGGTTTTTGCACTTTCCTTTCGTTTATAAGAGAAAATACAAACAAACAAAAAATTTCTTTTATGTATTGCATCTTGCATTGAGTGCTTTCTGCCTTCATTTAGATTCTGATTGTGCATTGAAAAATATAAAAGTATTGCATATTTATTTTGAAATCGTTGGTTTGACTGTGCATATTAGGGGCATTGTTTTCATTGGATAGATAAGTCTAGGATTTGACGATTTTGCATGCCATTGAGTCTTACACATCACTAATTTCATGATCATATCCCTTGAGTAATCACAACCATTAAAATTAACGCTTAATCTTAAAATTGATTAGACTGATTTTATTTATAGGGTACACCAACTAGCATAGGTTTAGAGTCTTGGAATAGATCATTGTGATTTAACCATCCAAGACTACTACACGAAACATTAGGTGTATGACCAGGGATTGGAGGAATCCATGGTATAGATCGGTGTTCTCAGGAAGCTCTACTCAAGCTAGAGTTAAGCATGAGGTCATGGGAGGTTGGTTGAAGGGATATCCCTCTAATACCGGATAAATGTGGCAGACATTCCCAGGATTTGTTCGTATCTGGAGACTCTTGGGGGATTTGACCCTCATTGAGTTTCGGGCTCAGTTACCCTAAGAGAAGCAAGTGTCGTAAGTGCCATACATTGCCTTCCTTCAGGTTAGCTCTGATACGATGTTAAAATTCAATATGCTAAGATAGAAAATAGCAGCATTACATTCCATTTTCACAATAATAGCATATACAGGATCACTGAAGAAACAACAAGCATAGCATAAACACAAGAGACACAAATTTATCCTGGGAAACCCTCATGGGGTAGAAAACCCAGTAAATCTTCCTCAATATAGATGACCAGCAATATACAAAGATGCAAACCAAATACATGATCTCCTCCTCCACCATAGCAGACCTCTCCTCCACAAGTGCGCCTCTCTCAAGTGAGTGTGTGTGTCAAATGAGGAACACACCTCCTCTATTTATACACTACACTAACATATATTTTACACAAGTACATGTAGGCTCGTATTTAATCATTAGGTTAAATACCCTATTATAATTGACTGGGCCGACCCCCACATGGTGGGTCTAATAACCCTAGTTACCACAACTTCTCGGAGGAATAATCATCTCCAGATTCATAGTATAATCACATCGGAGGTATGGAACATCTCCAGAATAAATAAAGTACAATTATAATATTCTTTGAAGTTACAATATCTCAACATAATCACAGCCATTAAAATTAACGCTTAATCTTAAAATTGATTAGACTGATTTTATTTATAGGGTACACCAACTAGCATAGGTTTAGAGTCTTGGAATAGATCATTGTGAGTTAACCATCCAAGACTACTACACGAAACATTAGGTGTATGACCAGGGATTGGAGGAATCCATGGTATAGATCGGTGTTCTCAGGAAGCTCTACTCAAGCCAGAGTTAAGCATGAGGTCATGGGAGGTTGGTTGAAGGGATATCCCTCTAATACCGGCTAAATGTGGCAGATATTTCCAGGATTTGTTCGTATCTGGGGACTCTTGGGGGATTTGACCCTCATTGAGTTTCGGGCTCAGTTACCCTACCCATACAATGGATCCCACCTGCGACTGTCCCCCTGAGCATTGGTTATATTGCGGTGATGATAGTTGCCTTACCTAGGTATCACACAGGGTACTTGCAGTGGTTATATTGTTCGTGTCCTAAGTCAGATAGGGATTGTACAGCACAGTTGTTTGTTGCCAAGGGTTACAGCCCTTTTCACGCAGTGAAGCCTGGGTGTCTCTATAACTGATTATGTTACCTCCGGCTATAGTTTAGGAGTCTCAAGCCTCTCCTAGGCGAGACATACCGGCTCTAGTGTCAGGAGCTCATTTAACCACTCTGTTTGTCTGCTCTTGGCTATAGTTTCTCTAGGTGTGTGCTTTTGATTTACTATTTTTGATCGATAGTTGGCCTTTAGGGGACATTTTGATTATATATTCTCCCTGGAGATATCATGGCACAGAGCCCTACTCTTCGTCGATCCCGTCGATTGGCTGGTTTAAAGCCGACTGATTTTTTATGTCATGTTGCTAGAGGACACCGGAGGGCTCCCTCTGAGTCTTCAGATTCTTACAAAACATACGTCCAAGACGTCATGACTGCTACACATTCCGATACAAAGGAAAACCTTCGACTCCATCGAGTAGAGTTGACCACACTTCCAATCCCCATACTCCTCGCGAGGAGTGGGGAGGTGATCCACTTGAGACTCAACCTGGTTCTATTTGGCCTAATCCACTTGAACAAGATCCGTTCGATCCTTTGAATCTGGATAATTATCTTTACGGGATGCCAACCTTACCCAAGGACGAAGAACAGGATGACACGTTCATTCCTTCGTTTCTAGGTAGTTATAGACACGGTATGCCAGAGTTGCATGACAACACTAGTCCTATGATCAACCCAACAGCACACTCTTTTGGTATGCCTAGTTATAGTACCGTCAAACCTTCCACTACGTTTGGTATTCAAGCTGGCACTAGTCATGGTGTTACCCATACTATACCCACTAGGGGCACTACCCTCGCTAGGGGCACTATGTTGTCCACTCACACACATAGTATGGGGACTGGTCATGTTCCTCCTGACAATGCTAATGTTGGAAGAAGACCACCTCCTAGGATTGCCCAACCTAATAGGGACGTTGTTCAAAACATGACTCGCCATCCACCACCTAATACACATGCCGCTACTCATCAAACCAGGACTAATTTTACGGATGTTAATGCTCCTCCCAACCACGGGGATGGACATATACTGCATACGTTTGCATCCACTTCCACCACTAGTAATGCTAATGTAGGGGGTGGGAATATCTCCTATCCACATGGACATCATGCCACCATCCCTGCTACTAGTCACACCAATATTAGGGCTGGGAATACTTCTCATGTTTCTGGTCACCACACGACTGCTCAAGCTAATCCTAATGCTGAGGGTGGGAACATACCATACCATTATGTTCATTACAACATGGTTCCCGCTATGAATAGTACATATATGCCCCATACTCATGGTGGAAACCCTTACTACAACACAGTCGGTGCTGGACACCAGTATAACCCACCACCCCAATATGGTGCCCAAAACACGCACATACCTGCTTACTCTCAAATGGGTCAGGCAGGAGGAGGTTATCAATCCTATGGCCATGGGTAAGCTTATGGTCCGTCAGGTCCTTATTATCAGCAGTATAAGCCTCATGGTCAAGATTTTGGTCCATCTTATAATATGGTTCCGTTTAACCAACCTTTTATGGGGGCTTATAATCAAGCTTTCCAACCTCAGCTCCTGTTCCTTGCATGCTTGAATCTTCCGGATCTTTCGAAGCTCACGAATGATCTGGTGTGTCACGACCCTACTTGGCCCCCAGTCCCTACCAAGCTCCCTTCGGACATTTCTAATTTTGAGGGGAAAGGTGGTGAGGACCCGGGAGATCATGTCACGACATTTTACCTTTGGTGTTCCTCCAAATCATTGAATCACGATTCGTTAGATTGCAACTATTTCAACGCACCCTCACGGGGGTAGCCGCGAAGTGGTACGTCGAGTTGCCTAGAAACACCTATAGGGGTTTTAACGAGATCGCTTTGGTTTTATTAGATCATTTCCAGTTGCCGATTCACTATGATACTGGCACTGGACTTTTATCTACCTTCCGTCAGAACAAGGCCACGCTTATTTCTGACCACATTCAAGAGTGGCGTCGATGGAAGAGGTTAGTGAAATCCAACATTCCTCCAGAGTTCCTGTTGGAATGGTTCCTCAAGTCTCTACTCCCATACATTGCTAAGGATGTTTTGATGTCCGGCATTGTGAATGAGTAACAAGCTATCTTGAAAGTCCAGCAGTTAGACTTATTATACTCTCAGTCTTGAATTTTGTATGACATCATCCCTAATGCACCGCGTACACGTCATGAGCCTACATCAGTTCCTGGACTGCATGCTGATGGCATCATTGGATCTGCAAGCACTCACCCCGTAGATTTGGTAGCTAATTGAATGTGGAATTTGTCGCTAAACTAGTCTACTCCCGGACAGGTTCACACCTTGTCCACTTCCACCCCATTGTCCAATGTACACAGTGTGCAAACGATGAACCAGTCAGGTAACCAGCAACCTTGTGGTAAGAAAAAGGGGAGAAATAATCGTAAGGGTGGAAACAATGGGAATAACAATAGCAATCGCAATACCCCCCATAAGGATAATGCCAACCATCCTTGGTAAGGCGGAAATGCTGGTGAGGACCGTAAACCTAAGCGTAAGGTGAAGTTTCCTTGCAAGCTCTGTGGGGAAGACCATCTTACTCACTTATGTCCTCATATTGAAGAAGCATTGAAGCACTTGGCATAGATCCCAGCTGTGTTGAAGGATCCCCTACCTCATCACCAAAACATGGCTTCGCATGCTCCCACCACTGGTTATGGACCTACTGAGACGACAATGTATGCTTCCAATACTAGTGGTTATGGATGTGTGAAAATGGTTCAGTCAGAGGTTAGTGTTGCCACTCATCAACGAGATTATGATGCACCACAACTCAATTTGGGGAGTGAACCTCCCCTCCTCCTAACAATTCCTTGCATATCGAGAAGCCCTCTATTATGCCGTGGATACCGAAAGGTGTTCTTAAGCACTCTATGCATAATCATAATGCTCGAGCCACCCACAACTACTCCATCATAGAATATTTGGGACAAACTCCATGTGCCCTGTCGGCTCTTGAAGTTTTGCAAGCCTGTCCTTCTCAGAAGCATGCTCTTTTGAGTGTGTTAGGAGTTCAGGATGGGGGAAGTCCCACTGTTATCAAGTTCGACACTACTGATGTCCAACCTCGCTTACCCTACCACGTGGCTTTTCAAATCCAGGTGGTGTTCCTTCATAGTTTTGTCAAACGTACTATGGTTGACAAAGGTGCCTCTATGTCAATAATGTCGTTAGCTTATTGGAAAGCTCTTTGCTCTCCTCCCCTACTCGCGTATAGAACCACACTCATTGCATTCGACGGTCGTTCATTTAAGTCGCATGGAATTATCCCTTCCCTTGTTGTCTCCCTGGGAGGTAAGTCTGTGCTTATTGAAGTCAAGGTGGTTGATGCACCCATCGACTACAACCTTTTACTGGGTCAGAATTGGATGTATGCCATGAAAGCTGTAACATCCACTGTATTCAAAGTTATCTGCTTTCCTCACAAAGGAAATATTGTGACCATCGATCAGCTAGATTACGTTAACTCCTCTTCCACAACATCCATGAGATCCATAGTCCCGCAGGTTACTCATTCTCAATCGGCAACTGGGAACATTGGTGTTGGCATGTACCCTTCATTGATGGGAACTTATGATTTTGCTGCACCTGTGAATTTTATTGGAACCATTACCAACAATGCGTCTCCTCCTTCGCATAATATGTCATTCTGGACTTCCTACTTCGATAATCCATGGACTTTACCGTCCACAAGTTCCACATCTGGAAACATTTCACATGTCGGGATGTCTATGCCACTATTTGTAGTTGAGCTTGCTTACCAACATATTCAACAAGCCACTATAGAACCAGATCTCTCTTCTTCCCAAACAGACAAGGAAGATCTCGTTACGCTGTCAGTTTGGGCAGCCAACTCGTCTTGTTCCCACGATTTCCTCGATGATACTTTTCCTTTTGATGAAGCTATTATGGAGGCCATGTGTGGTAGTGAGAGACCTTGGGAAGATATGCACCATCGCTCTTATTTCCTTCCCAAACTCGAGCTTGACGAATGAGAAGAGTTTAGGATGACTCTAGCATAGATTGTTGGTCACCCTGTGGCTCTTTTGGAGTCACATGATATTTTTGCGGAAGGGAATATGGATAACATTTCCCCAACTACGTCGATCAATCTCTCTCATACTCCCGGGATAGTTGAGAATGTCTACATTGGTGACGATTGCACTCTTGAGGAGATTGCTATTTACAATGAATTGATTATAGAACTCCGGGAAGCTTTCGCCTAGTCATACAAGGAGATGCCAGGAATAGACCCCCGCATTGTTGAACATGAGATTAGAATGTATCCCAATGCTAAACCGATTCGACAATGCTTATGTGCTTTGAACCCTAGAAAAGCAGCCGCTATCAAGGCAGGGGTGGAGAAACTGCTCAAGGCTAGTTTCATCTACCTCATTCCCCTTACCGAATGGGTGTCAAACCTCGTTCCTATGGATAAGAAGTAGGGAACGATCTATGTATGCACTGAATTTAGGGATTTGAACCATGCATGTCCGAAAGACAACTTTCCCACACCATTCATAGATCAAATCTTGGATGCTTGCACCGGAAGTGAGATTTTTTCCTTCATGGACGGATTTTCTGGATATAACCAGATTCAAATCAAACCCGAGGATCAACATAAGACAGCTTTTATTTGTCCTTGGGGAGCGTTTGCATATCTAAAAATGCCCTTTGGCCTTAAAAACGATGGAGCTACCTTTCAGCGCGCCATGACCTACGCCTTTCACCATCTTAAAAAGACTATGGAGGTTTTCTTGGATGATCTTGCTGGCCATTCTCGCAAGAGGATGGACCACCCCAAGCACCTTCGCATGATTCTCAAACGATTTTTATGATACAAGATTCGATTGAATCCTAACAAATGCATTTTTGCTATAAGGACGGGTCACCTTCTGGGCTTCATAGTTTCGAAGGAGGGTATTAGAGTCGATCCTCTCAAAGTTGAGGCAATACTTCAGTTGCCTCCTCCATGCAATTTGTTACAACTTCAGAGCCTCCAAGGGAGAGCCACTTTTCTATGTCATTTCGTAGTCAATTATGCTAATCTTACCAAAGGTTTCGCGCGCTTATTGAAGAAGGACACACCTTTTATCTGGGATGAGCGAACCCGGCAGTCTTTCGATGCCCTTAAGAAAGATTTGGTATTGGCCCCTGTGCTTAGTCCGCCAGAATTCGCATGATATTTTATCCTTTATGGTGCCGCATCTCAAGAGACGATTGGCATGTTATTGGTTCAGGTTTATGATGCACTTGTCGAGCATGTCATCTATTACCTTAGTCGAAATCTAGTAGATGCTGAGCTAAGATATACTCATTTGGAAAAGCTAGCGCTTGTGACTGTTCATTCAGTCCAGCGGTTACGACATTACATTCTGCTTAGAACGACCACAATTTTTGCACACATCAATCCGTTTCAGTTCGTGCTATCACGACGCCTTATTGGGGGGGGAGTACAATAAATGGATTGTTATCCTTCAGGAATTCGATCTCGATTTTGCTTCGGCAAAGTCAGTGAAATCATTGGTATTTGCTGAGCTTATGTCGGACCTTCCGAGAGTTGATGAGGATGTCATTTATGAAGATTCCTTTGTGGATGAACACTTATTTCTTATCTCGTTAGACGAACCTTGGTATGGGGATGTCATTGTATATCTCCAAACTTTGAATTTTCCTCCACACTATTCATGAGAGGAGCAACGACGTGTGAAACATCACGCTAAATATTATACTATCGTCGGTGACACTTTGTATCACCGAGGAAAGGATTCTATTCTCCATCATTGCTTAACTCATGAAGAAGCGGAGCGGGTGCTTAATGATTTCCATGCTGGGGCGTGTGGCGGTCACTTATCCGGGCTTGCTACAGCCCAACGTATTATGCGAGCTGGTTATTTTTTTCCTTCCATCTTTAAGGATTGTGTTAATGCTATGAAGAGATGTCACCCTTGCCAGGTGTTTTCTCGGAACATACGCTCGCATCCAGCGCCCCTTCATCCAGTCGTCACCGTCAGTCCCTTCACCAAGTGGCGGGTGGATTTCATGGATTGCAAACCAGCTTCGACTGGGCGGCATCACCATATCATAGTGTCCATGGACTATTTTTCCAAATGGGTTGAATCCATGCCTACCATTGAAGCCGATGATGCTACAACAACCCACTTCATATTCAATCAAATTATAACTCAGTTCGATATTTCGAAAGATATTGTCACTGACCATGGCAGTCACTTTCAGAACAATATGATGGAGGATTTGTCTCTCAAGCTTGGGTTTCATCAAGAACACTCATCTTCTTATTATCCCCAAGCGAATGGTCAATTAGAAGCAGTCAATAAGTATTTGAAGACCATTCTCCAATGTACCATCCAACAAAGCAAGACCAATTGGCATATCATTTTATATCCTGCTTTGTGGGCGTATCGAACCATAGTCAAGACTGCCACCGGGTTCTCACTGTTTCAGCTAGTTCACACTGTGGAGTAACTTTTACCAATTGAATGCGATATCCCTTCGCTTAAAATGGCCATAGAGATCCTCCCTGATATGACGGGTCTTGAGCAACGTTTAATCCACCTTGAGCAACTTGACGAGCAACGTCGAGATACCGATGTGGCCATAGATGCCAACAAACATTGTGTTAAGGTTTAGTATGATAGGTCTGTCCATCCCCGGCAGTATGCTGAAGGTGACTTGGTCCTCTTATATGACCAAGCTAAAGAGCCCCTGGGGGCAGGAAATTTCAACCCCATGTGGCATGATCCTTACATCGTGAGGCGTGTCCTAGAAAAAGGAGCCTATGAATTAGAAGACTATGAGGGGATTGTCTTGAAGGAGCCTAGAAATGGGCTCTACCTCAAGTGGTATTACGCTTGAACCTCTGGTTCAGGATGATACTTTTGTATACTATTGTATAGTTGCTTCTGTACATAGTTTAGATTTCTTTCGGTTTTCGAGTTTGCTGATTAGCTTCCATTTGATTGACATATGTCAGCAGAGTTTCCTACGTTCTTAGGATTTGCGGATGGTGCTAGCCGTCATACGCAGCAGCTTGCTTCTGCTGCCTAGGTTATTTTCTCACCTGACCACCTAGTTGTGTCCTCAGGAGGTGCTTGTCTTGGTCCTACATCTAACAATGTGGCTGAGTATAGTGTCGTCATTAAGCTACTTCGGGATGCCATTTCCCATGGCATCCAGTATTTAGAAGTCCGCCTGGATTCAAAACTAGTTGTGTCTCAGCTGAATGGGCAGTACCGTGTGCGAGATCCTATGCTACTACGGAAATTCCTAAGGGTAAGACTCTTGGAACAATATTTTGTTTCAATTACATACATACATGTTCCGAGAAGTGTTAATCATATATCTGATGCATACGCTAACTATGTATTAGATTGGAATTTGTCATATTCACCATGAAGCACATAAATACAAGAATACATTCATACATTTGTACATACACACATATAGTAGAACCAGAGAACCAAAGTTTTATATATAGAAATATGTCCAAAAATGGTAGTGTCATACAAAACTGGAGCCCGTAGCCCTCAAAAATATACATATCGATACAAAAATGAGATCCTGAGATATCTACTCCCTATGAGGAGGCCTAGCTGCCGCCCTGATGGGATGTGTCTAGTAGAAATACTGAACTGCATTGGCTACCCGCTGCAGTAGCCGCACCCAGTCACCCAGAACCCTCACTACTTGGTGCTACATGGCCTTAGGTAGTCTCGCCACCTCTATCTGTGGAACCCTAGCAACCATCCGTGTGAGGTTGCGCCACAAGGTCTATAGAGTGTGTCCTACTACAGCATCACCTGCCTCCTCACCCCTGCCCCGACGACCATGTCTCGGGAAGCCATCAGGTCTCACTGGGCCTTTGTCTGCGAGCAAACAGTCAACCATTATCATATGATACTACCACCAAAAATATTTTTACATTTACATCTATAATAAAAAATCCATAAAAATTTAATACACAAAAAACCTAAAAAGAGTACTCACCAATGTCTCCGAACACTGTGTCTGGTGGGAGTGGCATGTCCCTATCCTGGCGGAAGTCTATCCCTGCATAGGGGTAGTCCTCTATGGAAATGACCTGTCGGTCCCACCAGCGGAAGAAATCCTCGGTATATGGTGATGCTAGACGGCCACCACCCTGTCGTGTCAATACCTCATCCCACCGGGTCAGGGATGGATCTCGGATACTGTGAGGAGGGACATCCACCCTTGGACTAAGCCCTGGAACTCTCTCAAAGAAGAAGTTGCATAGGATACTCCCATACCCGAATTTTTTGGCCTTCCCTTCTTTTCATTCTATCAGTTGGGTCTTCATAATCCCCAGCAGTGTGGTACACCAGTCAAATACTATAGGCTGCATGCATTGTGATGCATAGAACATCACTGACCTGGATACCTGATGTAGAGCTTTGGATCCTGTGGTCCGCACTAAGGTAGCCACAATGATCTTCATGCTAAGATTTACTATGGCATTGATGGGCACCTGACTTCCCACCATGCGTGTGTTTGTGGGGCAATACAGCACTATGTAGTCAAGGATGGTGATCCCACCACCAACAGCACAAGACCGAAGACTAGCCTCCTCACCTCGACGAGACAAACCAGTAATGAAGTAGATGTCGTCCACTTCCAGTGTGAGTATTTGCCCATTGAGATTGAAGTTCTGTGCATCAACATCCTAATAGTCGATCAAGCGGTGGAGTAATAGGTTTTGGGCCCTCAAACCCCCTATACTCCAGAATTTGTATAACCCACATGCTTGTAATGCCTGCTGTGTTTGCACATCATTGTGCACGACCTAATCAACTTAATCATCCTCCCTCTCCCTCCACTCTAGAACCATCCTGGAGTGCAGAAAAACAAGCATTTTAGTCAAATTCTTTTAAAAAACCAACAATATGGCCATACCCATGGGCTAACTTGTATACAGATGCAAGTGCCCGCAGTCAGCCTGTGTATTGACTGCGAGTATTTTTCCCTACCCACGACCCGCATAGCTACAGCCCACGGGTAGCACCGAAGCCATTTAGGGCTTGGCCAAACAAAAAATCCCACTGCTGAAAATCAAAATGAAAGCATTGAAATGAAAGGTATGGATGAGACTACCAACCTGCTCCGGACGGTTTGATGAATGGTCACTTGTAGATCCCAGAATCGGCAACTAAAATTTCAGGTGAAAGCTAACCGCAAAGCTCCAAATGGGTGAATAGTAAAAATGAATTGTAAATTGTAATTTTTTATTACTATTTATAATTTTTAGGACCCACTTGTCTATAGTTTTAACTGTTTGTGCTATTGTGGACTAATATGTTGTCTTGGAGTAGTATTTTTTAATCGGATTTCTTCGGCAAAAGTAGTTCTAGACCATTTCACACCTACAGTAGGTACGTTTTACACCTGGCATATAGGTTAGATGCCATTTCCATGTGCATTATGCATTTGACTTGTTCACCACTTTCATAAACCCTAGGTGCGACCCGCTTCGTAACTAACACGGAACCTTCACACTACTATAGAAGTGTCGTTATGTGGCGGTAGGGCTTTTCCGAACATGGGTACCCTAATTAGAACCCCCTTATGCATTCTGGTGCACATGCCGTTGTTTGTCCTTAGGATTGGGAGTCCTTTGTAGTTACGCCATGACATTGCGATAAAGACTCATACTCTACTTTGTCTTATGCTATCCATCTCCCTTAAAAACTCCCCTCAGTTATATCATGTTGCGATTTCATTGCATCATCCTGCTTGCCACTTGAGCCTTGTGCGGGCTCCTGCTTACTCAATTGTTAGCCTAGTACCTGAGCACTTTTCCCTATCAAGCCCTGCAGAGCTTATATTTTCCCTTCACAATTTGATGACCCTTTTGACCCTGAGGGAACACCCCCTTGAGTGTCCACATCCTACATGCACTTCCTTGCATTAATCATAGGTATGTTCCACTGCTTGGAACTAGTCTGCTCACTATTTGACACTCGTTCCCTCACTTGTTGTACTATAAGCAATTTTATTCTTTTTCAAGCTTTTCCCGAATAAGAAAAAGACCAAAAAAATCAAATATTCCAAAAAGCTGGACGGGATTATGGTTACTACTTCTTGTTGGCAGCTATTGTGCCAGCTTTGAACAGAGCATTCATTCCACTCTGTACATTATGAGTCAGGACTATAGTTGGACCTTAGGTGTTGTACTTGTTTCTCAATTTTCTCCACTGATTGGTTAAGCTTCCAGTCATTATGGAGCCCTTTGTAATGCCTCCTGCATTGCACAGTTTATGTCAAGTCTATGTTGCCTGAGTCTATCCATATGCTCATGTTCTTGTTCAAAGAAAGTCCTGAACTAGTATCAGCCACTCCTCAGATATCTTGACTATTGCATGTCGACCATCCTTATTGAGTCAGTCCATTTCACCTGATTTCTTCCAAATCTTTCAGTGTAGTTGGTACCTCGTGTTGGTTGATGGGGGATTCCTTATTGCCCTCCTTCTAGCGAGTCTCGTTCCGTTGAATTTAACCCATTTATTCCGGGAATTGAGGCTTAGAGTTCGGTTGAGTACCTTGAGGCTTGCATTCATTAGTGGTAGGTTCTCTCGCCATCGACATTTTGGGAATACATCAATGTCCCCTGATCGATGGATTCATCCTAGTGTTCGACTTCAGTTATTTTATTCACACTTTGATGATTGTGCTCTGTGCCTTGATTCCCATTTTTATTGTTGGTGGGTTATCTTGCGTCTGTTAATGGTATACATCATTGACTGGTAATCAAATGATGTCACATCAGGTTCTACCCCAACTCCTTTATTCACTTGATGGGACTTGCACTATCGAATACTTGTGTAGAAGACCCCGGGCGATAGTGGCATTCAGTATGCTACTTATGACTTTGACTTTACATCTGAGATATCACCTCTCAGATATCAGCAGTTTGTACCTCCAGTTTGCACCAGTTGTTTTCTTTTCAGCAGGAGACCATATCTTACTGTAGAGGGATCATGGCTATGATCACTTAAGACATGTATTCACTATGTACTGCCTATTCATGGCCATTGTATCAGATTGTTGTACTATACCGACATGTATTCAGAGATACTATTGTATTATGATGAGTGACTTGCTCTTTCCACTTGTGTCTCCATCACTTCACTTCTGAGTTTTATAATGTATTTCGGCCATCGTAGCATCAATCTCTGACCTCACACATTAGCGGGCATCTGTTACATCATAATCTTCCACCCTATGAGCATCAACATTCTTTGGCCTGTAGGATCCATTTCACTAACTCAGATTCATTTTATATCCTTCAAACATATTTTTCCTCATTTTTCCTCTGACCCACTTGTTGCATCATTATAGAAAGCGTACCTGCGAGTTTCATCACTATAGCCCGCGAGTATCAAGTAAAATGGTAAAAATCACTAGTTTATTACTTTTTACTCCCAAAAAGCGGTCATTGGATGACCTTTGGCTCTCCATCTTCCCAAGTAACATCTCGATGTGTCCTTTCACTTACCTTTGAGAGGACTATATATTGAGCACATGCGGCTTATGGACGGGAGGAGAAAGAAGAGCAAGAGAACTCTAGTGGATTTTTGCCCTATCTTGAGTCTACACTCATTGATCCTTGTAGTTGTGAACCCTTTATGTTCACCTTCCAAAATCCTATCTAGTTTGAGTTTTCCATTCATGGAGGATTGAAGTGGTGGAGGCACAAGTGGATTGATCCAGATCTTGGTTCAAATTGGTTGTCGGCAAGAGGTCGTATCATTTTGTACTTCTTCTTGTTTATTAATAGAAATACTCATATTCTCGTCCATTAATGTTGTAAATGTTGTTTATCTTACATTGGGTTTCATGTACTTGTTATATCATGGACCATTGTTGTTTATGATGTTAATGCCATTTATATATTATATGTACTTGTTGTATATTGGCTGTCAAGACTAATTTGCAGATTCAAGTGCACGGATTGGAAAATCTCCAACGAGGATCTACATCAAAAGTTTGGATCGAGGTTGGTTATCTTCTTCATTATCTTATCATTGTCATTTATATAGCATAGTTATGAGAATTGCGTTGATTTCTGGTAGTCATTTGTCTGTTGTGGTATACCCCAAGCCATAGTGAGTTTTCTCCAACACATGTAATTCCTCCATTGCTTGAGAGCTTGCACAATGGAGTACAATTATTTTTCGTATGTCGAATATCTTCTAACAGTGTCGTTAAAAGTTTCTGAATGAAAAGCGAATGGGTGACCAGACTTAGTGATCACTGCGCCCAAGGCATAGTTCGATGCATGTGTCTCAATATCAAAGGGCTGACGCAAATCAGGTAACACAAGTACTGGTGCAGTGCAGAGCTTGTGCTTGAGTTGTTCAAAAGCTGCTTGTTGTGTCAGTGTCCATTTGAAGACATTTTTACCACTTCCTTTCCTCAACTGATTCAAGGGTCGGGCTATGTCACTGAAGTCGAGTATGAATCGTGGATAGAAATTCGCCAAACCAAGAAAAATTCTTAGTTATTGAATGCTGTGAGGAATGGGCCAATCTTTGAGGATTTGTACTTTATCTGGGTCGACATGAATTCCTGTAGAGTCGATTACAAACCCCAAATATTTGATGTTGTTCATCGCAAAGGAACATTTTTCCATGCTCAAGTAGAGTCGATGTTGTTGGAGAGTGTCAAGGACTTGCTGAAGTTGTCTGACATGTTCTTCTGATCACCTGAAAATCAATATTTCGTGAAGATAGACAATGATCCATTTTCCGATGAAAGGTAGAAGAATGTTATCCATGTGTCGCATAAATGTCGCAGGTGCATTGGTTAAGCTGAAAGGCATGACTAACCATTCAAACAATCCTTCCTTGGTCTTGAAAGCAGTTTTCCATACATCTAAGGGATCGATTGGAATATGATGATATCTCAACTTGAGTTCAAGCCGACTAAATAACTTAGCACCTTTCAAATAGTCGATGAGCTTGTCTATCCACGGCAGAGGGTACCAATTCTTCACCGATATTTTGTTGAGTTCCCTGTAGTCATTGCACATGTGCCAAGTCCCTTCTTTCTTTGGAACGAGGACGATCGGACTTTCACAAGGGGAGGAGTTGGGTCGGATATGACCTTTGTCAATCAAATCTTGTATTTGTCTGCGAATCTCTTCATTTTTTAGAATGGATCTTCTGTAGACAGATGCATTAGGAAAAGAAGAACTAGGAACAAGTTCAATAGAGTGTTTTACCTGTAAATGTAGAGGTACTCCGTCTGGAACTTGAAATAGCTTTTGGTACTCATCAAGAATATTGTCGATCTCCTGCTTCTATCGAGAGTTGCACTGGTCGGTGACTCAACTTGTCACTGTAGTCTTCCTAGAATGTTGTGGCTATATCATAAGCAATGAGAATGTCTAAGCATGATTGATGAGCTTCTTTGTCTATTTATAAGATACATTACAACTTTTGGTGTAGGTCATTTTTCTGGTATGTCTTACCGTTGATTTCAAATTTTGACAATCATCATATGCGGTCGTGAGTGGTAACTTCCATGGAGATCCCATAGGTAAGGCTTCCCAAACAAGGTGTCGGCTACAGAGAGAGGTGCCACGTCACAAATTAATTCATCTTCAAAAGGATTTATGAAGTATGTGAGCTTGCATTATCGGGTGATCCTTAGCTCTTGTTTCATCCTTCATCCAACCAATGTTGTAAGGCTGAGGATGCAGAGTGGTCACAAGACCTAGTTTCTTCATAAATTCTTCAGAAACAAATTTCTTTTGGATCCCATTGTCCACAATGAAATGCAATGGATTGTTCTAAACCCATATCCATGTATGGAACAGACACTCTCGTTCCTCCTCGTCGAAGATATTCGAGGCTCTTGGATTTGTCAATGTCAAAAGAGTCATTGATTCTAGGTCGGATTCTACCACAGTCTTGTCGAACACGTCGGATGTCGACACTTTTTCAAAAAAGGTCTTCCGAACTTTGAATTCATACGTATCATGCCAAGATGAGTGATGGTAGTCGAACCATTTCCCAGTCGGTTGCTTGTTGCGTTCCTTTTTGTGAAAAGGATTTTTGTCATGATCTGGCTTTGGCAGAGTCGGCTGAGAATATTTTGACTTGTCGAAGTCGGTTGGTGCCTTCTTGTCAGGTGGTCGTCCTAATGTCGGCTTTATCGTGAAGCGCGTTTTTCCCTTCTTCTTGTTTTCAAGTTTGTTGGCATTGTGGAATGCATCCGCAAGCATATTGACGGTCAGAAACTCTATCTCCTGCTGAATTTACTGGGATAATCCATTGATGTACTTCAGAACAAGCAATTTTTGCTCTTTTTGAACGCCAAGTTTATCCATGAGTCAATAGAACTCATTGGTGTAGCTTTGTATGGAATGGTCTTTCCATTGCCTTAGTTGCTGCAAATTCTTATACTGTTGCTCAGGGTACCTCGACAGGTAAAACTCCTTTCGGATGTGTTCGACGAATTTATCCCATGTGTCGATGGGGTCTTCGCTTTTCTCCATCTTTGTCGAAATATTCTCCCACTAGAAGTGCACAAATGATGACATCTTTAAGGATGCAATGGTGATCTTGTCAGCTTCTGAGAGTTGATTCACAGAGTAATAGGACTCCAATTGTTGAACCCAATTGTCGACGGATTCCATGTAAATATTTCCTTCTATATTCGGTATGTCCAAATTCATTTTCACTTTGAAGGGGCTAATTTTGTCAGAGTGGGTTCTTGTCAGAAATGCTCCTGATGTCGAAGCAAATCATGTCAGAATCTCATTGAACTGGGTGAACATCTCAGTTCATTGTCGAGCCATCACTTGCTCTATGAGCTGTTGTGTCTCGTCGATTGCATGTATTTCACTTGTTTCTTCTGCCATCTCTAGAAATAGTGTCTTCTTGGATTTGTTGAGTCTCTAAGCGAGTTTGAACCGGAATAAGTCAGGTAACTTCGATGGAAGTGTCTACCCAAAACTAAAGCACGAACAAAGATGATGCGCTCTGACGAAGCTATGAATAAACTCTGAGTAAGCTTTGATACCAATGATCCACTCAGGGCCAGGAAGCAAGAGGGGGGACAAAAGTTCGACTGAATGAGTCGGCTCTGTTATGATGGAAGCATAAGAAATAGCATAAGCAAGCAGGATTACACTGCGCAGATAAACACAAATACACACAAACAATATGCATTAATGCGAACTGATCTTCTCTATTACTAGATATAAAGATCCAAACTGATAAGATGTATGTTACAATAGCTTAAACGCTTATATAAAGAGTTCTGAGATGCTTGGGTGCCTTCCCGTTACGTTCAATTACAAAGAAGTTATAACGGTTTGACATTTCAACCATTACAATCGACTGGAAGATAGAGAGACATTATGTCGAAGTTTGACAGTCGCAAGTTGATGTTGCGCAAGTCGCAGGTCAATGATGCATGTCAACATTATGAAAATGTGAGGTCGCTGAATGTGTCGAAGTCGTGGACTTTTCGAAGTCATGTCGAAGTTTAAACTTGTCAAAGTTGTGTCGACGTCGACAATTTGTCGCAGTAGATGTCAGCATTCAACAACAATACCAACTGCGATATGGATCACTCTATTTGTGAAAGCTTCCATTTGCACCCTAAGACCAGACTTCAAGACTAGGAGCTAGATCAACTAGGAGTAGTGAGGACAACCATCCATAAGAGAGGTAGGATTTCTACTTCTTTTTGTTTCCTTCTGCTCTAATTGCTTGTGTGTGAGTTAGGTCTAGGGAGATGTTAGTGTCAACTTGTTTTCTTTCTATCTTGGATTGAAGGATTCTCAATCCAAGGGAAATTTAACATGTTCATGGGGGAAATATTCACAACAAAAATTGGCGACTTCACTAGGGACTTCTCCCTAGTGCTTTCTATCCCTTTATCTCCTTGATTATTACTTGATCTCTTCAAGTTGGTGTGTTTTCTTTTGAACTCTACACTTCCCTCGTAATCATTGGGAATTTTCATGAGCCAATAACCTGATCCCTTCTCGGATCTAAGCAAGATCAACCTTTTTAGTATCTTTCTTAGACTCCATCCCTCCCCTATAAATGGATACAGAGAAATAATTCTCATGCACTTAAAATCAATTAATGCACTTAATAAAGTCAATTAGACATTTTTTTAGCACACCCACAACAGTTTAGGGATAGAGCCTTTGTACTAGGAGAAAGTGAGTAAATTGTCCAAGGATACTAAATGAGACCATAGAATACTAGAGAGTGAAAAATCCAATAATATCAATTGACGTAGTTGGAGAGCTATTATCATGCATGATTCAAACACGAGGTCAAGCGAAGCGATCGATTGAGATTTCCCCACTTCATTCGCCTAGTGGGGATATTGCAAGTTTTGGGTTTTAAAGAACTGGTAGATCCTCCGGGTGTCGCCTTTTTCTTCTTAGTTTTGGGTCATGTATGTGTGTCTAGCATTCGCGTTCCCATTTGCTAGTCTTGACTATCGATTGTACCCACTTGGTCGTACGTTGTGAATTGGTAAACATAGTAACCTCTCCTAGGATTCGACACATGTGACTATAAGGGGGATTCCTTTTGCAAAGAATATTCCTTATGGTATCTTACGGTACCTATGACAGACATTCAATCTCTGCTTTAGAAATCTGAGAGGGTACTTGGTATTTTCCTACAGGAACTTACTTGCACCTTGGGGGATTGATCCAGGAATATTATTGTAACTATGACTTGTATCTTCACTAACAACTTGATATCCCATATTCATATTATCCCTTTTTCCACTATTTGCTTATTTAATTGCCTTTAGTTCTTTTTTAGGGGTGTGTTCCTCCCACATTCGTAGTTAGCCTTAGGAATCGTTATTATTATTATATTTTCATCATGGTCGACCAAGCTCTACGAAGATCTTGTATAATGCAAGCGTTGGACCCCAAGGAGCAAGATCCTCCACCTCAACAAGATCCACATAAGTCTTCCAGTGAATGAATCATCAATGAAGAAATTCCTTCTTAAGTTGGAAGCGTAGATCCCCTGAATGATCAACTCGAAGGGGAATTTGAAACCATTAATCCTAAGGCCCTATCCTTCCCACAAATCCCCCTTTAACTAATACTTCTGACCACCAATACTTGTAGAGTTACCGTCTTCAAGTTATTTTGATGTGTTTTCATCCTATTGTTTTCCACCCAATACACACAATAGGTGATCTTCAAATATGGACATGACACCAATTAACCCCTCAGATGGGTTTGTGGTATCCCCCACTCTATCTACCTCCATTGTGGTTGATCTTGTGATAGCCACTTTGTCTCATACCACCACTACTAGTGCTTCTCCTTTATGGCGAATGTCCTTGGCCCAGGTCATCCCCTAGCTACGTCAGATGAGTGTGACTTCACCACACATCTCATTGCAACCACCTATGAACATGAATCCTCCCGCATTGGGACCAGGTTACCTTCCCACTACTAGATACATTCATATTCTTACAGCAAACTATTTTCTTGGTCAACATTCCCCCCCCGAGTCAAGTGGTCCACAATGATGTTCCCTCGAGTCCTACGACAAGTGGATAGGTTTTTCCCCTCCCCACTTAAGTAGGTAACACGATGGAGGTCACACAAAATACTCCACCATTACCTACACCTTTTCAAATAGGGACCTCTTCCATGCCTTTCATTGGGGGGGGAACCCACGCTATGGGGAAACCATTACCATGGGGCCAACAACTTGTTTTGGGTCAATAACTTACTAGAAACCAGCCACCGACTGGAGGGCATGTCAGTTAGGAAGGTCCCTCTGCTCCCATCACTTATAACCCCCATGCAAGATTACCATATCTGAGACTATCAATTCTATAGGGGGTCATCCAAATCCGGAAGGCATCCCTCTGCAAGGAGTTTTACCCCCCAAACCTACTATAAGGGAGGACCATCTAGATTTAACATGCCATCGCAACCATCTTATGGTCCTACTGTTATTCCTATGCCACATCAATATTACCAGTATCCACAATCCAACCGACAACTCCCTTTCTTGGCTACATTAGATTTTCTTCATTTGACATGCTTGACTAATGATCGCATTCAACATGCCCCACACTGGACACCAATCCCTACCAAACTACCCTTAGACATCCTGAAATTTGATAGGAAACTTGGAGAAGATACCAATAACCATGTAACGACCTTCCATCTATGGTGTTCTTCTAACTCCTTGATGGATGATTCCATTTGTTTAAGGATTTACGAGTGAACCATTATTGGTTCATCAAAAATTTGGTATATCGAGCTTCCACGAAATTTATTTGGTGATTTCAATTCTATCACCATGGAATGTTTGACTCCTTTTCAATTAGCAATCTAGTTTGAGACCGGTAAAGAGATGTTAACCTCGCTTAGGAAATCCACATCCACTCATATATCTAATCATATTCACGAGTGTAGGAAACGACAAATGTTGATAAAAGCCTCATGTCACCAGAGCCAAAAGTCTCAACTTGTCTTTACTTGATAACAAAATGCAAACTTCTAACTTGAGAGAAGCTCCTAAGGTCGGGATTCATTGGACCCTCAATTTGTGTCATGTGTCGAGCTACCCCAAAAACCTTAAACCATCCTCTAAAATATTTCCCCCTTGCTATCTCCTTATGGGATAGGGGATCTACTACTTTCAGGCAAACCTATCACTGTTATGACTCCATCTACCAAACCTTAGCTCTTTAGCGCCCTCTCCCTTTCAAGAATCCTCTCCTAATAGGGCCTAGCATATTTTCCCCAAATTCCTACTCTGGACAATTTGGAAGGAACATAACTGCCCCATATTCAAAGATATATCCTTCCCAATTGATTCAATTTGGATTAATACCAGGAAATCCATCCAGGAAACACTTCAACCTAAAACTTGGAAGGAAAAGGACTTGGACTGTTCAGACCAGGAATGCCTCATTCTTCAAGCCTAGAATATTGAGTTTTGGGTAACTCACACCCCAGAATCTAGCTCTAATCCTCTTCTTAGTAACCCTATTCAATGGTCTCCACCATCACCCTTTGTCAAATTAAACTTTGACAGTTCTTCTAAAGGAAATCCCAAAGCCATGGTTATTGGTGGGATTTTCAAGTACAGTTTAGGGAACATTCTTTGGACCTATGTGGACTACATTGCCACCAACTCAAACAATGTAACAAAACTCCAAGAAATGATTAGGGGACTCCTTATAGCTATTGAGAATGGCTTGAACACCCTTATCCTAGAAGGAGATTCAAAAATTATGACCCACTTGTTCAAAAAGATCCAACATGGCACACAATTTTTCAAATTGTCAACTAATTGGTGCCTCAAATCTTTCCTTGAGCAACTTACCCCCGTGATCGTTCAATTTGACACTCTCACTACCCAACATGTCTGAAGAAATACCAACAAAGTAGTGGACTGTTTATCCAATGCAAGTGCAGAGCCCCCTGGACTACAACTAAGTGCTTCCTGGGAAGACATGCCCTCATCATCTATGCGTGAACAATGCTAGCTTTTAGAAACTAAGGACATGCACATCCCACGTAGGGTGCTTACCCCTGACATACACTACAATGATCCCATGGCTCCTGGTGACATGAGGTGACACACCTCTCCTCATGATGACAGCTTCTCCATGAGCGATACAGATAGCCCCATACCATGCATTATCTCCTGCACAAATGATGAATCGTTCCACCTTACATCTCGTACACAACCATTTATTTCTGGAAATGGTTCAAAGGTTTGATAAGCTATCCCATTGAATGATCTAGCAGCAATCTCTCCATCACCTTGGATTTTCTCACCATGATAATGATCGTAATGGGAAATTATAGCACACATTTTGAATTTGAATTTTGGTATATGAGAGGCCAGCTCTCCCACATTTCCTCCAACAAGCTCCATGGCATTGTAACTATCCAAGAGAGAGCAAGGTCCACGATTGATATGTTTATGCCAAGGAAAGGAATTGATTCTAGTGTTTGGTTCTTGATGGCCAGTCACAGTAAGGGTAAAAATGGTGGATCCCCTAAGGCCCCAACTACAATCACTTCACATATGAGATGGGTCGTTTATTTAGCATGGACATACAAATGTGAGATACTTGAGAATGTACAAAATACCATTGACAAGGCAGATGTAGAGGCTCGGTTTGAACGCACGTTAATCCCTAACGAAGAAATGCATTTGGAGTTCGAGAGATATATAGAAGACCCGGGAAATACCAGATCATGTGTCTCTCTCTTTCAATGCATGGTGAACAAACTATGGACTCACAAGTACCTAATTGGCAAGGTGCTCATCGAATGAGGGGAGGCCTCTAATGAAATATTGTTGTAATAAGACGCCATGTAGAATTAATTGGACAACTTGATAGAAAAAAATTAAGGAATAGAGTGAGTCGTAAAGCTAATAACCCGTTGGAATGGGTATCGACACTAGCATCCACCCTCACTTTGGTTGTTCACCTAACTCTCCGGTAACCATCCGCTCCGAAGATTCTGATGACTACCCTTAGCAACGGTTTTTTTCTTGTCTTTTATATTGTATCTCTGTTAGGAAATGTTATCTAAATAATTCCATATGTATAGACTGGTTTTGTATGTCTGCTTAGTTTAGATTTATCATCATAAACTCTGCTACTTGGTTCTATGGTTTGCCTTCCCTTCGGGGCAAATACCTATGGGCTACTTTTTAATTGTTCTCACTACAGATTAATGCTTTGTTTTCCGATCAAGAGGGCCATTAATTGTAAATGTTGATGACCATGGCTTTCTATGATTGCAATCTTTTTTTAGACAATGAAATGTTCCTATCTCTTAGCTAGAAAAGCATACATAAAAGGTTTATGCTCAAAAAATTATACGCAATTTTTTATAGAACATCCTGAAATATTTATTAATTTAAATGGTACATGATTAAGTTTTTGCTTTTATCTACATTAAGAATGAAATATTTATATTCTACGTTAATCCATAATTAATAATATAAAATTAGATATTTACATTTTATATTAATTAAAAGACTAAAAACAATAATTTTTTAAAACACACATCTAAACTGGCCAATTTACTGATATTGTTAAATTGAATATGACAAATACCCACCTAAAATATGGAAGTGCACATGACAACAATATCATTAGTGCATACCAAATTTCATTTAAATTCGGGTTTATACGTTATCCAAAGGTGAAGCTTGTGATGCATATTCATTGTTTCGTTATGTGATTTATCCAAGTATTATATATATATGAATTATATAAAAGTCAACATTCAAATATGTGACTGTGCATAGTAATATTTTATATTTCTTAATAATCACGACTTCAAGATTAGTTGACTATCTTTGTCCAATTAATCGTTAATGCAAGTGCATATGACAAATGTAAACATAAAATAATGGAAGTGAATAAGGCAAACGTATAGATAATAAATGGAAGTGTATGGGAGCAAAGAAATTTAAAGGTGGGTAGTTTAGTATGCAAGTTATGAGGTGATTTAATAGGTATTAATATTGAATTGAATTTGAACTTTTAAGTTAATATAGATGAGATTAGGTATAATTTTCAAATGATTTTAATAATGTAATGGAAAAGTTCAATTAAGTTGAAGAATATTTATAAGCAACATCCAAAATAAAAGAAACAAAATATTGTTATATGACCGGAGATTCATGATTACAAAGCTTAAGTTAAGTTTCAAGTTTTATGTTTACAGTTTAAATTTATATTATTTGTTGTAACTTGAGATATGCGGAGATTCATGATTACAAAGCTTAAGTTAAGTTTCAAGTTTTATGTTTAGAGTTTAAATTTATATTATTTGTTGTAACTTGAGATATGTATTTTTTTTGTTGAATTTTGGTTGTTATTGATGTCAACTTATGTCAAAGAAGATGTCAATTGATTCAGTTTGAGTCATTGATCTCAACTAATGTCAAAGTGGATGCAATATTCCTATGGCAGTTTGAAGAAGTATATGGAAGCCACTTTGAAGAAGAATATTCGCAAGCAAGATGAATAAGTATATGGATGCCATTATGAAGAAGTATATCCTGAAGTGCATCCAGTCTAAAGAAGTTTGTCCAGAGGTACATCGTGCATATCTAGTTGAAGAAGTACGTAAGGAATACATCCAGTATATGTGGTGCATGAGCAGGTCTCAAGTCTATCCAATCACAGTCCTTCAAGGTACAAACTAAAGTGTTGATTGGACAAGAATCGGGAGTGCGCAAGCAACATGGAACAAGAAATGGTTGAACAGTTATGCAAATCCTGAAAGCATGCAAGTCTCACCAATTGGAGGAAGCTTTCAATTGAGGAAGCACACACAAGTACCAAGAAGGGTGTGGCGGTTGAAGTTATCATATGCGCAAATTCCACAGGAAATGGTACATCAAGGGTGCAAGACCACACTGCAAGGGTTAAAGTACCACTATGTCAAGGACCATGTATGCGCAAGTTCCACAATGCAATGGTACATCAAGAGCATAAGACTACCCCAGGAGGGTTAAAGTCCCGCCAATTCAAAGACCATGTATGCGCAAGACTCAAAAGAGAGGACACCTCAGTGAAGCAGAACATGACATGTGGTAGAAGCATAAACTGTGAAGCAAAGAAGAAGGAAATCCACAACCAACTTGTGGACATACAATCCATACAGGACATGTATAAATAAGAAAGCAAGTTGTAGATTTGGAGTAAGCTTGATAGAAAGTATGAAGATCTTGTAAGTGGAAGATACATATTTATATTTGGGGCATCAAGGGCTCGTGGAAATAGAACAATATGATCTAGTAGATAGTCGAGTGCGTACAAGCATAGGAATAGTATAGTTGATGGTGTGCAGAATGATATTGTAGATATGGGATGATTGCGTGAAGACAGAAATAAAGAATGCAGAAGATGCGCAAGTGCGTGAGGATCGAATGACAGTATTGCAGACAACATGCAAGCAGTCATAGATGTTTGGAAGCACATAGAAATAGATCTGAATTACATCAGAAGATGCACAGAGTGAAGAAATTGAACTGACGCACGAAGACTAAGTTGAAGTGTGCAAAGTAAGGAATTTCATCAAATGTACAACGATAGAGTTGCAATAGAATCAAGGATGTGAGTCATGATGAGGATGATTTGAGACAAGTGTGTTAAACCAAAAGTTTGAATCATTTGATGTACAGAAGGTTGCAAATTTTCTGAAGACTATAGAACCTAAATAGAATAGCCACATCAGAGAAGGTGCGCAGTTCCATCTGATACTAGTGCACAATATCAGAACAACAAGCTATCATTTTACGCATAGTATCAGTTGAAAGTGTAGTTGCACAATAGTAGAATGGAATATTGAATATTGGCGTAGACCGTAGCAGATGAATCAGCACATAGTATATCAAGTGCGATTTCATTTGAAGTGAAGTGAAGTGTTGATGTTGAAGTGAAGTGTTTATGTCAAAGTGAAGGGTTCAAGTTGAGTGAAGGATTGTATGCAACACAATAACAACAATTCTACTGCATACAGAAGGTGCACATAGCAGAACGAACATCAGAAGATCAAAAATGTGTGCATATCAAAAGTACAATAGAGTAACATCCTATTCTGATATATCTAGGCAGTAGGACGGGGCAAGGAGCAAGGGTTCGCAGTCTCCTTCCAGTTGGTGCTGGAGAACACAGGGAGTTGTAGCTTCCTCCAGGTTGGTTCCTCCTTCCACTTGGTGCTAGTAAACACAGGAATTCAGTGTTTCCTCGAATGTAATATTTTCATTATAGAAGAGCATTTTGTGGTTTTCTCCCATTTGGGTTTCCACGTAAAAATTATTTGTTATATGTTTTGTCTCTTGTGTTTTGGTGCATATGTGAATGAATGTTTTATTTATGATGAATGCATAATTGAAGATCAAGATTAAGTTCAGACTAATCTATTAAAAAAGTTAAAAATTGTTCATAATTACGCTAATACTGACTCACCCTCCTCTCTCAGTATTAAATATATTCCAACAATTGGTATCAAAGAGGGTGTCTTTAGTAATAGCTTAACAACTGGAATATAGATCCCTGCGTAGAATTAAACTAATCCTTGTTGAAGGTATGGATTCAAAATATGAAGAAATGACTGAAGTAGAATTCGAAGGAGAACTGGTCAATGTTATGGATGAATCAAGAAAAATTCAAGGAATAAAAGTAAGCATCTGCAGGATTCACTTCTAAGATTGGAGATAGATACCAATGGCAAGTTGAAATTGAGAGAAGAAAAGTGTGAAAAACTGAAAGCTAAAATTGTCTCTCGGAGAGAAGAACTACAAAAGGTAAGATGTCAATTAGAGAATGAACATAAAGTCAGAAACAACACCATTGAAGAATCACACTTCGTGAATATCTACGCAGATGCTCTCAAGACTCTATTCTCAAGCTTTAATCAAAAGGTTGAAGAAGAGAACATGTAGCCAATTCTTATGCAAACTGAGTTTGCGCAATTTAGGAGAGGTTATCCAATCGGGTATCAAAATCTCTTTCTGGGAAATTGTTACTACTGTCACAATTTTGGTCATAAAGAAATAAATTGTAGATCATGTTCACTTCCATATGCTAGGAGGAATATCTTTTGTAATCAAATGAACCCCAAACATAACAGCATCAGGAAAATAGTTGAGACCCCAAGAGAAGATCTCAATCCCTTCAACATTTTGAGCTTAGATGATGATTGTGGTAAATGTCACAATCATGATCAGATAGTCAGAACTGTGAAAATCAGTTGCCACCTTGCGTATACCATATAATTAGCTTAAGATCAGAAGTATCAGGTCTATCGGGAAGCCTGTAGCCTAGCTTTACATGCACAAAATAGAAAGGGGCAATGGTTTCTCTAAGCATATGACAGGAGACAAAAATAATTTTCTAAATTATAGAGAAGAAAAGGGAGGTAGTGTCTACTTTGGGGATAATTGCTGGACCAAAATCTTAGGTAAAAGATTAGCAAGTTTAGGAAACAAAAGGACCAAGGCAGAAAATGTCTTACTAGTAGAAAACATGAAACACAATATTCTAAGTGTTAGTCAGATGTGACATCAAGGACACACACTTAATTTTGACTCAAAAACATGCAAAATCATAAATAGAGATGTTTCAGACAAAGTAGTATCAACATCCTCCAGACCTCCTAATAATGTTTATATCTTGGATGAGGAAAATGAAGAAACATGCTACATGGAATAGACCAATGAAAGTTGGCTCTCGCATAGATTACCGGGACACATCAATTTTGACTATATGGTAAGAATTAGTAGGAAACAAGTTGTGACAGACATTCCAAGAATTACTAAGCCATCAAACTTGTTCTTCAAATACTATGTGCACGAAAAGCAAGCAAGGATTACATTCAAGACAAAAGAGTATACTAATTCAAAACCTTTGGAAATGGTTCATTAAGATATTTGTGGTCCAACAAGAACCAAACAGATGAATGGTTAATCTTACTTTCTTCCTTTCATTGATGATTACACCATAATGGCATGGGTGTTTTTTCTGGAAAAAAAAATCTGAAACATTTGAATGTTTCAAAACTTTTGAAGAAGTGGTTGAAAATGAAATTGAATTAAGAAGAAATTGTTTGATATCTAATAATGGAGGAGAATATACTTCAAACAAGTTTGACAAATTTGTGATAAACATGGAATCAAAAGAAAATTTTCAGCATCCAGAACTCCACAACAAAATAGAGTGGCAGAAAGAAAAAACTGAAATGTACAAGAAATGGCCAGAACAATGTTGAACAATTCAAAGTTATCAAATATGTTACAATGTTGAATGATTAAAAGTTACCAGATATGTTTTGGACACATGCCATTCATACATCTGTCCACATTATCAACAGATGTGAGATCAGGACAAATAGTTGTGCAACACCGTATGAACTCTGGAAATGAAGACTAGCTACAGTTAATCATTTCAAGATATTTGGAATCAAATGCTACATCAAAATAAATGATGAAAATCTTGGAAAATTTGAATCCAAATCAGATGAAGGAATTTTTCTCGGTTATGCCACCAGAAGCAAAGCTTATAAATTCTATAATATGCGACTTCGAAAGATAGTTGAAAGACCAAACATCGGAGTTGATGAAGTACTTACTCATAGAAGAATAGAAAAAGATGATGATCTACCTATGCTAGAATAGTCATATGAGGAACTTCCATAAAATAAAGAAGAAGAAGCACCACGGGAGGTAATATATCAGTGCGAGTTGGAAGATGGAAGGGGGGATACAAAGGCTCCCTCCAAGTATGTCCAAAAGAATCATTTAAAAGACTTGAGTATTGGGGACTAAAGTGTTGGGGTAAGAACTAGAAGAAGCCTAAGCGATTCAACTGACTAATTTCATTTTTTTTTGTTATCTCAAATAGGACCAGAAGGTTTGGAAGAAGCTAGAACACATGAAAGTTGGATGAACATTGAATCCCATGAATGAATAATTAGATTAAGTTGAAAAGACTAAGACCTAGGAACTTGTTCCAAGACCCAAGAATAAGAATGTTATTTGCACAAAATGGGTATTCAGAAACAAACTGAATGAAGAGGCACATGTTTTCAAAAATAAGGCAAGACTAGTTTGTAATGTTATGCACATATTGAGGGAATAGACTTTGAATAAAATTTTGCTCATGTTGCGTGAATGGAGGCCATCAGACCATAGATAATTTTAAGGACCCATACTTTTTTAAAAGTGTATAAACCTTGGCGAATCTTACCAATTCTTAAAATTTCAATTATAAAATATTTGGCGATATCTTTCTAAAATTATTTCAATTTCTAAGGATTTTATATAGTTTATATAATATTTTGGCTATTTTTAGAGTGAAAAAATTTTACCCCATCAAAATTGGGCGAAATGGGGCTTCAAAAAATGCAAATTGGCGAATATTTTTTTGGAAAAAAACATGGAAAAATAGCCCATGGGCTAAATTTCGCCCCTAAAATTATCCTTGCATCAGACTATTCTTGGCCTATGCTTGCGCAAAAAATGTCAAAGTATATCAAATGAATGTGAAATCAGCATTTCTAAATGGATATTTTGAAGAAGAAGTTTACATTGAACAACCAGATGGGTTTTCACTTCCAGACAACAAAGATAATGTTTACAAACTCAAGAAATCCTTATATGGACTTAAACGGGCTTTGAGGGCTTGGTATTGAAGATTGGACAAATATCTACAACAACAAGGTTTCAGAAGAGGTAGTGTAGACAACAATCTTTATATAAAAATTAAGAATGAAAAAATCATAGTTGTTGATGTATACGTAGATGACATTATTTTTGGAAGCAATGATGACAAAATGAGCCAGCAATTTTCCAAGGATATGCAGAAGGAATTAGAAATGTCGATGCTTGGTGAACTATCCATTTTCCTTGGTTGCAGATATCTCAATTGAATAATGGAATTTTCATCTCTCAATCTAAGTATGTGAAGGATATGTTGAAGAAATTCAACATGGAGGACTCCAAGTCAGTTCGTATGCCCATGGTCACTAGGTGTAGTTGAGTAAAGAGGATGAAGTTGTGGAAGTTGATAAGAGACTTTACAGATATAGGATTGGATTCCTACTATATGTAACTACCACAAGACCAGATATCATGCAAGTTGTCGAACTTGTTGCAATATTTCAAGAAGCAACCAAGGAAACACATGTGCAAGTAGTCAAGAGAATCTTCAGGTATTTGAAAGGGACCATGAAATTTGGTTTGTGGTATCCATGAATCAAAGATCTAAAGTTAGTAGCATACAATGATGTAGACTGGGTAGGTAGTGTATATGATAGAAGAAGTACTAGGGGAGCTGCATTTTTCTTAGGAAATTGTCTTGTATCATGGTTCAACAAAAAACAACCATCAATCACACTATCTACAGCAAAAGCAAAATATATTGCAACAGTTTCCTATTGCACAATAGTCCTATGGATGAAAAAAACCTTGAAGGATCTGTAAGTAGGTATTGATCAGCCAATACAAATTTTATGCAATAATACAAGCATAGTCAGTATATCCAAGAATCTTGTTATGCACTGCAAAATGAAACACACTCCTATCAAGTATCACTTTGTGAGAGAGCAAGTTGCTGAAAAAATTGTCAAGCTAGAATATGTTGATACTAAAGAATAGATAACAGATATATTTACAAAACCTCTCCCACGAATTACGTTTGAATATCTCAAGGAAAAACTAGGTGTGATTCTCAATCCATAACATAATGAGAACCTAGACAAGGAGGCATGAATACTGCACAGATGGCACGCCGAGATGTTTGCATGAAGGCCTGTGCAAAGAAAGATGAAGTATTGTGACAGGAAGGACATCAAGATGTAGAGGTAAGATAGCACCTGTATAGGGGGAGCGCATCTAAGATGGTCATAAAAACAATATCCAGACTACAGGATATCAACGCAGAAAATTCAGCGAAAGGATGAAGCATGAAGATAGGGGGAGTTATCCCTGTAAGTAGATAAGTGAAGGCTAGTACAAAACAAAAGAAAGGTGAACCAATAATTGTGCAAGTAATGGCACCTCTTTTCCATTGATGTCAAAGGGGGAGAAAAATCATGAAGTTGAAGCATGCAGTAGCAAAGATGATCATTGAAGAGCATGAAGCTCATCAAGAAAAAAATAACAGAAAAAGCATGAAGCTGAAATAACATGAAGATGATCAGGGATAAATAGCACGTAGATGATCAAGTAAAGAATTTGATCATGAAGCCAAGTCATTACATGAACATACAACAATGAAATGAAGATGATCATGAAGCATGCAGCCTGTGTAGAATTAATAGAAAGCAGAAGACGCATGGACATCAGAATGCATAGAGGTAAAAGGTTCAAACTAGAAAAGAACTTAGGGGGAGTACACACAGGGGGAGTACTTCAACAAGCATAGATGAAGCACATAAATTCATAAGACAATTACGCATAGCTTCATAATGTGTTGACATCAATGCCAAAGGGGGATATTGTTGAACTTTGGTTTTCATTGATGTCAACTTATGTCAAAGAGGATGTCAACTAATGTCAAAGTGGATGCAGTATTCATATGGAAATTTGAAGAAGTATTGGGAAGCCACTTTGAAGAAGTATATGCACAAGAAAGATGGATAAATATATGGATGCCAATATGAAGAAGTATATACTGAAGTGCATCCAGTATGAAGAATTATGTCCATAGGTACATCATGCATATCCAGTTGAAGAAGTACATAAGGAATACATCCAGTATATGTGGTACATGAGCAGGTCTCAATTCCATCCAGTCATATTCCTTCAAGGTACAAACTAAAGCGTTTATTGGACAAGAATCGAGAGTGCACAAGTAGCATGGAACAAGAAATGGTTGAATAGTTATGCAAATCCCAAAAGTGCGCAAGTCTCACCAATCGGAGGAAGATTTTAGTTGAGGAAGCACACACAAGTACCAAGAAGGGTATAGTAGTTGAAGTTATCATATATGCAAATTACACAGGAAATGGTACATCAAGGGTACAAGACCACACCGCAAGGGTTAAAGTCCCACTATGTCAAGGACCATGTATGTGCAAGTTCCACAAGGCAATGGTACATCAAGAGCACAATACTACACTGCATGGGTTAAAGTCCCACCAAATCGAAGACCATGCATGCGCAAGACCCAGAAGAGAGGACACATCAGCGAAGAAGAACATGACATGTGGCAGAAGCATACACCATGAAGCAAAGAAGAAGGAAAGCCACAACCAACTTGTGGACACATAATCCATGCAAGACATGTATAAATAAGAAAGCAAGTTGGATATTTGGAGTAATTTTGATAGAAAGTATGAAGAGCTTTTAAGTTGGAGATGCAGATTTATATCTGGGGCATCAAGGGCTCACGGAACCATAATAGTATGATCTAGCAGAGAGATGAGTGCACACAAGAAGAGGAATGGTATAGTTTATGGTGTGTAGAATGATGTTGTAGATATGCTATGATTGCACGAAGACAGAAAGGCAGGATGCATAATATGCGCAAGTGCGTGAGGATCGAATGACAGTGTTGTAGACAGCACATGGACAGTCATAGATGTTTGGAAGCGTTCATAAATAGGTCGAAAGTACATTAGAATATGCACAAAGAGAAGAAGTTGATCTGACGTACGAAGACTAAGTTGAAGTGTGCAAAGTAAGGAAGTCCATCAGTTGCGCAAAGATAGAGTTGCAGCAAAATCAAGGATGTGCATCATGATGAGGATGATCTGAGACAAGTGCGTTAAACCGAAAGGAAGAATTATTTAATGCACAGAAGGTTGTAGATTGTATAAAGAAGATAACACCTAAATAGAACGGCCACATCACAAAAGGTGCGCAGTTCCATATGATACTAGTGCGCAATACCAGAACAACAAGCTCTCATTTGACGCATAGTACCTATTGAAAGTGCAATTGCACAATAGCATAACAGAATATTGAATATTGGCGTAGACTGCAGCAGGTGAAGCAGTACATAGTATATCAAGTGTGATGTCATTTGAAGTGAAGTGAAGTGTTGAAGTTGAAGTTGAGTGAAGCATTGTATGCTGCACAGTAACATCAATTCTACTGCATACAGAAGGTGTGCATAGTAGAAAGAACATCAGAATATCAGACGTGTGCACGCATCCAAAGTACAACAGAGTAACATCCTATTCTAATATATCTGGGCAGTAGGATGGGGCAAGGAGCAGGGGGTTGTAGCCTTCTTCTAGTTGGTGCTAGAGAACACGGTGAGTTGTATCTTACTTCAGGTCGGTTCCCGTAAAATCAGGGGGTCGGTGCCTCCTTCCAATTGGTGTTGGTAAACACAAGAAGTCGTTGCTTCCTCAAATGTAATATTTTCATTACAAAAGAGCATTTCGTGGTTTTATCCCGTTTGGGTTTCCACATAAAAATTCTGTGTGTTTTGTTTCTTGTGTTTTGGTGCATATGTGGATGAATTTTTTGTTTATGATGAATGCATAATTGAAGATCAATATTAATTTCATACTAATCTGCTAAATAATTTAAAAAATGTTCATAACTACGCTAATACTAATTCACCCCTCCCTCTCAGTATTAAATAGATTCCAACATTCTTGACCTTTGCAACCTCAAGGTGCATATCAAACTCAAGATTAGATGGGTTTTTATTAGTGATCTATGAAACCAATGTATTATTGAAATTTAATGTATCATTACATACATATACATAGGATTATTAAATCACCTTAACCTTATTTTCATCAATTTATAAAAGAAGATGAGCATTAATGTGGAATGAACTCTTGATATAGGAATATCCCATTGTAAGAAGGTAATATGTAACATCATATAGATTACAACTACAAACCATGATACCAAAACCACCAATGATATTGGTAATAGAGTGAGTGAAGATGACATAACATCAACCCGAGAACTAACAACCAAAACTAGCTTCTAGATTGCCAAAGATTTGTGTGTGGTTAATAACACTAGTTTGATATTTAGAGAAAACTTATGGAACCAAACAATTAAGTGGGAGATCATTTGTTATACTTCGTTTTTCCACTTACAGTCTTTATGTCTTGTTTTCATGGAAACTTTTCTCCCTAAGCAAGTTAGAACATAGTGTGTTGGTCTCTCAGTCTATACATCATCATGAGGACCTTTTATGTAATCCAAACTTTGAAATCCATCTCACACCCTGCTTCCTTAGGCCTTTGAAGGCAATTTTTCATGCCTTGTCAATTAGGAAGGGAGCTATTATTGTGCCCCTACAGCTTGGAATAACACAAAAATATCTTGATTTTCACGCCTTGCATTCTTTGCATAGTGTGAAACCCCCCCTTTATCGCATGTTTCATTCTCTTCAGGGTGCAAAAACGTTGGTTGGGAGTGGTTGTGTCATGTCCCCGGTCACCTCAGTGCCCTTTAGAGGAAATGGGGGATAACATTAGAACAAACTACTAGGTTTTTCTTCCAAATATTCAGCAACTCTACACTTTTACACAACTGCAACAACTTCTGTCCACAATCCGCAATCCGCAAGCCACAAGTCGGAAATTGGAAAGTCGAAATGCCAATTTCACAACATCGAATAAACACTCCTCTGACTTCCGCAATCCACAGTGTAGGAATTAGAAGTCATAACACCAAATATGTTGCTTCAGAGAAATACTCCTATGACTTCTACAATCCACAATCTACAGTGCGGGAATCAGAATTCGGAACACCAGATCCACAACATCATTGAATCACACCTCCGACATCTGCAATCCACGATGCAGGAGTCGGAAGTCGGAACCCCAAATTCCCCAACTCTGGGAAAATTACTTCTCTGACTTTGGCAATCCAAAATCCTCCTTGTAGGAGTCGGAAGTCGAAACACCCAAAAGAACAACTTCGAAGATTTACACCTCCGACTTCCGCAATCCGCAATGCGGAAGTCGGAAAGTCAGAATCCAAAATGCACAACTCCGGATAAATCACCCCTTTGACTTCCTCAATTCACAATCCACCTTGTGGAAGTCGGAAGTCGAAATTCCAAATACATAACTCCAAATAATTCATGCCTCCGACCTCTGCAATCCACAATCTGCAATGCGGGTTTGAAAAGTCGTAAGCCCAAATGCACAACTTCTCTCGCCGATATCTTCTTCATCCCAAGTCCATTTTTTTCAAACTTGGTGTGGTTGGAAATCTCTCGGCGAGCTCTATGCAACTACATGATCCTCAGCCACACCTGAGAACTCCGATTTTATCCTTCTTCCAGCCAAAGTGTTTCCCATACTTCATCCATGCCTCTTTACCATCCTGTAAAGAGCTCTGATCCACTCTGCCATGTCTCCTCCCTTCAATCCAAACCCTAATAAGGAACATGAACATAGCAGGAGGGTGTCTATTCCTCCCCCAAATCCATGATTGGACATTTTGAAAATTCTGGGCCTTTACAACACTTATCCCTATTCATCAAAGAACAAGTTCATATAAATAAAAACACATGGATGCATATACAGATTCAATTAAGCACAGTGGAATGAAACCTCATCCACACAGATATCTCTCATGCATTCAACATATCTTTCCCGGGAAGAATGATGAAACAAACTACAGAGAATTAGCCTTATTTTCATGCTATGCACAGGCCTATGTTGACTAACTTAAGATAATCATTTTATTCCCATTGACATGAAAAATTAAGCGTTTAGAACAAAAAATGAACATGATATAAATCACAGAGAACACTTATCTTTAAGATGAAATAACTGATCAACTGGCTATGGATTGCAACATTCCAACCCAACCATAGGTATCTTCCCATCTTGTATTCTTTCAGCACTCAGAGACCACCCCCGAGATAGGGATGTGTATCCACTAAGGAGAAACTATCAGGCTTACTCATAGCCATGGGCACAGTCATTCAGGGTCATCTAGCACACAACTGGCGCTGTCAAGCAAGTGGGGAGATAGGTTAGGAGGTTTATAATCCAAATGACTCAGCCAAAGAGCTATAGGCATATCTATTTGGATTCCTACAGTCCAAGTAACCCCATCACCTCTACTCTCAGCCTAAGTAAGGTCCCCTTCTCTAATGCATAGTCCCTCGGAAGCCCCTTTCCTCAGTGTTGACCTGGGAAGGTATGGATGGTCCCAACTGCTAAACCAAGGGTAAATGAGCCTTCACTAGCTTTACCATGAAGTATAACCCTCCCGGTCTCTCTTCCACTGCGATACTCTCTTAGATCTTCCTCAACGTTGGCCAAAAGGATATGTCCGCAACTGGTTATCGAGCTATTAGATCTGGTTCTCCCAATGGATTTTGAGCATCTCACACTCTGAGATTCACCCAATAGTTCAGGTCTAAGAATTCACCAACGGATTTCACTTCACACGTAGAATTATGGTCATCTTTTTCTTGGCAAATCGTGGCTTCCCTCTAAGTCGCGATTTTTTCTCCTTTTCTCCCACTCTAGGTCTGTGTAATGGGTCGAACTGATGCTCGCACGATCAAACACCACCTAGGGATGAGGAATGTGTCCTCCCAAGAGGTGGAGTGGCTTATGGGACAAGCAAAATAGAGCCCATACTCTTCCTTACGGATTTCAGGGCTTCCCACACTCCATCACTCTCACGAGTAGTTTTATGCAGTACTTCCTTACAGCAACATTAAATGACATCTAGGATATTCAAAGGGGTTCTCAAGGTGACATATGGAAGCCTAAGGTGCAATCCCACAACCCCCTCACCTATCCCTAGTGGATACACATAGCCCCATCATTTAGTTGCATCCATATCCATCCCCTTGGTATTTTATTACATGATATTCATTTACATGTTTTTACAATTTCCATGGCTTACTAGCACATGGATAGCACAATTTGAAATAAAAGGCTAAGAATTCACTATCGGGGCCTTGGCCTTGAGATCCAAGCTAGGAATCATACATCGCATGCATATACTATTTACAATAAACGCCAATATAGCCTAAGGGTCAAAATGGGGACATTACAATTCCTTCCCCCTTAGAATAACACCGTCCTCGGTGTTCCAATACTTAGGAATACACAGTTTACACATGTCCAAAATTCCCAAAAATGTAGTAGGTTTGTCCTGCATTTCATCTTTTAATTTGGGTTTTCAGGACCAAGTCTCTTGGCTTCCACAAGATGCTCCTGCTAACTTTGACCTTCCAACTACACATGTGGGCATTTCTCCACAACAGTCCTTTCCTTTTCTTTACCTTCTAGCTGATCCACAAGTCTGGAAACTTTGCGGCTACAATTCTTCTTGCTATCCTTTCCACTGCTGATAGATTTTGGTCTGTTGCCATGCTCAATGTGCACAGTTTCCCACACACTTTGCTTACTAGCAACATTTCTCTTGTAACAACTACAACCAATTGGTTTATTTTTCACCTGTGAAATTCATCATTGCAAGTTTTGTTAGGACAAACATAACATAAGCATTAAGATCATTCGATTACTTGCCCAATTGACATGGAAGTTCATGTTATGTCCATAAGAATTCAACACATTTCATGCTTGTCCAACATACAATGAACTCATTCATGTTCATCCTTTCACAGGGAATTAACTAATTCAACATTCACAATGTATTTCAGCCAAGATAAACACAATCATCTTTCAGCCATATCATGCATTCAACAATTTTTTATCTCTAAAATGCATCAATCAAACATGAAAGAGAAGAGTAAGAGTTTCCCCCTCTTAATATTGTTCCAATCCGGAGCCCCACCACCACTGTGGTTCCATGCTCCTTGGTCTCTTTCACTTTAAATGTGAATGCTTGACTCGTGTTTTCATTGTTTTGGTGATGACACTTGGTGTCTAAGGTTTTTCCAAGGATTCTAAACCAGAGAACCCTTCCCCATGGTTTCCTACATAACCTTTGGTTGCTAGGATCCACAAAAGTCAACTAGCACCATTTTCATTGCTACTCATACATAACTTTCTAGGGCAGTCACATGTCCACATGCATCTTTAGGATGCCTTCAAGATTCTTGCTTCCCGCAATGACCTGGGTTTCAACAAAGAAACAACAGTGTATCAGCTTGGTTATTATAAGACTTGTACATGAAATTTTTCATTATTTGGAATAAGAAATAGATGATAGTTAAATAGATATCTATATTGGACATCTTCACTTCATTCCATAGGTTCCTTCTTTGCTTTACAAGCCTTGGATCACATGTGGATACAATAACGAGTGTTTGGCCATCACACAGGCTTCTCCACAACATTCAATGCCCAACCAGTGCACCGACTGGATTTACCAAGCATTTATGGCGCCAAAACAGTCCCATACCTAGTTTTCCCTCTCCATTTCCTAGCTAGCACTTATGTCTGGGTCACAGGACAATGGAAGGAAATTGCACCATAACCAATTCCAAAGCAAGGGCTCTACTACAGAGTCATAGGCATCTCAATGGGTTCCAGGCAATATCAGCACCCACCTCACCTCCACTCACAACCTGAGTAAGGTCCCCTTATCTATTGCACGGTCCCTCGGGTGCCCCTTCCCTCAACATTTTCCTGGGTAGGTGCAGAAGGTCCTCATTGTTGAACTAATATATATTTTATGCCTTTACAAATATCGCCACAACATTCAAATAACTAATGCTAAGCCAGTACACTAACTGGGTTTATCAGGCATACAAAAACCATTTCCAAGCCAGTTCTCTGACTGGGTTTATTAGGAAATAAAACAAAAGAATACAATCCCATGGATCCTTCTCCTATGAAAACCAGTGGTTCCCTCCAGGAACTCCATAGTTAACTCACTTGAATGCAGGCTAGCATGGCCCCACAATACCCACTCACACAACACAAGGATGGTACCCCTTCTCTGCTACACAGTCCCTGAGGCATATCCATCCCTTCTAGTGCTCTTTAGTGTGACGGCAGAAAGGTTACCAATGCCCATACAATCCTCTTGAGTACCCATGCTCTTACTTGTTTTAATATCACTGCAGAGAGACAAGCACATGTACATAATTTTATAAGGTTTCCAAAACCCAAGCCACTCTTGGAATTTCCTTTTTGTTTTCATCTCTAGCAACCAACATCTGCCCCACTGGCATACTTTCACCCACCTTTCACCATCTCAACTCCATTACATAAAATCTTGCAGTTCACATGAGATATCATCAAGTTTTTTTAGCAAAATTAAAGCTAAAGCAATACAGGTTCCATCCCATTGCCATGAGATATTTATCATAATAATTTCATTTCAAAATTCTCAATTATGTTTCACACAAAAACTATATTTCAAAAACATGATTTAATTCTCATGATGTTTATCTCTTGCAGGTCATAACACATGGTCTTCCTGCATTGTGTCCTCCTGACACAATTCATACACAATCAACCAAACAGTCAATAATATTAATAATCAAATTCAATTATGAATTCTTACAATTATGTCCCCTACAGAATTTAGATTTATTTAACCATGGGTCCATGCTCATATTGTTTAGCTCTTGTAAGTGGTATCACTCTGTCTATTATGGTTGTATGCTATATACCATAACAGGAACATCCACCTACAACATGTCCTCTTGACACAATTTTGTATTAGCCAAACCATCATTAACAATTATTAACAACATTTCAAATCCGAAGTTTACAAAGCTGTTATTGATCTGTTCTGCACATAAATTAAATTTCGCAACCATGAGACCCTTCTCACAATTTCGGCTTTGGCACATGGTAGATTTCAGTCTTTACTATGGACTTACATACCTTGCCATACCCAAGACATTTCTACCCGAAATCTGAAATTTCAATCAGCCAACACTTTGTGAGTAATCATGCAAATAATAATTTCATTGTTACAAGAGTCACTAAAGTGATCTGAGAATTATAATATCCAATAATTCAAACACTATCAACTGTTATTATCTCAAAGACAATGAAATACATTTACTTATGTGCATCATTATCACAGTAAAATTGCAAGATACAATCACATTATATATACATGAATTCAAATAAAACTTTCAACATTCATGATTACAAAAATCATATCTATTCAATCAACTATGTCCTCCCAACAGAGCATCTTGGTATCCCATCAAACGTGACTACCTTCTTCATGCAATAATTTTCCTGCACCCATAGCAGAACATGAAATGATATTGGAATTTCCCACAATTCATCATTTCATCTATTATCTCATTGAAATGAACACATGACACAACCACGAATTCATGCAATGCATCTCAATATGTGCACCCACACATATGCAGAGACAATCCCAAAGTTTACATAAAATTTTAACATGCATTCACTTAATGCATAACCATAAGATTTACAAAATAATTTAATGTACATTTACTTAATGCAACCAATGCACTACAACATTGATCTAAAACATTTTGTGCCTACACAGGTTTCTTACCATGGTGAGTTGGACATCCTAGTCAATGCTTCAACACCATACCCAGCCATCTCCCCAATCACTTGGTTAACTATTTAGGTGCCTTCCTTCTTCACCCAAACACAACATCAGGATTTCACTCACTCCCTGCGTGTTGGCAAAGAGGTTTCATCCCAGATTAACACCAATAGGGAGTTCATGGTATACGAATTGAACACTGCAGGATTCATAACCCAACATCCTCATGGTCTCATGCATGGCATGCACTACCACAAGAAGACCGTAAGTCCTCACTTGCTTTGGCTATTAAACTCATAACCAACATACACACATGGCATGATACATTTTCATATGAATGCATTCTAAATTTTAAATAACCACATGGTATAAAGATGCTTTCTCTTACTACCACATACCTCACCATACCATGGCGGTATGGCATTCACACAATGCATTCAACCTTACATGCATACCATGTTATGATGATTAAAAATATGGTTGAAGGGATTCTTACCCATGATCTTTCAACACTTGTACAATTAGCATAAATAAAACATTACCCACATGGATCCCATTAACATCTTCGATGTTACCTTATCAATTTGGCCTCTTACCAAGGACTACACAGTCCTTCCACCAACCTCTCGATCATAGATTTGTTGCACCAAATTTTCTTCATAAGTTTGTTGGTCACATGCAACAACATCATGTACATTTTTAGCCATTCCCTTGTTGTGTTTGGTCCTACAACCAATAACAACACTAATAGTGATTATCAACCACAATGATTATCCCAAGTGGCTCACTGCATATGTAAAACCTCACTAGCTTTACCAACATGCAACATCATATACATGTATAAACATCTTCACATGCACTATGCCATATCTAGCAATATGCCCACTAGTGCATATTCACTTTATCCATCTAATCTCTTGCATTTTCGGCATTCCTATGCCATATTTTCTATACATAAAAATTGAAAATATAATCATATCAGCAAGAGAAGAGTTAAGGAATTCTCCCTTTCCAATCCCTCATCATAGCATGGAATTCTTCTTCCACATCATAGATGATCCAATTTCATGGCCTCTAGCAAGCACACAAGGAATACTTAGCTATGATTTTCTCACCAAGCAGCAATTCAATACATAAACTCATGTATAATATTCCTACATGCTATTTTCCAAGCATACAATTATTATGCTATAAAAAGAATTAGTTTAAGGTGAGAAATCTCCCTCTTTATCAACATTGTTATTTGGATATTATTCTCCAATTTTCAGTTGCAACCATCTTCTCATCCCTATGTAGCTTTCCTAGATCACTGCAATAGCCCTCATTGCACTAGGTTCACATGCTTGTAAACTCATACTTTGGCCCAAGTAGCCCCAATGTTGCAACCTTGGGCTCTGATACCATCTGTCACGTCCCTGATCACCTCAGTTCCCTTTGGAGGCGATGGGGGATAACCTTAGAACAACCTACTAATTTTTTTTTTCCAAAGATTCTGCAACTCTTCACTTTTACACAGTTGCAACAATTTTTGTCCACAATCCGTAACCCACAAGTCGCAAGTTGGAAGTCAAAAAGTCGAAATTCCAATTTCAAATCTTCGAAGAAATACTCCTCTGAATTCCGTAATCTACAATCCGCAGTGCGAGAATCGGAAGTCAGAACACCAAATATGTTGCGTTGGAGAAATACTCCTCTGTCTTCCGCAATCCTTAATATGCAGTGCGAGAATCAAAAGTCGGAATGCCAAATTCATAACATCGCTAAATCACACCTTTAAATTTTGCAATCCGCAATCCTCTATGCGGGAGTCGGAAGTCAGAACCCCAAATTGACCAACTACGAGAAAATTACTCCTCCGACTTCCATAATCCACAATCTTCCTTGCGGGAGTCATAAGTTGGAACACCCAAAAGAAAAGCTTCGAATATTTATGCCTCTGACTTCCGCAATCCGTAGTCCGCAATACGGAAGTGGGAAAGTCGGAAGCACAAATGCACAACTCCAAAGAAATCACCCCTCCAACTTCCGCAATCTGCAATCCGCCTTGCGGAAGTCAGAAGTCAGAATTCTAAATACATAACTCTAAAGAATTCACGCCTCTGACCTCCCTAATCCGCAATCTGCAATGTAGGTTTGGAAAGTCAGAATCCCAACTGCACAAGTTCTCTGGCTGATATCTTCTTCATCCCAAGTCCATTTGTGGAAAACTTGGTGTCATTGGAAATATCTCAGTGAGCTCTATGCAAATACAACTACCATCATGTAAATATATCTAATCCACTCGTCCATGTCTCCTCCCATCAATCCAGACACTCAGAAGGAACGTGAACATAGCATGGGGGTGTTTATTCCTCCCCCATAGCCATGACTAGACAATCTGAACATTCTAGGCCTTTACAACACTTATCCCTATTCATCAAAGAACAAGTTCATATAAATAAAAACACATGGATGCATATACGGATTCAATTAAGCACAGTGGAATGAAACCTCATCCACACACATATCTCTCATGCATTCAACATATATTTCCCAGGAAGAATGATGGAACAACCTACAAAGAATTAGCCTTCTTCTCATCATATGAACAAGCCTATGTTGACTAAATTAAGATAATCATTTCATTCCTATTGACATGAACAATTAAGCATTCAGAACACAGAATGAACATGATATAAATCAGAGAGAACGCTTATCTTTAAGATGAAATCAGCAAGCAACTGGCTATGGAATGCAACGTTCCAACCCAACCATAGGTCTTTTCCCATCCTATATTCTTGTAGCACTTAGAGACCACTCCCAGGATGGGGCTGTGTATCCACTAAGGAGGAATTATTAGGCTTACTCACAACCATGGGAAACATTATTTAGGGTCATCTAGTATGCAACTGGATTTGTCAAGCAAGTAGGCAGACAGGGTAGGAGGTTTCTAATCCAATTGACTCTGCCACAGAGCTACAGGAATATCTAGTTGGCTTCCTACAGTCTAGGTAACCCCACCACCACCACTCTCAGCCTAAGTAAGGTCCCCTCTCTATTGCACAGTCCCTCAAGCACCACTTCCCTCAACGCTGACTTGGGAAGGTATGGTTGGTCTCGACTTCCAAACCAAGGGTAAATGAGCCTTCATTGGCTCTACCATGAACTCTAACCCTCTCGGTCTCTCTTCCTCATCGATCTGCTCTTGGATCTTCCTCAACATTGCAGCCGAAAGGATTCGTCTCCAACTGGTTATCAGGCTATTAGATCCAGTTCTCCCAATGGATTTTGAGCATATCACACTATGAGATTCTCCCCACAGTTCGGGTCTAAGGATTCACCAACGGATTTCACTTCCCACGCATAATTATGGGCATCTTTTTCTCTGCAAATCGTGGCTTCCCTCCAAGTCAATATTTTTTCTCCTTTTCTCCCACTATGTGTATGTGTAATGGGTTGAACTGATTCCTGCATGATCAACCACTTCCTGGGGATGAGGAATGCTTCCTCCCAAGAGGTGGAGTGGCTTCTGGGACAAGCAAAACATAGCCCATACTCTACCTTACAGATTTCAAGGTTGCCCACACTCCATCACTCTCATGAACAATTTTCTACAGTACTTCCTTACACCAGCATTGAATGAAATCTAAGATAGTCAAAGGGGTTCTCAAGGTGACATATGGAAGCCTAGGGTGCAATCCCACAACCCCTCACATCTCCCTATTGGATACACATAGACCCCTCATTTAGTTGCATCCATATCCATTTCCTTGGTATTTTATTACATGATATTCCATTACATGTTTTTACAATTTCCATGGCTTACTAGCACATGGATAGCACAATTTGAAATACCAGGCTAAGCATTCACTAGCGGGGCCTTGTCCTTGAGCTCCATGCTAGGAATCATACATCACATGTATATACTATTTACAATAAAATTCAATATAGCCTAAGGGTCAAAATGGGTAGATTACAGGTTGCCTTAGATTTTGGATCTTATCCTTCGAGGATATTTTTGTGGGATTATCTAATTCTTCGAACCCTGATCTCATTCTATCCATGGAATCCCATTCCACCTTCTGCTCATAAGATCCAAATCCTTCTCCAATTAGTTTAGCTCTCCCAATCCTATAAATGAAATCTCTTACCTTGGCCCAAGAGAAGAGGACTTGAAGGGTGGAACTTATGGTCTCATGTCTCTTGAATGATATTGAAGGAGAGTATAGAAGAGATATTGTTGGTTTACAATCAAGGTATACCATTGTACAAGTTTCTTCATGCTCTTTATTAATATAAACTTGGCATGTTTCTCTCATGAATGTGTTCTTCCATCCATGCTAGCTTTGTGAAATGTTGATTTAGATAGATCTATTTTAGACCTAATATATTTTGGAAAGGATTTTGTGTAAGCTTTGGCAGGTTATCTTCAACCTTTGGGGTTTGGATATCAAGCTTGGAGGCTGGAGAAGCAGGAAAAAATCTAAGAGAAGGTAAGACATCTACTTCTTCTCTTTGATTTTTTCCATATATGTTGTATGTATAGATCTATAGAGAATGTCAGTACCCATTTGTTAGTTTTCTATCTTGGATTTTGTTGCTAGGGAACTTTTTGATATCCAAGAAAAAATTCTTTTATCCGTAGAAGAATTTATTGTCACATCGTTTTCCATCCCTTCAACATGACAATGATTAAAAAAAGGCATGTGTAGGATCCTTTTTTGTAATGTCCCTTTTTAGAAATTGATTAAAATGGTGAAATTTTCAACTTTTTCCACTAGTTCGACCTTTGACTAGTATTGGTCTCTTGGTCTCCAAATGACTCCAAATGCTCCCAAATGGTTACAGAAGGTTTATGGATTATATTAGGACATAATTGTGAGGTTCAGGGATTCTTTAGAGACTTCAATAGGCTTCTGCAACTCTCCTTTAAGTTCTTTCCAAAGTAGGGAGTTTGACTAGCAATTTCTCTTTGACTAGTATTGGTCTCTTGGTCTCCAAATGACTCCAAATTCTCCCAAATTGTTACATAAGGTGTATGGATTATATTAGGACATCATTATGAGTTTCATGGATGATTTATAGTCTTCAAAAGGATTCTGAAACTCTCCTTTTAATTCTGGCCAATGTAGGGAATTTGACTAGCAATTAGGGCTTCAATTCCTCATGGGGTAGATGTTGGAAATGGCTCTCCAAATGATATTGGACCCTATCAAAATTATGAAAAGAAGCAGGGGATATCTAGGGGACATCAATAAGGTATCATATGAATCACCATTCAGTTTATTAGGTCTTCTACAACCCTCTCAAATCAAATACAAAAATACTAGTTTCGACCTTGGGGGAAAGATAGTAAATCTTCACAAATGGTTATGAAACTTAAGAATATTGCTCCAAATTCTTGTATAATGAATATGAAAATTATTCATCATATTAATGGAACTACATACAACATTAATACATCATAAATTGACGGAACCATTCGAATTTGATACCATTTCAAGTGCAAATAACAAGGTATTGGGGAAATGACACCATTTGTTCATAGTTTAGCATTTTTACATCAAATCTCTTTGATTTTCGACCTGAAAGTATCCTGAGCAGTAAAAACAGAGTATATATATCAGATTGAAAATATATGGGGCATCAAGAGCTATCCCAAATAGTTCATCACCTCAACAAGTGCGCCTCTCCTCAAGGAGCAAGAATATGCCAAGAAATAGAAGAATGGTTGCAGAAGCGAGCTGAAAGAGATGTGACCATGAGATTCCCTGTAGCTTAAACCTGTAAAAAAAATACTCCATTGTATCTCCAAATGAAAGGTCTGAATGGCCTTTCCAATTACCAACTAGGATGGGAATCTTTCACCCTCAAAATTGGTGCTAAGGCAAGTAGAGTAGCACTCCACTAGCTCTCCTCTCCAAATGCAAAATGCAAATTCTAAAAATGATAAAAACCCACTATCCTTCTTTGTTATTTTATTTTATAAACTTCTAAGTTCCTCCATGGGTCAAATTCCTTACAAGATATTCATTCCAACTCAAGTTGGGAAGAGATTCCCAAGTATGCCACTTGTCCTTCCAATTATATCGCCCTCCTTCTCCAAATTCGAATTGGTGTCTCTTTGGCTGCCTTAAATCCCTTGAGCGCCCCCTTGGATGCTATTTTTATCCCTGACATGTCATATATGTCATATGCCATCATTCAGGTCTGATTTTTGTTATAGGTGTCATAGCATCTTCATCATTGTTGTCATAGAGCTAGGGAATCTAGTCCAAGTTTCCCACTAGTTCCAAAATGCATCTTCCTCTTCCATGGGAGTTACTCTTCCACTCCAATTCGACCTTAATTTAGTCATGCCAAGTATATTGACCTTCCAACTCATTCCAAGAACATTGGGATTTGGATTCAAAATGACAAGAGGAGAATGCTATGTGGCATAGAAAATCTAGCTTATGTGGGTCCCACATCCTCCATGTATCTTCATCATCAATTTCCACTTTGATTTTCCCTTGTATTTATTTACTTAGATCCATTATTAAATATTTATGCCATTCTAATGTCCAAACATAATTTATTATCCCCCTTATTTCAAATCCCAAAGCTTCCACCCCCAACCTAGGGAACTAGTAATTTTCCTCCATGACAGTTCACTTGGATGGGTATATTACAAAATTTGAATTGGGAATTTCTTTTAATGTGACCCACCTTGTCCATTTGGATCTAATTTCACATTATTACTAACTTGGACTTCATTCTTGGCAACTATTTGACAAACTATCATGAGTATGGCCAAGGGGATTAGGCCATTGTGACCCAATGCAAAATTTTGGGACATGATACTTTTCCCCGATTGAACTACTATGTAAGCATTTGATTTTTTGTGGGCCCATGGAGGTGAACCAATAGTCTATTTTCTATATAAACCCTTCCTTCTTCATTATCATTGTTGTAGAAACATTTTGGTATATGCAATGAGCCTGAAACAACGAGAGTAGTAGTGATTCAATGCATGTAGAGGGATGATGAAGCAAAGGATTATATTTTATTTCTTTCAAAGCTTCAATTGAACAAGTGTATCATTTATTTGTGGTTGTAGGTTTTCATAGTTTATGGCATTGAGAAATTATGTTATGTTATCTTATATTTGATCGAAAGAGGCATCCATGCAACACTATTCTCGTAAGAGATCGATGGAGGAGATTTTACTTTCATGAGACAACCATGAGGATCATGGTCAGTGATTTTCCCTTGCTCCACGATGAATATTCTTTTTATAATTACTTTGACATCCATCACTCTCTTGGACCATTTATTTCTCGCATATTATGAGCTTCATTTTACTTATGGATTTTTAATTAATTGCCACGTATTGTCACCATGCTATGAAATGAAGGATATTTACTGTAATATCTCCCTCACACATTCAATGCGAAAGAATTAAAAAATCTCCAAGATAACCCATATAAGGGTTCCTAGTCTCAATAAGTAATACCATGAAGTTAATAGTAGAGGAAAGTTGTGTAGCCTTTAAAGCATTGATTTCCTTTTTATTTGTAAATAGTTTGAATATTAAGATCTTTGTTGTTTTTGTATAGTGGTAAGAGTTCATCGTCCTTGGGCCTAAGGAAATAGGTTAAAAACCGACGACCTATAGGAATTTGGAAAGAGTGGAAGTCTACCCCCTTACAAATCATCAACGGGTTATTTAAGGTGGTGTGGTTTTCCTTGAATAATAATGATGAATCAAATCACATTTGCAGATAGTATATAGTGTTGGATATTATCACTACCAGTTTCACAACTGAGTTATGATAGGTTTTTCCATCTTTGAAGAAAACATAATGAGAAAAAATAAAAAAAATCGAACACCAACTTTGACCATTTATACACAGATACATTGCTCTCTTATTATACATAGATAGAGTGTTCTCTACAAGTAAGAGTGATCCTTAAAGATATTTTTTGTACATGAGGTAGCTACTATTTTAAACACCAAAATAGAAAAGTGTTGACTTACTTTACCATAGTCAACGAATACATTTTAAATTTACAAAGGCACTCACATAGCTTAAAAACTTGTACTTTACCATTTTATCGAGATGCCTTTTAGGGTACATGATCCTCTAAAAAATTTAATGTATTTTAAAGACTACATTAAGACCAATTTTGATATTTTCCACAAGCACATTGAAGAAAAATAAGTATATTGAGAAACATTTCCATTTGTGGAAGTTGGAGCTATAAATGGGAAGAAACCAATGAAACAAGTAGGTTCAAGGGAAGTAGGGGCATTAAAAACACTTCAATCCTTTTTTCGACCGTGATTAAAGCACAAGACATCAAACCAAAATATTAGCACAAAGGTAAGAACACAACTTACCTAACAATAGCATAAAAGGAGTAACATCGAATTAATCAAGATATATGCACTTGAGCCACTTGGGGTTAATATTGATCAAACGCGAGAAAAGGTGAACAAGGCAAGTCTTTAGGGGTTGAAAGCATAATTAATTGCAATGAAATAATCACGATATACTTTGAGTGAAGAACAACAACAATGTAATAACTCACATCATAGGTGCTTGAATGACAACATACATGTAAGGAATATGATGAGATCGTTTTCCTATAAGAAACTAATTTAGTCTTGGGATTGGCACCTTGGTTTAATGAACAACTAAATATTCTTTTGAAAGAAGAAGATGCAAAGTTACATCTCTAATCAAGAAGAAGAAGATGCAAAGTTACATCTCTAATCCAAAAGAAGAAGATGAAAAGTTGTAAAACATTTATAATCATTTCTATTTGACATTAGGACAAACGTTTTGTAGACAATATCATGTAAGTGGAAGCGATGTATTAGCCAAAAATTGATAGCATAAATTGTCAAGGAAGTTGTCATGAAAAACACACGCTCTCTTGACATTAGTGCATCATAGAACACATTTCTTGAGAGGTACAAGGTAAAGTTACGAGAGATGCATGAAGATATACATGCCAAAGATAGGGAGATTGGAGTAGTAAGGAACAACTCAAAATACAAAATACAACATTGGATATTACAAATCCATTTTTCAAAGTTGTTGCTTCATTGGGAGATAATCTCTTGAGTTCGAGCATTGAATATTCTCTCGAACTGTTAGAATTGCATGCTTTCCGCAATTCGATAATATGATATCAAGCTTAGGTTAACAAAAATTAACTAAACCTCAACAATGACAATTATAATTTATGTAAGGTATTAAATGGAACAATATGTGTTGATTCCTGATGAAGTCATGTTGACATGGGATAAGTTCAAGGTAGTCAAGTTGTAGGACCGAATTTATTTTGAAGAATCCCACATACAAAATGCTAAAGTGAAACTTTCTAGCATATTGGTTGACACAAGTTATGATTCGGTAAAATCACAAGCCATCGAAAACATGAGGCTATCACCTTATGCCCAGAAGGAGAATAAATTTAAGGATAAAATGTTCAGGTATATTAAGTCTAAGAAGATTGCAACCCAATAGATTGAAGCCATCAATGAAACCATAATCCAAGAGTATATTGTGAGTCCTACGTGCTAAGCCTAAGGTAGGAAGCATATTTTTTCCCGGATGCAATAAATCAACTCTTATGAAGTTGATTAGTTTCAAAAGATGAAAACTCTTGGAATAGAGTCGCGGAAGTCCAAGAGTCTTAGGAGGTATATGGAAGGTGAAAGGTCATTTATTTATTTTTAGTTAAATAGGAATTTGTGAGAAGGAACAATGGTTCTTAATTATTGGTATAAGCAAACTGTCATGTAGTAAGGAGGATAGCATTGTTAGCAATTGATATTAATAAAGCTTGGATGAACGTTGACATGGATATGAGCTATATTCTTTTGATATGTGCCTTTTATGCTTTGCTATAAGAGTATGTTGATGAATTATTTCCTCAATCATATTCCAATCATCTTATGATTTGTTTACTTGGTTTTGAATAGGAACATGATTATGATGATTTGCTTGTTTTTGTATAGGGACATGATTATGATGTTTATAATTTACTTGTGGATGTAATTATTTTTAGATAATGTTTGGATTATAGTTATTGATTATTGTTGCTTTGTTTCAATTAAAATTATTTGTTTCATTCTTAATATTAAGATTTAATTTAAGATTTTTTCCTTTATGCTACTTTAAATAGAAAACTAAAAAATTCATATAAACCCATAGAAATGAATCTGACAACAAATGACGCCACAAATTAGAAAGATTTCCAATAAAAAATTTGAATCCTAAATTGAGGAATTTATCCCAATGGGTCTATCATGTATATAACTTGAGATATATATTATCAAAGCTTCACAATCTCAAAATGCACATTAAACCCCTCTCTCACTGTGTGTGTGTGTATGTGTGTGTGTGTGTGTGTGTGTGTGTGTGCGTGTGTGTGTGTGTGATGGGATGGGGGATTAAAAACCCCATTTTGTTTAGTTTGGCACTGTTGCATTGTTACTAGTGATACATATTATATATAAGCAAGCACACAAGATACAAATACAAATAGACAAGAATATGGAGAGAACACAAGCCTTTTGATTACACAGCAAGATGCAGAAAAGTACATATAAGAACAGATCTAATTTAACCTCAAGGTTCGTCTCACCATCCTATATATATAAGTTACATTCATTTCTATAACAGCTCGTCGGTTTAACCGATCGACCAAACCCGACATGTTCTGGTCGACATGTCTTACAATAAGTCGAGTGGAGGACCTAGTTGACAGGCCGACTTAGGATCCTCCAACATCTCCCCCGCCTCAAAATATTTCTTTGTCTCGAAGAAATGAGGAGATGCAAAAATTGTCAATTGTGCAAGAAAAATTAAATGTAGTTGTTACTGCTTTTGATGACTAGAGTTGGACGATGATTGTTGTTGGAAACAGACGACGACGATTGCTTCGGCAGAGACAGATAACTGGTGCTGAAATTCTTCCCAGGTGCGTAACATATTTTGAATATCTATAGTGAGTGAGGTCAGGCTCGACAAACTTTCCATTTTCTCTTGTGTCGACTTGTTTTGCAGATGGATCGAATCGTGGCCAAACAGGTTGATTTTTTCGTCAGCAGCGGTAATTAGTCTTTGCAGATATGGTTGAATCTTTTCAAGTTTCAAGAGGCTAGTGCGAGCTTGGCTCATCCACTGGTCTTCATGTTTTTCCAATTTCTCCAACTTTCTATTTTCCAAGATGATCTGTACATCGACGGATTGACAGAGAGTCTCGTCGGTGGTTTGGCATTGTAAGTGCAGTGTACTGAGTAACTTACGCATCCCTTGCACATCTTTAAATACTTGTCCATAATGCGTATACCAATTGCTCAATACTTCGGCTACTGTAGCTGCTTCCTGGGTATACCGTGTGAGTAGGCTATATGCCTCTGTGAATGTTGTATACTACGTTGCAATCAAAGTTGGTGTTTCTATAGCATGGTCCCGTCGGTTCTTAGCCAATTCGTCTTGCAAGATGGACATGAAACTTTCAAAAAGTTGATATGCTTGGTCGAGAGGATTGGTCGTGTCGGAACGCGACGAAGGCGGGACGACTTGCTGCGCTAAGTTTTGATACTTGGCCAAAAAATGATTTTTGTTCTTCTTGCAGTATCTGAATGATTTCTTGGCTTTCATCTCTTCTGTGTCTCTACTCTCTGGTAATAGCATCTGCAAGAAGGTCGAGTTCCTCCTGTGTTGCTTCATCTAGATCATAAGTGGAAATTGGCCCGAATTGGTCCAGATGGACTGAAAGGCGACTCTCTTGTTGAATATAAGCAAGGTGTTGCTGCTGCCTTTGCTTTTATCGTTCTTTTTCTCATCTCCGATCTTCTTTTCACTGCCTCTTTGTTTTCTTTCCTTGTGCTTTATCTCTATCCTCTATCGTTGTTGCTGCTTCTTTTTGTTTATTTGTTGCTGTTGGTGATTCATGTACATATGCTTGTAGAGTGGCAGCAACTTGTGATGCCTGCACCTGGATGGTTGATGCTAATTCTGTTCTTGTTTCTTCTTGGTTTGAAGTTTGTGCTTGTTTCAGAGCTACTGTGCTTGATCCTTCATTTTCTGTTGTCGCGGCTTGTTCTGATGTTGCTATCTCTATGTCTTCTGTAGCGGCTGTGTCTGCTACTTCTGCTGGAATTTCCATCTGTTGAGCTGTTGTATTTATGTTGGTTCCGCTAGTAAGGGTAGGGGGTGTATGCATAGGGTCGACTTATGTAGATGGTGAAACTGTCGACGATGAAGACAAAACTTCATCTACTGGTGGAGGTGGGGGAGGTTCGGGGATACCAGATGAAACCGAACTAACTAATCGTGACAAGATTTCAGGGGTGAGAGTTTCTTCTTCGATAGGGTCGTCAACTTCTGGAATACCTTCTGGTGGGTCGACTAAATGTATATGGGGTGATGGGTCTTCCACCGTCAGGATGATTGGAAAGGGGATGAATGAAGAAGTTTCTTGACTGACAATGTTACTGGTTAGGTCGGGGTTTCTTTTTAGCCATTTTTCATGCATTCTGACCACTTGGGGTGCTGTAGTTCTAGCTGGGGAAGGGAAATCGAATGTGGAAACATTGGGGTGTTCGTAATAAGTCATGATACTGGACTCGACGTGGACCGGTTTCTTGGTGACAAGCTCGTGCCAGTTAGGAAATAGGGATGGAAGTTGAGCGATGAACTGATTAAGATCATTGCCATCTTGAATTTTCTATCAGATTGGAAGGGGAAAGGTCTGCACTATATCTGGAATATTGATAGTTGACTTGAGTGCAGGTGGAATGGGTGTTGGAAGTGCAAGAAGAGTGTCGTCCTCCATCACAATGGTCAGGGATGGTGGAGGGGTACTTTGAGTTAGTTCAACATGTGGTTCGACCGTAATCTTAAGCTTCTTCTGCAGTTGTCTAGATGCATGAACTATCCTCTTCCATGAATTTCTTGAACTGGTATTTGACAGGAATTTTTAATCTAGTAGCGTCAGCTAAAATCAAAGTTGCATTGTCGTATAGCCCAGCTTCATCCTCCTCTGACGGTTCTCAAATGACTAACTTTATTTTCTATTTTCCCTATGTATTGGCCTTCCTTTGCTGTCGAGATTTAGAAATTTCTTATGCCATCTATTGAATGTTTTCAAGGGTGAGAGCATATTTTGGATTATCTGATTTAGTGCTCTCATCTGAGTGCTCAGTTTTCTCTGGGGGGGCCTGAGGTGCAATCACTGCGAGTGCGAGAGTATTTGTTTCAACCAGTGGCTTAGCTTGGAGGATTAAGGTGTTCATGTAAAGTCGACGTTCATAATATTCTTCCTTCTCCGCATCTATCAAAGGTTCGACTATGGTTAATTCGACTCTTTGTGCCTGGGCAGGAATTTGCATTATCGTGCTTGACTGTCTAGTGTCTCTTTGAATACTTCCTCTACCGAAGGGTAATAGTCTATTAGTTTCGCCTCGCCTGCTACAACCTGCAAATTCCAAACTGATGTGTGATCTAGCGCCAATTGAATATGTGTTGTCAGAGGTAGACTTCGTTGGATGTTTTGAGGAACCCTCCATCTTATTGTTCAGACTTTAATATTTTGGAACCAATATTCCAACCAATGCTTGACTGTCGAAGGTCCAAGCCGACTTCCTCCGAGTGTAAAATAGTAGAAATTCTCCATTAATACATTTCTGTCTTTTGCAAAATCCTTGTTTCCTGTCGGCCTAAGGTGCGACATGGAAATCCAAATAATCAAGGATGGATATCGGATGCCCGCACCCTCTTCTTAGCATTTATAGCATATTTTTTTGATAATTTAGGCCAAGTGTTCATCCCATTTGTAGACTTTTCCTCACATCGCCATCTTTTGGACTGCCTCCAACATGTCGATTTTGAGATCCGAGCCTCGACCAGAGATTGATAGAGCGGTCGAAACCAATCTCGCAACAATTTTATAGTTGGAATATATAATTTGGTTCACCATTAGTCCTCTGGAGTTCTTTCCAGCGGCTGTGCCTGTGAATTCTTTGACCAGTTCTAGCTTTGGGCGCATTGGCACATCCTCACCTTTGTTTGAGAGGCATGTAATCTGATGGATGAGTTCACCGTTTATCTCGACAGGCATGTCGAAGTAGAATTTTCCATTGTAGTACCTGCTGACTATAAACTGAGATATGACATCTTTCAAGCCACCAAAGTTATCTAGCAGAGGTGTGTGAATGTACTGTAGGATAGTGGCGGTCCACAATTTCTCTGCTTCCTCCCTCCAAGGACCGGTTTGTTCTTTTCCCCAAACAAGAATTTTGGACCAGAGTCTCTTCCATTGTGGCTCCGAAACCTTGGCATTTCGGATGAGCTGCAGCCAGGTTTCTAGTGGTGAACTGGCTTTCCCAAGCTCCCTAAACTTGGTTGCAACTGACCTAGTTGTCGTCTGATATTTCTCCGACACCATTATGTTTTCCGGATTCTCAGATTCAACAAACGACTCGAATAGTTCGGATGGATCTATATTTTGGAGTATCCAAGAGTCCTCGAGCCCCGTATTTATAGCGGAATTGATTGGAACGGGTGAATGCGATGTAGATGATGCATTGATTGTTGGTTCGGCGAGAGCATTAATTTTTATTTACAGGTTGTCGGCTCCTCTTCGGGCGCACTTCGACTCTTCCTTTCTACATGTCGGTCTTCATAATTTTTTTTCTTTGTTGTTTCTTCCATATGATGTCGATGTGCGGTTCCAGTCGTGTCGTGTCGGCCATCAATATGTCTTCCGTGTCAGGGGCTTATTTTTTCTTGTGTTCGTTGGCTTGATATTTCCGGTTGATGTCTGTCATCTCACCTTTCATGCGTCGTGTCCTTTTCCCAGCAGCTTATTTCATTTCCTTTTCCAGATTTATTCTTCCAGTCTCTCGTCATTGTGAATTTTATACCACTTTCTATTTGAAATATTGCTTATAATGTCTCTCTCTTGAAGTTGGTTATAACCATTTTTTGTTTGGGGGGATATTTCATGCCTTGTATCTCTTTAGTCGGGCGCCATTAACAAATTTCTTGAAAACACTCCCCTATAGCGTTTTTATTCGGACTGATGCATTGGGATTGATGTTCTCGACGCAATATGGACCCATCCATTCTGTGTGCAACTTCTTTGGTTTTCCCTTAACACGGTTGTTATATATCAATACTAAATCACCAATTGATAGATTTTTCTGCTTGATATTTCAATCATGCCATGCTTTCTGCTGCATTTTTTGAATTTCTTGGTGTTGTATCGCTAGTTGTCGGGTCTTGTCGAGCTTCGACAATTGAACAAAGCGTTCTTTTCTTGCATCTTCTACATCAATATGTAAAAATTCGGCGCAAGGGGAGGACAACTTCTTGACCATATACTAAAATAAAAGGAGTCTGACCTGTCGTTCTCTTATATGTCATTCTGTATTCCCATAGTACAGCAGGTATCTTGTCGTCCCAATCGTCTTTATCAATGTTGCACATTTTTTTCAACCCTTTGGTAAGTGTTTAGTTGAATGCTTCATTGATTCCATTTGATTGTGGGTTATAAGATGTACTTATTCTATGCTCAATTGCAAATTCTTTTGTAAGTGTGTCTGTTGATATAATTGTAACTTCAGAATGTATTTCACTTATGTATGTTGTACTCCTATAGAGATGTTATTATTCCTCTATACGGAAGTGTCGTCATTTGTATTGACAAGTGTTGCAAGTGTCGCAACTTGCAAGTGATGGGTTATTAGACCACCAAGTGTGGGGTCGACCCTGATTAGTATAACCATAGGTTATTAGACTAAGTTAGACAAGTCAGCCCTACTAGGTTATTAGGAAGGTCAGGTCATGTATAAATAGAGTGCAGGAGGCACTCTATTTGATCATCTCATTATTCACTTCTACACTACTCGGAAAGTGGTGCACTAGTGGAGGAGGAGGTTCAGCTGCTAGGAGGACTATCTCTATGTACTTGGGTTGTATCATTGCTCTTTCTATCTCTAAGGAAGTTGTGGGGTTTTTCACCTTTATGGTTTTCCCCAGTGAAATTCTGTGTGTCTATTGTCTCATGTGATTGCTTAGTGTGATTGATATGCATTGTTATACTTGATATGCTGTACATGTTATTCTCTCAGTAAAGATCCTAGAGTATGTTGAATTAATGCTCAGAAATTAACATGGCATCTGAGCTAACCTGAGAAGAAGACACTGTGCAGTTGTGGAAGCTAGGGATTCTTGTTTATTGGGTTTCTCTCCACAAATCTTGAAAGGAAGTAGGGTATTTTGACTCTCCTCAACAAGGTGCATCTTTCTGTTCAATCAGAATTCAATTCTGGGCACTTTCATTTTTGGCTCTAAAAATTAGGGTTTCCAAGAATTTCTGAATTTTGAGACCATAGCTGGAAGCTCCTTGGAAAAATCAAAGTTTAGATATTTGGATCAAATTTTTTGGTTGGGTGAAGCTCCAGGAAACTCAAACCCTAATTCAGAGTCCTCCCTAGTGAATCCGAGAGATTGAAAAGCATTTCCAAAGGGTGAAACTTTGCAGTTTTCAATTTCTATGTATACCAGGATGATCCGCTCATCAAGGCGCATCTTTCTATCCTTTCAGAAAGTTGAAATTCACATTTTGAATTTTTAGGGTTTCTCTAACAAACCCTAATTCGACACCAGATCCAGATTTCTGCAAATCAAGTGGTAAGACCTAAATCTTTTTTATTTCCATTTGAAGTACTATTTAAGATTTCTCACCACACCAAGCTTGAGGATAATCTTGAAGGGGCTGATAACTTTCGAGCATGGAAGTATAGGATTGGGTTAATCTTGGAAGAAAATGAATTGGACACCTACATAAGTTCTGAGGTCCCTGTCCCAGAGGAAGAAGAGGCTAAGGCCTTACATAAGAAAAACTGGGTCAAGGAAAAGAGGATCATTGTTGATTCTATCAAAGACCACCGCATACCACATGTGTCATCTCTAACGACACCCAAGGAGATGTTTGATTCCGTAACCAAGCTATTTGAAGGGAAGAACATAAATTGGAAGATGACTCTGCGGAACCAATTAAAAGGGGTAAAGCTTCATAATGGAGAGACCATTCAATCTTATTTCTCTAAGGTCTCTCAGATCAAGGAACAATTTGAAGCTGTGGATGAAGTAGTGGACAATGGTGAAGTGGTCATGACTACATTGAATGTCCTGCCTAGGTCATGGGACTCCTTCATCCAAGGAATCTGTGCAAGGAGGAAGTTGATCTCATTCAGTAGTCTATGGGAGGAATGCTCACAAGATGAAGCAAGGCTTGTGGCTCGAGAAGAAAAGATGGGGAATGAAGATCAAGCTCTCACAGCACACACCAAGGGAAGCAAGTTTAAGAGGGAGAGATCTCATAACAAGAAACATTCTCACCCTCATCACAAGAAGAAAGATCTATCTCATGTTTGATGTTTTGATTGCAATGAAGTAGGACACTTTGCTTCAAATTGTCCCAAGAAGAAGAAAGACAACAAAAACAAATTCAACAAGAAGAAGAGGTACAACAAGAAGAGATTTCATGCTCATGCTGCTGAGGATGATGAACCTCCCAAGAAGAAGGATAGGGAAAAAAGTGATGCTTCATCAAGTGAAGATGAATATGTTCTAATCTCTACTCTCACAGGTACTATCTCTCATGGATGTAATGATTGGCTTATTGATAGTGGGGCTTCCAAATACATGACTGGGTTTAAAGAATTTATGAACATGAGTCACCCCATAAAGTGAAACTTGGGGATGACTATCAATATCCTATCAAGGGAAGTGGTGAAGCCTCCTACAGCCTAGACTATGGGAAGTATTTGAAGATGAAAGATGTTTTATATGTACCTAGGTTCAAGAAGAACCTACTCTCCATATCTGCATTGGATGCAAAAGGCATGAGGGTTGCATTTGTAGGTGGCCAAGTCCTAATGTTGCCAAAGGGTAAAACTATAGATGATGCAGTAGTGATTGGAGAGCAAGAGGGAGGATTGTACAAATTGAAGGGACAAACTGAACATGCCATGGTACATGAATCCATGGATCCAAGTGAACTTTGGCATAGAAGGCTTGCACATGTGCACTATAGAGCACTACCAATTACAAGTAAAGCTGTAGAAGGTCTTCCTGAAATCAAGACAAAGCATGAAGGTGTTTGCAAAGGATGTGCAAAAGGAAAGAACATTAAGAAGGAATTTCCACGCAGTGAAAGCAAAGCTAAAGCAATCTTGGAAATTATCCAGTCCGATGTATGCGGTCCAATGTCATCTAGTTCTCTGAGTGGGTATGTATACTATGTCTCTTTCATTGATGATTTCTCTAGGAAGACTTGGGTTTATTTCTTGCCAAACAAAGTTGAAGTATTTGATAAGTTCAAGGAATTCAAAGCCTTGGTGGAAAATAAAACTAATAAGAAGACCAAGACATTCAGATCCGACAATGGCGGAGAATTCACTTCAGGTGATTTCAAGAAGTTATGCAGTGACTCAGGGATTAAGAGGGAGTTGACTAATCCCTACAATCCACAACAGAATGGAGTTGCAGAAAGGAAAAATAGAACAATCATGGAAGCAGCATGGGCAATGTTGCATGACCAGGATCTTCTTATGCATCTTTGGGCAGAAGCAGCTAGGACAGCTGTATATGTGCAGAATAGAACACCTCACAAGATATTGGACAACAAGACACCAGAAGAGGTATTCTCTAGTAAGAAACCTGAAGTCAGCCATCTCGGAATATTTGGTTGTCTAGTATATACACATGTTCCAAAGGAAAAGAGGACAAAACTAGATCCTTTAGGAAAGAAGGGCATCTTTGTGGGGTACAGTGAGCACTCGAAGGCTTACAAAATATATACTTTCCAGGGTTCAAGAAGATTGATGTCAACAGGGCTGTAACATTTGATGAGGACTCAGCTTACATCAAATCAAAGAAGGCACCTGTTGAAGATCATGAAGAACCAAAGGAAAATAGATTTCAAGACACCGTCATGACTGAATCAATTCCAGAAGCAGATCGTGAAGTTGAAGATCCGCAAGAACCTGTAGATCCACCCCGTGAGAAGAACTCTCACAAGAGGAAACCTGCATGGGCTAGAGAGCTCATTCAAGATGCAGAAAGATATGGCATTCCAGAAGAAGAACATAGAGAAAGGAAGAGGACCAGATCACATACCATTTATGTTTCCCTACTCTGTGATATTATGAACAAAGAACCTTCCAGTTATGAAGAAGCAGCAGAAAAGAAAGAATGGAAGGATGCCATGATCGAGGAATACTAGTCGATCATGAAGAATGATGTTTGGGATGTAGTCCCAAGACCTGAAGGGAAGTCGGTTGTGACTTCCAAATGGATCTACAAGATCAAGCATGCTGCAGATGGTACCATAGAAAAGTACAAAGCAAGATTTGTAGCTCGTGGCTTCTCCCAGAAAGAGGGAATAGACTATGAAGAGACTTTTCCTCCCGTACCCAGGTACACTTCCATCAGATCAATACTTTCCCTGGCTGCAGTGATGAAATGGAAGATACACCAGATGGATGTCAAGACTGCTCTCTTGAATGGTGTAGTCGAGGAGGAAGTGTATGTTGAGCAGCCACTTGGTTTTGAGACACATGGCAGGGGGTAATATGTGTGTAGGTTGAAGAAATCCTTGTATGGCTTAAAGCAAGCTCCTAGGACTTGGTATGGTAGGATAGACAGCTTTCTATCCAGTTTCGGCTTTACCAAGAGTAAAGCAGATTCCAACCTTTACTACAAGGTTGAGGAAGGAAATCCTGTGATACTACTTTTGTATGTGGATGACCTATTTGTAACAGGTGAGGATGGGTTGATTGCTGACACCAAGAGCATGCTTGCTGCCGAGTTCGAGATGAAGGACTTGGGAATGATGCACTATTTTCTAGGCATGGAGGTGTGGCAGAGTGCAGATGGAATCTTCCTTGGACAAGGGAAGTATGTAGTAGAGATCCTGAAGAGGTTCGGGATGATGGACTGCAAGGCCATGGCCACACCTATGGCATCAAACCTGAAGATTCTGTGTGATGCTTCATCTGATCCGGTTGATGTCACTGTGTATCGTTAGATGATTGGGTCCTTGATGTACCTGACGAAAATGAGACCAGATATTTGCTTTGCGGTGAACACATTGAGCCAGTTCCTAATGGATCCCAGAGGTGTTCACCTGGTTGATGTAAAGAATATTCTAAGGTATCTGAAAGGTACAATTGATTATGGGCTCAAGTATGATGCGAATCAAAAGTTTAACCTACAGGGTTATGTTGATTCAGACTGGGCAGGCAGTGCTGCAGATAGGAAGAGCACATCTGGGTGTTGCTTCAGTATGGGATCAGGTGTGATCTCATGGTTTAGCAGGAAGCAGTCCTGCGTAGCACTGAGTACAGCCGAGGCAGAGTAATTTGCAGCTTGTTCGGCTAGTTGTGAGGCAGTATGGCTTCGGAAGTTACTGTCTGAGTTATTTGATCTCCCGTTGGATGCTACTGGTATCTTTTGTGACAACCAAAGTTGTGTGAAGCTGTCTGAGAACCCGGTGTTCCACGATAGGTCGAAACACATTGAGATCAAATATCATTATATTAGGAATATGGTGCAGAGAGGAGCAGTGAAGCTCCTGTATGTTGCGACGGATGAGCAGGTTGCAGATGTGTTGACGAAACCACTAGCCAGAGTGAAGTTTGAATACTTCAGAGAGAGGCTTGGTGTTCTTCTTATTGACGACACTTCGAGGAAGAAGTGACGGACACATTTGCAGGAGCCATTCCAAGCATGGTGAGAGGAGGTGCCTTCCCATGGCTATGGATGTAAGTGTTGGATGATGAGCATCAAGACGATGCTCCAGTTACTGCTTTGTATATGAATCAGTTGGATGCTTTCATCATTTTGATCATGTATTTGTATATGCATCATGTTGGATGCTTGATATGATCAGTTGGATAATGTATTTGTATATGCATCATGTTGGATGCTTGATACGATTAGTTGGATCATGCATTTGTATATGCATCATGTTGGATGCTTGATATGATCAGGTGGATCATGTATCTATGTATGTATCAGGTGGATACATTGTATGATCAGGTAGATCATGTATTTTGTATATGTATCAGGCAGATACATTGTATGATCAGGTGGATCATGTATTTGCATATGTATCATGTGGATACTTATATGATTAAGTAGATCATGTATTTTGTATATGTATCAGGTAGATACATTGTATGATCAAGTGGATCATGTATTTGCATATGTATCAGGTGGATACTTGTATGATCAGGTAGATCATGTATTTTGTATATGTATCAGGTAGATACATTGTATGATCAGGTGGATCATGTATTTGCATATGTATCAGGTGGATACTTGTATGATCAGGTAGATCATGTACGATGATATGTATCAGGTAGATACTTGGTATGCATCAGGTTGATGCTATGATGATGATTAGGATGATCACAGATGACGAGCTTCATGATGTTGCTCCAATGATATGCATCAAGTTGATGCTATGATGATGATCAGGATTATCACAGATGACGAGCTTCAGGATGTTGCTCCAAATGATATGCATCAGGTTGATGCTATGATGGTCAGGTTGATCATGTGATGATGTACATCAGGATGATGTATGGTGAGTATCAGGTTGATACTCTGTGGCCATGGACAGGTTGTGCAGGTAGCATAGAAAAGGTCCTTTAAAATCTAGACAGGTAGAGAGGTGTGCTCGTAATAGCATGAGATGATCTATCGAGATCCGGATAGGTAGAGCAATGTGCTCGTAACATCCTGGGATGCTCTAAGTAGGTTTTGCTACGGTTTTGCATTGAAAAGATCCTTTAAAATCCAGACAGGTAGAGAAGTGTGCTCATAACATCCTAGGATGTTCTATCGAGATCTGGACAGGTAGAGCAGTGTGATCGTAACATCTTGGGATGCTCTGAGTAGGTTTTGTGAAAGTTCACATAGAAAAGATCCCATAAAATCTGAACAGGTAGAGTTGTGTGCTCGTAACATCCTGGGATGCTCTATCAAGATCCAGACAGGTAGAGCGGTGTGCTCGTAACATCCTGGGATGCTCTAAGTAGGTTTTGTGAAGTTCAACATGTAAAAGAACCTATAGTCTGCCCTAGGTTTTGTTGACGCGTGTAATCAGTCCTAAGTTCCACAGTATGGCCACTGATGATGAAGACCTACAGGTGGTGGGCCTACATCCAGTATGAAAAAGGACTGGCTATGTAGAACTTCCTATCACGAGTAGATGGAAGATTGATTGAGATAGCAGCAGCAATGACGATGACGATGATTCAGATAAGAAGACTTGTGCTAGCAGATCTATGTCGAGAAATACCTTCCTAGTTAAGAGGGAGTGTTGATGTAATTGTAACTTCAGAATGTATTTCACCTATGTATATTGTACTCCTATAGAGATGTTATTATTCCTCTATACGGAAGTGTCATCATTTGTATTGACAAGTGTTGCAAGTGTCACAACTTGCAAGTGATGGGTTATTAGACCACCAAGTGTGGGGTCGGCCCTGATTAGTATAACCATGGGTTATTAGACTAAGTTAGACAAGTCGGACCTACTAGGTTATTAGGCAGTTTAGGTCAAAGTCTACTTTTGTCTTGATACCTTTTATAGATGTTTCAACGTCTGTCCATACTCCAATCGGTTCGATCAATCCTCGATCAACAAGCTTAAAATAAATCCCCGATTCTTGAAGTCGTGGTCGACCTAGTTGATCCCAAGTATCACGAGTCATGATGTTAACTTGTGATCCAAAGTCGAGTACAACTTGATGAACATGATATCCATGTATCTCGAGGTCGACGAGGGGGTCGGCATCGTTCTTATATTTTTTATTTAGTCGGAAAATGTCTTTAGCTTGTCTTTGCGTGATCGATTTATTCTTAATGTTATGCAATAGGTCAATTAATTTTGCAACAGCTTCTTCTTTAGTGATTAAATTAACCAATTCATTGAGTGCTTCATGTCGACTTTCTTCGTTGTCTTCTTATGCTTCTAAATTAGAGAATATATCGGATGCATTTTTAAACACAGATTTTTGTTTAGTGGGATTAGGATAATCCTCTTTACTTGTTACTTTGGTTATTTTTGGTTTGTCTTGACCAATATGAGTACCTTGTCTGGTTACAATTTGCAAGTTCTTAGTTCTTATCACATCACATTTTGGAGCACACAAAAATACATTAACATTCTTTTTATTCGAAATTTTCTCAATCATGGTAGGGAAATCCTCCAAGAAGTGATTGCCTACCCCACATTTAGTACAAAATTTTAGATCTATACGATCTTTATAAGTACATTTTGCATGTCGATGTCCTTCACTAAGGCTAGTAAAACATTGTCCAAGTCTGCGAGGTCGGAAATCTCGACTGCCATTTCCGTGACCTCATCCTTCGCCTCAGTATCCTCCACGACTATTATAGTTATCATTTCGCTGATCATATCTCCTTTCATCGTACATTGGGTATCTATCGGTTCTGTTATTCCGGTCATAGAGATCATCCCTGTAGTTTCGGTCGTATCTGTCGTTTCTTTCATTTTAGTCATTTCGCTGCTCGACAGAGTTTGTTTGGTACACTGCATGATAATTCTGCCTTTTCTTCAGGTTTAGATGACATCTACTATCGAATGATTGCCGAATTCAAAAATATGACACCACTTAGCTTGTTTATTATTCAGATTGTATGGGAAGTCATTTATAGTATGTAAATCATAGTCTTGACAGATATCGCAAAAACATCTTGTTTGAATAAGTCTAACATCTTGTCGTCGATCCTCCATACAACAAGAGTCTTTTGTGTGTCCTGCAGTAGAACACCTTGTACACCAAACTTCTGGTCCTTTTAGACTGATATCTCGGATGGACTACTGCATACTATCTAGTCATTATTCGATGTGTCTATCAACAAGAGCCAAAGGATATTCATCATCCATCTTGATTTCCATATCGTTTGTCAAGGCATTTGTGTATGAGTTGATGCTCTGCCAATGGATGTGCATTTTAATCTTTCGAATAAGACCAACAACAAACCATTTGATTAATAGTTTTTCTTCAATGATGTAATCGAGATGGATCAAGAGATTTTTAAACCTCTTATCATATTCTTGTAATGTCCCCATTTTGACGCCCTTTGTATTAAATCGCAAATGATGTAAATATTGTTATTTAATCATGGTGAGGAGCTCAAGGCCAAGGCCCCACCATTGATTTAGCGTTTTATGTATTAGCAATTAGAAATAGATGCCTATGGTTCTTGTGCTAGATAGGCACAATGTAAATAAGACATCATGTAAATACGAATTTTAATGAAAAATACCCACAACTAGCTATGCAATGCAACAAAGAGATGGGGCATGATTCTACAAGGAATAGGGAGGGAAATTATTCAAACCCTTGATCCAATGGTGTTAATCCATGTGTCAATGAGAAAACGCATAAACCACCAACTACCCATTTTGGGTTATGGACCCAATCATTTAATTCTTCCAAGAATTGGTTGAGGCAGTTAATGCCTTGGGAATGAATAGGTATGGCAGCCAATTTCGTGTATGGGCAAGCCATCAACCTCGGAAATCGTATTTTGTCTCCTTGGGAAAGAAAACACCCATGAAATGGTGCCCAAAGCCATGCTAAATGAACAGTCTTTCATCTCTCATGCAGTCTGAACTACTGGGTCTTTCCTCATCACGTTTTCCACCATTTTTCCTGCAATTTCCATTCCTGGGAGCTCGTTTTTGCATTGTACAACAACTGGGAGAGAAGGGCCACGATTTGGGACTGTTATGGAGGTCGTTTTTGCCCTAGAATTTCCATGGATGTTTTTCTAAAAATGGATTTGGCTTCCCAGGGTTGTTCCCCATCTTCTAGTTTCATTTTTGGGTTTCCCACGTTTTTCTAAAGCTAATGAAAACCCCATCTTTGGGCATCTCACTGTAAAAACGTTTCTTCATGCCCAACACTTAGACTTCTGTTGTTATGTGCATCCCTATTTTGATTTGAACCTGTGAGCAAGAAACTTGGAGTGGTTGTGGACATAATTGGCTTGATAAACCTATTGAAGGGAGTAACCTCTCAAGAAGATCAAGAGGGCTAGCTACTCTTCTATGCACACCCGGGACACTCTAGAATTGGAAGGTATGGCCTGAGGGACTGTGAATTGGTGAAGGGAATACTTCCTTGAGTGGGGTGTGTTGGCATTGTGGGTGCCAAGCTAAATAGATCTTGTAGGGGTATCCATAGCTATGTGGTTGAGCTCACTAGCTTAGCAATTCTTCCTTTCCATTTCCTAGCAGCCTGATAAACCCAATTGTAGATTGGCTTGGCTCATCTTGGTGTATGCTTGGCTATGTGTGCGTCTGTTGTTCCCTGATTCCTTGTAGAGATCATGCCCAGCTCGGGGGTGGCAGTGTGTTAAGATATTGATGAGCACAACTGTTGATGTATATGTAACTTCGGAATGTATTTCACATGTATATGTATATTGTATTCCTATAGAGATGGTATTATTCCTCTATAAGGAAGTGTCGTCATTTATATTGTAAGTGTCGTAACTTATACTTGATGGGTTATTAGACCACCTTATTTGGGGTCGGCCCTGTATAAGTCATGTGGGTCAAAGGGTTATTAGACCACCCTATTGGGGGTCGGCCATGTGGGTCAAAGGGTTATTAGACCACCCTATTGGGGGTCGGCCCACTCAGCATTATGTTATGTGGTTAAGTTCGAGCCTACATGAGTTAGGTAAAAAAGGCAAGTCAAGTCAAGTATAAATAGAGTGCGGGAGGCACTCTATTTGCTCATTCACTTCTCACACATGCACTCAAGGAGGAGTGGCGCACTTATGGAGGAGGAGGATCTGCTGCTAGGTTATGGCTATCTCTCTTGGTTGGTTGTATCATTGCTCTATCTATCTCTGAGGAAGTTATTGGGGTTTTTCACCTTTATGGTTTTCCCCAAGTAAATCTTTGTGTCTCTTGTGTGCTTGCATTATTGTCTCCATGATTGATATGCTGTAGATATGATGTACATGTTGTTCTCTCAGTTAAGATCCTAGATCATATTGAAGTAAATTCAGAAAATTTAACATGGTATCAGAGCTAGCCTGAAAGAAGGCATGATATGGCATGTATGACACTTGTTGCACTTACGATGCTAGGGCTTGATATAGCAAAACCAGTCATCGTATCACTTTCGCTATAAATCCGTTTTGGCAAAGTTTTCGGATCTGAAATTGTTACAGGACGAATATTAAATCTCCAGGTACCTTGTGTCCAAAGGACAACCTCTAATTCGTTGTACTTTGTGATTTATGATTTGTACAATATAGGGTTTCTGCCTCTTCCAGATCTGAGTCAAAATCAGGTGACCTTGGGAAAAAGGTCATAACTTGGGCTAGGAATCTCCAAATGAAATTTCGTGAAAAGTGACAGGTAGTACACAGACTGTACTATCTCAGAAAACTTTTTCAGAGGCAGAAGTTAAAACAGTGACACGTGGCACGCCGTACAAGTTCGCTCTCCTGTTTTATCCCAAAACAGGTCACGTTGCGAAATTTGGAATAACTCTCTCTCAGAGAATCCAATTGAGGTCAGACCTGTCAGGATGGAAAGATAACAGGTCAGGCTATCTCAGGAAACTTCTTCAGACCCTGTGGATCAAAAAGTTCAGAGTTACACCAGAAACAATCAGGTACATATTTCTGTCAAAACAGAATTATTTTTGAGTACCTTCATTCATGGCTTCCGGAATTTAGGGCTTTGGAGAAAGTTGGAATTTTTGTAATCGGAGACCACGGCTGGATGCTACTCATCAAAATAGAAATTTAGAGACAAAGATCAGAATTTTTGGTTGGGCAGAAGGCCGGGCTTGATTAGACCCTAGTTCGGGACTTTGATCAGAAAAGTGGAAAATTAGGGCTTCTGTAAAAATGGGAATTTTTGAAATCTGTGACCACGGCTGGAAGCTCCTCAGAAAAATAGAATCTTAGAGATTTGGATCAAACATTTTAATAGGGAAGAAGAGTGGGCTTTATCAAACCCCAGTTCAGGGTCACGTCCAGTGAATCCAGAAGTTTCAAAAGCAAAATTGAGGAGTGAAACTTTACAGTTTTCAAATTCTGAATATACCAACTTGATCAGCTCATCAAGGTCCAGTTCTTGCAAATCAAGTGGATTGGGTTAATCCTAGAAGAAGATGGATTGATCATCTGCATGAGTGAAGAAGTTCCTGTTTCAGAGGGAGATGAGGCTAAGGCCTTATATAAGAAGATTACAAGCGATCTCGACAGGTATGACTCATCGAGGTATGTTTTGAGATTTGTTCATGATTAAGTTTATGGTATGTTTGTCTTCATGTTATTACGGTTAGTACAATCTTGATTTTAGACTTGTCATATCACCTTAATAAAACTATGAATGCACAATAGAAAATATTCATTGATTAGGGTGTTGACACTTATGATTGTACTAATGCATTATGGTGTTGTATGAGATTTATGTTGTCTACTAACATGAAAGGTACACCAAGAAAGACAAATCATGTTCTAGTTCAAAGAACATATGATCATGATGACATGAGGACAAAGATTCATCCATTGTCATGGATCTCATAGAAGATCCATTTACGAGGTATGTATAACTTGGTTTTATAATGGCTAACCTATGAGATATACAGGTTACTAGCACAAGTCATTGAAGAAGAACAAGAAGACATCATGTGAGTATGTTAGACATAACTAGCTAGCATGCTAATCCAGGTATGTTTTTCCTATATCAAGTTACAATCTCATCTTGTGATAAGATCCTTTATATAAGTATACTTGGCATGATTGATTATGATTATTCATTGAAGTTAGTAATAATGGGTTTAGGCATATTATGCTTTTTACTTTGTTTAATGATATGACTAACCAGAAAAGTCCTATGGTCAAATAGGAATATAAGTAAAATAATATGTCTCTTATATTGATTGATTTGACTAACCAGAAGAATCATGAAACCATAGGTTTGAATAGTCATGGTTTTATGCATATTATATCTCTTCTCTTGATTGATGATATGACTAACCCGAAGAGTCATAGCTTTGAGTAATTATAGGTTTAGACACGTTATGTTTCTTATGATTTGACTAACCATAAGAATCCTACATAAACCTTGAATGCTAATGCTTATTATTTCTGTTTGAAATGATCATGACTATACATGCTTGAGATTATTGTGCTTTAATAGTATGCTAATGAATGTATGATTTAATCATGATACTAATAAGCATGCATAGGGACCAAGGATGAATATGAGTTCAAGAACAGGTAATCCAGGAAGCAAAGATCAAGAGGGAGTACACTCCAGTGATTTATTCAGAGGGAGTTGACCATCTCTCTACATTCCACATCAAAAGGTGTAGAAGAAGCTACTTCAGATTAGGACTCCAGTAGCTCCTGCAAGGAAGCGAAGACTCAGAGGGAGTCCACCCAACGAACAAACAAAGATAAGTATTTGAATTGTCATTTCTTAAATAATACTGTTCAATAATGTATATACTGATGTTCCTAGAATTAGGTTGTGTATTATGCATATTAGAATAATTGCATTGATGAACAGTATACTCCTAATATGCATGGGTAAGTGGCCTATGGCACTGTACAACATTCCATTGCTACTTATCTAGAATGAAACCTCTTTGCTGACATGTTGGGAGTTGTGCACACTCTTAACAATGTTCTGGTAGAGATTGGAAGGCATCTAGAAAGTTACGGAATATGGATAAATGTTGTATTGAAGCATTGGCTAAGATAATTGCATGACTGTATGGCATATTTCTTTATGTGTAAGAATTTGTTCTGAAAACTATGAGATGCTTTCTAATCATGCAATTTAACTTGTTGTGTAGGAAAGATCGTATGCCATCTCCTACAAAAGAAGAACTACAACATTTGTTCCAGCAACAAAGATATCTATTGAAGATATTGAAGATATTGAAGTTCCCAGGATCTGGGATGAAGAAATGAAATGCCATGATCGGTCGATCATGAAGAATGATGTTTGGGATGTAATCCCAAGACATGAAGGGAAGTTTTCTATGACTTCCAAATGGAACTATCAGATCAAGCATGTTGCAGATGGAATAGAAGATACACCATATGGATTCAAGACAGCTTCCTTGAATGGTGTAGTTGAAGAAGAAGTGTACGTAGAGCAACCACTTGGTTCTGAGACACATGATAGGAAATCATATATGTGCAGAACTTTGTATGGTGAAGATAGATTGATTGCCGACACGCAGCGGAAGCTTACTACCGAGTTCGAGATGAAGAACTTGGAGATGATGCACTATTTTTTTTTTGGCATGGAGGTGTGGCAGAGTGCAGATAGAATCTTCCTTGGACAAGGGAAGTATGCAGTAGAGATCCCAAAGAGGTTCGGGATGATGGATTGCAAGGCCATGGCCACACCTATGGCATCAAATATGAAGCTTCTATGTGATGCTTCATCTGAGCCGATTGATGTCTCTATGTATCGCCAGATGATTGGGTCCTTGATGTACCTGACGAACACGAGACCAGACATTTTCTTTGCTGTGAACACATTGAGCTAGTTCCTGACGTATCCGAGGAGTGTTCACCTGGTTGCTGTAAAGCATATTTTGAGGTACCTGAAGGGTACAGTGGATTATGGGCTCAGGTATGAGGCGAATCAAAAGTTTAACCTGCAGGGTTATGTTGATTCAGATTGGGATGGCAGTGCTGCAGACAGGAAGAGCACATCTGGGTGCTGCTTCAGTATGGGATCAGGTGTGATCTCTTGGTTTAGCAGGAAGCAGTCCTGCGTAGCACTGAGTACAGCTGAGGCAGAGTATGTTGCATCCTGTTCAGCTAGTTGTGAGGCAGTATGGCTACGGAAGCTACTGTCTGAGCTATTTGATCTCCCGTTGGAGGCTACTGGTATCTTCTGTGATAACAAGAGTTGTGTAAAGCTGTCCGAGAACCCAGTGTTTCATGACAGGTCGAAACACATAGAGATAAAATATCACTATATCAGGGATATGGTGCAGAGAGGAGCCGTGAAGCTCCTGTATGTTGCGACGGACGAGCAGATTGCAGATGTGCTGACGAAGCCACTAGCCAGGGTGAAGTTCGATTACTTCAGAGAGAGGCTTGGCGTTCTTCAGATCGAGGACACTTAGAGGAAGAAGTGATGGACACATTTGCTGAAGCCATTCCAAGCATGTTGGAAGGAGGATCCTTCACATGGCTGTGGATGTAAGCGCTGGATGATGAGCATCAAGATGATGTTCTAGTTTCTGCATGGATATGATCAGTTGGATCATTTTTATGTATGTATGTACGCATCATGTGGATGCTGGATATGATCAGTTGGATCATTTTATGTATGTATGCATCATGTTGGATGCTTGGACCATGTATCTGTATATGTATCAAGTGGATACATTGTATGATCAGGTGGATCATGTATGGTGATATGTATCATGTATTTGTATCAGGTGGATACATTGTATGATCAGGAGGATCATGTATGATGATATGTATCAGGTGGATACATTGTATGATCAGGTGGATCATGTATGGTGATATGTATCATGTATGATCAGGAGGATCATGTATGATGATATGTATCAGGTAGATACTTGGTATGCATCAGGTAGATGCATTGATGATCAGGATGATCATGGATGACGAGCTTCAGGATGTTGCTCCAGATGACATGCAGCAGGATGTTGCAGTGATGATCAGGATGATCATGGATGAGGAGCTTCAGGATGTTGCTCCAGATGACATGCAGCAGGACGTTGCAGTGATGATGATCAGGATGATCATGGATACATCAGGATGATGTATGGTGAGTATCAGGTTGATACTCTATGGCCGTGGATCAGGTTGTGCAGATGAGCATGTAATAGCGCCCTGGGAGATTTGCAGATGGTCTTTCGAGGTTTTGCCTATGGCATGTAATATCGGTGCCCTGGGACATCTGGCAAATGCTCTTTCGAGGTTTTGCTCTGGGAGGGCATGTAATTCGGTGCCCTGGGAGATCTGCAGATAGTCTTTCGAGGTTTTGCCTATGGCATGTAATAGCGCCCTGGGATATCTGGCAGATGCTCTTGCAAGGTTTTGTCCTATGGCATGTAATAGCGCCCTGGGAGATTTCAGGTCGGAGTTGTGTACCCGTAACATCCTGAGATGCTCTTTCGAGGTTTTGCCATGACCACATGTAATAGCGCCCTGGGAGATTTCAGGTCGGAGTTGTGTACCCGTAACATCCTGAGATGCTCTTGCGAGGTTTTGTGGTGGACCACATGTAATTTGTGCCCTGGGAGATTTCAGGTCGGAGTTGTGTACCCGTAACATCCTGAGATGCTCTTTCGAGGTTTTGTGGTGGGGTCACATGTAATAGCGCCCTGGGAGATCCTACAGGTCGGAGTTGTGTACCCATAACATCTTGGGATGCTCTTTCGAGGTTTTGTGACGCACGTAATAAGTCCTGAGGATTCCACAGTATGGCCAGTGATGACGAAGACCTGCAGGTGGTGGGCCTACATCCAGTATGAAAAAGGACTGGCTCTGTAGAACTTCCTATGACGAGTAGATTCAGAGATTGATTGAGATAGCAGCAGCAGTGACGATGATGATGACTTGATGACGATTATCCAGTGACGATGATCCAGAGAAGATGACTTGTGCTAGAAGAACTGTGCTGAGAAATACCTTCCTAGTTAAGAGGGAGTGTTGATGTATATGTAACTTCGGAATGTATTTCACATGTATATGTATATTGTATTCCTATAGAGATGGTATTATTCCTCTATAAGGAAGTGTCGTCATTTATATTGTAAGTGTCGTAACTTATACTTGATGGGTTATTAGACCACCTTATTTGGGGTCGGCCCTGTATAAGTCATGTGGGTCAAAGGGTTATTAGACCACCCTATTGGGGGTCGGCCATGTGGGTCAAAGGGTTATTAGACCACCCTATTGGGGGTCGGCCCACTCAGCATTATGTTATGTGGTTAAGTTCGAGCCTACATGAGTTAGGTAAAAAAGGCAAGTCAAGTCAAGTATAAATAGAGTGCGGGAGGCACTCTATTTGCTCATTCACTTCTCACACATGCACTCAAGGAGGAGTGGCGCACTTATGGAGGAGGAGGATCTGCTGCTAGGTTATGGCTATCTCTCTTGGTTGGTTGTATCATTGCTCTATCTATCTCTGAGGAAGTTATTGGGGTTTTTCACCTTTATGGTTTTCCCCAAGTAAATCTTTGTGTCTCTTGTGTGCTTGCATTATTGTCTCCATGATTGATATGCTGTAGATATGCTGTACATGTTGTTCTCTCAGTTAAGATCCTAGATCATATTGAAGTAAATTCAGAAAATTTAACAACAACTGGCCTATGGTTGGGTGGAACGTTGGAGTTGCATAGCCAGTTGCTTGGGACTATTTTGTTATAAGATAAGTATTCTCCTGTGTTAACTTGCAATTGTTATTTGATGAATATTTGAATGAATGATGGATGTGTTATTGAAATTAATTCCGCTGTGTTTTCTTATAATTATACACTTCCATGTGTCTTTTTATATTATGTGTGAACGCTTATTTAATAAGTACATGGGGCTAGATGCCCGGTCTTTTCATCACGTCCTCTCTATCATGCTGGTATGATAGGAGGGGACATTACAATTCTTTGATAGTCTCTATCGGTCTTTGGACTGTTGTATTTAATTTATCTGTAGCCATGTATTTTGCATCCGATGTTTTAAAGAAAGATAGGAAGGTTTGCTTGATTTCTTCCTTCGTTGCATTTGGTGTTTTATCAATGTAGCCCATGTACCATGTAAGTGCTCTTTTTCTCAAAGAGCCTGCAGACTAATGTATCTGACGTTCTTCACTAGTAATTAAGTTAGCTTCCCATGTTGATTCGCACACGAACCAATGTATTTGGGGATCTTCATCACCCTCGTAAAATGGAAGGTGAGTTGTTGTGTGTGACATGTCGGCTACTTCGATCGATAAATCAATTGGAGGGGTCAGTGGATTGTTACCGGAAACAAATCCACTTACTGAATTAACTTCGATGGGTACTATCACCAAATGTGTCTTGGGAATGAGTTATTTACCTTCACTGCCAGTTTCTAGAGCTTCGTTCGGCTTGCTGGTTCTCAGAAGCCTACTTTTTTCAACTACTTCTATCGCAATCCAAGTGAAATTCTGCTCGATGGAGATTTAACCGCTTCTCGGTACTTTCAACGAACTCAACGATTCAGTCAATGATGGTAGTGGCAGGGGGGGTGCTTTTGCATGCTCTGAATAGAGTAGATTAAACTTATGTAGGAAAACTCGGGCTAAAAAGTCACCCAACTTCCTTGTTTTGTCCCATGAATCAACAATCTGTTGACTTCATCTCCTTCGTTACTTCTTCGAATCCAAATGCCTAGCTGGCCAGCGTGAAGTCCCAGATATTCTTTGACAATATCTTGCACTCTGGCACTTTGATTTAAATGCAGTGGAGAAGGTGGCGTTATTACCTTGGGTACATTAACTTGGAGAGCACTACCATGCTCTATCCACAAGTCTTCTTCCATCGGTGATAGTTCTTCATCGACGCCACTTTCATCTTGCGCTCGACTTGACTCCGGAAGATTTCCTTCTGCATTTGTCATGATACATGATCCTTGTTTCTTCTTGAGCACACTGGCCTCCTCCTTCAGTTCTTCTCGCCTTTTTCTCCTCTTCTCCCGCTCGATATTCTGTATATATGGAGTTCTTTTGTGACTCATTGCTCGATATTTGTCTAATCTGTTGGATCTTTCATCGTTAGTCATGTCACTTTTTCATTCGTCAAAATTCTTCATGCATCTACTCCATCAGAACATGTTTAGCTACCCCCCCAATGTCGGCCCGAAGTTCTCTAGGAAACTGGGAAAGTACAAGACTTTATTTGCTCAAAAATTACTCCCACTCGTGCTCTTGTATGCATTTCTTCCACGCTCATTCTTTGTCTTCCCAATTTGAGTTTGGGAGCGGTGGAAGAAACAAGGGTTGAGTCTCAAAAATATGCACAGTGCGACAGAAGCAACAAGGGTCGAGTCTCAAAAATATGCGCAGCACCTTTTTCGATGAGTAACTTGAACAAGAGTGTCAAAAAGGAACACAAAAAATGGTTGGTGAGGTCAGTGAAAAACCATTTCCGCACGTCGTCAATAGACACTCGTTCTTCAATAGCACATTCCTCACATAACTCATCGGCAATCATTTCGCACCATTCCGACAGATTTGTACGACCTTCGTTAATCATATTCGAAATCAATTCATGCTCCTTTTCATCTAATTGTCTTCTCATCCAAAATATAATTCTTTAGCGTGAGCGACACATATTCTACAAAATTCTCACGAGTCTCAAAAAATAATTTCTCCCTAGCTTGATCAATCATCATCTTGGTTCTTCTCGCATAATTTTGTAGGTAGTTAGCGATCTTTCTATCCCACCAAATCTTAATCTCTTTCTCTGATATCATTGAACATGCTCGCTACTACTTCATGTATGCACCACCGGCAACGGAACGAATGTTGTAGTCGAGGGGGTTGCATTGTTACCAGTGATACATATTATATATAAGCAAGCACACAAGATATAGATACAAACAGACAAGAAGATGGAGAGAACACAAGACTTTTATTACTCAGCAAGATGCAGAACAGTACATATAAGAACAGATCTAAGTTAACCTCAAGGGTCGGCTCACCAACCTATATATATAAGTTACATTCAGTTATATAACCGCTTGTCGGTTCAACCGACCGACCAAACCCGACATGTTCTGGTCGACATAACGGCCAACATGTCTTACAATAAGTCGGGAGGAGGACCTAGTCGATAGGTCGACTTAGGCTCCTCCAACAGGCACTGAGTCTTAAGAGTCTGTAGAGAAAAACATTTGGTACAAGTCTTCGGAGTGAATTTTTAAGATCCAAATATTTAAAGGAATGTTTTGTAGAAGAGTGGGCTCATAAGACAAAACAATATGTTCCTATGGCTTATATTTTATGGTGTGGATTTACCAGGTCCTTTTTCCATGGATGGGCACATGGATTTCCTAGAAAATTGGTAATGGGGCTAAAGTGATCTTGGGGATCAATCCCTTCATAGGGGGAGACAATTTCTATAAACTATCTTCATCATTGATCTCTTATTTATCTTATTATGCCTTTACTAGGCTTGCTCATATAAAAAAACTAAATTATGGTATGCTTGCATCTTCATATTAGTTATGTGCTTCAGACTTGGGATTGATAGGAGATATTGCTATTGAATGGTCTAAATTTTTTGTTGGTCTAAACCATCTTGTTATTGGGCTCAAGGATGAGGAATATTTATTGATCTGGGCGTGGAATAAAAAAAATGGTCATGTTAATGCGAAATATGCTAATGAATCCATCTCTGTTTCATCCACGGAAATTGAGTACTAATGGTGGTATAATAGGTTGTGGAGATGGAGTTTCCCTTTAAAGTTAAAATGCTTCTGTTGGACTTTTTTGGAGAAACGTATCTTGACTTGGGATAATTTAAATAAAATAGGCATTGCTAGACCAAATATTTGTGTCTTATGTAAAACTGGTAAAGAAACTATTGACCACCTGTTTGTGGGCTATCTCTTTTGTAAAAGTGTGTGGTCAGAGGTTTGTAGACTATGTCTTTTGTAAAAGTGTATGGTCAGAGGTACTTGATGGTCTTCAAATTAGTATAATATGGTCTTGTCCTTCTTTAGAGAGGAATTTGGTAGAGTGGATTAAATAGTTTCCTTAGTAAAAAACATTGCCTTTTTTTTGTTATATGGGGTATCTAGAAATATAGAAATGCTTTGGTTTTTAAAAACATTTATCAAAATGTTTATGTGGTGGACCTGAAAATCTGGGCTATTTCAAGGGATACTGCAAGGAACCCATGTCTAAATTGTTTTGAATCCTTCAACATCCTATTACTATGGATGGGGTCCCATGTGGCTATTTCGATGGTGCATCGAGCAATGAACTGTGTGGTGGAGGCATGGTTATAAACTCTTTGAAGAAAATTATTTTCTACTTTGGATGGGTTGTGGATCTAGCTCTAACTATAGAGCTGAGTTATTGGCACTCTCAGGACTTTTAAAATTTTCATCTCAGAAAGCTTATAGGTCCCTACAAGTGTTTGGAGACACAAGGCTTATTGTGGATTGGGTTGTAGGTAAAGTTTGTTTGTAGGTAGCTATATTGGATCAGTGGTGCTATAGGATTCATCAGCCGATGGATTCTTTCAACAGGATTTCCTTTAATCATATATACATGGAACTCAACTCATGGTTGGTAGCTTATCAAAATGGGCCATTGGTTTGGTTGAAGGTCTCTTAGATCTTGAAGAGTTCAAAGAATTATCTTTGATCTCCACAAGATCTTACTATATTTTCTAAGGAAATTCTGAGATCTGTTTTGTATCTGTCTCCTTTTTAGTCTTGTACTAGAACAATATATGTCTATTTATTTTGAATGTAACTTTTGTATTAGAAAGCTAAGTATAAGGATTTGATATAGCATTGTTTGGCTTTGCATTGTACTTGATGGCACAAAATTTTTAGAGCATAGAACTAATATGATTGTAAATGATATTATAACTTTGATTCCATTTTAAATATCAAATTATAGGTTTTTTCATATATATATATATATATATATATATATATAAACCATAAAACAATTAAAATTAATTTACGACTTATTTAAAATTAATTAACTATTTATTTTCTAATGATAATACATATTACAAATGGGATACGGTGGTCCGTTGGTGGGGTTAGATGGATTTCATTCCATCCACCCAGATTCAATTCTGTTGAGACATCTTTTGGCTTGGATTACCATTTGATGGTTTGCTCGACCTACCATCCACAATATGTGAGGAAGTTTGTTGAGATTTCCTGTGCATGTTAGCTTCCTTGATTCCTTCGGAATAGCAGGAAGGTGATTTTTCAGCTAAAAAAAAAAGATAATAAAAAAATAAAAGGGGAATGCACATAGAAAAAGTAATATAATAGTGTATTATTATTATATGTCAAATATCAATTAAGTTGGGTTATATCTTATCCAAGGTTGCCGTGTATATGTCCAAAAACGATTTTAAAATTTATATTGTATATAAATTTAATTTTATTTGTCTAACTATAAATGTTTTATCACCAGTAGATTATTTATTTTCTATTATTTTTTACAAAAAGTATATAATTAATGAACATCTTAAAAATCAAAATATATATGGTAAAACTAATTTGATAGTGTATAATTAATATAATTTTATGTAATCTATTATTTATAGGTGTAGTTTAAATATTCTACGTTTTTATTTTTATTTTAGCATTTTTTTGGAAATCTTTAAAAATCTTTGAATCACATATATTAGCTATAGAAATTGCATAATTTGGGTTTTATGGGGTATTTGAGGGCGCTTAATCTATTTATGGATTCAAAAATACAATTTAAACACATAGGAATTTAGATTTTACCCCCAAAAAAATTACCTTGGTTCGCATCAAAACCCACTTTAAATTCGAAAACGTAGAATAGATAAACTACTCCTTATTTATATGTTATTTAAAGTAGTGTATTTGATTATATATATATATATATATATATATATATATATATATATATATCTATATATATATATATATATATATATAATGGTTAATTGGGTGTTTAAGAGGAATTCTCCTAAGTAATATGTTGGGTTTTTAAATGAATCATGTATATCATCTTTGAAAAGAAGGGAACTACCCATTTAAAAATATAAGTGTAAATAGAAAAAGTAATTTAATAATGTATGATTAGTATATATCAAATTTCATTTAAATTTAGATTTATATGTTATTTAGGTATACACAATGTGTTGTATATTTAAAATTTTAATGAGATTTATTAAAAATTTAGGTTTATATGTTATTTAAGGTATACATATTGTGTTATATATTTAAAGTTTTAATTGGATTGATTAAGTATTGTAGTCAATTCTCGCTAGTTCATTTGGTTAAGGTGTGGGTCTCATCAACAGGGTGATCCCAGTTCAATTCCTCTTAGGGGTGAGCCAGTTGGGAGGAGACACCCAAAAATCCAGCCATCATAAGGGTTGGTGTGGCCCAGGCCGGGTGCGATCCTTGGGTGTCTTTGACTACTTATATGCCCCTGGGTTGTGGTTCTTAACCAATGGTTCATTGCTACCAGAATCAAGTGACGAGCAATCCAACAAAAAAAAGTATTGTATATTTAAAAATTAAATGAGATTTATTAAAAAATTTGGTTTATGTGTTATTTAAGGTATACATATTGTGTTGTATATTTGAAGTTTTAATGGGATTTATTAAGTATTATATATTAGTAATTATTTTTATGATATAAATATAAATTTTAAAATATTTAATATTAAAGTTTTTAAAATTTATATATATATATATATATATATAATATTTATTTTGGATCCAAGTGTTCAGTGGAGATGTGGCCATCGATCTCACTATCCTTCATGAGGACTATAGATATAGCCTAGAGTGGGGACATGTAGCTTCATGCATGATGCAAAGTATGTCTTCATCCATATAAACTGATATAGAAAGCTACAATTTGGAGGGATCTCATACCAAAGACGAGGATGGAAGATGGGGGATGAGGGTCTAATGATTTGTGATGACATTATGAAAGGCAGTTTGCACATCGTTGGAGGTGCCTAGTCGACTGGCTAACTAGGTCTTCTGACCGACCATAGTCGGGTCATTCCATTGGTCAATTAGTCGACCGAACTATCAATTATAATTGAATAACTACTTATAAATCATATATATATAGGTTGGTGAGCTATGGAGATAAGACATCAGTTTTGTACAGTATTTGACCTCTATTAATACAAAGACTTGTTACTGTTGTCGCACTTAATTTGTTATCTTGTATCTTGTATCTTGTATGCTATGTGATCTTTTATATATATATTTTTGTACTATTGGAAATCCATGTGAACCCTCAAACTACAACATTGGTTTTGTTGCCAGTAGTAGATAATCATGTTGAAATAACGAGTATGCTGTTGGCCCGGTTTTGCAACCAGGCTTAGTGCTATGGGCACCTGCTAACTAGTAGCAGCAGTTTCAATGGAAATAAAAACAATAAACTAAATAAACAAGATTATTCATGGATCTAAGCAAAGATATTAAGCAAATAACTAAAATAATTTAAAATCAAGAACAAGAACATATAAAATAAAGAATTTGTATTGAAAGAATGGGGCAAGCAAGTGCTTGCGGAATCAATACCTCTAATGGTGAGGTTGAACGGCTCCAAGGATGAGCAACTCCAATCTCCAATGGTCTCTTCTCCAATGTGGTTTGCAATGGCTAAAATGCTCAGGGGAGATTTCAGCAGCATAAGGATGAGATAATGGATGGATGTGAAATGAGGAGCCCCTACCAACTTTTTATAGGTTTTGGTGGTGGGAAATACCATTTGTGGTTTTGTGGAAACCAAATGGTATTGACCAACATGGTTTAGGTACTTTTCCCTCCTTTTTTGAATAAAAATAATATTTTAATTCCCTTTTTAATATTTTTGGGAATTTGGACCCTTTTTGAGGGTTTTTTATGATTTTCTTGGAAAAATAATATTTTTTAATGGAAAAAGGGGTGTACTAAGGTCTTTTGGTGACCTTTTGTTGGTTTCAGAGGCTCAGATGGTGGAAAAGTGGACAAATGGGTCATGTGAATAAGGGAATGAGCTAGTGAGCACTTTTTAGGTGTTAACAGATTTCCCCCTGATGTGTGAGGGCAGGAGCTCATCGTATGGCCGATAGACATCATAGTTCTTTTGTCCTTTTTTCTGGGGTTTAGGGGAGAGAAGAGACCGGTTGGAGACTGGAGCCACGGCCCTTGGAAGCTGCAAAAACAAAAATATTACATGGCCTCAATATGAATGAGGTATAATCTCTGATAAAGGACGAGGCGGGCATTCCCATGCTCGTATCAAGACTTATACAAAACAATTAGTCCCAAGAAGGGGGATCTAATACATAAAGAACTATATTGGTACATCATAATGGTCCAGAGGGGACATTATTTTGGGATGTACTCCTGATCATAACGGATCTCAATGACTGATACACTGGAATAACTGAGGAACTGCTGAAACTAGATGTAGCCCTAGAAAGGTCTGGGGCGGGCATGGTGCTCACCATACTGAAAGGTTTTGCTTGCGGTGTAATTTTGCCAATAATTCCATCAGCGGCATGTGATGCCCCCGGTGTGTCACCGCGTGCAGAGTCACCTCGTGGGGCGTCCGGTATGATCGTGTATAAGTAACCCGATTGGGCGTAGATGAGATCAAACTGTTGGGCCTTGAGGATGGCCTCTTCCTCAGACTGGGGTCTTTCAGATGCTACATCCTTCGCAATGAGAGGAAGGAGGGATTTAAGGAACCAGTCTAAAAAGATTCAGTCGTCTAATTTGATTTTGCATAGGCTTCGGCGCCGGCGCCAATCATGAATATGGTCAGTGATATGCGTGGCCGTGTTCTGTCTGCAAGACAGTAGGATTTCGACGCCTGCATCATAGCGGACCGGTAGCTGAAAGAACTGCAGGAAGGTCGAGGCAAGGGAGGTAAATGTGGAATGCGTCCCATGGGGTTGCTCGATATACCATTTGGATGCAGAGCCAGTGAAGGTGCGCTGTAATAAACGGAGGCGGACAGAGTCGTCCACTATGGAGTTGGAGGAACACCATAAATGGAAGGACATGATGTGGTTCTGGGGGTCTTCTCCTGCCTTACCCTCAAACTTAGGGATGTCAGAGGGGAGTTTGGTGGGCATTTGAGGCCACTCCGGATCATGTCTAATGGGGTCATTTGTGAGCCTAGCTAAATCTGGCAGGTTCAGACTTGCCATGTATGGTAGACTAGCAGAGGTGGGGACCGGAACTGGGACATGCCTAGCCACTGTGGTATGGTGTAGGGGTCCAGTAGCGCCTAAAGGTATGCTAGGTATGGAGGGTATGTGCCCTCCAATAGGTGTGGTATGGTATGGGTTAGTGCTCCCAAGTGCAACATGGGTTACACTTGGGTTAGGAACCGCACTAGGGATTCCTGGTATAGCACTCCCAAGTGCAACATGGGTTACACTTGGGTTAGGAATCGCACTAGGGATTCCTGGGATAGGGTTTGTGGAAACCGAAGGGGGTATGACCCCCATGTTGGGTATACCCATGACAGGTGGTGGCCATGTGTTAGGCATTCCTGAATGTGGAGTGTTACCCATATTGGGCATACCCAGGGGGGTGGTTGTTGCCGTAGATGGTACTACAGCAGAAGGGTCTGCAGATGTCTGACCTATGGTAGTTGTAAATAGTGAATCAAATGGTGTTCCAGACATAATTTTGGTTGGTGGTAACTCTGTGGGGTTTTCGGATTCTACCTCCAAATCAAAGGTGAAGTGGGGTATGTCAGAATCGGATGACTGTCTAATTGATTGACGATGTGTCGAATCAAGGGATAATGCTCTGCGTCCGTGACGTGGAGAGCCAAGTGGACTAAACTCTGGGAGTTCGCCCTGTAGACGACGGGAGCGTCTAAAATTCTCAATGGTGAGAATATGTTTGTGTGTAAAAAATTTATTTAAGTATCAGGTGGTGATATATAAAAAAGACTCAAAACCCTATTGCAACCAAGGGTGCAAGAAGGGGAGCGAAAAAAGAAGGCTCACAGGCCAAAAAATCAATCCTCAAAAAAGGCACTTATTCTAGCAGCTGTGCTACAATAAGTGGAGGAATGCAACAACTGGTCAGAATACCAACATGCAAGCGGCTCCTAGAAAAAAAATAGGTGTAACTAGACCACAGGTAGGTTGAAATCATGCAAACACCTAATCTAAAAGTATTGTGACTCAAACAGACGATATCCTCTGCAAGGTGATGAAATCCACGTCAGACAATATGAATGTTGAGACAAGGGCTAGATATCCCCCTACCGGGAGGGACACCGGGTAATCAATCCTAAAGATAGGCTACTAGGATACTCCGTTCATGACGCGTCGAGAAAAGGTAAATCTGCCGTTTGGTCCTTTGATCGCAATATCCCAATACAGGGATATCCCTAGAACTGCGAATGGTAGCCCTTCGGTTACTGAATGGATTTCGATATTCCACTCAGGCTTCCGGAACCATCCTCGCGACTTCAACCCTCCTAAGGGAGAGGCCTTCCCACAAACCGGTTGTGACCGCGCCAAAAATTACTAAGAGATTTTATCTCCCTAATTGGACAACTTCTATGTCTCAGATGTAAGAACTGAGGGGTGTTATTGGAACACCTATCCCCCCAATACTACCTAGCTACAAGAATTCTTTTAGTGTTCCCCAAGTGGGGTTAAAAGTGTGTTCAAATTAGGGTACGTTTTAAGGCTTAGTTCAATTAAGTGATCGTGTGAGTGCACGTGAGGTGTTGTAAACTGAACTTGAAAAAATTAAATGCTTTATAGGAAATTTTCAAAAAATAAAGGATTTTTCGAAAATAAAAAGCAAATATTTAAGACTTTTTCACTAAAAGAAATTTAAATGCTTTTCAAAAAATAACTCAAAAAATAAAGGATTTCTTGGATTTATGAAAGCAAATAATAGACTTCTTTTTAAAAGAAATAAATGGATTTCTTTGTTTCAAGAAAAATTGCTAAGGGCAAGATTTTAAAGAAGTAAACAAGAAAAAATTTGAATCTAGATGAAAATGCAAAATGAGTCTTTCTTTCACTTTCTTGAAAATTTTTAAAAAGATTTCTAGATATGCACTTTTAAATAGTAAATTTTTTTTCAAAGCTGTAAAATATGCAGAATTTAATACTGTAAAAAATGTGCTATGGGCAGAAAGTACAGTAAAAAAAATTTTCAAGATCGGGATGGCCGAATGAAAAATTCAGCCGCGCGGGTTTTGGACGCACAGCCGCGATGGGCTGCACGGGTTTTGGACGCACAGTTGCGATGGACCGCGCGGGTTTTGGACGCACAGTCGCGATGGACCGCGCGGGTTTTTGGCGCACAGTCGCGATGGACAGCGCGGAAATCGGCCGCGAAGCCGCGGTGTGCAGCGCAGAAAAACGCAGAAAAGTCGCGATGGACAGCGCGACTGTCTGGCAAAAGGCCGCGATGGACCACGCGGAAAAACGCAGAAAAGTCGCAATGGACCGCGCGACTGTCTGGCAAAAAACCGCGAGGCGGAAGCCGTGCACGGAAACCGAGAAACGAACCCGAAAATTGAAAATTTCGGGCTGTTTATGGGGCCAAATCTCAGAGCAGCAATGGATCTACTGTCTAAGATGGCATATCTATGGATCTAAAGGTTAAAAACTAATAAAAAATTAAGATTAAAGGCAAAACTAGAGATCTATTGTTCAAACCAAAGCGGAGTCGCCAAAAACTGTTGGCCCGGTTTTGCAACCAGGCTTAGTGCTATGGGCACCTGCTAACTAGTAGCAGCAGTTTCAATGGAAATAAAAACAATAAACTAAATAAACAAGATTATTCATGGATCTAAGCAAAGATATTAAGCAAATAACTAAAATAATTTAAAATCAAGAACAAGAACATATAAAATAAAGAATTTGTATTGAAAGAATGGGGCAAGCAAGTGCTTGCGGAATCAATACCTCTAATGGTGAGGTTGAACGGCTCCAAGGATGAGCAACTCCAATCTCCAATGGTCTCTTCTCCAATGTGGTTTGCAATGGCTAAAATGCTCAGGGGAGATTTCAGCAGCATAAGGATGAGATAATGGATGGATGTGAAATGAGGAGCCCCTACCACCTTTTTATAGGTTTTGGTGGTGGGAAATACCATTTGTGGTTTTGTGGAAACCAAATGGTATTGACCAACATGGTTTAGGTACTTTTCCCTCCTTTTTTGAATAAAAATAATATTTTAATTCCCTTTTTAATATTTTTGGGAATTTGGACCCTTTTTGAGGGTTTTTATGATTTTCTTGGAAAAATAATATTTTTTAATGGAAAAAGGGGTGTACTAAGGTCTTTTGGTGACCTTTTGTTGGTTTCAGAGGCTCAGATGGTGGAAAAGTGGACAAATGGGTCATGTGAATAAGGGAATGAGCTAGTGAGCACTTTTTAGGTGTTAACATATGCTTAGATGAAAAACGAACGAAAGATTCGAGAGTGGTGGGACAAGAAAGTAGTGAATTACATCTAGAATTATGCAAGGCGGAACAAGATAACAATCGCACAGGCAAGGGAGAATTTCTTCACTGAATCCCATGAAAGATTTATAGAGGCCATCCCCTAGGAAATAAAGAAATTCCCTGACACTATTTATGACCAAATTAGATGCCTATAATGAAAGACTTCTAATGCACAAGATCTACAATGGAGGTAGAAATAACTTCTGCGAGTGAGTCGAAAAGATATGTGAAGAATTCCATGAATATCAAGCTATAGAATAAAGAACATTTCTTGATGAAGTCCAATGTAAATTCTACATTGACCTTCACAAAGGATCATTTTTTTCTATACCGAGCCTACTATATACATTTTTGATTGAAAACATAGTTGGTTACAAAGTCAAGCCATGACCTCTGTTGGCCTAGCCTACTTCATCAAATTGGAAGGAGCATCAAAAAGAGTGGGAGTGCTTCGTTAATGAACAACAGTGAGAATATTTCTTAAATAAATGAAGTCCATTATTGAATCCACCTCTATTGTACAATAAGAGTCAGTTCAACAATGGGGGGTTCATCAAACATGTGTTATAAATAAAAATTGATTGTAATCGGTGGAGAAAGAAACAATGAAGGCCTGCAATAATTTGAGTCTTCCACAATGAATCATGTTCCCAACTACTCACAAACAATTATACAAAAAATAGAAAGAGAAAAGAGGTATAAGTGACAAGAGTAGCTGAGGGATATTGCTAGTCCATTACGTGGAAAAACAAGTATAAAGAAACTAGGTGAGATGGACGAGTAGCCAAAAGACCTACCTGAGTCGAGGGAAAGTCAACCAGATGGAGAAAGTGAAGTGCCGACAGCGATAGATCGGTCGCACATGATGGTGATGACCCCACATGCTTTACACATTGCAATTCCAAATTCCTTGACTCACATTGAATCTGTACCAATGATAATGATGACTGGTCTCACCATTGGACAAATAGTCAAGCACGACATGGGACTGAAACCAGGTGACAACAGTATATGAAATTGACTAGATCAATGTGGACGAATCACAGATAGGTTGATGATTCAGTGCCCAGAACATGGTAACTAGATTACCTTCACACCTAAATTTGGAAGACGTTATTTTAATCTATTTTATTTAGAACATGTGGAGGTACCCCCTGCTAGAAACATTACTAATTGAAGTGACCAAACCCTTAGCAAACCGACCTAGTGTTGAAGAGTCTACAAAAGAAGTACTCCTATCGTGGTACCAATTTCAACCACAAGAATTCAACACTAAATTTCAAGTAGTAAGTTAGTTGGTCGGTCAGTCTACTCTAGTAAGTACTAAAAATCCCAAATCTATCAATATGTCTTACCGTATTCCAATAAATACTCATATATTTGAAGGGGATGGTGACCCTAAGAAACAATGGTTTGTACATGAAGCCCTGTGGAAACCTAACCTTATTAATGATGAGAACTAGCAGATTGCACAGTTTGCAAGAGGACTTGGTACATGAACTTTATTGAAGAGGGCCCAAAGACAAAGCAACAAATAAAAGATAACTTTATAGAATTTTTCAAAGCCGATGATACCAAGCATTTGTCTGGGAATAAATTGAAACAAATCAAGCAAATAATAGGAGAAACCGTATGAGAATATGACAGAATATTTAAAGATATCCTTGGTCAGATACCATATAAAATGGACCAAGCACTGGTGATCCAATTATTTGTCGAAGGACTTCAACAGAGAATCAAGACGCCACTGCTAATGCATGAATACATAGCATATGACGATTTATTGAATAAATATTTAAGATTCAAATCGAATATATATTATTCAATTGGACCTTTCGACAAACAACTTGAAGAAAAGATTGAAACAATGGAAAACTCACTACAGCACCTTACAATGAAGAATAATGATCTATGGTATACCACATGCTCGAGGGAAGGCCATATGAGAGATACCTTCCCCTACAATGAACGAAGAAGGTACTATAATGACCGCAACACATACTAGAGGGAAATGAAGCAACTGGAAGAAAATCCAAGAATATTCCTAGAAGAAAGGAAGCTAGAAAATTTCCACATAACACAAACAAGCTATTTTTGTGACATTTATGAGATAATCAAGTTGCACTCAACTACAGACTGCCCCTATAATGCCGACAATGTAAAACCAAAAATGGTGTGTAATTTTCTGGACGACACAACATTATACTGGAAAATGTATAAATAACCTAAAGACAAAATAAAACTACCATACAATGTACCAGACGCAAATGGTTGAATAGAAAGGTCAATATGGTCGCAACAATGACCACTACAACAATGGAAACTATTGTCGAGGAGGATACAATGGTTGTGGAAGACACAAAAATCAGGGATACTGAACAATGGGTCATCAAAACCATGATGCTTCGTGTGCTACATAGAAGAACACTTGAGCCCCGACTGTCCATGGAAGGACAAGACAGATCTAATTTTTTTACAAAATGTGGTGTTGGGGAGCATAATCTAGAAGAGTGCTCCATCATGCTAGAAGCACTTAATAATAAAAATAATTTTAACATCTTATCTTGTAGTCCTAAAAATGTAGCATTGAATACTAATAATTTACAAGTAATGTTAGGATATTCCTATACTCCATCCTAGTCCTAGCAACATTTTCATTATTTGCATTTTCAGTCATGCATGCACTTTTAGGGTTTGCATGCATCCCAGTCATCAGTCCAGCTCCTAGCCCTCAGTTAGCCAGCCTCTGGGAGCTTCTCTCAGATAAGTTTTAGCCCTCCTAGTGCTTAGTGCGCCCCTTCATGTAATTACATGCATCTCATGTGCCCTCTCTCACCTACCACTCAGTTGCACTTCAGTTAATTGAGCTATCATCAGTTCCTTCCTTGATTTAAGGTTAGACTGACTCTCAACTAACTGTATCACTCCGATGGACCTCCAGTGAGACTAGAGTACCCATTCTGACTCCAGTTAGCTCCTCATGCACCCTCCACTGAGCCTCCTTCATTCATTTACACTCAGTTAGACTCGGTTTGACTGATGGTTGACAGTTACTTGAGCATTGATGACTCCATTGATGATGAGATAGACTACTAGTTGTGCTCCGATGACACTCCAATGATCTTTTGATCACTCCATGAAGGCTAATTCGAATTGCCACCTTAGGCATTCGAATCCTCATGCATTGTACTATTTATTTGTCCATATTGTGATTAATTAATTAGTGTGTGTGAAGTATTTTTGCTTCTATCCGAGTTCTACTGTATTATTATTTTGTTTCTCATTATACTGCATTGACCACTCTTCTTCTATTTTCTTGCTTAATCAATTAGTTTCTTGTGAGGTATACATCATCTCTTAGATATGCTGTGAGGATACCATGTGAAAATCCACACAACAGATCTAAGAGATGATGTATACCTCACAAGAAAGTAATTGATTAAGCAAGAAAATAGAAGAAGAGTGGTCAATGCAGTATAATGAGCAACAGAATAATAATACAATAGAATTCGGATAGAAGCAAAAATACTTCACAGACACTAATTAATTAATCACAATATGGACAAATAAATAGTACAATGCATGAGGATTCAAATTCCCAAGGTGGCAATTCGAATTAGCCTTCATGGAGTGATCAAAATATCACTGGAGTGTCATCGGAGCACAACTAGTAGTCTATCTCATCATCAGTGGAGTCATCAATGCTCAAGTAACTATCAACCATCATTCAAACTGAGTCTAAATGAGTGTGGTAGGTGTAAATGAATGAAGGAGCCTCAATGGAGGGCGCATGAGGAGCTAACTGGAGTCAGAATGGGCAGTCTAGTCTCACTGGAGGTCCATCGGAGTGATACAGTCAGTTGAGAGTCAGTCTAACCTTAAATAAAGGAAGGAACTGATGATAACTCAATTAATTGAAGTACAACTGACTGGTAGGTGAGAGAGGGCGCATGAGATGCATGTAATTGCATGAAGGGGCGCACTAAGCACTAGGAGGGATAAAACTGATCTGAGAGAAGCTCCCGAGGGCTGTCTAACTGAGGGCTAGGTGCTGGATTGATGACTGGGATGCATGCAAATGCATGAAAACCCTAAATAATGCATGCAAACCGTAAAAGTGCATGCATGACTGAAAATGCAAATAATGAAAATGTTGCTAGGACTAGGATGGAGTATAGGAATATCCTAACACCCCCCCTTAATCCATCCTGGTCCCTGGTAACTGAGGCCAAAGGTCACCCAATACAATGAATAATAACAACAGTCAATAAACCGAGGAAATGGGGAAAACCTCATGGGAAAAATACCCCCCCTCAAAATAGACTATAAGGCACACACAAAAATAAATGCTCCAAAACTCAAGCAGGTGTGATGCTTGGTCATATGTCTGGAGGTATCTTCTTCTTGGGAAGAAGTGGATCATGCTCAGAAAGCATGTGCTTGTACTTGCTCTTCAGATCGAATGTGATGAGAACAAATCCAAAAGTATGAGGATGATCCTTGAACCTGTGATTCGAATCAGTTGAGGTAGGATCAAATCTATGAATGTGCAGATAGTCTTTTGTCTTCTCCTTCAAACCATCATGGGTGAGATCATGCCAAAAAGAACCATGAGATGATTGCTTGAAATCCAAATCAGATTTAAGACTTGAAGAATAGTTTCTTGATATCTCCTTTGTGTTGATGTATATGTAACTTTGGAATGTATTTTACCCATGTGTATTGTATTCCTATAGAGATGTTATTATTCCTCTATACGAAAGTGTTTTTATTCCTATAGAGATGTTATTATTCCTCTATACGAAAGTGTTTTTATTCCTATAGAGATGTTATTATTCCTCTATATGGAAGTGTCATCATTTATATTGTAAGTGTCGTAACTTATACTTGATGGGTTATTAGACCACCTTGATGGGGTCAGCCCTATATCAGTCATGTGGGTAAATGGGTTATTAGACCACCAAGTGTGGCGTTGGCCCGGATTAAGTTAACCATGGGTTATTAGGCTAAGCTAGACAAGTTGGCCCCATTAGTTTATTGGTCAGGACAGGACAAGTATAACTAGAGATCGGGAGATCTCTATTTGATCACTCATTTACTCACTTCAATCTCTCTCAGAAATTGGCGCACTTGTGAGGAGGAGGATCATCTGCTAGGAGGAGACTATCTCTTGTACTTTGGTTGTATCATTGCTCTATCTATCTCTGAGGAAGTTGCGGGGTTTTTCACCTTCTTGGTTTTCCCTTGTGAAACTCTGTGTCTCTTGTGTGCTTGCTTTATTGTGTCCATGATTGATATGTTGTAGATATGATGTACATGTTATTCTCTTAGTTAAGATTCTAGATTAGATTGTAAATTCTGAAAAACTAGCATGGTATCAGAGCTAGCCTGAAAGAAGGCATGGTATGGCATGTATGACAGTTGTTGCACTTGCGATGCTAGGGCTTGATATAGCAAAAACTAGTCATCGTAGCACTTTCGCTATAAATCCATTTCAGCAAGGTTTCAGGATCTGAAAATATTACAGGTCGAATATAAGATCCCCATGTACCTTGTGTCCGAAGCAAAAACTCTAATTCGTTGTACTTTGTGTTTTATGATCTGTACAATCTAGGGTTTCTTCCTCTTCCATATCTGAGTCATAAACAGGTGACCTAGGAAAAAAGGTCATAAATTGAGATAGGAAGCTCAAAATTAAATTTAGTAAAAAGTGACAGGTAGGGCATGGACGGCACTTTCACAGGCCTAAGTTTCAGAGGCCTAAAGTGAACTAGTGACACGTGGCACTCCGTACAAGTTCGCTCTCATGTTTTATCCCATAAACAGGTCACGTTGCGACACTTGGCATAACTATCTCTCAGAGAATCCAATTGAGGTCAGACTTGTGGGGTTGGAAATATGACAGGTCAAGCTACCACAGGTAGAATTTTTAGACCCTATGGATTTTTAGTTTTGGAGTTAAACTAGAAAGAATCAGGTGCATATTTATGTCAAAACGGAATTGGATTTTGAGCACCTTCATTCATGGCTCCGGGAATTAGGGTTTTGGAGAAAGTTGGAATTTTTGTAATCGGAGACCACAGCTGAATGCTACTCATCAAAATTGAAATTTAGATATGAAGATCAAATTTTTTTGGTTGGGTAGAAGGCCGGGCTTGATCAAACCCTAGTTCGGGACTTTGATCGGAAAAGTGGAAAATTAGGGCTTCTGCAAAAGTTGGAATTTTTTAAGTCTGTGACCATGGATGGAAGCTCCTTAGAAAAATAGAAGTTTAGAGATTTGGATCGAACCTTTTGGTTGGGAAGAAGGGTGGGATTTATCAAGCCCTAGTTCGGGATCCTGTCTGGAAGATCCGGAAGTTTCAAAGGCAATTTTGAGGGGTGAAACTTTGCAGTTTTCAAATTCTGAGTATACCAGCTTGATCAACTCATCAAGGCGCATCCTTCTATCATTTCACAAGTTTGAAATTCAAAGTTTGAATTTTTAGGGTTTCTCTTAAAAACCCTAGTCCAGCTCCAGATCTAGTTTCTGCAAATCAAGTGGATTGGGTTAATCCTAGAAGAGAATCGTTTGGTCACCTGCATAAGTGAAGAAGTTCCTGTTTTAGAGGGAGATGAAGCTAAGACCTTACATAAGAAGATTACAAGCAATCTCGATACGTATGACTTATCTAGGTATGTTTCGAGATCTGTTCATGATTAATTTTATGGTATGTTTGTTTTCACTAAGGTTAGTACAATCTTGATTAACTTTAGACTTGTCGTATCACCTTAATAAAATTATGAATGCAGATATTCATTTATTAGGGTTTTGACACTTATGATTGTACTAATGCCTTGTGGTGTTGTATGAGGTTGATGTTGTCCGCTAACATGAAAGGTACATCAAAGAAAGACAAATCATGTTCTAGTTCAAGAACATATGACCATGGAGACATGAAGACAAAGATTCATTCATTATCATGGATCACATAGAAGATCTACTTACAACACTACAAGAAAAAAGGTCATTGGTTAGGGTCCAAAAATGTCACCATAAGCTCATTTGGTGATGGTCAAGAGGGGTCCCATCACCAAAACCTGAGCGTCACCAAAGGCACCATCACCTTAAGTGGGGGTATGTGGTGACATTCAAGGCCCGTCACCAATAATTATGATTATTCCAGGTTGTGACCGTCACCAATCATTACGAAGTATTGGTGACGGACCTGCTTTGACCCTCACCATTTGATGCGTATATGGTGACGGCCAATGACCGATCATTGGTGAGGGTTGAGACATGTCACCATAATCTCATCGGTGATGGTGAAAAAGGAGGGCGTCACCAAAATGTGAATGTCACCAATGGTTGTGTCCCCAAAAGTAGAGGTGGTGTGGTGACATTCAATGTTCGACACTAATAAGGATTATTAGTGACAAATAGTTACCCTCACCAATTTATATGAAGTTTTGGTGATGGACCTAAGGGCCTCCATCACCAAAAAATCTGAACGTCGCCAATGACTTATGATGAGGGCCTTGCAATGACCCTCACTATTGAGGATATTTCCATTAACATATCAATGGTGACAACCGCTATGAGATTGTCACCACTTTTCATTTTGAAAATCTTTTAATGACGCAACATAAAGGATCGTTGCCATTTCAATTAAAATTGTAAAAAAAATAATTAAAATTATAAATTGTCACAAGCAAAATGTAACCCTAGTAGATGGTGATGACCAATAGCCTGCTGGAATAAATTGAACATTTGGTTATTATTATTATAACATTTTACTAATTTTAAAAAGCAAAAATATCACATTGTTATAAGTAAAGTAAATAGAAATGATTCACTAACATGTTTACACGATAACTAAAATAGATATATAAGATTTTTTAAGCATATGGAAACAAGATACCAAAAGATGATATAAAATGTTGTAACAACAGTTTAATAATGTATATCTACAAGCTTGGCTTAAGCCTGTAAGATGAGTTTTTTTTTACACTTTCAGATGCACAAATGGAAATCAGACATATGGGCCTTCTTTGGAATCATGTCACCCAGCTCATCCTCCTGTTTGTTCCTCCAAGTTCGTTCTAATGTTAACCGAGGAGCGGATTTATTGCAGACTAGTCACAAAATAAAGGAAGCATAGTTTATGCTTCCGTTGTGATGAAATGCTATGAAGGTTAACAGAAACTAAACAAGCACTATAAATCAACACCATTAACAACAACATAAGCACAAGAAACTATTCAAAAAGCTATTCAACAACTTTTTTGAACTCCAGCGAAAAACATGAACCATACCTCAGTCATTATTTCTTCCAGCTGCTTGACAGTGACCTCATTATTAGGATTGCCAACATTGAAAATGTGACTATTTTCCCTGGAAGGAATTTCCTGAAAAATGAAATACGTAATTACTATAAATATATAAGCAATGTGCAACAAATAACATTATGGTCCTCAAAAGTCATTATTTCTCATTATTTCTCTCTTTTGCTTCATATTGGATCATCAAATTTTTATGGTCCTCAAAAGTCCTGCTCTGTGCAACAATAACATTAACATTGGATATCATTCTCAAAAGTCGTATTTAAAAGAATACTTGACCTCATAATTTTTTTAAGTGTGGTTCTGAAACTTGCACGATATAATTCAAATCCAATCTGCCACAATATAATATGTAGAGGAAATTCAGGATTAAACAAACTACATGGAACTCAACTTTGAGCCCAACTGCATCGGTTAAAATATAGAGATAGACTATCCAAGGTGTTTTTCAAAGCTTTGGCTACTAAACATGTACATCAAAGGATAGTGGATAGCGGTTGTGAGATGAGTGGGAGGTCTCATCATGAAAATAAGAGATTGAAGAGGAAATTGTGGCTCGTGATAGGATTGTCTTCCAATCTCAAGCTTAGATTGATGAGAGGAAGGTGTCCTCATAATTGGTCTCCCACAACACCGCAGCTATAAGCATAGGGATTATATTATGTCCCCTTTTTTGTTAACTTGTTCTAGATTTGAAGAATCACAAAAGGTGTTTTTGGTTGTCTAGCATACTATTCAATCTTTGCTTGCACAAAAGTTTAGATGGCATACAAGTATATGATAATTGATTCATGCAAGCAAAAGCATCTAGACTCTTTCTATCATTATCCAAATTTGCAATCCCTACAATTTAATGGGCTAGACAATATTATCAAACAAAAAGAATTCAGGGTGGATGTTTTGGAATTTGGTCAGAAATACTCTCTTTATAAATGAAAAGGAACAAGTGGTTCCTTGCTTATGAGATATTGTTTAGTTGCTTCCTGTATTATGCCATTCACTTCAGGTTCTTTTTTCTTTGATTTTCTTTTCTCCAGTCTATTATGTCCTTTCCTAGTTGACCTAAATTTGGGGGGTTGAAATCACATTCTCCCAAATTTGTTGAACTCCCATCACTCGCTGCCACCGAGCTTGTGTAAGCAGGCCCTTCAGCTAGATTCATCCCATCAATTTCTGGACTGTATTCAACCGCACAAATCCCTAAAACATTTTTTTAGAATAACCATCTGCTTGACTGCATGGATCCCCTTGACCAGAAGGATCATTTATTATTACATCATAAGAAACACTCACAGGGACACTGTCTTTCCCTGCAGATACCATTCTCATTTGATGGTCCCCCTGATTGGATGGTTGACCACTGTCTATATCATTTAAACTATACAGAACCTCAGTCTATTGACATTCAGTTTCATTCTCACACTGGGTGCTGCATCTTACCTTCTCATAATCTCCATTACATGTTCCTCTCTCACTTGTGGTCACATCTTTTGTTTTCCTTGTATTCTGCGGTATTTGATGATGGGAGAAGTTTATCACAAAGGTGACAACTGGAAGAAGCATCCCCTCTGCTCTGTTATGATCTTGTGTAAGGATCTTCATACTGTTTGCATTCACAATGTAAAGAAGTATGATGTTTGGGAACACATTGACTTTATACTTCTAACTCGGGCTAAAAAATTGTCATTCCTTTTGAGAAGAATCAACATTCTTTGGGTGTTTTTCCTCATAGTATAGATGGTTAGTGTAATGCCTTTTTGTTGATGTATATGTAACTTCGGAATGTATTTCATTAGTATATTATATATATATTTATTGTACCCTTATAAGAGATGTGTTATTCCTCTATAAGGAAGTGTCGTCATGTGGATTGACAAGTGTCGCAAGTGTGTGTACTTGCCGATGGGTTATTAGACCACCTTATGGGGTCGGCCCTATTTAATATATAATATAATGTGGATGTACTCAAGTAGACAAGTCGGCCCCAGTAGGTCACTGGGCAAAAAGGTGAGTATAAATAGAGATAGGAGATCTCTATTTTACTCACTCGGAAAAGTATCTATCTATCTCTCTGAAAAGTGGCGCACTAGTGAGGAGGAGGAGGATCATCTGCTAGGAGACTATCTCTGTATTATTTGGTTGTATTTTGGTTGAGCCATTGCTCTCTCTCTATCTCTGAGGAAGTTGTGGGGTTTTTCACCTTAGGGTTTTCCCCACGGAAACTCTGTGTCTCTTGTCTCTATGTTTTTTATTCTTGTGATGCTTGTGATGCTTGTCATATTATGATTGTCATGCATTGATATTCTATAGATGTTATTCTCTCAGCAAAGATCCTATAGTATTGTGATTTAATACTGAAAATTTAACATGGTATCAGAGCCTAACTGAGAAGAAGACATTTTGCAGTGACGGAAGCTTGTATTCCTTGTTTATTGGGTTTCTCTCCACAGATTTTTGAAATTCAGTATAGTAGATTGGATCTACTCATCAAGGCGCATCTTTCTGTCCAATCAGATTTCAGTTCCGAGCATTTTCAGTTTTGGCCCTAAAAATTAGGGTTTGCACAAAAATAGGAATTTCTGGAAACTGAAGGTACAGCTGGAAGCTCCTTGCAAAAATCGAAGGTTTGAGCTTTGGATCGAGATTTTTGGCTGGGTAGATCTCCGGGAAACTCAAACCCTAATTCAGGGCTCTCCCTAGTGAACCCAGGAGGACAAAAAGGCAATTCTTAAGGGCAAGACTTTGCTGATCTCAAATTCTAAATGTACTAGGCTGATCAGCTCTCCAAGGTGCATCTTTATATCCTTTAGGAATTTTGAAATTCACATTTTGAATTTTTAGGGTTTCTCTGACAAACCCTAATCCGGGACCAGATCCAGTTTTCAGCACTTCAAGTGGTAAGTTCTAAATCTTTTCTATTTCCATTTGAAGTACTCTTAAAGATGTCTCTTCACACCAAGCTTGAGGATAAGCTTGAAGGGGCTGATAACTTCCGAGCCTGGAAGTATAGGATTGGGCTAATCCTGGAAGAGAATGAGTTGGACTCATATGTGAAAGAAGACATCCCTATCCCAGAGGATGAAGAGGCCAAGGTATTGCACAAGAAGAACTTGGTCAAGGCAAAGAGAATCATTGTTGATTCTATCAAAGATCATCTCATACCCCATGTGTCTTCTCTCAAGACACCCAAAGAGATGTTTGAATCTTTGACCAAGCTATTTGAAGGAAAGAACATAAATCAGAAGATGACCCTGCGGAACCAATTGAAAGCAGTAAAGTTTCAGAATGGAGAAACCATTCAATCTTACTTTTCAAGGGTCTCTCAGATCAAGGAACAATTAGAAGCAGTAGATGAAATGGTGGAGAATGGTGAGGTGGTGATGACTACTCTAAATGGCCTACCTAGGTCATGGGATTACTTTATTCAAGGAATTTGTGCAAGGAAGAAATTGATCTCGTTCAACAGATTGAGGGAAGAATGCTCTCAAGAAAAAGCTAGACTTATAGCTCGTGAGGAAAAGATGGGAGGAGAAGATCAAGCTCTTGCAGCCCACACCAAAAGAAGCAAAACCAAGAAGGATCACCCTCACCCCAAAAGATTCCATCAAAAGAATAAGAAGGACCTAAGATGCTTCACATGCAATGAGAAGGGTCACTTTGCTTCAGATTGTCCCAAGAACAAAAGGGATAATAAGAACAACTCCAGTAAGAAGAAGAAAGGTAGCAAAAGAAGGTTTCATGCTCATGCTGCCGAAGATGATGAACCTCCAAAGAAGAAGGCTAGGGCAGAAAGTAGTAGTGATGATGACTCATCAAGTGAAGAAGAATATGTTCTAATTTCCGCTCTTACAGGTACCATCTCCCATGGATGTAATGATTGGTTGATTGATAGTGGGGCTTCCAAACACATGACTGGGTTCAAGGATTCATTTGTGAACCTTTCTGAACATGAATCACCCCATAAGGTGAAACTTGGGGATGATTATCAATATCCAATCAAAGGAAGTGGTGAAGCCTCTTACAACTTAGATTCTGGAAAATCTCTGAAGATGAAGGAAGTCCTCTATGTACCTGGGCTCAAGAAGAACTTACTCTCCATCTCTGCTCTAGATGCAAAAGGTATGAGGGTTGCATTTGTTGATGGCCAAGTACTAATGTGGCCAAAAGGAAAGACTATAGATGATGCAGTAGTGATTGGAGAGCAAGAGGGAGGCTTGTATAAATTAAAGGGTCAACCTGAACATGCCATGGTACATGAATCCATGGAGCCAAGTGAACTTTGGCATAGGAGACTTGCTCACATGCACTATAGAGCACTTCCAATTGCAAGCAAGGCTGTAGAAGGTCTTCCTGAAATCAAGACCAAACATGAAGGGGTTTGCAAAGGATGTGCAAAAGGTAAGAACATTAAGAAGGCTTTCCCAAGCAGTGAAAGCAAGGCAAAAGACATCCTGGAAATCATCCACTCAGATGTATGTGGCCCCATGTCATCCTGTTCCCTAAGTGGGTATGTTTACTATGTATCATTTATTGATGACTTCTCTAGGAAGACTTGGGTATACTTCTTGAAGGGCAAAGATGAGGTGCTTGATAAATTCAAGGAATTCAAAACCTTGATGGAGAATCAAACTGACAAGAAAATCAAGACATTCAGATCTGACAATGGTGGAGAATTCACCTCAAATGACTTCAAGAAGCTTTGCAGTGATTCAGGGATTAAGAGGGAGTTGACTGCTCCTTATAATCCTCAACAGAATGGAGTTGCAGAAAGGAAGAACAGAACCATCATGGAAGCAGCAAGGGCAATGTTGCATGACCAGGATCTTCCTATGCATCTATGGGCAGAAGCAGCTAGAACAGCTGTATATGTGCAGAATAGAACACCCCACAAGATATTGGACAACAAGACACCAGAAGAAGTCTTTTCTGGTAAGAAACCTGAAGTCAGCCATCTCAGAATATTTGGTTGTCCAGTATACACTCATGTCCCAAAAGAGAAGAGGACTAAACTAGATCCTTCAGGAAAGAAGGGCATCTTTGTGGGTTATAGTGAAAGCTCGAAGGCTTACAGAATATATTTTCCAGGGTTCAAGAAGATTGATGTCAGCAGGGATGTAACATTTGATGAGAATTCAGCATTCATCAAATCAAGAAAGGCACCTACCGAAGTTTATGAAGAACCTAAGGAAACAAGATTTCAGGACACTAGCATGACTGAAGCAGTTCCAGAAACTGCTCGTGAGTTTGAAGATCCACAAGAACCTGTAGATCCACCCCGTGAGGATAACTCTCACAAGAGGAAACCTGTATGGGCTAGAGAGCTCATTCATGATGCAGAAAGATTTGGCATTCCAGAAGAAGAACACAGAGCAAAGAAGAGAACCAGATCACACACCAGTTATGTTGCTTTACTCTGTGACATCATGAACAAAGAGCCTTCCAGTTATGAAGAGGCGGCAGAAAAGAAAGAATGGAAGGATGCTATGGTTGAGGAATATCAATCAATTATGAAGAATGATGTTTGGGATGTTGTCCCAAGACCTAAAGGGAAGTCTGTTGTGACTTCCAAGTGGATCTACAAAATCAAGCATGCTGCAGATGGTAGTGTGGAAAAATATAAAGCAAGATTCGTAGCTCGTGGTTTCTCTCAGAAGGAAGGAATAGACTATGAAGAAACCTTTGCACCTGTAGCCAGATATACTTCCATCAGAACAATACTTTCCCTGGCTGCAGCAATGAAATGGAAGATACACCAGATGGATGTCAAGACTGCTTTCCTGAACGGTGTAGTAGAAGAGGAAGTATATGTCGAACAGCCACTCAGCTTTGAAATACATGACAAGGAATCATATGTATGCAGATTGAAGAAAGCCTTGTATGGCCTGAAGCAAGCTCCCAGAACCTGGTATGGTAGGATGGACAGTTTCCTATCTAGTTTGGGATTTACCAAGAGTAAAGCGGATTCCAACCTCTACTACAAGGTTGAAGAAGGGAATCCTGTGATTCTACTACTGTATGTGGATGACCTATTTGTGACAGGAGATGACAGACTGATTGCAGATACCAAGAGGAAGCTTGCAGCTAAATTCGATATGAAAGACTTGGGAATGATGCACTATTTCCTAGGTATGGAGGTGTGGCAGAATGCAGGTGGGATCTTCCTTGGTCAAGGGAAGTACACAGTAGATATCCTGAAGAGATTTGGAATGATGGATTGCAAGGCCATGGCCACACCTATGGCATCGAATCTGAAGCTTCTTTGTGATGCCTCATCTGAGCCAGTTGATGTTTCTATGTATCGTCAGATGATTGGGTCCTTGATGTACCTGACGAACACGAGACCAGACATTTGATTTGCTGTGAACACATTGAGCCAGTTCCTGACGGATCCGAGGAGTGTTCACCTGGTTGCTGTAAAGCATGTTCTGAGGTACCTAAAGGGTACAGTGGATTATGGGCTCAGGTATGAGGCGAATCAAAAGTTTAACCTACAGGGTTATGTTGATTCAGATTGGGCTGGCAGTGCTACAGATAGGAAGAGCACATCTGGGTGTTGCTTCAGTATGGGATCAGGTGTGATCTCTTGGTTTAGCAGGAAGCAGTCCTGCGTAGCACTGAGTACAGCTGAGGCAGAGTATGTTGCAGCCTGTTCAGCTAATTGTGAGGCAGTATGGCTACGGAAGCTACTGTCTGAGTTATTTGATCTCCCGTTGGAGGCTACTGGTATCTTCTGTGATAACCAGAGTTGTGTGAAGCTGTCCGAGAACCCAGTGTTTCATGACAGGTCGAAACACATAGAGATCAAATATCACTATATCAAGGATATGGTGCAGAGAGGAGCTGTGAAGCTTCTGTATGTTGCGACGGATGAGCAGATTGCAGATGTGCTGACGAAGCCACTAGCCAGAGTGAAGTTCGAGTACTTCAGAGAGAGGCTTGGCGTTCTTCAGATCGAGGACACTTCGAGGAAGAAGTGATGGACACATTTGCTGAAGCCATTCCAAGCATGTTGGAAGGAGGATCCTTCACATGGCTGTGAATGTAAGCGCTGGATGATGTTCTAGTTTCTGCTTGATATGATCAGTTGGATCATTTTATGTATGTACGCATCATGTTGGATGCTAGATATGATCAGTTGGATCATTTTATGTATGTATGTACGCATCATGTTGGATGCTGGATATGATCAGTTGGATCATTTTATGTATGTATGTACGCATCATGTTGGATGCTGGATATGATCAGTTGGATCATTTTTATGTATGTATGTACGCATCATGTTGGATGCTGGATATGATCAGTTGGATCATGTGTATGTATTTTTGTATATGCATCATGTTGGATGCTTGGACCATGTATCTGTATATGTATCAGGTGGATACATTGTATGATCAGGTAGATCATGTATGGTGATATGTATCATGTATTTGTATTTGTATCAGGTGGATACATTGTATGATCAGGAGGATCATATATGATGATATGTATCAGGTAGATACTTGGTATGCATCAGGTAGATGCATTGATGATCAGGTGGATCATGTATGATGACATGCAGCAGGATGTTGCAGTGATGATCAGGATGATCATGGATGACGAGCTTCAGGATGTTGCTCCAGATGACATGCAGCAGGATGTTGCATTGATGATCAGGATGATCATGGATGACGAGCTTCAGGATGTTGCTCCAGATGACATGCAGCAGGATGTTGCATTGATGATCAGGATGATCATGGATGACGAGCTTCAGGATGTTGCTCCAGATGACATGCAGCAGGACGTTGCAGTGATTATGATCAGGACGATCATGAGTACATCAGGATGATGTATGGTGAGTATCAGGTTGATACTCTGTGGCCGTGGATCAGGTTGTGCAGATGAGCATGTCTGGGAGATCCTATAGGTCGGAGTTGTGTACCCGTAACAGCCTGGGATGCTCTTTCGAGACATTGCTCTGGGAGGACATGTAATTTGTGCCCTGGGAGATCTCAGGTCGGAGTTGTGTACCCGTAACATCCTGAGATGCTCTTGCGAGGTTTTGTCCTATGGCATGTAATTTGGGCCCTGGGAGATTTCAGGTTGGAGTTGTGTACCCGTAACATCCTGAGATGCTCTTGCGAGGTTTTGCCATGACCACATGTAATTTGTGCCCTGGGAGATTTCAGGTCGGAGTTGTGTACCCGTAACATCCTGAGATGCTCTTGCTAGGTTTTGTGGTGGACCACATGTAATTTGTGCCCTGGGAGATTTCAGGTCGGAGTTGTGTACCTGTAACATCCTGAGATGCTCTTTCGAGGTTTTGTGGTGGGGTCACATGTAATAGCGCCCTGGGAGATCCTACAGGTTGGAGTTGTGTACCCGTAATATCCTGGGATGCTCTTTCGAGGTTTTGTGATGCACGTAATAAGTCCTGAGGATTCCACAGTATGGCCAGTGATGACGAAGACCTGCAGGTGGTGGGCCTACATCCAGTATGAAAAAGGACTGGCTCTGTAGAACTTCCTATGACGAGTAGATACAGAGATTGGACGAGATAGCAGCAGCAGTGACGATGATGATGACGATGCATCGATGACGATGATCCAGAGAAGAAGACTTGTCTAGCAAATCTGTGTCGAGAAATACCTTCCTAGTTAAGAGGGAGTGTTGATGTATATGTAACTTCGGAATGTATTTCATCAGTATATTATATATATATTTATTGTACCCTTATAAGAGATGTGTTATTCCTCTATAAGGAAGTGTCGTCATGTGGATTGACAAGTGTCGCAAGTGTGTGTACTTGCCGATGGGTTATTAGACCACCTTATGAGGTCGGCCCTATTTAATATATAATATAATGTGGATGTACTCAAGTAGACAAGTCGGCCCCAGTAGGTCACTGGGAAAAAAGGTGAGTATAAATAGAGATAGGAGATCTCTATTTTACTCACTCGGAAAAGTATCTATCTCTCTCTCTGAAAAGTGGCGCACTAGTGAGGAGGAGGAGGATCATCTGCTAGGAGACTATCTCTGTATTATTTGGTTGTATTTTGGTTGAGCCATTGCTCTCTCTCTATCTCTGAGGAAGTTGTGGGGTTTTTCACCTTAGGGTTTTCCCCACGGAAACTCTGTGTCTCTTGTCTCTATGTTTTTTATTCTTGTGATGCTTGTGATGCTTGTCATATTATGATTGTCATGCATTGATATACTGTAGATGTTATTCTCTCAGCAAAGATCCTATAGTATTGTGATTTAATACTGAAAATTTAACACTTTTCAAGGTTTACTCTGACATATGATCCAAAGTTATATGCAAGCAAGGCAGCACTTGAGCTTACTAGTTGGACTGACAAGGTACAGTCTGAGGGGGGTGAAGATCTGGAGTTACTTCCTTATGCGTATGAAACTAGAGATCAATTAGAAGAAAGAAAAATGCATGGACTGAACATCGTGCCTCAGAATATCTGAGTGGTAGTCCACCATTGAAACAACATTTTATAGCTGAGGCTAAAGCGATGCTTGGTAAACTGAAGATTGACAGTTCTAATTCAGGATGTCTCACAGAATCTGTGAAATTAAAATCTGGGGATGACATTACTTTCTCTAATCATGAATCAAGTCATCAAGTAACAAAGAGGTCAAGAAGTTATCTCAGTTGAGTTGTTTTTTACACTTACAGATGCACAAATGAAAATTAGACATATGGGACTTCTTTGGAATCATGTCACCCAGCTCATCCTCCTGTTTGTTCCTCCAAGTTCGTTCTAATGTTAACTGAGGAGCGTATTTATTGCAGACTGGTCACAAAACAAAGGAAACATAGTTTATGCTTCCGTTGCGATGAAATGTTAATGAAGGTCAATGGAAACTAAACAAGCACTATAAATCAACACTATTGACAACAACAAAAGCACAAGATATTATTCAAAAAGCTATTCAAACAACTTTTTTGAACTCCAGCGAAAAGCATGAACCATACCTCAGTCATTATTTCTTCCAGCTGCTTGACAGTGACCTCATTATTAGGATTGCCAACATTGAAAATGTGACTGTTTTCCCTGGAAGGAATTTCCTGAAAAATGAAATAGGTAAGTACTATAAATATATAAGCACCATACAAGATCAATATAAATCCACAAAGGATTGTTGTTACTTACCATCATCAAGAGAACAGGTCAGCTAGCATATTGTGCCCCATATGTTTAAAGATTGTTTATACAATTCCAAGCATGCAAAACCAACACAGAACACACTAATTTTTTCCTTAAAGAAATCTATTGTGGAATAACTCCAAGTTAATGATTTAAAAATAAAAAAACAAATGCAAAACACAACAAAAAATACACCACTATAAAATGATATAATTCCATACCTAAGTTAACACATCTAGAAAGTCAATATGAAGCAATTACAACCACATAGCAGTCCACTTACTTTCCAAGAGCATAATCAAACATAAAGGACGAGCTGTAAATAATCCACTGGATAGTCCAACAACATCTTAATTCAGTCCAAGACAAAAGATCAAAACTAGCATTTATCAAGAACATCATTCATTCAATGTAAATCCAAACCATTAGTGACCCAATATGCAAAGTCTGCAAATGTATAAACCATGTAAAGGTGAATATAGCAGAATCGATATGTTTTATTGTTTAATATTCAACCATATTCCTTCTTAATCTGAACGGACATAATCCACGTTCACATCAACATCGACTATATCTTCTTCATTTACACATTTTGCTTCTTGAAAGTCTGTAACCCCTGACAAATCTGCATACTCGGGTTCATATGATGTACTATTTCTCAATCCTTTTGGAGAACATGTTAACACTACGTACCAGTCAGTCTCAACTGGATCTTCTACATAGAATACCTGTTTATCTTACGATGCCAGAATAAATGGATCATCTTACCAATGATTATGACTTAAGCATTTCTTCATATTCACTATTGTAAAACCCAAATCATCAGTTTTAATCCCTCTCTTATTGTATACATCAACCCAATTACATTTGAACAACGTGTACTCCATACAAAAATAGTCCAATGTAATTATTTCTTCTATTACTCCATAAAATGTTGTTTTCTGAAGTACAGGGTTTGACTATTTGGAACTTGACCTCATCATTGTTTCGGCTTCCAAACACACACCACTATTTTGTGTGGTTCTCTCATTATCCATTCTTTTTGTATGGAATCTATAACCATTGGTTAGGTATCCCTTGTACTTATTCACAAATTTCCTTGGGCCCCGCGCTAGCCATTTAAGTGTATCAGACACATTTCCGTCTCCTTCCACCTACATATTTTCAGTTTTTTTAATGTAGTTAGAACACATACATCCAACCTATGACAAAAATATTTAAATTTTTACATGACAATATTCAACATGTAATGATTTGTAAGTACTTATAATATAAATAGTATAAAGTGACCTGTTTTTTTAGCCAACTAGAAAACTGTTGGGTGTGGAGTCTCTGCAATAGAGCTTCATCTTTTTTGGTTTGGGTAAATGAGTTGAGAATCTCCATTTTGTGCATCCTAATTTGACAATTATGGACAGTAAAATTGGTTGTTAATGTGTTTTGATAAAATATGAATAAAAATAATTTGAAATGTCAAATACATTATTCCATCCATGGATCTGTGTTTTGTTAAACCACAAACAAACAAAATTTTGAAGGTCAAACATGTTACTTACTCTATCCATGGATCAACTTCATTTGTGTGAAATAGAACCCACCTATGGGCTTGTTCCCAACTAATGTTATTCATTTCTGATGGAATTGAAGCAAATAATGGCTTTCCATCAAGAATTACTTCTTCAACTTCATCATCCCACACTTCATTTCGACCATGTGTGGTTCCAATAGCTTCCATACCTTTCAAGTATCCTCCACAAAAATTTATTGATTCCTCCACATTGTAGCTTTCAGCGATGCATCCTTCAGCCCTATTTTTGTTCTTAACATAACTCTTGTATACTTTCATACACCTGCAAAAAGAGCATATTTTTTAAGTAATGTCAAAAGCTTTGAATAAATTATTCTTCTTGTGGTTCTTGATAGCAAGTAAAGTTCCATGTACCTCTCAAAGGAGTACATCCATCTATATGAAACCGGGCCACAATATCGAAGCTCACATATCAAATGCACATTCAAATGCATCATTATATCGAAAAATGAAGGAGGGGAGTACTTTTCAAGTGAGCACATTGTCTCCACGATATCATTTTCCAACTTGTCAAGGATCTCTATTGAAACCGATTTTGCACAAATCTGCCTATAAAAGTAACAGAGCTTACAAAGCATCTTTCGAACAGCAATTGGTAGCACATGGCGTAGAGATACTGGGAGAAGTTGTTGCATTAGAACATGGCAATCATGTGCTTTCATTCCATGGAACTTAAGCTCTTCCATAGATATATGATTTTTTGGATTAGAGCTATAACCATCTGGCACTTTTAATGTGAAAAGAACATGACATAGGGTCTCTTTCTCTTTCTTTGAAAGAGTATGCGGTGCAGGTGGAAGGAATATTTTTTTTCCTTTAACTTCTGGCCATAGTGATTTTCTCAAACCCATTTTTTGCGAGTCATCTCATGATTTCTTTCCATCTTTGGACTTCCCTTTTATATGCAAGAGAGTTCCAAAAATGCTTTCACACACATTCTTCTCCACATGCATTACATCTAAATTGTGACGTTGTAGGTGTTTTCTGCATTCCAACACATTGAGAATATTGGAAAATTATTTAATATGGAGGAAATCATAAACAATGAATTCAATGAAGACATCTAAGCACAATGACATCATATAAGCATGCAATATATAATAATTAGGAATGGTTGATGTCTCTATACCTCCCAATATGGCAGATTGAATAGGATTGATTGTTTCTTCCACACCACAACATTAGTTTTTCCACCTTTTTCCTTATTTATTTTCCTTTTCTTTGATTCAATCTTCCCCCAAATTGTTTTGTTTCCCCTTGTTTCCTTAAAAATATCTGACACTCTTACAACTGGAGGGGCATAACGAAGCTCCTCCTTCCCATTAAATGGTCCCTTCTGTGAGCGAAACTTATGATTTTGAGGAAGAAATCTCCTATGTCCCATGTACACACATTTCTTGCTACAATTGAGGTACTCTGATTATGTATTCTTTCCACATATGGGGCATGCATTATAGCCTTTTGTTGTGCAACCAGCCATATTCCCATAAGCTGGAAAGTCATGAATCACCCACATAATAATCGCCTTCATGTTAAAGCATGTGTTATTTTAAGCATCATATTTCCATACTCCTTGGTCCCATAATTCCTTTAGTTCATCTACCAAGGGTTCCAAATACACATCAATGTCATTACTTGGTTGCTTGGGCCTAGGCATTAACAATGTTAACATACAAAAATTCCTTTTTGTGCACAACTATGGTGGGAGGTTGTATGTAACCAACACTATAGGCCAAACACTGTATGTACTGCTCAAGTCTCCAAATGGATTAAATCCATCTGCTGCCAATGCAAGTCGTACATTGCGGTGTTTTCCTGAAAAACCAGGCCATCTTTCATCAATAGTTTTCCAGGCTGGGCTATCAACAGGGGTGGTGCATATGACCATCATTGCTTGCATTCTCATGACTTCACCTCATTTTTTTTGACATGTCCGCAGTGCTAGAACAACAAAGAAAATCTTTCATTTATATATAATATTATCATATAATAGCACTATGAAAAATGGTAAAGATAATACAAGAAGGTGAAAACTTGAATACAATTATGGTGTTGAAAATAATACCTATACATTCTCCTTAGCCTCGGTGCTATGGGGAAATATCTTAACACCTTTACAGGAACACCTTGACGCACCTTTTGAGATTGAGCATCCACCTTCCATCAAGATTTTCCACATGTTGGGCATTCGTATTTACTTTCGTTACTTCCTCAATATAAAATGCAATCATTGGGACATGCATGTATCATATCATAGTTTAATCCCAATGATTTTATCAACTTTTTTGCAGCATATGCAGAATCTGGAAGTGTGTTATCTCTAGGAAGTGTATTTTTATGCAATTTTAACATTTGGCCAAAACTTCTATCAGACCATCCACTATTCACTTTGAGATTGTAATATTCTACGGTTGTTGATAGTTTTGTGAAATCAACACAACCAGGGTACAATGGCATCTCTGCATCTTCGATTAACTTCCTATATTCATTAACTTCATTTAGTACATTTGTTGATGCCAAACCCACATTATCACAACCTTCATTTAGGTTTTGATCAAGACATGGATAAGCATCATTCACCATATGAAGCACTTGATCACCAACAATGGTTGTATCATCATCCTTTTCGAGTGGATCATTACCATTCTGAAACGATGTTCTAGGCTCATCAACCCGATTATCGTAAAAGCATTCTACATGTCCATAACCCTATTAATAAGAAAATTAAAATTCATGTCAGTGATTTTATGGTTTTTATGAAAATTAGAATGAATAGATATTGGTCAAATAGGGGCCTTTACCAATGCAAATTAGCTTACCAGTTTAGATGATATATGCTCTATAACTTCATGTGGCCCATTTTCAGAGCGTTGCCTAGCCTCATCAATAATGGATGGAATCTAAAGGTGAGAGGAAAACATAATTAAGCACATATAAATATAATTTATATCTTTATTGTAATACAGCACATATAAATATAATTTATATCTTTATTGTAATACAAGTTTGAAACTAGATCAATTCATTTATTTCAAGATACCTGACTGTGAATGCTCTCTCCATGAAAATACCAAATTTTATATTGTTCTATTATTCCATCACAAATCAAGTGCTCGCGTATTTTATCAATTTTTTGTACTTTGACTATGCCACATTTATTACATGGACATCTTATTCCTTGAATGCACCTCGGCAAACTTTAAGAATTCCTCAACCCCATCTCTATATTCTTGTAGTGTCCTACAAATAACCAATTTTCATTAAGTCACATAAATTTAATTGAGAACAAGTTAGCACTAATACATTTTTTGGGTATATCACCATGAATAACCAAATATAGAAACTATACCTATTTTTCAAGTTCATCCAGTTTCTTTTGTCCATTTGATAATATGCTCCAAGCTCCTTTGAAATTATGTCTACAATGAACTAAAAAAGTTAGTTTATATTAAACCTCATATATATTGAAAACACACAAATTTGCACTAACAACTTGCGGTCAAACAACTGCATAAACCCACATTTCTTATTAAGAGGTATTATGATATAAAAAAACTCCCTAAACTGTTCAAATATTTGACTTAGACCTTCTGGAAATAATCTCTGTGGCTTAATGCATTATTGTAATTGTCTCTTTAGATGTCAATTTGCAGAACCATTGAAATTCGAACCAATATGGCATCTAACTTCTAAGAAAGTAGAACCCATAAAGATTCTACCCGAACTCAAAACTAATTCATTCCAGGAAGCCCTTCAATGCAGAGTGTTCAACATCACTCCTCTTCATCCTGAGTGTAATTCCAATGTAGTCAACACTCAACCTTAGATCTTAATTCAACCTTAAAATTAAAATGTAGCCCAACAGAGAGTAACACAATTAACTAATTCATTTCCTGGTTAGCTTGTATATTCACCAGAGTTCATCAATCACACAGACATATATGAAATCAACACACAACATCATGGCAAATAATCCTTTTCCATTTATTACTTGGAAATTTGCAGGCTAATAAACAAACTCTGACCTATCCTCTGTTTTTCTTGCCTTGATTCTTGCATTGTATGGCTAACCCTCCTAACCATCATTTTTCAAGCCTCTCTCTCTAACCTCTAATGCTCGTAGGCATACAATATATACTTGGAAACATAACTTGTAGCTAAATAACAAACCTAATACATTTATGGAACTAACTCCTAAAGTTTTTTTAAAGTTCTTGTAATTGTAATTGTCACTATTATGTTAAAATAAATTGATTTTCATCCTTAAGACTGTTTAATAACGTATATCTACAGGCTTGACCTAATCCTGTAAGTTGAGTTGTTGTTTATACTTACATATGCAGAAATGGAAATTGGACACATGGGTCTTATTTGGAATCGTGTCACATAGCCCATCCTCTTGTTGGTTCCTCCGAGTCCATTCTGATGTTACCCAAGGAGCAGATTTATTGCATACTGGTCGCAGAATAAATGAATCACTTTTTCTGCCTAGATTAGAGGATCTGTTGATTCTTTGAATCTTGACAGATCCTCCCTGAGCCTAAAGGAAATCTTGTAAATGTTCAATAGTTAGCAAGGTTAAACTAGAAGTTTCCAAGTGTGATGAGGTGTCAGTGATGCATCATCCTTTAGGATAGATCCGAACTCCTATTTAGGGAGGCAGTTACAAAAATATAGAAAGGTCGTTAGGGTTAAACCGTTAAATTGATTCTTCATATATACGATTCTAAGCCTACGTGCCACAGCAGAGGTAGAGCGGAGGTGAGGCAAAGGCAAAGAGGATAGGAAAATAGAGAGGAGGGGACCATGGTAGAATACTCCCATATTGTGTAATTAGGTCACGAAATTCTGAGTAATTGAATTTGATTAATGAAAGCATTTTATATTCATATGGACTTGTGAATATCTCTTTCTATGTATTTTTTATGAAGTTCATTGTCTCTGCTGAATGTGAATGGCGTCCTGCTGAAAACATAAAGTCATTTACTCTGAAATTTGTATGCAATTCTTGCAGCGAAAAATGAGTACATAGACTTTTAATTGGCTGGCTTCCTGACAGTATGCAACAACAGGAATATGTGATTTCTGCGAAGTATTTGGAATTGGAAGACCCTTCTGAAAACTGACTCGATGTGATTGTTTATCACTCGAGTGTCCTTATGTTATGAGATCTCAGGTTATGCAAATCGGAAGGAAGTGAAGCGATTGAAATTGGAACATCAAGTTACTTCAATTAGATTTTTTAAAGTACATTCTGCATAAAACCCTAACCCTAACCAAAATTTAACAGAATAAATAAATGTGTTGGGTGAGAATCTACTATCGTTGAAGGTAAAATATTGGAGATTTTAGCATTTTTTTAACATTTTTATACAGAGATCGAGTTACGGAATTGATAGCCAAGTTCCATATTTCAAGGTTAGGGTTTGAATATTTGGAAGTGTGTTGAAGGGTAGTAGTTATTTTTTTCCACTTGTTCATGAAAAAATAAGTTTCTCAAATGTTGAAACAAACACTGAAGAAATGAACACTGGCCTAGAGGAAAATCGTGGCAAATTGTCATTGTGCACAAATTTGAATACCCAAGTATACTCTGTTTGGGAATCAAACTCCATTTTAGATTCCATTTGTGTATGAGCAGCAGTAGATCATGGCCCAATTGTAATCATATTATTAAAAGGAAAACGCCATTTCTAAACAAAGAAATTGAATTTATACTCAAGGTAAGAGTTCAATAATTTGGGGAAGCGTTTTTTGTTGAAATTGCAAGTGGTTCCTACATCAAAAATAAAAAGAAGAGCTGCATGGATAGCATTGGAACCTGATTTCCGCAGTTCGTCTCACTCCCTTTCCTTCCAATCGGCACCTATGTCTATCTCTCCATTCGCGGTTCAGTCCAACAACATTTCATTGTGATTTTTTGTCTATCTCTCCATGCGCATGGTTTAAGCCAGAGCAAATCATTCCCACCCTAATTTCATCCGCACCAAAATTCGAAAATTGAATTTTTTAGTCTTTGAAAATGGTATCTTTTGAATCTTTGAAAATGGTATAAAATTGAATCTTTTTAATCTTTACAAATGGTATAAAATTGAACCTTTAGAATCTTAGAAAATGCAGGCATCATTTCTTGATGTAATTTAATTTACGATATACAAAGTGACAAAGTGTTACCATTATTGCAGTTTATTATTTAAATATTATTATCCGCAAAATCAAGAGTCATGCATGACTTCACAATGTCTCAGCTTGCCATAAACACTAGGTGAAGGCATACCTGGTGGGAGACCATGCGTCACACATCAAAGAATAACCGAGTATAATTGATCTACTACAGAAGGATAGTGAACTATAGAATAACGAACCCCAATCATACACATAACAGGAAGATCAAGTTGATATAACATGATGAGAACATGACTCTTTGATATATATTATAGAGGTCCAGGGGTATAAAGCCTCCAATAAGTATATGATCCCACACAAGACTGACATAATCAACGAGTTAAGTTAGGGGTCACACATCATGACCAATACTCCAACGTTAGGTAATCAGTGGCTTGCAACCGCATAAGGACTTCTCTATATCTATGACACATGGAACACCCATCAAGGAAACCAACTTAGTCCACCATCATTAAGTACTGCTACCACCATCAAGGGATAAAAACGGTGAGGGCAAACTATTTGCTGAGGGTTCCATCCCCTAGCTCAGTGGCGTTTGAAATGCTACTATCTCTCTGACTAGTCCTCTCACTTTTGTTTCTATTATTAAAACACATATGCATTCTCAGTTTCATGACAACCCTGCGATGGGTGGTCCACACCCTCCTGTGAATGTGTATTCGGATTCAATGACAAACAACATTATAATATAGGTGGTTCTTTCAAAGCTATATTAATGCAAAACAACATGCTTACGTTCCAACTTCATCCCTAGATATGATGGTAGCTATAGAAATAGTAAGCAAATTATAGGATCACATGTTTATAGAAAATGCACAACTACACAACATGTATCATGGGAAGCCCTCATGGGGGAGAAAACCCAGTTACAACCTTTCACTGTGATAGAATCCGCAAAATCAAGAGTCATGCATGAATTCAAAATGTCTCATCTTGCCATAAACACTAGGCGAAAGCATACCTGGTGGGAGACCATGCGTCACACATCAAAGAATACCCGAGTATAATTGCTCTACTACAGAAGGATAGTGAGCTATAGAATAACGAACCCCAATCATACACACAAGAGGAAGACCAAGTTGATATAACATGATGAGAACATGACTCTTTCATATATATTATAGAAGTCCAGGGGTATAAATCCTCCAATAAGTATATGATCCCATACAAGACCAACTTAACCAACGAGTTAAGTTAGGGGTCACACATCATGACCAATACTCCAATGTTAGGTGATCAGGGGCTTGCAACTGCATAAGGACTTCTCTATACCTATGACACATGGAACACCCATCAAGGAAACCAACTCAGTCCACCATCATTAAGTACTACTACCACCATCAAGGGATAAAAACGGTGAGGGCCAACTATTTGCTGAGGGATCCATCCCCTGGCTCAGTGGCGTTGGGAAATGCTACCGTCTCTCTGAATAGTCCTCTCACCTTTGTTTCTAGTATTAAAACGCATATGCATTCTCAGTTTCATGACAACCCTGCGATGGGTGGTCCACACCCTCCTATGAATGTGTATTCGGCTATAATGACAAACAACATTATAATATAGGTGGTTCTTTCAAATCTATATTAATGCAAAACAACATGCTTATGTTCCAACTTCATCCCTAGATATGATGGTAGCTATAGAAACAGTCAGCAAATTCTAGGATCACATGTTTATAGAAAATGCACAACTACACAACATGTATCATGGGAAGCCCTCATGGGGGAGAAAACCCAGTTACAACTTTTTACTGTGATAGAATCCACAAAATCAAGAGTCATGCATGACTTCACAATGTCTCAGCTTGCCATAAACACTAGGAAAAAGCATACCTGGTGGGAGACCATGTGTCACACATCAAAGAATACCCGAGTATAATTGTTCTACTATAGAAGGATAGTGAGCTATAGAATAAAGAACCCCAATCATACACACAAGAGGAAGACCAAGTTGATATAACATGATGAGAACATGACTCTTTGATATATATTGTAGAGGTCCAGGGGTATAAAGCCTCCAATAAGTATATGATCCCACACAAGACTGACATAACCAACGAGTTAAGTTAGGGGTCACACATCATGACCAATACTCCAACGTTAGGTAATCAGTGGCTTGCAACCGCATAAGGACTTCTCTATATCTATGACACATGGAACACCCATCAAGGAAACCAACTTAGTCCACCATCATTAAGTACTGCTGCCACCATCAAGGGATAAAAACGGTGAGGGCCAACTATTTGCTGAGGGATCCATCCCCTGGCTCAGTGGCATTTGAAATGCTACTGTCTCTCTGACTAGTCCTCTCACTTTTGTTTCTAGTATTAAAACACATATGCATTCTCAGTTTCATGACAACCCTGCGATGGGTGGTCCACACCCTCCTGTGAATGTGTATTCGGATTCAATGACAAACAACATTATAATATAGGTGGTTCTTTCAAAGCTATATTAATGCAAAACAACATGCTTACGTTCCAACTTCATCCCTAGATATGATGGTAGCTATAGAAATAGTAAGCAAATTATAGGATCACATGTTTATAGAAAATGCACAACTACACAACATGTATCATAGGAAGCCCTCATGGGGGAGAAAACCCAGTTACAACCTTTCACTGTGATAGAATCCGCAAAATCAAGAGTCATGCATGACTTCAAAATGTCTCAACTTGCCATAAACACTAGGCAAAAGCATACATGGTGGGAGACCATGCGTCACACATCAAAGAATACCCGAGTATAATTGCTCTACTACAGAAGGATAGTGAGCTATAGAATAACGAACCCCAATCATACACACAAGAGGAAGACCAAGTTGATATAACATGATGAGAACATGACTCTCTCATATATATTATAGAGGTCCAGGGGTATAAAGCCTCCAATAAGTATATGATCCCATACAAGACTGACTTAACCAACGAGTTAAGTTAGGGGTCACACATCATGACCAATACTCCAATGTTAGGTGATCCGGGGCTTGCAACTGCATAAGGACTTCTCTATACCTATGACACATGGAACACCCATCAAGGAAACCAACTCAGTCCACCATCATTAAGTACTGCTACCACCATCATTTGTAAAGGTGTTAATTCCTCAACGTGAAGTCATATTAATGGATAGGGTATTTTTAGAATAGTGATAATTGCAATCCATGAGAAGAACCTGGATCACACAATTTGGTTTGATCTTATCTTAGGCATCACTCATGATGTTTGATCAAGGAAGCAAATCACTAAGAGGTTGCAGGGTGAGAATTTACTAAATATACCTTTCGCATTACTAACCGAAAATTTCCACATATTTAGAGGAACTTTTGCATATTTGAAGGCATACCTCACCATTGAGGTTCATATATATGTTTTTAAATGTCTTTGCTTAGATAATATACTAGGTCTTGGCACCTCTTTTATGGTGTGAGAATGTGTTGTAGGCAATGAAGTTTAAGTAGGTCCATTTCAACTTTATTTAATTGTTGCATTAGTTTTTGTAGGAGAAGGGTTAACATTAATAGAAAACCAATGCATTACACTCACCATTACAAACTTTTTTTTCACACCATTAGTTTGATTGAGAAATTATATTGTTTGACTTATAATGATTTTACTCTTGTACATGTGAAGATGTTAACTTTATGTTTTTTCAAATCCATATGCTTTCCTTCTAGTTGTGCATTTTTTAGTGGATTGTGTATCTTCTATAATCATGACTACCTCTTAAAATTTTAAGGATCCATACTTAAAAATGTATAAGTCTTGGCAAATCCAATCAATTCTTAAATTCTAACTATAAAATATTTGGTGATACTTTTTAAATTTTTTTTCTAATTTATAAGTATTTTATGTACTTTATATAATAATTTGGAGAAAATAGTAACATCTATAAATGGAAATAGGAACATCTATTGTCAAGAAAAGAATGTTTGGATTTGTATTTCCCTCCATTGTTTTTAGTATTTAGATTTCCCTCCATTTTGTTTTTCATTTTGTAATATAAATAGGAACAAAGCTCATATGTATTCAACAATATTTTAATTGAAAACATTTTTTGCTTGGCGTTGAAGTTATAAAACTATGAAGACTAGAGGAAATGAGAAGCAAACTCTGTTACAACAGCCAATCTTAACCCGTGGAAACAAAAAGAGGTACCATTGCCTTGTACTATTGTTTGTACTATATTGCTCATACTATTGTTTTGTCTTTATTGTCCCTTTGTACTATATTGCTCATACTATTGTTTTGTCCTTATTGGCCATTGTTTTGTCCTCATTGGCCATTGTTTTGTCCTCATTGTCCCTTTCGGTCAAGATGAATTATGATGAGTATTTCAAAATTTAATAGTATTTTAAAATCCATATTTGCAAATGACATTTAACGTGGACAATTGGCCTTTTGCAAAGACATTTTTTGTTATCTTGTCAATTGTTTTTGTCCATTCATGAACTAGATATTAAAATACATCACATCATCATACTATGGATTTCAAATAAGTAGGCCAACATGTGGTGCCACCGGCCATTTCCACCCTTGTTGATGCAGGAGATGGGCAGACTTGCTCCATTCCCTAATCTCGTAGTATTAGAATAGGTTACCAGAATTTTCCAGATGTATCGTTGCTGGAAATCCACTTACTCACAAATCCAAACAAAAAATGTAGTTTCGCTCTTTCCAAAAGTTACAGAGGTCTTGTATGTTAAATTTTGAGTATTAATTCACAATACTCTAGGATCTTCACTGAGAGAATAACATATACAGTATATCAATGCATAACAATCACAATAAGCATCACAAGCATCACAAGAATCAAAAGCATGAGATACAAGAGACACAGAGTTTCCATGGGGAAAACCCTAAGGTGAGAAACCCCCACAACTTCCTCAGAGATAGAGAGAGCAATGGCTCAACCAAAGTACAACCAAAATACACTTGAGATAGTCTCCTAGTAGCAGATGATCCTTCTCCTCACTAGTGCGCCACTTTCTGAGTGAGAGAAGTGAGTCTTTCCGAATGATCCAAATAGAGATCTCCTTATCTCTATTTATACTTAACCTGTTTTCCTAGTTACACTATGGGGCTGACTTGTCTATCTAGATACATCCATAATATAATATATATTTCAGGGCTGACCCCACACATGGTGGTCTAATAACCCATTGGCAAGTACACACACTTGCGACACTTGTCAATCCACATGACGACACTTCCTTATAGAGGAATAACACATCTCTAATAAGGGTACAATAAATATATATGAAATACATAGATGAAATACATTCCGAAGTTACATATACATCAACACTCCCTCTTCACTAGGAAGTTATTTCTCGACACAGATCTGCTCGACAAGTCTTCTTCTCGGGTTCATCGTCATCGATGCATCGTCATCGTCATCATCACTGCTGCTGCTATCTCAACCAATCTTTGACTCTACTCGTCATAGGAAGTTCTACAGAGCCAGTCCTTTTTCATACTGGATGTAGGCCCACCACCTGAAAGTCTTCGTCATCACTGGCCATACTGTGGAATCCTCAGGACTTATTACGTGCGTCACAAAACCTCAAAAGAGCATCCCAGGATGTTACGAGAACACGGCTCTACCTATAGGATCTCCCAGGGCCATATTATATGTGACCTCACCACAAAACCTCACAAGAGCATCCCAGGCTGTTACAAGCACACAACTCTACCTATAGGATCTCCTAGGGACAGATTATATGTGGTCACCACAAAACCTCGCAAGAGCATCCCAGGTTGTTACGAGCACACAACTCTACCTATAGGATCTCCCAGGGAAAGATTATATGTGGTCATGGAAAAACCTCGCAAGAGCATCCCAGGACTTATTACGGGCACACAGCCCAACCTATCGGATCTCCTAGGGACATATTATATGGGATAGGAAAAAACCTCAAAAGAGCATCTGCCAAATATCCCAGGTCCAGATTATATGCCATAGGAAAAACCTCGAAAGAATATCTGCGGATCTCCCAGGGCCAAATTATATGTCCTCCTAGAGCAAAACCTTGAAAGATTATTTTCCAGATATCCCAGGGCCAAATTATATGCCATAGACAAAACCTCGAAAGACTATCTGCAAATCTCCCAGGGCCAAATTATATGCTCATCTGCACAACTTGATCCACAGCCATAGAGTATCAACCTGATACTCACCATACATCATCCTGATGTACACATGATCATCATCACTGCAAGATCCTGTTGTATGTCATCTGGAGCAACATCCTCAAGCTCGTCATCCATGATCATCCTAATCATATAATGCATCTACCTGATGCATACCAAGTATCTACCTGATACATATCATCATACATGATCCACCTGATCATACAATGTATCCACCTGATACAAATACAAATACAAATACATGATACGTATCACCATACATGATCCACCTGATCATACAATGTATCCACCTGATACATATGCAGATACATGGTCCAAGCATCCAACATGATGCATATACAAAATACATACAAATGATCCTACTAATCATATCCAGCATCCAACATGATGCGTACATACATATAAATGATCCAACTGATCATATCCAGCATCCAACATGATGCGTACATACATATACATATAAATGATCCAACTGATCATATCCAGCATCCAACATGATGCATACATACATATATAAATGATCCAACTGATCATACAAAGCAGAAACCAGAACATCATCCTGATGCTCATCATCCAACGCTTACATCCACAGCCATGTGAAGGATCCTCCTTCTAATATGCTTGGAATGGCTTTAGCAAATGTGTCCATCACTTCTTCCTCGAAGTGTCATCGATCTGAAGAACGACAAGCCTCTCCCTGAAGTACTCGAACTTCACCCTGGCTAGTGGCTTCGTCAGTACATCTGCAATCTGCTCGTCCGTCGCAACGTACAGGGCTTCACAACTCCTCTCTGCACCATATCCATGATATAGTGATATTTGATCTCTATGTGTTTCGACCTGTCATGAAACAATGGGTTCTCAGACAGCTTCACACAACTTTGGTTATCACAAAAGATACCAGTAGCATCCAACGGGAGATCAAATAATTCAAACAATATCTTCCATAGCCATACTACCTCACAACTAACTGAACAGGATGCAACATACTCTGCCTCAGCTGTACTCAATGCTACACAGGACTGCTTCCTGCTAAACCAAGAGATCACACCTGATCCCATATTGAAGCAACACCCAGATGTGCTCTCCCTATTTGCAGCACTGCTAACCCAATCTGAATCAACATAACCCTGCAGGCTAAATTTTTTATTCGCTTCATACTTGAGCCCATAATCCACTGTACCCTTAAGGTACCTCAGAACATGCTTTACAGCAACCAGGTGAACACTCCTTGGATCTGTTAGGAAATGACTCAATGTGTTCACAGCAAAGCAAATATCTAATCTCATGTTCGTCAAGTACATCAAGGACCCAATCATCTGACGATACATAGAGACATCAACCGACTCAGATGAAGCATCACATAGAAGCTTCAGATTGGATGCCATAGGTGTGGCCATGGACTTGAAATCCATCATCCCAAATCTCTTCAGGACATCTATTGTGTACTTCCCTTGACCAAGGAAGATCCCACCTGCACTCTGCCACACCTCCATACCTAGGAAATAGTGCATCATTCCCAAATATTTCATATCGAACTCAGCAGCAAGCTTTCTCTTTGTATCTGCAATCAACCTGTCATCTCCTGTTACAAATAGGTCATCTACGTACATAAGTAGAATCACAGGATTCCCTTCCTCAACCTTATAGTAAAGGTTGGAATCCGCTTTACTCTTGGTAAAACCCATCCTACCATACCAAGTTCTGGGAGCTTGCTTCAAGCCATACAAGGCTTTCTTCAATCTGCACACATCTGACTCCCTTTCATGTATTTCAAAACCAAGTGGTTGCTCCACATATACTTCCTCTTCAACTACACCATTCAAGAAAGCAGTCTTGACATCCATCTGGTGTATTTTCCATTTCATTGCTGCAGCCAGGGCAAGTACTGTTCTGATGGAAGTATACCTGGCTACATGTGCAAAAGATTCTTCCTAATCTATTCCCTCTTTCTGAGAGAAGCCACGAGCTACAAATCTTGCCTTGTATTTCTCTACACTTCCATCTGTAGCATGCTTGATTTTGTAGATCCATTTGGAAGTCACAACAGACTTCTCTTTAGGTCTTGGGACAACATCCCAAACATCATTCTTCATTATTGATTGGTATTCCTCAACCATGGCATCCTTCCATTCTTTCTTTTCCGTTGCTTCTTCATAACTGGAAGGTTCTTTGTTCATAATGTCACAGAGTAAAGCAACATAGCTGGTATGTGATCTGGTTCTCTTCTTTGCTCTGTGTTCTTCTTCTGGAATGCCAAATTTTTCTACATCTTGAATGAGCTCTCTAGCCCATGCAGGTTTCCTCTTGTGAGAGTTATCCTCACGGGGTGGATCTACAGGTTCTTGCGGATCTTCAAACTCACGAATAACTTCTGGAATTGCTTGAAATCTAGTTTCTTGAGGTTCTTCATAAAATTTGATAGGTGCCTTCCTTGATTTGATGAATGCTGAGTTTTCATCAAATGTTACATCCCTGCTGACATCAATCTTCTTGAACCCTGGAAAGTATATTCTATAAGCCTTCAAGCTTTCACTGTAACCCACAAAGATACCCTTCTTTCCTGAAGGATCTAGTTTGGTCCTCTTTCCTTTGGGACATGAGTGTATACTGGACAACCAAATATTTGAGATGGCTGACTTCAGGTTTCTTACCAGAAAACACCTCTTCTGGTGTCTTGTTGTCCAATATCTTGTGGGGTGTTCTGTTCTGCACATATATAGTTGTTCTAGTTGCTTCTTCCCATAGATGCATAGGTAGATCCTGGTCATGTAGCATTTCCCTTACTGCTTCCATGATTGTTATGTTCTTCCTTTCTGCAACTCCATTATGTTGAGGATTATAAGGAGTAGTCAACTCCCTCTTAATCCCTGAATCACTGCAAAGCTTCTTGAAGTCACCTGAGGTGAATTCTCCACCATTGTCGTATCTGAATGTTTTGATCTTCTTGTCAATTTGATTCTCCATCAAGGTTTTGAATTCCTTGAACGTATCAAACACTTCATCTTTGTTCTTCAAGAAGTATACCCAAGTCTTCCTGGAGAAGTCATCAATAAATGAGACATAGTAAACATACCCACTCAGGGAAATGGATGACATAGGACCACATACAACTGAGTGGATGATTTCCAGAATATCTTTTGCCTTGCTTTCACTGCTTGGGAAAGCCTTCTTAATGTTCTTACCTTTTGCACATCCTTTGCAAACACCTTCATGTTTGGTCTTGATTTCAGGAAGACCCTCTACAGCCTTGCCTGCAATTGGAAGTGCCCTATAGTGCATATGAGCAAGTCTTCTATGCCAAAGTTCACTTGGCTCCATGGATTCATGCACCATGGCATGTTCAGGTTGTCCCTTCAATTTATACAAACCTACCTCTTGCTCTCCAATCACTACTGCATCATCCATGGTCTTTCCCTTTGGCCACATTAGGACTTGGCCATCCACAAATGCAACCCTCATACCTTTTGCATCCAATGCAAAGATGGAGACTAAGTTCTTCTTGAGACCAGGTACATAAAGAACTTCTTTCATCTTCAAAGATTTTTCAGAATCTAGGTTGTAGGAGGCTTCACCACTTCCTTTGATTGGGTATTGATAATCATCCCCAAGTTTCACCTTATGGGGTGATTCATGTTCAGATAGATTCACAAAAGATTCCTTAAACCCAGTCATGTGTTTGGAAGCCCCACTATTAATCAACCAATCATTACAACCATGGGAGATAGTACCTGTGAGAGCAGAGATTAGAACATACTCTTCTTCACTTGATGATTCATCATCACTATCATCACTTTCTTCCCTAGCCTTCTTCTTTGGAGGTTCATCATCCTCGGCAGCATGAGCATGAAACTTTTTTTTGCTGCCCTTCTTCTTCTTGCTGGAGTTGTTGTTATTATCCCTTTTGTTCTTGGGACAATCTGAGGCAAAGTGACCCTTCTCATTGCATGTGAAGCATCTTAGATCCTTCTTATTCTTTTGATAGGATCTCTTGTAGCGAGAGTGCTCCTTCTTGGGTTTGCTTCTTTTGGTGTGAGCTGCAAGAGCTTTATCTTCACCACCCATCTGTTCCTCACAAGCTATAAGTCTAGCTTCTTCTTGAGAGCATTCCTCCCACAGTTTACTGAAGGAGATCAATTACTTTCTTGTACAGGTTCCTTGAATAAAGGAGTCCCATGACCTAGGTAGGCCATTCAGAGTGGTCATAACAACTTCAGCATTGTCCACTACTTCATCCACAGCTTCAAGTTGCTCCTTGATCTGAGAGACCTTGGAGAAGTAAGATTGAATGGTTTCTCCATTCAACATCTTGACCCCTTTCAATTGATTGCGCAGAGTCATCTTCCAATTTATGTTCTTCCCTTCAAATAGCTTGGTCAAAGAGTCAAACATCTCCTTGGGTGTCTTTAGAGAAGACACATGGGGTATGAGATGGTCTTTGATAGAATCAACAATGATTCTCTTTGCCTTGACCAAGTTCTTCTTATGCAATACCTTAGCCTCTTCATCCTATGGGATAGGGATGTCTTCTTTTATATATGAGTCCAACTCATTCTCTTCCAGGATTAACCCAATCCTATACTTCCAAGCTCGGAAGTTATCATCTCCTTCAAGCTTATCCTCAAGCTTGGTGTGGTGAGACATCTTAAAGAGTACTTCAAATGGAAATAGAAAAGATTTAGGTCTTACCACTTGAAATGATGAAAACTCGATCTGGTCCCGGATTAGGGTTTGTTGGAAAAACCCTAAAAATTCAAAATGTGAATTTCAACTTTCTGAAAGGATAGAAAGATGCGCCTTGAAGAGCTGATCAGCCTGGTGCATTCAGAATTTGAGATCAGCAAAGCTTTACCCTTCAGATTTATCTTTTGTCCTCCCGGGTTCACTAGGGAGAGCCCTGAATTAGGGTTTGAGTTTCCCAGAGATCTACCCAGCCAAAAATCTTGATCCAAAGCTCTAAACTTTGATTTTTGCAAGGCGCTTCCAGCTATGTATTCAGATTCCAGAAATTCATATTTTTGTGGAAACCCTAATTTTTAGGGCCAAATCTGAAAATGCTCAGAATTGAATTCTGATTGGACAGATAGATTCTCCTTGATGAGTAGAGTCAATCTACTGTACTGCTTTTCCAAAATCTGTGGAGAGAAACCCAATAAAAAATAAACTCAAGTTTTCGTCACTGCAAAATGTCTTCTTCTCAGGTTAGCTCTGATACCATGTTAAATTTTGAGTATTAATTCACAATACTCTAGGATCTTCACTGAGAGAATAACCTATACAGCATATCAATGCATAACAATCACAATACACATGACAAGCATCACAAGAATCAAAAGCATGAGAGACAAGAGACACAGAGTTTTCGTGGGGAAAACCCTAAGGTGAAAAACCCCACAACTTCCTCAGAGATAGAGAGAGCAATGGCTCAACCAAAGTACAACCAAAATACACTTGAGATAGTCTCCTAGTAGCAGATGATCCTCCTCCTCACTAGTGCGCCACTTTCTGAGTGAGAGAAGTGAGTCTTTCCGAATGATCCAAATAGAGATCTCCCGATCTCTATTTATACTTAACTTGTTTGCCCAGTTACACTATGGGGCCGACTTGTTTATCTAGATACATCCATAATATAATATATATTTCAGGGATGACCCTACACATGGTGGTCTAATAACCCATCGGCAAGTACACACACTTGCGACACTTGTCAATCCACATGACGACACTTCCTTATAGAGGAATAACACATCTCTAATAAGGGTACAATAAATATATATTAAATACATAGATGAAATACATTTCGAAGTTATATATACATCAACATTGTAAACGCCTGAGTCAGTCTCTCCAACATCTAGTTAGCAAAAATCGCAGAATTTCTTCAAGGAAAAATATTGGAATCTAAACCGGGAGTAAATGCTAAGATTTACAGATTCTAAACCAGTTAAGAAAATTTATATCAAAATTCTCAGAACCCCACCTCACATCTGCTCAGTATTTAGAGTTGTGCAACATAATTTCCAAACACTCTTCATGAATTAGTATTCCACAAGAAGATATTTTGTGGTTTCAGCATTTTGCATACACAGACAACATCTGATGGGACCAATCCGACCTTTTTTAAAAATATTTTCCCATGTCTTGAGACGCCCCTGTTGGCAATGTGGTAGTTATGTCCTCAGAATCGCAAACCCAGGAGTCACTCTTGGTTTCTGATGAGCATAACTTTGTGATCAAACAATAGAGGTGACCAGGTCCCAGTGTCTAATCTTGTGGGCAAGACAATTGCTCTGTTTTTTTGTGACAAGTTTTTCTCCACCATCACTGCAGATCTTATAAACATGGAGATCTTAATAAGAAGAAGCCAGAAGATTAAAAAATATCATGCCCAAGTTTTGGGAGAAAGGAAGCCCGTAGAAATCCCAAGCATGCAGTTTTGAAGGAAAAGAAGCCTACAGGCTTGAAGTTAATTTATGAATTAATTGACTAGTTAATTAATTAATTAGTTCATTAAAACAGAGATTTGAAAGGGCATGAAGCCTGCAAACCTGGAAGATGTCCATTGAGATTTTAATTGGTTAAATAATCAAAATCTGCAAAAGACAGAAATATGAATTAAAAGGTTTAATAATAGAAGATTCGATGAAGCATGTGAAGATTACACATCAAAGAATACCCGAAAAATCTAAATAGAAGAAAAGAGTGTGTCTTGGAGTCATAAGTTGCAGTAGCATCCTGAGCAGTCCAAGATGCAGTAGCATCCTGAACCAGTTAATAACATTAGATTTCATATATTTTTCTTGTAAAACTTTTGACCACAGAGTATTCCCAAAAAGCACCCTCTATATTTTAGTATACATTGTTAGACATTTTGTTATGAATGAGTTAAAGATATTTGTATAATGTTCATAAATACTATTTAATTTTCAGGATTGTGCTAGTTGGCTTGTTTCAATGATGTGTTAATAAAAATGATTTTTTTTGTTATGCAGTTTATTTGCGGATGTCCATATCAAAGTAAGACATTTTTTTTTGTTTGGGATTTCAATAACTTCAATATTTTTTTAACAATTATTGTCCCCTCTTTGATACCTTAAAAATTGTCTAACTTTCTTTGAGCACGAGCTGCAATCCATATTTGTAGGGAGCTAACAAGATTAAATTAAGACGTTGCAATACATCACTTTTAACAAAGTCAGGCCGCATTACCAAAAGAAATGACAATGTTACATGTGGCACAACTTCAGGTAAATATTTTAAACATGATGGTAACTTATTTTTTTTTTTAATAAATAAACAATTATATTAAAAAAATTCATAATATACTTGACCATAGGCTCTAAGATGGGAAACAAATTCCAACAAAATATAGCATCGGGATCCACTGTCCCATTACAAAGTGAATCTACTTGCTATATTGTCGACAACAATTCTAATGCACATACTCTTGAGAAAGATGTGAAAGAACCAGTACTGGAAGGTATGATCATTTCTAAACATTTTTTGTCCTATACAAGTATTTCAAGATTTCATATTAACAATTTCATATTGTCATTGTCTCAAGAGGGGTACTGGTTTGTTTTTCCAGAAAATTTTCAACAGGAAGCACCACAACAAGATCATGTTTTAGAGGAGGATCCACCACAACAAGAGCATTTTTTGGATCAGGATCCACCACAACAAGAGCATGTTTTGGATCAAGATCCACCACAACAAGAGCATGGTTTAGAAGATGCAAATGCATCTACCGAAGCTAGTACTGCAATAAATGTGAAAAGAAGGAGTAGGGGACCAACAAAATGTCTCTTTGGAACCACTATAGAGGGCATTGCATTGCCTAAAATTCAATTTAATGAGAGGGGCCAGCCTATTGGTCCACATTCAGAGAAATTCTCCTCATTTTTAGGTGTTCTTGCAAGGGAAATTCTAGGCATCAAGCACATGGAATGGAAAAACGTGTCTGAAGTGCAAAAGAAAGACATGTGGAGTGCAATAAATGTGAGCATCAACTTATTCTAAACTTTATATATTGATGCATATTGAGCTTGTGTGTGATAGGTTTAGTTTCAAATAATGCTTGTATCTAATAATGGATTTTTTATCTATTGTAGCGTACCTACCAAATAGATCCGTCAGCAGAGCAATGGTGTCATAAAGAAATATCTCAATGCTTGAGAACCTATAGATATAATTTGTATAAGAAATACTATTTGAAATACGAAACAGATGAGGAGAGGATTGCAAACATTCCTATTGGAGTAAATGAAACTGATTGGATTGAATTTGTTAGATTACGATCTGACCCTAAATTCAAGGTAAAAATGAAAGACAGATTTGAATGTTATCATCTTTCATTTTGAATCCTCTCATACAATCAACTATAATCTTAACATCTATTTTTTTATTGAGTTGCAGGAGAGGTCAAGAACAAATAAGGAAAATAGGGCATTAGAACAAGAGACCCACACTTTTGGCCGTAGAGGTTACTTTAGGGTTGAAGATGACCTCGTAAGTTGCAACAAATTCTATTATTTGTTCACAATTAACAACTTTAAATATAGTTAACTAGATTGTTGTATTTGTTGATACTAGAATCAATCTCGTGGTCCAAGTAATAAGCCTATAACTAGGGCTGATGTGTGGATGAAATGCCATAAAAAGAAGGATGGCACTCCAATGTCATCATTCATTGCGGAGAAAATAGTAAGTTACGAACCTATTCTTGTATCATTTATGTTTTTTTTAGAGTTTATGATGTTTCTTATATCAGTTTGTTGAAATGTTGACATTGCTAGAATCAAATTGAATCAGCACAAAATGAGTCAGTGTCTCCTGCATATGCTACAAAGCAAGATGCCCTTGCTATAGTTTTGGGGCTTGAGAGGAGGGGTCGTGTACGTGGGGTTGGATTCAGAGTCACTCCAACAGTATTATTTGGAAAAGAGCGTTCGTACAAGAAGGAATTTCATAATACTAAAGAGAAATTAAGAGAAAAAGACAAGGAACTCGGAAGATTGAAAAAAGTTGTTGAAGAATTAATGGAATGGAAAGCTGCCATGGAGGTGGGGAAAGAAAGTGGCATATTTGTTCCAAAATCCAACAATGTAAGGATTGCATGTGTAGACTTTAATTTTTTATGTAGGCCATCTTTAAAGTTGGGGATTTCAAAATCATAATGCTAACATGAACAAGATCGTATTGTTGTAGGGTGTGTAATATATGAATTATTGTTTTTGCATCCTAACCCTTTAGATTCTGATTTCATGATATCTAATGCAAACTATTATATTGGCAGAGTAATATTTCCATGTTAGATATTGAATCAAATCGACGACCTCCACAACTGTCAGCTCTTAATCCAGTCACCCCAATCCATGTAGTTTTTTAAACCAACTCTTATTTTTTCCATTTTTATTTTCCATTATTTGAAAATCGCTCATAAGTATTTATTTTTTAGGAGAGTCTCCAGAATAATCCTAGTCAAGGTTCATTGGAAAAAAATACAATGGCTTCTAGACCATCTAATACATTTGATACTCCAAAGTCTAATACATTTCATACTCCAAAGTCGATGGTGAGTTTTGAAACTATTTAATATTTACCGCAATGTTATAATCGTTATTTCACTATATCTTACAAGTATTTATTTACTAACAGGCTTCTTTGAGTCCTCATCATGCTTTGCCAAAACAAACTCCTTTGACTTTGGGAGAACATAATCGTGACCCAATTGGAAAATCAATACAACAGGTAAGTTCTAAGCCTCTTTATTTCTATGTTTAATATTCCATTCTTGTTCCGAGGAATCTCACAGGAATTTGTTTATTGGCAGGTTCAACTGCAATTACCATCTTTAGATGCGGGATTGAATGGAAAAAAATGTTTACTGACATATTTTAATCGTCAATTGAAGGTTGCAAAGGGTTATATCAAAAGAATTGAACCAAACTTTGTCATGCCTAATGGGGAAAAATTAGGTGATGGATATTATCTTGTGTGCCCACAATCAATTCTGGTTGATCCTGATTATGAAATCAAGCTTAAGCATAGAAGTAATCAATGCAAGTATTTAGCGGATGCAATTAACAGTTTTATACCTTGGAAAAGCAACGACATTGAATTGATCAAAGATTGAGAAGAATGTGAACTCGGAGTAAACAACAGGAGGATGGGCTAGGTGACAGGACTCCAAATAAGACCCATGTATCCGATTTCCATTTGTGCATATGTAATTACAAACAACAACTCAACTTACAGGCTTAGGCGAAGCCTGTAGACAAGCATGGACAAGCATGGCAAGCAAGCTAGAGGACAAATGTGATGAACCTGCAATAATCAATTAATGCAAATACACAAGATATCAGAAATAACAGAACAAAATCATTTTTATATTGATCATAGGCCACTTCGAGGGGGCAACCTCCTTTGAGCAAGCTCAATACAATTAACTTCACGGTGCCTTCAATGACCTCAACACACACTTATATACTAAGTCTATGCCCAATACTATGAGTCAAAACCATGGGACATATAATACTATGGGACGACTTACAAAGCATATGCGTCCAATACTATGGGTCAATACTATGGGCTAATATAAACTACGGATCAACAAATACTACGGGACGACTTACAAAGCATATGCGTCCAACAACAATATACTAACATAGTAAAGAGAAGGGTTGACATGGGTTCCTAACATCCCCTCTCCCTTAGAAAAAGCTTTGTCCTCAAAGCTTTGGTTGGAGAAATTGCTGCAGAATCTGAAGGAGTGGTTCCTCGGTAGCATCCTCGGTTTGGATTTCGGGCCACTGACGCCTTTGGAGTGTCAAGGAGGATTGCTTGGAAGGCTGTAGATGAAGAAGAACCCTGTCAGCTGCGTGGAAAATGCGCTCAGAACGGTGTTGATCGGCTTGTTGTTTCAGGCGAATTCTGGCCATGTGAAGATTGTCCTGCAGAATGAGAAGAATCTGATCGCGGTGTCGAAGAACCGAGTCAATTTCCTGAACTGGAGAGCTACTAAGGGTGTATAGAAGAAGAACAGGCGGTGTTGTTCCATAGCCTGCTTCATATGGTGTCCTTTGAGATGTGGTATTGTACCACCAGAGCGCTGCTAGGAAATCCATAGAAATAGTTGGCCAAAGCTGTGTAGGGATGGCCACAGGTTTGAGCAATCCCGAAAGGAGTGTCGTTTCCCCGTTGTTGACTTGGAAAGTATCATCGTCAGCCACCATCTGTTGAATTATCATTTTTAGTCCCGACCAAAAGAAGTTACATTGTTCCCAGTCATACATTTTGCAGAACCCAGAGTGCCATGTTGATGAAGAAGCATGGAGTTCATAGAAGAGATAGCCCTGTTGAACATATTGCAACCAATTTGGAACAAGCAGAGAAAGAGCTGTAAGAGAAACTGGGTCATCAATTGTGCGAGAAGGAGCATCTTCCACCAGATTGTCCTTACCCTTCTTGTTAGTGATCACATAGGGACAACCCATGAGTTGGATAACGCATTGCAGGTGTGTTGGGGAGGAGACCCATTGTTCCAAAAAAATTTCCAGACTCGGGAGATCAGTCTTGATGCAGAAATAATTCCCTAATAGGTATGGCTGCCACGTCTGTACTGCATGCAAAATAGCCTTCATTTCTTGCTGAGAGGTAGATGTGGCTACATTCTTTCCGGAAAGGTCTCTTGAAGGCAGCAAGCGCATTGGTTCAGCAAAGATACCTGCATATCTATCCAAGGAAGTAGTGGAGACTGTTGATGGGTTCATCTGAATGGAATTGAGCTGAGCGATGACACCATGTGAATTCTTCTTAAGTATTTTTTCCAGGCGATGTGAACTGATGATGCAGAGAGACCCTGGTTGTAAGCCCATAAATTTGTGTTGTGCCCCATTGACTTTGAACTGCATCCAAAGTTCCGCAAAATCCCATAAGATGGGGCCAAGTGTGCGTAACCATTGAACGCCCAAAACCACATCACATCCGCCTAAGGACAAGGCAAACATGTTAGAGCGTAGGTTATAATCTTCCATAGAGATACGCACATTGTGACACTTCCCCTTGCAAGGTAAGGTACCCCCATTGGCAACCATGACTTCAAAGTTGGAGCAAGGATGGACAAAACAATCATCCTGTTTGGCAATCTGAGGGTCAATGAAGTTATGAGTGCTACCGGAATCAATGAGGATGGTAAGAGGGAGCTTCTTGAAGTATCCCCTGACTTGCATTGTTTGTGGGGTGGTGACTCCGGTTACAGCATGGAGAGAGATCTCGGGTGGGTCGTCCTGAGATGGGGTGTCAACAGGCAGGTGTTGAATGTTGACCTGATCATCTACTGTATCTGTAGCTTCTTCACCAAGTTCTAAGGCAGGTAGAGAATCCACATCCAAGAGATAGAGCTTTTGTTGAACACATCTATGTCCCCGAGTGAATTTCTCATCACAATTATAGCAAAGCCCTTTTTCTCGGCGTGCCTGCATTTCTATTTCAGACAAATGCTTGATAGGAGTTGGTTGAGGAGCAGGCGTGATGGAAGGTCGTTGGGAACCCATATGTCTGAAGGGAACAAAGGTGGGTTTGGAGCGTTGTTGAGCTGCGATCTTGTCCTCGGCCAGCTTAGCCAACCCTAGGACTTCCATCATTGTGTTGGGACAAAACATTTTGACCTCTGAGCGGATTTCATCCTTGAGACCACTGATAAAACAACTCCTGTAGAATTCATCAGACAATCCTTCTGTGTGATTGGCTAGTTTCTCAAATTCCATCTGATACTCTCTCACTGTGCCAGTTTGGTGAAGTTTAGTGAGTGCTCCTGTGAAGTCATCAAAAGCACTAGGACCAAATCGCGGCAAAATGAGGTGGCAAAAATCTGTCCAGTTTGGCTCGGGATGAGCTTTGATGTACCAACGGTACCATTGAAGGGCTTCCTGTTCCAAATGAAAGGATGCAAGTGGAACTTTCTGAACATCAAAAGTATTATGCAGACTGAAATATTGTTCTGCCCGGTATATCCATCCAGTCGGATCAGTACCATTGAAGCGAGGAAAATCAAGCTTCGGCCCACCAAAATTGCTAGAAGAAGAGAACCCAGTGGCTGCAAAAGATTCTGGCTGTCTGGTATTGTTCATGGCTGACTGCTGAAGATGGAGGCTGAGAAATTTTTCATCCAGATCCTGGAGTTTGACTTGGATGGCTGCAAGTGCTTCCTCCATGTTTGTTGCTCCTGCACGGGTGACAACCATAACCAGGATTTTTTTTTTTTTTTTGAACAGACTGGAGCGGCTACGGCTCGGAAGGAATCTGGAACAACGCCGAACGGCTGGATCTGGAACGGCTTGCAAAATGGATCTGAAACGGCGCAGCAGTGATCGACAATAGTTCAGCTGAAAGTAGATATGGACCCCAAGTATGTGCGGCTTCCTAACAGTTCAGGGGTTTCACTCGGCCACCAATGCTATCTGACGGCTTGCGTATTGGGGCAGTACCCCTCACTCCACGGCTCAGGTAAAACTGATAACCGCTTTGCCACAAACGACAGCTCTTGGTTTACCTCACAGGTGGGAACTAGTCAATCAGGTAGGGGTCGTTGCCCTTTTCGCTGGCAGGTCCTCTCAATGGGCCAGCTACTTCGGGGTTCCTGTGGTACTCCTCACAATGATTTTTAGGGCTTCTGCCCAAGTACTTCCCACAGTTAAGCGGATAGGGATTATTCCCAGATCCGAACCTGCAACAGAAAAAATTTGGGCAGAAATTCCACCCAATGTTCAAAAACCGGATATATATTGCTCAGAATCGCTATTATAGCATGTTTCCGGAACTGGAACAACCACTCTGCTTCTTCTCATGAAAGCGGAATAGAAATCTGGGCACTCGGTCAAAAGATTTTCTCGCCGCAATTTCCGCGGCCGTCACCGAAATTCTAAAAAAATTGCTGATTTTAAATCCACGATATCTCCACTTTTAGAACTCCAAATGAGATGATTTTTTTTTTGAAACTGCGTATTTTTGAAAGAGGAATTCAGATATGCAATCGGTTTCTTTTGATTTTGTGCAGAAAGTTTCAGAAATTGATCTGAAAGTCGCCGCCCAAAAAAAGAAAAAAGAAAAATTTCTCACTTGTGCCAAGGAAAGTGCTCTGATACCAGATGTGATGAACCTGCAATAATCAATTAATGCAAATACACAAGATATCAGAAATAACAGAACAGAATCATTTTTATATTGATCATAGGCCACTTCAAGGGGGCAACCTCCTTTGAGCAAGCTCAATACAATTAACTTCACGGTGCCTTCATTGACCTCAACACACACTTATATACTAAGTCTATGCCCAATACTATGAGTCAAAACCATGGGACATATAATACTATGGGACGACTTACAAAGCATATGCGTCCAATACTATGGGTCAATACTATGGGCTAATATAAACTACGGATCAACAAATACTACGGGACGACTTACAAAGCATATGCGTCCAACAACAATATACTAACATAGTAAAGAGAAGGGTTGACATGGGTTCCTAACAACAAAGACATGGCAAAGGTGACATGGAGGATTGATGATAGAGAATTCACTTTTGGAGAAGCCCAAGCAGTGTGTAATTCTGATAATTCCACAAGTACTGGTATATCTCCCTCTTGCAAAAGTCATGTATGATACAAATAACTATCTTCACAGAGATAGATTAAAAAGGGAAGTGACTGCAACTATAACCTTTTTAGCATTATTTCAGGTTTATGGAAAAAAATGGATCTGTAAGAGGTTGCAGGACTAATTACCTTGCAATCAATGCTAATAGTTTCATGTCCAGCACATAGTCCTAGTGAACATGACCCTTCTATAGCTAGTTGTAACAAAATAAGTATAGTTCAGTTCGTGCATTTACATGAAATAAAAGGTCGAAGTTTTTCCTAAAATCACCATAAAAATCCTCCACAACACCCCTATAATCCCCACAACTAGATGGTCATCTTGTTAAACCCATAATAATATCTAAAAATTATAAATAAATTTAAAACTCAAATATGAAAACATCAAAATTGCATTCACACATTTGTAATTTTTATCCCAATGAATACACCTTCAAAACCAAGCAAAAAAAATTGAAAACTTATCATGAAGATACCCACATCCCACATACGAAATCCTATATGCATCAAAATATCTCTTGGGCTTATCCATTTACATATAAATGTTGGTCTAAAAACACTAAACAAGACAGTCATCGGATCCCATGGGAAAGCAACTAAAAACAATCATGATATCCACAAACATGTATAGATTCTGCTTAAAACATGATTCAATGAACTAAATCAATGAAACACAATGTAACTTACTAATTTTTTCTATTGTTACCTGTGTTTAAACCAAGCCATATTCATGGCAATACAGATGTAGTGATGAACCCTATCACGCCTTAGAAAAAATGTGAAATGAAACAAAATGAGGGTTCCCAAAACCCATAAAATCTAAGATCAATGAAAGTGGTGGATATCTAGGTGGCGGTGGATATCAGTGCATTAGAATTCAATGGCCATTGATGTCTACTTGGATACCTATCAGAAGAGTCCCCTGAGCTTATATTTATTGAATACATCATCAGTGCAAAGCCAATGAAAATAATGGGAAAAATCCAAAATTTTATTTCTAATGTCGAACATTGGGTGTGCCTTACCAGAAATCTTGAACAGACATATAATTGTGTCCCTGCAATCGCTATATTTCCCATAGGGACATAAAAATATCAGATATAAATCCATGGTTCACTATATTTCTTCAATACATAGTTTTCTTTTCCAGTTGGTTCACTGTAATAGTGAGGTGGATGCAAGGTTAAATCATGGGTTCCCTTCTCATGTTGGTATTCCCTACTTGTATGCCATTACTTTCAAAGCCGTAAGTATAAGTACAAGACCTAGACCAGGAACCTAAAAAGAAGTAAGTCCACTCTATTGTGCATCCATGTTACTTAAGAACTTTTGGAGCTAGGAGTTAGTTCCATAAATGTAGGAGTTAGTTCCATGTTACTTGCAATGAGATAATTTTCTGTGTTCAAGGGAATAGAAATAATGAGACAAAGTGGACATGTGGTATTGTTTGCAAGGAACCTGCCAATGTACTCCAAGTGAAAGGTAGGCCCATAGACAATTAGTTGTTGTAGCTTTTCATCTATTTGGTCATCCCCAAGTTAAGGTTTCAAGATCCAAAACATCAACTTCTCCTACGTAATGGTATCCAGAATATCCACCTTATACCACAAGCATGTTTTCAATAGCAATTGTAGTGTGGCTATCTCTGGGAGCAATAAGATCCCATTCACATCAAGGGAAATCCATTTCATTAGTTTCAGGTCCAGAATATGAACATCAATCAATTAATTTCCTCCCCCTCTCTCATGGGGATGGTGGAGTTCCTCGAATGCAAGCATGCCTCCATTCATTGGTCTACAAGTCTAAAGTGTGCAAATTATCTTATTAGACCCGTTTGTTCCCCCAAACACTATGATATTGTGGTATAAGAGAATGGCACTATGGATGTCTCTTGTACCTAGCTCTTGCCTAGTTGATACTAATAGGATACAGTACACCATCCAATGTGGGAATTTGAAGCCCCTTGCATTTAAGGTCTCTAAAAGACCTTAGGTACTGATGAATATGGTTGTCTATGATTGTCATTGATGACAACATTAATGACAAAGGTGTACATGGCATGAATATAATCAAGCTAGATAACATTGACAAGCATGCATGATAAGCATGAATGACATGGAAAAAGGAATATGGGAATTGGATGACATACGTGGACATGACAGCTTGGGCAAACAAACCATGACATGACAAAGAAGTGATAAATATTAATGACATGGCGTGATTGGGCTTTGGAACACCAAAGTGGGCAAATGACCCATTCTATGGTCATTTGTGGGTTGATGGGATCATGAAACCCTTGAAGATGGTCATGGTGCATGTAAAGCTTTGGCACCCACATATATGGTGGCATGATGGCACTTGGATGATGACATGTCATATCTAGATGATATGAAGCTCTTAAAATTTGATGGATGAAGTTCTTAATTGTGAAGTTGGTCTAGTATACCACTTGATGATAGCAGCTACAGTAAATAGTTTTTTTAACTCTGATTTTTGGTGTGACTGAGGAATTTCAGACTGATATATAGCAGCAGCAAAGGGTGGACAAGTGGAAAATCGCAGGAGCATGATAGGAGTCTAATTTTCTTGTCTATTATTTATGATTTCGGGTATATAACTTCTGAGAGCTTTTGGGACTGTCCAGAATTTGTTTACAGCAGCATAATGATGCCCTAACAAGTCTGTTGACCTTGTTCACACCTTCAACAATATGAATGATGAAATCCCAGGATGTATGCTACCTTATGATGATGCTGCATACTACAGTATGGAGATAGGTGAAGTATGAACAGTGATGTACACACAGTTGAATAGCAATGAGATGATGCAATATGCATGTTCAAACCTTGATGTATACAGACCTTGATGATGATCTACCATGCCATGATTTGATGAACACTTGATGTTTATGTTTCCTACACTGATGTTGATAATGATGATGCATAGAATTACACAATAGATACAGTGATGTATATATTGGTAATGGTGTATTAATATGATGATATCTCATTGATATACATGCACAGCGACCTTGGTATGAGCAGCAGTGACTGTGGCATACATGACCAGCTTGACCATTGAGTATGAGTAGTATATGGACTAATTTGACATGACATCCTTATATAGAAATGCAAGCCTTGGATTAACAGTAACAATATTGGACATCACTGTGGATGATGTGACATTTCGATATGATAATTAACATGACAATGATGACAGTAACAACATGATGAGCAGCAGTTGATTGGTTGAGGAAATGATGATAAGCAGAAGTTGAATACACAAGCAGACCTTGAAGATATGAGCACATTTAGTTGATGAGAAAACTTTATTAATATGATTGAACTGTTAGACTGATGATATTACTAAGGACAGACTGAAGACATGGTTGTGACTGGTTGATAAAGTGTGACATGACAAAGATGATGAAATTTGATAAGATATGCATATGTACATATAATACAAGCAGGGTCTTGTATCCAATTTTCTTGGCTGGGTCTAAGAAAGACTAGGCAGGGTCCTAGATAAACACATAACCTACAGCTGATGAAAGTAAGCAGTCTAGAGAGTTATGAGAACAGGAGGATGATCTCTATAGGAACTCTACAAACCTAAGAGCAGAATTGAAGAATTGTCTGAAGCATTTTTTTTGGCACAATAATTTGTGAATGCATTTGAGAATTGTTCAAAGGCAGGTTTGAAGGATTTGAAGCTAATTGGGAATGTTCTAGTAATTCCATAAACAGTGAAGAATTAGCTGCATGTGGATATACAAAATTATTGACAATAGGTTGCTTGAGTTCAAGCTTTCTCAAGGAAAATCTACATCAGAATGAACTTGGAGCAACCAACAGGAGGATGGGCTAGGTGACACGATTCCAAATAAGACCCATGTGTTCGATTTCCATTTGTGCATATGTAATTATAAACAACAACTCAAATTATAGGCTTAGGCCAAGCCTGTAGATATACATTATTAAACTGTCTAAAAACACTAAACAAGACAGTCATCAGATCCTATGGGAAAGCAACTAAAAACAATAATGATATCCACAAACATGTATAGATTCTGCTTAAAACATGATTCGATGAACTAAATCAATGAAACACAATGTAACTTATTGATTTTTTCTATTGTTACCTGTGTTTAAACCAAGCCATATTCATGGAAATATAGATGCAGTACTGATGAACCCTATCATGCCTTAGAAAAAATGTGAAATGAAAACAAATGAGGGTTCCCAAAACCCATAAAATCTAAGATCAAGGAAAGTTACGGATCTCTGGGTGGCGGTGGTTATCAGTGCATTAGAATTCAATGGTCACTGGTGTCTACTTGGACACCTATCAGAAGATTCCCCTGAGCTTATATTTATTGAATAAATCATCAGTGCAAATCCAATGAAAACACGAAAAAATAATTATTTAAATAATGGAAAAAAACCAAAATTTTATTTCTAATGTCGAACATTGGGTGTGCCTTAAGAGAAATCTTGAACAAACATATAATTGTGTCCCTGCAATCGTTATATTTCCCATAGGGACATAAAAATATCAAAGATAAAGCCATGGAATACAATAGGGTATGGAACCATGGTGTGGATACATCCCTAAACACCAAAGAGAACCAGACTAACATGAAACGTAGTCAAAATACACAAACAAAATTCCTAGATGTGAAAACACCTCCAGAGATGGCTACAGGATAGTCCACATGATAATGAATATGGCTATGCCTTAAATACATTGTACAATCTCCCAGGAGGCAAGAGGAAGATGCAACACATTGATCAAAAGGATAATCATACTAATTGTATGCCAATCATATCGAAATTAAAAAGGGCAGTGATTGCAACTATAACATTTTCAGCATTATTTCAGGTTTATGGAAAAAAATGGATTTGTAAGAAGTTGCAGGACTGATTACCTCGCAATCAATGCTAATAGTTTCATGTGAACATGGCCCTTCTATAACTACTTGTAACAAAACAAGTATAGTTCAGTTGGTTCATTTACATGAAATAACAGGTCGAAGTTTTTCCTAAAATCACTATAAAATATCAGATTATGGGATTTAGTAAGTTTCCAAGGAAAAAATTATACACTTCTTTTGAACAAGTTCAAATTCACATAAACATAAAAAGACATAGCAGGGTGAATCATTAGATTTGAAATATCATACTTTAGAGTCTAGATAAACAAGAAGGATATTTCCACTATTGTGCATTGAATAAACCTGAAATCCTGACAAAACAATTACAGGTTTTTAACATCCTCTGGTATATTATCAAGTAACAACATGATGGAGATCCAAGTGGAAACCTACCCTTTGGGTAACAATTCAAGCACCAAGCATCTGCCCTAGAAGGAAGTTTGTTGCATGTCCTTGTGCAACGTATTCCCCCGTAGTAAATTCTGATGTAGCTCGGTCCAACTGTAAGATGGGTGACTTACTCCATTTCTTTCCCGAAAGCCTAAATGATGATCCACTTCCATCCATGAAGATTTCTATGCAAAATCGTACCACTTCCCAACCACACTGTACTCAGTTTTGCTGCACCAGAGAAAAAGGAAATGGAACCTTAACCCAAGCCATTGAGTACCATTTCTTCGTAGAGAATTCACAAACAAACTTCTTCTTGAAAAGGCAACCTAGAAAAATGGGTATCCCATGGGGTCTCGTTGTTGGAGTACTAGAGGAAGCAAATTCCAACAGGTCTCTGAGGCTTGCAAAGAGGCCAAAGTATCACAAGATATAAGTTCTTCAAAACTCTGTAATGTTGATCTCTTATTCATTCTAAATTGTTTCACCCTCATAGGATCCCTGAGGAATTGACTGTGACTAGAAAAGGCCGCTTCAGCATCTAGATGCTCTCCTCTAACATGAAGTTCAAACTGGAATTCCAACTTATAAAAGAATTTCATCCCTATTTCCCACTTAATTTGATTCTGGATAAAATATGAAAAGGATCGTAACTGAATATCTCCTACTACAGGATTGGGATTCCATTCCAATTCATGTTCTAGAAAGAATTTAAACTGATAAAGTTCACACAACAAATCCTTTTCCCTTGTAGATGAGTCATTATAGATATCCACAAAGTCATCAACATTTCCCATCATGAACGTTTTGTTATTATTCAATCTAATCATCTGAAGGCCTACCCATTGTTCATGTAGATACATTGAATAAACTCGAGCAAGACTTCTACAAGAAATGGCTTGCTTAGCAAATTTAAACAATTGTCTCTTTTCTTCTTCTTTAATCATTAATTTTTACTGTAAAGACTGTATCTTGGACTTCCACTTTTGTTCTTGAACCAAGTAAGCAGAAAACCAAGTTTCCTACATACGTTGTACTTCAAATTTATATCATTGTTGATAAATAAGGCCCAAGTCATCTAATTTATCATTTCTTCCAATTCATTTAACAGTATTTACTTCAGCTGATGCTAAAGCCAGGGTATTAGTCCAAACATCATCAATAATTTGATTAAAAAATTCATAGAGAACATCTGTGACTTTTTCTTTATCTTCAGAACTTTTAGAGGTACTAGGAAGAATGTTTTCTGCAGCTGTTGTAGCCAATCATTCCAAATTTGTATTATCCTCAGCCAGTGGTACTGATTCCTTTAGTACTGATTTATCTCTAAGAAATTTATTTTGTTTCCTCAACCTTTTGTTTTGCAAACTCCATCGGTGAGCCTTATTTCTCAAAATTTTCAGTCTTTTCTTAAGAACACCATTCTTTCTTTGTAACTGTCTACTCCTCTATTTTAACTTTTCATTTTCATTCTTAACATGTCTATCCAAAACTTGAAATTCATGAACTTGCTTCTAAAGTTTCTTAATCCTCTTCTGTAACTTACTTGAAATTAAACCAGGAGAATCAGGCCTTACCACTTGATTAGATTCGTCTTCTTCCCTTTGAGCTTGGTCTTGAAACTGAGTAGCTTCCAATTCTGGCAGGGGTGTTGACTCTAAATTCTGACTCTGTGTGTAACGGGTTCTTGTACGTTTGGGTATTGTCGAAAACATATCTTCAGATGTTCTAACTTTTTCAATAACTTCTTCAGAAATGCCTTCTAGCCTTGCATATCTTCTTCTCACCGTAACTGAAATTTTACTTTGGAGATGGTTGGGATTGAATTGGTTCAGAAAATGTTGGTGCTGGATACAGAATATTGTGGATCATCATTAACCTGCTCTTGAAAACCTTTTTCCACTAAAAATTGTTCCCACATTAGGTTGCTCTTCTGTAATTCCTCCACAATCAACAACTTAATTAAACCATGATGATACAAGCTATTACCAAGTCGCTGATCAGGCCCCTTTTGGGCAGCTGAAGCCATTTTAGACAGGCTCTTCCACAAAAGTATGGAATGTTCATCAATTCTTCTCCTTTAATGTGAAGGAGAAGCCAAATATGATAAAGAAAGACAAGGCTATATCGTCCTTCACAAGTCAAATATTTCTATAAAAAGAAAATGACATTACCCCATTCAGCAGTGAAACAGTTGCGTTCAGCTCCCTTCTTCCAATGAATACTAGAATTAGCCACCTTCACAAACTGTTTCCAAGAGTCAGGGTTTTTCAAACGACCATCTTTAAACCATATTTCCCCTGTTTGTGGTAAGCCTGCAGCGAGAGCAATGGACGTTTCTGAAACTGGAAGCAGAAACCCCCGAATGTTAGAACAAGCTCCATCGAAATTGAGAGCAAATTCCTTGGTCACATCTTCATTGTGCCCTCTGAATTTACTAAAAAAAGCATACAATCCAATTTGTTGAAAAATCCTCTTACTAGAGGGATCTTCATCCAACAGTTCAATGGAATATGGCTCCTCCCTACGTGCAGTACTAGCCATGCCAATTGAAACTTTCTCTGCTAAAAGGAAGTTAGGTGATCAAACCGGTATCCTTTAACGCAAATTGGTAATTATAGGCTTGACATATGCATAACAAAGAAATCCTACTTTCAAATCGGGTGTACATATAATTGTTCAAACATACAGGGACAAAAGGATAGAGCTAATTACGACAATTGATGGGGTCAAATCAGCATATACCCATTCGTCCAAAAAGCAATGAGTTAACGGTCACTCCATTTATGGAAATTATTTGAACAAAAATACTTGGTCTCACATGTCGCGATATATAATAAGCCATGAAATGACCTTGAAAAGCTAATTGAAATGTATAAAAATCATTCTTATATGCTAGAATTTATACACATTATTAGGAAAAATATATTGAATTTAACCCTACAGGAACAATACTTGTCCGGAATTAAGAGAAGACTTTGAATAGCATACTGCATAGGCAGGGGATAAAACTGAGATCCAACCCTTCCAATCATGCAAATACAAATCCTCCATGGATTTTAAAGATATAACTCTGATGGAAGAAATCATTATATCTGCAACTTGAAAAGAATAATTCCAAATAGAACTGAAAGTTTGCTTGCACTGGGAGGGATGAATCCAAGAGAGTATCAAGGTTCTGTTCATTTTCGGGATTCCCTTCCCCATACACGAGACATTCCATTTTACCAACAATCTGTTCATCTTCAATATTTTACTGAAATATTTAAAAAACATAGAAATTGGAGATTCTACAGGCTTGAGTCAAGCCTGTAATTGTCTGCTAAAACATGCTGAAATGCAAATTCTTCAACCAAACCATTCGTCATGCAATCCAAACCATGTGAATTACGGTGTTGGAGTAGAACATGGATGAGTAGACATCCCTCCATTAATCCCAATGGCTTTCAAAGCTTGGAAGTACAATCTAACAGGATATATGAATCAATTTTGTTGATGTCGAATACCCAAAAGATCAGATTGCTTATGGATCCATTTTGGAATGGTACTTATAAATTGCTAGTGGTTTCTTATGGAAAACCACTAGAGATTGCTTATAGACCTTATGAGTGGGTATTGTGACTATTATGACCTTGGAAACATATTAATTACAAAGAATCCATAACAATACTAGCTGTCTTAAACCATTATATTCTTTTGTCGAAAAATATAGCAACGCTCACATAGTGTCGCCAAAAACCAATTATAATGATAATTGGTGATAAACATTTACTACACTCACCAAAAGTAAAATAAACATGTATTAGTGAGGGATACTAAAATATTGTCACCAGAAGTGTCACCAAAGAGAGAATCAATAACGGTCCTTTAACAACCCTCACCAAAACCGTCCCTGAAAAGGGATTTGGTGACGAACCTTAAAGGACCATCTCAAAAGGAACTTACAATGACGATGTTTTAAGGACCGTCATCATATACGACATTGGTGACAACCCTTAAAGGTCCGTCACAGGCATGACCCTCACCAATGACCTTTTTTCTTGTAGTGCGAGGTATGTATAACTTGGTTCTATAATGGTTAACTTATGAGATATACAGGTTACTAGCACAAGTCATTGAAGAACAAGAAGACATCATGTGGATATGTTAGACATAGCTAGCTAACATGCTAATCCAGGTATGTTTTTCCTATATCAAGTTAAAATCCTACCTTGTGTTAGGATATCTTATATAAGTATACTTGGCATGATTGATTATGATTATTCATGAAGTTATAGGTTTGAGTAATCATGGGTTTAGGCATATTATGTTTCTTACTTTAATTGATGATATGACTAACCAGAAGAGTCCTATATAATCCTTGAATACTAATGTTTATTATCTGTGTTTAAAATGATCATTACTATACATGTTTAAGATTATTGTGTTTCTGATAGTATTGGGATTATACTAATAAATGTATGATTATGTATGAGATCTAGAGGATATCGCAATAATGATACTTGTAAGCATGCATAGTGATCGAGGATGGATATAAGTTCAAGGACATGTAATCCAGGAAGCAAAGATAAAGAGGGATCACACTCCAGTAGTTTCTGCAAGGATGCAGATATTCAGAGGGAGTCGACCACTTCTCACAATCCACATCAGAATGGAGTTGCAGAAAGGAAGCAAAGACTAAGAGGGACTCAACCCTACAACCAAACAAAGATAAGTATTTGAATTATCATTTCTTGCATACTAGTTTGTTTAAATAATATTGTTCAATGATGTATATACTAATGTTCCTAGAATTAGGCTGTGTATTTTGGCATATTAGAATAATTGCATTAATGAACAACATACTACTAATATGCATGTAATGGGTAAGTGGCCTATGGCACTGTACAACATTCCATTGCTACTTATCTATAATGAAACCTCTTTGCTGACATGTTGGGAGTTGTGCACACTCTTAAACATGTTCTGGTAGAGATTGGAAGGCATCTAGAAAGTTACGGGATATGGATAAATGTTGTATTAAAGCATTGGATAAAATAATTGCATGACTGTATGACATGTTTCTGTATGTGTAAGAATTTGTTCTGAAAACTATGATAAGTTTCTAATCATGCAATTTAACTTGTTTTGTAGGAAAGATCGTATACAAGCACCTACAAAAGAAGGACTACAACATTTGTTTCAACAACAAAGTTATCTATTGAAGATATTGAATATATTGAAGTTCCCAGGATTCGAGAAGAATGACATGATCGAGGAGTACCAGTCGATCATGAAGAATGATGTTTGGGATGCAGTCCCAAGACCTGAAGGGAAGTCTATTGTGATTTCCAAATGGATCTATAAGATCAAGCATGCTACAGATGGTAGCATGGAGAAATACAAAGCGAGGTTTGTAGCTCGTGGCTTCATCCATAAAGAGGGATTGAGTATGAAGAGACTTCTACACCTATATCCAGATACACTTCCATTAGATCAGTACTTGCTCTGGCTACAGTGATGAAATGGAAGATAAACCATATGGATGTCAAGACAGCTTTCTTGAATGGTGTAGTCGAGGAGGAAGTGTATGTGGAGTAGCCACTTGGTTTTGAGACACATGATAGGGAGTCATATGTGTGCAGACTGAAGAAAGCCCTGTATGGTTTGAAATAGGTAGCCAGGACCTGGTATGGCAGGATAGATGGCTTTCTATCCAGTTTGGGCTTTACCAAGATTAAAGTGGATTCCAACCTTTACTACAAGGTTGAGGAAGGAAATCCAGTGATACTTTTTTTGTATGTGGATGATTTGTTTGTATAGGTGAGGATAGATTGATTGTCGACATGCAACGGAAGCTTGCTGCCAAGTTCGAGATGAAGAACTTGGAGATGATGCACTACTTTCTAGGCATGGAGGTGTGGCAGAGTGCAGATGGAATCTTCCTTGGACAAGGGAAGTATGCAGTAGAGATCCTGAAGAGGTTCCGGATGATGGACTGCAAGTCCATGGCCACACCTATGGCATCGAACCTAAAGCTTCTGTGTGATGCTTCATCTGATCCGGTTGATGTCACGATGTATCGTCAGATGATTAGGTCCTCTATGTACCTGATGAACACGAGACCGGATATTTGTTTTGTGGTGAACACATTGAACCAGTTCCTGACATATCCCAGAGGTGTTCACTTGGATGTTGTAAAGCATATTCTGAGGTACCTGAAGGGTACAATTGATTATGGGCTCAAGTATGATGCGAATCAAAAGTTTAACCTGCAGGTTTGTGTTGATTCAGATTGGGCAGGCAGTGCTGCAAATAGGAAGAGCACTTCTGGGTGTTGCTTCAGTATGGGATCAGCTGTGATCTCTTGGTTTAGCAGGAAGCAGTCCCGCGTAGCACTGAGTACAGCCGAAGCAGAGTATGTTGTAGCTTGTTCGGCTAGCTGCGAGGCAGTATGGCTCCGGAAGCTACTGTCTGAGTTATTTGATCTCCCGTTGAAGGCTACTGGTATCTTTTGTGATAACTAGAGTTGTGTGAAGCTGTCTGAGAACCCGGTGTTCCACGACAGGTCGAAGCACATTGAGATCAAATATCACTATATCAGGGATATGGTGCAGAGAGGAGCAGTGAAGCTCCTGTATGTTGCGATGGATGAGCATATTGCAGACGTGCTGACGAAACCACTAGCCAGAGTGAAGTTCGAAGACTTCAGAGAGAGGCTTGGTGTTCTTCAGATTGACGACACTTCGAGGAAGAAGTGATGGACACATTTGCTGGAGCCATTCCAAGCATGATGAGCAGAGGATCCTTCCCATGGTTGTGGATGTAAGCGCTGGATGATGAGCATCAGGATAATGTTTGAATTTCTGCTATGTATGATCAGTTGGATAGTTTATATGTATGTATGCATCATGTTGGATGGTTGTTATGATCAGTTGGATCATGTATATGTATATGCATCATGTTGGATGGTTGTTATGATCAGTTGGATCATGTATATGTATATGCATCATGTTGGATGGTTGTTATGATCAGTTGGATCATGTATATGTATATGCATCATGTTGGATGCTTGGACCATGTATCTGTATATGTATCAAGTGGATACGTTGTATGATCAGGTAGATCATGTATGATATATATCAGGTGGATACATTGTATGATCAGCTGGATCATGTATCTGTGTATGTATCAAGTGGATACATTGTATGATCAAGTGGATCATGTATGATGATATGTATCAGGTAGATACTTGGTATGCATCAGGTGGATGCATTGTATGATCAGGATGATCATGGATGATGAGCTTCAGGATGTTGCTCCAGATGACATGCATCAGGATGATGTAGTGATGATGATCAGGATGATCATGTGTACATCAGGATGATGTATGGTAAGTATCAGGTTGATACTATGTGGCCGTGGAATAGGTTGTGCAGATAAGCATATAATCTAGCCCTGGGAGGTTTGCAGATAGTCTTTCAAGGTTTTGCCTATGGCATGTAATGTGGCCCTAGGATATCTAGAAAACGCTCTTTCGAGGTTTTTCTTTGGGAGGACATATAATCCAGCCTAAGGAGATCCGATAGGTTGAGCCGTGTGCTCGTAATCAGTCTTGGGATGCTCTTTCGAGGTTTTGTCCTGTGGCATATAATCCATCCCTGGGAGATCCTATAGGTTGGAGTTGTGTACTCGTAACAGCCTGGGATGCTCTTTCGAGGTTTTTCCATGACCACATATAATACAGCCCTGGGAGATCCTATAGGTCAGAGCTGTGTGCCCGTAACAGCCTAGGATGCTCTTTCGAGGTTTTGTGGTGACCACATATAATACAGCCCTGAAAGATCCGACAGGTAGAGCTGTGTGCTCGTAACATCCTGAGATGCTCTTTCGAGGTTTTGTGATGCACATAATAAGTCCTGAGAATTCCACAGTATGGCCAGTGATGATGAAGACCTGCAGGTGGTGGGCCTACATCCAGTATGAAAAAGGATTGGCTCTTTAGAACTTCATATGATGAGTAGATTCAGAGATTTATTGAGATAGCAGCATCCATGACGATGACGATGATTCGAGGATGATGATTTGTTGATGATGATCTAATGAAGAAGAATTGTGCTAGCAGATCTATGTCGAGAAATACCTTCCTAGTTAAGAGGGAGTGTTGATGTATATGTAACTTTGGAATGTATTTTACCCATGTGTATTGTATTCCTATAGAGATGTTATTATTCCTCTATATGGAAGTGTTTGTATTCCTATAGAGATGTTATTATTCCTCTATACGGAAGTGTCGTCATTTATATTGTAAGTGTCGTAACTTATACTTTATGGGTTATTAGACCACCTTGATGGGGTCGGCCCTGTATGAGTCATGTGGGTAAATGGTTTCTTAGACCACCAAGTGCGGGGTCGGCCCGGATTAAGTTAACCATGGGTTATTAGGCTAAGCTAGACAAGTTGGCCCCATTAGTTTATTGGGCAGGACAGGACAAGTATAAATAGAGATCGGGAGATCTCTATTTGATCACTCATTTACTCACTTCTATCTCTCTCAGAAAGTGGCGCACTTGTGAGGAGGAGGATCATCTGCTAGGAGAAGACTATCTCTTGTACTTTGGTTGTATCATTGCTCTATCTATCTCTGAGGAAGTTGCGGGGTTTTTCAACTTCTTGGTTTTACCCAGTGAAATTCTTTGTCTCTTGTGTGCTTGCTTTATTGTGTCCATGATTGATATGTTGTACATGTTATTCTCTCAGTTCAGATTTTGGATCAGATTGTAAATTCTGAAAAACTAACACTTTGAACCAGCAGGGGTGAGATCAAAACTATACTATGCATGAGAAATTATCCCAAGTAGTAATTGCTTAGAATCCAAATTAGATCCAAGACTTGAATCATGGTTTCTTGAGATCTCCTTTGAACCATAAGAGGTGAGATCAAAACCAGTAAATGCATGATAAATTATCCCAAGCAAATGGCCATGGTTTCTTGAGATCTCCTTTGAACCAATAGGGGTGAGATCAAAACCATGATGTGCATGAGAAATTATCCCAAGCGAATGGAAATGGCCATATTCTTCAATAACCTTCTGAAAGCATGGAATAATGATCATATAGTAGTAAATAAGAGGTGATTGCTTGAGGAGAGTGAATGCATTACCTCCAACAGTTGATTTGACCTCCGAAACATTCAATAGATCATGATGCAAACCAACAGACTCTGGTGCAAGAGAGGATTTAGGAACTTCTGCAATATCTAGAATTTGAGTTGGCACAGAAAGAGAAGAAATTTTGAGCATGAGTGTAGAATCTGTAAGTTCTTCTTATTTGTGTACAACTTCAATATGAGATGTTTTTGATACTGGTTCATGATCAATGAGATCATCAAGGAGGGAGAATGCATCACTTTGCTTGCTCTTGAAAGGGTTTGGACCAAATCCTTCATTCTATTTTCCGAATCTTTCATCCAGATGGGCCCATAGCTCTTTTGGAGTTTCAACATCATCAATGATTTGGTATAACATGTATTTAGGCAAAGCAAGCATCATTCTTCCAAAGGCCATGTCACCTTTATTCAACCAGTCAATCTTCTCTTCAGAGGATTTGAACTCTCTTTCAAAATAACAATCAAAGAGATCATGGCTCTTCAAATATGCTATCATTTTTGGTTTCCATTCATCATAGTTGAATGGAGAAAGAAGAGGGATTTCTTCTGAATTCATTGAAGCTGGAGAAGACTTGCAAAAATAATAGAGAATATCTGCAACTGCTACTGCTGCAAAAATGCAGAAACTGTTGCAACTGCTGCACTCGAAATCTGGATAATAACCTGCAAAAAACTCTCAAGAATGGAGATAAACAATACTCTCAACATGCTCTGATACCATGTGAAAATCCTCACAGCAAATCTAAGAGATGATGTATACCTCACAAGAAATTAATTGATTAAGCAAGAAAATAGAAGAAGAGTGGTCAATGCAGTATAATGAGCAACAGAATAATAATACAGTAGAACTCGAATAGAAGCAAAAATACTTCACACGCACTAATTAATTAATCACAATATGGACAAATAAATAGTACAATGCATGAGGATTCAAATGCCTAAGGTGGCAATTCGAATTAGCCTTCATGGAGTGATCAAAAGATCACTAGAGTGTCACTGGAGCACAACCAGTAGTCTATCTCATCATCAGTGGAGTCATCAATGCTCAAGTAACTATCAACCATCAGTCAAACTGAGTCTAACTGAGTGTGGTAGGTGTAACTGAGTGTAACTGAATGGAGGAGGCTCAGTGGAGGGCGCATGAGGAGCTAACTGGAGTTAGAATGGGTAGTCTAGTCTCACTGGAGGTCCATCGGAGTGATACAGTCAGTTGAGAGTCAGTCTAACCTTAAATCAAGGAAGGAACTGATGATAACTCAATTAACTCAAGTGCAACTGAGTGGTAGGTGAGAGAGGGCGCATGAGATGCGTGTAATTGTTAATTTTATACTAATTTGACTAGCAAGATCATTGAAAGAAACACAATCACAAGATAGACAAAGATATTACCCTGGGAAACCCTCATGGGGTAGAAAACCCAGCAAATATTTCCTCAATAAGATGATCAACCAAAATACAATATTTGCTCCAAGGCTTGAGCTCCTTCTCTACCTCCCATGCAGACCTCTCTCTCACAAGTGCGCTACTTTCCTAACTATGCAAGTGTGAGATAAGTGAGGAACATTCTCCTCTACTTATACTAGTTTCCCGATTTAATATTTCCCTTATGGGGCCGACCTCTACCAATGAACTCTAATAACCCCTAATTAAATAACTTGGGGCCGACCCCCACATGGTGGATCTAATAACCCTGGTTACCACAATTCATCGGAGGAATAAAGATCTCCGGATACATAATAGGACCACCTCGAAGGGATGAAACATCTCCGTAATAATAAAGTTCAAATATAATATTCTTAGAAGTTACAATATTCAACACTCCCCCTTAACGAGAAGGATATTATAACAACATCTGCAGGAGCAAGGAGTCATCGACTACATTGTTAACACCCAAAAAGTGTTCACTACCTCATCTACCTTATTACATGGCTCATTTGTCCATTTTCCTACCATATTTCCCTTAAAAACCCTAAAAACCCTAAAAATCCCACTAAAAAGCCTCCAAAAGGCCTAAAATGCCTCCAAAAGGCCACAAAACCATCAAAATAGCCTCAAAAAGGCTAAAAAACCCCCTTTTCCTCCAAAAATAGCAAAATCCCTCTAAAGAGGGAATAAAAAATATAAAATAAGAGGAAAAGGAGGAAAAAACCCTATACAGCTGCCTTAAACCATATGGTTCCCAAAACCATGGGTCAGCACTCCACCACCAAAAAACTATAAATAGGTGATGGAGATCCCTTATTTCACATCCACAATCAAGTATACCCTTACTCTGCCAAAATCTCTCTTGAAACCCTAGCTCACCATTGAGCCACTTTCACCTTGAGAGCCCCTTTTGGCCCATTTCTACCACTGGAGAAAGAGAAGGAGCACATTGGAGCTTGGAGCAACCCTCTTGGACATTGCAAGAGCTTCATCAACCTCCACATTGGAGGTAATATCAATACAAAAACCATTATTTATCTTTTGTTCTTTATGTTTCATGCATGTGTTTTAGATTAGTTTACATTTCTGTTTTAGCTTAATAATTTACATTTACTGAACTGCTACTAAGGAGTCCATTCTCCTTAGTAGGTGCTCATTTGCACAAGCTAGGGGTAAAACCCTAGCTACATACATCATACATGATACATCTATAAATCATCGAAAGCTTTCTTCAATACATCATCATCAGTAACTCAACTAGTTACTGGAACATCAACATCTGGATCCTCACGATCATCAGCATCATCATCACACGATCATCAGCATCATCATCACACAATCATCAGCATCGTCATCACATGATCATCAGCGTCATCATAGCAGCATACCCTGCAACACACATGATCCTTCCTTTCGATATCAATCTCATAACAATCATGTTTAAGACTATCCTTCCTTTCTGAATTAATGGACTTACTGTCTAAGGATGATTAATCCAAACTCAATCACATTTAAGACTATCCTTCCTTTCGGAATTACTGGATTTACTGTCTAAGGATGATTAATCCAATCTCAATCACATTTAAGACTATCCTTCCTTTCGGAATTACTGGATTTACTGTCTAAGGATGATTAGTCCAATCTCAATCACATTTAAGACTATCCTTCCTTTCGGAATTACTGGATTTACTGTCTAAGGATGATTAGTCCAATCTCAATCACATTTAAGACTATCCTTCCTTTCGGAATTACTGGATTTACTGTCTAAGGATGATTAGTCCAATCACATACATTTTGAACCAAGCACTCAGGGACGATGTAGTCCTATCATCTACATTTTGAACCAACTGTTCAGGGACGATGCAGTCCTATTACGTCCACTAGGGACCACTTCTCGAAGACATATGTCTATGGATCTCTTTTAGAACATGTCCAGGGATGATACAATCCCTCACTTTTCCACTAAGGACTTCATTCTCGGAGACACATGTCTACGGATCAATTCAAGGGACCGAAGTCTGGGGACGATACAATCCCCACCTGTCCACTAAGGACTTCATTCTCAGAGACACATGTCTACGGATCAATTCAAGGGACTGAAGTCCTAGGACGATACAATCCCCACCTGTCCACTAAGGACTTCATTCTCGAAGACACATGTTTACGGATCAATTCAAGGGACCGAAGTCCAGGGACGATACAATCCCCACCTATCCACTAAGGACTTCATTCTCGGAGACACATTTCTATAGATCAATTCAAGGGACCGAAGTCCGGGTACGATACAATCCCCACCTGTCCACTAAGGACTTCATTCTCGGAGACACAAGTCTACGGATCAATTCAAGGGACCAAAGTCTGGGGACAATACAATCCCCACCTGTATCCTCATCAATACAGATATCGTTAGTAAGTACATACAAGTATCCTCATCAATACATGTATACATATCATCAAAACAAGTATCCTCATCAATACATGTATACATATCATCAAAACACGTATCCTCATCAATACATCAATACAAGTATCCTCATCAATACATCAATACAAGTATCCTCATCAATACATGTATACATATCATCAAAACACGTATCCTCATCAATACATCAATATAGGTATCCTCATCAATACATGTATACAAAAAATAAATATCAGAAATATACATAATACGAGTATCCTAATTATATGTCTAAGAAATAAATATCCTAAGCATACTAATACAGGTATCCTCATCATCGATCTTACTATCGATGCGGGTAGTCTTATCATTAGTGTCTACATCACTCCCCCTTTCATGGAGGGTCCTTTTGGACTACACCAAGCTTGTCTCGGAAATACTCAAATTTTACTCGAGACAGAGGTTTGGTCAATATATCAGCAATTTGTTCATCAGTGCTCACATACTCAAGCTTAATAGCTCCTTTCTGCACCATATCCCGTATATAGAAATATCGTATCTCTATGTGTTTTGACTTATCATGGAACACTGTATTTTCTGTCATCTTAATACAGCTCTGGTTGTCACACATGATCACAGTGGGATCCATCTCTAAGTCAAACAATCCTGATAATAGTTTCCGAAGCCATACTGCTTCACAACTAGCAGAGCAAGCAGCTATATATTCTGCTTCAGATGTACTGAGAACCACACTAGACTATTTCTTGCTGAACCATGAGATCATGGCAGATCCAAGACCATAACATCCACCTGATGTACTTTTCCTATCTGAAACACTTCCTGCCCAATCAGAATCTGAGTAACCATGTAATCTGAATTCATGATTTCCAAGATAATATAGACCAAAATGTAATGTGCCCTTTAGATATCTCATCACATGCTTTGTGGCTACTAAGTGAACTTTTCTAGGTTCCACTAGATACTGACTCAAGGTATTTACAGCAAAGCATATGTCTGGTCTAGTATTTGTCAAATACATTAGTGACCCAATAATCTATCTGTATAGAGTCACATCTACTAATTCTGATGAGTCATCAACTAATAACTTCAAGTTGGAGTCCATGGGAGTGGCCATGGCTTTACACTCCAACATATCGAATCTTTTCAAAATCTCCACTGCATACTTACCTTGATTTAGAAAGATTCCTTTTGGTTCTTTCCATACTTCTAGACCTAAGAAGTAGTGCATTAACCTGAGATCTTTCATCTCGAATTCTAAAGAAAGCTTATTCTTGCATTCAATAATTTGTTTCTCATTTCCAGTCAGAAATAGATCATCTACATACAACAATAATATAACAAGTTCATCATTCATAACTTTGAGATAAAGATTAGGGTCAGCTTTATTTTTGGTAAAGCCCATGCTTGTCAAGAAACTGTTGATCCTTCCGTACCAAGATCTGGGAGATTGCTTTAATTTGTACAAAGCCTTTTTTAGTTTGCATACATGTGTTTTCTCGTCTTTAACCTCAAATCCTAGTGGTTGTTCTATGTACACTTCTTCTTCAATTACACCATTCAGGAAAGCTGTCTTAACATCCATCTGATGTAATTTCCATTTCAGCATAGATGCAAGTACCATAATGGTTCTAATGGAAGTGTACCTAGCAACTGGTGCAAATGTTTCTTCATAGTCAATTCCCTCTTTCTGAGAGAATTCCCTGGCTACAAATCTTCCCTTATATTTTTCAATGCTACCATCTGTAGCATGTTTTATTTTGAATATCCATTTGGAAGATACCACACTTTTATCTTTTGGTTTGGGAACTATATCCCAAATATCATTTTTCATTATTGATTGGTATTATTCTGTCATTGCTTCTATCCACTTTTTCTTCTGAACTACCTCTTCATAGCTAGAAGGTTCCTGATCCACAAGATCACACATCAAAGCCACATAGTTGGATACTATATTTGGTTTCTTCCTTTCTCTAGTGGAGCCTTCAGGAACTCCATATTTTTCAACTCCTTGAATAATGTCCCTAACCCATGCTGGCCTTCTTTTTCTAGATAGGTTTGTAATTGGGGGTTCTTGTGGTTCTAACATGTCATGGTCTTCTGGTGTAGCATCTTCAGGGATGGGCACAGCCTCTGTGATTCTAGGAGATGTATTTTCTTCATAGATTTCTTCAAGTTGGCACTTCCTAGATCTCTTGAGAGCTGATTCTTCATCAAATGTCACATCTCTACTTATTTCCATATGATGAAAACCTGGGATTTAAATTCTAAAAGCTTTGGATGATTCACAATATCCAACAAATATCCCCTTCTTACCAGAGGGATCCAGCTTGGTTCTCTTTTCTTTTTGGATGTGAATGTACACTGGACATCCAAATATTTTGAGACGACTTACCTCAGGCTTCTTTCCTGTGAACACTTCTTCTGGAGTCTTGAATTCAAGAGCACTATGAGATAGTCTATTTTGTGCATAGACTGTTGTCCTAGCTGCTTCAGCCCATAGATACATGGGTAAATCTTGGTCATGTATCATGGTCTTTACAACTTACATGATGGTTCTATTCTTCCTTTTAGCAACACCATTTTGTTGAGGATTGTAGGGAGTGGTTAGCTCCCTCTTGATTCCAGCTTCCTTACAGAAATATTCAAAGTCTTTTGAAGTATATTCTCCACCATTATCTGTCCTAAGTATTTTAATCTTCTTTTCTGAAAGGTTTTCTATCAAGGCTTTGAACTCCTTGAACTTTCCAAAGACTTCATTCTTCCCTTTTAGAAAGTAAATCCAAGTCTTTTTGGAGTAGTCATCAATAAATGTAAGGTAGTACTCATATCCACTCAAGGATGTGGAGGGCATTGGTCCACATACATCTGAATGAATTAATTCTAGAGTATTCTTGGTCTTTGTTTCACTCTTTGGAAAAGGGTTCTTGATATTCTTTCCTTTGGCACACCCCTTGCATATGCCATCATGATCAATCTTCAAATCTAGTAGTCCTATGACAACTTTACTCACATGAGGTAGTGCTTTGTAGTTAATATGAGCAAGCCTTCTATGCCATAGTTCATTACGACTAGTGGCTTCATGAACAAGGGCAGCTTCTGGATGTCCTCTAAGTTTGTATAGACCTCCTTCCTCTTCACCAATAACAATTGCATCCTTAATTGATTTTTCTTTGGGCCACATGAGTACTTTTCCATCTATGAATTCAACCCCATAACCTTTCTTATCTAGAGTTGAGATAGAGAGTAAGTTCTTCTTCAATTCTAGGACATATAATATCTCTTTCATTTTCAATGGTGTTCCAGAATCAAGCTTGTAACTTGCTTCACCAATTCCCTTGATGGGATATTGATAGTCATCTCCTAATGACACCTTTTGTGGAGAGGTCTTCTCTTCCAATTTTGAAAGAGTTTTCTTTTGTCCAGTCATGTGCTTTGAAGCACCACTATCAATAAGCCATGTGTCTTCTCCAGGTGTTATATATCCTGAGAGTGCAGAGAATAGGACATACTCTTCTGCATCTTCTTCTTCATTCCTTCTAGATATTTTCTTGGGGAGGGGCCTTTCTTCTCCTTCTTCATCTCTTTTAGATCTCTTCTTATGAGACCTTACTTCCTCTTCTTCTTCTTCTTCACTTTCATCTTCTGCAAGATGTGCTTGATGTCTTTTATAGTGAAGATTTTTCTTCTTCTTTGAAGGACAAAATCTAGCAATGTGTCCTTCTTTATGAAAAATGAAACATTGGAAGGAGGAGAATTTTCTTCTTCCTTTCTTCTGAAATCTTTGTGGAGATTGAGACTCCTTGTGATTAACCTTCTTGAAGTAAGATTGATTCCTCCTTCTCTTAGTGTGTGTAGCCAAGGCTTGGTCATGTTCTTTGAGTAGAGCTTCTCTGTTAGAAACCCTAGCTTCTTCTTGGATACAATCTTCCCATACCACATCAAACTTCATGCTCTCTTTTCTGGCACACATGGTTTGGATGAATGACTCCCATGGTCTAGTGAGACCATTTAGAGCAGTCATGACTAGTTCATCTTCATCAAGGGTATCTCCAATAGCATCTAGTTGTTCTTTGAGCTGGGAGATCCTTGAGAAATAATCTTGAATAGATTCTCCTTTGTTCATCTTTGTGCTCTTCAATTGAGTTCTCAGATTCATCTTTCTATTGATGTTCCTTCCCTCATACATTCCGGAGAGGGCATCATACATTTCCTTTGGAGTCTTCTTGGATGCCACTTGGGGAATCAAGTGGTCTTTAATAGAATCAGCAATGATTCTCTTTGCCTGAATCAAATCCTTCCTATACTTCTCTTTGGCTTCATCTTCTTCGGGTTCTGCAATATCATCCTTGATATATTGTGCAAGGTCATTCTCTTCAAGAATGAGACCAATTCTATATTTCCATGCCCGGAAATTTTCTATACCTTCTAACTTGTCTTCAAGCTTAGTGCTTGGAGCCATCTTTTCTTGGGGGAGTCCAAGAGATTGAAGTTTCTCATGAGATAGAGTAACACTTACCAGGAGATGTTCTTGATTGATTTGGGAACACTGGTGTGTTATGTTTCTAGAAACTTCAACTTTTTACTTTCCGAATCTGCAACAGAATTTCTGGTTTATCGCACTTTTGGTCAAACTAGGGTTTGACTTTCCCGGAGTTCTACCCAACCAAAAACTCCAATCTAGGGCTCAAAACTTTGATTTTGAGAAGGGATATTCAGCCATGCAACCAGATTTCAAAAATACTAACCTTTTGCAGAAACCCTAATTTTGGGAGAGAGAGAGAAAGATAATTTCACCTTGTGAAAGATTTTCTATTCAGGTTAGCTCTGATACCATGTTAATTTTATACTAATTTGACTAGCAAGATCACTGAAAGAAACACAATCACAAGATAGACAAAGATATTACCCTGGGAAACCCTCATGGGGTAGAAAACCCAGCAAAGCTTTCCTCAATAAGATGATCAACCAAAATACGAGATTTGCTCCAAGGCTTGAGCTCCTTCTCTACCTCCCATGCAGACCTCTCTCTCACAAGTGCACTACTTTCCAAGCTATGCAAGTGTGATATAAGTGAGGAGCATTCTCCTCTACTTATACTAGTTTCCCGACTGACTATTTCCCTTATGGGGCCGACTTCTCCTAATGAAGTCTAATAACCCCTAATTAAATAACTTAGGGCTGACCCCCACATGGTGGATCTAATAACCATGGTTACCACAATTCATCGAAGGAATAAACATCTCCGGATACATAATAGGACCACCTCGGAGGGATGAAACATCTCCGGAATAATAAAGTACAAATATAATATTCTTAGAAGTTACAATATTCAATAGTAATTGCATGAAGGGGCGCACTAAGCACTAGGAAGGCTAAAACTGATCTTAGAGAAGCTCCCAGGGGTTGGCTAACTGAGGACTAGGTGCTGGACTGATGACTGGGATGCATGCAAATGCATGCAAACCCTAAATAATGCATGCAAACCCTAAAAGTGCATGCATGACTGAAAATACAAATAATGAAAATGCTTCTAGGACTAGGATGGAGTATAGGAATATCCTAACAAGTAATTACTAGAAAAGGCACAAAAACTAGAGGAGATAATCCCTAGGTCATGACAAGGGTACAAATAAAACAAGATGACTACCATAATCTATTGAAGCAGAAAGAAATATTTAAACAAATTGCTTTTGAAAAAAATAATGCATAAAATACGAATAAAACACTTAATGAGTTATTACAACTCTTAGCAAAAGAAGAATTTGTTGCACAATTAATTGATCTAATGTACCTTATCAGAAATAATCCATAGAATGAGAGAATCACCAAAAATATCTATGGTCTGAATAAAAAAGATAAATTTGATATTGACCCTCTCATCGACTTGGAAGTCGAAGGATTCTGCATTTCACAAGTCGTCCTCAACTTTGGGTCGCAAGCCAACATAGTGATGAGATTGACATGGGAAAGAATGGGTCAACCACAACTAGTAGATCCGGGTATCTATCTTAAAATTTATGAACAAGGACTAATTAAACCCATTGGCACATGGAAAAATGTTAAAACTACAATTATGGGCATTAGTACATACATTGATTTTGAATTTACCAATCCAAGAGAAGGATCTAAATCCTTCCTAGCCTTAGTTGGTCGACCGTGGGGATGCAAAATGAAAGATTCCATTTCCCTTGAAAATGATAGAATTAAGCTGAAAGGAGAAGGAAATAATGTAATTGTTCCTATTAATCTATCCCAAGGAAAACCCTGGTCTGATCCTAACGAAAACAACGACGACATATGACAACTATACCAAATAGTCCAAAATAATTAATATTATGTCGATCCAAATGACTATGGAGAAATTCACTTGGGATCTCATATATCCATCAGATACAATTTTGATTCAAAACTTAATGACTGGTAGATAGAAAATTATGAAGCACAAGCTCGTGAATGATGGTCAGCCAAAGTTATTCCTATAAAAAGAGTTCAACAATGCTTTACTATATCCATCGTTCCAAATGTTTTTTGAGAAAAAAGTAAGAGAATACCCAACGTTAATCCCAACAAAGAAATAGCCAAAAATCATTCCACCACTTCGATATAAAGAATGAGAATGCCTAACTATGCATGTCGATGAAGTCTCCAAAAAGATCTGTGGGCAAGGTCGTCTTCAAAGTCTGGTTGAAACCTTCACCGACTAGGAAGCACAATGGTGGGATACACATCATTCCCACCTCCACACATGGAATACACCATCGACATACTTTTTTTAATGCTTTGAAGGAAATAAACTCACAACACAAGTAGAAATACCAAAATTTGTACAAGGCTAAGACCTAGCCAGACACATCAATACATGTGAAAAGGAATGGAAACGACTAGGATATAGGGACAAAAGAATATATCCTCACCTATTCCTAAGTACACTTGAATACTTTCCAAACAAATGGTATAAGATGGAAGGGTCCAGAGGAGAAACCTTTAGCTGGCAAGAATTGAAAGAAAATTTATAAAATATTTCTCTTTTACCCCAAAAATGAATGCAAGAAAGAAGCAGTAAAAAAAAATAAAAGTTCTATACAACTGACGAGCAATGCCACACCGACTACAAAAAACTAACCACAGTTGACATGGAATAATATCACGACCAGAACAATCCATCACTTGACTCGACTAGAACTCGAAAATGACAAAATTGTAGGAAAAAGCTTCAGGTGGAAAAGAGATCATCCTCGCGTAGTAAAACCCGTAAAGTCTCTGATGAAAGTCTCCATGGAAGAAAATACTGAACAAGAAAGACTTACTAAAAAATATTTTCCTCTTGATTTTACATAATTCAAAGAAGGATATCGAACAATCAATGAAACAAGAGCACTAGAGTTGATGGATGCACAAATCAAAACAAAAGAAGTCAACATTCCAAATGATGATTGACCAAAAATGGAAAAAAATAGTATACTATTGGTTGAACAAAAAACAACAGAAATAACTAATTTGTTAAAAGAATACCAAGATGTCTTCATGAGATATTATAAATATTTCAATGGTTTAGTACAATATATGGGTGAAATTAAAATCGACATAAAACCAGACGCCAGACCTGTCAAGAAACGTCTGTATAAGTTGGCCCACAAGTATAAATATATAGTAAAGAAAGAAATATAAATTATGCTAGTTGTTGGAATCATATATCCAGTAGACCAGTCAGAGTGGGCCAAACCCATGGTTGTTCAACCAAATAAGCATGACCCAACAAAATTACATATTTGTGTTGAATTTAGAGGATTGAACAAAGTGACACTAACCGACCCTTTTCCTACACCCTTTGCCGAAAAAATAATCAATGAAGTTGCAAGTTATGAATGTTATTCTTTCACCTACAGATTTTATGGATATAACCAAGTTCCTATTGCTAAAGAAGATTAACATAAAACTATTGGTTGTGGAGCCTGATCTTCCAGTATCATAGATGATGATTCAGTCGTGTTTGAACCCCAGGTTTGGTTATGATCCCGGCAACGCCCCCGAGAAAAATTTTCGGGTTGTTTTCGCCAACAGTTTTCGGGCCCATGGTTTTGGGTAACCCGTGGTATTTTCCCATTGTATTTCCCCTATAAAAGAAAGACATTGTAACACAGCTAGGGTAAGTATGAGGTATTATGCATTGTAAAGATCTTTGGGATCGAGAAGAGGGACTGTGAGAGAGTGTGAAGAGGAAGTGTCGCGACTGTGCTGCAGGTTGTATCCCTTCACTTTGTTGGACGGTATAATAATAAGGACTGGAAAATTTCAGTGTGGACGTATCCCATCTTGGGTGAACCACGATATATTGGTCTCTCTCTTGTAATGTGTATGTGATTATATTTGCATTTCTATTTATTGTTATTGCTCTGTGATCCTGTTTTTCTAACAAAAACAACATTTGTTTGTGAGTTTGGATCATTTGCTTATAAATTTATGCCATTCGTTCTTGTTAGAAAAACAGGATCGCAGAGCAATAACAATAAACAGAAATGCAAATATAATCACACATACACATTACAAGAGAGACACAGATATATCGTGGTTCACCCAACTTGGGCTACGTCCACACTGAATTTGCCAGTCCTTATTATTATTACCGTCCAGCAAGTCGAAGGGATACAACCTGCAGCACAACCGCTGCACTTCCTCTTCTCTGTTTTACAGTCTCTCTCCAGATCTCAAAGATCTTTACAATGCATAAAACCTAATACATCAACCCTAGCCGTATTACAATGTCTTTCTTTTATAAGGGAAATACAATGGGAAAATACCACGGGATACCCAAAACCATGGGCCCGCAAAACAGCTGGCGAAAACAGCCCTAAAAATTTTCTTCGGGGGCGTTGCCCCCCGAACACCCATTTCTCGGGGGCGCTGCCCCCGAACCCCCCAGCCAGGGGGGATGGGCCCCCCTGGAACCCCGTGGGGGGGCGATGCCCCCCCGCTGGGGCGAGTGTACAGTCCACCCACACATCATATAGAACTGGGCTACAAACATGGCTAATACAATATCATCTATGAGACTAGAAGATCTGGCTCCACAACCAACAGTTCTAAAGAGTGCACCTGCAATATTTTCAAGAACAGTGGTAAAAGCGTTTCAGGAATATTTATACAAAACTATGGTTGTCTAATTCGACGAGTGGACAATATATTCATTACTAAGGGACCATGTTCAATGGATCCATCTCATGCTAGAACGGTCAAATACAATTATCCTTGAACATTAAAAAGTGCATATTTGCAACACCCATTGGAATCCTTTTAGGACATGTTGTTTGCAGGGAAGGAATTAAAGTTGATTACACCAAAATTAAAGTTATTCTCGACTTAAAGCCACCGATAAATCCAAAATAGGTTAGAATACTTCTTGGTCATACAGGATACTACATAAAACTTATTAGACATTATTCTGATATGACTTACCCCTTAGATAATTACTGAAGGAAAATCAAGACTTTATGTGGTCACAAGAATGTGCAACATCATTTGAACTACTCAAGATAAAGTTAGTTGAAGCCCCAATACTACGGTTTCCAAACTGGTCGATCAAATTTCACATCCATATCGACGCATATGGTATTACAATTGCCGCAATACTTACTCAACCTGGAGATGTTGGAATCGACTATCCTAACGCATATGCTAGAAGGAAACTAAATAAGACATAAATAAATTATTCAACGGCGGAACGGGAAGCTCTAGGAATGATTTTGTTATTAAAAAAGTACCGACATTACTTGTTGGATAACCCTTTATATTTTACATTGATCATCAAGCACTCCAATATTTAGTAAATAAAACTCTCCACCAAGTCGGATATGTAGATGGATACTTTTATTTAAAGAATTTGAATTTTAAATAGTCGTCCGACCCAGAAAAACTAATGTCATCCCCAACCATTTGTCAATATTAGAAACAAGAGAAGATCCTATCAAGATCGACGATGAACTTCCCGATGCACATTTATTCAGATTCGAAGTTGTACCTTGACATAATTGGAAGATATAGTATAATATATGGAAGAAGTTCAAGCTCCAGAAGGCATGCCAGAAAAAAAAAAAATGAAAATACTTGCAATGAAGGACGCACCATAAACTCTAAGAAACGACTTCCTATATAAATTAGGATAGGATGAAGTACTTCAACGATGTTTCCTAGAACATGAGTGACAATCTATAATCGACAAAGCATGTAGTGGACCTACCGGTGGACACTACCAAGCCAACATGACTGTAAGGAAAATCCTACAATATGGACTATGGTCGTCGTCACTACATAAAGATTGCAGAACACAGGTGAACAAATGCGACAAATGTCAAATCGGTCGACCATTTCCAAATAATGAAATGCCTTTAATATTCGTTAATCCAAGATTAACATTTGAAATATGGGCTATCAACTTTATTGGACCCTTCCCAATTCTTATCCATTGGACCAGAGCATGATATATTATTATGGTAGTCGAATATGTCACAAAATGGGCGAAAGCCAAACCCGTTAAAACATGTTCCAGTGAGGTAGCCACCAAATTTATATATGAAAATATCATCACAAGATTTGGATGTTCTCCTACTCTTATCAGTGACAGAGGAATGCATTTTATCAACAAGATTATTTCGGTATTACTGAACAAATTTATGATTGACCATCAAAAGAGCTCAACATATCATCCAAAGTTGAATGGAGCCATTGAAGCATTCAATAAAACTCTAACCAAAGGATTGACAAAACTTTGCAATATTTATAAGGACGAATGGGACGACAAGAGACCTTCTATCTTATGGGATTATCGAATATATTATAAATGGTCGACAAGACAAATGCCCTTTAAACTTGTTTATGGATAGAAAGTAGCCATCCCGCTACATTTTAAACAATAGGCACCAATTATTACCAACATCCTTCATTTAGATATTTTCAAGGAAAAGGAGAATAGAAATTCCGATCTAACAAAATTAGAAGAGCAACAACAAATAGCAATTCACCATTAGGAAATACAAAAACAACAAAAAAATCTTGGAATGACCATAATATAAAAAGGAAAGATATCTCAGTCGGTGACCTAGAATTATTATATGACAGTCGAATAAAAGGAAAATTGAAAAAGATGCATACAGCCTGGCTTGGTCCATACATAGTCGAAGAACTAAACAACAATGGGTTGGTCCGAGTGAACACATTACAAGGAATATTTTTTACAAAATTCATCAACAGCACAAGACTAAAAAGATATAAAACATAGAACCAGCACGATGCCGACCAATGGATGTATCTCCATTTTTTTTACCATCGTGCCCTAGGTTTGTAGTTAATTTGTATATTAGTTACATTAACCAAATTAGTTACTAATTACAAAAAAATAGTTATGGACAACTAACTTACACAAAAACCCATATGAAATGATTGTAATACATCGATGTTGGCAAGAACAATTTCAATAAAATGACAGTAGACTAGAGTGAGTAGAACGAGGCAATGCAAATCATGAGGATGAACCAGAGAACCCCACCTAGACCGGTCCGATGAGTAGAAACCGACATTCGACCTGTGATGGAGCATTCAAAACAACGTAGAACAAACTGACTGACCGAACAAACACCATATGGGGTAATCTAGCATGGTAGACCTCATCGCAGAATTTATGAAGAACATTGACCAAAGCTTGGACCAAAAGAATCATCGCATGTGCGAAGTAGCTGTCAACCACTTAGCCCACAATTAATGTCGTCACCTACCTTAATTTAATGCGTACCAAGCGACAAAGTTATAAATGAAGAACTAGAATAGAGTTGGGACCATTTTTGCAAACAAATCGAGCAAACACAACAAGACATGGAAATCCCAAAAATTCCTATCCCGATACCTGCACCTGGAAACACAACCAAGATGGCTCCAAATAAATTAGCTGCAATGACTAGAGCCATGAAAGCAACCAAAAGAACCCAAATGGAGATAGAAGAAGCCACCATGTTGCCTCTGAGAGCTAAACTATCCAAAATCAGAAAAGCTCGCACTAAAGAACACTAATGGAGAATATACTGGAAGGATCTTTGTGAATGGGATCTACAGAACGAAAAATGGACCGAGGAAGCAAATAAGTTGTCCATAGAAAAAATACGACATTATCTCAATGCACCTATGCTAGAAAATTTCAACGGGTTGAAAGATTTGATTGTGCAATATATTGTTAGAAGGTACCATAAAGTTAAGATGTGGTTTGACGAACCAGTCGATATTAATGGTGCCCTCATTGCACATGTGACCGGCCTACCAAATCAAGGGTCACCAATACTAGTCAGTGTGAAACCAAATTTACTTGAAGAATTTACAAGGACCCCTCAAGGGAATAACTCAAAAGGGATTGTAATCAACAAAATCCAATATCAGTCATACAATTCCATTGCCATAATTGTATCAATATGCTTAAACACTGGTTGACATAAAACATTAGGCTCAATATGCTAGAATCCATAAAAGAAATGGCCACATAATCCAAAATATTGAATTGGGTTGGATATCTAGCCATAGTCGTTAGAGCGACATAGAAAAAATTTCAAGAGACAGGATCGATGATCTAATACCCTTCATTACTTATCTAGCTCGCAATGTACAAAATTACTCCAGTTGGAGATCCCACATTCACAACAAAATCGACATTGTTGATGCTTAACTTCAGAATATTTCAAACCCGAGGAAACTCTAGAATCCCTAAAGTCGCTAGATTATGGCTTCAAAACTCGTTTCAAGTCATCAAGACTACTTCTTTGATATGGAGGGTACCACATCCCATCCTCCAAAGTCTACCACTGACCACTCACATCCAGCTAGAACTTGATTGCACAAAATTTTGGTTCATGCAAGGAGGAGCAAGGATGCATCTGATTTAAACTATTATCCGACCATCCAAGACATTTTCAATGATCTTGCAAAACAGCCAAACACATTTCATCAGATCCTAGATATTGCATGGGAAAAATCCCCGGAACTACAACAACCCATGACCAACTAAGAGAAGGAAGAAGCATACAAGGTTGGATTATACTTAGAAATTTTTGGCCTAGTCCAAGAAGAAGCAAATCCTTTCGATATTGTAGTGTCGAAGAACCATCCCAAGCCAATAGAAACAAAGAATATGTTGGGAGAAATGATAGAAGAAGATGAAGCCCAAGAAGAGGAACAGTCGGAGCTCGACATATCTAAAGAGAATCTCAACATAGTAGCCAAGAAGATATATCAAATGTAGCATACCTTTAAAACCAGAGGTTCCAAGAAAAGGAAATTGATATTAAACGCATCGAAAGAGGATGAACTACACGAACTACATGAATAATTTGAACAAGTCATCAACGACGCCATTCTCAACAAGGTCACAGTCAAATAGCAGATTGAGAAGAATTTCACCATACAAGTTGTTTCTGTCAAGGTAATCCCTACCAACCCCAAAAATATTAAAATTAGAATGCAATCCCAAGAAAAAAACCATGTTCTTGTCCCTGATAACTCCCCACCCTTGTCATCGAGTCCCGTCGAATAAATCCTAGCCGAGCAAGCATATGATGCTACCCTTCAAGACCCCTATTTTCATACTTTTATCGCTAATATTCCACAAGCTTTCCATTATTGGAGAAAAATTGTAGCAAAGAAAGTCATTAAAGAATCGACCACCCCCTAGAGTCAAATTTTCCAACAGTCTTTAAAACCACCCAAGAAACTAGCTGTGATAGGCATGCACCAGTTTACAATGGAGATAGTTTCACCAGAACCCATGAATCCACCAACTTTTACCTAATATACAATCACGTCAGTTGCACTTAACCAAGAACTTCCTTCCACTACCAGTCTGGTCGGTACCCTAACATCTTCATCGTCATCAACACCGACCATACTATTACACCGATAGAAATTCTAAATATGTTCAACACCATGCAAGAATTTTACAAGCAATAATCTAGAAACAAAGTAGTCCTCACCAAGAATTTACACAGATATTAGCAAACATAAGAATAAATATTGAAGCAGAAACAAATGAGATAGAACTCAATTGGAATAAAATCCATCATATAATTATTCAATAACATGAATACAATATATAATACATCCCATAGGGAGAATTCGAGAACCTCTAAAGGCATTCAAATGGCTCACATGTGGTAGGCTTATATTTGACCAAAATCTCCATCTGTCTATATCCAACTCATAGTTGATGGCCATGAATTGGCTAGGTGCGCCTAGAGAGTCCATGAGTGACCAAAACACAACTAGTGAGTGGCTTTTAGGAGAAAAGGAAGGAAGAGGTTGAGGAAAAAAAGTGGAAAACTTTCCCAATTCATCCTAGTACTCCTAGTTCATCCTAATCCAAGAGAAAAGCAATAAAAATATGCCTTAACTCATAAAAGTAGGATAAAAGCAGGATGAGGGTGCTTTAGCTTATAAAAGCAGAGTAAAATCATAAGTGGGTCACTATTGTGGATAAACTATAACAAGGTGGAAAAATTACACACTAGGTAGAAAACTAACATAGTCTAAAGCAATAGGAAGCAAAATAATTGCATATATTAAGGTCTGGATGGTTAATTTATTCTAACAACACCACAACCCTCCATTAGTTCAGTAGCTCAAACTACATTTCTAAACTCTCTGGATACACCTGCACAACCCACTTCGACTAAACCTCTCCCTTCAACCGCTACCCCCCTTGTGTCATCTATCCTAGCTTCGTCTTTCCCAATCTCGATTGTTCCAACAATAACTATTCTGACCTCTTCTACTCTGGTACCCTCCACTACAAATGTACCTTTGATTACCTTATCTCATTCCAATCAACAGACAACAATGTATCTCAAAAGATGAAGCAAAATACTAAGAAGAACCAACCACAATGAAGTCCCATGAGGATTCCTCTTCGGTTTGTGACATATTCTTTAGGTGCCCCAATTACATTCGACCCTATCGCAATCAAGTACCATGAACTTGAAGCTCTTTTAGAGGCCGTAATCAAAGAGAAGGATAAAATATGGTCAGTCGACAAAAGAAAGCTCGACAATGTCGATGCCAAGCAAACAAAAGTACTAAAAATTTGTGAAATCATGATAAGGGAGGTTGAACCGACTCTACATGGAAAACCTGCCAACAAACCATTGGATCAGATAACTAACCTCTTCGTATCTCTCCTTAACATCTTGGATGAATTTTCTAACCTAAAAAATCATGAATATTAGCAGGAAATAGCAATGTTGTTGGCCAATTAGCACTAGCTCATTTTAGAGCATCACAATAAGTTAAGGAGTTTTATATAAAAGAAAAGCAGATGATCAATGTCTTAAATACATGGTATTTACACTATGGAATTTTTTTTGTAGAAATGAGCAAAGTTCAAAACAACTTAGCAATTATTTTTCAGCGAAAGGCCACTCCAGATCCGACAACGTTGCAAGATTTGGAGTAGCGGATTGAATGGAATAGAACTGACTGCTAGGATATTAGAAACATGTTGAATAGTGGTCAAATCAAGAAAAACCTACATAAACAAATTTCAACCTCCTACTAGCACATATCGACAAGGTACTGGTTGAAGCCGACACCCAGCACTTGATCCTAGGACCTGATTTTCAAAACGTTAAGGACAATTCGGCCACTAAAAACATTTCCAAACTCTTGGATCTCGCCTCTTTAAGTTTGAACATACATACAACTCTCCATGAGTGGGAGGAATTCCAAATATGACTTACCTCCTCTTCTAAAGCTATAGTGGAAGCATGTAGTGATCAAGATCAATCAACTGACACATCCAGTCTGTCCCAACCATAACGAAAAGTTGAATAAGTCTTTGTATTTGCAGTTCTCATTTTTTTGTTGCACGTCTCCTTATTCTCTTCAGGATGAAGAAGTGTTTTGTTGGTGGGGGATATGTTGGAGGAGTCGATCGGTCGACTAAGTCCTTCGACCGACCATATTCGAGTCAATCCAGTGGTCGGTTAGTTGACCAAAATTCCAGTTATAACTGAATAACTAATTGTACATCATATATATAGGTTGGTGAGCTATGGATCTGAAACATCAATTTTGTACAATATTTGACCTCTGTTAATACAAAGACTTTTTATTGTTGTCCCACTTACTTTTTTATCGTGTATCTTGTATATTGTATGCTATGTGATATTTTATATATGTTTGTTGTACTATTGGAAATGCATGCGAACCCTAGGACTACAACATGCCAAATTGATTATTTCCATTTCAATGGAAATTATGGAGGTGCTTAGTGATTTGTTTCAGGGGTATGATGAGGTTTACCAACCACGTTTTGTTATTATGCCGCATTGTTTCACATATACCGCAACCCGTTTATGTTCTCAACCACTTGAACATTGGTGGGAGTTTCTAGTAGCGTGAGAGAGTTGAGTAGGTTCCAATGCAATTGTGATTGGGACTCATTTGGGACAGGGGTGGCATAGTATTCAGGTCTCTTGGATCCATGGAGATACCTAGGCAGGTTAATGACAGGGGGAATGTAGCGTCCCTTTTTAATAAATTTGGAAAAATTGGAAAAATTGCAATTTTTGGCCAATTCGACCCTTAGACTAGTTATGACTCCAATGCTTCCAAATGGCTCCAAATGCTTCCAAATTGGGTATGAAGGTATTTGAAAGGTATTAGGACATTAAAATGAGGCTGATAGATGTATGTACACTCTCAAAATACTTCTACAACATTCATTTAACTTCATGAGAAATTGGGGAATTTTACTAGCAATTTCAAGGTTTAAACCCCCAAGGGTAGAGGTCACTAATGGCTTCCCAAATGTAGTACGAACCTCCAAAATTTCAAAAAAGAGACATGGTTTAGTTAAATTACTTAAATGGGCACCCAAATGCATCATTAATCAGTTTCTAAATGCTGCTGCAACTCCCATAAATCATAGGTTTGTCGACATGTTTTCACATAGGGGGAAATGATAGGAAACTTCACCACTTGCTATGAAATTCGAGATTTATGTTACAAAGGATTGTGTAATGTAAATTAAACTTATTTAGGACATTAATGAATCTCCATACATCATAAAAATCATATATATGAACTGATACAAGTCAAAATAAAGCAACTTCAAGCTCTCACAACAAGATGTAGGGAAAATGGCACCATTTATGCATTGTTTGGTATTTTTACATAGTTTCACTTGGTATTTAGACGTGAGAGTATTCTGAGCATTAAATACAGAGTATATATATCAGAATAAAAATAAATGGTGAATCTTGGACTCTCGAAAAGATATCATTATCTCACCAAAGGCGTCCTTCCTCCAAGAGCCAAAATATACAGAGAAATGTGAGATAGAGATGGGAACAAGTTGAAGAAGAAAGAATCACGAACTTCCATGTAGCTTCAACCTGCAACAAATAAATCCATTGTAGCTCCAAATGAAATTTTTGAATGGCCTCTCCAATTTCCAATTAGTATGGGAGTATTTCACTCTCGAAATTGGTACTAAGGAAAGTAGAATAGCACTCTACTAGCTTGGACAAGCTATGCTCTCCAATTTGCAAAATGAGAAATGATAAAAAAGTTGATCTCCTTCTTTGTTCTTTACTTTTAGAAACTTCCAAATACCAAATTCCATCCATGAGCTTCATGCAAACTCAAATTGGGAAGAGATTCCAATGTGTGCCACTTGTTCCTCCATTCCTAGCCTCCTCCTTCACTCAATTCGAATGGGTGACTCTTTGGCTTCCCTAAATCCCTTGTGCTCCCTCTTGGAGGCTATTTTTATCCCTGGCATTTCATATATGTCAGATGTCAGCAATCAAGTCTGATTTTTGTCATAATTGTCATAGCATCTTCATCATTGTTGTCATAGAAGCTAGGGAATTTAGCCCAAGTGTCCCAATAGCTCCAAAATGTCTCTTCCTCTTCCATGGGAGTTACTCTTCCTCTCCAGTTCGAACTCATTGAGTCATTCCAAGTATTATGCCCTTCCAACTCCCCCAAGAACATTGGACTCCACCTTGGATTCAAATGGGTGAGAGTGGAATGCCATGTGGCATGGGGAATCTTGCTTGAGTGGGCCCCACACCTCCAATGTGCCCTCATGACCAAGTGCAACCTTATTTTCCTATCTCTAATATTAATTTATTCCCCATTTAATATATTTTTTCAAGCTAAAGTCCATTTGGGTTTTTATGGTCTCCTTATTCCAAATCTAATGTTTCCACCCCAACATAGGAAACTAGTAGATTGGTGGAATTTTCTCTTCTTGAGATTTATTTGAATGGGCACATTACAGTCCTCTCCACCCAAGATTGCTTGCCCTAAATCAATTCCAAATTAGGATGCTACAAAATTTTTTCCTCCTCCCATGTGGCATCCTCACTTGGAAAATATTTCCATTGTACCAAATACTCCCTTATGGTTCTGCTCCTCAATTTTCTTTCTCTTGCCTTCAAATTTTTTTTTCTGGAATAAGTATGAGTTGTCCTTCATAATATAATGGAGGGAGGGTTTCTGAAACATATATTTTCTGAACAATAGTCTTCTTAAGGCATGAAACATGAAATACATTGTGGATTTTGCTTCCTTCCGGAAGTTCCAACTCATAAGCCACCTCCCCAACTTTTCAAACAACCTTATATGGACCATAATATCTTGTTTTGTGATTTTCTAATCCTTTCACTTTCAAGGATGTTTGTTTATATGGTTGTAGCCTCAAATAGACCAAATCATTCACTTGAAAATTTCTTTCCACCCTATGTTGATCCACATACTGTTTCTGTTGATTTTGGGCAACTTGCAAATTGTCTTTTAGAAGTTTCAAAATCTCTTGACTTTCCTTCACCCAATCCTTAGCTTTTAGGGCTCTACTATCACTAAATATGTGCTCAACAAATGTGAGTGCTTCATAACCATACAATGCTTTGAAAGGAAACATTCCAATGGACATATGAAAGGTAGTGTTGTAGCAAAACTCACCCAAATGTAGCCATTTTACCCATGCTTTCTACTACTCACCCACATAGTTCCTCAAGTACCCCTCCAACCATTGGTTCACTCTTTTTGTTTGGCCATAATTTTTAGGATGATAGATTTTTCTTGGATTCAATTTAGTGCCCGCCATCTTGAAGATTTCTTGCCAAAAAGCACTCATAAATCTGTTATCCTTATCACTCGCAATGTTCTTGGGAAGTCCATGCAATCTGAAAATTTCTCTAAAGAAGAGATCAACCAATGGTGCAGTAGTATAAGATGATTTAATATCAAAGAAATGATCAAATTTGATGAGTCTATACACCACAACATAAATACAATCCTTACCCAAATCCTTGGGCAAACCTGTGCTAAAATCCATTGAGATGCTTTCCCATTTTTGTTATGGAATGGGAAATGGTTGTAATAGACCACCAGGATGTGTTTGTTCAGATTTTTTTTGCTAACATGAATTGCATTCATTCACATATTTTAGAACATCTTCTTTCATCCCTTTCCAAAAGAACCTTTCCCTTAATTGCCTATATGTTTTGAAAAAACCAGGATGACCTGCTAAAGGAGAATCATGAGCTTCCTTCAAAATATTGTGCTTGAGATTCGAACCATGAACCAAGTATATTCTGTCCTTATAGTATATTATACCATTTAAAATCTTGTACCTATCATCACCTTTGACCCCATCTAACACATCACAAGCAAAACTATCTTAGGCATATTCAACTATTAGCATATTTTTCCAATCTTTCGAAATGTCCATAAGGGAAAATGACGGTATTCTAGATAATGCATCTAGTGCAATATTATTCTTCCCCTTTACATATTCAATGTCAAAATAAAAATCTTGGACTTTTCTTACCCACTTTTGTTTCCTTTCATTGAGGTCCTTTTGTGTGAGAAAATGCTTCAAACTATTATGATCAGTTTTGACCACAAACTTGTTTCCCACCAAATATTTTCTAAAATTGGCCAAGGCATGCATGATGGCTAGCATTTATTTGTCATAAATGGAGTAGAGATTCTCATGTGGCTGCAAATTCCTTCTCTCAAAAGATATGGGGTGTTTATTTTTCTTTAGGACCACCCCTATTCCTTCTCCTGATGCATCACAATCCAAGACAAATGGTTTAGAAAAATCAGGTAATGCAAGTATTGGACAACTACTCATTACCTCTTTCATTCTTTGGAAAGCATTTTCAGCCGCTTCATCCCATTTGAAAGCATCCTTCTTGGTCAAATCAGTAAGTGGAGAAGTCAATTTGGAGAACCCCTTCACAAACTTTCTATAGTAAGTGCATATTCCAATGAAGCCTCTCAATTCTATGATGTTTTTGGGTGATGGCCATTCAAGGATAGCTCTTATTTTTTCCAAGTGTACATTCACTCCATCCTTCCCAACAATGTGCCCAATATATAAAACTTCTTTCAACCCAAATTCACACTTGGACAACTTAGAAAACAAATATTGTTCATGCAAAATTTTGAAGAAAACTTCTAGATGATGCAAGTGTTCTTCCCATGTTTTACTGTAAATCAAAATGTCATCAAAGAAAACCAAAACAAACTTACAGAGTTGCTTGCAAAATATTTGGTTCATGCATGATTGAAATGTGGCTAGAGCATTGGTCAAACCAAAATTCATGACAAGAAACTTGAAATGGCCATAGTGACATCTGAAAGTTGTTTTTTGCACATCCTCCTCCTTCATTCGAATTTGATGGTAACCAGATCTAAGATCAATTTTGGAGAACAATTTTCCCCCATGTAGCTCATCCATGAGCTCATATATTCTAGGGATGGGATATCTATTCTTAATTGTCTTCTTGTTTAGAGCTCTAAAATCAATGCACATTCTCAAGGTCCCATCTTTTTTCTTTACCAAAACAACTGAAGAAGCATAGGAACTAGAGCTTGGTCTAATGAGTCCCAATTCCAAGAGCTCTTGAATAGCCTTCTCAATCACATCTCTGAAATTTTGTGGATTTATATATGGTTTTATTTGTATAGGTGAAGTGCCCACCTCCAAAACAATGTTATGCTCAACTCCTCTATCTGATGGCCTTCCAGGAGGGAGGTCTCCAAAAACATTTTCATATTTTTGTAGTAGCTTCCTTATCTCCCTTGGATGTTCTGCAATATTTATTTTTGTCTTGGGGGAAGTGATGCAACATTTAGTATCCCATTCAATATCCCCATGCCTCAATATAGATCTCATACTCTAGGAGGACACTACTTGATTCGGATAGGTATGCATTCCTCTTACTACCCTTTATTTTCCTTCTGAATATTTGAATCTCATTTCAGGGATTTGATACTTCACTGTATGTTCCCCTATAGAGTACAACAATTTCAGTCCCCAGACCATAGTAGTTTCAGAAACATCAACCACATAAAAGCTATCAAAAAATGTGTAATTACCTATGGTGAGTTGTAGCTTTGGAATCCATGTTTTGCACTCCATAGTATTGTGACCTGGAATGATGATTGTGAAGCCATCGAATGTTTCAGTAGGTATATTTCTCCTCTCCACCATGGCTGCATCAATTAAGTTATGTGTGGATCTTCCATCTACCAATAATGAAACCCTTTGTCTTTGTACCACTCCCTTTCATCGAATGGTGTGAAAACGAGGCACTCCTAAAAGCACTGCCATTCTCCCTTTGTCAGGTGAAGGATGATATTCTTATTGTTTCCCTTCTTCTGATGTGTCATATCCCTCTTATTGGTATGAAATATGTACTTCTTCCTTCATACTCATCATCATCATCATTAAATACTTCAATGTATTGTACTTTCCCCTCGGCACATTTATGCCCTGGTACCCATGGTTGGAAGCATGTGTAACGTAGTTTCTTTCTTCTGAGTTATTTCTTGCTTGGTCCCTATTTCTTATCCTTTCCAAATGTATCTTTTTTCCATGGCTTCTTTTCAAATGAACTTGGAAGGAAAGTTGGGCTTGGGAGGAAACCTTGTCTTGGGTAGCACATTTTGCAGATCTCTTGCCAAGTTCATGGCATCTTTCAATGAAGTAGGTTTGTGGGTCTTAACTAAACCCTTGAAAGTTTCATCCAAAACTTCAGTAAATAGAAATACTAATATGACCATAGATATATCATCCACCTTAACTGATAGTTTTTGGAATTCCAACATGTACTCAGCAGGGGTTCCAATTTGCTTCAATTGTGCTAGTTCTTTGAAAGGAATTTATGGGTCTTTTTGCTAAAATATTTCCAATACCCTGTTAACAAATTCTTCATATGTTGTAACCTGATCATGTCCCAAAGTTTTAATTCCAAGTAAACACCAATCGTTGGATTATCCTTCAAGATGCAAAATAGCCATTTTTAGAGCATCCTCTTCAACCATTGGATTTAGCTTAAAATACACATCTAATTTTTGTATCCAAGTATTTGTAGAACTTTGAGGTGATCCATCAAAAGTAGGAAGGGGCATTTTACCTATGGCGTAATTCAATTCTTTATTTTGAAAGGGGTTCCTATTACCTACCCTCATTTTGAGCTTGTTTGCAACAGTAAAGTATTGATCAAATGGTAGGGTTCTTCTACAATCTTCACTCAATTGCTGCCATTCTGTTATAACTTCCTGCATATCATATTGGGTGTTAGGATATTCTTTAGAATCAATAAATTTAGGTGTAGTAGGTATTATTGAACTCTGAAATTCATGCGGTTGATTATGAGGCCCTATCTTTGAGAAAATATTTTCACCCGTTGCCTTCTTTTCCTCGGAAGGAGAACTACTGCTTCCTCCTACTGCCACTTTGCTTCCAATTTGACTAGCCAACAATTCGAACCCTTTCATGATATGCTTTTTCATGTCTTCAAAGAATAGTTTCATGAATTTCGTAAGATACTCATTCTCCTTTGAGGTTCCTTTCTCATCTTTACTCATGGTTTCAAAAGAATGCACTTCTTCTCCTTCTTCTTCTCTTTCACCAAAAATACTTTCAGTTTCAGTTTCTAAGGGTGGGAGATTATTTTTATGAATTCTTATCCTAATGAATTCTCATCCACATCATGTTCAAGGACCATGCTCTTATACAACTTGTAGTGTCCCTTTTTAATAAATTTGGAAAAATTGCAATTTTTGGCCAATTCGACCCTTAGACTAGTTATGAATCCAATGCTTCCAAATGCTTCCAAATTGGGTCTGAAGGTATTTGAAAGATATTAATACATAAAAATGAGGTTGATATATTTATGGACACTCTCAAAATACTTCTTCAACATTCATTTAACTTCAGTATAAATTGGGGAATTTTACTAGCAATTTCAAGGTTCAAACCCCCAATCGTAGAGGTCACTAATAAATTCCCAAATGCAGTACGATCCTCCCAACTTTCAGAAAAGAGACATGGTTTAGTTAAAGGACTTCAATGGGAACCCAAATTCATCATTAATTAGTTTCTAAATGATGTTTCAACTTCCATAAATCATAGGTTTGTGGACATGTCTTCACATAGGGGGAAATGATAGGAAACTTCACCACTTGCTATGAAATTCGAGATTTATATTCAAAAGGCTTATGTAATGTAAATGAAACTTCTTCAGGACATTAATGAATCCCCATAAATCATAAAAATCACATAGATGAACTGATACAAGTCTAAATAAAGCAACTTCAATCTCTCACAACAAGATGTAGGGAAAATGGCATCATTTATGCATTGTTTGGTATTTTTACATAGTTTCACTTGGTATTTCTACCTAAGAGTCTTCTGAGCATTAAATAAAGAGTATATATATCAGAATACAAATAAATGGTGAATCTTGGACTCTCACAAAGATATCAGCATCTCACCAAAGGCGCCCTTCCTCCAAGAGCCAAAATATGCAGAGAAATGTGAGATAGAGATGGGAACAAGTTGAAGAAGAAAGATCCACGAGCTGCCCTATAGTTTCAACCTGCAACAAATAAATCCATTGTAGCTCCAAATGAAAGGTTTGAATGGCCTCTCCAATTTCCAATTAGGATGGGAATCTTTCACCCTCGAAATTGGTACTAAGGAAAGTAGAATAACACTCTAATAGATTGGACAAGCTATGCTCTCCACTTTGAAAAATGAGAAATGATCAAAAAGCTGCTTTCCTTCTTTTTTCTTGACTTTAATAAAATTCCAAATACCTCCTTAGCTCAAATTCCGTCCATGAGCTTCATGCCAACTCAAATTTGGAAGAGATTCCAATGTGTGCCACTTGTCCCTCCATTCCTAGCCTCCTCCTTCACTCAATTCAAATGGGTGACTCTTTGGCTGCCCTAACTCCCTTGTGCGCCCTCTTGGAGGCTCGTTTTAGCCCTAACATGTCATCTATGTCAGATGTCAGCAATCAGGTCTGATTTTTGTCATGAGTGTCATAGCATCTTCATCATTGTTGTCATGGAAGCTAGGGAATCTAGCCCAAGTGTCCCAATAGCTCCAAAATGGCTCTTCCTCTTCCATGGGAGTTACTCTTCCTCTCCATTTTGACCTTATTGAATCATGCCAAGTATTATTCCCTTCCAACTCCCCCAAGAACATTGGACTCCACCTTGGATTTGAATGGGTGAGAGTGGAATGCGATGTGGCATGGGGAATCTTGCTTGAGTGGGCCCCACACCTCCAATGTGCCCTCATGACCAAGTGCCACCTTATTTTCCTATCATATATATTTATTTATTCCCCATTTAATATATTTTTTCAAGATAAAGTCCATTTGGTGTTTTATAGTCTCCTTATTTCAAATCTAATGTTTCCACCCCAACCTAGGAAACTAGTAGATTGGTGGAATTTTCTCTTCTTGAGATTTATTTGAATGGGGACATTACAGGGCATGCACAACAAGGAACATATATGCCTTGGGTGAAAAAGGAGAAATCAAAGGATAAAGAGGTTTACTTTAATGCCATTTTAGATGAGACTCGATAATTTCTTGGGAACACAAAGATCAGATCAAGCAGAAATAGGGGCAACCAGAAGCAGTTGAGGAGCAGATGGAGTGGGAGGCTTGGGTTTCAGAGGATGGTTCTTCAAGGAATAGGGACACTAACCTTGATAATATTGTTCTTTTGTATTGGCACATGAAAACCCTTGTGGGAAAGGCATTAATGTATGTACCCATGATAGAAAAATTGAGTTGCAGAGACAATTAGAGGAGACCACCGACTAGAATAAAGGATAGATTCTTAAAACCAATGTCAATCTGAATCTCATTCCAATGGTCATCAAGGAGTTGATTAACCATATCAACAATCTGGCTAAGATCACCATCAGAATGGTATTCAATCCCCCGAGCCTCCCTAGGTTTAGTTAAGCAAGCCTTATCTTGCTGCCAAGGTGCATGTTATTTCGATTCTTGGCGATGCATAGGTATATGATTTGGTCGTTTTCTTATGTTTTGTAGGGTTGATGTCTAGTTTAGTTTTTTCTGCCTTAATGGTATTAGTCTCAAAACCATCACTACTATGGTTTTTTTAGAACTTTGGGAACTTTGATGACTATGATCAATGGTTGGCCTGGTTTCCCTCTGGGTTGGTCAACCATTTGACTGTTGTATGTATTTTTCTTTTAAAAATAATAATATTTAGATCAATTTATAACATTTAAATCAATTTATACATTTTATTTTTATATTATTTGATGATATTAAAAAATTCCATATTTATGTAACTTGAATGATATTTATACATTGTTATTACATTTTAATGAGATTTAAAATGGGTAAGAAAAAATTCGTTATAATAAATCATATATTTATAAATATATATACACCTTAAGAACGATTGAGAACATGTGTTTTCTTCTAGGAGGTCACAGATTCAAATATGGAGGGGGGTAGGGTATGTCACACCTCCATAAACTTTAACAGTCAAATCGTTGCACGGAGGAGATCCCTTATCCCACAAACAAAGGAATCGTATACACCAATTTGATATGTAACTTGACCATAACCACCTTATTATTATTATTATTATACAAATTTTCTCTGACATTTAAATTACACATTAAAAATTAAAACCATTTTTTTACATAAACATTTTATATTAAAAAATACAATATTTATATTTTAAATTAATTTTTTTCAACATAAATATTTTAAATTAACTCACCATCATAATATATAAAAACAGAAACGAAAATTCCCAAAATAATCTAAAAAATAATTTAATAACATGGCCAATTTACTATGTTCAAATTATAAATTACAAACACATTATTAGCTTGTTAGTTGGTTTGTATTTTCAACTAATACGGATATGACAAATGCATACCCAAACAATGGAAGTGCACATGGCAACTGTACTTTAATAGTATATGATCAGTACATATCAATTTCATCTAATTCAAAATTCCAATGTTGAATTTATATAAATATTAAAATATTATGACATGTATAAGAACATTTGTATGCAATATTTCCAAAATAAAATAAAATAATGGTATGATTTCATTGAAATTTAATTTTGATATGAATTTCAAGATGACGAAGTTTGTGAAGTTTGAGGTTTTATATTTAGAGTTTTAATAATTAATACGATGAGGATGACTATTTGTGTGGAATTTAAGATATTTATTCTTAATTTTTGTAACTTCTAGGTGTATATTAAATTTAACTTTAATGGGTTTCTCTTAATGTTCATATTCAATGTATTTAAAATACATTATTTAAATTTAATGTATCATTACACATATATGGGGTTGTTAAATTATTTGTATCTGTATCTTTATCCAAGGTATATAAGAAAATGAGTATTAAAGTGGAATAATTTTTTAAGATATAAATATTTTAGTGTAAGAAAGTAACATGTTATATTATATAGATAATAATCACAAATCAAATCTGGCTTGTAAGTCATGGTATCAAAACCACTGTGATGTTGGAAATGGAGGGAGGATGATATAAAATTAGTTTAAGGACTAATACTTCAAAGCTAGGTTTTAGATTGATAAAGTTTTTGGTGTGGTTAATGCTTTCTAAATCATATTTGTCGTATAATTGTTGTGCATACAAGGCTATTCAGAATTCATATATTCAACAATGACATACACACACCACTTAAAAGAGAAGCATTAATGTGAACCGACATAGATCCATCATAAACTCGGATCTATCAAGCATCAAGAGGGATCCAATTTCTTGAGGTGTAATTTTTTTTTTAAATTTAAATTCAAGAAATTTGATCTCTCTGAGTTGATAGATCCGGGTTAAAGTTTTAAGTTTTTATTTTATAGAACACCAATTTTTTTAATTACTTTTCATAATTTTTAATTAATTTTCATAATTTTTTATTTTATGAACCAACATGGATTTTTTTAAAATATTTTCCATAATTTTTTTTATGAGCCAACATGAATTTTTTTAATTATTTTGTTATGCATGAACGTTACAACATCTCGCTCATACCGGGTTGTAGAGCACCTCACTCCTCTCGCTGCAATAAAAATCTCAACACGGGAATACACCATTGTAGAAAGATAGCGTATAATGTCAACTTGATAACAAGCACAAGCAAAAGATGGCACATGAAACATGACACCAAAACTAGAGAGGAAGTTAGTAATAAAGTGAGGGAGGGTGTTATCATAACAACCTAGATCCATCCAATTAACACTAGATCTATCAAGCGCTCATAATGATAAAATCACTCGATTTGAAAATAGTTTTTAGAGTGCAAATTAAACTTGTATAAGGGTTTGGAACGTAAGGGATTTGATCCCTCTCAATGTTTGATAGATTCAAGGTTAAAATGTATCTAGGCTACTTTTATTATGTAATGAGCTAATCTATGGACAAACTCAAAGTTTTAGGTGAGTTTATTTTTTTCGGCAAGGAAACTTTTTTGCCTTGATCTACTCATTTTTTTCAAAATTCTGACAATCTAGATTGTCTTAAAATGAGCAAAATCCCTTAGAGGCAAAGTTCCATGATCAAAGTTCCCATCAATCAAATGGAACTACCACTTCCAAAAAAATCTAATGGATTTATGGAAGAATTTCAACCAAGAAAAGGCCAAGTTTTCCCATTTAGGTTGAGTTTATCTACTTATTAACTTACTCCATTTTATTATCACTTTGTGATGACAACCTAGCTTTTTAAAACAATTATATCATTGTTTTTATATTTTTACTTTTTTTTCTTTGTAACATTATTCTTTACAATTTATAAGCATTACACATGCCATGCTTCCCCCACTTGGGTTGTAGAATTGCATCTTGGTATAATCAACCCAAAGAATTGTACCCCAAAACTAGTGTTCAAATTGGTAGACTCTATTGTAGGTAATGACTTACAAAGCATTTCCATCTTACAATTGTTACACGTGTGGATTTATCACAACTTACCTATCAATGATGTTACACGCACAATTTAGAAAATGAATATTAATAGAAACAAAATCTCAACACAGAGACAATGACCACAAGTTAAAGACCACCCACAATGCATGACACCAAAATTATCAACATTTTTACTATAAAAATGAAGTAAAATTCATCACATCAACCCAAAAACTTGCATTTAAAACACAATTTTCAAATCACAAAACTTTTACTCTAGATAATAACTTAAAATAAAACTCAAATATATTTATAAATCTAGAAACTAACTCACCACACCTCAATTCTATTGATAAATCTAATAAGTTATCAATAACTAACTTACTTAACAAATCTAATAACTAACCTATTGCCAATTAGTTTATGGAATATGATTGAAATCTAAAATCTAACTTCCTATCCTAGTTTATCGAATTTGAATGAAATATAATATTTTGCCTTATAAAAAGTTAATTCACAAATAGTTTGACAAGGACAAGGTTATACGTAATAATTAGAAATTTGGTTAGGATTTTGTTGGGCCCCTTTTTAAATATATGCCACATTCTTTAGGGACAAACTAAACAGCTTGACATAATCCCTGATAAGTAAGTTATCGATGCTTGACACCGCATGTACCCACCAGAGGTTTTTGAGTGGTCATTATCAATCATAAGTGACATTAGGGATTTGTTTATCATGAGCTATTATTGAATAATTGTGACACTTAACGCGGTTTCCTTGACTACCAGCTCTCAAATCATGGAGAAATGGTTGGCTCTTGAGGGCATCTTGTCTTTATAGTCATGTTCATAGGCAACTGGCTTCAACATCTTGTGAACTGGTGAAATGATTATGGTTCTTCTATTTTCAACACATTAAGCTGCCTTCAATTTGATTCACACATCATCCAATTACACAACTTGTCCTGGTTCTGATGTTAGATTTTTGTAGGTTATTTAATTGCAATCATTTGGATTTTTTTTAGTTGGTCTTGGATCATGTGAAAGCACAGTTTTCTGTTGATTCTGAGGTCATGTGAAACATGGCCTTGTCAAACAAAACTCTGATACATGGATCCAGAAGATCAGATACTCTAAGGCCTACCCCATGTTCCATGTCCCTCTCGTTTAGAATGGACAAGGTGAGTAGCTTGTTGCTTTCATCTTCTCTCACTTGTGTGGGGTCTTCCCATTGACTAGGGAAACCCCCAGAAAAACGTACGAGCCCCCCTTTGACATTTTACATTCCGCGTCTTTTATTAGCTGTAAACCATGGAAATATTTATTTAACAACTAGCCTAAGTTTTGACCTTGTGAACAAAACATGTGGAAAGCCTAGGGAATCTCACATGTGAGTTGGTTGGTGACTTTTCAGGTTAGTTAAGAAAGTACTACTTACTTTTCTTGTAGAAGATGTTTCACATTGTGTGTGTCTATTAAAAATGAAACATTTATCTTAATTATTAAAAGTATATATTAGATTATTGTTGTAGGTTACGAAGTTTACCAAGTATGTTATATAGATTTCTATCATATTAATATTATTAATGAATAATTTAATTTTTTTTTTATAAATATGTTGGTTTAGATAAGGTAGAATTGCAATTAGGCATAATATTTTAGTTTTATGTATGAAGTTAAATAGTATTATATACTTGTATTATATGATCTCTTCCAAGGCTCAACAATAATTGAAACTTAAGATATTGAGTATTTGGGATATTACAGGGGTTGAAGCCACTCTTTTGGTCATGAAGTAAGATTTCAAACTGCTTTTGATTGGCTAAGAGTTTTCTTCCTTGGATATAAGTAAACACGTTAGCAACCCAATACCCGGAGTAGCAAGAGTGAAAGTTTGTCCTCTTACGAACCACCAACGAATTATTTCAGGTGGTGAGATTTTCCTTGATTAACAATGATGATTCAACCACATTTGTTGTTAGTAACAAGTAATGGTTGTCACTACTGCCAATGAATCACTAAGTTATGATAGATTTTTCCACCTAAAAAAAAGTTATAATAACTTGTGATTAATATTTTGTTTCTTTTTTCACTTAAAAAGGTGTTTGATTTATGTCGATGAGAGTTATTAGTTAAGAAACATGGAAAACATTAATGATGTTGATAAATCTAAATCAAGTAACTTTTAAAGGTGACACTTGCATTAAGATAATCATGATGCACTTGACAACAATAGTTGAGGGTGATCTATGTATATATGTCATGCTATGTCTTTCTTGCGTGTGTGTTACACTAATAAATATGAAAAACATTAACTTTCAGTGTTAATTGATTTAAACCAAGTACTAATTAGGTACTAGTTGCATAAAAAAAGTAAGGTGCAATTTATGAATTAAGGTAGGTGAGATCCAAGTGTGTGCCATGTATGTGCTATGTATGTATGCACAAGTATAAAAAAAGAAGTTGGCATCCTATGTATATAGCAAAAAAGAAAATATCTTGCATTTTTCTTAAAATACCAGAGGTTTATAAGAAGTTAGTTGATTCATGGACATTTTTTTTATTTTTGATATAATTTAGTCTGAAAGTTGATGTTTTCTTTAAACTAACAACAACCTTCTCATTGATGTACACTGACCCCTAAATTGTCACATGATATAAGAAGAATTGAATCATGATGGGAGTTGACATAATGCATTCCCCCTTTGGGCAAACAACCACATGATGTACGGGGAAACAAATCTTCATGGGCACTGACACAATGCAATGACGAATCTTTTAGGCAAACAACCACATGATGTAAGAGAAATTGAAACCTCGTGAGTATTGAAACAATGCATCGACCCATCTTGGAAAATAACCATTTAATGTAAGAGGCATTGAACCTTGTTGGGTAGTTGAACCATGCATTGACCCCTCGAGCAAATGACCACATGTACAATGAATAGAAGCTTGGTAGGCACCGAGACAATGCACCAACCTCTCCGAGTAAAGAACCACATAGGTGCTAGGACAATGCATTGACCTTCTCAGGCAAACAATCATATGGACACTAACATTGTGCCAACCCCTTGGGAAATGATCACATGGTGTAAGAGGAATTAAACCCTAGAGGATGTTAAGATAGAACATCGCTTTCACCAAACAAACTAACCTTTGATATCTTTATTTATTTATTTAAATATTATCTATTTACTAACATAAATTTTTTTTCATATAAAAATATACAAATTAAAAAATTAAAATTAAAATTTACATTTTGATTTATTCTATTTTCTTAAATATTAATTTATATCACATTTAACATTAATAAATAGATAACAAGTATTTGTGAATCTTTTTAAAATATATATATTAATTGTCTTACTTCATTCAAAATGTTTTAATTTTTAATTATTTTTATTCAAAACTGTACTAGAAAACAAACATACACCACAATAATAATAAAGCTATGGCAAATAAGACACATGAAGATAGCAAGCCATGCATGCATATACAGAATCTTAGGAAAGGGGGTGTCTGAATATATACAGCAGCCGAAAAGGAGAGAATCATTGGGACCCAGCTGCTATATGCCCATGCTTCCTATCCCTTCATCCATGCTTGTCTTATTCATTCAGCTAAATCACATCAGTCTCCCATGGCTGCAGTATAAATGCCTCTGTGTTGTTGTACTGTTCTGTGTATATAAATAATATAAGTTTTATGAAAGAAAAAATATGTATAACTTGTGAACTCATGATACGCAAGCTGAAATATAAAATACTTAATAATAATAATTTAAAAAGTTTAAACTGATCAGAGTAGATATAGTCGAAAACATCATTTTAGAAATTGCAATATAGCAATGATACCTTCAGCCAATTGTCATTTAATATTGGATAATGTGCATTTTATAATGTTTATTTAATCATAACTTAAGCCAATTATATTTTAATATTGGAGAATGTGCATTTTTTAATGTTTATTTAATGATAGCTTAAGCCAATTGCATTTTAATATAGATATTTATATTTTTATGTTTATGTTTAATATAGGATAATCTGATTATATTAAGATTCATTTTGATAAATTGATCAGCTTTATGTATGATATATATACATTTATATATTCATAGAATAAGTATATACAAATTCATGAAATGTGTAAATACATGCATAGGTGTATACACAGATTCAGATTTATATAAAAAGAAATGATGTGACAGCTGATGTGTCCACCTGAATGCATGTGCCATGTGGAAAGGTGTTCAGCACTGCAAATCCCAAATCCTTTTAGAAGAACAACAGGGATAACATGACCTATTGAAATATATTATCTAGTGTTGTTAGTTAAAAGTACTATATTGTCAAAAACAACCTTACACAGAGTAAATTTACAATGCTTGCTTTCCAAACCATTATGATGTCTGGTTATCATAAGAAATGGTTACAAATAACAGTATGGTCAATTGAGGTACTATATGTATGCATTTATGCATGATGAGGAAGGAAACAGGTAAGTCAGGAATATAGTCAGAGGCAAACAATAAAGTAACAGCCTTTCTCAGTAAACATGAGAAACACCTCTACTTATTCTCTCATTCACATGGGTTATCACCTCTCATTCACAATGCTATGACCTACATTTTGCCACTTTTAGAATACTATAACTAGATTCTGCACATCTAGCATAATTAGATTTCTGCAAATCTAACATACTTTGTGTGATATGAGTTTTATAAACTTATTTATAAAAAAAATTTATACTACAATGAACACAATTACACATTTATCAGAAATCCATTGAACTTATGTATAAAAAAATTTAAGGTTAAAGTTATTTTTCAAAAATGAACGATGATAATATGTTGAAATGATGAATGTAAAGATATTTTTAACCATTGAAATACAAGTTGGAAGAAATTTTTTTATTACAAAATATATTTTATAAATAATAAATATATTTTTAGAGGATGTGAAACTTGGAGAAAAGTAAATACTTCTGTTTTACTATTAAACCATAATTTTATAAAAAATTACTGACTCACTGTGTTAAGAAGAAAGTTATTAATGAACCTGTCATATATAATCCATCATCAATATTTATCTTTTTATCTGTTTCTTTTTTTTTTCTGTTTTGTTTTCTCTGATCTTGATGATGGACTGTGTATATCTAATTGGAAACATCTTCTTAACACAATGAATCCAAAAATATTTATAAGCAAATTTATTATTTTATCATATTATACATCTTAATATTAAATGTTAAAAAAAGCCTAATCCTTATTTATACACATTGTATTCATATTCATAATTAAACATAGGATGAACTAAGGAGTTAGAGTTAGAGATGTGAATTTCTCGTTATGAAACCAAAAAACCAATAAAACATACACATCAACAAAATTGGATTTCACATTTAAAAAAATTACCATGATAGTACTTAATAGAATATTTAAAAGAAAGTGGATGGAGATTGATGACAATCCATTCATGTGATTAGTACACATTTATCAAAGTCATAATTGCCTTAACACATATGAGATTAATTAAATGGTTATTGCACTGATGACATGATTATTACGAATCTCTGAACTTATAACCAACTTCTGTCATTCTGTAGAATTGAAAAACTACCCTCCAAATAAGAAAATTAGTATACAGTATCTACAATATATGTTGTAATTATATTTTCTAATATGATTTCTTTAATGATTCCATAGGCATTCGTATTATTCGAAACGTCAATGTGTTTCCGAAATGCATAAAGACATTCATGGTATGCGTATCTATATGGATTGTGTGATTAGTAGATGCATCGATATACACACAGGATAAAAAAAAGAGGGAAGAAGATGGATGATGTGGGGGAGAGCGCAGAAGGCCCCAACAAACAGTGGGTCCTCGTTTGTATGGAAGCCAATTTGCTGTCCAGGAGTGCCCAGGAGGACCCCACAATTCCATATACAAATTAAACTCCCTCCCATCCTCCTTGTGAGACCATTGAATTCTCTTGTCTTCCCCCAGCTAATCTGTGAGACTGAGGTGAGACTCAGCCAGTATTAAGCTCTAGACTGATAGTGCAGAGAAAAGTCTAGAGGGCAAAAATTACAGACATAACAACGGAGAGAGCAGGACAGGAACCAGGCTGCATAATGGCTAGGCCTCAGAGATATAGGGGTGTACGCCAGAGGCATTGGGGATCATGGGTTTCAGAAATCCGCCATCCCTTATTGTAAAAACTTGGTTCTCTCTCCATTTTGAATTCATCATGACTGTGAAAGCTTGATTCTCTACTTATTCTGAATTCATGACTGTAAAATCTTGGTTCTCTATCCCTTGAGAAAATGCTGTTTTGCATCGAATATATATATATATATATATATGCATTGCTGCACCCAATTGTCCTAACCTTGTAGGATTGCCTGTTCAACATTTGTACTTTCAGAAGGCAGCTTCTTTCTGGTGTTGTATTCTTTTGATGGTTTTGTTGTTACAATATCACAATTCGGTTCTCTACATTTTGACATAGCCCTTTGAATCAGTTTCAATTACATTTGATCTCTTTGAATCAACTTGAATTACATTTGATCTAACAGGCATTTCTGTTGGAACAAGTAAATGCACTTAAATCTCTCATACTATTTTGGGTTGGTGTTTTAAATGCAACATAGAGCACAATGTTGATATTCTGAGAGTTACCATTTGATCGATATGTACTCCGTATGTAACCCTGCTGCAAGGACTGGTATACTGATGTTGATTTTGATGTTCCTATTGTTTGAATTGCTGTGTATAGTTTGTATATGTTCTTTCCCATAATCTCTGATTTTGTTAATTTGTATGCCCTTCTTATGGGAATTCTAATATAGATATTATGTATATTTCAATCTAGTATGTTGCACCTTTCTAGCCTTGTGTTGTACTCGTAGAGTTGTTTGACCCGGACAATTGGATATGTGCATTCCCAAACTAAGAACTCGGCATCAATCTCTCTTTATCCAGTATTTGCATGTAGTTGATGTTCTGCTTTTGGTGGTTATTGCTGTTCATTCATGTTGACATTGATATCCTTGTTGAAAGTTGTCAATACAACTTGAAATATTGTTGATGCGAAATGTTATGTGTTCAAAACCCAAAAACTCTGTGTCAACCTTGTTGATCCAGTATCTCAAATTAATATGTCTTTGGTGGTCTGCTTTTTGTGGTTTAATCTTGTACTCTCCTTTTGATTCTGATGTCCTTATTGTGATGGATAGATTATCAATTTTCTCACTGTGGCTATTGGTGTCGACGGTATTGTAGGAAGACCAGAATATGGCTAGGAACATTTGAAACAGCAGAGGATGCAGCACGGGCATATGATGAAGCTGCAAGGATGATGTGTGGGCCGAGAGCTAGAACCAATTTCCCATTTAATCCCAATACGCCTCCATCTCCATCTTCAAAGCTTTTGTCCTCCACACTCACAGCCAAGCTACACCGCTGTTATCTGGCTTCAATGCAGGGACCGAGATCGGGATCATCGAAAAAGGACTCAATGGCAAGAGCAGATAAAAATAACAATATACACAGCAGCAATCAGTCCCTCACTTGCTTAAGATTGGATAACGAGAGATCCAACAACATTGGTATTTGGCAGAAGAAAGCTGGGTCTAAGCAATCTGAATCAAATTGGGTAATGAAGTTAGAGTTGGAGGATGAAGAGCATGGAAACAGTACTCTGAAACGAGAGACAGATGATGATATTGCTCAAATGATTGATGAGTTACTTGACTGTGGATCCTTGGAGATCTGCTCTCCCATAGCTTCTGCTGATTCCAATATCAGTAGTGCAGAGTTTATGCTTAATTAGCCACTCCAGTGAATGTTAAGTCTACTGGCCAACATGAAATTTTGCATGAATCCTATTAGATTCTTGATGCGCAGGAGATATTCTTCCTCATGATCTGCAAATTTGCTCAGTCAAAGACTTGCAAGATGCATTTTATGTTAGGCCATGGAAATTGGAAGGCTTGATCTATCAAAGAAGTTTTATGAACTCAGTCGTGGTCTTCCAGAACTATTTTACAGTAGTCTAGCCCGATTTTGTTAAAGGGTTGTAGAAATATAGGTTATCATCTCTCTGATCTCTTTGTGCGTTCCCGGGAGACATTTATAATCAAGTTTCTATATAAATAGCCCTTTGGTGTAGTCTTGTAGCTGTTGGCTTCTTTTGTTGAAGCTTGTGGCTAGTATACTTCAATTAATGTATATCTACAAAATTACAGTCAGTCTGCACTACAATGATGATAGTAGGTGACCATGGAATGACTGATGGCAGGACAGATGACTGTGGGGAAAATATAAGGAATAAATATTTACATAAGCATAGTTGGTGGGCAAAATTGTTCACTGTATAAAATGATTAGTGTATGTATTTAGATGTTCAATAAATCAGAGATCTCCTTTTTACTCTAGAACAAGTTTCCTATTAGACACCATTTCATTTCACAATTTTTGAATCGTCTCCAATCTGGGAGTCTTTACATTGAGTTTGGCCCACTCAATCCGGAAACCTTTGATTATGAAGCTAACCCAATGGCAAGCACAAGCACATGTGTGATCACAACGACCAAACATGTAGCAGGAACCTGGTTGGGGGTTGTCACTAACAGGACAAGTCTGTTTGTAGCATTTAAAGCTTTATTTATTTTAATTTCCTTCGAAAAAAGACAAAGAAATCTAAGTGGTTGAGTTGTAGCTTCAACAACTCTCTACATAAAAAAATGACAGGTGCAAAACACTTTACATTAATGTTTATTTAATTCCACCCATTTTTTGAGAATTTGGTTAAAATTAGTCAATTGAATAAAACCAGTTTAGATCGATTATAATCTGGATCTATTAAGAACAGAGGGGTCTGAAAGATATCAAGGTGCAAACCCACCAATGCCTACAACACCAAGGTTAATAATAATCAGGTTGACTTCAACTTTGTTTTCATTTTCATTTATAAGCTTTATCCATATCACACATCTCATCTACAGAAGGCCATGAAGTGTACCATACTTCTCTTGGTGCAAATAACTAATTAAGATTTTTCATACTAAACTGGTATAATGTTAATGTGACGGCAACTATTTCCTTTTCATGAATGCCATGGACCTAGACCTTGCATTCTTTCATCGGCCACAAACAAGGTTCCCATCAATTGGTTACACAATGGCAAGGATTTTAGTAAAGGAGATTGGTGAAAAGAATATTTCATCATTTTAAGTGCTTACTGCCCTGCAAAGCACTGCCCTGCAACATCCGCTGCTGTTTTAACATGCAGGTATTTTTTAGTACTGATGTTTTAATTGATAAGTAACAATTCAATAGAACCGTCAAGGCTTCAGCATATGCTTGCTGAGATCCTGCCTATATCTCTGAGAAATGAGGCCAAAATTCTTCTTTATTATGGCATTCAAAATTGGAAAGATTCTTAGATTTGACATATGGTTGCAAGAGTGAAACTAGGAGGGGAAGATGTAATATATGTGTTACATATACTCAAAATTGTGTACACAATTTTACTCTAATGGAACAACAATGAGCCCCAGTCATGGCAATTAAAGATCATCTTGTGTAGACTAGAAAATGCACAGAATTTTTTATTTTGATAGATGATCAGTGAAGTTCTAAATAGCACTTCCAGATTTGTTTAGCTTTAGTTTCAATTGTAGTAGTCCAGTTGCAATTTCGATCGAAACACCAATAATTTCATTGTAGTAGTCCAGTTGCAATTTCCATCGAAACACCAATGTACTTTACCTGAACCTTTATCCACTAATAACATGGTATGTCAGATGAATGGGTCAAATCCTCTATTTGACAGATTCAGAAAAGTGGGTTGGCACTATACGGCTTCTCCTAAAGGATAAAAGCATATTCCCCCGATTCCATTTGAATATTAAGCAATTACAGTCACTGCAAAAAGTGGCATGGTTTGGGAAATGTCAAATCTTACATGGTCATATGTCTTCATTGGATCAAGAGAGGCTAAGTGTATTTTACAGTTTAGAATGAGGGAGATTAAGTGTTCACATCCCATTTTTGTTGGTTATACATTTTCAATGCATGTATCTAGAGAATCTAGGTGTATTCTACATTTTAGTATGATGGAGAGTTTAGTATGATGGAGATGTGTGACTTAAATATCTAAGGTTAAACCATGTATTTTGTATAATATTTTAAAAAATTAATTTAATATTAATGAAAAGTATACTATTCATTGCTATAAATAAAAATGAAATAATATAATTTTTTTTAACTTAATATTTTAAATGTCCTGTAAATTTGTGTCTTAATTTCTTTTTAATTTTTTTTATATTTAATATATTTCAAATTAAAATAGATTTAAACCATTTATCACAATCATACTATATAGTATATTTAATATATAATCGCAACCAATCAACCAAATTATAATCTGATAAATTACGAAGATCTAAAATTTATAGGCAGTTGATCCAGAACTCTTAAGCCACAGTGAAAATGTAAGTCTAATAATTATCCAGAACTCTTAAGCCACACTGAAAATGTAAGTCTAATAATTATTGAGTTATATTTCAACTTAAATTTCCCCTATTATTAAAAAACAGCCTTCTGATAGAAAATTCTAGTGAAAGCAGAAAATGTAACACATTATTATAGTTACAATATTGTTTGTGATTAAAGTTTAGTTTCCTTCCATTCTGACCACATAGATATGTCTGAAACATTAAGAGTGTATTCCAAATTTTTGCAATATAGGTCTCTCGTCTGGGATCTCATTAAATGTCCAAAAAAACATGGCCATTTTAGCTGATTAAACTCGTCAAATTATGTATCACGTTGATTAGTGCTAATAACACTATCTCGAGAATATATAATTATATATATAATCAGCAACGAGCATTGGACTCGGACTCGTAATTTATGACATGGTTGATTTTGGTTTGTTATTATTATATCCCCAGGCGTACCATCTCTGTTCTAGGCATGGCATACAAAGCTAATCGAATTAATTTAGATATGAACCTACAGGGTTAATCCAGGTATCAAGGCTAATCAGGTTAATCTATTCAAGTATGAACCCATTATATGACAAAAAGTATCTTAACAATATACCCTATCGCTAATCAGTATATAACTACTATATACCCATGTCCAGGGAATACCAAAGTACACCCATGTCCGGGGAATACCAAAGTACTTTATAATTGTATATGAAAATTCCTCATTATTTTATATAAATTTCTGTTTTTGCTGTAAACTTATCACTGCACAGACCCATTAAATCATAATATATTGGGCTTACTCAGATTTTTGTGGTTAAGGTCTTAGATTTCCGGGTTATCTGATTTTTTCCATTATAATTAACAGCAACCACGACTCTATTAACAGCAACCACATCTTATCCGCTAATGGAGCACAGCAGACATGACTTGATCTTAAACATTAAAATAATGAAGAAAAAGTTTTTAAAGTGTTAATTTCAGACCATGAATCTTGGGCTCACTGTTAGGAATCTATGTCAACTCTTCTCTTTATTTTGTTAGTATATTGCTGTTGGATGCATATGCTTTGTAAGTGGTTCTTTAGTATTTGTTGATCCATAGTTTCTATTGTCCCATAGTATTGGCGCCTAGACTTAGTATATAAGTTTGTGTTAAGGCCAATGAAGGCACCCTAAAGTTATTTTGTATTGAGTTTGCTCAAAGGAGGTTGTCCCCTGGAAGTGGCCCGCGATCAATAAAATTATTCTGTGATCTGATATATCGTATATTTCATCAATTAATTGTTGCAGGTTCTTCTCACTTGCTTATTGGGTTAACCATGAGCCAACCCTTAAGTAATTTCCTAAGAAAATTGGTCCTGTTAATCCTGACTGCTTCACTTCACCATTTTCAAAGTTGGTGTTGTGTTGGTGACTTGATTATCAGTGGTTTTTATTGGTTTGGTCATGGTCGTACCAGATATGGGTTGGTCCTTTCAGAAGGAGCACTAAATTCTTGCCTGTCCATAGCAAAATGTGGGCACAGATTTTATGGCTGTAATATAGGAATTTTGAGGTCTATTTTGATTTTGAATTTTGAGTCCCTCAAAGTTAAGGGTTGAATGCAAACATCGTGAGGGCATTTACATTTTTATGGTGCTTTATTTTAGATCATTCACACTTTTCACTTTGGTTTTTTTATTTTCTAGGATACTTTCAGATCACCTTTACTGATTATTGTTTAAATTTTTATTTTCAGTTATTTAGTATACTCTCTCAATTACTTCGTTGTACGGATTCAACAATGCAATTAAAAAGCAACAGTAACCTGTGAAAACCCGTTGAAAATCAACTCTAGTAACTTGTGAGAGCCCGTTGAAAATAAACTCATTGATATGTGTTATCAAATCTTTCTTTTCATAGAACCTAGTGAAGCTAGGTGCACTGTAAATCTATGTTACCAAAAAACGGAAGTCAGATTACCCGGGGATATGATAAGACAAATTTTTCTTTTAACATTTTCAAGACAAAGTAATAAAAAACGCCAAATTAAAAAAAGCCCGGATAAAGAATAATTAAAATAGTGTAAAGAAAGAGAATAGAAAGTAGTAACAATTTAGTAAATGGATATTGTGTAATTATACTTTGTGGTGTAGATGAAATGAGGTGTTAGTTTGATGGGTTAGTTAGTGGGTTCTGATTACCTTTGTGAATATTGTAAATCTTATTAAATAAATGAAATTAAAAAATAAGAATCTAAAATAATATCAATTTTTTTCTTGAAAGTAGATAGACATTGTGCAACTATATTATGCTCCTTTGCAGGAAATGCCACCTAAAGGGTGGGTAGGATAAAAGACAACCAAAACACGCTTCTTTTCGGGCGATTTCCCCTAAAGGGCTGTACCAGTACCAGAAAGGTGTGGAAATACGGAAACTGGCATGAAATGACTTGGAAAAGCTGCCATCTATACGGTACAGTGTTTTTAGATTTGGAATCGGTGAACTTTGTCATATTTTTAATGGGTCTTTTTATCTTACATTTCCATCCTTTTACTTAAATTTTTAACATTACCATTACTTGTTTCAAGATGTTGAGAGTGGTTCTAACCTCATCAAACTTCATACGGAAAAAGTAGAATTTAATATCTCAATCAGAATTCAACAGACTTAAAGGTTTTCAGAATTGATAGAATTGTAGCATTTTCACTGGACTCTATCATGTATGAGAGTACAGTATTGGAAGTATTGGCATTAGTTAAGATCACCAAACTATATGATTTTATATCATGTAATCCTCTGTAACAATTATTATAAATATAAATTTCATTTTAAAATGTTATTTATGTGTATCATTCTTATTTTCTTGCAATATATATATATATATAATCTTTTATATATTATTTTTTTTAAGTATTTTTTTTTTTAAGAGTTACCTTTCCAAATATTCTCATTTACAAGTTTTGGAAATGTTTCAACATCAAAGTTATTCACTTTTTCTTAGGATATTTGATAAACAAGGAGTAGTATGAAAATGTGATTTACCGAAATGTATCTTAAAAGTAATTTACAGTAGCCACTATTTCACTATGAAAATGAGAACTTTTACAGTAGCCACTATTTCACTATGAAAATGAGAACTTTTACAGTAGCCACTATTTCATTGTGAAAATGTGTTTTTCCCAAACTGATCTTAAAAGTAATTTGTGTGAACGCCATGACATGATATAACAAGTTTTCTTAAATTCTTCAAAGTCTATGATTATTATCTAATCTAACAGTAATTTTTTTTTTCTTCAATATAGTGTGGTCGGGAAGTAGATTCATCTTTAACTACTCATGAAAAGAAAGTCTCACTTTTCCCAATGTAAAAATATCCCAATTGAGTTCAATGGCCGGGAAACACTATCCACCCTATAACAGAGTTTTAAATGCAGCACTGTTAAATCTTAAGCAACTTAGATGTATCAGATATTACTGTACACTGTAATGATTATATAGTAATTAATATATGTGATGGTTAGCACTATTTACTTTACAGGAGAGTTTTAAATAGTATAATTTTGTAGTATTGGTATTTCTATTTACAGCACAAAAATTTGGAGCAATAAGTAATTTGAATTCGTCCAATATTTGGTATAGATATGATACGGATATAAATTTTTATTAATGAAAAAATATATTTTAAAAATTATTTTTTAAAAACTAAATTTTAATTATTTAATAACTATAAAATATAAATAACAATCAATTTATTACTTTTTTATAAAAATGAATGATTTTTAATGTATATGTATACTAATTTGGTTTATATAGTTTTATGATGCATAGTTATTAAATTCAGGGACAAATAAATATAAATTAAATCAATTCTTATGATGAATTTTTCAGTTTACTTCGGATGGTTTATGTTTAAATCGATTTTCTTGACAGACCTGAGAGCATTGATGGATAGTACAGGGTTCCTGCTTTAATTGTTCAATATGCATCATTGTTGAAAGCTTCTATGAAGGTCTTTCTGTTAGGGAATGGGAAGATGTGTTGAAGTTGAAAAGGTTTTGTAAATTCAATAAACCTGTCAGTATATAAACAATTTTTTTTTTCTGATAAAAAATTTATCTTTCAAATTTTTTCCATCATACCAAATCTGTATTCAAACTCAAACTTAGTCACAGTTAAATCTGAAACAACTTAGATGCATCATATTACTGAATCGTAACAAATTTAAATTAGAATCCGTATTCAAACTCAAACTTAGTAACTATGGGTGATGTATACACCATTGAATCTGAAACAACTTAGATGTATCACAGATTACTTAGCAATGTAGTAATTAATACATCTATCACATATTACTGTTTGTGATGTATCAATGTGACAGTGGCCATTGTACTGACCTAACATGGCAGTATTTGAATCTCAAATTGTCTGCAGATTTTATACAATTGCTCTTTGTATTTGATATGACTGGATGGCAACTCACAAAAATGATGTCTGCATCGCAGTCTTCATCATAGAACGACTGTTGGATTCTTGTTTGATAAGAAAAACAAATGCTCTGTTTTCTATCATATTGGTCCTGTAGATGACAGGACATTCCACCAAAAGGGTACGGTGCTTTTGATTGTTTGAATTTCTTTTGCATATAGTTTTCATGATTAAACAACCTCCTTCTGGCATTCAATAGGCATGTGGCTGCACATGTTACACAATCAGCACAAATTTCACAGAGTTGATGTTTGATAAAGACCACCGTTATCATTGCAGTCAAAGATCCTTCGGAATTTTGTTAATGTATATTTTTGGAATTTATGAAGAGAACAGGCCGAGATTTCAGTTTGGAATAGTAGGGTTGTTGATTTGTAGATTTCTTCATAACTATTCTTATCAAGGAAAGTCACAGAGGTCACAAATCAAAGAGCTATAAAAATATCTTGTGGACAGTTGGCCTTCAAAATAAGTACTGTTTATTGAAGGAAACTAATAGCAATGTAGATGACTTTAACAGCTGTTGTGTTCAGAACTGTTTAAAAAGTTATAGTACTAATAATTATGCACCTGATAATATTTTAAGATATATATCATTTTTATTAGATGGTAGATATCCGCAGATATATTGGCATTAATACAATATTGTAAAGTGTTTATTAATTATCAAAAGTTTTATAATGCTTCTTCAAAGAATAATTAGTGCAGGGCTTTGACATTTAACAATAAAATAAGTATAAAAGTATGATTTTGTGGTCTTTTCATCTCAGATATCCTAAGACAAGATACATACATCAAATAAAGCACATTAAAAGCTTATAAAGTGAAGAACTTTATCTGTTGTATAGAGTTTATTAGAATTCGTTTATTGTTGTGGGTGTCCATGACTGATGTTGACAGAAAGTTTGTGTTACAAGTATGTTAGCATATTAAATACCTACTCAGTGTTTGAAGGGAGCAGGATCCAACAATCTGATTGCTCCATGTAATTGATATCTTTGAGTGAGGGAGGGCATTGAGAAGCCTATCAACATCTTGGATTTTTAATGACCAACCACTAAGTCTGGATTGTACCATTAAAAGAAACTACCTACTGAGTGAGGGAAGGCGTTGAGAAGCCTATCAACATCTTGTATTTTTAATGACCAACCGCTACATCTGGATTGGACATTAAAAGAAACTACCTATTAATGGATTGGTGCATGACTATAAAAGACATTGATGTTTGGAAAGTAGATTGACAAAAGCAAAAAGAGTTATCCACACACCAATGGGTAGATAGGTTGCTTCAAAAATAATTTCATTTGGTCAAAGTTAGAATCCAATGTTTTGCATCAAATCTCCTCTTCTGTGCATATTTATATATGTATGGTTAGTGCTTAGGGATGGGAGGCAACTGTGAATATATTTATTAGAATAATGTAGAGAGAACTGTGAATATATTTATTAGAGTAATGTGGAGAGAAGGGGAATTTCTGAAATTAAATATATTATTTAAAAAAATTTAAATTAATCATATTATGAATAGAGAAAGACTGATTGCACCGAGTGAAACGAGATGCTCGATAGCCCAGTATGGGGGAGATGTTGTAACGTGTGTGATGTAACCTTACATCGTGATGTAATGTTTGTTACTAACAAAATAATTAAAATTTTTAATGTCCGCTCATAAAATAAAAAATTAAATTATGGAAAGTATTTAAAAAAAAATCCATGTTGGTTCATAAAATAAAATATTATGAAAAGTAATTAAAAAATAGATGTTCGTTTATAAAATAAAAACTTAAAACTTAAACCTGGATCTATCAATCAAGAGAGATCAAATTTCTTGAGTTTAAATTTAAAAAAAGAAATATACCTCAAGAAATTGGATCCCTCTTGGTGCTTGATAGATACGGGTTTAAGATGGATCTATGCTGGTTTAAAATAAGGGAAAGAATAGTGTTTAAACTTTAAAATAATATATAACTATTTTTTATTTGTATATAAATGTTTATTATTTATAATGACAAATATTTTTTAAAGTTATTGTATATATTTTTTTTGTCTTTTTCGAAATGTGTTCATATACAAAATTTAACATGGGATTGTTGACACTAAACTCTTTTAGTAGAGGGAGAATTGTTGATCACCAAATTGTTTTGAAGCATAGTTTTTCTACAGTCAAGTTTGATTTATGAGTGAAACTTATAATGTGGAGAATGAAGTATGTGTAAGATTAAGAGTAGTGCATTCTTTTATATCAATTAATTATCCATAGCTAATTATTTGGCCTTATTCAAAGGAGATGGATGGATGCATTACACCTCTGTAACCTACATTAAAAGGGATTAGAGTAAAACCCTAACATGGATTGTCCATATTTACCCTATCTTTCTAGATTGTGACCTCATTATTTTTTTTGTTCTTTAATAAATAAAAGGATCCATTCCATTGCAAAATATATACAGACATATCTTTGAACACAACTTGTCGATTATTTGAATTACGAAGTAATCAGAATATAAGAGACTTGCTTTAATTTGAAAAATATAAATTTAATAAAGTCATGCTACTCTTTTGAGAGTGCTTCCTCCCTACATATGGGTCGTCTTTCATAGATTACATCTCACAGATACACATAAGGGGATTCTTTAATATTGAATTTGAGAATAAAGATGATGAATTAGAAAGATGCTTCTCCAACAATTATAATTTATACTTCACTTGAAGAATTGAGTGCACTTTATAGTCAAGTATAGATAAGATGTGTAACATCTACGTGTCTATAACATTTATAAATCAAAATGGAAAAAATAATAAATTTGTATTGTAACTAAGAAAAAATAAATCAATCGTTAACTATTAGAATGTAACATATGTATAAGCAATATGATGTTAAGCCCTATATATTATGAGATTAAATTTCTATTATTGTCTTTATTGGTTGGATATGACCTTAAATGTAATTGTATGGTCGTCTAGAATTGTAATTGTCTCCTTTATCTCCAAATATATACCAAAAATACCTAGTTTTAGGGTGATCTCATCTGTCTTGTTCATTTGATACATTGTATAAGGAGGTTATCTCCTCGGAGAGGCTTCTTATTCATCTCTTTATTTTGTTCCCAAGGTGTTGGGTCACCCTTTCTTTATATTTTATGTCATTTGGGAATTTGGTGCATCGCATTTGGTATTAGAGCCATTTTCACTATATTTTTGGGGGGGATGTCTTATATAGAGAAATTCTTAGGAGCTTCAGAAGACATAGAAAAGTACATTTGAGAATTTCAGGTCTTGGTTCATTATAAGTTTGGAGTTATAGTCAGTGGAAGTTAGGGTTTTTTACTAGTCCAAAAACTAGTCTCAAACAAATGTTCTAGGTAAAACTATTATATTTGAATCTTGCAAGATCAAAATTGGCGAGACCTATTGCATCAGAAGGAAGACAAACCATAGTGTTTGTGGTAAAAATTTGAAAATAAGAATAGAAAAATAAGACACGTTTTAGTTTGTACAAGTTTTCTCTTCTGAAAGGGACAAAAAAACAAGTTTTGGAAAAGCTACCATAACTCTCTCTTGGCACATCAAAATTGGGTAAAACTCATGGCATTAAAGAGAAGATATATTAGGCTATTATTAGAGGATGGAATTTCAGACTTAGAGGAGCCAAAATTTTAGAGATAATTCAAGAGAAAGGTTGACCAACAAGATAGCCTACAACTCAAGGTTTTAAAGGTATGTCGACCGGAAACTTGCATAACTTTTGATTGGAATAACTATTTTGGGTGATTCAAAAGGTGTGAAAAAGTGTAAATAGAGAATAATTATAGTAAATATTAATGGGATCAAATGGAAATATGTGGAGAAAAAATTAATATTCCTAATAAGCCTTTTGAAATCTCATTCATGGCACAAGATGACCATAATGATGTAGACTTTGGGGTGTCCAAGAAAAGAGTAGTGAATAGGGAAAATACTGTGCTAAAAAAGGTGAACATCACGAATATGGTGACTAAGAATGCATTTCAAACATTAAAATATGATATCCAAAAGAACCTCGAAGTTATGAAGGTGGTGATTTTGAAGGAGATGAGACATCTCTTTCCTCATAATTTAGATCCCCGAGAAGAGGATAAGGAGAACAAGAGGGACTTGTCCTATTCATAGATTGAGAAAATTGAAAAATAGTTGGAGAACAAGAGGTTTAAGTTCCCAACATTTTATCATTAATTACGTCATCATGGTCTCAACTTAGGACCAAGGAAATACTTTGTTGCCGCAACATAGAGACCAGGGTTCTTGCACTTGGGCCAACAAAAGGGAACCACTGTAGTCTAGTGTGATGGCATTTTCAATCCCCTTAAGGGGAAGGTCTGACCCGAAGCACAACCAAGACCGACGTAAAGCATAGATTCGTTAACCGTATGGTTGCGATGGGGGTTTCACAACAACAAACATAACAATAACATTCATCATATGGTAGAAACAAAGCATATTCATCATTTATCCATCGAAGTAAATATTGTTAAGCGTAAAGAAACCATCACATAGACAATTGCGGAAACATAACAAACACATGTTCAACAAAATTTAGGATGGCCAACAACATTTTTCATTATATCCTCGTATTCACATTACATAAAAAAAATCATGGCCATGGGAATTACATTCACCATGGAATTACTCATTGCGGGATATAACAGAACACCAAAAACCTATTACAAAATCCCTAACATAGATCCAGATGTCTCTCTCTCCAGCTATCTCTTCTGATGCTCTGATCTTCTTACTCTGAAATTTCTTGTGGGCTCTCTTCTTCTTCTTCTTATCTTCTCTTCATCTTCCACTTACTTTTATAGTTGTGCACCGGGTCCAAAACATGCCCAAAATGGTTGTCTTGGTTACCTTTCTTTCACAACTTCTGGTTCTTTCCGCTACACTTTCGCTACTTCTGCTACTTCCTTGTTCCACTTCAAAATGAAGGAGCCAATAGGCCCTGAACACAAAGGTTGGCTTTCCCTCGATTCAACTCTGCTTCATGACTGAGTAATTGAATTCTTCAACTGTTTGTACTTCAAATGAAGGAGCCAAATCTAGCACTGAACAACATCATCTTAGCACACTTGGTACTAAACAACATCAGTATTTATCCTCTGTTTCAGTTACAGAAGAGAGGAAAAATACTAGATGCCGATCAGAGAAAAAAATCCTGCTAAAATGACAACATCCCACCGTGCCTAGAGATTGGTTCTTCATCTTTAGAATCTTCGATCCCAAGGAAGTCATTATTATTAGAAAGCCACTGTCTCCATGTTCAACAAGTGACCAAACACATGAAGGTGATTTATTGAATGCCAACAAGCCAAATAAAATAGGATGAAGCATGAGCACTAGACCCAGAGAGGGGAATGGTTGCGTCTTGGACAGCGGGGCATCCCTCTCTCAAACTCCCATATTATTTAGAGGTGGCTGAAGGGGGTTTCAGAGTGTGCGATGTGGTAGGAATCCCATAGGTAGTCCTCATTATTGGAACATCGAGATCCATTTAAAAGTTAAGAAAATGTAAGCCTTGGTGTTCCTTTCGAGCTTGGGGCATTGAAAAGTTCAAAAAATGTGAACGGGGCTTGGGAGCGATTAATGGGGTGCTCACAAAGACAACTAAGCACAACTTGCACAAGAAAGGCATCTCATATAGCAATAGGGGAATTGAAATAGGGGGTGGAACGAATAACTACATGGATTCAACATAATAAGACATGGGAGAAGAACTGTGGTTTGCAAAGGATATTAAATCGTCTTATATAGCGGGGAGACTGCAGTGGGGTGGCGATTCACATAGCTTGGATTGGATACGAAATGATGTGTTGGGGATCTGGGTATGGGAAAGGGATTTCAATGGTGGCCATCACACAAGTCGAGGATAAAAATTTAGGGGATCAAACGCGCGATACAGGGGTAATGATGGATGATGATGCATATGGGTGGGACAACTAGGAAGCAGGCGCTGTGGTGGAGCTGATCTGGATGGAATTTTCTGTGATGAATCGTTGGATGAGATGAAATGGATGTGGCTTGACATGACTAACCTTTGATATATTGGAAAAGATGTTTGTACTATTGCAATAGAATATTGACAAAGATGATCATGACTGTGGGGCCAGGCCCCACCACAGTGGTGTTGACTAACTTGCAAGTGAAATAAACTACGGAATAAACTGAAGACTTGGAAAAAACATCACTGAACTAAATACAAGAAAGAAAAACAAACTCTAACTCCTAACTAATGTACTCCCACAAGTAGAAGTCGCCTCTTGCGAAATCATTGATTAAAAACATAGGGATTTAGGCGTGCACCATTCACCCATCTAGGATGAAAAATACCATCAATATGTGCAAGCTTCACTATGCCCAAGTGTTTGATTTCCACAACAAAGAAATGTCCTAACCAATGCATTTGTATATTCCCTGGGTGCTTCATGAACTTGCTCTCATACAAGAGCACCTTGTCTCCTATAATGAACTATTTCTTTTTGATGTGGCAGTTGTGCCAGGATTTATATCTCCCATTTTATACTGTTGCATGATATTCAACAAAAAACCGAGTTTCTTCAAGTTCCATGAGTTCTTCAGGACGTTCTACAACTGATTCATCTCATTTGAGTTGCATTTGCAATGCATAGACTCAGAACAATGAAATCTGCTGGAACTATTGCTTCTCTCCCATAGACGAACTAAAAAGGAGTATGCTTATGAAGTCTCTTAGAAGTAGTTCTGTAGACCCATAACACAACTAGAATCCGTTCCTCCCAATCATCTATGTTTGCATAGCATACTTTAGTCAATCTCGTCTCCAAAATCTTGTTGAATGCTTCGACAATGCCATTCACTTGGGGATGATACAGACTGCTCTTATGATGCTGAATTAGAAACTCAGTTGTCAATTATTCAATGGTGTTGTTCAAAAAATTATTTCCTTGATGACTCATGAGACTTCTTAGGCACCCAAACCGAGTTATAATGTTTTCAAAAATAAACCAAGCATTTTTTTTTGCAGAACAGTCTCAGACGGCTACAGCTTCGACCCACTTGGTTAAATAATTTGTCGTGTTAATAATGTACAAAGCTTTGGAGTGCTTTTCTAGTGGATGAATCAGTACCACAAAGTCAATTTCTCATTTCTCAAAAGGTTCCAATGCTTGGAATGGATTCAATGGAAGTTCATCTCTACAGGATGGTTGACCAACATGTTAACATACGTTGCATTTCCTTGCGTACTCCTTAGCATCTTTGAATAATGTAGGTCACCATAGTCCATCTTGTAACACCTTTTGGCCTATAGCCTTTCTACCAATGTGTCCTCTCGCAAATCCATCGTGACATTCCCATAAAACACTTTCGCACTCATGATCCAATACACCTACGCAAGATGCCATCAATCCCCAGTTTATACAACTGTCCGACAATTAGTTGGTATTCTGTCACTCTTACCACTAAGTGTCTCTTCTGTGTGGGAGAAAAGTCTTCTGGAGCTTTCTCTATAGTGAGGAACAATGAAATTTCTTCTAGATGATCCAGGACGACCTCTACTCTAAATAAAGCAACACCTAGTAGCTGATCATCTACTAAGCCTCCAACTTCGCCAAAGTCAGTACAAGATAAATGATCCGATCCATGGTTGTGTTTCCCAGGCTTCACGATAACTTCAAATGAGAATTCCTGAAAGAGAAACAACTATATATAGATTCTCCCTTCTAATACCGACTTGTTTTCCAAATACTTCAAAGTAGAATGGTCCGTGAGGAACTTGAGATGTCCTCTCAAAAGATAGTGGCATAATTTATGTAATGCATAGATAATAGCCAATCCCTCCCATTCTATGACAGTGTAGTTGCACTTTGCTTGTGATAGATTTTTGCTAGAAAAATACACGGTGTGGTCCATCTTTCCTTTTCCAGGTTAATCTAGTACAAATCCCAGGGTGATCCCTAATGCATCTACATGAACATGGAATTCCTTCTTCCAATCAGAAAATGCAAGGATTGGGGCATTTACCATTTTATCCTTGAGCGTATTGAATGCTTGTTCACAATATTCATTCCATTGGTAAAGCTCGGTATTCTTTAATGGATTCTCCAAATGTACAGTAATAGATGCATAGTTGCAGATGAATCTTCGATAATAGCTGGTATGACCCAATGTGGATCGCAACTTATTTACTGTCATTGGTGCCTGTATATTTACAATAGTCACAATTTTTGTAGGGTCGACTAACACACCATATTTACAGACAACATGTGCCAATAGGTTACCAAAGTGTACACAAAATATACACTTCCACATATTTAATTAGATACTCATATATTTTCAATGATCCAACATGAGTCGAAGGAGCGCAACATGGTATTTGAGTATACTATAAACCATCCAATCATCTAAATAACCTTCCAAAAATTTGTGGAGGAAATCATGAAAATCAGCTATGACTACCCTTGAGAAAAATGTTGGCGCATTCTTGAGTCCAAATGGCATAACATTGTATGAAAAAGAGCCCCATTCAATAGTAAATGCGGTCTTCTTCTTATCTTATTCTACAATCCCTACCTAGTGATATCTAGAAAATCCATCTGTGAAAGAATATGCTTAGTTTCCCGCTACTTGGTATAACACTTGATCACTGAAAGGCGTTGGGAAGGGGTCATGAACGAAAGAAACATTCAAGATGCAGTAATCGACATAGACCCAAATATCCTTAGTTTCCTTCTTACTTTGGATCACAATGGGAATGATCCACTCAGATTCATCAACTAGGAAGATTAAACCTGCATTCAACATATGGTCAATCTCATTTTTAATCGTTTCTTTGACTCGTGGGTTTAGCCGATATGGATGATGCTTGATTGGTTTTGCATTCGTCTTCAATATGATATTCATATCTCATAGGTCTCCTTGAATTCCCTTGAGTTCCATGAAAATTTACAGAAATAAGTCCTCATACCCTTTCATAAGAGAGGAAATTTCTAAGACTACTTGATCATCCCAATAATCCCCGATTGATTCCATTTTCAATTTTATCTTTAGTGCCAATATTGATCTTCTTCAACTATAAGGGTTGTATATAGATTGCTCTAGTATCTTTTGGTTTGGTGTGCTGAATTTTTCAAGAGCCTTCCGATTCCTCGAATTGAATGTGTCGCAATTGTTCGACTTCAACTAATTTTCGTTCTTCTTGCTCTATCTTAGCACAACATACATGTTGTCTCATCTCTACATGGAAGTCCACCAATTCCCAATATACTTGGAAAATGAATGGGTGGTTGAGCTTCCTCAGCTAGTCGGTAAACAACATACCCTTGATTGCGGTTAATGCCCCTGCTACCATGTCACTTGTTGTGGAGAAGGAAAATTTTTGAGAGAAATTTGCATGCAAATTCTTCCAACAATCAATCTTCCTTCTTGTCTCTTCATGAAGATATCAAGCCTTCGGGATAGGTCCAAGATTATGGAAGAATTGGTGGACCCATAATTGTGGTCATAATCCTCTCGATTCCCTCTGGTGCTCGCAAATCTCGATGTATTGATAAGGATTATACTACCATATATATAATTATTTGGCCATGTTTGCATGTAGGGATGACTTAAACCTAATCATCATGGTGATTTGTGTGGTATCCTAGTCAGGCAAATCATCTCTATGAATTTCCCACCATCTTGTGGGGGGTTCTTTTAAGGGTTGTATCCAATACTTCCATACGATATTGCTCCTCTATCATGGATTCCATATCCTGTAGGAATGTATCAATCCGATTAGTTCATCATATGTTGGTGCTTGATTGAATTCCACCCTGATCCATTTGACATAATTTACCATTGCTAAATCTCTAAATGAGATCTCATGATGTCTGTTTTGCTAGTTATCCCAAGCATATTCAGAATCAGTGTCAAAGGAATGAATACTTCGCCAGCTTACATAACCTTTTGTTGTTGGATTCACATAATCATCTCTTTGTCCCATGGTTAGAGTATAAATCCCATTAAGAATATCTCATTCCATTTTCTCTTGAATCGGTTCAATGTACCCCAGACCTTGGTGGGGATCTAATTGTTGAGTCACCTTCATACCATCCACCTCGAAGGTCATCATTCTATTCTTTAAATCAATTATTGCATAGTTCTCATAATCCTAGTCAATACCGATCAATGCTGGATAAGGGTCTGTTTCTCCCATGATCTCAATGACTTCGAAATCTGTGGTTGTCTTTGTTAAAGTTACAACATCATGAATCATTCTCTAGGTCAATCTTGTGTGTCAATATTGAGACTCGTGTGTTGAGGTAGTGCCTTATAGGAGCCTAAGTTGGTCTCAGGAAACTTGGAGAAGAATCTTGAGTTTGACTCAAGGATGGATAAGCTTCATGTGTTGAGGCAAGTGCTTTGTATGTCAAAGTGATGATGTTGTACATTCTTGCTAGTCAAGGCTAAGGTCTTCTATGTCAAGATAGATACTCATTTGTTGAGGTGGTTCCTCATGTGTTGAGGTGATGCTTTGCATGTATGGTGTGTGATGTACTACCAACCATGGTTGAGCTATTAAGTCTCCTATAGATATTGGCCACCTCTAGAGTGAATTACTTTAGCATATAACCACTTGGAACGATAGTAGAACAATATGATCACATCATTGGAAAAATATCCTTAGTATATTTGACATGATAATTAAGTTGGTACATATGGACCATGTAGATAAGACAAGAGATAAAGATAAGATGTGATAAGATATGAGATAATTTGAATTGCACATAAAGAATTAATTAAGAGATAATTCAAATTGTTAAACTTCAGTGAAGATTTCAATAAATCAAAGGAGAACTCAAATTGATCACTACAATGATGTTAACGAGAAAGAATCAGTTAAGAGAGTTAACTAAGTGATAACAAAAAGGATCTAGTTAACTAAGTGTTATTGCATGAAGAAACTTATGTTAAAATAAAAGACAACACTTGAGTTGTGACACTTAAGTTAAACACATAACTAAGTGGGAAATATTTCAATTAAGGGGCGAGTTCATCCTAAGAGACAATACAGTGAGTTAATGCATTGCATGAGAACTGGGGTGCACTTCTTCATGCAAGATTGATGCATCTAGATGAAGGGAGAGTTCATCTTGAAGTTAGAAGATAAAAATAGAAGCCGATGCATGAGAATAATATTTAAATATGTTATATAGGATTGATGAATTCAATGCACTAGTACAAAATGAGAGATAAGTGACAAAAAACAACCAAAATCCACATATAAATGACCACTTTTGAGTTGGTGATCACTGGTAGCAAATTAGCGGTCATATATCACGCGACCAAAAATGTGGTCATATTTAGCTTGGTCATTTATAACTTATCTTGTGGTCATATATTTGGTCGTATATTTGGTCATTAATTTGGTCATATATTTGGTCATTAATTGTCACAATTAATGACCACATTTTTTGTCATGTGATAAATGACCGCTAATTTGCTACCAGCAATCGCCAACTCAAAAGTGGTCATTTATATGCATATTTTAGTCATTTTTTTGGTAACTTATCTCTCATGTTGTACTGGTGGTCATTTATATGCAAATTTTGGTCATTTTTTTAGTCATTTATCCATTTTTAGTGGTTTCAAAATATAAATAGGACACAGAGGAATCGAACCACCAACCTCCTGCCTATAAGGCAGGTGCTCTACCATTGAGCTAGCACCCTTAAATAGAATTCTTTATGGATTGATATGAGAATAAAATTTCCAACAGTTAATACCATCTTGCCAAATTCTGGAAAAGGGTCACATACCTCTATCCGAGTGGTACCAAATCAAGAATCACAATTGTCTTTTCCTGATCTTGGGCATCTACATTTCCCTCTTGACTGGTTTTCCCCTTTGGGGTTTTTTCAAGGTCATTGGACCAAATATTCCTATGTCAAATGTGTTTTACAGTCTGTTGTTCATGAGTTATTTCTGCTGCAAATGTGTAGTTAGCTACAATGTTTCAACTTACTGTTCACTGGAAAGTGTGCATGTGATATGCATTTATTTTTTTATGACTGTTGAAGACTAAGATCTATGAAATGCTAAGTGTTTGACTGAGTTTAAGTCAGATTTGGAGAAATCTATAGTTGAGTTTTTTAGTTCAGATTTCTTAACATAGATAACAAGAAGTATGTAGCATGCACATACATATCAGCCTATTGTTTGTTGATCTAGACACAAAATAGTACAAAACATTAATACGGGGCATGGAAACAACTACTCAAAATAAAATATCATAGTTGCAATTGAGCTTTTTTTATATGCAAAAGTTTAACTTAAAACTGCACAATAGATTATTTAAACTCTAACTCTAAACATGCCTACAGAGAGCAAACTTGCATATGTTAAGAACTAATCTGGCTTCAAATTCTAGGAACCTGTTACCTCAAACTATCGAAAAATGTGTCTGCATAAGAAGCTCAACCAAAAGTGGTCGGATTTGTTTCCACAAAAATAGGTGTATTAGCTTACTTTCTGGGATTTCACTTTCATTTTCATAAATGTCCTCCATCTCAATATCAATGTCATATACAGCTTCTTCCTCATTGCTTGAAACAAATAGCATTTCCTCAAGTACATCAGATAGACATTTTGTTGTAAAACTCGACTTGCATAACATATCCATACAAAGAACTGTTGTATGGATCAGTCCATCTCCTACTTCATCAAATGCCTTCTTCACCCTGGTTTCCTTGTTCCTTGTTTTCTCCTGTGTTGAAACTGAGCTTGAAGTTGATTTTAATAAACACATTAATTATAGGAGTGGACCTCCCATAACTTTCATGTCACCAAAAACAAGGGCCTTGAGTGTATTTTGAGACTCCCCTTGCATCAGTGACTCAGTAGAAAATGCTTTTAGATGACGCAAACATGTTCTCAATGCAAATGATGCAAGCTTGAAGTGATGGATAGTTTGCTTCTGAGATGCTCCTTAGATACGATGTTGGGAATTTGGTTGGCTGGAAGATATGTTATCAGTGTTAATTAACTTCAATGAAGCCTTTAAGAGGTAAGCAATGTTTGAAGTTGTTAATAAAGGGATTCTCTCTTGAGAACTTGGTGGAGCTGCAATTGAACCATGTTTCAAATTGAGGTTGGAATGAGTTCCGGCTTCTTGAGTTTGTCCATTGGAATCTGAAGAAGGTTTCATAGAACCTTTTCGAGGCCATCCTTGCTTTCGAGAACCATACAATTCAAGAATCTCTCTGTTACACCAAAATGTCGTCACCCTTGTGCAAGTGTTGCAAGTGTCGTCATCCTGACCTAGTGTCATCACCATGACCATTGCAAGTACCGTCATTATGACCAAGTGTTGTCATCATGGCCATTGTGATAATGTCGTCATCTTGACCATTGTGTAAAATATTTGCTATGTTACCTAAACCCATTTTAGAGTAAAAACATATCCCTGAAGTTTCCCATGACTGGAGGGATTAAATGACCTACTTTTCAAGGTCGTCGTGGTCTTCCCTTGTGCAACATGCGACGTCGCAGGTTGTCCTAATGCAACCTGCGACGATGTCAGTTATTTGGATAAAAGAGTATCTTCAAGCCCATTCTCGAAGATGAGTGATGTGGAGGCCTATCCCTATGTTCTAGGTGAGGTGGCATTTCAGTTCCTAACCTTATGGAAAGATCCCTTAACCATCTCCCCCTAATCCTCAACCTACCCTATCTCTTTAGCCCTATATAAACACCCACTCTCTCCATGAGAGGGGGAAAGGTCTATGGTACCCTTATGCTGGTAGAACCCATATTGGTGATTTGGAAGCTTGTACCATCTTGGAAGCTTGGCTTGGACATGTTGGATGGAGGATGCAACGTTGAGGCTTTGGTTGTAGCTTCATCCTTTTCTATGTATTCCCACTTTTTATACAGTTAATATAATCTCTTTCCATAAACTATTGTCTCATTGATGATGATGTTTAGAGTTTTCTTCCTTAATTGTTAACTTAGATCAATCATATGAAATGTATGCTTTCACTATTTGTTCGTATCTATATGTTCAACAAGGTCTTGCAGCTTGAGATCTGACGACGCTGGAGCATTGGATCAACAAAGAGCAAAGGAATCTGCAAATCTGAGGTAAGCTATATATCTACTAGTTTGCACTTCTATTGATCTAGGAAAGTAGATCTATATTCTGTACTATTTGTTCTAGACTCACATTGAGCTAGGGAGATCCGGCTCGCGTCCGCTCGGGTGGATTGTCCGTTAACAAATTTGGCGACCATACTGGGGATGAACATTGTTGTTTTCAATCTGAATGTTAGTTTCAGTTGATTGCTTTTCCAAGCCATCTCTTTGGCCATTTGCTTCTTAAGCCCTTTCACCATCAGATCTTCGCTTTGAAGAGTCTGATTGCCTTCCTTTGAGTTTGTACTTCTCATTGACAGACCTTTTTATGCTCATTAACTGGAGAATTGGTTCATTTTTGGACTTAGATCTCTCCTGTCGCACCTGGTCAATGTACCCAGAGCGACACTGTGTTGTTTTTTATCTCTATTCTTTTCCTATTAGTCTGTCGTCGCAGCCCTTCCATTGGTATACTGTGACATCGTCTCACTTCCCACACTAGTGAACTGCGACGTCGCACTCTGCATAAGCGCAGAGTGTGCCAATCTGCCATTTTTTGCCGTACATGCACCTTTTCTCCATTTCTGATTTGAGTTTTGGTTTGTGTACAGACTTCTTTGCATTGTACCTTCCAGGCAAAGCCCCTTTTGTCCAGTAGTGTTTTGTTTGGCTTGTTTGTATTGGTTTTTGGGTCTTTTGAGTTTTGGATTCATGTTTGGCCCCTTGAGTAAAAACTAGTGTTTTGCTTGCATTTTTAAGCGAAATGGGTTCTATTTTTGAAAAACAAATTCCCCCTCATGGACAGGGGGGCCATGAATCGTGCATTCTTCAGTCGTTTTGACCCATCTCAAGGTTTTGAGATCATTTTTGGTTTGGTGTGCTTGACTTGTTTTAAAGACTTGAAGAGTGTGGGATATCCATGTATTTTTGAGCCTCTCTTTCTTGGGTTATGCATCTTGTTTCCCTTACATGTTGAGCTATTAAATCATTTTTGGGAAAGATTGATTCTTTGTTTCCACTTTAGTTCAAAGAAAAGCTTGACTTTGTCACTCTTTTGCTATATTCATGAAATTGGAAAACATAAGTATTCTTCTTGCTTTAATTTGATCATTTGAAATTCTTGGTCTCACACTCGTAAGAAGAAAAAAGGCTTGTTTCAGTTTTGTGTGCATTTGAGTTAGATAAGATTGTTAAGTGCTTATCTTTGTCTTGCATTTGATTGGAAACGTTTATGAAATCCTTCTTTCTGTAGCTTAGATGTGTCTTTTTCAAGTGTAAAAAGATAGGAAATGAGTTATAATTATTGCATTTGGTAGATTTTGAGCCTTTCTTGAGTGCCTTTGAGTTGTTCGGGTGTTTGCCATTTTTCTTTGGGAATTTCTGAAAGATTAGAGTGCTGTAGATATTCTCTCACTTTCTGTATATAGATATGAAAAGTGTTTAGTTATCAAATTTCATTTTTGGTACATGCATTTGAAAATTGAAAAATGCTTCATTATTTTGTCTTACACATTGTTAAGATTAGTTGCATCTTTCATTTTCTTTGCGCTTTTTAGCTGATTACTGCAGAAAGTTAGAATTATTGCACTCTAGGAAGGAATTCTTCTTTTCGCTACTACTTAAGTACTTTTGGTTTGAAAGAAAAAAATATCTCTCCTTACCTTAAGTAGGTTTCATTGAAAAGGAAAGAAAAATGTGCATTATCATGTAGTTGAGGATTGCATTATGTTTACATTTAGGTACTCACCTCATGCATCCACCTAACCGTACAAGATAAAATTAACGCTAGCTTAGGTTAAAATCATTTAGTAACTGTGTGTAAGTTAGAGACGTGTTCCGGTGTCTTTAAGCGTGGCAGCTGTCGTTATTTGCTGTAATGTCCCCATTCAAATAAGTGCATAGTAAGACAATCCCATCAATCCTACTAGTTTCCTAGGTTGGATGGGCACATGTGGGATGGTAATAAGGAATCTAATAAATGATATTTAGACATTAGAGGGGTTCAAGCATTTAATAAATATGGTGAATAAATAAATTCAAGATAAATTCTAAGTGGCAAGTGGTTTTGGAGACATATGGAGGTGGTGGGACCCACACTAGCTTGATTTTTCATAATACATGGTATCTCTCTTTTGCAAATTCGAATTAATGGGAATGTGAACACTCTTGGGTGAGTTGGTAAGTCATAAAACATGTCATTGAGCATCTTCGGTCGAATTGGGAAGGATTGGTAACCTCCATGGAAGATAAAGAGTCAAAGTGGAAGTTTGTGGACACTTGGGCTAGATTCCCTAGCCCCTATGACACCAATGATGGAGCATCTATGACAACTATGAAAAATTTCAGACCTGACCTCTGAAATCTAACCACTATGACATGTCAGCACCAAAAATAGGCTCAAGGAAGGCGAATTTGGGAGTTGGAGAAGCCAAAGAGACTCAAAATCGAATTTGGGAGAAGATGGAAGGTTGGAACTATGAGACAAGTGGCAAATGTGGAATATTTCCTAAATGGAAATATATTGAATCTATTGAGAGGATTTCGACCCTTAGAAGGATAATGTTGGTTTTAAAATGTAGAAATGAAGAATGAGAATGGATTTTGATGATTTGAGAAAAATTGCATTTGTGAAGAGAGAGCTAGTGGATGACTAGTTTCTTGCCTTAGCCAATTTCGAGGGTGAAAGATTCTCATCCAAGTTGGTGTTTGGAGAGGACACTCAGGTATTTCATGGTGCTTTAATGGAGTTTGTATTTTCAGGTAGCAGCTATAGGAAGTTTCATGGTTTGGTTTAGTGCAGCACTTTCTCTCCACCGTTTCCAGTTTTGAAGGCATATTCATGCTCCTTGAGGGAGGGCGTTTTTGGTGAGCACTTGTGCTTCTTGAGAGAGCTTCTCATTATATATTTCTGATTTTAATAGCTTCATATCCTCTGTTATTAATATTCAGAAAGTCTCAGGTCGAAATACCCACTGGTTGTGTGCAAAACTATTGATTAATGAGCAAACAATGTCCATTTCCCCAATGCATTGATGTATGACACTATAATGTTGATTATTTTGAATGGATGGATGATTCTATGATATATTTGTGATCAATATACTGCCATGTATTTCTTCTACAATTTTCATGTACTGTACTTGAGCACTTGAAGCATTTTTACTCAGTTTAGTTGTATTGGGAGGTGAAATAGTGCCATTTTCCCAAGGGTCGAATTGGGGGTTTTTGTTGTTGAATGTGAGAGAGTTAGAACAGTAGTAAAAATCAATTAATGGTGCATATGAGACCTTAATCACATACTTAACACATGATATACCTCTGTTCATAAATTCGTGGGAGTTTGGAGGCATTTGGAAGGCCATTTGCAGTGTTACCTGGGGGGGATTTGATGCACAAATTACTAGTCAAAATTACCTATATTGATCAGAATGTAAATCAAGTTTGCAGTAGTATTTGGAGGGCCATAAAACATCCCTGAACCTGATATTCAAGTCTAAATACCATTCATACACTCCTACAGAATATTTGGGAGCATTTGGGTTGATTTGGAGGTCAAAACAGTTAAACTAGTCAAAGGTCGAAATTGGGGAAAAAGTGGAAAAATTGGCATTTTAATAGAATTTTGAAAAAATGGTCATTACATTTGCCATCACTGTAGTCTGGGGGTATTGTATTCTTCCACGTACATCGGTATATCGAGCTCCTTCACGTACCCACCAAGTACCATAATCTGTACTTGGCGTATATCGAAAGGTGTATCACATACTCGACACGTATATTGGAAGGTCTCGTGCCAACGGCTATGCATTAGACAACACCACTAAGGATTTGAGCTCCCACGTACCTTGCGTATATCAGGAGACACCATTAGGATTCCTGAAACCAATTGAGTTAACCATTTGGCCGTCTTGGAAAAGCAATACACCGAGAACAACACTCGGGGAGGTTAGCATGCATGTACTGTCTAAGTAATCGGGTATGCAGGAAAGGGTACAGTCCCAATCCTCCTTGTCGCGTCATATTGTTGGACCTTGCAGTATATAGCGGTTTGCGATGCCTTGATAATCCTGTGAGGTTCCAGACTTTGAATCCACTCCTATTCACATAGTTTGCTTGTTTCTTTTAGACTTGAGTAGTGTTTGTCTTGTGTGGTCCTTTAGAGACTCTTAGGAAGTTTAGATATGGAAGATTCTTCTGGGACTACCAACCAAGGAACCCCTTTCCAAGGTATACCATTTGTTATTCCCCCTTGTGGAACTATTGGTCCTCCCTTTATGGCTACATTGAGTCTTCCTGGATTGACAATAGGATTACTGGTATGGTTATTCTCCAATCCAGTTACGCCAATTGCACCAATCATGTTGGACCTAGGTCCTTCACCACATGAGCATCAATCTCATGATGACCCTTCTCCTTCTCCGTCGAAAGTTGAATCGGCTTCCATCTCTTCCTCTTCTCCTACTGAAAACTCTGATGTTATTAAGAAGGCTAGTGTGAAGAAGAAGAAAGGGAATATTAAAAAGAAGAAAGACAAGAAAGAGACCAAGCGTCAACCATCTGCCTCTGACGACACTCATTCTATGAGAACACCTCGTAAGCCAAAGCTCCCTTGCAAAATTTGCAAGGGTGATCACCTTCTCAAGAATTGTCCCGGTCTTTCCCGTGTGTCAGAAGTGTGGTCTAAAAAACCAAAACCACTTGTATCGTCAACCTCTGACGATCATATTGATGATACCTCTTCGACCAGTGACCCATTGGTGACGGGTCGAAAGGGTAGAGCTGCAGACCCTTGCTGGATATGCAAGGGCTTGCATCGTACTTACCTTTGTCCAAGCATGAATGAAGCTTCACGGTGGTTGGAAGATATTACTAGTTCTCAACAGGTGCTTCCAACAAGCGATAGTAAGTTGTCCCTCGATCCCCCACTAGTTGACCAAGTGATCAATTCAATTGCATCTGTAATTGGTCCCACTCTTCCTTCCGAGAGTAAAGTAATCGAGTCGGTGTCATCTCCACTCGATCCCGCTCTTTCATTGGAGAAATTCCAGACTGAAGCAGTCACCATGACACAATCTTCGTCTCATTCTTATCTTCCAAGTGAGAGTGAATTGGAAACCGCTGATGTTTTCCTCGTCAGTTCAGAATGTCCTAGGCAAGGGGAAACCCTGTCCATTTCTACAGGACTCCCTCCAAGTATTGAGGTTATTTCCTTTGATTGGAATGGTCTAAAAAAATCTCATCTTCCTTCGAGTGTTCCTTTTCAAATATCTGTAGGAGTTTCCGATAAAGAAATATTTCGTACGATAGTTGATGAGGGAGCTTCTGTTAGTATTTTATCCTCAACTGCTTGGCAAGCTATAGGTTCCCCTCAGCTTGTGCCAGTGACTGAACAGATTTTGGCCTTTAATCGAAGACCTACCGGACCTTTAGGGATTCTCCTGCAGTTACCTGTCACGTTGAGAGGTAAAACTCTTTATGTTTATGTCATGGTTGTCCAAGGTCCTTTAGATTTCAATCTACTCCTTGGATGTGATTATGTATATGCTATGAAAGCCATCGTGTCCACACTCTTTTGAGTGATGTATTTTCCCTATGATGGGAGGATTGTGACCATTGATCAGCTTTCCTACGTGACACCCACTCATCATATGACTCCTAGTCATCATAATTCCCTGAATGTTCCAAATGTTTTAGTGGTTTCTTCCCCCTAAGGATGGGGTTACGAGCATGGTTTATTGTCTATTTCAAGATCGTTAAAAAATGAAACCGACCACTCTAGCATAGTTTACCTTTGGTTTCAAGCTTGCATAAAAATGAAACCAATCCATTAGAGCACAATTTTATTCTATTTCAAGCTCGTTAAAAAATGAAATAGACTCTCCCTAGCAAAGTTTACCTTTGGTTTCAAGCTTGCATAAAAATGAAGCCATCCCCTCGAGCATAGTTTTATTCCATTTCAAGCTCGTTAAAAAATAAGATGGGCCCCCTCGAGCATAGTTTTATTCCATTTCAAGCTCATTAAAAAATAAGATGGGCCCCCTCAAGCATAGTTATTGTCTATTTCAAGCTTGTGTAAAAATGAAATAGATCTCCCTCCCTTCGGTTCGAGTCTCTCGCTAGAGTTAGAACTCGAATCTTCATTTCATCTGTTTCTCGTTTTCCCCCCCTTGGTGAACATTTTCATATTAGTATCCAGGTTGGTAGTTGGGTTAGCAAGCATCATTTTTAGATGAAATGAAGCTTGGGGGGCATGTCACATGTTGTACTGTCAACAATCATGTTGAAGGAACACTACCATGTTAAGCCGCTAGCAATCATGCTGGGGGCATTTTCCAACCTTTGGGAATCATGTTGGGAAGGAACCCGTCAATAGGCCTTAACCTATGAGCATAGTTTCCTTTTTGTGTCAAGCTCTTTAAAAAATTAAGCAAGTCGTTCGAGTAGAGTTCTATTCCTGTGTCAAACTCGTTAAAAAATGAAATATATCCTTTCCCTTTGAGTCGAGTCTCCTTGTTGACTTAGTACCTGAACCTTCTTTTCACCCGCCTATGCCTTAGGCGGATGAAATGAAGCTTGGGGGCATGTCTTTGACCTCTGGAAGTTACGTTGAAGTCAACTTGATTGCCTCTCCACACCACGTTGGAGCTAAGTCACTTACTTCTAGCAATCATGCTGGGGGCACACACCAACCTCTGGATTCCATGTTGAGTAAAAGTTCACCATTGGGAACATTTTCGAGCATACTTTCCTTTTTTAGGTTTCAAGCTCATTAAACCATGAAAATTATCCCGAGCATAGTTCATTTTCTGTTACAAGCTCGTTAAAAAATGAAGCAGACATCATGAGCATTCTTCCAACCTATCTTCGAGCTCGTTAAAAACAGTAAGATAGCATTTGAGCTTACTTTTCACCTTTTTCGTGCTCTGGTTGAAACATGAAAAGTGGTTTGAGCTTAGTTTTTACTTTTTTGTGCTCTGGTTCAAACATGAAAAAGATTCCGAGTGCTTTTGATACCATTCTCGTGCTTGTTAAAAATTTGAGTTAAAAAGGTGTGTCTAACGAGTATAGGTTTATCACTTTATCCGGCCTCGCTAGACTATTTATGAAAAAGGAACTGTGCCGAGTTTACTTTTTCCTTTGTCGTACTCGGTCATCAAACATGAAAAAGTTGTTCATGGAGTCCTTTTTAAGCTCTTTTTAGACTCCCTAAATAGGAAAAGATTGCCAAGTGAACTTGATGCTTTCACGCTTGTAAAAGCATTTGAATGATCGTATTTCTGATGATAGTTTACCCCTTTTTCGGACCAGGAAGCACTCTTTACGAAAAAGGAATACTCCAACCAACCATGGCTGGAAGAGTCCTCTCCTGCGTTGTTTTACCCTTTTTCGGGCGATGAGGCTAACTTTACGAAAAAGGACTGTTGGAGTCTCCTTTAGTTCTTTTCAGACTCTCTAAACATGAAATGACGCCGAGTTTTCCTTCTCTGGACTCGTTAAATTTTAAACATTGAAGGGCCCATTATGGGACGAACCCCTCCTTTCCTAGTTTCGTAAAACATTTGGGATTGGACTCATCTATGAGATGAGCTATACCAAGCATCTGGTTACCCTCATCAAGCTCGTTAAAAAACAAGTGAGGCACTCATCATTCATGATGGGGAAAAAGGAAATATTTTGTGTTAGATCTTAATTATGGCAGTACATAGTCACTCTTGAACATGGCACTCGTTTGCATTTGCATTTAGTACTTGGATAATCTGTTTGTCCTCAAGTCTTGTCAATTCCATGAGTTGCGTCGCTCCTTTGGATCAGCCAAAGAATGCTTCCACCATCAGTTGCATTAGGGGTTGGTATCATTCTCATCATGTCAATACTGCCAAGTCATGCCATGCCCATGTTCAAGAGATGTTCATTACTCATCATCTGCAGTCAGTATACCTTCAATCATGTCAGTCTACCTTGAGTCAGTCTTGCACATTACTGTACCATCCGATCTACTCTACACATCTTTTGTCGTGTTTCGTGTTGATTGATGGGGGATTCATCATGGCCCTCCTTCGACAGATTCATCCTTGTCGACACCAACTCATCATCCAAGGATTGAATCTAGAAACCAACCAAGTACCTTGGCCCTACATGCCTCAATGGCAAGTTACCTCGCTTTCATCATGAGTTTACATCATTGACTCTTGATTGAAAGATTTCATCTCGCGTTCGACTTCAACTCACTTATTCACGCTTGATGATATGTACTGTGATACCTTGGGAATCATTGACATTAATGGTGATATCCCTCGCACTTGTTAACGGTATACACTAATGATCTGTAATCAAGTGGTTTCTACCATGTTCGACTCCAAAACATTGTAATCACATGGATAGATTCGTATCATTGTGGGTTCATCTTGAAGACCCTAGGGAAGTTATTTTCTACCCAGGTTGCGATGGATATTGTTTGAGACGCACATATCCACTTTTGTATTGGTCGTGGCTGTGTTTTCAGTTTAGAGTTACACGGATCCACTTTTGTATTGGTCGTGGTTGTGTTATCATCTCATCATGGATCTACGATTGTGTCTAGTAGCCATGATTGTGTTCAGTCAGTCTTTACTATCATGGATCTGCAATGTATTGGTCGGCAGCCATGTTTTTTGTTTTATGAGACTTGTGGATCTCAGGTCATTTCTGCAGCAACTCCTTCCAACCAGCAAGTCCTTGCCATTTTTTCTTACTACAAAGCATTTCACTTGTCTCATTCCGTCAGCTTCATGCTTTGGGGGGAATTCTGTTACACCAAAATGCCGTCACCCTTGTGCAAGTTTCGCAAGTGTTGCAAGTGTCGTCATCCTGACCTAGTGTCGTCACCATGACCATTGCAAGTACTGTCATTATGACCAAGTGTTGTCATCATGACCGTTGTGATAATGTCGTCGTCTTGACCATTGTGTAAACTCTTTGCTATGTTACCTAAACCCATTTTAGAGTAAAAACATATCCCTGAAGTTTCCCATGACTGGAGAGCTTAAATGACCTACTTTTCAAGGTCATCGCGGTCTGCCCTTGTGCAACATGCAACGTCATAGGTTGTCCTAATGAAACCTGCGACGATGTCAGTTATTTGGATAAAAGAGTATCTTCGAGCCCATTCTCGAAGATGAGTGATGTGGAGGCCTATCCCTAGGTTCTAGGTGAGGTGGCATTTTCGTTCATAACCTTATGGAAAGATCCCTTAACCATCTCCCCCTAATCCTCAACCTACCCTATCTCTTTATCCCTATATAAACACCCACTCTCTCCATGAGAGGGGGAAATGTCTATGGTACCCTTATGCTGGTAGAACCCATATTGGTGATTGGGAAGCTTGTACCATCTTGGAAGCTTGGCTTGGACATGTTGGATGGAGGATGCAACGTTGAGGCTTTGGTTGTAGCTTCATCCTTTTCTATGTATTCCCACTTTTTATACAATTAATATAACCTCTTTCCATAAACTGTTGTCTCATTGATGATGATGTTTAGAGTTTTCTTCCTTAACTGTTAACTTAGATCAATCATATGAAATGTATGCTTTCAGTGTTTGTTCGTATCTATATGTTCAACAGGGTCTTGCAGCTTGAGATCTGACGACGCTGGAGCATTGGATCAACAAAGAGCAAAGGAATCTACAAATCTGAGGTAAGCTATCTATCTACTAGTTTGCACTTCTATTGATTTAGGAAAGTAGATCTATATTATGTACTATTTGTTCTAGACTCACATTGATCTAGGGAGATCTGGCTCGCGTCCGCTCGGGTGGATTGTTCGTTAGCACTCTCTAAGTTCAGTCTTAGCCTCTGCAGTGTTTGCATCAGTTGCATTTTTCATATCTGAGACTGCAACATTCATTAAAACTTCCAAAATCCCCCAAAATACACGAACATGTTCAACATTTTTTTCTCCTTCTGGAGTTTCCAGAGAGAAATTCTGGGTCTTATCTAAACTGTATTCTGTGACAAAAAAAAATGATTACATGGTCAAAATGCCACACAACTCATAATTAGGAAGAAACCTATGCAAAAATAATCAAACTTATCAGGTATTGAAACATGCACCTTCCAATTTGCAACTTCGTAAGCTCTTTCTTAGGTTTATAAAGGCATTTGCAAATGATTCTCCAGCTGGGATTCCACCAACCTGTAAATATTATGGGCATGTTAAAAACTTAAATGCAATCATCTCTTGAAATGCTCACATTAGTTCTTAGTCTACAATATTTCAGCATGTTGAAATTGGGCAAATAAATTGGCAAAATACCTTGTTCTCTTGAGATAAAGAAAACCCAAAGCATGCCAATGAGTATTCTGACTGTCGACCTGTTTTATTTTGTGGCTAAAGGACAAGAAGTTGATGTACACAAGAAATTAGATAGTCTAATGGCTCATCCAAACTGACTATACCATTTTGGAATTTAACACAAGCACTGAGTTTCAGAAGGAGTCCACCATCCTGCATAACTACAATAGGTGAGAACTAGGAGTAGTACACTTCAATGACTTCTTTGGCTTCCATAAACCCTTCATCAAGTATCTGTTCTTAGAAAGGGCATGGTATATCTCTAGCAAGGGCATCTCAGCTACTCCATGATTGCTTTAATTTATTCAAAAAGCTGTGGCATCATGCCAATTTTATCAAGCAAATAAAAAACAGTAAAAAAGTTAACTAGGCACCTCTTGGGGTATGCAAAATCGAAGGAAATGAAGCCATAATAGATCAAAGACTGCCCCTACAGCTTCAGGATCAACTAGTGCAAGCTTCACAAGACCTTTGTATATAGCCTCCTTGACTCGTGCTTGTTGAAGGAAGCTATACAAGTAATTAAAATCTATGTGTCATAACCTAGAAAGAAATATCATGGATCACGTTGTTTACATACCTATTGTGAAAGACACCTTCACAATAACCCTTTGAGCTCTTGAAATAGATTCAACCCTACAGGACCAGGGATTTTTGTTTGTTGACTACAACTAGCTTGATTGAAGATGGAAAAGTTTCTAAATTTTTGCTGGGAAACTGCTTTTCTGATATAATTAAATCTATTATGTCTCTAGTTGAAGCCATGCATGCAGCTTCTTCCCTTCCAAACATTGCCTTTCGTAGAACCAAAATAGTGTAATTCTGTGAATGTGAAAGTTGTCAATGCTGGCTATTTTTATTAGATTTTTTCTTTTGAAATGAGTGTTATTTTAAAATTGGGATAATCACCTGAAGGTCACGGCTCATCTGAAAAGGTGGGCATATAGCTTTGATAAGAGAGGAAGCATATAAGGAACTCAAAAAGGTGAAATATTCTAAGCACTCCTTGAAGCGAGCAACGTGCTCCAGTAGCAGATGTGGATATTGCTGGACTAGTTGATCAAGTAACCTGTAAAAAAAATTAGATATTTGTACATAATAATACAAAACAGTCATGAAGCTGTGCTCATATGAGATCACCTGATGACTGGTGAGCTTTGTTGAGGATTCAGAGAAATTATGCGAAATTTACTCTGCTCAATAATCTGCAAATTACAATAATTGCATAAATCAAAGAATTGCAAATAGACTTTCCCAATCAAGAGACCCAAAACAAAATTTAAATTATAAGAATTTTCCATAGTAAGAAAAAATACAGTTAGCACAAACCTCATTCCATGCCATCTCATGAACTTCGAATGTTGTCTGCAGTACTTGGATACCTAGCTCCTTGCTCCCTACCAATCCTTCAAAACTGACGAAGTCTTCTACAAAAGACATCTTGCCGGCTTCAAAAGATTCAAGGAAAGCAAAACCAATCCTGACTACACTTGGTATAATATGGTCTCGTCTAAGGACCAAAATTGCTATATTGAACCCGAGTTTCAAATGCCGAGAAAGGGCATCAAATGGAAGTGCAGAAAGTAAGAGAACATGAAATTCGACTATGAAACCAAACAACTACACTTTACATAATTCATAATCTTGCTTGCTATAAAAGTGATATGCATATTTGCACAGTACTTCAGCTGTGGCTGCTGCATCTACTTGTCGACTTTGGACAAGATTTATGGAAACGGTATATAAATTCTTTTTGAAAAGCATGTCCAGTTTACTTTCCATGTCTTTCTCTCCTATGCATAAAACTTCATGGTCACTTGTTAAGAGGATGATATTACCCCACTCACAAAGCATGTGTGTAACTTATCCAACCGTTAAGTTGTAGGCAATCAAACGGTTTTTCAGATTATAAATATACAACACATTCCTACTTGTCCTTTGATATGCAATAACAGACAACAGGTATCCTCGAAACCATCCAAGAAAGAGATCTTCTCCTTCAAATTCCCAGCAAGGGCCTCGCCCATCAACTTCATAAAAATATGTAGCCTCAGTCCGCCCAATAACCAATTCCTGATAGACAACACAAAATTCCATGCTATTAAAAGAGATTTCTATCCTAAGGAAACAATAATGTTTAGATATACAATGCGTGGTTTTACAGTTTACCTTCTATTAACAGAAACTTGACAATATCAAATCACATATTTCAGGAAAAAACTACGTAAACTAATTACTTGGTTATCACTCATGCTAACACTATTACTTCCACATCCTATCTAATCCAAGACGTGCCTCCTAGGTGGCTGGTGATGCATATATAAAAAATGCTCACTGAAGTTGTCATTACAACAAAAAGCCGAAGAGCTGGGACCTCAACTCGGAATCCTAGTCCTGTTACAGGAGATCGACTACCATTTGAAGATTCATCGACTTGTAGCTTTGTGCATACAATACGTTCACGAGAAACATATCCTCTTATACAATAAATATAACTGGTCTCTAGTCCTATAGATATCATTAATATTGGAGGTGCCTCTTCAAACACTAGAAATGATGTAATCTGCAAAAGATGAATATAACACATCAAAGCTATGCCCGAATATTTGCAAACTATAGGCAAGCTTCCATCACATTAACTGTATTTGTTTTTCAATGTAACATACATTCCAAATTCACAAAGAGAAGCTGCCATTTGAAAACAAATTTGTTCCATTAAGACTTCAACTAAATGTAAAAACAAAGACAAGAAAACAAAATCCAAGTAATTTAAACAGAATATTTGACATTTCAACTTGACATGAATGATACCTCTGCTTCAGGAAATTGGTTGGTAAAAATTCACAAGATTTGGATGCATGTAGGGCCTGTGGTACTTGATCCCTCTAATTGCATTTTTTCCAGGTCAAAGACCTTGAGACACATTCCTGAAAGTTGAGGTGGTGTTGTTTCATCTTCTCCTATAGTTACCAATATATTCCGTTGCTGCATAATCCAAAAAACATATATGTGAATAACCTATATGTGGATTTTGATGTGGAAATAGTTAACACTTGTTCTTTAGGACTAATTCCCACTACATCCATTTCCCTTCTTGTTGCAAGATACTCTTCAGCAAGGAGATAATGAAATGTTCTTGGATCTCCCAACTTGTATTTTTCAATCTCCTAAAAGGACCAAGAAAAGAATCACAAATCTGATTGTTAGCAATAGCATACTATTCTTTGAAATCAGTCATAAATAGAAACAAAACTTGATGTGAACATAAACATGTCCATTCAATCAATCATAAATAGAAACAAAACTTGATGTTAAAATAAACATGTCCATTCAATTTGAACATTAAATGCATGCATATAGAAACAATGATAATGCTTGCGAGCATCTAATGATGGTACATGCATGGATATAGAAATAGAAAGTTTAAAGAGAAAGGAAATGTCATGAGACTTTCAAGGGCATGCCATTGTTATCTTCATTACTATTCCAACAACAAACTCATCACTTAGGGACAGGGATAGAGGTATTTGAAGTAGGAAAATCAGAAACGGAGCTAAACAGTTGTTGCCTCAAAAACGCAATCACACTCTGATATATGTGGCAGTAGAACAACAAAGCAGTGATGTATTTTCATATCTACCACAGAAACATTATGACAGGGGTAATCAAAAGGGATTTTCCATTCTCTGCTTGATTGAAAGGGGTAAACTGAAGACATGGACTAATATGGAAACAATGAGTTTTAGATAGACTATTGACATAGCCATAAATATATGTAGAGTATCAAGAACACCCGCAAGAAATTTACTATAATAGCAATACATGAAGAGCACTCCCTTGATTTGGAGGTAGGTCTAGATCTAAAGAAGGCAAAATATACATCAATATGCTAAGTTTGGATTCCAATATAAAGGACATGTTAAGGTCAAAGGTTACAACAATATAATGGGGTCTATTCTAAGCATTTTCCAGTGTTTGAGGGGGGCACTAAACAAAGTGCTTTGGAATCCTTAGGCATGTCTATTTGTGTGTAAGAATCCACAACAACAGTGGCAAAAGTTGAGGACTGAGTGAGCAAAACAATGAGTAGAGGCATATTTCAAGCCGACCTGTGCATATTAGACTTAGGGCCAACCTACACATGTGAAGCTTGGAGCTGACCAATGTTAAAAGGAATCTATTTCAAGCAGTAACATGGTGAACACTCTTTTCTCTAGTGTATATGGTTTTGTTTTGGTGAATAACTCCATGTCTCTATGTATTTTTATACATTTTTCCATTAGGTAGGTGTGTTTTTTTGTGTCTGACCTTTAGTGTGAGATGCCCTCCAATAGAGAGCCACTTGGTGCACCGATTCGTAATTTTTTTCTCCACTTTTTGTTATAACTATACCCAATCTCTAAATCCATCGTCATTGGTTTTTAAGGTGAATCCCAAGGGACTTCGATCAACTATTAACAATCACTTGAAAAGGAAAAACCTTGGTGATATCAGAAATCTGTCTCATTCAAGCCATAATAACCAGCTCTCAAGTAGCTCTCTTAAGAACTTAGGAACATTCCACAAATGTTCATAATCTCTAGCTTTTTTCTCATAAAGTCACCAATCCACATAATAAACTTGCAATAAGAAATTTTGTTTTTCTTTACACCTAATTGAGATGTGTGCAAATTCACAAGTTCACTGAATTATGCAAACAAGCCCAAATGATTGTTTGGAATGTCAAATCCGTCATGCACTATGACAAGGGAATCTCAATCAACCAAATGACTAGCAAGCCAATCAAATGTCAAAACTTAGGGTTCACCGATGTTCAAATCATACTAGAGTATGTTCTGACCAATCATTTTCCTAAAAAACTTCACCTTGATTGCCAAATTTCCATAGCTCCACTTCTAGGCAAGGCATATCCCACCTAAACCTAAAGAAAGTCTCACAAGTGTTAACACCCAAAAAGTGCTCACTACCTCATCTACCCCATTAAATGACTCATTTGTCCATATTTCCTACCATATCTACCATCAAAAGCCTCCAAAAGGCCTAAAAAGCCTCCAAAAGGCCACAAAACCATCAAAAAAGCCTCCAAAAGGCTAAAAAACCCCTTTTCCCCCAAAAAAATCCAAAATTCCTTCAAAATAGCAAAAACCCTCTAAAAAAAAAAAAAAAAAGAGGAAAAAGAGGAAAAAGGAGGAAAAAACCCTATACAGCTGACCTAAACCATATGGTTCTCAAAACCATGGGCCAGCACTCCACCACAAAAAACCTATAAATAGGTGATGGAGACCCCTCATTTCATATCCATAATCAAATACACCCTTACTCTACCAAAATCACTCTTGAAACCCTAGCTCACCCTTGAGCTACTTTCACCATTAAGTGCCCCTTTTGGCCCATTTCCACCCTTTGGAAAAAGAGAAGGAGCAAAGTTGGAGTTTGGAGCAACCCTCTTGGATCATTGCAAGGACTTCACCAACCTTCACATTGAAGGTATAATCTTTAATACAAAAACCATTTATATTCCATGTTGTGTTATGTTTCTTAATGCTCATGCTAGTTTAGAATTTATATTGTTTTACCATTTTAATTTACTGTTTATTGAACTACTACTAGGGAGTCCCTTCTCCTTAGTAGGTGCTCATTTGCACAAGCTAGGGTGAAAACCCTAGCTACAGTTTTGGCGACTCCCCTTGGTTTGAATTTCTAGTTATAGTTTTAAATATTTTCTTGTTTTTTCCTTTTGGCTGCCGTAAACCGCATTTTTTACTTCCACAGTTGCATTCCGACCACGTCTTTCAGGAATTTACCTGCGATCCGACCGCGGCTCTCAGACTGTTTCCGGCGACCTGCCGGCGGATTCAAGTTTGTTACCTGCGATCTGACCGTGGCTAATTAGCTTGTTTGTTGCGATCCGACTGTGGCTGTTAACTATTTCCCTGCGTCCCGCCTGCGGCTTTCAACCAGTTTTCTGCAACCCACCGGCATCTGTCGGCCTTTTTTTCGCGTCCCGACTGCGGCTTTCAGCCATTTTGTTGCAACCCAACTGCGTATGTCTGCCTTTTTCCCGCGTCCCGCCTGCGGCTTTCAGCCTCTTTCCTGCAACCCGCCTGCAGCTCTGCACCTGTTTCCTGCGGTCCGACTGCATCTTTCAGCCAAAATTCCGCAACCTGTCCGTGACTGTCGAGCTGTTTCCAGCGGTCCGACCGCCCAGAATTGCCATAGACCCACGATCTACCTTCTACACTTTTTTCCTGTTTTGAACCCAGCACTTTGCTGCATTATTTTCTGCACCTGCACAGCCATCTGTCCTACCTGCAGCCATACTTCCCTACAGCCTTTTCTGCAGTTTTATTTCTGTTCCATTTACAGAATAGTTTTTTAAAAATTTCAGCATTTTAACTAGAAAAAGAAAATTTTGCATTTCTAAGTTCAAATTCTGTATTGTTAGTTAGAAAGTTGCCCACCCTAGTAGCACTTTTACTTGGGTTCATCATCATCTCACACGCACACACTCTATCACCTAATTCAAGTGAGCCTTAAAAAACTACTTAATACAACCAATATTCTAACCCCACTTGGGGAACACATAAGAATTTTTGTAGTTAGGTAGGATCAGGGGGATAGGCATCCAAATAACACCCCTCGGTTGCTTACACTTGAGACATAATTGTTGTCCATTAGGGAACCAAAATCCCCTAGTATTTTTTGGCACGGTCACAACCAGTTTATCAGAGGGCCTCTCCCCTAGGAGAGTTGAAGTCACCAGACTGGTTCCGGAGGCCTGAGTGGAATACCGCAATCCATTCAGTAACCGAAGGCTACCTTTCGTAGTTCTCGGGGTATCCCTGTATGGGGATACTGCGGTGATAGAACCAAACGGCAGATTCATCTTTTCTGGATGTGTCATGAACGGGGTATCTTAGTTGCCTTTCTTCTAGGATTGACTACCCAGTGTCCCTCCCGGTAGGGGGATATCTTTAGCCACTTGGCTCTACTATCCATATTGTCTGACTTGGATTTCATCACCTTGTAGAGGATATGTCTAGTTGAGTCAGAATACGATTTAGTTAGGTGTTTGCATGCTCCCTTACCTCCTTTTGGTCTAGCGAGTCCACTATTTTCATTTTTAGGGAAACCTGCTGCTTGTTGGTATTCTGACCATTTCTGTTGATACTCCACTTATTGTAGCACAGCTATTATAGTGGGTGTTTTGAGTTGGTTGTTGGCCTGAGTGCCATATTTTTTGAGCTCTCCTTCTGCACACTCGGTTGCATTAGGGTTTTTGAGTTGTTTTTCACTCAACACAACCCCCAGATATTTGACACCATTTGTCACCATTGAGTCCCCGAGACATTCTCGGTGCCTCCGGGGCAAGCCCTCGCAGCACGGTTCACTTGACACCACCCGTCATAGACATAGATCTTCATCACTTGATACCACTCATCATAGATCTCGAGCTGTGTCACTTGATTCCACTCATCAACGACATAGAACTCTGTCACCTGAGCTAGACACCCCTTATTTTACCTCTGATTCAGAGGCAGAGTCCGAGAACCCCATTTACACTGCACCAACCAGCCCCATGGCTAGCGTGACTTCCACCCATTTCTTTGTAGGGACCATTGGTGGCGCATCCACCACCACACCAGCTACCACACCAGCTTTGGGTATGCCCTCGATGGGGCCCACATCTACCGTTCCAATCACTGCACCCATTCCAGTAGCTGGAATACCTATTCCCACTCCATCAGTGACTCACACTACCCTTGGCGGTGCAGGACCGTCCCATACCACTTTCATCCCTACATTTGGGGGAAACCTCCCAAACCCTTCCCCTACACTTGGGGGCATTGGCCCCACCATGGTCCAACCCACTAGTATGTCACATCCTTCTACTAGTTTTCCATTCATGGCTAGCCTCAACCTTCCTGACCTAGCTAGACTGACTAACGATCCCATCAGACACGACCCTGCGTGGCCTCACATGCCCACCAAACTCCCCTCTAACATCCCTAAGTTTGAGGGCAAGGCAGGTGAGGACCCCCAGAACCATATTATGTCCTTCCATCTATGGTGTTCCTCCAACTCCATAGTGGACGACTCTGTCCGCCTCCGTCTGTTACAACGCACCTTCACTGGCTCTGCAGCTAAGTAGTACATCGAGTAGCCCCATGGGACCCATGCCACCTTTAATTCCCTCGCCTCGACTTTCCTGCAGTTCTTTCAGTTACCTGTCCGCTATGACACGGGAATTGAGATCCTACTGTCTTGCAGACAGAACACGGCTACCCACATCACTAACCACATTCATGAGTGGCGTCGACGCCGCAGCCTCTGCAAAATCAAGTTAGACGACTGTATCTTCTTAGATTGGTTCCTAAAATCCCTCCTTCCTGTCATTGCCAAGGATGTGGCATCCGAACGACCCCAGTCCGAAGAAGAGGCCATCCTCAAAGCCCAACAATTTGACCTCATTTATGCCTAGTCTGGTTATCTCCATACCATCATACTTGATGCCCCCCGCGGTGATTCCTCCCAACACGATGGACCGGGGGCATCCCATGCCACAGACGGCATGATTGGCCGTATTGCCTCGCATCCCCAACCCTTTTCCATAGCACGTCCTAGCCATGGCCCCGACCTTTCGCGGGCTACCTCACAGTCCGGAGCAACCAATTCGTATGCTCCCATGGCACATCACCACCATTCCCATGGACCCTCATGTCCACCTCAGTGCTTTGGGAATGCATCCCCCGCTTATGCTCCCCCAGTCGCACCTCAGCCATATTACCATCCACAGGCTGCACCAACTCCTGCGTCTTCTCAAGTCCAACCTGCTTATTACCCGCCATAGGCAGCCCCTGCGGCAAACCCAGAACCCGCTCCGCAGACATATCAGCAACCCCCACAAGGTTCAGCACCTGCGTAGCCTCCACCTACTTATTATCCACCGCAGCCTGCTCCCGCACCTGCACAACCCCAGAACCCACCTGCTGCCCAAGGGCAAGTTTACGCCCAACAGAATCCGTAGCAGAACCAAAACAACCAGCGCCAATAGGGCCAGCAAAACCATGGAAAAGGCCGTAACCATGGGAACAACCCTCCTCCAGACCAAGGTGGTCAACCTCCCAATCCCCCAGACAACAATAATGCGGCCCCTGCCAACCAGAACCCTGATCGACCGCCCAAGCAGGCCAAAAACCCTAATTTGCGAACAAACCATCCTTGTTCTATTTGCGGGGTCTATGGCCACTACACACATGCTTGCCCACATTTGGAGCGAGCTTGACAACTCTGGGTTGATGATGCCCATCGCCAAGGGCATGCGGCTCCTCAGGCGCCGCCCAACCCCCCACCACCTCAGCATCAACCTTTGGTGCTGCAAAACCCCCTACCAACCCAAGGCGTAGTGAACACTCAGCCGTTGGCTCCCCCTCAATCCAACGTGCCACCACAACAACAGATCACTTATGCCGCTCCTGATCAACCCATGTTCGACTCAGGTACCCACCACTTGTTGATGATGTCGTCCGCTGATGTCAACCTCCAAACCCATCGGAACCAATATGGCTCCACCCTTGATGCCCCTCTCGTCGACAAAAACACTAATGCTCATCCCACTGATCAGACGTTATGTATACCTCCGTCTCCACTAGATGGTGCTGCCAAGGCACCTCGCTTCCCACTTCGTCGAATCAATAATAATCCCAATGCTCGCGCTGCATCAAATTACAACATTGTAGATGACTTAGCCCAGTCTCCCGCAACCATGTCTGCGTTGGAAGTCTTGAAAAACTGTCCTTCACAGCGCAAGACTTTGCTCTCCGCCATCGGTGCTATTGACCCCAATGATTCACAACTGATGGCATTCGATTTGGAACAATCCGAACCACGCCTGCCTTCCACTTTAGCGTTCCAAGTTTCTATTTCCGTTCGGAATCTTGTCATCCATCGGTGCATTATCGATGAAGGTGCCTCTACATGCGTTATGTCCACATTTGTTTGGCAGAAGTTGGGATCACCTACTCTCCAGCAGTCCACCATTGCGTTGCGAGCCTACGACAGCCGTTCGGCTCAACCCCAAGGTCTATTAGCTAATGCCCCCGTCCAGTTGGCTGGTAAAACCATGCTCATTGACATAGAGGTCATCAATGCCCAACTTGATTATAACCTCTTACTTGGTCGTAGCTACATGTATGCCATGCGAGCGGTTGCCTCTTCCTTTTTTTGTACCATGATGTTCCCCCGTGACAGACGCGTGGTCAAAGTCGACCAACTCACCTACTACGATCCCAATGCCCCCGCTGCACCCGAGAATGTTCTCCCCATGGTTGAACAACCCGTCAGTGGTGTAACCACCTCGTTTGTTTCCTCTGTGGGACCCGGAGTTTACTCAGACGCGCCGATGACCTCAACATTCCAATCCATTCCTCCCTCATCACCCGCGACCGAGGTATTTGACCTATGTACCCTGTCCCACAATACACAAACACCCAACAATCAACCGCCCTTGTTACCTAAACCACCATTGGTCCCTAGTCACATTGGTGTTACACCCACCCACACAATCCCCTTCCTATTTCCTCCCTCGGGCGTAGTAAGCGCCCCAGTTATGGATACCCTTAGTCTCCTAGGGTTAACCTTGGGATTACCCGTGTGGTATATTTCGCCTCCCGTTCCCTCGCCAACACCAAATGTCGTCCTGCAACCGGTGCAACCCATTGTCACTACTACTCAACCACCTCCCGGTGTCACTACCCCTTCTTCCTCTACGAATCCCCCTCCTCTTATCAAGCCCACTGGGGGCAGAGGCCCGCAACCATACACTGCGGTACCCCCTCCCAAAGCAGTTAAACCTCCCCCCGTGTTTCGTGATCCTCCTAAATGCTCGTTGTGTGATGAGTTAGGCCATCCAACTCATTAATGTCCACAATTACCTGCATTACAGGAACACATGCAAATGCTTGACGATGAACCCAACATCCCGGTTGTCGAACTCGACCCAACCCCCAAGCCTCGTGATAAATCATTGCGTACCAACCACCCTTGTGTGATATGCGGTATTTACGGCCATTACTCACATCACTGTCCTGATCTCCCAAATTACAGAGCAGCTCTCTGTGAGATGAATAATTTGGACCTTGAGACGGCACCCCCCACAATTGAGGAGATCCACCCCCCAGTATCACCCTCATCTGGAGAGATTAACACCATTTATATGATCTCTTCGACTACCACTCCCTCGTAAACCGATTTGACAACTCAAAGTTTCCGCATTGATGAGGAGATTCTAGAGGCTCTCACTGCCCCGGATTATCCCTGGGATGACATGCACCATCGTTCCTATTTCCTCCCAAGAAAATCCTCCTCTACCACAGCTACCCAATTTGTAGTTAAATCCAAAGATTTCCTTCCCGCCAAGGTCGACTGGTTTAAGGATCCCATTCCCACTCCTGATGCCTTTGAGAAAGTTAACATGGCCAACATCTCACCCGTCATCCACATTGATATCGCTGCCCCAGGAGGTGCCCCTAAACTCATCACTTTAGGAGCCTCCTGCAGTGAGCATGAGATTGAGGAATACAAAAAACTCTTCCAAGAGTTCCGTGATGTCTTTGCCTAGTCCTACACCGAAATGCCTGGTCTTGACCCCACTATCATAGAGCACCGCATTGACACCTCTGAGCTTGGGGGCATAATCGATTACCTCGACCCTGGGATAGGGGGCATGATCAATCATTTTGACCCTACCCCATCACATCTATCTCAACATGTCAATGAACCCATCGTTCAAACCAACACATATGTGATCCATAATCACAAACCCCATGCACATAGCATGGGGGCAGGTCATTAACCCTTCTCACTTTTTCACATGTGTGATGTCAACCATTTTTGAGGTCACATGTCACTTGTATATATGATTTGATTCGACACACCTAGTATTCTTCCCCCGCAGGTCATCATTTCTCCCCACCACTGCATCCTTGGCTTGGTGGGCTCACCTTTATTTGCAACCATTTTTTAACCTAGTTATTTCCTTTGACCATTCCGGAGTCCTTATGACCTCTGTTTTTCGCACCATTTGCACTACCGGATTCATATGTCCATGCCCATGATGATGCTTGAGATCATTTCTTGCTCTCACCAAAAACTTTAGGGCATTTTTTCCATGCCCCTCGTCGCCTCGGTTTGCGTGCCACATCGACCGTTATCCGTATTAGCCGTATTTTATGTCGTCGGATTCATTTTTCCATGCTCATGATGATGCTTGAGATCATTTCTCGCTCTCACCAGGACCAATATCAACATTGTGTCCCGACACCTTGTCGCCCCGGTTTGCGTGCCACATCGGCTGCTCTCCTTTTTTGGTATATTTTATATCATCGGATTCATTTTTTTGAGTCCGTGATGATGCTTGAGATCATTTCTCACTCTCACCCCCAGATTTTTGGGGTATTTTTCCAAAACACCCCCGTCACCTCGGTTTGCGTGCCACATCGGCCGTTATCCATTTTTTACACTTTTTATATTGCTGGATTCATTTTTCTGAGCTCGTGATGATGCTTGAGATCATTTCTTTCTCTCACCTGGTACAGTTTCAACATTGTGTCCCGACACCTTGCTGCCTCGATTTGCGTGCCACATCAGCCGCCATCGGATTGTTCCACATTTTTACATGAGCCATTCACTCCTGTCATACTGCAATTATTTCGTTATTTTGCCACCATTCATTATCCCGCAAGGAGGCCCACCAGTGTTCCCCCCTACCCTTGTTCTTGGTCATCATGAATGTTCCTTGATTAAGCACTTCCTCCTTGCCTGACCATTCCTTTTGTTCGGTATAATTTTATCCCTTTTTCGGGCCGGACAAGTCCTTTACAAAAAAGGCACTTAGGGAGTTTCTGTTAAGCTCTTTTCTAACTCCTAAAACAATGAAAAGATCGCTGAGCAATCTTGCTTCCTTTCATGCTCGTTAAAGTACCTGAAAGGGCGTCTATCTGGTATAAGTTTAACCCTTTTCCGGACCTGGTAGACTAATTATGAAAAAGGAATACTCTAGTCACACCGGCCAGAAGAGTTCTTCATTGCATCCTTTTATGCTTCTTCGGGCCTTGGAGAATAATACACGAAAAAGCAACCCCCTGGAGTCTTCTTATTGCTTTCAGACTCTCTAAAATTGAAAGCAACCATGAGCATGCACCGTCCCGGGCTCGTACAAATCCACACGACGATACCATTCCATTATTTCAGAGTCTTCTTATCGCTTTCAGACTCCTTAAAATTTAAAGCAATCACGAGCATGAACTGTCCTGGGCTCGTATAAATCCACACGATAGTACCATTTTACACACACTTCTTCCAGTTCCTTAACCCATGAAGAAGTCCCCCCGTGCCTCTTGGCACTATGATCGATCATCTCGGCAGCACCCCCAATCAGGTCACCTTTGTTCAGAGTAGTCTGTAGTCTCCTGCCTTTTTACACCAGCTTGAGTATCCCTCATCCCAGTCACCATCCTCGATCCATTACAGCTATGATCCCTTTCCCCTCAGTCAGTTTCATATGCTGCCCGATCATCCCTGCCATCATACTCTGACCAAAGGAAGTTTGAGTCCACCCACTCTACTTGCCCAGTTATCCCCCACAGTATGTCAGTCCTACCATCAGTACTCTCACACTTCGCGCTCCTGTCAAGGAAACATCATTGCCTTGATAAGTTGCAGGTCTCCCTCTGTCCATGACAGCCCCTCTATTCCAGAGGATAGACCCAGAGGTCCCTGCGCCTTGGACCCATCACCATCTGTAGTGAGTGCCTACGGACCATTTTGAGAGGAGTCATCATTACCTCTCCGAGTAGTTTCTTCTCACATGCTCAACTTCAACACCTTGATCGCATCGTTGAGAATCGCGCAGGGTTTATATCCCTTCAGTTATTGGTCGAAGACCCTGGATTTCCCCCGACTCTAGCACATTGGTGAGTCACTTCGGAATGCCCAGTCATATGTTCCCGTAGATTTCCGAGTTGCGTTGGTGATTGTATTCGGAAGCCATCCAGTTATATGCTTCCTTGAGTACCCAGTTCAGTTCCAGTTCAGTGTACCATTGAGAGTATGACTCCCCGTCACTAGGATCCAGCAGCTCATCAGTTCCTCTGGTACCCCACTCAGCAGCACTGTTGTTATTTCAGTGTATCAGTTCTTCAGCTCAGACATGGTCAGCCCAGCAGTATGTCCCAAATTTGTGTCCCCTCTGGACCCTTATGATGTACACAGTGGTTCTCTATGTATCCTACAGGTCTCCCTTTTCGGGCCTCACTGTTATTTTTATGTATCTTGATACGAGCATGGGTATGCCCGCCTCGTCCATATATTGAGATTCTTCCTCATTCATTATTTGAGGCTATGTATATGTCAGGTCCCCATATTTTGGACCCCATTGTTATTATTGTTCTATATCTTGATACGAGCATGGGAATGCCCGCCTCGTCCATATGATCAGATTATTCCTCATCCATTATTGAGGTTATGTACTTTTAGATTTTGCATTTTGTTCGGGACCGTTGTTCCGGGCTCCAGTTTGTTTCTTCTCTTCTCCACACCCCAGGAAAACCATACAAGACTTATGATGTCTATCGGCCATACGATGAGCTCATGCCCTCACACATCAGGGGGCAATCTGTTAACACCCAAAAAGTGCTCACTACCTCATCTACCCCATTAAATGACTCATTTGTCCATATTTCCTACCATATCTACCTTCAAAAGCCTCCAAAAGGCCTAAAAAGCCTCCAAAAGGCCATAAAACCATCAAAAAAGTCTCCAAAAGGCTAAAAAACCCCTTTCCCCCCCAAAATTATCCAAAATTCTTCCAAAATAGCAAAAACCCTCTAAAAAGGGAATAAAAAATAATAAAAAAATTTAAAAAAATAATAAAATAATAAAAAAAAAAGAGGAGGAAAAAGAGGAAAAAGGAGGAAAAAATCCTATACAGCTGACCTAAACTATATCGTTCCCAAAACCATGGGCTAGCACTCCACCACCAAAAACCTATAAATAGGTGATGGAGACCCCTCATTTCATATCCACAATCAAATACACCCTTACTCTGCCAAAATCACTCTTGAAACCCTAGCTCACCCTTGAGCTACTTTCACCATTGAGTGCCCTTTTTGGCCCATTTCCACCCTTTGGAGAAAGAGAAGGAGCAAAGTTGGAGTTTGGAGCAACCCTCTTGGATCATTGCAAGGACTTCACCAACCTTCACATTGGAGGTATAATCTTTAATACAAAAACCATTTATATTCCATGTTGTGTTATGTTTCTTAATGCCCATGCTAGTTTAGAATTTATATTGTTTTACCATTTTAATTTACTGTTTATTGAACTGCTACTAAGGAGTCCCTTCTCCTTAGTAGGTGCTCGTTTGCACAAGCTAGGGTGAAAACCCTAGCTACAACAAGCCCTCAAATCATTGATTGCAAACCTTTCCCAAAGCAACTTTGGTGAGACAATGCCCTAAAAACAAAAGTTTAATGTTGTTTAGCCTTCATTCCTTGCCAGGAATTGTTTTAGAGTAACTTTTAGTATTTTTATGACTGCTTACTCTGTCATAACTATGATTAGGTCTTTTTATGCTTCCTTTCATGGGGAGAAGTGACCAGAATTGAATACCAAGGCTGTTGGAAGGCAAGGCATGCCCATAATTAACCACAAGGTTACTCCAACTCTCAAAACTGCTCAAACAATGTCTAAAATGCACCCAGGTGTAGCACTACATCACACACACATCATTATCCAAAATGCCACTAGGTGTAGCACTACATCACACACACATCATCCCAAACAAACTATTCCATAAAATTCTCCAATTTGCCACTACTTTCTTGGAAGCATGCATCTTTATAATTCAACTTTCAAGTATTTGCATCTTTCTTGCAAAGAGAGCACAAAATTTGAAATAAAGCTTATGGTCCAATTGTAGAGAGAGCAACTATTTTTTATTCACCTATGTCCAATGACAAATCTAATTGCAATTCCATTTTCCTGCTCAAGCTGACTGAATCTTGCCCCTAAAAAATCCAAATTTCCAAGGTGTCAAAATTTGAAGATGAGCAAATCACAGTGCCCTCTATGAGGTCATTTGTTTATGATATGCTTAAGCATGATCCAGATTTGGCAGATGCAATTTATGAGAAGAGTAAGAATATTGGGAATTGGTATGGAGTAACTCAACTACTCAGTAGTCACAATTGTGATGCCAACGCAACAGGTGTAGTAGTTTTTGGTTGGTCTATGTGGTTACCATTGTTAGAGATGGGCCCTTAATAATATGCACATATTTTAACATTTAGGAAACAAGAATTTTGGAGTAATTGAGTCATATCAAATTAGACTTTCAATTAATGTCCTACCAATTGAAATTAATTGAATGTTAGACTTGAAAGTACTTAAGTCAACCAGATGGATTTTCATGACTACAGGTAGAGCAGTGAAAACCAGTCTATACAATCCAATGATTCAATTGCGCATTAATTTCAACCATCCTGGTCTTTTTTCAGTTATAGTTTGGGATATCATGTGTGACTCTATCACATCTACTTGGTTTTGATGCATTTATTGTCTTCTTCTTAGTTGATGGGTTGATTTGGATGTTAGAAATTCCAAATTCACCATGCAACATGAAATCCTTGGTTTCAATGAGTAATCATCTAATTGGAATTGTATTTTATTTCGAATCACTATCCTCCAGTAGAGGAATTGATGGAACAATGTGGCAAATTTCAGCTTCTCGAAAGGCTGTTAAAACATTTAAAAGCTTGGAATCATAAGGTGAGCCAAGGATCTCAACAGATATGGGAAATGCACAATACTTGATGTGATGAAGTTCTATTTGATTGATATTCATTTTGAAATTTTAACTGCATGCAATCCTGATTTGCAAGATTTGAGGATGATGGTAGGTTCTGATATTTTCTCAATGGACAAGAGTGCTAGACCTATTGGAATACTGCTTGAGTGAGAATGGACAATAAATGTGCCACATTGATGAGACAGTTAAATTGGATGATAGACAAAGACATGTTACTCTCAATACCATTCTCTACTCCTTGTTGCAAGATATTTTGTTTGATTTATTTCAAGAATTAAATTGCTTGAAGAAGCATTTTCTGTAACTAGACTTCTAGTTGTTGCAGAACTAGGCTTAATTTTTGAGACAGTAGAGAGTTTTAATAATTTTTTACCTTACTAGTTTTACAAAGTTAGAGATGACTTTTTTATGAACCTCTGTCTTGGTTGTTTTAATCATTCTACAGGCCACTTGATTCAAATCAAAGTTTTCAATGATCCAAATAGTAACTTTCACATTTTTTTGCTAAGGGCACATGCTAGTGGATTTGGGATTAATCTTACTACCGCAGATACTTGCATCATTTGTGATAGGTACTAGGTAAGGAAATTATTATTATGCAATAGTTTGCATCAACATAGGCTTTGTGCCAAAAACTGTTGTATACTTGGAGTTGATTTGGTTTTCATCAGCATAAATTTTCTGTGCGATATCGAACCTATTTTTTACTAGTTATGTTTTGAAATGTCATGGATTTTGTAGTCCCATTGCAAAATATGTGATGCTTTTTAAAATGTTTGATGTATTGATTTTGGGCATCTTTACAGAATCCACAAACAGATTTGCAAGCTATGGATCAATTCCATAGGATTGGAAAAACCAAGCCTGTACATGTTTATAGGCTTTGCACAGCTCACTCATCTGAGGTAAGATGATATCTTGGCCCGCCTTGTAGATATTTGAAACTTTCATACAATCAGTTAAAGGGAATTTGATTAATGGCTACTTGTTTGTGAAAATAGTTACATATGCTCAAAGTTTCATTTGACAAGTTGAAGTTGGAGCGTGATGTGATTGAGAAAGGACGTTTTCACTAGGAGCAGACTAAACAAAGTTTCCTGAAGATGTATCCTTTTGATTTTGACTTAGCTGCTGTGTCTTTTAGCTTTGCTAGTTTAGCTTGTCTTCACTAATTTCACTATTTTTTCTTGCAAACCTCTGGTCCTTCCCCTTTTGACTTACCCGAGCTTGATCATTTAAGTAAGATTTATGAGGTGGCAATAACGAGTGGAAGGAATTTTGCAATCTGTCCACAAAATGGGTTTTCAAATGAGACATAAAAGAGGAAGACGATAAGGCAATTCAAGCTTCCTTTTAGTTAATATCCCTAGCCAACAAAGTAGGTTTCCCAGGCAGGTTGAATAAACATAAGACATGAATATTTAGACAATGTCTTTTCTATGGCTTGCTTTCATGCCACTGCTGGGCTTATACTTGTTTATTGCTTCTTCAATTTGAAATTCAAAATCCAAGATAGGCTATACTAGGGATCAGGTTCTCATACTTCCTATCTATAAGTAGGTATCCTTTCCTCAGAACATGACTTAGAACCATCCATTTCGCAAGCATTGAACCAAAGACATATTACTCTCACCCTTCAACCCTTTCTACTACAAATTCAATTGTCATTACCATATATTAAAAATCACATTTTGGCTATTTGTGTGTCTCTCAATTGCTTGCTAGTATTGATCCTGCACCCCCCCCTCTTTGGATATGAGGCATACTAAATCAATAAATATATAAGTATAGGAAAACTACTTAATACGTAATATCCATGGAAATAATTCATTATCGATCTTAGCCTCCTACTCTTAGGACCAATCTAACCTTAAGTCATGTCTAGACCACCTGGAAAGACTTAGTTACTAGCTTTTAGGACCAACCTGGGCCCTAGGGAAGATGTCGTTAGAGGCTAAGTGATTTATCGCTCGAGGATTGTATGTTTATGCCCTATATGATTGAGGATATTAGTTGAGTAGGGTTCCTTATAATTATCAAACATCCAGGTCTATTACATAAACCGACTGCTTCTTAACAAAGTACTTATTCATCATCTGAATTCAGTTAATTGATTTTAGGTTCAGTTTAGTTGACTTTGAGTCTTTCTGAGCACTCCAGTGGTGATAATCCCTATGCTAGACCAAATGAGGTTCGAATTCTCCTGTGTGATTCAAATTCTCTCCATTGTCTTATCATTGTTAATTATACTGATAATTGAGTAGTGTGACATTATTCTGCTCTTATCTAAGTTCTGTTGCATTATTATTCTTTTGCACTTTTTTACTACATTTTCACTCTTCTTCAAATTTTTTGCTGATTCTTTATTTGTGAGGTATCCTCTACTCTTTAGATATGTTGTGACATAGAATTTTACATGGTATCTGATCACATGAGTGAATAGGTTGAGCATATTCTTTCGGTAGTGCACCAGAAGCCTCTGGATTTCCACAACAAATCCTGGTGCCATTGCATTGAATTCATTGGAGAAATCCAATGAGGTATAGCCAGGTGTGAAGGATCCAAAAAAATGTGCCTACTGTCCAAAAGTAGTCCCCATTAGTATTCTATATCCAAAAATTGAGAGATTTTGCAGGTTATTTGAATTTTTTGAGTGCAACAGCAGTTGGAACAGTTTTCCGCAATTGCAGCAGTTTTGTTGTAGTAGCAGCAGTAGATATTTTCCATTGTTTTTGCAGGTATTCTACAACAACTTCCATGAATCTAAAAGCAATTCCTCCTCTCTCTCCATTCAACTATGATGAGTGGAAACCAAATATGATGGCATATCTAAAGAGATAGGGTCCTTTTGATATGTGTATTGGTTTTATGAGAGATTTTGCTTCCTATGAAGATGATAATGATTGGGTAAATGAATGTGACAACTCCTTTGGAACAATGTGTATTTATATGTCTCCTAGTATGCGATACCTCATTTAAACTGTTGAATATCCAAGTGATCTATGGGCCTAACTGGACAAAGCATTTGGAAATAAAAATGAAGAGATTGGTGCAAATTATTTGGAGAAAAATCCCAGTGATACCTCCTTATGTGTTCTCTCTAATTATGTCTCGACCTCAATCATATCTCATGATGAAGTTGTTAAAGATGAAGAAGAAGCTGCAGATTCCACACTCATGTTCTCACTATCTTCTATTTTGAATTCTGAGCAAGATAAGCCAGTTCATACTCTAGAATTTGAAGAGGTTCTTAAATCATCTCTTTCACATGAGTCTGTTGGTGTGCAGAATGATGATCTATTGAATTTTTTGGAGGTTAAATCATAGTTTGGAGGTGATAAATTCACCCTCCTTGATCATTGCATTCTTCCTATGAACTTCTATTTGATCATTGGCACATGCTCTCAGAGTTTCTCTGAATATGGAGGACACTACCATTCGCTTGGGTTCAAGTCTCAGGAATATTTTGGTGATTTTGGTTTTGATCTCACCCCTATTGGTTCAAAGGAGATCACAAGAAACCATCTATCAATTCTTGGAGCTGATTTGAAGTCCAAGCCACCACCATCATGTCATAGTTCATTTGGTTATGATCTCACCTATGTTGGTTCAAAGGAGATATCAAATAAATATCTACATATTCTTGGATTTGATCCTACCTCAGTTGGTTTGAATCACAAGTTCCATGATGATCTTCATATTTTTGGATTTGTTCTCACCATGTTCAGTCTGAAGAGCAAGTTCAGAAAGCCTCCATATTCGATTGCATCCACTAAAGTAGAATAAAAGCACATGTTTTTGGAGCATGATCCACTTCTTCCCAAGAGGAAGATACATGCAGACATATGATCAAGCATCACACCTACTTGAGTTTGGAGCAATTAATCTTTAGGTGTGTTTCAGTCCAATTTGAGGGGGGGAGGTTTCCCATGAGGTTTTCCCCATTTCCTTGGTTCATGGACTTTTCTTTATTTTTTATCATTTATTTGATTGTCTGGGTGACCTTTGGTCTTAGTAACCAGGGCCCAGGATGAAAAAGTATGGATTAAGGGGGGGTGTTAGGATATTTCAATACTCCATCCTTGTCCTACCTAGCATTATTTATTTTTCCTAGTTGTTTATGATGTCCTTTTCCCCCTAGTGGTTTGCATATGTGATCCAGGATCCATCTACCACCTTCTGAGCCTTGCATGCATCATTTTTGGACCACTTCAGTCATTTCCCTATTTTATAGGAACCTACTGAGTGTTCTAGTGCAGTCCACTTGAGTTATCTGACTCTTGTGGGGGGTTAGAGCTCCAGATGCCACTGATTTTGGCCTCATGCGCCCTTTTCTGATTGGCATGCATGAAAGACTCACTATTGCGCCCTCCTTAGTCAGTTAACTGATTGTGACTTCAGTTAATTGAGTTTAGGTTCATTTCAGTTGACTATTTGTCTTCCCGAGCACTCCAGTGGTGATAATCCCTATGCTATACCAAGTGAGGTTCGAATTCTCCCGTGTGATTCAAATTCTCTCCATTGTATTAGCATTTTTCATTATACTGATAATTGAGTAGTGTGACATTATTAAGCTCCTATCTAAGTTTTGATGCATTATTATTCTTCTACTCTTTGTTACTGCAATTTTCACTCTTCTTCAAATTATCTGCTCATTCTTTCTTTGTGAGGTATCCTCAGCTCTTTAGATATGCTGTGACATAGAATTTCAAATACTCATGTGTCAAATGTGATTGCTTATGTGTATGGTTTTTATTTTATTTCAAGTACTATTGCAGCTCTGAATTAAAGATAAAAAATTAACAGTCTTGACACCACCTAGTTCTACTTCTGCATTCTCTAGATGACCAATAGGGAAGATATGGTACTTATTGGCCATCCACAACTGGTTTGGAGAATAAACAAGATTTAGGGAACCCATTGCTTCACATGAATTCTTAGGTAACATGTTCACATTTGAACCAAGGTCCATCATCACATTTTTTTATCATAACCATGTACTTGCGCATTCATACAAAACTCTCGGCCCGTTCACTTCCTTCGCCATTATTGCACAAAATGGATATTCCGCTTTGGGAGTGGTGCACGCATTTTGTCATCATTATCCGGAACATCAGTCAGACTGTGAAGCATGTTTCACAATTTATGAGTATCTTTCTCATTTTCAAAAATTACTTTAAGTAAGTAAAACCACAAAAAACCATAATCTTTTGTTCGATCAATACACGATCCCTTGCCCTCACCTGTGGTGTTATCTAGCCGACACTACTGATGCGATTTTGGACCCTCTCGAGCTAGTAGAGTAGGTATTCGACCAAACATGTGTAATACCCTCTGGTTTATCCCCTGGACATGTTATTATTATTTTGATGTTGTGACATTATGGCACGAGGTGCCGGGACTATGGTTTGCAGATTATTATTATTATGTTATTATTATTAACTAATAAAATAAACCAGCTAATATCGACCGATGCCACATAAAATAGCATGAGGAACCATGATGTTACGAGCAAGGGGAAGTGGGAAAGTGTGTTTCTAAGTGTTTGTGTCTATGCTGGTGGACCCTCTTGACTTATGCACCCTCTTATGTTGTGTTGCTCCTTGATTTTATTATTCCAGGATAGGTTTTATTAAAATTGGAGTCACTATCTTTCCTGGTGTGCCCCCTTGAGTGCCACTTGGTGTTTCCCCTCATGAAAGTTGTAACTCCTCCTTAGTGGTTTTCTATTATGGGAAAGTAACTCTTCTTGTGACTCTCTCTCCCCCCCAACTCGAATTTATACATGAGTGTTAACACCTAAAAAATGCTCACTAGCTCATCCCCCTAGTCACATGACTCTATTAACCATTTTTCCTACCATTCTAGTCCCTAAATAATTACCCAAAAGGAAAAAGTCAATGATATCCTCCTCAAATTAATCCAAAACTCTCAAAACATACCAAAAACCCTCAAAAGGGGTTAGATATTCCCAAAATCAAATAAAAGGGAATACAAAATTGGAGATAAATTCAAACTAGAGGAAAATGAAGGGGAAACCCTAAACCATTGACCTAAAACCACTCATTCCTAAAACCATGGGTTAAGCACTCCTCCACCTAAAAAATCCATAAATAGAGGGTGGAGGCCTCCCATTTCCTATCTACTATTCATCCTACCCTTATGCTGCCAAAATTCACCCAAAGCCCACCATTTGTGCTTGTGAACCCTTTGGCCCATCTTGAGCATTTTGGAGAAGAGTAGGACGTTGGAGCATTGGAGCACCCTTCCTCATACAACTGGCTGCAAACACTCCACAAACCTCACCTCTAAGGTAAAACCCATGTAACTCCATTTTTTACCATTTTAATGAAAGAAGAAATGTAAATCTTTTTACTGTGTTCTTGAGCTACTTATTTACTGTTTTATGTTAGAAGTAATTTCTTCTACCATGCACATGCTTAGTTGTAGTTTTGTTATTTATTGTTATTTCCATTAGATTTTTACTATTATCACTACACTGCTGCTAAGGATTCCACAATCTTGAGAAGGTGTTCATTTGCACAAGCTAGGGTGAAAACCCTAGCCACAGTTTGGCGACTCCCCTGGTTGAACCCTTGGTTCTTTGGTCTGTAGTTAGTTTTTTGCTTTGTTTTTTAGGTATTTACTCCCAGATTTGGCTCTGGTAGTCTCTGCAACCATTTTTTCAGTTTGGTCCGAGTCTTACGCGGTCATTCTTTGCACAACAAAGCGCAAGTGTTTTTTGCACAGCCGCGGCCCCAGCTGCAGCTCACCTGCTCATAGTCGCGGCCCGGCCGCAAGTCCCCCGTCCACAGCAGTGGCCCAGGCCACAGCTCACCTTCCCACAGCCGCGGCCCAGCCGCAGGTCCCTTATCCACAGTCGTGGCCCATCCGCCGCAGCTCACCTGCTCATAGTCGCGGCCTATCCGCAGCTGTCTACTCCCTTCTCGCATCCCAATCCCAAGCTCACAGCGCTTACCCTGCGGCCCTTGCCGCAACATCCCCACCACCCTCCACAGCCGCAGCCCTAGCAGCCTGCCGCCTGTCCTGGACGCATTTTGTTGCCCCCCTTTCCACGTCCCAAGCTCGAGGTCACGACCCTCACCCCACGACCCCTCCCGCCGTGCCTCCACCACCCCCCATGACCGTAACCCTAGCGGTCTACCTTGCGCCCTCGGTCATAGCCCTCCCCTCCTCTCCCGCGTCTCCACCACCATCCTCGCAGGCGCAACCCTAGCGGTCCACCTCGCACCCTCGGCCGCAGCCAGAGTCTCCTCTCCCATGGTTTCTACCGCAAAACTTGGCCGCCACCCCCGCTCCCCATAGCGCGGGACCGACCATCACAGCCACATGGCCCATGCTGCAGCTCCCAGCCCACCTCCTGAGCCTCTACCGCGGATGTCAGACTGACAACTGTGCCCCAGCAGGGCTGTCTAACCTGACAGCTACGCCCCAACCGTGCAGTCTGACCTAACAGCTGCGCCCGAGCTGCGCAGTCTGACGTGACAGCTGCACCCAATTTCTTGCCATTTTTTCCCTTTTCGGATATTTTTTCCTGCACATTGCACAACCACCTGTCCATCTTGCACCCACTGCCATCAGCTGCAGTTTTTTAATTTTTGCTTGTTGATTTATTTGGAAAAGTCTTATTGTCAACATTTACATTCCAACAAGTTACTAAGTTTTCACATAATAGATTAATTTCATCATTTTCAATTTTTAAAGCATTTCAAATTCCATCATTTACATGTTTAGCTAGGACATAACATCTTGTGCACACACTCTGTCACAATTAACTCAAGCAAGCCTTAAAATTTACCTAACTCAACCAACACATAACCCCATTTGGGGAACACAAAAGAATCTTATAGTTAGGTAGGACACTGGGGATAAGCATCCAAACAACACCCCTTTGTGACTTACACTTGAGACATAGAAGTTGTCCGTTAGGGTACCAAAATCCCCTACTATTTGTTGGTACGGTTATACACCGATTTGTTGGAAAAGGCCTTTCCCTTAGGAGGGTAAGTCGTGAGACTAGTTCTGTAAGACTACATGGAATGCCGCTCTCCACCTAGTTCTGAAGGACACCTACTCGCTGTCCTCGCTAAACTTCCATTTTTGGGGTGTACGACCAAAGGACTGACACGGTGATTGCTTTTTCTGGATGTGCCATGAACGGGGTATCCTAGTTTCCATTCTCCTAGGGCTCTTTTACCCGGGATCCCTCTTAGTAGAGGGATATCCCCCACCTACTCGGTGTTAGGATATTCTCACCATCATCTTTATGTTTGCATGCATCATGCAGACATGCAGTCATGCAGGCATGCATGCATGCATCCCAGTCATCAGTGAGGTGTCCCCCAACACCTAGTCCCTAGTTTGCTAGCCCTGGGAGCTTATTTTTGTTCAGTTCCAACCCTCCTAGTCCATGATGCGCCCTTATTTTCATCTCTTGAGACAAACTTCTCCTTCTCTCACCTACCACCAGTGACACACTCAGTTAGTTGCTTGATTTATGGATCTTTCCTTTATTTGAGGACAGATTGACTAGTTGACTGGCTGAAACACTCCGATGGACACCCAGAGAGACTAGTTTGACTATTCTGACTCCAGACAGCTCCTCATGCACCCTCCTTGGATTCTCCTTCACTCCATTAGTGCTCCATGCACCAGTTACACCTACCTACATTCAGTTAGACTCAGTTTGACACCTCGTTGACCGTTACTTGTACATTGATGACACCACTGATCTGATGATGAGGAATCCTAGTGGAGACATGCTACACCATGCAGGATATTCAAATGACCTCCTTGGTTAATTCGAATTATGCATTCATTGTTACTCTGTATTGTATTGTATTCATCTTCTAAGTTCAATAGAGCACTGTTGCAAGTCTTTTGCACAGTTTTCACATATTATTCTTTATGCATCTCTAGTAATTGTTTCTCTTGTTCCATAGATCTGCTGTGTTGAATTTCATATGGTATCAGAGCCATGGCAGGGACAAGAATACTTTTCTGCAGGGATTATTCATGAATATTGAGCAAGTTTGCTCACATTGCAGCAATTTTATGCACTGCATGCATATTCTGCATTGGTAGCCATTTTTTCCAATTCTGCACTCGAAGACGAGAGTTTCCACATAATTCCTGGATATTGATCATTGGATCTTCAATCTTGCTTGATATCCTATGTCGGGTGTGATGCAACATGAAAAGTGCAGGTTGTTGACCTAAATGGTTCTTGTTTGTTTGTGATTTGCAGGTCTCTTACTTCCTCCATTTGCATTCGCTATTGCAGAGATGGACACTTCTTCACAAATTCTTCTTACTCCATTCAACTATGATTAATGGAAACCAAAGATGATTGCATTTCTAAAGAGACAATGTATTTTTGATATGTGTATTGGTATTACAAGATATTTTTCTTCCGATGAAGAGGAGAATGATTGGCTAAATGATTGTGACAGAGCTTTTGGAACAATGTGTCTTGCTATGTCTCCTTGTATGCGCTACCTCAGTCAAACTGCTGAAAATCCAAGTGATCTATGGGCCCAACTGGACAATGAATTTGGAAAGTAGGAAGGAGAGTATTATGCTAGCCTTTTGGAAAACAAGCCCAGTGATACCTCCTTATTTGCTCTCTCTGATTATGTATCGACCTCAACCATATCTCAAGATGAAGAAGAAGCTAGAGATTCAAAACTCACGTTCTCAATGTCTTCTATTTTGAATTTTGAGCAAGATAATCCAGCTCATACTCTAGAATCTGAAGAGGTTCTTGAATCCTCTCTTTCACATGAGTTTTCTGGTGTGCAGAATGATGATTTACTTGATGTTTTGGAGGTCAAATCATATTTTGGAGGTGATGCATTCGCTCTCCTTGATCACATGCTTCCTACATACTTTTGTTCGATTATTAGCACATGTTCTCAGAGTTTTATTGAAGATGAAGGACACTACCATTCGCTTGAGTTCAAGTCTCAGGCACCTTTTGATGATTTTGGTTTTGATCTCACCCCTGTTGGTTCAAAGGAGATCACAAGAAACCATCCATCAATCCTTGGAGCTGATTTAACTTCCATTGATCAGAAGTTCAAGTTTCAAGAGCTATTTGATCTGATTGGAGCTGATCCTACCTCATTTGGTTCGAATCACAGGTTCCATGATCATATTCATATTTGCAGATTTGTTCTCACCATGATTGGTCTGAAGAGCAAGTTCATAAAGTCTCCATATTCGCTTGCATCCACTGATGGAGAATATAAGCACATGTTTTTGGAGCATGATCCATTTCCTCCCAAGAGTAAGATACCTCCAGACATATCTACTTAAGTTTGGAGCAATTAAATCTTTGGTGTGTTACAGTCCATTTTGAGGGGGGGGTTTTCCCATGAGGTTTTCTCCATTTCCTTGGTTCATGGACTGTTCTTTATTTGGATTATTTTCTATATTGGGGTGACCTTTGGTCTCAGTTACCAGGGCCCTATCTTTTATTTTTTACCTCATAATATAGCTTGTGGGGGGGTGTTAGGATATTCTCACCATCATCTTTATGTTTGCATGCATCATGCAGGCATGCATTTGCATGCATCCCAATCATCAGTGAGGTGTCCCCCAACACCTAGTCCCTAGTTTGATAGTCCCAAGAGCTTATTTATGTTTAGTTCCATCCCTCCTAGTCCATGATGCGCCCTTTTTTTCATCTCTTGAGACAAACTGCACCCTCTCTCACCTACCACCAGTGACACACTCAGTTAGTTGTTTGATTTATGGATCTTTCCTTGATTTGAGGACAGATTGACTAGTTAACTGACTGAAACACTCCGATAAACACCCAGAGAGACTAGTTTGACTATTCTGACTCCAGAAATCTCCTCATGCACCCTCCTTGGATTCTCCTTCACCCCATTAGTGCTCCATGCGCCAGTTACACCTACCTATATTCAGTTAGACTCAGTTTGACACTTGGTTGATCGTTACTTATGCATTGATGACACCATTGATATGATGATGAGGACTCCTAGTGGATACATGCTACACCATGCAGGCTATTCGAATGACCTCCTTGGTTAATTCAAATTATTCAGTCATTGTTACTGTGTATTGTATTGTATTCATCTTCTGAGTTCAATAGAGCACTACTGCAAGTCTTTTGCACAGTTTTCACATATTATTCTGTATGCATCTCTAGTAATTGTTTCTCTTGTTACATAGATCTACTGTGTTGAATTTCATACTCGGTTCTCCATTTCGTATCGTCTGACTGCGGATTTCATCACCCTGCAAAGGATACGATTTGCGTGAGCTTCCAGATCATTTAGTTAGGTGTTTGCATGCTCCCTTACCTACCGTGGATTAGCGAGTATACCATTTTTTATTTTTTAGGAGCCTTTTCTTGTTGGTATTTTGACCACTTTTCTTTTCGCTTTGCTTGCTATAGCATAGCTGTTACAGTAAGCATTTTATGCTTGTTGTTGGCCTGAGTGCCATCTTTTGTTCACGCTCTCCTTTTGCACACATGGTTGCATCAGTATTTTTGATTTTTTCACTCACCACAACCCACCCGTTCTATTTTCATTGTCACCAATAAGTCTCCGAGACAGTATTGGCACCTACGGGGCCAGTCCCCACAGCACAGTTCACTTGGAACCACTCACCACAAGCGTAGAGCCCTGTCACCAGATCTCGATGCCCCTTACTTCACATCTGATTCTGAATCAGAGAACCCCATATACACAGCTCCGTCTATCCCCATGGATGGCGCGATTCCCAACCGTTTCTTTGGCAGGATGGTTGGTGGTGGATCCACCACTAATATAGCTACAACGTCCATTTCTATCCCTGCCATACCATCTTTATGACCTACTCCCAACATCCCTTCCGTTACGACCATCCCTACGATGAGTGGACCCGCTCCAACTACAGCCCCATTGATGACCCATGTCACACTCGGGGGTATAGGCCCCCTACACGATGCCTCCACCTCTGACTAGGGGACCCACAGCCCCCATCATGACTCACACCTTTTCCCCACACATTGGGGGCAGTGGCCCCACCACCACAGCTACCACTAGCACATACGCCCCTCTGTTCACGTCACATGCTTCTTCCAGTTTTCCATTCATGGCTAGTATCAACCTCCATGACCTAGCTAGATTGACTAACGACCCATTTCGACATGATCCCACATGGCCTCCCATTCCCACCAAACTCTCGTCAGACATACCTAAGTTCGAAGGAAAGGGAGGTGAGGACCCCCAAAACCATATCATGTCCTTCCAGATATGGTGTTCCTCTAACTCCATAGTGGACGACTGTATTTTCTTATGATTATTACAATGAACCTTCACCAGCGCTGCAGCCAAGTGGCACATCGACCAGCCACATGGGACCCATTTCACATTCACGTCTCTCGCTTCAACCTTTCTGCAGTTTTTCCAATTACCATTTCATTACGACGTTGGTGTCTAGATCCTCCTATCTTGAAGGTAGAACACAACCACCCATATCACGGACCATATCCATGAATGGCGCAAACGACGCAGTTTGTGTAAGATCAAATTGGGTGACCGAATTTTCTTAGATTGGTTCGTCAAGTATATGATACTACTAATTTCCAAGGATGTGGCATCTGAATGGCCCCAATCGGAGGAAGAAGCCATCCTGAAAGCACAATAGTTAGACCTGATCTATGCCCAATCTGACTACCTATACTCCATCTTACCAGATGCTCCCCGCGGTGACTCCTCTTGGTACGACACACTAGGGGAATCCCATGCTGCCGAAGGAATCATCGGACACATGGAATCCCACAACCAACCCTATACCACTATTCTTCCCACCAATGGCCCCGAACTTTCGCGAGCCACAACCCATTTTGGAGAAACAACATCATACGCTCCCATGGCTCACGCCCCCCATATCCATGGACCATCATGTCCACCACAATGTTATGGTCATACACCACCAACCTACAACCCTCCTACGGTACCCAGTGCCTATTACCATCAATATACAACTCCTGCACCCCAAGCTCCCCCTGCTTATTACCCCCCACAAGCAACACCTGCACAACAACAGGAACCTCCGACTTACTATCCACAGCAGGCAGCACCAACTCCCATGCAACCCAAAGCCCCTCCCTCTTACCACCCTCACCAGAAATCCCCAACACCTACCCAACCCCAGAATCGCCCTAATCCCCAAGGGCAAGTTTACGCCCAACAAAACCAGCAACAAAACCAGCCGGCTCAATGAAACCAAGAAGGCTAGCAGAATCGGGTACGAGGATGTAACCGCAGTAATAACCAACTGCAAGATCAGGGTGGCCAAAAAACCAACCCCCTAATAATAATAATGCTTCCCAGCCAACCAGAACCCTGACAAACCACTTCGTCAGGGGAAGAACCCCATTCTATGAACCAATCACCCATGATCTATATGCGGGGTGTTCAAACACTACACACACACCTGTCCCCATTTGGAGCATGCTCACCAACTTTGGACCGACAATGCCCAACGACAAGGTCATGCAGCCCCACAAGCACAACATAACCCCCCGCCACCCCATAACCAACCCATGGTATTACAGAACCCCTTGCCCACGCAAGGAGTCCTAAACACCCAACCATTGATTCCTCCTCCAGGAACCACGACACAACAACAACAAATCATGTATGCTGCACCCGCCAATCAACCTATGGATTTAGGCACCCATCACATGCTTATGATGTCATCGACCGACATCAACCTCCAAACACGCCGAAATCAATACGGACCCACTCCTGAAGCTATTCCGGCCGAAAGGGTTGCTAACACTCTCCCACCGATCAGTCGCTATGCATACCCCCCAACGGACTACCAGGCGATGGGGCCCCCAAAGATCCCCGCTTTCCACTACGATGTATAAACAACAACCCCAAAGCCTGCTCGACCCCCAACTACAACATTGTGGATGACTTAGCCCAATCTCCTGATGCTATGTCAGCCCTATAGGTTCTAAATAACTGTCCTTCCCAATGAAAGACTTTGTTATCCACCATTGGCGCTATCAACCCTTCGGACTCACGAATGATGGCATTCGACCTGGACCAATCCAAACTAAACATGCCTTTCACCCTAGCTTTCTAAATCTTCGTGTCTATTCGAAATATTGTTATCCATCGATGCATCATCGATGAAGGTGCCTCCACATGCGTCATGTTGCATTCGTCTGGCAGAATCTCGGATCATCTACGTTACAGCCATCCACGACCGCCTTGCGAGCTTACAATGGTCACTCAACTCAACCTCAGGGCCTCTTGGATAACGTATCAGTCCAGTTAGCTGGGAAAACCATCCTCATAGACATTGAGGTGATCAGCGCACAACTTGATTACAACCTCCTGCTCGGACGCAACTACATGTACACTATGAAGGATGTTTCTTCATCAGTATTACGCATCATGATGTTCCCCCATGAGGGACGGGTCGTTAAAATCGACCAACTCACCTAATACGACCCCAATGCCCCCGCCGCACCAGAGAATGTTCTCCCCATGGTTGGACAACCTGCTCTAAGCGCACCCACTTCGTTGGTGTCCACGGTCAGACCCAAAATCTACTCTGAAAATCCCATGAAATCTTCCTTTAGGTTCATCCCAACTCCCCCACCAGCAGTTGAGATACCTGATCTGCGCACAATTTCATCTAACCAAATAGTGCCTAACCCATATCCACCCTTGCTGCCACAAACACCATCAGTACTGAGTCACGTTGGAGTGACACCGATCCATACGACCCCATTCTTATTCCCACCTTCAGGAGTAATAAGCATCCCAGTTATGGCTACACTAAACCTCCCCAGGTTAACTCCAGGACAACCGTGTGGTATTTACCTTTTCCCACTACCCCCCCGATAACACAAGTTGTTCTCCAACCAGTCCAACCGATCAACACCTCTAACCGCCCACCCCCCAGTGTGGCAAACATCCCTAACTGTCCACCCCCCGGTATGGAAACTACATCTACAGCAAACCCTTCCCCTCCACCACCCAGAGACGTTGGGGGCAGAGGCCCCCAAACTTACACAGCCCCACCAACAAGGAAGCCTGCAGTACCTCAACCACCATTCCGCACACCCCCTAAGTGCTCCTTATGTGATGATCTGGGCATGCCACCCATAACTTCCCCCATCTTCCCAATCTCCAAAAGCACATGCAGACTTTAGATGATGAGCCCAACATCCTCGTAGTCGAATTGAATCCCCCCTCCCACCAATGCAACAAGGCATTATGCACCAACCATGCTTGCGCCATCTTTGGAATTTATGGCCACTACTCTCACCATTTCCCAAGGCTCCTAGAATATATATTGGTCGTCCACAATTTAACTCAGTCTTCTCTAGATTCATCTATCACCACCATCAAGGATATTCACCCGCCGGTATCCTCCTCATCGGAAGAGATTAACACCATATACATGATTTCTACAACATATATGCACGATGCGCCTCCAACATCTAGCCTTCCTCCGATCGATTTGACAACTCAGTGCTTCCATAGCGATGAGGAAATCCTCGAAGCACTCACTGAACCCGACTATCCCTGGGATGATATGCACCACTAGTCATATTTCATCCCTGAGGAGTCTACCTCTACGATGGCCAACCAACTGGTAATCGAGACCAAGGACTTCCTCCCTGATAAGGTGGAATGGTTTAAGAACCCTATCCCAGCCCCCGATGCATTTGAAGAGGGGAACTATTGATGTATTTGTAACTTCAGAAGATATTCACTTGTATATTGTATGTATTACATTTGTACTTTATTGTATCCCCAACGGAGATGTATTATTCCTCCGATTGGAAGTGTCGTAATTTGTATTTGCAAGTGTCGCAAGTCATATTGTAAGTGTCGTAACTTATACTTGATGGGTTATTAGACCACCTTGGTGGGGTCAGCCCTATATGGGTTAAAGGGTTATTAGACCACCCTAGTGGGGTCGGATCAGTGACAAGTGGTAATGGGTTATTAGACTCTCCTAAGGGAGGTCGGCCCAGTTAGAGTAAAAGGCAAGTAAAGGTAAATTATAAATAGAGAGGAGCACCTCTCTATTTATTCATTCACACTCACTCACTTCTTATTAGTGAGAGAGAGGAGGAATGCGCACAAGTGGAGGAGGAGAAGCTGATAGGAGACTATCTCTCATTTTAGGGTTTGATCTTTGTGATCTTTGTATTGGTGCTCATTCTATCTCTGATTAAGTTACGGGGTTTTTTCACCTTCTTGGTTTTCCCCGGTGAAATGCTTTGTGTCTCTTGTCTCTTATGCTTGATATGCTGTACATGTTGTTCTCTCAGTTAAGATCCTAGATCATATTGAATTAAATGATGAAAAACTAACATGGTATCAGAGCTAGCCTGAAGGAAGGCATTGTATGGCATTTACGACACTTGTTACACTTGCGACAAATTGGAAGCTAGGGTTGGTATAGTAAAAACCAATCATCGTGGAACTTTCACTATAAATCCGTTTTGGAGAAGGTTCATGATCTGAATTTTTTAGGGGCCGAATATCAGACATAGATGCACCCTTTGTAAAAATTTTAGCCTCAGATTTGTTTTACTTTGTGAGATATGATCTGTACAAGTTAGGGTTTCTGCCTCTTCCAGAATGCATCCCTAAATAGGTGACCTAGGAACAAAGGTCATATCTAGGGATAGGAAGCTTCGAATGGAATTCCATAAAACGTGTCATTTAGGGCATGGACTGTAGTTTCACAGGTCCCATTTTCATAGGCCGACATTGAAACAATGACACATTGCACTCCGTACAAGTTCGCTATGCTGTTTCATCCCATAAACAAGTCATGTTGCGACACTTGGAATATCTCTCTCATGGAGAATCCATTGAAGCTCAGATCTGTGGGGTTTGAAAGATGATAGGTCAATATACAACAGGCCTAAGGTTCAGACTCTGAGGATCCAAAATTTCAGAGATACATCAGAAACAATATGGCATATATTTCTGTCAAAACAGAATTGGATTCTGAGCATTTTCATTTTTGGTTTGTCACTGCTGCAGGAAATTAGGGATTTTGAAAGAAGTGAAATTTTGGAGTTCTCTCATCATAAGCTTGCTCTCCTTAGAAAAATCAAAATTTAGAGACCAAGATCGAAGTTTTTGGTTGGGTAGAACCCCAGGATCTATCAAACCCTAGTTTGGTTTTTGGACCAAAAAAACCAGAAAACCAGATTTTGACAGAAGTTGCAGATCCGAATTTCGTAGGTCATTTTTGGAGGATCCATTTTTGGAGTTTTCAAAATATGAGCACACTAGCTTGCTCACCTCAATCAATTGCATCTCCCTATACATACATAAGGTTGAAATTCCAAGTTTGGATTTTTAGGGTTTCTCTATCAAACCCTATCCAGCTCCAGATCCAGTTTCAACAAATCAAAGTGGATTGGGTTAATCCTAGAAGAGGATGAATTGAACACCTAAATAAGTGAAGAGATTCCAGTTCTAGAGGGAGATGAGGATAAGGCCTTATGTAATAAGACTACAGGCAATACCGACAGGTATGACTTGTTTTGAAATCTGTTTATGATATGTTTGTCTTCATATTATTGATGTTAGTACAATCTTGATTAATTTTAGATTTTTCTTATCACCTTAGTAAAAGTATTAATGCATGTGAATGATAGAAGACACTCATTGATTAGGGTTATGACACTTATGATTGTACTAATGCACTGTGGTGTTGTATGAGGATGATGTTGTCCACTAACATGAAAGGTACATCAAGAAAGACAAATCAAGTTCTAGATAAAGAACATATGACCATGGTGACACGAAGTCAAAGACTCATCCATAACAATTGATCACATAAAAGCTCTAGTTACGAGGTATGTATAATTTGGTTCTACCATGCTTAACTTATGAGATATGCAGGTTATTAGCGCAAGGTCTCTAAATCATTGAAGAGAACAAAGAAGACATTGTTTGGGTATGTTAGACATAACTAGCAAACATGATAATCCATGTATGTTTTTCTTGTTTCAAGTTAGAATCCTACCTTGTGTTAGGATCTTATATAAGTATATTTTTTGTATGATTGATAATGGTTATTCATGAAGTTACAAGTTTGAGTAATCATGGGTTTGTGCATATTATGCTTCTTACTTTGATTGATGATATGACAAACCAGAAGAGTCCTATGGTCAAATAAGAATATGCATGAGTAAAAGAAGTCCTTGAAACCTTGAATACTAACGCTTTGTGATAAATTACCTGTGTATGAAATGACCATGACCATACATGTTTAAGATTATTTAGAATCATAATGTTTTGATAGTATTGAGATTATACTAATGAATGTATGATTATGTATGAGATCTTGAGGATGACACAATGATGACACTAGTGCACACTTAAGCATGCATAGTGATCCAGGATGGATATAAGTTCAAGGACAGATAATCCAGGAAGCAAAGATCAAGAGGGAGTACACTCCGGTAGTTCCTGCAAGGAAGCAAATATTGAGAGGGAGTCCACCCAACAACCAAACAAAGATAAGTATTTGAATTGTCATGTCTTGTATATATGATTACTTAAATAATGTTGTTCAATCTTGTACATACTTATGTTCCTAGATTTAGGATGTATATTATTCATTTTTAAAAAAGTTGCATTAATGAACAAGATACTACTAATATACAAGTAATGGGTAAGTGGCCTATGGTACTGTACAACATTCCATTGCTACTTATCTACAATGAAACCTCTTTGCTGAGATGTTGGGATTGGTGCACACTCTTAACAATGTTCTGGTAGAGATGGAAGGCATCTAGAAAGTTACGGGATATGGATAAATGTTGTATTGAAGCATTGGCTAATATAATTGCATGACTGTATGACATATGTCTTTATGCATAAAAATTTGTTCTGAAAACTATGAGATATTTCTAATCATGCAATTGAATTTGACTTGTAGGAAAGATCGTGTACAATCACCTACAAAAGAAGGACAAGGACATTTGTTCCAAGCGACGAAGTTCAAGAAAACTACCTATTGAAGATATTAAAGAATCCGAAGTTCTCAGGATCATGGATGTAGTAATGGAAGGATGCCATGATCGAGGAGTACCAGTCGATCATGAAGAATGATGTCTAGGATGTGGCCCCGAGACTAGAAGGGAAGTATGTTGTGACTTCCAAGTGGATCTACAAGATCAAGCATGCTGTAGATGGTAGCATAGAGAAATACAGGGCAAGGTTTGTGGCTCGCCTCTTCTCACATAAAGAAGGGATAGATTACGAAGAAAATTTTGCACCTGTAGCCAGATACACTTCCATCAAAACAGTCCTTTCTCTGGCTGTAGTGATGAAGTGAAAAATACACCAGATGGATGTCAAGACAACTTTCTTGAATGGTGTAGTCAAAGAGGAAGTGTGTGTGGAGCAGCCACTCAGATTTGAGACACATGAAAGGGAGTCACATGTGTGCAATTTGAAGAAATCCTTGTGCAGTTTGAAACAAGCACCCAGGACATGGTATGGAAATATTGGTAGCTTCCTCACTAGTTTGGGCGTTACCAAGAGTAAAGCGGATTCCAACCTTTACTACAAGGTTGAGGAAGGCAATCCAGTGATACTCCTACTGTATGTAGATGACCTGTTTGTGACAAGTGAGATTGGGTTGATTGCTAATATGAAGAGGAAGCTTGCTGCCGAGTTCTAGATGAAGGACTTGGGTATGATGCATTAATTTCTAGGTATGGAGGTGTGGCAGAGTCCAGATGGAATCTTCCTTGGACAAGGGAAGTATGCAGTAGAGATCCTTAAGTGGTTCTGGATGATGGACTGCAAGGCCATGGCCACACCTTTGGAATCGAACCTGAAGCTATTGAGTGATGCTTCATCAGAGTTGGTTGATGCCACGATGTATCGTCAGATGATCGGATCCTTGATGTACCTAACGAACACGAGACCGAATATTTGCTTTGCTGTGAACACCTTGAGCCAGTTCCCGACGGATCCTAGACATGTTCACTTGATTGCCATAAAGCATATTCTAAGGTACCTAAAGGGTATGGTTGATTATGGGCTCAAGTATGATGCGAATTAGAAGTTTAACATGGAGGGTTATGTTGATTCAGATTGGGCAGGAAGTGTTGCAGATAGGAAGAACACTTCGGGGTGGTGCTTCAGTATGGGATTAGTTGTGATCTCTTGGTTTAGCAGGAAGAAATCCTGCGTAGCACTGAGTACAGCCGAAGCAGAGTATGTCGCAACTTGTTTGGCCGGTTGTGAGGCAGTATGGCTAAGGAAGCTAATGTCTGATTTGTTTGATCTCCAGTTGGATGCTACTTGTATCTTCTATGACAACCAGAGTTGTGTGAAGTTGTCCGAGAACCCGGTGTTCCATGACAAGTCGAAGCACATCGAGATCAAGTATCACTATATCAGGGATATGGTGCAGAGACGAGCAATGAAGCTCCTATATGTTGCGACGGACGAGCAGATAGAAGATGTGTTGACCAAACCACTAGCCAGGGTGAAGTTCAAGTACTTCAGAGAGAGGCTTGGTGTTCTTCAGATTGAAGATACTTCCACGAGGAAGTAACGGTACATAGATGCTGGAGCCATTCCAAGCATGGTGGTAGGAGGATCCTTCCCATGGCTGTGGATGTAAGTGCTGTGTGATGAGCATCAGGAGGATGCTCCGGATGATGATAAATATGATCATGAGCATCAACATGATGCTCCATGCGAGGATGATCAGGTTAATCATGAGTATCAGGATGATACTCCGAGGCCATGGATATGTCGCAGGTTGTGCAGTGGCATGTAATGTATTCCTGGGAGATCCAATAGGTTGAGCAGTAAGATTGTAATCAGTCTTGGGATGCTCTTTCGAGGTTTTTCCTAGTAGCATGTAATGTATTCCTGGGAGATCTGATAGGTTGAGCAGTAAGCTCATAATCATTCCTGGGATGCTCTTTCGAAGTTTTGCGTGGTCGTCATGTAATTTATTCCTGGGAGATCCGATAGGTTGAGCAGTAAGCTTGTAATCAGTCATGGGATGCTCTTTCGAGGTTTTGCTTGGTAGCATGTAATTTATTCCCGGGAGATCCGATAGGTTGAGCAATAAGCTCGTAATCAGTCCTGGGATGCTCTTTTGAGGTTTTGTGAGGTCTTCTTGTAATTTAGTCCTAGGAGATCTTAAAGGTTGAGCAGTAAACTCGTAATCAGTCCTGAGATGCTCTTTCGAGGTTATGCAGATGCACATAATCAGTCCTAAGATTCCACCTCTGTCAGGCCGCTCACAGAGATGATGAAGACCTACATGGAGGCTAGGCCTACATCCAACATGAAAAAGGGATAACTTTGTAGAAATTCTTATGATGAGAATAATTGAGAGATAGCACCAGTGATTGAGATGACAAGTACAGCAGCAATGACAATGATGCTCCAGTGATCCAGTGACGATGATCCAACTCCAGTATTGAAGACCTGTGCCTATATGTATTGATGACCTGTGTCAAGAGAATACCTTCCTAGTTAAGAGGGAGTGTTGATGTATTTGTAACTTTGGAAGATATTCACTTGTATATTGTATGTATTACATTTGTACTTTATTGTATCCCCAATGGAGATGTATTATTCCTCCGATTGGAAGTGTCGTCATTTGTATTTGCAAGTGTTGCAAGTCATATTGTAAGTGTCGTAACTTATACTTGATGGGTTATTAGACCACCTTGGTGGGGTCGACCCTGTATGAGATAAAGGGTTATTAGACCACCCTAGTGGGGTTGACCCAGTGACAAGTGGTAATGGGTTATTAGACTCTCCTAAGAGAGGTCAGCCCAATTAGAGTAAAAGGAAAGTAAAGGTAAAGTATAAATAGAGAGGAGCACCTCTCTATTTATTCATTCACACACTCACTCACTTCGTATTAGTGAGAGAGAGGAGGAATGCACACAAGTGGAGGAGGAGAAGCTGCTAGGAGACTATCTCTTGTTTTGGCATTTGATCTTTGTGATCTTTGTATTGGTGCTCATTCTATATCTGAGGAAGTTGCATGGTTTTTTTTCACCTCCTTGGTTTTCCCCGGTGAAATACTTTGCGTCTCTTATCTCTTATGCTTGATATGTTGTACACGTTGTTCTCTCAGTTAAGATCCTAGATCATATTGAATTAAATGATGAAAAGCTAATAGGAACATGGCAAACATTTCACCCACTATACAAGTCGATATCTCCCACCCGGGAAACCAACCCGAGCTCATTACCTTAGGTGCCTCTTGTATGGAACACGAGGTCGAGGAATATAAGAAGCTCTTCCAAGAGTTTCATGACATCTTCGCCTGGTCCTACACCGAGATGCTTGGTTTAGATCCTACCATCATTGAACACCACATCGACACTTGGACGGATGTCCCACCTGTCCGACAAAAATAGAGACCCATCCACCCATCCAATCTCCCCGCTGTCAAATCCGATATCGAGAAACTGCGGAAGGCAGGATTCATTTATCCCATCGCTTACACTACCTAGGTGTCTAATCCGGTGTCTGCCAATAAATAACAAGGCACCATCTGTGTTTGCACCGATTTTTTCGATCTCAATCGTGCCTGTCCCAAGGAAAATTTCCCCACACCATTCATGGAATAACTCATTGACGCTTGTGCGGGACATGAAGTTCTATCATTCATGGATGGTTTCTACAGATACAATCAAATCCAAATCTGAAAAGAGGACCAATACAAAATTACATTTACCAAACCATGGGGCACATTTTCCTACCGCGTCATGCCATTCGGTCTAAAAAAATATGGCGCCACTTTCCAGTGGGCCATGACATATTGTTTCCACGATCTAGCTCACATCATTCTAGTATACCTGGATGATCTAACTGCATGATCCAAGAAATTGTCCAACCACCTGAATGACCTTTGACAAGTTTTAATGTGTTGTTGCAAATACCAAGTTCGCTTGAACATCCTTAAATGCATATTTTGTGTTCCTGCGGGTCGGTTGTTAGGTTTCATCATTTCTAAGAAAGGGATTATTGTAGACCCCCTAAATGTCCAAGCCATATTAGACCTCCCATCCCCTGTACAATATGGCAATTGCAAATTTTGTAGGGGAGAGCCAACTTTCTCCGTCGATTTGTCCCCGAGTACGCTACGACTGTTCATGGCTTTCCTCGCCTACTTCGTACCCACATCCCTTTTGTCTGGGATGAACAAGCATAAGCAGATTTTGAATCCCTCAAAGTAGCCCTGACCAATGCCCTGTTGATTTCACTACCTGATTTCTCGAAGGATTTCATCCTTTTGTTTCGGCATCCGACTATGCCGTCTCAAGGGTTCTCATTCAAGAGGATAGTGCACGAAAGGAGCATGTGATCTACTATGTGAGTCAGACCTTATCTGTCCCACAATTGCGTTATCCTTATGAGGAGAATTTGGCCCTCGTCATTGTCTTCTCAGTCCAGAAGGTCCGCCACTACATCCTGTTAAGCCAAACCACAGTCGTGGCCAATTCTAACCCCATGTTTTATCTCTTAAGTCGCTGCCTTCTGCAAGGCCACATGGCCAAGTGGGTCATCATACTCCAAGAGTACGACCTCACATTCACGACACCTAAGAGCACCAAGGCCCTTGCATTGGTGCAACTCATATCAGAATTATCATTATCATTTACGTCACCATCCATCAATCCTAGGCTACCCGACAACTACTTACTTACCATCTCATCAGATGACCCCTCGTACGATGACATCCTACTATACCTGCGTACCCAGAATTTCTGGTTCGATATCAACCGCGATGATCGTCGACGCATATGCCATCACGCCTCTCGTTATCTCCTCCTCGGCGACATGTTGTACCGTCGTGGCATCAACACCATCCTCCATCGTTGCCTCACCCGAGACGAGGCTGAACAAGTCCTTAATAACTGTCACAACAGAGCCTGTGGGAGCCATTTATCCGGGAAAGCCACCACCCAAAAGGTTATCCACGCTAGATATTTATGCCCCACTCTTTTCACATATTGCATCACCGCAATTAAACATTGCCGCAACTACCAAATCTTTGCCCCTAAGGAAAGAACCCCCCCTGCCCCTCTCCATCCAGTAATCATCGTCGACCCTTTCTGTAAACGGGCCATTGATTTCATGGAGTGCAAACCTCCCTCGGCAAGAGGCCATAAATATATCATCGTGGTTGTCGATTATTTCACCAAATGGGCCGAGGCCATGCCCACATTCAACTATAAATCCGTAACTACTGCTCGCTTCTTTTTCAACCACGTCATCACACGGTTTGGGGTACCCAAGCAACTTGTATCCGACCATGGCTCCCACTTTGAGGACGCCGTCTGGAAGGAGTTATCAACCTTGTTGAAATTTGAACATCAATATGCCTCTTCCTATTACTCTCAAGGGAACAACCAAGTAGAGGCCATTAACAAGATTCCTAAAAACCATCCTGCAATGCACCATAGACAACCATAAGTCCAACTGGCATCACATGCTATTTCCCGCACTTTGGGATTACCATACGTCTACCAAGACCGCTACCGATTTTACCCCTTTTCACTTAGTCCATGGTGTCGAGTCCGTTCTTCCCATTGAGTGTCAGATTCCCGCCCTCCACATTGCCATCGAACTCCTCCCGGACACCTCGCCACTCGAGCAATGCCTAATCCTGTTGGAACAGGCCAATGAGGACGATCGTACTGCCTTGCCAACCATTGAGACTGCTAAGAACCATTCCAAAGCCGATTACAATAATCACATCCACCCTTGAAATTTTTGAGAAGGAGACCTTGTCCTAGTCTGTAAAATTAGTCACAGCAGATCTAATGAACAAGTAAATCAATCACAATAGATGAAACTTAGAAAAATGGTGTAAAACTGTGCAAAACATGCATCAGTGCTCAATATCCCAATGAGGGTGAATAATTACAATACAATACAGTGACAATGACTGAGCAATTCGAATTGACTAAGAAGGTCATTCGAATTACTAAATGGTGTAGCTTGACTCCAACTAGGAGTCCTCATCATCAATCAGTGGTGGTCATCAATGCACAAGAACCAGTCATCTAGGTGTCAATCTGAGTCTAACTGAGTGTAACAAGTGTAACTGAAGTGTGTAGAACTGATATAGGGAAGGAGACTTAGTGAAGGGCACATGGGAGGCTTAAATGAAGTAAGAACAAGTCATCTAGTCAATATGGAGGTCCAACGGAGTGAAACAGTCAGCCGAGAGTGAAACTAGCCTCAAATCAAGGAGAATCGGAGCTAACTGAGTGTAACTGAAGTGGAACTGCAGTGGTAGGTGAAGAAGTGCGCCCTTCTCTAGAAGTAGGTGATAAGTGGGTGCCTTCATGACTAGGAGGGCTAAAGAACTGATGTAAGAAGCTCCCGGGTGCTAGAATAAGGTGGGTAAGGTGCTGGAGGCATCAAACTGGTGACTGGGATGCATGCAAACCCTAGAGTTTGCATGCAAACACTAATTGCATGCAAGGTCCTGAAAATGATGATGTGGATATCCGAACATAGTCTACGACCAAGCTCATGATAAGACTAGAAAAGGTAGGTTCGATTCCATGCGGAAAGGCCCATACATTGTCCACAGATGCCTCGGACATGGGGCATACATCCTCACCAACTTTGAGGGAAACCCTTTGCGCAACCCCCATAATGGGTTGTACCTTAAACACTTTTACCCTTGAACACGTTTTGGACCCATGAGTCCATGTTGTATAGTTTCATTTCTTTTTGTCTTTCATTTTCTGCATTTAGAACCTCACACATTGCTCCCCTGCATGACCACAGATGGATCCTATTCCACCATACTATGTTGGTTTCGCCGAAGGTGCAAGACATTGGTCCCTGAACCTCGCCTCTGCAGCATGGGTGTTATATTCCCCCGCACATGAGTTAATCCACATCGACAGAGTGTGCATAGGTGCTGCCACCAATAGCGAGGTTGAGTACAATGCTATGAACGGTCTCTTGACTGCTACCCTCCAGATGGGTATAAGTCACCTTCATGTTTTCCTCGACTCCCAGCTACTCATCACCCAACTCAACAACTATTACCAGGTATGGGATCCTTTCCTCTTTAGAAAGTTCCTACGCACTAAGAAAATGATTAGACAGTTTGAATCCATCGCATTCACTCATGTCCCATGAAGTCAAAATAGTTTTGCATATCAAATGGCTAACAACATTCTAGACTAGCACATAAACCACAATATGTAGGAAGAAAATCATAACCATGCATCTATCCATGATATAGGCATACATAAACATCATGAAAAACACAAAATCATCATCATCATAATTTGCATCCACGTGCATATACATCTTCATCCTAAAGTGCATCCACGTGCATATATATATATATATATGTCATCGTGCCCACAAAAACCCTATACATAAATACATTGAGTAGCCCCAACAACGTACTCATCATATAATACATCCTGATACAAAATACAAAATCCTTATGCTCAAGGCATGGGGGTAGTCCCATCAGCTGGTGGATCAATCAAAGTCCTCCCCATGGTCCTCCTCATCATCCTCTGCCTCCTCATCGTCCTTCGCCTCCTCCTCGGCTAGCTCATCTAATCATGTCTCTACATCCTCATCTCCATAGTATGGGACATCCCCCCAGGCCATGGCCCACACCATCTCTGCCACTATAGCTATATCCCTCATCAGGGTCCTCCACTCCGGTGGAGCGTCATAACAGATATCAATCAACTCTTGTCTCAGGTGCTTCCATCCAATCTCAACCACCTCATCAAGGAGACGGTCGATACCCACCTGCAAAGTTTCTAGCATCAATGCAGAGCTCTGACGTCGACCCTATCCACGCCCAAGAGGATCCATACCCTCCACATGACCTTGCCAGGCACGATACCCTACCAGGGGAAGTAGCCCAACATCTGCACATGAAACAAATCGCATAAGTATCAATGTCATACAAATCATCTAGCTACCATCGATGCTATGATATCCATAAAATATGATGCTGAAACATACATAACAAACATACCATTAGGTACCCATGCCTATCCAGGAGGTTGTGGTAGCCACAGATCCCCTCGAAAATCCATCCTGACATATGGATAGTCCTAGATCACAATAGGAAACTGCATCCACTGCGCAAACAGTTCCTCAGTGAAGAATCTCCCCACTATCCCTCCACCCACAATAGTCATCATCTCACCCCACCGACACATCCGGGGCTCGATCGGCCCTCCGTCACGCACTGCTAAGTGCGGTCGCAAGGTCAGGACCCGCTCAAAAAAGAAAGAACAAAAGAATGACGGAAAGCAGAACCCCCCTCTGTGACGAAGACTCACCTCGCTCAGCTGCCGCTGAACCACTGTCAGATACATCTGACCCCACGCGAAGTAAGTCCCCACAAAAACCTGCTCCACCATCATCATCTAGCTCCCAGAGACCCTATGAGTCGAGTGTGACCCCAACACATGCACCACTAGTGACGCGATCGCTCACGTCGCCACACTCTGAATCAACAATGCATTGTCATGCACATAAGCCCTCGGTTAACAATGCCTCTCCAGAAAATCCTCCATGGAAATATCACTCCGCCACCTCGGCAGAGTATCCGCAACCTTACCCAGCTGCAGAAGCCCCGTCAAAAAATAAACATCAGTGAGTGTAATCTCGAGCCGCTCACCCTGTATAATGAATGCCTCAGCATCCGAATTACAGAAATCGACTAACAACAAGTTAGACGCGCACATGAGGGAGACCTACACGAACTTCATTAGTCTGCACCAAGATAGGATGTAATGAACATCTATGTTCTCCGCGATCAACTCTAATAGGTTATATGCCAACTTGCGCTCCCTCCAAGCCACCGACATCCTTCCAACTAGTCAATCAAAAACCCATTAGTTCAAAAAGAAAAAAAAACACCAACCCCAAACATAGGCTGAATGTGCACCCCAAAGAGCACATTCTGGTCCCCTAGCCGCGCTCTTGAAGCACGACTATGAGGCCCAAAACTACGCTTCAAAGCGCAGCTATGCACTCAACAGCTGCACTTCAAAGCGCAGCTGTGCCCCCCATAGCTATGCTTTGAAGCGCAACAATCCAACCCGCAGCTGCGCTTTGAAGCGTAGCTGTGCACCCCACAGTTGTGCTTCAAAGCGTAGTTGTGTTTCCCACAATCGCGATTCAGAAGCGCGGCTTCCACACCCAGGGCTGCGCTCTGAAGCACAGGTCTTCTCTCGAAACCCGCACTCCAATGCATTGGAGACCAATTTCTCCTCCTACGCCTTCCCAAGACACTAATTCCCCTCCCAAATACATCAAAAACATGGGTAAACATTAGAACACTCACTTGCAAGTCGTGAAATCCAAATCCACCGGTCGGAATGTGAGAAATTGAAGTTTTTATCTCTAGGACTGTCCTCCTGTCAACTCAAATAGTGACAATGACACATGTCACGAGGGTCCCCACCCCATTTATAGTTATTTTTCCATTCTGAAGCCATCCGAACTCCATTTTTTGCACCATTCGCACTGCCAGATTCATATTCCCACACCCGTGATGATGCTTGAGATCATTTCTTGCTCTCATGAAAATCTTTTTTGGGCACTTTTTCCAGGCCTCTCGTCGCCTCGATTTGCTTGCCCACCCCGCGAAAGGCCCATGCTGACTCCCTTTTTCGCATCGTTTACACTATCAAATTCATATTCCCATTCCCATGATGATGCTTGAGATCATTTTTCGCTCTCACGAAAATATTTTTGGGCACTTTTTCCAAGCTTCCCGTCGCCTCGATTTACGTGCCCACCCCACAGAAGGCCCATGCCGACTCTATTTTTCGCACCGTTCGCACTGTTGGATTCATATTCCCATGCCCATGATGATGCTTGAGATCATTTCTCACTCTCATGAAAATATTTTTGGTCACTTTCTCCAGGCCTCCCGTTGCCTCGATTTGCTTGCCAACTCCATTTTTTACACCGTTTGCACCACCAGAATCACATTTTTGCGTCCATGATAATGCTCAAGATCATTTCTCTTTCTTATGAAGACCTTTTTCAGGCATCTCTTGCATGCCCTTTGACACCTCGATTCGTGTGCCACTCCAGCCGCATCTTGGCCATCATCTTGTTAGGTATAATTTTATCCCTTTTTCATGCCAAGCAACTCCGTTTACGAAAAAGGAACTTAGGGAGTTTCTGTTAATATCTTTTCTGACTCCTAAAACAATGAAAATATCGTCGATCAATCTTGTTTCCTTTCATGCTTGCTAAAAGTATCTAAAAGGGTGTCTATCGGGTATAAGTTTCTCCCTTTTCCGGACCCGATAGACTTATTACGAAAAATGAATACTCTAGTCACATCAACTGAAAGAGTTCTCCATTTCACACTTTTATGCTTTTAGGGCCTTGGAGACTAACATTCGAAAAAGAACCCCTTGGAGTCGTCTTATTTGCTTTCTGACTCTTTAAAAATGAAAGCAACCACGAGCATTTGCCATCTTGGGCTCGCACAAATCCACATGACGGTACCTTTCGACCACCTCAGAGTCTTCTTATCGCTTTCAGACTCCTTAAAATTGAAAGCACACATGAGCATGAACTTTCCTGGCCTCGTACAAATCCACACGAGAATACCATTTTGAGCACACTTCTATCTCTTCGTCACGCTCCTTAAACCATGAAGAAGGTCAAAACGGTGCTTCTTAGCGCCATGATAAATCATTCCTAGTCTCATTGTTATGGAAGGCCCAAGTATTGTCTCCTTTGTTCAAATTATTCTGCAATATGCCACCCTTCAAGTCTCTTGATATTACTTACCAGTCCCCTCATTGAGTCTCCCCCATTGCAATCCCAACCCCAGGTCCCTTTTACATTATGATCCCCTTCCCCAAATTTAGTATCATGTGCTGCCAGGTCAACCTTGCCATCATACTCTGAACAAATGAAGTTTGAGTCCTCCCCCCACAGTGTCAATATCACATCTAGTACTATCACCCCTCGGTTGCACACCTCGCGCTCCCATCAAGGAAACATCATTTCCTTGGTATTTGCATGTCTCCCTCTGTCGACACCAACCCATCTATTCCAGACGATAGACCCAGAGGTCCCTGTGCCTTGGACTCATCACCATCAGTGGTGAGTGCCTACAGACCATTTTGAGAGGAATCCTTAGTGCCTCTTTGAATGGTTGTTTCTCACGTGCTCGACGTCAACACCTTGATCTCACCATTGAGATTCATACAGGGTATTGGTCCGTTCAATTATTAGTCGAACCCCAAATGTCCCCTGACTCTAGCACATTGGTGAGTCTATTTGGAACCCCCTAGTTGTATGTTCCTATGGATATCCGGGCTGCGCTTGGCGACAGTATTCAAAAGCACCCCAACCACATTTTTCCTGGAGTACCGAGTTCTGATGCAGTCCAGTGTACCATTGAGATTTTGGCTCTTAGTCATTGAGCCCACCCAGTTGTTGAACACCTTCAGATCTAGGAGAGCATTAGTTATTACGGTTCTCTGTATCAGTTCTTCATATCAGTCATGGTCAGACCATGAGTATGTCCCAGCTTTGTGTCCCCGCTGGACCATTATGATGTACACATCAGTTCCACATGTATTATTTAGGCCCCCTTTAGGGGCCTCATTATTTTTGTATATATTGATACGAGCATGGGTATGCCCGCCTCATCCATATATTGAGATTGTACCTCATTCATTCATATTTTTTTCATTTTTTGCAGTCCATACGGATCCCATGATCTAGTGCCTGACCTTCTCCATCACAATGCTCACACCCCTGGAAAATGATAGAACCTATGATGTCTATCGGCCATACGATGAGCTCCTGCTCTCACACATCAAGGGGCAATCTGTTAACACCTAAAAAATGCTCACTAGCTCATCCCCCTAGTCCCATGACTCTATTAACCATTTTTCCTACCATTCTAGTCCCCAAATAATTACCGTGTAATTACCCAAAAGGAAAAAGTCAATGATATCCTCCTCAAATTAATCCAAAACCCTCAAAACATACCAAAAACCCTCAAAAGGGGTTAGATATTCCCAAAATCAAATAAAAGGTAATAAAAAATTGGAAATAAATTCAAATTGGAGGGAAAATGAAGGGGAAACCCTAAATCATTGACCTAAAATGACTCTTTGCCTAAAACCATGGGTTAAGCACTCCTCCACCTAAAAAATCTATAAATAGAGGGTGGAGGCCCCCCATTTCCTATCTAGTACTATTCATCCCACCCTTATGTTTCCAAAATTCACCCAAAGCCCACCATTTGTGCTTGTGAACCCTTTGGCCCATCTTGAGCATTTTGGAGAAGAGTAGGACGTTGGAGGATTGGAGCACCCTTCCTCATACGGCTGGCTACAAACACTCCACAAACCTCACCTCTGAGGTAAAACCCATGTAACTCCATTTTTTACCATTTTAATGAAAGAAGAAACGTAAATCTTTCTACTGTGTTCTTGAGCTACTTATTTACTGTTTTATGTTAGAAGTAATTTCTTTTACCATGCACATGTTTAGTTGTAGTTTCGTTATTTATTGTTATTTCCATTAGATTTTTACTATTATCATACACTGCTACTAAGTATTCCATAATCGTTAGCAGGTGCTCCTTTGCAAATGCTAGGGTGAAAACCTTAGCTACAATGAGGAATTCGAATTGGTTGGTGTGTGCTTCAGTTTTCTCTTGATTTTTGCTTCTTGGTTCTTGTTCTTGGTTTTTGGCTTCATTCTCTTTGTTCTTGGTTCACTCACTCATGTGAATTTATCTTTGGAACTTGGGAATTTGATTTGATACCTTGGTATGTGTGAGATCCTGTGATCTAGTGTTCTTTTTGGATTATCGGTGTGCCCTTGTTGAGCTTGTGCCCAAGTAGAGAGACTCGGTTGTTTCTAGTCTATCTGTCCTGGAAAGATGCTTGTCCTAGATTGGAAGTAATGTGGAATCCCCTTGCCATTGGATGCGGTTGGAATGATGGTATATTAGTGTTTTATTGAGTCTATCTGTCCTGGAGCTATATGTCTTGGATTGGAAATAGTGGGATCTATTTTCCATTGGAATACAATTGGACCAATGGTATACTTGTAAAATCTCAAGTATCAATAATATGGCAACATGGAAGAGTGCCCACTTCCTCTACAAAGAAACAAAAGGAGCTATAAACAAGAAGAATAGTTATTGAACTTCCTTGCAATGGATATCCTCACATAAAGACATCGTTTGACAGAGCTTATAATCCATGTTTTGATCACAATATCCCAGATGCTATGTAATCCATGTCATCATATAAAACCTCTATAAAGCCACATCTTGGATACTAGAAAACCAAAATAGTGATAAACAATCTCAGAAAGAGGTGGATTTTTTTAATAGATTGACATTCAGATCCAAGGCATTGTACAAAGTTAGAAACTTTGAATATGAGAAAACATCTATGCTGAGCTCTAACCGACAAAATTTTAATTATCTCATCCAGGAATTAAGTGTTGACTACACCTTCAATAGGAGTGTAACAAGAGCAAGAGAAAACAAGCTAATGGAGCTATACATAAGTCACAACAAACCAAAAGAAGTCCTTCAAAGATTTTAAATGACAAACAATATGATGTGAATAAGTTCTCAAATAAGCCAGTAACCATATAATATTTTTTGTTCCTCTTGCATTGGTAAGGACCATTATTAAACAACACAGAAAAGTTCATTTGTTTATGAATAATGCATTGCATGGTCCCAAAGAGGATAATAGTATTTGAAGGAAAGAGAAGCTCCAAAATCATGCGAACTAACCTTTCAGTAAAATCCTTATAATTCTCAGAAAAATCCTCCCCAAGCTTATCAAATGGCTGACCAGTTACTATCCTATAACCACATAGGCTATTTGTCGAGTTTGGAGTCTACAGAAAGAAACTTGCTTTAGTGTTTAGAAGGAAAACATAAAAAAGCACGAAAGAATAAATTCAAAATCTCGATAGAAAATACCTTGTGAGAAAGTTGATGGAATGTAAACAACAGACACTGTTGGCATGGGGTTAGACCGCATGAAGTGCGGAAGCCGATAGAAAAGAAGAAGGACCATCCACGGAAGAAAGGACCATTCGCGGAGAACAAGGAGCCGACGGAAGCGCAAGGTTAGTTTAGTTAGTTAGAAAGGGTCATTTGTACCATTTTGTAACTGCCATAGTTGGCTATAAATAGGAATATGAATGTAAGCCTAAGGGCATCCTATCATGGTAGCACAAGTTGATCAATAAGCTGAGCGAATGACCTATGTGATGTTTTTCTATGTTTTTTACAAGTTTGTATGGATCTGCGATAAGGTGTTTTGAACTGTCCCTGCGAAGGTTATCCCGCAGGTTTTTTATGAGTTAATGCATGAAGATGTTCGGATCTATCTCTTTTATCTATGTTTATGTCGAATGATGAATACTGTGTCATACTTGAATGTAGTTATTCTGTAATTTCTGATTGATGTTATCGTCCGTTTTAACCTGTTAATGTGAATGTTGATTACATAGTGAATATGCGAATGATGAGCATATAAAGCATGTCACGAAGGTAAATCTCTGGTTTCTGTAGCAATAGAGTCCAAATAGGTGCATGTCCTTTCCCCATTGCAGAAACCTGGTTCCTGCATCCCCCTTAACCATCTCGGGTGATACTGCACTCGCTTCCAGGGTGTTGATGGAAAGGGTAAAACCTTTCTGGGACGGTGCTTTAGGGTGTTTGGTTGGTGTTTGTTGACGACAGTGCAAAGTGAACCCCTGTCGACAGAACTGTGTCAATAAATGGTTCTGTTGTGGGGACCCTGAAGAAGAAATAAAAAGACATGTTGTGGCACCCGACAAAACTGAAGATTCAGGATTGGTTTGACAAGAAGACAAAAGAATTCACGAAAGGAGAAAATCAGAACCCCTGGAAGACGACAAGCAGTTGGTTGGAAAATCATATCTATTATGATATCCACGAGGTATTCTTCTGCTAATTCCCGATATTGCTGCACGAGCAGTTGGCACAGTTGACCTTTCAGAAGAACCATTGCCAAGGAGGTGAACCTAACCATTGGACTCCAGAACTAATCCAACAGCTAAAACAAGTCGAAAATAGGGTATCAATGGTTGTTGACTTCTAGGTAGACAAAATCCTAGAGGGATACATCACTGAGTTTGCCGTTGATATGATCAAATTAGACAATGGCGCAGAAAGAAAAATTTTCAAAGGACCTAGAGGGAGATTTCTGTTGTTGTTGAAGTTGTGGATTAAAATGCTCTTATGCGAAAACGGTATACCGCGGATGAATTCCGACGAGTAGAATATTAGTGTGCGGAAGTTGTGGGTACCGCATGAATGTGGTTCTGATAGAAATATGCAGGGTAGATGGACATGAGAAACGATGAATTTCTAAGAGAGGATGAAGAAGATTGTGGTACCTTGAGGAGTGGGGCGATATTCCAACGACTAGAGAAGAAGAGGAGGACTGAGAGAGAGTCTCCTGAGGGGACCAGAACAGAAGACTGCAAAATGGGACCACAAGGAACAAAGCGACCTTATTACAACAAAGAAGAAAGTGAACAGGCTGCTACAGAAGCCGAAGAAGGACGGACCCTAAGCTACAACGTACCTTCAACTCCGCTCACTACTTAGAACTTGATAGGAAGAAATACAAGTTATTTGCAGAGCTGTCATACGTGCCAGAACAGTAGTAAGAGTAGCGGATCAGTAAATAACAACAGTAGAAGCAAAAAAATGGCAGGTGACGTCGCAAAGATGCCAACCTTCTAGGGTAATGGGACTGAGGATCCCAAACAATACTAGTTTTTGTATGAAGCAGTATGTACCGTGAAACAAGTTCAAGATGAAAACATCAAAAAGGGACAGCTAGTGACGACCCTTAGGGACCATGCACTAGACTGGTATATGAATTTTACTAAGGTACCGATGGGAACTCAAGATAAAACATTGCCACAGATCAAGGCAGGGATGATCGATGAATCTAGAAAACCAAACTCCGAGTCGTAGTACATTACTGAGCTCAAGGAAATCAAGCAGTTTCCAAACGAATCAGTGTGGGAATTTGACCAATGGTATAAAACGCTAATGGAAAAAGTTATTTTCGCGATGAGCGACATGCAGCATAAAGAGTGGTTTATCACCGGGTTGGTACCACACATTCATGGGATGCTGATGCAACAGAAGGTAGCAACTCAAGAAGAAGCGTTGGAAATCGCAATGAAGCTGGAGGCTTCACCGATCGGCGAAAAAGGCGTAGGAATGGATCAAATACAAGTGCAGTTGGAAAATTGGATGATCTAGTTACAAGATATGAAGAAGGGAAAGGAGGTATGCGAAGATGTATGGTGCACTAGATGCAAGAGAGAAGGACATCACAAGGATCAGTGCCCAGAATTCGAGATAATTTAAAATCGGGTGCACCGAATCCCCTCAGTCAGGGAGGGATGCCTTGGTGTCGCATCTATCAAACGATAGGACATCGATCGGAAGAATGTGTGTACCTACAGAATATGGTGTCAAAGCCAGTGAATTTGTATTTCAAATTATGTCAATCGGTTGGCCATGACGAAAAAATTACAGGAATTACGATCTACTCCAAGAAAGGACTGCGGATACATTCTTCATGAAAGGAGAGGAGCAACCGCCAGTACAGCAACAACAACAATACAATCAACAACAACCTCAATATAATCCGCAACCACAGTATGATCAGTCACAGTATGGTCAATCGCAATTTCAACCACCGCAATATGGTCAACCACAATATCCATAGCCGCAGTATGCTCAACCGCAGTACCCGCCATACAGCTCACTACAAGGAGGGTTCAGAGGGGGGTTCCGCAGAGGCCGAGGTGCCGGTGTTGACCGAGGAGGAGCTACTGGATGAGGTCGAGGACCAATCATATGTTACAATTGTGTTCAGCAGGGGAATTACCAGATGGATTGCCTGAATCCAACCCCACAGTGCACTTACTACAGCGATGTGGACCATGGTGTCGAAGATCGTCCTTAGGTCATCGCGAAGTGGAAAACTAAGAACCTACCCCCACCTCCACAAAATCAGAATCAAAACCAGAATACGACACCAGCGGTACAGAAGATATCAGCAGAGGTCAGAAGTCAAAATGCGACTATCAGAATAGTGACCTGAGGAGGAGCTGTGACAGGGGCCGACAGGTCATAGGCTAGGGTCCGACCGACAGCAAGAAAAAAAGTCACATTCGATGCATAAGTCGAAAGGGATATTTTATTGAAAGAAAAAGAGGCAATGAGGAAGTTGAGGAAGCCACCTCTTCACCAGAAAGAATTTACTTATGACATGTCACTGACATTCGACATGACAAATTCGCAGAAAAAGGATAACACCTTAAGAGCCTTGTGAAGAACCTACAATAATTAATTAATGCAAATACACGAGATATCAGAAATAACAGAACTTAGAATCACTTTTATATTGATCGCAGGCCACTTCGAGGGGGCAACCTCCTTTGAGAAAGCTCAATACAATTAACTTCACAGTTCCTTCATAGGTCTCAACACACACTTATATACTAAGTCTAGGCGCCAATACTATGAGTCAAACCATGGGACAATACAAACTATCGATCCACAAAACTATGGGCGACTTACAAAGCATATGCGCCAACAACAATAACACAAACTATGGATCAACAAATACTACGGGACGACTTACAAAGCATATGCGTCCAACAACAATATACTAACAAAGTAAAGACATGGGTTCCTAACATCCCCTCTCCCTTAGAAAAAGCTTTGTCCTCAAAGCTTTAGATGTGGAAATTGATGCAGAATCTGAAGGAGTGTTTCCCTTCTAGCATCCCCGGGTTGCATTCCGGGCCACTAGTACCTTTTGAGTTTCAGGGAGGATTGCGTGGAAGGCTATAGACGAAGAAGAACCATATTATCTGCGTGAAAAGTGCATGCAGAACGGTGCTGATCGGCTTGTTGTTTCAGTCGAATTCTTGCAATGTGAAGATTGTCCTGCAGAATGAGAAGAAGATGATCGCGGTTTCGAAGAATTGAGTCAATTTCCTGAACTGGGGAGCTGCTGAAGGTGTATGGAAGAAGAACTGGTGGTTCCTGTCCAGAGACTGCTTCATATGGTGTCCTTTTAGATGTGGTACTATACCACTGGAGCGCTTCTAGGAAATCCATAGAAATAGTTGTCCAAATCTGTGTAGGGATGGGCAAGGGTTCGAGCTATCCCGAAAGGAGTGTCGTTTCACCCTTGTTGAGCTGGCAAGTATCACAGTCAACCACCATCTGGTGAATTTTCATTTTCAGTCCCTGCAAAAAGAAGTTACATTGTGCCCGGTCATAGGTTTTGAGGAACCCAGAGTGCCCTACCGATGAAGAAGCATGGAGTTTGTAGAAGAGACAGCCTTGTTGAACAGATTGCAACCAATTTGGAACAAGCAGAGAAATAGCTAGAAGAGAAACTGGGTCATCAAATTTGCGAGAAGGAGCATCTGTCACCATATTATCCTTACCCTTCTTGTAAGTGATCGCATGGTCATAACCCATGAGTTGGGTAACCCATTTTCGATGTGCTGGGGAGGAGACCCGTTGTTCCAGAAAATGTTCCAGACTCTGGAGATCAGTCTTGATGCATAAATAATTCCCTAATAGGGATGGGTGCCACTTATGTACTGCATGCAGAATAGCCATCATTTCCTGCTGAGATGTAGATGCGGCTAAATGCTTACCGGAAAGGTCTCTTGAAGTCGGCAATCCCACTGGTGCAACAAAGACACCTGCATATCTATCCAAGGAAGTAGTGGAGACCGTTGGTGGGTGCATCTGAATGGAATAGAGCTGAGCAATGACACCATGTGAATTATTCTTAAGGATCTTTTCAAGGCGATGTGAAATGATGATGTGGAGAGACCCTGGTTGTAAGCCCGTAAATTTGTGTTGTGTGCCATTGACTGAAAACTACATCCAAAGTTCAGCAAAATCCCATAAGATGGGGCCAAGTGTGCGTAACCATTGAATGCCCAAAACCACATCACATCCGCCTAAGGACAAGGAAAACATGTCAGAGCGCAGGTTATAATCTTCCATAGGGATATGCACATTGTGACACTTCCCCTTGCAAGGTAAGGTGCCCCCATTGACAACCATGACTTCAAAGCTGGAGCAAGGATGGACAAAACAATCAGCCTGTTTGGCAGTCCGAGGGTCAATGAAGTTATGAGTGCTAACAGAATCGATGAGTATGGTAAGAGGGAGCTTCTTGAAGTATCCCCTGACCCGCATTGTTTGTGGGGTGGTGATGCTGGTTATAGCATGGAGAGAGATCTCGGGTGGGTTGTCCTAAGATGGGGTGTCAACAGGCGGGTGCTGAATGTCAACCTGATCATCTATTGTATCTGGAGCTTCTTCTCCAAGTTTAGAAGCAGGTGGAGAATCCACATCCAAGAGGTAGAGATTTTGTTGAACACATCTATGTCCCCGAGTGAGTTTCTCATCACAATTATAACAAATCCCTTTTTCTCGGCGTGCCTGCATCTCTGTTTCAGATAAATGCTTGATAGGAGTTGGACGAGGAGCAGGCATGATGGGAGGTTGTTGGGAACCCATATTTCTGAAGGGAACAAAGGTGGGTTTGGAGTGTTGTTGAGTTGCGATATTGTCCTCTGCCAACTTAGCCAACCCTAGGACTTCCATCATTATGTTGGGACAGAACATTTTGACCTCTGAGCGGATTTCAACCTTGAGACCACTGATAAAACAACTCCTGTAGAATTCATCAGACAATCCTTCTATCTGATTGGCTAGTTTCTCAAATTCTGTCTGATACTCTCTCACTGTGCTAATTTGGTGAAGTTTAGTGAGTGCTCCTATGAAGTCATCAAAAGCACTAGGAAAAAATAGTGGCAAAAGGAGTTGGCAAAAATCTGTCCAGTTTGGCTCGGGATGAGCTTTGATGTACCAATGGTAAGATTGAAGGGATTCATGTTCCAAATGAAATGATGCAAATGGAACTTTCTGGACATCAAAAGTATTATGCAGACTGAAATATTGTTCTGCTTGGTATATCCATCCAGTTGGATCACTACCATTGAAGCGAGGAAAATCAAGCTTCAGCCCATGAAAATTGCTAGAAGAAGAGAAACCGGTGGCTACAAAAGATTCTGGTTGTCGGGTATTGTTCATGGCTGAATGCTGAAAATGGAGGCTAAGAAATTTTTCATCCAGATCTTGGAGTTTGGTTTGGATGGTTGCAAGTGCTTCCTCCATGGTTTTTGGTCCGGCATGGGTGACAACCCTAACCAGGAGTTTTTTTTTTAAGGGGGGGGGAATGGATAGAAAAACACAAACAAAAGCTGATTTAGTAAAGGGAAATTTGGATTTGGGAAAAAATCTGATGGGTAATTGGGGTTTGACTAGATTTTGGGCACTGTCAAAAGGACTAAAAAGCAGAAAAGAGGGATTTCAGAAGTGGGGTGAAAGAATGAGAAAATTTGGCAGAGGGGGACAAAGAAGCAGAATTAGGAAAGGAACTCTGTGGTAAAATTTGAAGGCAATCGGGTGAAAATCGAAGAAGTTATGGCAAACCCTAAAAATAGACAAATGTGAGATTTCGGGTGTTGGGAAGTGGAATTTGGGATAGGGTCCTCGAGAATGAAATATGCAGAATGGGGTTGCAGGGGTGTCAGAGAAATTTCAAGGGAAACAAAGCTAAAACAAGGAAGATATGGCGGAAAAACATAATTATTATTATTATTATTATTATTTTCAGAAATGGATCTGCAATGGCGCAGAAGGGATCGGCAACAGATGGATCTGAAATGACACCGAATGGATCAAAAACTGATGGATATGGAATGGCTTTCAGAATAGATCTGGAACAGTGCAGAAGTGATCGGCAACAGTTCAGCTGAAAATAGATATGGACCCCAGGTATGTTCGGATTCCTAATAGTTCAGGTGTTTCACTCGACCACCAATGTTGTCTGATGGCTTGCCTATTGGGGCAGTACCCCTCACTCCACGGCTCAAGTAAAACTCATAACCACTTTGCCACAAATGACAGCTCTTGGTTTACCTCACGGGTGGGAACTAGTTAATCAGGTAGGGGTCGTTGCCCTTTTCGCTGACAGGTCCTCTCAATGGGCCAGCTACTTTGGGGTTCCTGTGGTACTCCTCACAATGAGTTTTAGGGCTTATGCCCAAGTACTTCCCATAGCTAAGTGGATAGGGATTATTCCGAGATCCGAACTTGCAACAGATGCGGAAAAAAAAAATTGGCAGAAATTCCACCAAACGAGGCCAAGAAAGCGCTCTGATACCAGATGTGAAGAACCTGCAATAATTAATTAATGCAAATACACGAGATATCAGAAATAACAGAACTCAGAATCACTTTTATATTGATCGCAGGCCACTTCGAGGGGAAACCTCCTTTGAGCAAGCTCAATACAATTAACTTCACAGTGCCTTCATAGGTCTCAACACACACTTATATACTAAGTCTAGGCGCCAATACTATGAGTCAAAACCATGGGCCAATGCAAACTATGGGCGACTTACAAAGCATATGCACCAACAGCAATAACACAAACTATGGATCAACAAATACTACGGGACGACTTACAAAGCATATGCGTACAACAACAATATACTAACAAAGTAAAGACATGGGTTCCTAACAAGCCTTCCTAGAGAGTTTCCTGGAGCTGGAAAAAGATCAGGACGCATTGGCAGAAATATCCATCCTACTGCATCAACGGGAGGGTGCACGACAAGAGAAAACGATCAATCGAATACATAATAGAAGACAGGAATATAAATGCAGATGTCTGCGCAAGTCAGAGCATTCGATGTCGATTCCATTATATTAGACTTGGGATCAGACGTAAACATCCTGACAAAGCAGAACTGGGAAACGATGGGGACACCATAGTTGGCTTGGTCCCCGGTACAACTATGACTAGCAAACCAAAGTAAGGTCACCCTGATCAGTCGATTATGCCAAGTCCTCGTTGAGATCGAGGGACTCAAAACATACGCATATTTTGATGTAATCGATATTGTCGAGAACACAATCCCCTATCCAGTGTTGCTAGGGATAGACTGGGAGATGGAGAATCAGGCTATTATCAACTTCAAGAAAAGAACTATGTTGTTTGAGAACCGTGAGATAAGGGTAGTCACACCTCTTGACCCAGAAGAAGGGCAGAGATATGTTGAGCCGACAACGGATGAATTCACTGAGGGATGGGATAGTCTTTATAACATATAAGAAGATTATATCAACCCTACTATAGATGGAGAGTTAGGGTGGCGCAGTAGCAGTTCGACGTTGTCAGATTCAGACGAAGAACTTGAAAATTGGTAGAATCGGCTGCATGAAGTATCGTTTAGGAGATGTGCACGGATCACTTAGTCTCTGCGATGGGTATCTACAAAAGAGTGCGAGCTACCAACATATGAGGGATTTCCCAACTTGGCTGCATTTATCATTCAATTTGAAGACAAAGTGGAAGAACCACAATGACTATTGGCCTTGGAGGAAGCCCTGAAGGCTACACCAGCGCGATGGTGGGAGGCACACAAGTCAACTATAACTAATTGGCCACTATGTCGACACCTAATGACGGTTAGGTTTGGCGATTGGATGATCAAGCCCTTCGTCATCTTTTTGTAGCAAGACCGCCACCACTGTATCATGGGAAGCAAAAGAGAAAATATAAAATACCTTGGTGTAATCTGGGCTAACCAGAGTAGGAGCCTCCATAATGGCCTGCTTGATGGCTTCGAAAGAATGTCTCCCCTGATCAGTCCATTTGGTTTCAGCTCCCTTTTTCATCATAGAGGTTATGTGCTTTACCAACTGAGAAAAATTCGGAATAAATCTCCTGACGAAATTTATCTTACCAAGGAAAGATTGGATATCCTTTTTCGATCTTGGTATAGACAACTTCCGAATAGCTTCGACCTGAACTGGATCAATCCTTACTCCCTGTGCTAAAACTATGTGGCCCAGGAGCTTTCCCTCCCCAAGACCAAACTGTGACTTCGTGGGATTCAAAGAAATTCCAAATTGTCTGCATTTCAGGAAGACCTCTCTTAGGTGCTGCAAATGCTCTTTGTCGCTATTTGAGTATACTGTGATATCATCGAGGTATATGAGGACAAATTTACCCTTAATCCCCACAAATGCGATATCCATGGCCCTCTAAAAAGTTGCCCCGACATTCATCAATCAAAACGTCATCTTGGCATACATGAAGGTACCCCAAGGAGTGGTAAAGGTTGTCTTCTCCTGATCGTCTGGGTGCACAGAAATTTGATTATAGCCTGAGAAGCCATCAAGAAAAGACATGACCCTAGCTCCCAACACTCTCTGCAGTAAGTGTTCCATCTTAGGTAGAGGGTAGTTATCTTTTTGGGAGCCCTTGTTTAGGTTCCTGAAGTCGACACACAGCCTGACTTCACCATTCTTCTTCCTTACTATGACAAAATTTGCTACCCATCTAGAATACCTCAGCGGGATTATGATCTTGGCATCAAGGAGTTTTTTTATTTCCCTCTCAATCACAGGTAACAGGAGAGGGTTGATAGGCCGTAGCTTCTGTTTGAAATGGGTAATGCCCTTTTCCAATGGAATTCTGTGTTGAATGGTGTCTTCATCATAGGTCTTCAGGTCACTGTATTCCCAAGCCAGGACATCTGCAAAATTCTTTACCATGCTACAGTAATATGACTGTTGATCGGCTGTCAATTCTGTGGACAGATTTATGAGTTTGGGGCAATCTTGGCTGCCTATGTTTTGCTCATGGACAGCTGGGTATTTCTCCTAATTCACAGGTTTAAAGGGGATGTCATTATGGTCAAAAATCCTTTCAAGGGGTACCATGCCCTTAGGTATATGATTTCCTGGAAATTGGACAATGTCATGATGGCCTATTTTTCCCTTCAATTTGGATTTCTGAGACTCTTCTACATTCAGGTTCTCTTGGTCAATGTGCATATCAGAAAATTCGTCAACAACCTGGAGGAATCTACTGAGCTCATCATCATTCTCAAAAAATTTCCAAAATTTGACGTTATCGGGTAGGGATGGTCTATACCTGACTTGGATATCATATTTCAACTTGGGAGGCATGGGAGGAAGGAATGTGCTGGCAAAGACAGCAAGGGAATCGACAAAGTGGTTCATGGCTCGCGGGATATAAGAAATCTCAAAAAACATGAAGGAATCCATGAGTTTCCATACCTCATCTCTGTATGACTTCAGCCTGACGTTCTTTGCCTGATAGTTCCCATTCACCTGCTGTATGATCATCTCTGCATCCCCAAAAATCTTTAGGCACATGATTCCCATTTCCTTGGTAGCCTCAACTCCTAATAGCAAAGCCTCGTATTCTGCTATATTATTTGTGGCTTTGAATTCCAGTTTATAAGACAGATGAGTAACATCCTTCAAAGGAGAGATCAAGACTACACCTGCACCTGCTGAAGCCTGGGAGCTGGCACCATCAAAAAACATGCTCCACACAGCAGTGGTTACCTCCTTAGGTTGCTGACCAATGGGCTTGGTGAGTTGCAAAGGGGATGGTTGTTCATCATCTATTTGCAGGATACATGCTCTGAAATCCGCATCTATAGCATATATGGGATGGTTCATGGAATTCTTCTCATTGCTGATAACATAAGCCATCCGATTTTCCCTGTAGAGCCTTTTAGTTTCGCTTCCAAACATAGGAATGGTGGCATAAGTTAGTTCCATCTGTAGGGTCCCCCCTAATCGCTTGATCCATGATCTGGACAGAAGGATACCAAATTTCGGTGGGATGTCAGAAACCACTACGTCCATAACCATGCTCTTGGAAGGCAACTGAGTTAATTTTATGATGAGATCCTTTATGAGGCCCAGGAATTTAACTTTTCTGGAGTCAAAAGAGAAGAGATCATGGTAGGGTTTTGTGATGCTAAGACCAAGTTCATCCATCACAGCTTTGGGCATGAGGTTGTGGGAGGCTCCCGAGTCAAGTAAACAATTGTGAAGGATTTTGTCATGGATGTTTAAGGATATGTAAAAGGGTGGGTAGGACCCGTCCTGTTCTTCAAGCATGGGACCTACGGTTACTATAGGCTTATCGTCTTGGAGGTTAACAAAGTCAGCATCCATGGATGCTTTTGGCTGGAGGGACTTCAGTATGGATGACTTGAAGGAATCGTTTTTCATTAGCTCGATTAGGGGAAAAGGGATTTTTATTTTATGGATCTCAGTTTCAAGATTGAAGGAATAGGGAAACTTGTCAGGGGTCCTTGTCTCTTGGGTAAGGTTTAAAGGCTTCTTAGCAACAGTCCCGGACCTCAAATCATAGCTCCTCTTATCGTCGGCCTGACACAGTGTTTCCTCGGTGATTTATTCAGTCATGAGGGATTCCTCATACTCAGACTGTGTCAAGAGGCGAGGTCAACCTTATCCTCCATGCAATTGACATCATCTTCTTCTTCTACTCCTCCCTGAATAAGCTCCTGTTCCTCTTCTAATATTGCATGCTGGAAGGGAGCTCTGATTCTTTGTTCTTCAGCAGGATTCCTGTCTCTCTGAAGGGTTTGAACCGGTGGGCCATTTCTTCTGTAAGGGGGAGTGTGTGTATTCTTGGGGAAAAAATCATGTGGACCTTTACCTCTCATGGATGGCTGGCCTTGCACTTTCAGTTTGGACATTTCGGAGGTCAAGCTGTCTAGCATTTTGGCCATTTTTTCCAACTTAGTTTCTGACGAGGAGGAGGAATCTGGGGTCTGCCTTTTCTTATCGATCTTCCCTTTGAGGATTTTGGACGCAACCATATTTGAATCCACTTCGAGTGCAGGATCTTGAATGAGCAGTAAAGAGGAAGCTCTTCTTTCCCGAAGATGAAGGCAAAAATCGGGGTCAAAAGCATTGGCGTAAGTGATCCTGGCAGAGGTATCTGTAGGCTTAATTTCAGTAGGGATTTTGCTAAACATTTTGTTAAACCTCTTCGTAAAAGCTGCCACAAACTCGCCACTTTCTCTCTTCAAGTTATCAAATTCTGTGAGATAATAAAGGTGGTCTTTACTTTCCCCCCAATGTTTCAGAAACAGTTCATCTAGTGCCTCGATGTCATCTATTGATCCAACAGGTAGTTCTTTAAACCACTTTCTTTCCTGACCATCTAAACTTTGCACAAACACTCTAGTCCATACATCTTCCTGCTCGATATTGATGTTCTCAGCATAGCTATAAAATGCCTCCAAGTGCTCCTTGGCTGTAAAATCTCCCTCCTCGATGAATTTTGGCATATATTTTTTATAATCTCCAGTAGGCATAGCAGAAAGGGGATTAGGCAAATTTAGAGGGGCATACCTAGCAAGGAGGATCTTCTCCATTTTGGTTAGAGGGACAGCCATTGTGGGTGTGGGTACTAAAGGGATGGCAGAAAGCAATTTGAGTGTGGGCGGTGGTTGAGGAGGTATAGGCAACGATGAAAGTGGTGGTTTTGTTTCAGTAGAGTCGCCAAAAATGGCGGTGAAACAGATTGATGGTTGTTCTGGGAAATCAGTCTTCTCACATGACTGTTCAAGTAAAGAGGACATCCTTTGCTCACACTGGTCTAAAAGGTCCTGGAATATGTTTTCTATAGCAAGTACATTGGTGTAAACAAAGGGGAACTTCTCATCTGGTTCAATCAATGTGGGCTACAGGTAGGAGGAACAGCCTTCCTCTTTGACGGATTCTAGGATTTCTTTTCCTCGTTAAGCTCGTGTAGCAGGATCAGGGCTAGGGACTTGGCCAGCAGCAATGGATGAGGATACTTGGGCCCATAAATCTTCTGTTGTACTTAGATTTCCTTGTGGATTAACTATTTCAGAAAAAAGGAGATTAAAAAGGAGTTTCATCTGATCAGACAGAAGAAATACCTCTGGTAAGGCCTGATGTGGTTCTTCTAATGGATATGGAAATCTGCCTCTGCGTAGTCCTTTCTCTCCTTATAATCTGTTCAGGATCCGAAACAGGTGTTATTGATGGCCTTTGAGGATTTGATCTGGTACTTGGTCTTCTTGAAGCCACTTCCTTCCAATGGAGTCGCTATATAGATGATTACAACTGAAAAAGTGTCCAGGCTTTGTCTATCATCAAAGCTAGAACTGTGTTGTCTCCCAAGGAAGCTGCTGCTTCAATAATCTTTCCCCGACAATGACGCCAATTTGTTATCACTCCAGGAAGCTCTCCTAGGTTGTATTTCAGAGATAACTGGTAACTTAAATTTTTTTTGAAAGAAGGGGTTTATTTTGGATCAAGTAGGATGACAGGAATCAAAATTTACACGCTCACAACATGCATGAGGACACTCAGAAAGACAAGGCTTTGACTACAGTTGTTCAGGGGGTTGATTTAAAATAAAGAGGGTGAATCCTTATTGCATTCAGGAGATTCATGCACAAAAGAATGTATATCAATGGCTAAGCACAACAAAAAAACATATATGTTCAATCCTTTAAAATAGAGACAAGATAATAGCTATCTAGCAATAAAAATGAACATACAAGAAATAGATCATTCACAATAAGCACAGAAACATGAAAAGAAGGAATATGACAGCCAATAATAAAAGAAGCTTGTATTATCTAGAAGGTCACAGAAGTCTGAGAATACAAAATTGATTTAGTCTCTCCAAATTCGAACCTCTATTCTACTTCAGTCCTCGGCTTTATAGCCATTACAAATTTTTTCAGATCCCAAAAAGATGGATTGAATATACTAAAAATAACAATTGAGAATAGTTAATGAAAGATGTAACAGTGTGTCATGATCAAAGTAACATCTCCTTGCTGGTGAACCTACGCTTGAAAGCTAAGGTGAGCGTCGTGGAGCTAGGGGCGAGTGTGAAACTGTTATTCTGCAAAAAGCTATAGGAGTGCTTTCCAAAACTAGGCAGGAATATTTTACTGTCAAATCTGCCAACGCTCTCAGTCTGTGACCAGAGGCGATCGTGGTGCACTTGAACACTTGTCAATCGCCTGGAAAACGCCTTCAAGACGCTAGGAACCACACAAAAGAGGTTTGATGCCCAAACATAGACCTGTGTGTTTCTTTTAGTTTTCAGTAGCTAACAAAACTGGGCTTGAAGGTGGTAAGCTACCGAAAGCCTAGCGTTTGGTGATTAATGGTCAGAGTAACACTTCACCTAAACCACCGAAATGCTTAAGAGTGCTGGAAAACCTTAGTTCTTTTCGGTATCCGGGAGGGCGTCGCCTGCATGTAATAAACTACCAGAACAGGATTCGGAAGCTAATGAATAGTTCCGGTGTTCGCCCAAGATACCAAAAACCATGCATGACCCCTCCTGCAAAAATAGCAAAACTGTGTTTCTATCCTCTTGCTACCTGGATTTTTCTTCCTCCTGAGCCGAGGTCAGAGGATTGGCAAGGTTGATAGCAGTTGTTTCCAAGGTCTCCAGGTTCGAATGCACCATGGGTTGGGGACTCTGAGTTTCTCCCTTGCCTTCCAAAACTTCGACCGTCCTCCTCAATCTGATGTTTTCCCTGATAAGCCTAATGTTTATGCCCCTCATTTTTCCATGTTTCTTGGTCAATCAATGAAAAGATACGTAGATCTCGTTATACCTCTCTGTTAGCATTTCATTCTTCTCTTTAACAACCCTCTGGAGTAACTCGCGTTCATAAGCCTGTTGGAGGACCCGGTTGATTTTCTGTGAGGCAGAAATCTTTGCATTTTGGATTGGTCCGTCGACCACCTACTGACTTTGTTCCTCCATGGGTGTATGGGAGGATAAATTCACACAGCCAAAACCTTTCTCTTCCACAGAAGTAAATGGAGGCAAATTGACATAATCATTCTCCTGCTTCATCATGGCTGGGGTTGCTTCCTGGGGCTTCTGTTCTGTTTTCACCTCCTCAATTTCTGCTCCAGCTCCCTGCAACTCCTCCTCCTCAGAATCGGTGTATGGAAGGTTTAAAATATTTGCATTTCTTGAGGGAGTCTCTTCTGAAACAACCTCCTCGTCCTCAGCCTTGTCTTTAAATGCCAACTTCCTTATGGCTTTCTTTGTCGGTGGGACTGAGGAAAGGGGTTTGATTGAATTTAGGGGAATGGCCCTCCTCCTTCCTTTTCCACTTCTAGGGGTGGAAGATTTCTTTCCCTCCTCCGACTGTAATTTTTTTTCGAGCCCACTCCAGAAGAGAAAGAAGGTCCATTTCATGCCTTTCCTCTGTAATAACTCGTAGACCAAAAGCTTAATCAAACCGTGGTGGAACAACCTCCCTACAATTTTGGTGGGCTGAGCCTTTACTTGATGCGCCATTTTGATGAGGCTCTTATGGAGGTAGAAAGGGATATTTAAAGGGCTCTTGCCTGGGAAATGGTCCAGTAGTTTGAAATGATAATTTAGCACCCTGTTATACCTGCCCTCACAGGTTATATAGACCAGAATGGACTTCAATAACAGCTGCCAGTTATCCTCCAGGTATGACATAGGGATGTCCTTTTTCCAAACCTGGTTCCTATATTTCGGTTTCAGGTATGATTGAAACTCGAAATCCTTCTTGACAGTGATCTTGAACCAGCTCTCCCCGGTCGTTGGAAATTCTGTCACCTGGGCTATAAGGGCCTCGTCCACCTGGAATTATTCCTTACCTACCACCGCCCTTTCTCTGTCATATGTGAGGGAAAATGATTCGGCCACCTGTTGATGAGAACCGTGAAGCTTTTTGCAGAAATTATAGCAGCCGACATTCTTGAAAAACTGACATACCTCGGGGTGTGCCTCCAGGTAGAAAATGTCACTCAATTCTTTTCTCAGGACCGCTCCTCCTCCTTTCGGCATCGGTGACCTGCTTGTTGGTGCTTGCTGCTCAAATATGGACTGAGGGAGCGATGGGAAACAAGGAGAAGATGGGCTCAATTGACGCGGTGAGGATGAACATACAAAGGTGGTGTGGCCTTTCGGGAGCTGACTCCGAGGGTACGAAAAGGTGGGCAATCATGAGGATGGAATGATGATTACTGGGACATGAGGGTGCCAGGGGAATGGATCTTTAGAAATGTTGTTATGTGGATGAGAAACGAGGTCTGTCTGGTCAGAGTTATGGCAGTGGTGTCTTGTTTTCGCTTAATTGACCCTTTCGGTGGCTAGACCATGATGAGCTCCCTGTATGATGACCCCAAACCCCCGATTTGACATGGCTATCGGTCGACGTAACTCCCCCTTCGGCAGCCGATAATCCACCTTTAAACCTGGTATGCCGCCGGAACACGACTTTCGCCAACACCTTTTTGCTTTCGGTGGCTGTAGCTAACCCAACCCATTGGATGACAAGCTGCAGAAAGTGTGCCTGACTTTTGGTGGCTAATGAACACCGTCGTGTTCTCCCAAACCCACGAAAAAGCTTCATGAACTACAAGCATAACTTTACCTTTCGGTAGCTATGGAAAGTTTCGAACTTTCCCTACGAACTGCGGAAAGTGCCTAACTTTTGGTGGCTAATAAACGTCGTCATGTTCGCCCAAGCCACCGAAAACCGTCCCTCCACTTCACATGGGAATTTCATCCTTTCGGTGGTTGGAGCGTTCTATTTATCACACCATAAGATGTTGAAAATAGGGTTTTTGGTAGCTAATGAACCAACACCAGGCCCTCCTAAGCTACCGAAACCTGAAATTTGCCTTCGGAAGGAGAGTCAGCGTAAAAATGTTAACTCAAACTTCGTTACCGTCTTAAAACTGTCGGACTAGAACTCAGACACATGCAAACAAGATCAAAAATTAAAAGACTTCCTATCACCTAGATGCCATGGCTAATCTATATTTATTGGGGAGATAACATCTGGCTCCTACTTGGGGATGGAGGCCTCCCAACGAGGCTCCAAGAACCGCGGACCAAACGCCTTTCCAAAAAAGAAAAAAAAACACACACAAAACTCTAACCCTAACTTCTAATGTTCCATTGGGCATGGAGTTATTTGCAAACAAAACAAAAACAAACTGAAAACAAAATGGTATTTACAATGACCAAGCTGTGAAGCCTCAGATGAAATAAAGTTTCAGAAAATGCCCATTTATTGGGCCACCAAACATCTTTTGACCTTCCATGCTTTGCAGGTTGAAGGTATTGTTCTGCTTTTCCTGAGTTATCACATAAGGACCTATCCAGATAGAATCAAGCTTGCCACGCTTTCCTTTTTCCTACCTGGGGGCATCCCATTTCAATACCCAGTCCCCCACCTGAAAAGTGTTCGTCTCGGCCTTCTTTTCAAAAGTACCTTTTATCTTTTCCTGATGAGCTTCTGACCTTTCCACTAGTTGTTCTCTACTCTGCTGCAGTTCAACCAAATCCAGCATTCTTCTTACCATAGCATTCGGTTCATCCTGTTCCTCCTAGATGAATTTAGTCACTGGCAGAATTAACTAAACTAGGAAAATAGCATCAGTGCCATAAACCAAACTGAAAGGAGAGGTCCCTATGGATTTCTTGTTCGTCACCCTATCAGCCCAAAGAGCAAATTTCAGCTTTGAATCCCAACTCCTTTGATTTTCCTCCAATAGTTTTTTGATGATCCTGATTAGGCTTTTATTGGAAGACTCGACGAGACCATTGCCTTGAGGATAGTAGGGAGTGGAGTGAACTAACTGGATGCCCGTTGATTCACACATATGGACTAACTCTTTATCTTTGAAAGCAGGTGCATTATCAGTTACCAGCCTTTTCGGGAAGCTGAATCTGGTGATGATGTTTTCATACAGAAATTTGATGATAACCTGATGGTTATCATTCCTGGTGGGAATTGCCTCTATCCATTTGGTGAAGTAGTCAGTGGCTACCAAGATCCATCAGTGCTGACCATTGGATGAAGGATTGATCTCCCCTATGAAGTCGAGGCCCCATTGCTGGAAAGGACCGTTTACCACAATAGGCTTCAAGGGGAGGGATTTCAGCTGTTGTTTTACCGTGAATCTTTGGCATTTGTCACAAGTTTTCACAAAAGTGTATACGTCAGAGAACAGACAAGGCCAATAGTACCCAGCCCTTAGAATCTCATGGGCAGTGTTTTTCCAGTGGTGATGCCCCCCACATATGCTTGAATGGAAATGATGCATGACTTTCCCTAATTCTTCTTTATCCAAACATCTTAACAGAACTCCAGCAGGATCTTTCCAGTACAGCAGATCACCACTTATGCAAAATTTTGCAGATTTAAGTTTGAGAGACTGTGCCTAAGTTGTGCTAAGTCTGGGTGGAACTTCTAAATTCTGCAGGAAATGAATGTACCCGAATACCACTCGCATGAGAGCAGATTTTCAGCCACATGCTGGCTATCACGCTGTCCTACTGCAGCTGCCTCTGTTGGCAGATTTTCAGAATTTGCTCTGACGAGGTTAATGTCTAACAGTTTGCAATTCTCTTCAGCCATCAATTTGGCCAGACCTTGACCCTTTATCAACCTGGTGGGCTTCACCTCTATGTCAAATTCGATCAGCTTGCCAATCCATTTGGCTCTCTTGTCGTCAATGTCAGGCTAAGTTAGAACATCCTTCATAGAAACTGAAGGGACATAAGCTGTAATTTTCGCGTGCAGGATATAAATTCTGAATGCTTTTAATGATTTTACAAGAGCATAGGCGTGTTTCTCTATGGGATCATACTTCAGCTCAGCATCCCTCAATGTTTTGCTGAAGAAGGCGATTGGATGATCAAGCCCTTCGTCGTCTTTCTGTAGCAAGCCCGCCACCACTGTATCATGGGAAGCAAAAGAGAAAATATAAAATACCTTGGTGTAATATGGGATAACCAGAGTAGGAGCCTCCATGATGGCCTGCTTGATGGCTTCGAAAGAATATCTCGCCTGATCAGTCCATTTGGTTTCGGCTCCCTTTTTCAGCATAGAGGTTATGTGCTTTACCAACTCAGAAAAATTCGGAATAAATCTCCTGACGAAATTTATCTTACCAAGGAAAGATTGGATATCCTTTTTCGATCTTGGTATAGACAACTTCCAAATCGCTTCGACCCGAACTGGATCAAGCCTTACTCCCTGTGTTGAAACTATGTGGTCCAGGAGCTTTCCCTCCCCAAGACCAAACTGTGACTTCTAGGGATTCAAAGAAATTCCAAATTGTCTACATTTCAGGAAGACCTCTCTTAGGTCCCACAAATGCTCTTCGTGGTCGTTTGAGTATACTGTGATATCACCGAGGTATATGAGGACAAATTTATCCTTAATCCCCACAAATGTGATATCCATGGCCCTCTAAAAAGTGGCCCCGGCATTCATCAATCCAAACGGCATCTTGGTGTACATAAAGGTACCCCAGGGAGTGGTAAAGGCTGTCTTCTCCTGGTCATTTGGGTGCACATAAATTTGATTATAGCCTGAGAAGCCATCAATAAAAGACATGACCCTAGCTCCCGACACTCTCTGCAATAAGTGTTCCATCTTAGGTAGAGGGTAGTTATCTTTTTGGGAGCCCTTGTTTAGGTTCCTGAAGTCGACACATAGCCTGACTTCACCATTCTTCTTCCTTACTATGACCATATTTGCTACCCATCTAGAATACCTCAGTGGGATTATGATCTTGGCATCAAGGAGTTTTTTTATTTCCCTCTTGATCATAGGTAACAGGAGAGGGTTGATAGGCCATAGCTTCTGTTTGAAAGGGGTAATGCCCTTTTCCAATGGAATTTTCTGCTGAATGGTGTCTTCATCATAGGTCTTCAGGTCACTGTATTCCCAAGCCAGGACATCTCCAAAATTCTTTACCAGGTTGCAGTAATCTGACTGTTGATCAGCTGTCGATTCCGTGGACAAATTTATGAGTTTGGGGCGATCTTGGGTGCCTATGTTTTTCTCATGGACAGCGGGGTCTTTCTCCTCATTCACGGGTTTAAAGGGGATGTCATTATGGTCAAAAAGCCTTTCAAGGGGTACTAGCCCCGTAGGTATATGATTTCCTGGCAATTGGACAATGTCATGATGGCCTGTTTTTCCCTTCAATTTGGATTTCTGAGACTCTTCTACATTCAAGTTCTCTTGGTCAATGTGCATATCAGAAAATTCATCAACAACCTGGAGGAATCTACTGAGCTCATCATCATTCTCAAAAACTTTCCAAAATTTGACGTTATCGGGTAGGGATGGTATGTACCTAACTTGGATATCATATTTCAACTTGGGAGGCATGGGGGGAAGGAATGTGTTGGCAAAGACAGCAAGGGAATCGGCCAGGTGGTTCATGGCTCGCGGGATATAAGAAATCTCAAAAAACATGAAGGAATCCATGAGTTTCCATTCCTCATCTCTGTATGACTTTAGCCTGACGTTCTTTGCCTGATAGTTCCCATTCACCTGCTGTATGATGAGCTCTGCATCCCCAAAAATATTCAGGCACATGATTCCCATTTCCTTGGTAGCCTTGACTCCTAACAGCAAAGCCTCATATTCTGCTATATTATTTGTGGCTTTGAATTCTAGTTTATAAGACATATGAGTAACATCCTTCAGAGGAGAGATCAAGACTACACCTGCACCTGCTGAAGACTAGGAGCTGGAACCATCAAAAAACATGCTCCACACAGCAGTGGTTACCTCCTCAGGTTGCTGACCAGTGGGCTTGGTGAGTTGCAAAGGGGATGGTTGTTCATCATCTATTTGCAGGATACATGCTCTGAAATCCGTATCTACAGCATAGATGGGATGGTTCATGAAATTATTCTCATTGCTGATAACATAAGCCAGTCGGTTTTCCCTGTAGAGCCTTTTAGTTTCACCTCCAAACATAGGAATGGTGGCATAAGTTAGGTCCATCTATAGGGTCCCCCCTAATCGCTTGCTCCATGATTGGGACAGGAGGATACCAAATTTCGGTGCGATGTCAGAAACCACTACGTCCATTACCATGCTCTTGGAAGGAAGCTGAGTTAAGCTTATGATGAGATCCTTTATGAGGCCCAGGCATTTAAATTTTTTGGATTCAAAAGAGAAGAGATCATGGTAGGGTTTTGTGATGCTAAAACCAAGTTCATCCATGATAGCTTTGGGCATGAGGTTGTGGGAGGCTCCCGAGTCAAGTAAGAAATTGTGAAGGATTTTGTCATGGATGTTTAAGGATATGTAAAAGGGTGGGCAGGACTCGTCCTGTTATTCAACCATGGGACCTAGGGTTACTGTAGGCTTATCATCTTGGAGGTTCACAAAGTCAGCATCCATGGATGCTTTTGGCTGGAGGGACTTCAGTATGGATGACTTGAAAAAATCATTTTTCATTAGCTCGATTAGGGGAAAAGGGATTTTTATTTTCTGGATCTCAGTTTCAAGATTGAAGGAATAGAGCAACTTGTCAAGGGTCCTTGTCTCTTGGGATGGAGCCGTAAGTTGGACAAGGTCTGGGGAAGCTGGCTGAGATATTCATTGCAGTTGTTTTGCAAGATTTATAACCTGTTTTGTGGGAGCAGCAGGCTACTGTTTTGAAGGAGTGACAGACTATTTTGCAGGAGAAATGAGCTGCTTCATGGAGGCATGAGTCTTCCTTGCAGGAGCAAGGTTTAAAGGCTTCTTAGCAACAGTATTGGACCTCAAATCATAGCTCCTCTGATCGTCAGCCTGGCACAATGTTTCCTGGGTAATTTGTTCAGTCATGAGGGTTTCCTCATACTCGGACTGTGTCAAGAAGGTGAGGTCAACCTTATCCTCCATGCAGTTGACATCATCTTCTTCTTCTGCTCCTCCCTGAATAATCTCCTTTTCCTCTTCTAATACTGCATGCTGGAAGGGAGCTCTGATTCTTTGTTCTTCAGCAAGATTCCTATCTCTCTGAAGGGTTTGAGCCGGTGGGCCATTTCTTTTGTAAGGGGGAGCATTTGTATTCTTGGGGACAAAATCATGTGGACCTTTACCTCTGGTGGATGGATGGCCTTGCACTTTCAGTTTGGACATTTCAGAGGTCTAGCCGTCTAGCATTTTGGCCATTTTTTCCAGCTTAATTTCTGACGAGGAGGAGGAATCTGGGGTCTGCATTTTCTTATCGATCTTCCCTTTGAGGATTTTGGACGCAACCATATTTGATTCCACTTCGAGTGCAGCATCTTGAATGAGCAGTAAAGAGGCATCTCTTCTTTCCCGGAGATGAAGGCAAAAATCAGGGTCAAAAGCATTGGCGTAAGTGATCCTTGCAGAGGTATCTGTAGGCTTAATTTCAGTAGGGATTTTGCTAAAAATTTTGTTAAACCTCTTCGTAAAAGCTGCCATAGACTCGCCATTTTCTCTCTTCAAGTTATCAAATTCTGTGAGATAATAAAGGTGGTCTCTTCTTTCCCCCAAATGTTTCAGAAACAGTTCATCTAGTGCCTCGATGTCATCTATTGATCCAGCATGTAGTTCTTTAAACCACTTTCTTGCATGACCATCTAAACTTTGCACAAACACTCTAGTCCATACATCTTCATGCTCGATATTGATGTTCTCGGCATAGCTATAAAATGCCTCCAAGTGCTCCTCGGCTGTAAAATCTCCCTCCCCGGTGAATTTTGGCATATATTTTTTATAATCTCCGGTAGGCATAGCAGAAAGGGGATTAGGCAAATTTAGAGGGGCATACCTAGCAAGGAGGATCTTCTCCATTTTGGTTAGAGGGACAACCATTGTGGGTGTGGGTACTAAAAGGATGGGAGAAAGCAATTTGAGTGTGGGCGATGGCTGAGGAGGTATAGACAACGATGAAAGTGGTGGTTTTGTTTCAGTAGAGTCGCCAAAAATGGGGGTGAAACAAATTGATGGCTGTTCTGGGCAATCAATCTTCTCACAGGACTGTGCAAGTAAAGAGGACAGCCTTTGCTCACGCTGGTCTAAAAGGTCCTGGAATATGTTTTCTATAGCAAGTACGTTGGTGTAAACAAAGGGGAACTTCTCATCTAGTTCATTCAATGTGGGCTACAGGTGGGAGGAACAGCCTTCCTCTTTGAAGGATTCTAGGATTTCTTTTCCTAAGTAAGCTCGTGTAGCAGGATCAGGGCTAGGGACTTGGGAAATAGCAACGAATGAGGATACTTGGTCCCATAAATCTTCTGTTGTACTTAGAGTTCCTTGTGGATTATCTGTTTTAGAAAAAGGGGTTTCATCTGATGAGACAGAAGAAATACCTCTGGTAAGGCCCGATGTGGTTCTTCTAATGGATCTGGAAATCTGCCTCTGCGTAGTCCTTCCTCTCCTTATAATCTGTTCGGGATCCGAAACAGGTGTTATTGATGGCCTTTGAGGATTCGATCTGGTACTTGGTCTTCTTGAAGCCACTTCGTTCCAATGGAGTCACCAGATATATGATTACAACCGAAAAAGTGCCCATGCTTTGTCTATCATCAAAGCTGGAACTGTGTCGTCTCCCAGGGAAGCTGTTGCTTCAATAATATTTCCCCGGCAACGGCGCCAATTTGTTATCACTCCAGGAAGCTCTCCTAGGTTGTATTTCAGAGATGCCTAGTAACTTAAACTTGTTTTGAAAGGAGTTTATTTTGGATCAAGTTGATAACAGGAATCAAAATTTACACGCTCACAACATGCATGAGGACGCTCAGATAGACAAGGATTTGACTACGGTTGTTCAGGGGGTTGATTTAAAATAAAGAGGGTGAATCCTTATTGCATTCAGCGGATTCATACACAGAAGAACATATATCAATGGCTAAGCACAACAAAATAACATATATGTTCAATCCTTTAAAACAGAGACAGGATAACAGCTATCTAGCAATAAAAATGAATATACAGGAAATAGATCATTCACCATGAGCACAGAAACATGAGAAGAAGGAATCTGACAGCCAATAATAAAAGAAGCTTGTATTATCTAGAAGGTCACAGAAGTCTAAGAATACAAAATTTGATTTAGTCTCTCCAAAGTCGAACCTATATTCTACTTCAGTCCTCGGCTTTATAGCCATTACAAAGTTTTTCAGATCCCAAAAAGATGGATCGAATATACTAAATAAAACAATTGAGAACAGTTAATGAAAGATGTAATAGTGTTTCATGATCAAAGTAACTGCTCCTTGTTGGTGAACCTACGCTTGATAGCTGAGACGAGCGTCGTGGAGCTGGGGGTGAGTGTGAAACTGTTATTCTACAAAAAGCTGTAGGAGTGCTTTCAAAAAATAGGCAGGAATATTTTACCGTCAAATCTGCCAGCGCTCTCAGTCTGTGACCAAAGGTAATCGTGGTGCACTTGAACACTTGTCAATCCCCTGGAAAATGACTTCAAGACACTAGGAACCACACAAAAGAGGTTTGATGCCAGAAGACAAACCTGTGCATTTCTTTTAGTTTTCAGTAGCTAACAAAACTGGGCTTGAAGGTGGTAAGCAACCGAAATCCTAGCATTAGGTGATTAATGGATCAGAGTAACGTTTCGCCTAAACCACCGAAACGCTTAAGAGTGTTGGAAAACCTTATTTCTTTTCGGTATCCGGGAGGGCGTCTCCTGCACTTAATAAAATACCAGAATGGGATTCGGCAGCTAATGAACAGTTCCAGTGTTCGCCCAAGCTGCCGAAAACCATGCATGATCCCTCCTACAAAAATAGCAAAACTGTGTTTCTATCCTCTTGCTACCTGGATTTTTCTTCCTCCTGGGCCGAGGTCGGAGGATTGGCAAGGTTGATTGCAACTGCTTCCAAGGTCTCCAGGTTCGATTGCACCATGGGTTGGGGACTCTGTGTTTCTCCCTTACCTTCCAAAACTTCGACCTTCCTCCTCAATCTGATGTTTTCCCTGATAAGCCTAATGTTTCTGCCCCTTATTTTTCCATGTTTCTTGATCAATCCATGAAAAGATACGTAGAGCTCGTTATGCCTCTCTTTCAGCCTTTCATTCTTCTCTTTAATGACCCTCTAGAGTAACTCGCGTTCATAAGCCTGCTGGAGGACCTGGTTGATTTTCTGTGAGGCAGAAGTCTTTGCATTTTGGATTGGTCCGTCGGCCACCTGCTGACTTTGTTCCTCCATGAATGTAGGGGAGGATAAATTCACACAGCCAAAAACTTGCTCTTCCATAGAGGTAAATGGAGGCAAATTGACATAATCATTCTCCTGCTCCATCATGGCTGGGGCTGCTTCCTGGGGCTTCTGTTCTATTTTCACCTCCTTAATTTTTGCTCTAGCTTCCTGCAACTCCTCCTCCTCAAAATCGGTGTATGGAAGGTTTAAAATATTTGCATTTCTTGAGGGAGTCTCTTCTGAAACAACCTCCTCGTCCTCAGCCTTGTCTTTAAATGCCATCTTCCTTCTGGCTTTCTTCGTCGGTGGGACTGAGGAAAGGGTTTTGATTGAATTTAGGGGAATGGCTCTCCTCCTTTGTTTTCCACTTCTGGGGGTGGAAGATTTCTTTCCCTCCTCCGGCTGCAATTCTGTTTCGAGCCCACTCCAGAAGAGAAACAAGGTCCATTTCATGCCTTTCCTCTGTAATAACTCGTAGACCAAAATCTTAATCAGACCGTGGTGGAACAACCTCCCTACAATTTTTGTGGGCTGAGCCTTTACTTGATGTGCCATTTTGGTGAAGCTCTTGTGGAGGTAGAAAGGGATATTTAAAGGGCTCTTTCCCGAGAAATGGTCCAGTAGTCTAAAATGATAAATTAGCACCCTGTTATACCTGTGCTCACAGGTTATATAGACCAGAATGGACTTCAATAACAGCTGCCAGTTATCCTGCAAGTATGACATAGGGATGTCCTTTTTCCAAACCTGGTTCCTATGTTTCGGTTTCAGGTATGATTGAAACTTGAAATCCTTCTTGACAGTGGTATTGAACTAGCTCTCCTCGGTCGTTGGAAATTATGTCACCCGGGCTATAAGGGCCTCATCCACCTGGAATTCTTCCTTGCCTATCATCGCCCTTTCTCCGTCATATGTGAGGGCAAATGCTTCGGACACCTGTTGATGAGAACCCTGAAGCTTTTTGCAGAAATTATTGAAAAACTGACATAACTCGGGGTGTGCCTCCAGGTAGAAAATGTCACTCAATTCTTTTCTCAGGACCGCTCCTCCTCCTTTCGGCATCGGTGACCTGCTTGTTGGAGCTTGCTGCTCAAATCTGGACTGAGGGAGCGACGGGAAACAGGGAGAAGATGGGCTCAATCGATGCAACGAGGACGAACATAGAAAGGTGGTGTGGCCTTTCGAGAGCTAACTCTGAGGGTATGAAAAGGAGGGCAATCATGAGGGTGGAATGATGATTACTGGGACATGATGATGCCAGGGGAATGGATTTTTAGAAATGTTGTTATGTGGATGAGAAACGAGGTCCGTCTGGTCAGAGTTATGGAAGTGGCATCCAGCCTTCCCTCGGGGTGAGTCCTATTTTTGCTGAATTGACCCTTTTGGCAGCTACACCATGATGAGTTCCCTGTATCATGACCCCAAACCCCCGATTTGACGTGGCCTCCAGTCGACGTAACTCCCCCTTCGGCAGCCGATAATCCACCTTTAAACCTGGTATGCCGTTGGAACACGACTTTCGTCGACGCCTTTTTGCTTTCGGCGGCTGTAGCTAACCTATCCCATTGGATGGCAAGCTGCAAAAAGTGTGCCTGAATTTCGATGGCTAATGAACACCGTCATGTTCGCCCAAACCCCCGAAACCGCTTCATGAACTATGAGCATAAATTTACCTTTCGGCAGCTATGGAAAGTTTCGAACTTGCCCTGCGAACTGTGGAAAGTGCCTAATTTTTGGTGGTTAATGAACGTCGTCATGTTCTCCCAAGCCACCGAAAACCATCCCTCCACTTCACGTGGTAATTTCATCCTTTCGATGTTTGGAGCGTTCTATTTATCACAATGTAAGCTGTCGAAAACAGGGTTTTCGGTAGCTAATGAACCAACACCAGGCCCGCCTAAGCTACCGAAACCTGAAATTTGCCTTCGAAAGGAGATCCAGTGTAAAAATGCTAACTCAAACTTCGTTACCTTCTTAAAACTGTCGGACTAGAACTCAGAAACATGCAAACAAGATCAAAAATTAAAAGACTTCCTATCACCTATATGCCATGGCTAATCTATGTTTATTGGGGAGATAACACCAGACATTAGCTAAAAAAGAGAAGGCTATAGCAGATAGAATCCGATTGGAGGAGGCGATATATAAGGCATGCGAGGAAGCCTCTGAGGTAGATAAGGACATACTACCAGAAGCGAAAGCTATCTTTCTAGGTGTTTTTATCGTTGACCTGCGGAAATAAAATGCAAAGCTGCAAGAAAGAGTGGTACCTAGCACACCACCGGAACAGATTCAGGGAAGGTAGAATGCGATCGAGGAAGTCGTGACGGAGCTCACAGAGATGGAAAAGACATCCCAGACAGTCGCAAAGGCTGTCACAGAGTGTTGGGGAAGCGTAGTCCAGGAAAAAAAACTAACCGAGATGAAGGTGCAACTCAGTGAAGTAGAAGCACAGTTGGAATCCTTGAAGGGATCGATCAAAGCGATGCCCTCACTAATACATATGACGAAGGCTGTGGAACTAAAAGGAATGCAGCAGTGCATAACTAAGGCACACAAATGGAAGCAAAGAAGGGCCACACACCTGGACGAGCTCCAAACAAACGTAGAAGTCCTTGCAGTACGGGTAATGGAAGCAATGAAACAGGTCAAGCTGCAAATGGAGGAAGCACAACAGAAAAGTTGTGAACACCCAACAAACCAGCAAGTGGAATAATGTACACAACTTAGAGCATTAACGAAGGAAGTGGTCGACCAGATAAAAAATGGATACGACAATTTCAGGCAGTAGGTGAATGCACCATAGGTGTCCAGCTGAGGTGGCTCAAGGGCGAGCCACAAGTTTATGTTGGGGGCCTGTTGGCATAGGGTTAGACCGCATGAAGTGCAAAATCCAACATCAACGAAGAAGGACCATCTGTCGAAGAAAGGACCATTCGCAGAGAAAAAGGAGCTGACGAAAGCACAATATTAGTTTCGTTAGTTATAAAGGGTCATTTGGACCATTTTGTAACCGCCATAGTTGGCTATTGACGGGCTGTGCATATGACCCTTTTTGCTCCTCCTTTCTACTTTGTTTTTTACTCTTTTTGACATACTCCTGTATTGCTACTGGCTCTTTTGGTTGCATTTTGCACATTTTAGCCTTCGTAAGAATTGATTTGGTCCTTTCTGCTATTTGTCAATTGCTTGTGATTGATAGGGCTATGCTGCCATTATTGCCTACTAAAGAAGTTATGTTTCAGGTTCGGTATCAGTTTATGTATAGGTTGCAGAATGAAGGACTATGGAAGCAGGAAGATATGCATTTCAGTCTGGATCTATTACACCGAGGTATCCAGCTTGATGTATTATATTACATTATTTTAGTTACCTATCCAACATTTAGATGATGCTGCAGTCGATCCAAGGAGATGGAGGTTTTATGCTTAATTCGGTATTATGGGTCTATGATGACTCATAGTTGACCATCCCGACATCCCTGGGATCTTCTTCCACTTTCCACGATGTATATCCCTGAAATATCTTATTGAAGATCCATATATAGGCTTTATTGGGGAATTCGTTGTAACTATGCGATTTCTCATTTATCCTCTCATAAGCGTTGATGTATAAAAGACATGGGGACTCTTCAAAAGGGTTAGCCTCAATTGCATAAGAACTATTGAACACTGTATCAAGTTTTTATATAAGAGATCCCTGGTTTTATCTGATTCGATGTGTTGATCAATTCCGTGTGATTGAGAGGTTGTTTAGCTCCTGTTGCCGAAGGCAGGGCCCCCTTCTGTGACAGGTGCTGTTATAAATAGGATTTCTTTCCTTTATGCATGTGTGTTCAGATTAATAGCTTAATTATTAACGCAGTGTGGATTGGTTCAATTAATTGATATACATAATTGGTGTGTGATCATAGTTGCGTGTGAATCCTTTAATGAGTGGTGAGATTTGATTATAGATTTATTTTTGTTACCATTTCCAGAGGAGTATATGAATGATGAATGTCAAATTAGTATAAATTCTGCAGTGAATGGATGTAATTAGATTCTTTCAGAATTCTGTTGTGAGTGTTCAAGAGTAGAAGCAAATCGTAGAATTTGATTAGTATTCAACCTTTTCATTACAGTTGTGATTCAGTGAGTTATTTTCATTAGGGATTTCTCAGCTTGTTAATTAGAATTGGACATTTAATTGCTTTCTGTAATTTAACATATTGTTGCTGGTAGTGATTTCTTTCTGTAGTCTAGCTGAATGATATTGATAGTTAGATGCTTTCATTAATTCACAAGATCTTTTCTGTAGTTTAGCTGAATGTTATTGATAGTTAGATGCTTTCATTTGATTGCAATATTCTTTCAGTATTCAACAATTTCTTAGGAGTCCATTCACCAAAAGATTACATTCTAATGTTGACTCAGTAATTCATTAATCTCCTCTGTGTTAAAGATCTTTTGAGTTGCAGTGTCTGGCATATATTTTGCTTGGTAGCTCATAAGCTTTTGTATCCCTGGGTTGATAATTTATTCACATCTTTCTGTTCTTGATTTAATTAAAAAGAGAATTAAAGAGCTCGTCAACTATAAATAGGAATATGAATGTAAGCCTAAGGGCATCCTAGCATGGTAGCACAAGTTGATCAATAAACCGAGCGAATGACTTATGCGATGTTTTGCTCCGTTTTCGGCAAGTTTGTATGGATATGTGATAAGGTGTTTTGAACTGTCCCTGCGAAGGTTATCCCGCAGGTTTTTTATGAGTTAATGCATGAAGATGTTCAGATCTGTCTCTTTTATCTCTGTCTATGTCGAATATGTGTCATAATTGAATGTGGTTATTTTTTAATTTCTGATTGATGCGATCGTCGGTTTTAACCTGTTAATGCGAATGTTGATTACATAGTGAATATGCAAATGATGAGTATATAAAGCATGTTGCGAAGGTAAATAACTGGTTTCTATAGCAATAGAGTCTAAATAGGTGCATTTCCTTTCCCCACTGCAGAAACCTGGTTCCCGCAGCCCCCTTAACCATCTCGAGTGAGAATTCACTCGCTTCACGGGTGTTGCTGGAAAGGGTAAAAACTTTCTAGGCCAGTGCTTAAGGGTGTTTGGCTGGTGTTTGTTGACGACAGTGCGAAGTGAACCCCTGTCAATAGAACTGTGTCAATAGACACTCAACATATGTGATGTTCAACTCCTCTCCAGTCTTATGCTGCGGCATGTATTTCTGAGTATAAAAAATGTTAATAAAATTGGACCATTACATCAAAAACAATTTCTAATAATAACAACTTAACTTTGAAATAATTTCTATCAACTACCAGTGCACAAATTCATGCCATTTATTCTCTAAAACTCCTTCTGCATACCTTTAGAAGTTGAAGAACAGAGGGAAGAATATGTCGTGCATCTTGAGGTGTTGAGTAAGGTGAACTTTCAACAATATTTTTCAGCAAAGCCGGCTTTTTTTCCTCAGGAAGTTGACCAGGGACCAATCAAAAAGGAATATCCATAAGACAATACTTAATGTACAAGCAAGACACTGAAAATAGGGACACCCTTCCAAATTGTTTCATGAAAATAGCTCATTCCTGCTTGCATCTCATCGTGTGCAGTATGAGGAGTACAACGAATTTCATCTACTCGGAAGGTAGCTTGAATATGAAAGAACAAATGAAAAAATAAGAATAAAAAATACCATCTTAAACTGCACAATAAATACCTGAAAATTCAGTACTGGAAATTCACATTTAACAGTCACTTTGGAATACAAATTATCACTTATCAAATACAACAAAATGTATCAAATTATAAATTTACCAAAGTTCTCTATTCCACAGATTTTTCAAATGCCTTGATTTCTATAGATGTGAAATCGATACTATTAATATGGGAAAGAAAAACAGATATTGGAAGAGCTGTCAGTAAATGTCACAAAAGACTGTTAGCATCATTTGTGAAATTGCCCACATAAGATCCAAAGAGATGATGTAAACCTCACAGTGAAAGAATTAAGGAATTAAGGAAGAAGAGAGAAGCAATAGAACATAGATCCAATAGAGGCAGAATAATTACACACATTACATTAATCAGAATAGTAACCGGGTAAATATACAATGCTGAGTATGAGGATTTGAATTCACTAGGTGTAATTCGAATTATCCTTCATGCACAGATCCATAATCAGTGGAGAGTCATCAGTGCCAAACTAGGAGTCTATCTCATCATCAGTGAAGTCATCAATGCACAAGTAGTGATCAACCGGGAGTCAAACTGAGTCTAACTGAGTGTGGTTGGTGTAACTGGCACATGGAATCACTGATATAGTGACGGAGACTCAGTGGGGGGCGCTCATGGAGCTAACTGGAGTCAAAACAGTCTATCTAGTCACACTGGAGGTCCAAAAGAGTGATAAGGTCAGTTAGAAGTCAGTTAATCCTTAAATCAAGGAAGAACTGAAGATAACTGAACTAAACTGGACTGGCAGATGAAGAAAGGCGCCCTTCTCATGCAATAACTGAAAGGAGGGCGCACTAAGCTCTAGGAGAGCTAAGACTGATCCGAGAGAAGCTCCTGGGGTTAGTTTGCCAAGGGCTAGGTGCTGGTGCTGCAAACCCTAATTTTGCATGCAGGACTGAAAATGACAGAAATGTTAGAAGGACTAGGATGGAGTATAGGAATATCCTAACATCATTTTTATTTAGTAATTCCAAGTTTCACCAGGCACTTCTGCAGAAATAAGGGAATGGAAACATAGATGAGTTCAATAGAAATGCATAATAGAAAATGTTAAATGTGTTTCTAGCAGAAGACTACTATATCCCTTATTGAAAATATTGTCAAAATCTTGTAGAGTCACAAAGACATTTAGCACATTAAATATTTGTGAAATTGTAACACAGACACACATATTTCCATTGAGATGATGGTTTCACAGAGCTATGAAAATGATGTTATTTTCACATATCTTCATTGATTTGATGGTTTCACATAAGAAGATTCTTAATAAGAAAAGAGCACTCAGAAAAAAAACTTGAATATCTTGCACACAAATAGTTGTACAAAAAAACAATGTATGTGTGCAGTGAATAATAGATTTTATGCAGTTATAACCAATGAACTTGAGCATCAATGTTAAGATTCTTTTTTCAATAGTAAAAGCTTAATGAATGAAAACAGTGAGTGTGGATAAAAATCATCAAGAAAATCCTCCAAATGAAACTACAAAAGGAACTCCACCTCCAAAAAATAAGATGCTTACACAAGCATCCACATGATCATTGTTTGGTTAAAATTCAGGGAAACTAGGTCATTTGCTTGGTTTGTAGAATATCAGGGTCTTCCCACAAAATCTAGGTAGGATAAGTCAAACTTTGCAGAACTTTGTTTGTGGACTTTTTGGGAAACAAGAGACAGTAAATCACCTTTTTTGGAGATTGTAAAGTTGTGAGGACTGGATGAGACATGGTGCAGTTCAAATTTCAGTATATGTGGTTCAACCTTTGCATTGGAAAGCTTCCATCCTTAGTGATTATAAAAATCCAGTTCAAAACCATTCATAAGGAGTCTAGCATTGAGTGAAGGTGGTCTGTCTGAATGTGCTTCAGAAACAGATGCAATAAGATATTTTAGGGATACCAATTTTTTATTCTAAGGATCTTTTTTTTAAGCCTTAAGGAGTTATCCTCATGTCTGTTTTTTTCTGCATCCATTTGACTGAAAGAAAAATTAAACCAACTTTCCAACCACTAAGACTCTGATACATGCAAATGCTTGTGGCAAGAAGGTACTCTTGTTTGTCCAGGGGATGCTGCCCATGTACTTTTCTTCCTAGTTAATATGATTACCTAGTTACAAGAGATGTTAATATTATTACCTGGATTCTACTATTGCATTGACTGTATTTTGTTCTTGTGTACTCAATTGTCCATTTTCAGAGTTAATGCTTCTTGTTACCTCCAAGATATTATCAGCCTATTATAAAGAAATCATATACAGAAAGCTTGTGCCTAAGAGGACTTAAAGATTCTAATTTTTGTCTACATCCAAAACAAGGACAAAAGCTTCATGGAATAAAGAAAGGTCATGGTCATAATCAAGGAAAACCACAGTCAATTAACAAATGTAATAACAATGTCTACTAATAATAAGAACAACCATGCTCAATGTATATACTATAAATAGCACATAAATCTTGTACCTAAGAGAACTTGAATATGCTCAAATGTCTAGATCCAAAACAGGGATGAAATGGAAAACTTTACAACACAAACAAAGGCCATTCACAAAACTTTGTGATCAGAACCAAAACAGTAATAATGAACACAAAAGCATGTGCCTAAGAGGACTTGAATATTCTCATTAAGTTTCAAAATGAGGACAGAAATGTTGTAGCATAAAGGCTGTGGTTGTAATTTAGGAAAGCCATGCTCACTGCACAAATGTAAAAGCAATGCCTACAACAATAAGAACACCCATACTGTAAGGTATATATTCTATGTATTTTAAAAATGCTAAATTTTTTGAATAAACAGACAACAAACAAAACATTCCCTTCAACTAAACTAATAGTTCTTGATAAAAAATATATACAAAGAAGATTTTCAACCTGTCCATCTGCAATTATCAAGAGAACATGGTACTGCCCACCACTCTGTTCCACAATACGGATTCCCGCTTCAATGATTGGGGCAAAAGATGTTGGCCCTAAGAAGAAAATAACTACAAGCTAGGAAGCAATTTCAGTTGGGAATATTTTTGGTTGTTGTAGGCTAGGATGGAAAGTTTGAACACTGTTGAGTATTTTGGACGTTATAATAGAGCTATAATATATATGCAAACATGTCAACAAAGAAATCACAACAACCCTTAAACTTAATATGTCACATAATAAATAATCATAAATGTAAATAATCATAAATGCATCCATCATCACATAAGACAGTGAGTATGTCACACAAGGATTTAAGTAATTAGAATATATTTAGGGAAAAACATTATAGGCATCTTAAAGCACTGGATATTCTATTTGTATATTTTATCAAACAAAATCCAAAGAAAGAAGATACCCTAAGCAAAATATCAACATGTACTGTTAAAAATTACAAAGCATCAACCAAGTAAATGCCAATTTCCATCCTGACCTTAACTCTTTGGTGGTCCATCTATTGAAACATAGGATATAGAAAAATACATTCCTAGATTATATGTTTTCGGTCCTTCCAAAGATCTTCCTCATTGTTTACACATTCTTATTCTGGAAATGTAAGAAATAGTCTAGTATGCAAAAAGATCCAGTCCTGTAAATGGTAGAACAAACAGATTAAAATAGAAAACATACAATTGTGTCGAGTTTCACACTCTCATCTCAGTCCATTGTCACTAGAAAATTTTCAAAGAATGCTCTTGAACAAACTAAAATTCTGCACGACTATTCCTTGAAGTTCCATATCACTTGTATGATTCAATAGTGCATAGGAAGCTGGGTTGGTATCCCAATTGGATTAGACCAATGAGGAAAACAATATTGACTGGGTTTGGAAAAAAAACTTCTTCCCAATTCCTGAGGATGAGGCATCTAAGATATATATTGAGAAACTTGTCATGGATTTAATTTATGATTTATCAATATTGTTTCCATCCAATGAGGGATTTCCAATCCAGCCAACACCAAATGAGGTCCCATTTACAGAGTGTGCTCATTAATCTGTCCATATCACTCATTATAGTAATGTTGTCTCTTCACAGGCTTTAAGGCATCATCCATAGGATATTCAGACACTCTCTTATGAGAATGAAAACTAGATGAATCAACCCATCCACCTGGAAGATCACGATATTTGTCAAATTTGATATTCTCTTGTGACCTTTGCTAGTCCTCCTTATACATGTGATGAAGTCTAGCCAAGCATTCTGCTTGTTCCTGCGTAATACCATCTGATTCATTGGGGTTTGATTGCAAAAACCTATTTTGTTCTATTGAGTTTCCTATCACTTCTGCTCGTGACCATAATTGAGATCTAGAAATATGGTGATCATAAGCCTCAAGATAACCATGTGAAAGGAATTTACCTCTCTCTACATTAGCATCACTAAACCTCGGACCTGATACACCAACATCCCATGACTGTAAATTAGTGTTCGGTGCATAGAATCGTGAAGATTATCCTTAACATGAAAATTATCTTTTTCTTCAGCTTGCTCACTTAATAAATAGCTTTGGGCACCACTACCATAAGGCTGTAAGGTAGAACCATACAAAGGGCCCTTACTATCATTATCACTTGCATCCAAGACATATGAACCATTATCAACTCTTGAACTAGAGAAGTAATGTCTCTTGTCTACATAAATATCATATCAACCTTCAATAGGAGTTTTTCCAAGAGCATGTGACCTCACATCAACCATAGGATGATGAATCTCTCATGAAGCTTCTCCTAAAATTGGTCTGCCGCCTCCTTGGAGGGATTCCTTTCTCAACTAAAACCCCACTAGGTATAGAGACTTCCTCGAATTGACCAATATTTATGTGAGCTAAACCCCTACTCCCACTGCATACACCTCTCCATTGAAATCATAAGCCTTCAAGAATGAACCGATGAAACCACTGTCAAAGAACTGAGAAATGTACTCCACCGGCCCAAGAGGGATTCTCCTCTCAGGAGAAAAAGGAAGAGAGGAATTCGGCCATGGAGGAAGGGGGGTCTCGTTTAAGTTGAAAGGGGATTCTACCGAAAGAGATACATGGGGGATACTCAACATAAAAAATTTGAAAATGACCAAAACCCTGAGAGGAAACACATGGAGAGGAAACACTAGCTCCACCAACTGAGAGAGGGAAAAAATGGCTAGATCCAAGTGAGTCCATTGATCCTAGGGGGAGAACACCCCATTCGTGAGGCACGTAACCATAGCCATCCTACTACTATGGACTCGAGATTTTTGTAGGAGACAAGCTACATGCATTACTATCTGAGTAAATCACACCACCTAGAGGGCTTATAGCCTCCCTGAGTTCACACGTGGACGACCTCCAGCCCTAGACCTAGCCCTCGGAAGAGGACCCTGAAAAAAACCCTCACATTCACCTAAGAGCTGGTGATTTCCAAATAGAAAACCCTTCAAATGGATACGCTAAAAATTCCAACAAATTCTCTACATATGACTGTAGCGAATCTTCGACCACATTATTTTTCTGCCTGTTGTCTCTAGCTCCCACACGCCACTCCCTCACCCATCATGATACACATAAGAATCTTTTCATCCAATTTATTTCCTCTATCATTTGGAATGTGAGCGCATTCTATGCATCCAAATATTCTAATATGTTCGACAAAGGTTTTTCTTCCACTCCCTTTAATGATTGGAGTCACATCACATACATTTTAGTGAGAAACAAATTCAAATAGTTTGAGTAATAGACAACTTTCACCCAAAAAATTAGTCAAAAAACATTTGGCCTAAAGCAAACAACATTCCATTTCTATGAAAGTGTAATTCTTCCTTTTAGGGTTGTCATTTTTGTTAGGTGTGTAAGGTATAGATCATTGCCAAGAGATACCATTATCTGACAATTACTTTTTAAAATCATTCCCTACATATTCAAATCCATTGTCAGATCTTAAACATGTCACAACTCGACCACATTGTCTTTCAATTAATTCCCTAAATTTATTTAACTTCTCAAAGACACAACTCTTATTTGTCAAGAAATATATCCAATTATACCTAGAAAAGTCATCTATGAAGGTCAAGAAATACCTTGCACTAGCTAGTCATGGTTTGTTTAGGGAACACAAGTCACTATAGACAAGTTCTAGCTAAGTCCTTTATCTCAAAGTTTTCCCTATTTCAAAGGCCACTTGATGATGATTTGCAAGAATCCATCCCTTACATACTCCATTAGCGGGAACAAGCTTAGGTATTCTAGTAGCCATGTTTTGTTTCACCGTTAGTTTCATTGCTTTGGAAATTTAGATGTCTGATTCATTCATGCCAAAGTCTAGGTTTCGATTTGAGATACGACTGTAACCGGTCTTCGATCTTTCTTAGGATAAAAAAACATATATATTCTATGGTGAATAGGGCTAAATACGGAGCAAATAGATTTAGGCTTAGATTTTTTTAGTTCCCAATGACATGGAATTATGTCACGCACATGTATCAACCATACAATTATCTAGGACATAACTGTGACTTTGAGGTGAGATATATAAAGGAGACATATATATATTTAAATCAAAGGTGTTCAAACTAAGATTAAAAATCAAGTTAGATTACACAACCTTGGGAAGTTAGATGGGTCCTTAACCAAATCAAATTAGATTGTGCTACCTTGGGAAGTTAGATGAGTCCTTAACCAAACTTTGAACAACAATTCAAAACATTGAGGAATATGCAAAGCATCTATCAAGGTCATGTTGAAAGGGGTCTTGGAAAAGTCATCAAATTTGTTATATGAATGTCCTCTAACAATGTCAAAACTAAGTGCATATTTTTTGTTTTTTCCACTGATATTCCATGGCATGTGTCCTTTGATGGAGAGAGGAATCAACCTATGCCTATCTTGAGCATGAATTTAAATATAAAAAAAGGTACATAGCCATTTGTGTAAATGTAACAAGTAGTGCTAATATTTGTACAAGTAGTGCATAAACTTTTAGTGTAAAATAATATGATCATATGTTTGTAAAAAATGTGATATTTTGATATTCATTATCTTATTTCAATATAATTGCATTCGAAAATAGCAAGCATGCATATTGATGTATTAAATAAGTATTTAAATTTAGTAATCATTTTAAATGTTTAAAGGACAAATCTCCTCAACATCCCTCTCCACTATTGATCATATTCGAACTTCAAATCCCTTTACCTATCTCTATTCAATTAATATTATCACTTTTGTCTAAAGAATCACTAATATTCTCACTTTTGTTTCACGAATCAAGATAACTAGTTAAAGAAATGCACTTTTTCCAACTAAGATTTCCCCCTAGGTGTATTCAACTAATATTTGAAATCAAAATTTTCCATCAAACCTAGGAAATTCTCATGCAAACTTAGCCTCAATCCCCTCCAAATAAATAGGTACAAATTGATTTATTTTTCTTATTAATGACTGATGCAACATGTAGACCTAGAAGCATCGAAAAAAATCCTAACATCTAAAAAAATAAGCAGCATCTTAAATTTCTCATTCCAACAATATATCTCTAAATTGATCAAAAATCAACTAATTAAAAAAAAATCATTTAATTAACCTTTTAATTTATATAATATGGCATATAACATGCTCAATAAAATTTCCAAAACTAGAGATAACATCATGTAAAAAGGAGTTGCAAACTCTAGAAAAAGAATTAGCTAGATCTAATTTACAATCATACCTCTTTCACTATTTATTGCATGGAATGTACTTCTTTTTGTATAACAATAATATTGTCAGTGATTTTCTTTTTCTCCAAAAACCTCCTTGGTTCTAAGATGACATTTGGGGGGATCTTCTTAATCCTATTGGACATAATCTTGGTTAGGATTTCGTAGGCAGAATTACATAATCCTATGGTCATGTTAGAAACCTGCATATCTAGTGTTCTAAACTTCAAAATGAGTAGTACCACATCCCACTTCCAGGACAAATATCCCCTATGGAGGGCCAATATGGTGGTTTGGGACCACACACATAGACCATGACCCCCATAGTAAGATCTCAAATCCATCTTCCTTGTTAAAATTTAGTAAAATATTCTACAAATTCATTATCAAAATTGTAATTTTCCATTAATGTCAGTGTGACACAACTAAATATGGCTAACATAAATGACTAATTCACATTAATCGTTGTTTGTAACGTACCCATCTCAACCCGATTGCATTAAAATTGTAAATGATGTAAATATCGTTATTTAAATCATGGTGAGGAGGTCAAGGCCAAGGCCCCGCCATCGATTTAGCATCTTATGTATCGGCAATTAAAAATAGATGCCTCTGGTTCTTGTGCTAGACAAGAACAATGCAAATTAAGACATCATGTAAATATCAATTTTAATGAAATACCCACAACTAGCTATGCAATGCAACAAAGAGACGGGGGCATGATTTTTACAAGGAATAGGGAGGGAAATTATTCAAACCCTTGAGCCAATAGTGTTAAGCCAAATTTCATTGAGAGAACCCATAAATCCCAACTACCCATTTTGACTTATGCACCCAATCATTTAATTCTTCCAAGAGTTGGTTAAGGTAGTTAATGCCTTGGGATTGGAGAGGTATGCCCAGCCAATTTCGAGCATGGGCAAGCCATCAACCTGGGAAATCGGATTTTTGCTTCTTGGGCAAGAAAACACCCACGAAATGGGGCCCAAAGCCATCTTTCACCCATGGACTTTGCTCTCTCACGCAATCCGAGCTAGCTAGGGATTTCTCCCTCACGTTTTCCATTTTTTTCTTGCATTTTCCATAGCTGAGAAATCGTTTTTGTATTGCACAGTGGCTGGGAGGAAGGGATTCACAATTTGGGGGTTTATGGAGGCCGTTTTTGTCCCTTGAATTCCCATAAACGTTTTCTGGAAGAGATTTTTCTCTCCCAGGGTTGATTCCCCAATTTCCATTTCGTTTTTGGTTGCCCACATTTTTACTGGAACTAATGGAAACTCATTCTGAACATCCCACTGCCAAAACGTATCTAATCATGCCCAGCATTGGCGATTTTGCTGTTATTTGAATCCCTATTTTGGTTTGAAATTGTGAGCAATAAATTAGGAGTGGAAGTGGACCATAATTGACTTGATAAACCTAGTGAGGGAGGTAACCTCTCAATAAGATCAAAGAGGGCTGGTTACTTTTCTATGCACACCTTGAAGAACACTAGAATGGGAGGTATGGCCTGAAGGACTATGCAATAATGAAGGGAATACTTCCTTGTGACGAGTGTATAGATATTGTGGGGAACAAGCTAGGTAGATCTTGTAAAGGGTATCCAGATCTCTATGGTTGAGCTCACTAGCTTAGCAATTTCTTCCTTTCCATTGCTTAGTAGCCTGATAAACCCAATTGTGGATTGGCTTGACTGATTTTGGTGTACATTTGGTTATGTGTGAGTCTGTTATTCCCTTTTTCCTTGTAGAAATCATGCCCAGCTCAGGGGTGGCAGTTGTGTTGAGAGACTGATGAGCACAACTGGCCTATCGTTGGGTGGAACGTTGCAGCGGCATAGCTAGTTGCTAGGGGCTACTTTGTTTTAAGATAAGTACTCTCTTGTGTTAAATTCTACAAGGTATTTATTTAATGACTTCATGGGAAAGTTTGAATGTATGTTAGATATGTAGATGATTTTAATTCCGTTGTGTTTAATTACAATATGCATATGTATATGTCTTTTATTATCAATGAGTTTTTACTTGATGGATATGGGGCTATATGCCCGGTTTTAGCCTTACATTCCCTCCATCGGGCTGGTATGATGGGAGGGGACGTTACATTGTTAACTAGTCATATTTATATTCCCGTGACTAAATTAGTCATTTATGTTAGTCATTTTTATTTTAGTCACTTGTTATCTAGTCATATATTTTATCCCGTGACTAAATTAGTTGTTTATCTTAGTCATTTTTAGTTTCCTTATTTAAAATTGCTCAATTTTAGTCGTTTATCCCCTGAAAAAACAATGGTGACTAACGTTTTTAGTCTCCTAATCACTTATCTCTCATTTTATACTAGTGTTGTTGGGGCTATTGCAAGGCACATGCAAGATCCTCATGAAGCCCATTGGAAGTATTCCAAAAGGATCTTGCATTACGTTTAAGGTACCAAGCAGTTTGGGATACACTATGCAGCTTGTTCATCACTTGAACTAGTTGGTTTTACTTATTCTGATTGGGATGGAGATAGTTCTGATCGGAAGTCTACTTCTAGTTATGTGTTTATGCTTTCACATGGTCCAATTTGCTGGTCTAGTAAGAAGCATCACACCATATCCTTATCTTCAGCCGAGGCCGAATACAAGGGAGCAGTGAATGCAGCTACACAATTTGTGTGGTTGCAAGACATTCTTGGAGAGTTTGGATTTGTGTTTGATTCACCCACAGTCATTTGGTGTGATAATCAAAGTACAATCAAAATATCCACTGATCCAGTACAGAGGTAGAGGACCAAGCACATATATATCCACATGCACTACATTCGAAGCTTGGTGCATGACCGGATTATTTCCTTGCAATATTTCCCTTCTACTGAGAAAACTACTGATATCTTCACCAAGAGTTTCACTGAGAAGACCTTCACTTACCTTAGATCACTCCTTGGGGTGAGTGATGCATGGTGAAGATTGGTATATTTTTCCAGATATGTTTCATGTCCACTTTTTAGGGGAGGTTTTATTTCCCATGTGGTTTTCCTCCTTACCTTGGTTACATGGACTAATAAAAATTGTTGTTGTAAAAGGTGACTTGATCCTTAGTTTCCAAGGCCTTAATTTTGTTTTGAATACCAAATTCTAGCTTATGGGGGGTGTTAGAAAATTATTATACCTTAGACCTTATTCATACATGTATTTGTTGATTAATTGGTCCAAAATAAGGTAATAATTGTTAGAAGTTAGTCGGGGGAAAATGATGACTCATCCACAAGTAATGGTCCAAAATATAGTCAAACTAGCTGTTGGGCACCCTATTAATGGCCACCTCCAGCATTTATTACCACTATGAGCTAAGGTGCCATGTTTCCCTTTTTTAAGGAAACTTTCTTTGACTAAAGGTTCTTATGCATTGTATCTGGTCATTTTGACCCTTTCTTGGATGTTTTGGACACTCCTTGGCCACCTAACTTCCACCCAATATTATCCACAACATGTGTGAGCCTCATTTATGTATTCACATTCCTATCCAACATTCACATGGACAATTCGTACCTGTTTGGATGGATTTGGGATCCTATTGGTCAACCTAGAGGGGATTGAGGTCCAATGTAAGATAGCCACTTGTAGTTGCCTCCAAAGGTAAAAAAAATATTCCAAATGTTATATAAGGATGTTCAAAATTCATTTATGGGTTGGACAGATAATAAACCTTCTATTTGATCATTTGTATTACTGGTTTTTGATCATTTGTTTTCCAGAATTCTTTTTGTACTAATTTCTTGCATACTAAGCCAAAATTATTGATTGTGAGGTAATATTTAGCTACTAGATCCTACCATGATTAATATTTCACAGGGAGGAAAAATAATTTTGGGACTACCATTAAAGAATAATGACCAAGCAATGTTGTAAAACTAAGAGTTTTATTAAAAATCCCTCTCAATCACACTCTCACCATTAACTTATAACAATCATTTACACCACATAGAAGATCCATTGAAACACATAGCCAAGTTGACTCAACAAAATAATATTACAGGTAGGATATCATATCACATTGGAGGTTTATTTACCTTAGAAACCCAAATGAAGAAACTATCATTCAATGCTTGTTTAGTTCTCTATTTTGGAAATTTCTAGTTATCATGCACCTCTAAACTCTCATGGAATTATCTCTCTTGGATAGAAAAGAGGGAAAAATATCTTCGAGACTAAAATTTCAAGATGTTATAAGAGATGAAGGTAATGGGAAGGTCAACAAGTTGGCCTTTCAACTCTCATTCCCATATGCTATTTTATTTTTTTTGTTTCACTTAATTCTTGTTTTTCATATCAAACTTTACATTGCATTGTCTTTAATGTTTTGTTCAACCTTATTTAATTGTTTAATTCCCTTAGATCTCAATTTTTACAACATTTTCTTTGAGTTTGTATCCATTTTGGATCACACTGAGTGCCTTTTGAGAGTATTTTTGGTCTCCAAATTCTTAGAGGACTAGTTTAGATCAATGTTCCTTTTGTGTTCTTCTCTAAATTTGTATTTGACTTAGGCTCTTAGCTACATCTCTAACTTAGGCTCAAGCTTAGGCTTGTTTCTCTAGATACTTGTTGTGTTCTGGCTATGGCTCTAGCTTTGGTTGTTAACTTTCTTGTTCCCATAATGAAGAATATGCTCACTATATCTCAGATTTAAGAAATCTTTAGATCTAAACTCCTGAAATAAAACTCACTCCCGACTTTAGTGTGTAGTCTCTCACATTTCCAGTATTGAATATGGTCCATCTTAGCAATAAATGAAGCAAAATCAAATTCTAATCTTTTAGTTTAGTGTGATCCCAACAATTTATGCTATCATATAGCAATCCCACAAGGGTATATCTATTTTTTCTCTTTTGATAGGATCAATTGCTTTATGACATGGAAACAAATCTCTGCTATTTTATCTTCTTTCATAGTGCTCAATATTTGCAGAATTTTCATATAGATGACACCCTTTGTGTGCAATCACAACCTTCATTAAAGTATATAGAAAATTATTTTGTTTGGTAGATGAGATGGACTTCTAAGGAACCCTCAAGTTCATTGACCTTTGTGCACCAATATTCGATACATATCCAATAAAGGAATCTTCTACTAGAGGAATGAATGCAAAAATTGGAATGGAGCTACATTTGATGTCAACATCAACATGTTGTACTCTTCAATGGTGATGCAAAATTCATGTGTTTCTACAACTCCTTGAACAAATTCTGCTCCTTGGGTTGGAGATACACCTCTTCTTTCATAATCATTCTCCACACTCTTTTCTTGGTTGTGCAATTTATTGTTTGAAGCCTTAGATGAAGATTTCAATATTTTGATTCCCAATGTCCACTCAAGTTGTAGTAGTGGAAAATTTTCTTGACTCTTGTTTGGTTTCATAGCATGCCTCTCCTCTCCATGTGCCTATAAATTTGTTGTTGTCGATTTGGGGAAGTCTTCTTAACATTATTTCTCTAAAAGAAATCTAAATTGTCACATGTTGGTTGATTCTTCTATAAATATGACACACAATGGCCTTTCTTCCCAAAAAATGAACACACCTCTAAGACAAACATTGATCATCTTTATTACCTTTCTTTTTGAGTAGTGAAAAACAATCTATGTCTTTCTTAAAGCATCCCTATTGTTTTCTTCTTGTTGTTCTAAATGAGGTGCATGCTACTTCTCCTAAGTGTTGGTATAGGTTGAGCCTTGGCATTTTCCTCATCATTTCCCTTTAACAATCTACCACAAGAATGATGAAGTGGGAGTGTGCTTCCCTCTTCTTTCATTGTTGTACATTTAATGAGAAGGCCAATTCAACCCTGCCTTCTTTACCACAAATGTGGTATTAGAGTTCATGTATAATTCTTCTCTACCATAAAATCCCAAGCCATAATGCTTGGACCTATGTTCAAATATAATGGATCTTAGGATTCCTTTTCTTCTCTTACCTAGCCCTTATCCATTGTAGCCTATTTGTGTCAACAATTTTTAGCCAATACCTCCATTTTTCTCCCCAAATTCACTAAAATTATCTTGAGAAATTCCCAAAGAAGGTGAAGTTACCATGTTAGTCTTGGTCATGGTGCTAAATTCAATAGTATCAATGAAAGGTGTATTTGTTTCCTAGTGCTCTTGAATAACTACCTATATATTTGCTAATACCCTCTCTTCCTCTTCCAACTCCTAGTGTTAGTGAGTCATTATCTAATTGAGTGTGTCCTCTTTTCATCTATCCATTTGGATAACCTTCTCTACTAGTTGTAAAAGTTTCACTTTGTCCTAGTTGTCAAGGCCTCAAGGGTCTACATTGTTAGAATATTGAGAATATGGATAAACATACAACAATAAATGTGCTAACATGTTAAGAAGAAACAACAATCTACTAGTCTATCCTTCTAGCCATATAAGCACCATATAATCAAAGTAGTAAGTAAGCGATAAGAGAAAAATAAATGATACACTAGATATACATGTTAAAACCCCAAATGGGGAAACATCCACGAGAAGGTTTGGTCTTCTTCATTCTTCAGAATATCCATCTTACAATACATGGAATCCTCACATAAGCATCACATCACAGTCCACCATTTCTTCATGTCAGAATGATGCGTGTTTACACCATATAATCAAAGTAGTAAGTAAGAGACAATAGAAAACAAAATGAAACAATACACCAAATATACATGGTAAAACCCCAAATGGGGAAGCATCTACGGGAAGGTTTGGTATTCTTTATTATACATAAATCTTCATCTTACAATACATGTCATCCTCAAATAAGAATCACATCACACTCCATCATCACTTCATGTCACAATTATGTGTGTTTCCACAACATACCTAAAAGGGTCTCCTTCACCTCTATTATATAGCCAGAGGCATGGAATATTTACATCCCATAACACATCTAGGATAAATAGTTTTCCACCTCATTATATAATGAATGGTAATAAGGGAGTATATTACATGATGCATGTGGGATAACTTTGTTTTACGGATATTAGAGTTAGTTATTCCCTCTTTATATATTACAAAACCAACAACACCACACCAAGTCATTTTTACATATTCCGACATAGTTCATCTTTGTTAGTGATACATCTCAAACTTCTCCTTCAAGTTCTTATTCTCTTCTTGCAATGGAGCATCGATGGATTGTAGGTCTTCCAACCTATCTCTATTTTCTTTATGCATGTAAGTTCTACAAAGTTGTAGAACCTATGTCATGGTCAAATATTCAATTTCCTTGATACCATATGATCCTTAAACAAGGGACTTATAGTTCACTTGCATCACCAACACAAATGCTATTCATAATTTATTTCTAGTCACTATTCTTAATCTTGTATAGAGATATATATCATTTTGACTTGCAAGGCCTCTGTTCTTGGTGTAGCCTGCATGTAACAACCAACTACAATGAAAATAATAATTTGTATGCTGATTTTTATTCTTTTTTGTTCTTACCAAGTAGGTTCACTATAAATTAGTGGCTAGGCCAATAAAATCAATATCTATACAATTTCTCTATTGCTTAGTATTATGTGTTTTGGATTGATTATGAGGCCTCTCTTTTCTATGCACCTTGAAATAAATTCAATTTTATTGAGATTGCATTCATATTTGGGGAGCCCTACTTTGTTTGAAATCTATGTAAAGCTAGGCTAATTATGACTATAATACTCACACACACCGAAAAAAAATACTTGTGAGTTTAACACTATTTATTACATTACAACCAACTTTCTAAGAAGTGTTTAGATGCAAAACACTACTTAGTTCCATGACCATTCCAACACATTCACAAGGGATTTTCATGTTTCATAAGTGAAATCCAATTTATTTTTCTTCCTGAAGAACGATATGTGAAATTATGGCATTTATCAAGACATACATGAAGGTTTTGTATTAATGGAGAAAATTGAAGAAATTATAAGATTTTGCCTTGAAGGCTAGTAATACTTTCTATAAATTAGTTGGTTATGGTAACACAAACTTATCAAAATGTTGTTGCGCAAAGTGGTAGTTCTAACACCTCTACCGAAGATTTGCAAATGCATTAAAATGTTTGCGACAACTAGGTATCAGTTGGCTTATAAGCTTTGACTGAATTAGAAATCAAATTGGCTTGTAGTTATTAGGTTATATAATGGGTCTGGTTATATAGAATAGCCTGGTACTTTGTGTAAACCTCTTATTCAATTTGGCATTAACCACCTATTAATCATGTTGATTCTCTATTACTTCCTTTTTACTTTAAGAAAAATCCATGATTTTATGTGGTGCCCGTATTCAAACTTTGTGGATGCCATTTACTTAACCTCATATTCTAGGTGCCATAGTGGAATTCTCAATCTTAGAGTTGATCTTTCTCTTCCTCAACATTTGCTAGCATGTCTGTGGCTGGCAGCTGGCGTTCTAAATGTTTTAAATCTAATTTTAGGTGACATGTTATTTTTTATAATATTTGATTATTTTTATAAAAGACACATGTCAACTCTGGATGATCATGGAAGGAGTGACACATCCCCCTACTTGGTTGTGCAATAAATTTTACCTTGCCCTTTATAACGATAGACAAACAAAGTACATGAATCTAATAACTTTTAAATTAAAATCTTGTAATTCAAACGCATTATTTAACAAATAAGCATATATTCTAATTAATTCTTTTAGTTTGAATTAATTGAAAAATATATATCTTTAGTTTTGAAATTTAAATTAAAAACTATTATAAAAAAATAAAAATTACTTAATATTTTATTATTTTATTTAAGTCTCACTTATCATGTCAACATTAAACACATGGATTTACGCTTCTCTCTCATATTGAACTATATAAAGCACCTCTAAGCTCAAAACACATAAAAGCTTTTCGTTTAAAAATAATAAGATCCCATTTCCTTAGTGCCATTTTGCATCCACTAGAATTGGAATGATAATGGAAGAGTACTTCATTTTGTTGATAGTCTTGTGTTTAGCACCCAATGAAAAGTTAACACTCGTAGCATATCACAAAAATAATTCGTAAGTTATATATGAAATTAATTTTACCGAGATAGCCCGAGAAGTTAGCTACAACTCATCTATTATTTTGATAAAAAAAGACTAAATTTGCAAATATGTGTATGCAATTGTGAGAAAAAAACGATAACGTAAAATTTCCCAATAGAATTTTAATTTAAGATTTTAAAAAAGTTATATGTAATCTCTTATTTGGGACACGTCTTGTTTTGGTGTGTTTGCTTACACCTAACACACTTTATAGCCGACTCGCCTTAATTACCTATATTTACTTAATGAATTCAACTATTGCTTCGGTTACGCATATTTTTAACATTTTATTTTACATTGTATATTTTTTTTAATCTTAATTTTGCTCGGTGTTGCATTAGTTTCTAATTCTATAATTTAAGTAAATAACACAATTAAAATGTGGGCGTGGTAATGGTGGAAAAGTATTGTTCTATAATAAAAGGAAAAATGTTACAATAAAAATTCAACATCGTAATGATGAAAATTTCTGATCTAATAATGTATTAATAATATCTGCTTCGGTTTCCAGTGACATTTTAGAACGTCAAACGCTAGATAAATCTGGAGATTAAAATGAAAACTGCTCTGATTCTTGCATGAAGAGAGAGGTATTTAAGCTGCAAAAATAATTCCATGCAACTTTTCTAATATGTTGTTAATCATTGTTGTTGTTAATCATTGTTGTTGTCATCATCATCACTGTATTCTTCATCATCATTATATTCTTCCTCATTTTCATTTTGGTTTTTATTACAATTAACTTCATTTTCATCTACAACATTAACAACTTCGACTTCATTTTTACCATCCAACTCATTTTTAACTTCTTTAAGTTTGGAATTTTCAATATTTTCATCTTTATCATCATGCCTTATTGCTTCAATTTTGCTTTTTTTACTTGGGCCATTGTATACATCTTTATCAATATCATGCCATCTTGATTTATTTTCATCCTTTTCATCTTTACCATCTAACTGATTTTCTTTTTCATCTTTATCATCATGGGATATTGATTCAATTTTACGTTTTTTTCTTGGGCCACCGTCCTCATCTTTATCAATATCGTGTCATCTTGATTTCTTTCCGCACTTTTCATCCTCTTGGTGATTATCTTCAGCTTTTTTATTTCCTTGTCTTCCTCCATCATCATCTACATTATCACCTTCATGTTTACTATGGTTTTGTGTATCTTCTTCATCATATTCATCACTATAATTTTCTGTATCATCTTTATCTTCATCTTCATCATTATATTCTTCTACATCGTCATCTTCATTTTCTTTTTCTTCTTTATTTTCACCACATTCATTTTCTAAACTTTCCTTGTTTTCATGCCATATTGATTTATTTTCATGGACAAGTTTCATTCTATTTACCCTTTCATAATCTTGGTGGTTTTCTCTACCATCTTCTTCTTCTTCACTATCATCATCCACATCATCATCTTTTACTTCTTCTTCTTCACCATCATCATCCACTTCATCATCTTTGTGATTAATAGGGTCTTCTATATCTTCTTCCTTTTCATCTCCATCACTATAATATTCTTCTTCATCATCTTCATCTCCGTCACTATATTCTTCTACATTTTCATCTACATCATCATCTTCTACTTCTTCTTCGCCATTATCATCCACTTCATCATCTTTTTTATTAATAGGTTCTTCTATATCTTCTTCATTTTCTTCTTCCTCTTCATCTTCATCACTATAATTTTCTTCTTCATCATCTTCATCTCCATCACTATATTCTTCTACATTTTCATCTACAAGACTTTTATGTTCTATATCATTTTTATCTTCATCTTTCTCAATGTTTCTTTCGTTTTCATCATCTTCTTCATTTTCATCATCTTCCTCATTTTCCTCATTTTCATTTTCTTCATCATTATGGTATTTTTCATCTGCATATACTTCTTCTTCTTCACCATAATCATCTGCATCATGACCTTACTCATTAACTTCTGCACCTTCTTCAACATCTTCTTGTTCTTTTTCTTCACCATCATCATCCAATTCACCATCTTTATGATTGATAGGGTCTTCTATATCTTCTTCATTTTCTTCTTCCTCTTCATCTTCATCACTATAAGTTTCTTCATCGTCATCTTCATCTCCATCACCATATTCTTCTACATTTTCATCCTCAAGACTTTTATGTTCTATATCATTTTTATCTTCATCTTTCTAAACGATTCTTTCATTTTCATCATCTTCATTTTCTTCATCATTATGGTATTTTTCATCTGCATCTACTTCTTCTTCTTCACCATAATCATCTGCATCATGACCTTCCTCATTAACGTCTACACCTTCTTCAACATCTTCTTGTTCTTCTTCTTCACCATCATCATCCACTTCATCATCTTTGTGATTAATATGGTCTTTTATATCATCTTCGTTTTCTTCTTCCTCTTCGTCTTCATCACTATAATTTTCTTCTTCATCATCTTCATCTCCATCACTATATTCTTCTACATTTTCATCTACAAGACTTTTATGTTCTATATCATTTTTATCTTCATGTTTCTCAACGATTCTTTCATTTTCATCATCTTCCTCATTTTCATCATCTTCATTTTCTTCATCATTATGGTATTTTTCATCTGCATCTACTTCTTCTTCTTCACCATAATCATCTGCATCATGACCTTCCTCATTAACTTCTGAACCTTCTTCAACATCTTCTTGTTCTTCTTCTTCAGCATCATCATCCACTTCATCATCTTTGGGATTAATATGGTCTTCTATATCATCTTCATTTTCTTCTTCCTCTTCGCCTTCATCACTAGAATTTTCTTCTTCATTATCTTCATCTCCATCACTATATTCTTCTACATTTTCATCTACAAGACGTTTATGTTCTATATCATGTTTATCTTCATCTTTCTCAATGTTTCTTTCGTTTTCATCGTCTTCTTCATTTTCATCATCTTCCTCATTTTCATCATCTTCATTTTCTTCATCATTATGGTATTTTTCATCTGCATCTACTTATTCTTCTTCACCATAATAATTTGCATGATGACCTTCCTCATTAACTTTTGCACCTTCTTCAACATCTTCGTGTTCTTCTTCTTCACCATCATCATCCAATTCATCATCTTTGTGATTAATAGGGTCTTCTATATCTTCTTCATTTTCTTCGTCCTCTTCATCTTCATCACTATAAGTTTCATCTTCATCGCCATCACTATATTCTTCTACATTTTCATCTACAGGAATTGTATGTTCTATATCATTTTTATCTTCATCTTTCTCAACGTTTCTTTCATTTTCATCATCTTCCTCATTTTCATCATCTTCATTTTCTTCATCATTATGGTATTTTTCATATGCATCTTCTTCTTCTTCTTCACCATAATCATCTGCATCATGACCTTACTCATTAACTCCTACACCTTCTTCAACATCTTCTTGTTCTTCTTCTTCACAGTCATGATCCACTTCATCATCTTTGTGATTAATATGGTCTTCTATATCTTCTTCATTTTTTTCTTCCTCTTCGTCTTCATCATTATAATTTTCTTCATCATCTTCATCTCCATCACTATATTCTTCTACATTTTCCTCTACAAGACTTTTATGTTCTATATCATTTTTATCTTCATCTTTCTCAACGTTTCTTTCATTTTCATCATCTTCTTCATTTTCATCATCTTCCTCATTTTCATCATCTTCCTCATTTTCATCATCTTCATTTTCTTCATCATTATGGTATTTTTCATCTGCATCTACTTCTTCTTCTTCACCATAATCATCTGCATCATTACCTTCCTCATTAACTTCTGCACCTTCTTCAACATCTTATTGTTCTTCTTCTTCACCACCATCATCCACTTCATCATCTTTGTGATTAATATGGTCTTCTATATCTTCTTCATTTTCTTCTTCCTCTTCGTCTCCATCATTATAATTTTCTTCTTCATCATCTTCATCTCCATCACTATATTCTTTTGCATTTTCATCTACAAGACTTTTATGTTCTATATATCATTTTTATCTTCATCTTTCTCAACCATTCTTTCATTTTCATCATCTTCTTCATTTTCACCATCTTCATTTTGTTCATCATTATGGTATTTTTCGTCTGAATCTGCTTCTTCTTCTTCACCATAATCATCCACATCATGACCTTCCTCATTAACTTCTACACCTTCTTCCACATCTTCTTGTTCTTCTTCTTCACCATCATCATCTTTGTGATTAATAGGGTCTTCTATATCCTCTTCATTTTCTTCTTCCTCGTCATCTTCATCACTATAATATTCATCTTCATCAGCTTCATCTCCATCACTATATTCTTCTACATTTTCATCTAGCAGACTTTTATGTTCTATATCATTTTTATCTTCACCTTTCTCAACAATTCTTTCATTTTCATCATCTTCATTTTCTTCATCATTATGGTGTTTTTCATCTGCATCTACTTCTTCTTCTTCACCATAATCATCTACATCATGACCTTCCTCATTAAATTTTGCACCTTCTTCAACATCTTCTTGTTCTTCTTCTTCACAATCATCATCCACTTCATCATCTTTATGATTAATAGGGTCTTCTATATCTTCTTCATTTTCTTCTTCCTCTTCATCTTCCTCACTATAATTTTCTTCTTCATCATCTTCATCTCCATCACTATATTCTTCTACATTTTCATCTACAAGATTGTTATGTTCTATATCATTTTTATCTTCATCTTTCTCAACCATTGTTTCATTTTCACCATCTTCTTCATTTTCATCATCTTCCTCATTTTCACCATCTTCATTTTCTTCATCATTATGGTATTTTTCGTCTGAATCTGCTTCTTCTTCTTCACCATAATCATCCGCATCATGACCTTCCTCATTAACTTCTGTACCTTCTTCAACATCTTCTTTGTATTCTTGTTCATATTCATCACTATATTCACATTCCTCATCATCATCTCCATCATTATATTCTTCTGTATCTTCATCTTGCTCACCATCATCATTCACATCATCGCCTTTTTTATTCATAGGGTCTTTTGTATCATCTTCTTCATCCTCATTATCATCACTACAATCTTCTTCATTATCTTCATCCCCATCACTATATTCTTTTGCATCCTCGTCTTGATTTCCATCATAATGGACCTTATTTTTATCGACAACACTATTATGATCAACATCATTTTTGTCTTCATCGTCCTCACCTTTTTTTTCATTTGTACCATCTTTCTCACCATCCTCTTCATTTTCATAGTTTTCCTCATTCTCGTCTTTATTAATATTATGCTCCACATCATGACCTTCCTCATTGCAATGGTTTTTTGTATTTTCTTCTTCTTCTTCTTCCTCCTCTTTGTCATCATCACTATATTCTTCTTCACTCTCTTCATCTTCATCACTAAATTCTTCTACATCTTCATCTTGCTTGTCATTGTAATGGACATGATCACCTTCGTGATTCACACTGTATTTTGTATCTTCTTCATTCTCTTCTTCCTTTTCATAATCATCACTATATTCTTGTTCATCATCTTCATCTCCATCACTATATTCTTCTACATCTTCATCTTGCTTCCCATCGTAACAAACATCATTTTCATCTACAACACTGTTATGCTCAACATCATTTGTATCTTCATCTTTCTCGTCATTTTCTTCATTTTTACCATGTTTCGCACTAGCCTCTTCATTTTCATATTTTTCACCATTTTCATCTTTATCAATATAATGCCCCACATCATCACCTTCCTCAGTGCAAGGATTTTTTGTATTTTTTTTATCTTCTTCTAACTCTTCGTATTCATCACTATATTCTTCTTCACCATCTTTATTTCGATCACCATATTCTTCTTCTAACTCTTCGTCATCATCACTATATTCTTCTTCATCATCTTCATCTCCATCACTATATTCTTCTTCATCGTCTTCATCTCCATCACTATATTCTTCGTCAACATCGTCATGACCATCTTCTTCATTTACGTATTCTTGATCATTTTCATAATCTTCCTCGTCATCTTCTTCATTTTCATCACCTTCTTCCTCAATATTTTCATCTTCTCCCTCAATATCTTCATCTTTCTCAATATCTTCATCTTCATCATCGTCATCATTTTCATAATCTTTCTCGTCATCTTCTTCATTTTCACCACCTTCTTCCTCAATATCTTCATCTTCTTTCTCAATATCTTCATCTTCATCATCGTCATCAATGCAGTCTTCTACATCTCTTTCTTCATTTTCGGCACCTCCATCGTTAACATCTTCATCTTCGTCATCATTGTGGTCTTCTACATCTATTTTACTCGGAACCGTGTATTCACTTTCATGTAAGGGATTCTCATTAACCTTTTTGAGATCGTTAACCATTTTTCTCTATTTTCCAGGAGATTCACAATCACAATATCGTTATTCGTAGAAGCCGTTATATTTGTATGAGCCTTCTCATCTGTCGACAGGGACATTGCCATTATGTAACCGACACGTCCTCTGGCTGACAGACATGCTGTTTGAAACACATTTTATTACTAATGTTTGCTTGTTTATCTGAACCGACGGTTAGTTAGCATGTGACATAAGATCCAATGATTCTCGATGAATATAGCCTTGCCCCACAAAGCAAAATTAGTACATATCGACATAACACATGTAGAAAATTACACTTTGGTTATTTTACTCCGAGATCAAATTATAACTAATCATAGTTGAAGCATATAAAATATCATTTGGTTATATATATATATATATATATATATAACCAAATCAAATATCATTATCATTATAACTAAATCAGGACTCGAATTATATTTCATAAGTTTGAAAGTCAAACGATGAATTTTAAACATTAAAATGGTTTGTAATGTAAATCTGAGTTCCAAACTCGAGAGCTTACTAAATAATTTTTATAAATAAATAATAAAAATATGGAGGATTATGTTTAAACTATGAGTTTTTAACATCTCTAAAATGGTTTGTAGTAACTCGCAAATCTTAGTTCCAAACTGGAGAGCTTGCTAAATAATTTTTATAAAAATTATCTGATATAACTAAATAATACATGGTTTGTAATAACGTGAAAATCTTAGTTCCAAAATAATTTTAATAAAAAATATTTGATATAATTAAAAATTAAAAATCCTACTTCCCTAGTAACTTGTGGATTCCGTTGAAATTATGAAGAGATGATGAGTCAATATTTCATCTTATAAAATGATTACATTTTTGAATCATATGGATGATTAGTCAATACATCAGCTTTTGAATATGCTTGACTGATTCCGTTCTTCAGTTTTGAAGAGAAAATGTAATTTGCCACTGTGTTAGTAATTACTATAAAGTTAAAAAATGGTTTAATGTTTTAATAATGTATTGTTATATTTAATTATTTAGACGGGAAATTATTGATTTGATTAAGACAATTAATATGGATATTTTTTAAAGCAAATTCTAACATATTTGAAACACATTTAAATACTCAAATTAATTATATATATATATATAGGGTTTTCGCTTTATGAAGTGAGATGTTAATGAATAATTTTTTTATATATATATAGGGTTTTCGCTTTAAATACTAGGTATTAATAAATATCTACAATTTTTTTTTTTTTTAAACATCATTTTAATATATATTTCCAATTAAAAACACTATTTTTTAACTAGATATCCCTACTTTTACTAGATACTTTTTCTAATATTTCCATTACCTATAAACCCCTTACACTCTACATTCCCCAATATCCACAATATATTGAAGTTGGATTTCACCATTGTCTCTCTATCTTGTAAGACTTAAGCATATAATTTTAATTTTAATAACCATTTCATTTTCCCTATCCAACCAAAATTACAAATTTGAAATTCAACCTATAAGAAGAGTGCATACTATAGAAATCCATAATATAGTCATTTTATGTAGCTTGATCTCCATGTAACTGTTTTACTTGATCATATTAGTGGAGACCCTAAGTTTGTTAGTGATTACGCCTTCCAATGAATTTCTCTTTATCATTTCAACTATTTGAAATTGATTTCTCATTACCATGCTACACTAGGATTGTAGCCATTGAAAAACACTTAAATGGTATAGATTAAGGTTAGATTTGAAGGAAATAATTTAAAATAAATCAAGCTTGTTAGTCATTACACCTTCCAAGTATAAGTTATGACACTTACAATATAAATGACGGCACTTCCGTATTGAGGAATAATAACATCTCTATAGGAATACAATATACATATGTGAAACACATTCCGAAGTTACAAATACATCAACACACTTCTCTTGGGATGAATTATTTAGCTTGCAGGTGGATGAATGATTTTTTAGGACTTCTTTTTACACATGCAAATGGTTGATTCTAGACTAGTTGAAAGAACTCATGCACTATTGGGACCTACAGTCTCTTTCCTTTCTCATTCTTTTTATATCTTGGTAAGTTATGCTCTTAGCTTAGTTGAATGGTGCTTTTATGGTGCATTTTTCTAATTTGTTAGGGCTTTTTGTCAACATTTTTTCAACCTTGTATGAAGGGAAACATCCTCCATGTGATTTATCTATTCCTATTTGGGGCCTTCGACTTCTACATTTTCCCTAGTTATGCTCTCCTATTGAATCCTTGAGGTTTCTAGGTGATGCCCTAGCTTGCAAGTGTTAAAAGTCATTTCAAGAAAGGGACGTTGATCATTGATTTCACAATTTCCTAGGGATTGAGACAAAAATCATATCCCCTTGCTTTTCATTTAATTACCTTTTTTAATCAATTTACTTGAACTTTATTTTGCTCCAATTTTATGCATAAAAACCCTAAAATATAAAAATTCCTAAAAACACTAAGAATTTAAAAAAATCCAAAAAATTATAAAAATACTTGGAATTTTGAATTTCTAGTCCACCCTATAAATTCTCCCTTGTGGATTTATCCACAGATCTCCGAGGGCATCCTCTTTTGCCTTGGTAAAAGACCCTAAAAAACATATATTGTCCAAAAATCCCTAAAAATTCAAATAAATTCAAAAAACTAAAAATATTTGCAACTTGGAAATTCTAGTCCACCCATCAGTTTTTCCCTAGTAGATTTATCCACAAATATTGAAGGGGTCCCATTTTTCCCTAGTGCATTGGGAAACATGAATTTGTTGAATTAGGGTTTTTGTTGGGTATTTTGCAGCTTTGATTGGGCCAAAGGGTGCACCCTAGGCCACTTAGACCTCCCCCCCTTCAGAGCGCACCTTATGACGTTTTTCCTTGGACGGTGTGAAGCCCTTGCATGGGGATTCGTGACGTATATTGAAAGTTGTGATATTGATTGATAAACTGAATTAAATCCTTTATTATGATTTATGTGTCTATATTATTCATTGTTGACTCCAAACAAGGCATTGATCTAGTTACAAGGTTGAAGAAGGGTATTCGCATGTATCTTTAAGGGCTCTCCCCTAGGTTTAGGAGTTACCCGAAGAAGTTGAGAGGGTAGGATGTGGTGACATATAGGCCTAGACTTCTCCCATATACTGCTAGTTTGAAGGGTAAATTTTTTGGCGTTGTGGCCGAGGAACACTTTAGGACACTTGAGGTGGTTGGCTCAGGTCATATTTTTCATATCATTAACAAGAAAAATGACATTTGGTAAGAAAATTGAGTTAATCCTTCACTTGGTATTTTGAAAATATTATTGTTTAGGACTAATTGCATATCTTACCTAGAAACTCCACAAACAAGAAGCCTGACAAGCAACATAACATTTGGACCTAGGGCTAAATCTATTTGCAGGGTTTCAGGAACATATGCGTACTTTCGTGAAGTTGAGTTAAGTTCTTGTTTTTATACTTCAATAAGATTTTTGTTGACTACTAACTTGGAAGCTCTTATCTGGCGACTCCTCTAAATAGAATTTGAAGGAAGTGCGAGAGTAAGAAACAAGCCCTAAACTGTTGAAAAGCATCCATTAAATAATTTCATGCAACATGATGAATGTTTATATGGATTCCCCTTTGAATTTTTCAAATATTTGGGATCCTTCCCATAAACTAGTAGATGTAGATCTCGATGAAGTCCCAAAGTTTAATGGCAATGAAGATTTGAGTACACCATATTTGTTAGAATTTATGCAGTTCATGGATGATAAAGGCATCATTTATGAATATGACATGATGAAATTTTTATCTTTAAGTTTTAAGGGCCATGCCAAGAAGTGGTATGATTCTCTTGAAGCAGGGACAATTTCATCTTATGCAGAATTTATGGAAATATTCTATAAACGTTGGTGTCCCAATGACATAGAACAATGGATACCTGAGATTCAAGAGATGCGAGGAATTTTTGATTCATTTAGGATTGATACATAAGGGTGCCATGATGAAGATCAATCCATTGACAGCTCGAACAATTCCATGATGAAGATCGTTCCTCGGAAGGATTACTTGAGTAAAACATGGTTCAAGATCTTGTCGATAACATTCTCATCCTTATGTATGAAGATGAAGATACCCCTGGATAATATAAAGACCAAGAGGACATGATCAAGGAACATGATGAAATGTTGAGTTCTTCATGTCTTGGGGATCCTTATGATATTTTGAAACTCTTGGAAAAAGGCAATATAATTCATCCGAATGAGGAGCAAAGTTATGATTATTGGGAATTTTCGGGCCCACCTGACTTTGATTCTTCAAGGAAAAGCATCATTAAATTTGAGCTTTGTGGTATCATAGATTCCGAAAAGCAAGTCCATTATCCTTTCCAACTAGAGCAGGTTCTTATTACACATCCAAAATCCAATGAGGAAGCTCTCCAAGTACTATTTCAAATTCACAAGGATGTTGAAAGAACATTTGATGAAGATATGATTGTTCCTTTTCCTAGTGGAATCAATGGTGAGGATTGGATCAATCCTTTTGCGATTACAGTCGATGATCTTGTACAAATGTGAATGGTCTTGTAATTGGGGGTCATGTTCTAAGAGAGAAAGAGAATTAGAGCTAGTCTTAGGAAGAGTTTTCCATTGTGGTATTAATTTACACCTACCATGCAATATAAAAAATTCTCATATATATACTAAAACACCAAATTGTGAAATGTGTGTTCAATTTAATCTTTTTTCGCTCGACTTAATCCCAAGTAATGTCGGAGAATTTGTTTCCTTCGATGCTTCTCTCGATCCCTAATCTTCTTCAACTTCTTTTCTCTCTCTCTTAGTATATCAATATACCCACCTATTATAATCATTTCCTCTCCAATTCTTAATACCTCCTTTTATTAGCATACACTATGTGGTAAATCTTAATTTTATCATTGAATTTGTTAAGTAGGGAAGTTATTTCTACTTGCACTTCAATTTTCATATTTCTAAAATGTTGGTTTTAACTTTGAAGACTATGTAATGAATTCGTTCCATTCGCTATGTAATCCTAGTTGTCAAGAGTTCATTTTGCAGCCACTTGATATAACCACCTCAGAATCCTTTAGAAGGAATATTGGAGTACATAATTATATGTCTCTCTTCCATTTGCAAGTGCATTCATCCATGGTTTCTCATTATGACCCCATGCACCCAATGGATTCTACGCACTAGCCTTTTCCTTAGCCATCACTCACTTTCATTCCATATTCAAACGCCATTTTTTTTCTAAAGTACATTTCCCCCTTGACCATTCATTCCTAGAGTCTTTAGAAATCATACCATTAGGAAATCCTCCCTTGTGCTAAAGGAGAACTAACACTAAATAGTAGAAGAGGGTGGTAAGGTGATAGTGGCCTCCTCTTATACTTCAATTTGTCTTTCACCTAGTGATTAGGACTTTGTCATTTAGGGTGTGAGATAAAGTTGTAACACTCTCCAAGAGAATTGATCCACTAATAGACCTCAAATCATGTGCAAAGATAACTACATATGGAACACATGTCTCCTAGTGGATTAGGGTTGTTAAGAAGTGAAATACTGTCCATTGTTGCTGGTATTGTATTGTATTTCAAATCATCCCTAAAGCTATAAATTCATAGGGACAAGATCTTGTAAATATCTAGTAAAGAGGTAAAAGTTTTGAATTTGCATTAAAGTATCAAGAACAAAAATTTCTATAGCAAATTGGAGCGATTTTTGTGAATCTATGACAGTGACCTAGGTTCAAATCCCGGTAGGCATGCTTCTCCTCCCTTGCATTTTGTTTGCTGGATGTGGCTAATTGTTTATATTTAATATTGTCGATGTAGCTTTTAATTAGATTATTGTATGGTATTGGTAGGGTACCAAAAAACTCTATTTTTTGCTTAAGTGTGTGAGGGTAGGTTGAGCTTCTTTTTGGGTTTACTATCTGTAAAAGGATGGGTTACAATTTAAAAAAATATTTGTGCATGCCCATTTATGTGAAATAAGGCCTAAAATAGATACCTAGTTTGTTTATGATTAATTAAACTAAATATTTAATTACCTCATAAAGGGGCATTTGGGATATAATTTAGGTCTTTCCTCTTTCTTTTTGTATAAATAGGGCTTCTCCCCTCTCTTGTAATCGATTTTTTCTATATATCTACTACAAATTTACTCTAACAGAGATCACTTGGAAAAGCCTCTTATTGTAATAGTGTAATTAATGAACCACCATGTGAACTTGTTGTAATCTCAACATGTGGTCATGTTAACTCCCTGTTGTGCTTGCATTACAGGAGAGTTAATATCTAGTGACATTCCATCAAATTGGTTCCATTATAGGTGTACCAAAATCTAGATATGCATATTGATCCAGTTGCTTCTAGAGCCAACAATCCAAGAGAACTGCTATTTTTAGCAGTTTGTCTTTTTCTATGAGCCATAAGGGTGATGCTGGGGAAATAGTGTGCTTCCATAAAATAGCCCCTTCTGCAACTATATAGTGAATCACCTGTATCATCAAAAACTGATTGCCCCATGTGTCACTGGATCATGATGAAAAAGGGCCTCATACAACATGAGGGAACAATAATGAAGACATTTCTATTTTTTATTATCCTACAATAGAGTAAATTGCTGACATAATGACAAAACTGCTTGGTAATGATAAGTTTTTCAAGTGTAGAGATAAACTTGGAATTGTATCTGCTTTGGTCATTAAGGGTTAAGGGGTTATTAGATTCCTTAATTCTTGTTGTGTCCAAATTATTTAGGCTGCAATTGTTATTAGCTATTTGAAATATTGTTCAGATGGGAATAACTTATTAGTCTCGTGCATTGCTACATTTTGGAGTAAATGATTGTGATCAATTTGTCTTGTATATGAGTAAGTCATACATAAGCTTATTTATATTTTAAACAAGTTTTTTTGACATCTTTGTTTCCTTCTTAGAGGTTTTTCAAAATATATAGTTTAAATGTCAATTGTAGTGTTTTACTGGAAGGAGAAGGGAATCAATTGTTGTACGTGTTATTGTTGTTTTATTTCTAACCAGCACTTCATAATTGTTTTTATTCCACATATCATAATATTTTTTCAGTTTTTTTAATAGAAATGTTTGTTTAAAATGGACCTTGGATGAGTACAAAAATATTGTTATTTTAGTGTATGGATATAAATTCGAATGCATATTTGAATATGCATTTTGAGAAATAGAGTGACTTGCTGGGGAACAACTAATGTGGGATGTTAGGCCTCTTTTCGAATGCAGAGCTTGATGCATTTTCCTGCTAGTATGTTCCAGAATGTGGAAAAAATGGGAAGCAATGTATTACAATCCGTCATCTTCTTTCTCATACAGCGGGGCTACAAGAATTTTACCTTTTTTTGATATGGGAATGACACAAGAAAATGAGGTAAATATTTCAATTTTTATAGATTTAATGACTTAAGCATATAACCTACTGAATTTTTGGAGTAGTTCTTTTGAACTTGAGAGACACTTGCAACATGTACTATATATTCATTTACTCGAACTTTATTATTTGTAGGAAAAATTGGACTTTAATATTGGAGTGTTAATGCTCCAATACCTGTCCCCAACGCATATATACTATTTTTTCAACTATTTACCCCACCTTACATCAAAAAATAAAATATTATCAAGATGATTACAAAGGTAATATAAGAAACTATTTTATTTCAGCTTCTCTTCTCTCCATATTCTGAGACCTATGTTGGTGCTCCATTGTACTTCTGTATCATCTATTTTTGAAGGCTTAATTCATTGACCCAAGCAATCATTTTTCCATCTCTTCTTACTCAAGAAGGAATCCACCTAAGTGATTATATTGGCATCTCTTCTCGCTAAAGCAAGAACCTACCTAAGAAAAAATTATCGCTCTCTTAATGAAGCAATATTGAATTTACCTTGATAGTTGGAGTAATCAACTCATGTACTTTGTGGAGAATTTTCTGAGATTTTAAAAATATAGTCTTTTTCAGGTGTTCGGAAGTAAGCATCTTCTTCCTTATATGATTCCTCTTCTTCTAAAAGCAAGGCCTCTGAATGCAACACTGCATCTCCACTTTCAGTCTTCCTCATTTTTCCTTGCTCAAACCTTAGAATCCAAGGAGCTATAAGGTAGTTTCCCACAACAATAATAGGTCCTTCCCTTTTTATTGTTGATGTTTCCTTCTCTTTTTATGATTTCTCTTTGGTAAACATATGATTTTCTTCATATATTTCTTCACCATTCACGACTTCTTCCATAAGGGTTGAAATAATAACCTCTAAATATTGTGATGAAATGTTGCTTATTGTAACAATGCTATTAGATTTGAAGTGTAATATGTTTAATAAAAAATCACTAGCTTCATCTTCTTCTATTTTAACTCCTATTTTTTCCCACTATTGTATTAATGCCTTGAATACATTAATATGGCTAAGCATAGATTCATGTTTACTGTTGGATCAAGCAGCCACAAAAAAATATGCCGTGGAAGATATTAAACGAGAAAAAAAAATGGAAAACACATAAAATGTACACAAATATTTACGTGGTAAAACCCTCGAGAGGGAAACATCCACGAAGCAATGGTGTCGGTTCTCTTATTATTCAAACATGAATATTACACCAACATTTTCTCCTCTAACTCTCATCAATATTTTCTCCTACGAGAATACAAGAAATAAATATATTTCTTACACAGTTACTCATAACTGACCAAACTTAGTTACTCGGTTAGAAAATTACACAATCACAGGGAGAACTGGTTGTTACTAGTTTCCAACAATATCCACCTTGAAAATAATTTACTTGATACCTTGCTCACTGCTTTGTTCACTACCTTTCCTGCAAGCCGAGAGAAGCTAAGCACCACCATAGCTTCTCTAAAGTAATTGGTTTTGTGAACACATCTGCACTATTCTTTTGAATGTGGACCTTTTCAAGAACCACTCCACCTTCATCAATAACATGTCTTACAAAATGGTATTTTACAGGAATGTGTTTTGTCTTACTGTGATAATATGGATTTTCAGCCAAATGAATAACACTTTAACTATCACAGAAAACTTTATAGTGTTTTGAACCTTTCCTAACTCACCCATCAAACCTTTTAACTAGATTTCCTATTTGCAAGCATGCGAAGTAGCTATATATTATGCCTCTATAGTGGATAAAGCAACAATATTCTGAAGCTTTGACATCCAACTAATAGCTCCACCTGCAAGAGTAAATACATAACCGGAAGTGGATATCCTCTTGTCCAAGTCACTTGCAAAATTAGAATCAACATAACCACAGAATCATCATTGCAGCCATCAAAGGTGATACAATAATTGCTTGTGCCTCTAAGATATCGAAGCACCCATTTCACTGTTTCCCAATGCTCTTTTCCTGGATTTTCCATGTATCTACTGACAACACCAACTGCATGTGAAATCTCTGGTCTTGTACTTATCACCACATACATAAAAATTCCTACTGCATTAGCATATGGTACACGAGACATATACTGCTTTTCTTCATCACTAATAAGACTCAAACTTGAAGAAATATTGAAATGAGAAGCTAAAGGGATATTAACTGGTTTCACCTTATTCATATCAAATCTCTGAAATATTTTCTCCACATACTTCTTTTCTGATAGCCACAGCTTGCCATTTTTTCTATCTCTGTGTATCTGCATGCCCAAGGTCTGATTTACTGCTCCTAGATCCTTAATTCATATCAAACATCCTAGCCAACTGAGCCTTTAAGCTGCTGATTTCAAACATGATTTTTCTTGCGACAAGCGTATCATCAACATATAATACCAAAATAATGAACATGTTATTTTCCAACTTTTTAAAGTACACACAACGAGCATACTTACTTCTGGTAAAATTCTGGCTCACCATAAAAGAATCAAAATTCTTGTACCATTGCCTGGGATACTACTTCAGGCCATACAATGATTTTCTGAGCTCGCAAACAAGCTTCTTGTTGTGATTCTGAATGAACCCTTCTGGTTGTTCCATGAAAATTTCCTCATCTAAATCTCCATGTAAGAAAGTTGTCTTGAAATCTAGCTGCTCTAAATCCAAATCATATAAGGAAACTAGTGCTAATAGAATTCTGATAGAAACAAGTTTCACAACTGGTGAAAAAATCTCATGAAATTCAATACCTACTTTCTGAGAAAACCCTTTTGCAGCCAATCTGGCCTTTTACTTCGGAATAGTTTCATCAACTCATTTCTTCAATTTGGACACCCATTTGCAACCAACCACTTTCCTACTCTTAGGAAGTTCCACAAGATCCCATGTTTTGTTCTTTTCCAAAGAATCCATCTCTTCTTTCATTGCAAGTTTCCATTTGTCACTGTCAGGAACTTCTAATGCTTCATGATAAATGTTAGGTTCTCCTTCATTAGAAATTAAAGAAACATCTGTGACAAAATCATCATACCTCTTTGGAAAAATTTTGATCCATGTGGATCTTCATAGAGTTTGTTGTGGCATTTCCTCTATTTCTTGATATGTTTCCATCTGCTCATCCTCCTGAGGATTTTCCTCATGAATATCCTCCTCATGGACATCCTCATGATTCCTCCTCGTAGATGACTGAGTATCAAACTGAAATTGTTGTAATTGTGGTACATTAACATGTTTTAAATTATTACTTACATCTAAATTTGATAGAGAAAGTTCATCAAATATTACATCTTTGTTTATGATGATTTTGTGGGCAGTAGGATTCCACAATCCATATCCCTTAATACCATCACCATATCCAACAAAGATCAATTTGCTTGATTTAGGATCTAGTTTGGAACGTTGATTTTTCAAAATAAGTGCATAGGATTCACAACCAAATACTCTAAGATTAGAATAATCACATGGTCGACATGTCCATACCTCTTCTAGAATTTTGCAGTCAATTGTTGTTGATGGTGATTCATTGACCAGGTAACAATTTGTAAGCAATGCCTCTCCCCACAATTCCTGTTGCAACTTTTCATTACAAAGCATACTCCTTGCTCTTTCAAAAAGAGTCATGTTCATGCATTCAACAACACCATTCTGCTGAGGAGTGTAAACAGTGGTTTTATGTCTCTCAATCCCATCCTTCTTGCAAAAATGATCAAACTCCTCAAAATTAAATTCGGTTCCATTATCTATTCTAAGAAATTTAATGAACCTACCAGTGCACTTTTCAACCAAACCTCTAAATTGCTTAAATATATCGAAAACATCAGCTTTTCTTTTTAATAAGTATATCAAGACTTTCCTTGAGTAATCATCTATAAAAATGACGAAATATGATGATCCCCCATAAGATATTTTAGGAGATGGACCCCATAGATCAGAATGAATATAGTCTAGGATACCTTTATTGGTATGTTTTCCATATTTAAATTTTTGTCTAGCTTGTTTTCCATAAATACAATGCTCACAAAACTTCAAATCTACAGATTTTAAACTAGGAAGCAACTTTCGATCAACAAGTACCTTCATTCCTTTTTCGCTCATATGACCTAATTGTTAATTCCATAAGCGAGTGGATTTTTCTACATCAACTGATGCTACTATTGCATGATCAATTTCCATCCTCCCTTCAAGTTTATATAGGTTCCCGACTCTGTTTTCCTTCATGGCAACCAATATTCCTTTTGATATCTTCATAACTCCAGCTAGAACTGTAAATTTGTAACCGGAAGCATCTAGAACTCCCATTGATATCAAGTTATTCCTAAGTTTAGGTACATGCCTCACATATGTTAGAGTCCTAACAGTCCCATCATACATTTTTATTATGATACTCCCTATCCCAACAATTTTACATGAAACATTATTTCCCATATAAACTACCTTGTCATATATAGATTGGTACGTGGAATACAACCTTCTATGAAGACACATGTGATGGGATGTTCCAGAATCAATTAACTAGTCATAATGGTATTGTGAGACATTAGATGTAGATAATACCTCATCGATCACGCCTGAATCCTTTTCGGCTATGTTTGCCTCCTTTGTAGAGTCCTCCTCCTTAGATGCTTGCTTTCGTTTCCAGCAATATTTCTTAAGGTGTCCTATTTTATTGAAATACCAACACTTCAATTTACTCTTTTTTCCCTTCGAATTTGATCTTGATGTGCCCCTCGAATGTTGTCCTCTTTCATTGGTTCTTCCTCTAGCCCCCATTACCTTTGATCTTGAGGTTTCAAGACTAGATTTCTTTCGAGTTTCTTCAGAAATCAAGGATCCCATAACATCATCAAAGCTAATAGACTCGGTAGAACTTAAACTGATAGAGATTACAAAATTTACCCAAGATTTAGGCAGAGAGCACAACAATAAAATCGCCTTGTCTTCAGATTGAATTTTATCATCCATGCTAGCCAAATGAAAAATAAGAGTATTGAATGTATTCAAATGATCTGAAATTTTTGTACCTTCTTTCATACGCAAGGTAAATAACTGACACTTTAGGAGGATTTTATTCGTCAAGTATTTAGTCATGTACAGGCTTTCCAGTTTTTTCCAGAGACCTGTTGTTGTAGTTTCAGACACGATGTTAAATAAAACATCGTCGGCCAAGCACAAATAAATAGCACTGAGAACTCTTTCATCCATCTCCTCCCAGTCTTCATCTGATATATCTGTGGGTTTATTTATCTTCTCTGCCAATGCCTTTGCCACTCCTTGATGCATGAGCATATCCCGCATAATGACCTTCCATAACTTGAACTTATTGCTTTCATTAAACTTCTCAATATCAAATTTAACACTATGTGTTTTTGCCATTTTCTCAAAAAACCAAATCAAAATACTTAAAACACCAAGCCTTTTAAAAATTATATAATGGATACAATATTTAAAAAAAAATTAATAAAATGAGATAAGGTTTAATAAATAAATAAATACTCCTTATAACTCCCATCTTAAATATTAAACAAATATTTAAAATCACCTTATACCTCCCATTTAAAATCCACCACACTTTAAAACATTTTTAAATAAGAAATCCCTTATAACTCCCCACTTATCTACTTAGCATATCGTAACTTTGAAGCTCATATCCAAAATATGTATAAAATATATATGTATGCCACAATCCAATATAGAATCGAAAATTTTAAAAATGTTCATACGGTTAAGCATTTAAGAAAAAAACTACAATTATCGCTCCTCCTGATATGACGAGGCTGCAAAAATTCCACAATTTATGAAAACCTTGCAAGTCCGCCAAATATTTTCGCGCCCCTCAAAGCATTGGACTGGCGAAAATTCTGAATTTTCACCCCCTTCCTTGTTACATATTTCCGCGCATTCCACAACTTTAAACTAACGAAATTTTACAGCAATCTTGTTCTGTGTGGCCTCCTATCTTGCTCTGATACCACTTGTTAGATCAAGCAGCCACATAAAATAATATGTAGTGGAACATATTAAACGAGAAAACAAATAATGGAAAACACATAAAATGTACACAAAAATTTATGTGGTAAAACCCTCTAGAGAGACATCCACGGAGCAATGGTATCAGTTCTCTTATTATTAAAACATGAAGATTACAACAACCTTTTCTCCTCTAAATCTCATCAATATTTTCTCCTACGAGAATACAATAAATAAATATATTTCTTACACAATTACTCATAATTGACCAAACTTAGTTACTCGATTAGACAGTTACACAATCGCCGAGAAAATTAGTTGTCACCTATTTCCAACATTTACTCATTAGAATACAAATAATTGTTCTATTAATAAAAAATTAACATTATAAAATTTGACCCAAACAAGCCGTATGTATGTATGAGAAAGGCTTTTAGTCTGATAAGAGCTTGAGTTCAAATCACCTAGCATTACGTTCTTTTCTTTATATTGTAATTTTACATTTTCACAATGATGATATTATATCTGAATACTCCTATTAAATTTCCCAAACATAATGTTTGATTTGATTTTCACATTGGTGTGTAGAAAGGGTGTGGTTGGACAAGAATGTTTTTTTTTTCTTTTCCCACCTATTTTACTATGACAAGTATTAATAGTGTATGCTAATATTGATACACTAAGAGAGAGAACAAAGAAGTTGAAGAAAATGAGGGATCGAGAGAAGCATCGAAGAAAACAGATGCTCCAACATTACTTGGGATAAAGCCAAGGGAAAAAATATTAAATTGAACAAACATTTTACCTTTTGATGTTTCAGTATATATATGATAATTGTTTATATTGTATGAGAATTCACACTGTATTAATTGTTTAACCATGTTTGCAAACTGTTGTCTTAATTATCTAATGGCTATGTGCAAATCACCTCATATTGCTAAGAAGGAAGCTTGGTTTCCGTTTATGAATCCTTGATCCTACCTTGTTAAATAATGTATTTAAGAGATATTGTTCTAGGCTTATTATGCATGTGCAAATGAGCAAATGGGATAATATTTTCAAGCAATATTTCCTGTGTCGAAAATGAGGTACTTTTGTCTGCAGCAGTTTCCATGCATGACAACAAACTACTCTAGGGTTTTAACATGACACTCTCATGGCGTATGTTAAATCCAGAACTAGATCAATCTATGCTCAGGGGTTTTAGATGAGTCTGTAATTTACTTACATCTTGGAGTTGTGATCTTGAGAATCCTGAATTATATGTCGTCGAGGGCCTCATTGTAAAACACCATACATTAATCGACATTCTCCACTAGCTGATGCACAAATATCGTGGCATTGTGAGGCTCCACCACACCTTCGGCGAAGGGAAAACAAAAAAAAGTGAGCATCATTCTATCAGGGTAATCTTCTATGATCTTGGAGATCATAAGTGTTCCCATCCCAGATCCAGTACCTCCTCCCAACGAGTGACACACTTGAAACCTTGCACAACAAACCCTCCAACATATTCACAACTGAAATCTTACATTTCAAAAAACACAAGAAAGAGGGTTTGAATCTGAAAGATACATACCTTGGAGGAAATCAAAGTTTTCATCCTCCTTCCTCATGACGTCGAGTACGAAATCGATGAGCTTGACCCTGTTGGTGTAATGCCCCTTGGACCAATTGTTTCCAACCCCATACTGGCCAAGAAGGAAGTTGTCAGGCTTGAAGACCTAGCCATAAGGCTCGATCATCTCGTTATTTATGGTACCAGGCTTAGATGATATCCTGGAAAGATCCAATGGTCTCTGGGTATTTGGCTTGAAACCATGGAAATATCCATTGAATTTTTGACCATCTGATTGTCCTCAAGGTTTTATCGCCACTACCATGGAGTTTTTTTACCTTTTTCAAGGAACTTTTCCACTAGAATTTGATCTCACCAATCCAACGATCCATGGGTTTTTTATTACATCCAATGTTATAGAGTTTCAGGTGCAATATTGATCATTAGATCTAATGAGAGGAAAGTTCCTAAATGTCATGATATTTTAATTTTAGGACCAAGTTCCCTTTATGAGTTTTAAATAGTGCAATATCGATCATCTAATCCAACTCCAAAACTAATCCTATGGTTCATATATATGCTAGCAAAGTTGCAGGTTCACACATTCCCATAGAGGTTTCCCCCCATTCCATTTCTAAAACTCATTATTGAGACTTCGATACACATGCTTCTAAATGACTCGGCCTTCTAGCTGAATTTATTTCCTCGTGCACACACAAGGCTCACTAGGTTATATAATTCGAAAAAGAAATGGATCATAAGCTCCTAGAAAAAACAAAAAAGATTTGATGCCTGACCCTCACTTTCACATAGTTCAAATGAGGGTATAAATAAATCCCCGAAATGGGTTTGAAGATAGATCCAGGAAACAATATAAATAAAATAAGCTAAAGGAAGATGACACTAGTGCTCGGTCTTACCATGACCTCCAACAAATGAGGTTTCTCTTTAGAAAATACACATTTGGGAGTGCTTTTGAAGTACAAAGCCTTGACTTGAGGATGAAAGTGCCCAAGACAAAGGCTATTGTAACGCATGAAAATTCGTCGTCATTGTTTTTAGGAAATGGGGTGTAAAATTTTCTCTTAACATATCTAGAACAAGGCCAAACACATTAGTCGCAATGTCTATAACCAACACATGCTCATAAGCAATTTATTTTCTAAGCACACAATCTTTTCAACTAGCATATAATACTTGAGATCTCATGTGATATTAAAGACATAATAAATATACAGAACCATTTTCTTCTCTTTTCAATATACCGAGCTATTTACTAGTCAGATGTTATTATCCACACTATCTAAATGGCATGATTAATACTTAAATCGTATGCAACCACTGAATATATTTCATTACTCAAATATTATTTTACCTATACCTTTACTCAACAATTATAATTTTCTCTCAATATCCTTAAAATGGGGTCATTCATATTAACTTCTACAACTAAGAGGACATTACCTTCAATAGTCTAGTATTCTTGAACACCTAAAATTTCCCTTACAAATAAGTCAATATTGTTTACCAAGTATGTACTAGGATACTTGGTGACTGTGTCTAGCTGGTCACAGTTTATTTAGCTTTTTTAAAATTATAAATAAACTTAATATATCTTTAGAAGTATTGTAATTATTAATAACAATTTATCATCATGAAAATATCCCTATATAAGATATTAAATCCTCCATTAATTACTCAATTCATATGGGTCTTAATGTAACCCATCCCTAAGGTTTTCACACCTTTGAATGAATATGATGCTTTTAAATCAAAGATGTCAATACAATATTCATATCTAACATAATTACTAACCTACTTTCTCATACATTGATTATGTGCAAGATTACATGTAATCCTTTAGTTCTCTTTCCAATATTATATTATCCATCCTCATATGGTTGCTAAACATTATTGGATCATAACAATAAAATATTTTCTAACCAACATTATAACTTCACATGAAATTAAGATCAACCATAATGAATGAACATAGCACATTTGCAAATGGATCTTTTAGAAAACACGAATACCATTTATATATCATTATCAAACACTTATCTGAATCTGGTAGACTTGTGCGACTGTGGACATGACTACGACTTTCCACCCAACCATAAGATCTCTATCCGGCATATGTTTTCCTGCTGAGAGACCACCCCCAAGATGAGAAAGGATCCACTAAAGTATAGGTTCATTTCATCGAGATCCCTCCCACTCTTTTAGATCATAAAAGACTAAAATTATGTCTTTGTTTCTATAAAAGTTGCCTAATATAATGATGTTGAGGCTATGCCCTTCCTTCACTAAGTAATCATATACTTATATACTTTTCACACGATTCTAAACACCCACTTTCATTTAATTCAATATATATACATATATAATCCAAATTTAATATAAGGTTTTTGCTCTTCCTTAACTTTAACTCAAACTTACATGGTTTATATTTCCACATAACACAAGTTCAACCTAAAGGCCGCACACTTGTTGGTTTATTCTGCCCTTCTATAATCTAAAGAAAGGTATATTAACATGCACACGTATGAGTCTAGGTTAATCCCTCCTTGGCTCATCCATACATATAACTAATATCAATTTATAAATTTATAAATAAGAATACAACAGTTATAAATCCTAGGGTTATGTTTTCACTGGTTCATCCCAAATTTATATGATCACCAAATTTAAGCAGAGGGCTTTCTGCTCTCTTCTTCGTCCAAATTTAAGAAGAATGCTATTATTAAGAGGTAAATAAAATACCTCGGTTCTCAATAGAGCTTCGCTCTTACTCTTATTTACAATAGTAAAGTAACTCGATAATAAATAAACAACAAAATGAAACATAAGAGTAGTCGCCGTCTTATTAAAAGGAGACACGCTCTACACTCTTATTTAAACAAAAATCACAGTTATCTAACATAATAGCTATCAGTCAAACAAAGTACAAACTCAGGTTCGATTCTCTAGAAGGAGAGACTTCCCACCCTCTGCTAATCAGTTAAATGGATAACACAGTCTAATATTTATGAAGATTAAATCGATCCTCTTTGTAGAGCGATCGCTTTCTCCTATCATCGTTCTTAATAAAGGAAGACATATTGTCGGTTCTGTAAGCTTGGGTCGTTTGAACGCCCAGCTCATACATAGAGATAGGAAATATATATATATATACATTTCATAACCAAATAACCAGATGGGGATCGACTCAGAGGGCCGTCTTATCTCTTCTCAACGCAAAGATATAATATAGGAAATTAAAGGTTAACAACCTATATATCTCTCTCTATATATAAGAATAGGATCAGTATTTTTGGTCACACGGAGAGTTTGTAGTTCACAAGTACTCAAACCATATTATCTGTCAAAAGAAAAGACTTGTTAATTAAATATTCTATCTACATAGATGCAAAGGTCGCCCCCTTATCATGCGTTAAGCAGATTTCAACTACAACTTCTATCAAACCAAAGCTGCAGAATGTTGACCAGTGGGATCGGACTCTTACAGAGTCGTCCCTTCCCCTGTAAACACACAGTCTATTCATATGTTAAATACACACACTATATATGTATATATATGCAGAACGTATCGGCAACCATCCGTTATAAAGCTCATACACAGCATCAAGTTAAAACATAAAACAAGCGAAATGTTACACAAATGGATCAAGCTCTTTTCCTGAGTTATCCTACTCCCACAAATTCACCAAAATATGCATTCACTCATAAAAATAAGTAGGGATCGAGACAGGCATATTTCCTCCCTCAAACACGTGTACGACAGTCACAAAGTATATTGCCTCTATCTCTCACATTCACAGCCTACACTCTTCTCCTCCACTCCCACTACTCATTCAATTACCCCTACAACGTTATCCTTCACACCTTATTCCTCTACACCTCCCTCATCCCATAACTTTGCACCTTTCATTCGCTTCAAGCTTCTGCACTCTCGTGCCATCCCCACCTTCTATCACTGCTCCTTTCCATCTCCCTCGTGCATCTCCAAACTGCATACCACTTCCCTCTACACCTTAGCCCATTCCTCCCCACCTTTGATCACCGCACACCTGTGCCTTAACATTTCCATTCCACTGCGTTCATACCTCCACATTGTCTCCACTCCTTATCCACCTACATAATCCTCTCTCCACACCCTACAGGGTGAGTGCAAGCTAATGAGAGTCACTTTTGGCATGTTAGATGCAATAGAAAATTGAAAAATAAGGCTTCCCTCAACTTAATTGGATATTTCTAAATAGTTACACAAGATATTCTACATTGAGTAAAAACGATGAAACATAGGAAATTGAATCATGTTTCTGAATATATAAATTTTATGTATTGAAAATTTACATAACTATATCAAATTTCATCTTTTCTGAGAGTCACATAAATTTTATGTATTGAAAATTTACATAACTATGTCAAATTTCATCTTTTCTAACAGTCACTTTTTATATATGTTTTTGTGGGTGCAACGTTTGAGTACCTAAATAGAGAACAAGTAGCACTAGTGCAACACTATTTTTCCAAAATTAAATGTTTAATGTTTAATGTTTAATTTGTTTTTAATTATCTAAGTGATCAAACCTCAAGAACGGTACATCAAGTGTGGATGCAACATTTGAAGGTTTTAATGCAATAATTCTGACATGGATTTTTTATAGCATGTATAGGTCAATGTCTACTAGTGCATCATACAATTTGTTTTAAAGTGCAGCGTACAATTTATTTTAAAAATGTTTGTGAAATGAAAAAGTTACGGAAGAAACACTAACAACATGTTTTTTTTACTTAAGGAGTGATGATACAAGAAAATTAGAAAAAAAAAATATATATATATATATATTTTAATTACATATTGGGAATTTTCATAAAAAATCCTATCTATATCTAAGATTTCCTCAAAAATGGTTGTCTATCATGCTTAAAGAATGGTGGAAGACAGGCATATTAAGAAAATGGAGGAAATGCCCAAATAGCTATGGTTTACCATATTCCATAGCCCAGGTTTGGTAACTCCGAACCAACAACATAGGATTGTGGATGAAAAGAGAGAACGTGAGAAGGCGTGTTTTAGGAACTAAGGAACGCTCGCGTGTTATGTTTAAATTCAAATTTGTATTCTCACGCTTGGTGTGAACAAGAACGCTCTAGTGTTTTGTTTCTCCAAAACGCTCTAGCATTTTGTTTCTCCAAAATGCCCGAGCATTTATTATTTACATAACACACAATCATTTATGAAATACATAACGCTTGCGAATTTATGAGTTACAAAATTCTCTAGTGTTATAAACCAAATAAACTATGTGTTAAGTGTTGAATGGAAATAAGAGGGGTGAGAGAGAGGGGGGGGATACGAGAGGGGTGGGGAAGGGACATAAATTTAGGGAGGTGGAGAGAGGAATGAGGAGGGAAGAAATTAAAGGCCTAAACCCATAAGTCCTAAGGCCCAAACCCCCTAAACCCCTAAGTACCTAAGCCATTAACACATAAGCCCTTACCACTTTAACCCCTTGACACTTAATACTAACCTGTTATACCTTAACCCAGTAATAGTCGATCCCTAAATCTCGTAACCTATAAAGGTCATAATCCTTAAAGCCATAGTCCCTTAAATAACCCCTTATCTCCCACAATCTCCCATTCAACATTTATCCTTATGAACTAGTCTTCAAACTTGATCTAAATGAAGGATGTTCCTCCCAACCTTAGGCACTCTTTCATAGTAAATATTTCTATGACAAAGGACACCCCCATCTAAAGCTATCGTTCCTCCAGGGTGATTTTCTCTGGCTCTCTACTCAGACCATGACCCATTTCTCTCTGGTGCCAAAACCCCCCTCTACAATTATTTCAATCAACCAACACTCTTCCCTCTTAACTTGAACAACACAAGGAATGTGATCGTCTTCTCTATATGCAAGCCATCAATATATCCCAATCACTCGAGTGCTCTAGCAAAATATATCTAGGAATCACACTATTGGGACTCCATGGGTTCTTAGTTGTAGGTTAAGTGTCTCTCATCAACATCAACATCAACATCAAATACCACATGGAAATTTCCATAAACAGGTATGGAAGCCCTTGAGTTTTGATGGAAGAGTGATGACCAATGAATATTTAACTCAATTTCTAACATTTTATATGCATGTTCCCAATTTTCACATTGCTCCTCAGGAGGAGTCCATTTTTCACTGTTTAATCCTAACTTATGATAATTAATTAATGCTTAACTAAAGAAACCCTAATAAAATGGGATTAGGGACCTTTTTTTAAACACCTAAACAAGGTTGACATGTAGGGATAAGGGCTTAGATTAATACTAACTAGGGTGATCTCCCCTTATCCCCTTTCACTTCCCCCACTTGTGGAATCATGTCCCCCTATCTCTTCTTTGTCCTTTTTTATTTGCAATTGTTAGAGATTTTTATATTATATAAAAATGTACATCATTGTATTATCTTTGGTCATCCTATATCATTTTAGTCTATTTTCTACATCCATTTCATCATCACATACATACTTGCAATCTGTGATAAAAAAACAAGGTGTTACATTGGCATTGCACACCAATAAATATAAGGTTTCCAACAAGAAAGCAACTTTCAACATAATGAATTTTAACTACGCATATAAGCATCGAACAAATTGTTTAGTAAAAAATTTAGCACTATCTGAATTTTCTAGTAAAAGCGCACAAACAAGATGAAGGTTGTAGTAAAAGCTTAGTCAACAAATGATTTTTTGGGCCAAAATTTAAGCACTAGATGATCTTTTGTTAAAATTTTAAGCAATAGATCATTTGTCCACTGAGTTTAAACATTCAACTAAATTCATTACATCTTGTAACCTTTTAATTATGAGAAAAATAGGGAAAATGTTTAAGCATTGTGCAAATTTTATTATAAAATTTCAAGAATTGCCTTTATGTAGCAAAAATGAAATTTATATTGGCTAAATGTTTACATGGAAAGGAGATATGAAAATACTAAAAGTATTAAAAAATGATGTTAAAACCCTACTAATTTATCTAAGGTATGGATCATTGGGATTACTGATGCCATTGTAGAGTGTTACAAGATCGATATTTCTATCATTCTAAACATTCCAATTCTTGTGGATGAAGCGGTCCTCCCATGATAGCTTCTTGGCCTCTTTAAGTAATTTCTTCCTCAAACATTAGCCTTCTATGTTGTTGTTACAAAATCCCTTGGGTTTCTCCTCCTCCTACACCTTTGCTTTTTTTGTTGTTTTCATTATAGAGCCTATATAGGTTGGGATCTAAGAGAAGAATCGGTGGGGATAATATGGAGTAGGAGATGGTGCTTGTATTTTTGCGATGGAGATGAACACTATATGCATGAAAGGGCTCTATGGTGAAAACAAATTTCTTTTAGAGACCCTAGTGTTAGTTTTTGTACCTAGGGAAGTGTTCCCCTAGTGACATTTTTCCTAAGTCACTTAGAAAGGGGGAAAAAGTGACCCTTGCATTAAATGACTTGTGAAAAGCATTTAATGAGACTTTATAACCATAAAGTCACTTTTTGATTAAATTCAAGTGGGTGAGTGAAATTAATATTTATGAGAAATAAATAGGAGCATTTAATTTCAACTGTTGATCTAATCTAATCTCATCCATTAGATTTGGAGAACCCTAGTGTTTTGTCAAAAAGGAAAAAGGGAGGCAAACACATTCATTCTTGAGATGAGAGTGAGCAAGAGAGAGCAAGAGAGCATTGGCACACATTTCGAGGAGGCATTTTAGCAAGTTTCAGTTGGCATGCATTTCAAGGCAGCTGGCTGTGCATTAAATGCACCGTACGGATTTGTGAACAGCACCATTACTTCAGTACAACACGCATTCCGAGGATTGTACAACAGCAAACTCGGCACGGGTTTCGAGGAGATTCTGGGCACTAATTTCGAGATCGGATGCACGCATCCCGAGGACATTCTAGGCACAAATCTCTAGAACTTTTGCACTGTTTCTGAGGTAGAATATTGGGCACAGAAACCGAGAAATGCTGCACAGATTTCAAGGAGGACCGTACAGTACGAATTCTGTACTTTCAACACAGTTTTTGAGGCACCCATAGGCACAGAAATCGAGGCTGCAGTTTGGCACTGATTTTGAGATATTTTACTGGGTGAAATTTCATGGTAGAGATAAGTACATTTCTGCTGTAAAATTTATGCACTGAGATTTACTGAAGAAATAATAAACTCTCTCTCTGACTGGTTTTCCCCGTGGGGGTTTTTCCAGAGCTATTGGCCGAAAATTCTGAGTCTGATTTTTTTAATGGTATACATGTTAGAATATTTTTCTGCCTGTTAAAGTGAATTTACAGCGTGTTTAATTGTTTGATATTTTTCATAAGTAATTTCCAGCCAATGAAAAACCGACTTGGAAATGAAAAACACTGAAATGTTGACATAAACCAGCAAGCTGCAAAACACATAAAATTTACACCTAGGGCCCCTTTCCCTAGCTAGCATCTTCATATTTGTGGTTTATTATGGTTTCGTACATTGTATTACACTATTCTATAAAAGAATAATATTAATAGGAAGAGCATTGGATACACAAAACAATGCCCTATACTACCGAACTGCATTCTGATATTTAATGGGAAAAAAATACTTGGCTTATTCTTGAATTAATATAAGCGAAACAACTGGTTTAAATATTTAATTAATCCCAATACTTGGGAATGGGAATGCACCATTATATTTCCAATCTTTCTAGATTACAAAACCATAAATAATCATTTAGATTTCCATTTTTGATGATCTCATTCATGCTATATGAAGTGCATGGAATATCATTTAGATATAGAGAATTACTCTAATTTATGGTGGTGTCTATAAAATCTCACTTCGAAGGTGAAGAAAAATATATATGTAATTACTTCTAAGATTCCATCAAAGTCTTGTGATCTCTATCCGTTGGCTTATGTCACTATGTAGCCTAGTGAGAATGACTATGAGGGATCCCATATACTAGAATGACTATATTTATGCTAGACTCATAGAAGCCCTAGTGAGAATGACTCTAAGGGATCCCATATACTAGACTGGCTATAGGTTTGCTAGACTCATAGAAGCCCGCAATATTGTTTAAGCATTGTGTCACCCACAAAAACACTTTTTTAGTGATACAAAACATTTTAGTTTAAAAAAACATAAAAAAGTAAGGAGAAGTATGAGACAAAAGTATAGTTTTGTCTCATAAAAATGTCTTAAACCACCCTTCATGTAGTAGTGGATAAATGTTTCACTTATTTATTAATTCTTTTTATTGGCTTGTCCGATTTTCCTACTAATTCCTTTTGTGACTTCTCAATCTTATACCTATGTTCATCATTATAAAACTTCAATTGAAATTCATCATTATAACCCATTTTTTGCGGTGGCCTTCATATTCCTTGTGGGAGCTAATTAAATTTGCATCATTATAAAACTTCAATTGACATTCATCATTATAACCCATTTTTTGCGGTGGCCTTCATATTCCTTGTGGGAGCTAATTAAATTTGATTTAGATTAAGTTTTAAATTGAGTTATAATGTAATATAACTTTTATATAGGAAATTTTCAAGTTAAAAAAACTAAGGATATGACTTAAGTGTACAGAAAGGTAACGTGTGAATCTAAAAGAAGGTTGTATGGCTTTATGAATGAAACTAGACAAGCTAGGTACATGATGTACGTAATTGAATGGTGGCAACTGGCGACAATATATGATAGTACTACTAAAGGTAGTCAGAGATGGTTCAAACAATTGATGGAAGTAATAGATTCTATGATGAAAAAGGTATCTAGAAAAGGACGCCCATCGCTTAACACGAAAGATTTTTTACAGATCATATTGTACAAAGTGTAGCATATGTATGGTCCTTTGCAGGGAAAAGGTACAAATTAATTTGATGTGATGATTTTAAATGTTATTATTGTGCAAAATTCAAAAAAAATTGAGTCATTTGTTTTCACTAGGGTTGGAATTTGATGGGCATATGTTAGTTCATAGAAGGACACTTCAAATTTTACCATGTAAAACAAATTCAATTTCACGGTAAGTCCTTTAATAATTAAATTAACCACCACTGTTTAAAATTGCAACAGAAGGGTAGCTTCAAATTTCACCCATCAACAATTTTCAGTGGGAAATTGGAATGCGGCTATTAGCTAGGTGACTTGGGAGTGCGACTCGGTTACTCTCCAATATTCACGTGTTCGATCATCCATGGATCATGGACCATTGGACCTCTAATAGTATCATTGAACAACTTACGTGGGCGAGCTTACACTGAGCAGCCCATGGCTTGAACGCTTCCAAGTTCTCATGTTTGTAGCGAGCGCTTACGTGTTTAACACATTTAATGGCATCAACAAATTTATTAAACCTGGTTGGTGGCTCATACGTGTTGTTGGCAACGGGCTTACCAAGTTACCAATTATCACATACTAATTCGTGAATGGTGACTCCGTGAGTTAACTGAGTATTCAATGTATAATATATTATGTTAATGTGCCCCGAATTTGGCATTTCAAACAAAATCCACAATCCAGAAACTTCTTGTAATGTTGCAGGTTGTTGCTCCCGCTCGTGGCCCCTACCTATAGCCCTATGTTTTCTTTGTTGTATCAAGTTAATCCTACCATCTACGGCTCCCAGCGTCACACCCTATGTTTTCTTTGTTGTATAAAGTCAATCCTGCAGCTCCCGAGTCCCACCTTGTGTTTTCTTTGTTGTATCAAGTCAATGCTCGAACTCCATGCTTCCATGGCTTCGACCATCAATATTACAGGAATACAAACAAGCTTTTTCTTATACCCCTACTCCACTGTGGTTGAGCTACTTCCAAGTTCCACCTACCCTATCTCCTCCAGTCCTCTAGGAGAGTTTGCGGAGTGAAGCTGGCAATGCCAGCCTGCCATACACATATTTAAAGAAATTCGTTTTCTTTGAGGAGCTCAACTTCAAGGTTGACTAGATTGTCGACATCCTATGAATTTATAGGTATGTACATCATTTTATCCATTCATGATCCCATCAATTATTTAAAAATTTTGTTATTTGATTAAAATTCTATAACTTCAAAGTTCAAAGACAATATTATTATTTGAATGAAATTTTGTTACTTCAAATGGGCCTTGAAGACTTCAAATTTGAAGCCTAGTTCCGAGCCTTTTTTTTCTGTCAAATACTTTTAAAAGAAGTGGGCTAAACTCTAGACCGTTTGCACCTTTACCAGCAATTTTCACCGGAATCTGGTGAAGGGGAAATTGTTGAAACTGCGATTTGGGTTGTTTGAATTGCAATTTTGGTTGGAGGAATGGATTCAGCGACCTCGATTACCCCTGGAGCACCTTGATTATGCAATTCTAGCAACCCAAAACTGTCATTTAAGCAACTTCAAACGATCTAGAGTTTAGCTTACTCTCTTTTAAAATATTTAACAAGCCATCTAGAGAACAGGCAAACAATTCTCTACCACGGATTTTTAATGTTTAGAAACCATTATTGGTTTCTATTAATAAACCAATCAAGATATGTATATGCCTAGGTAAGTGGCCCGAGGTTAATAATTTCCTTCTCTGCCTCTCAACGTCCACATTGAATGTTTCTTTTGTCTTGTAAATGCCATATATGCCTAGGTAAGTGGCCCGAGGTTAATAATTTCCTTCTCTGCCTCTCAACGTCCACATTGAATGTTTCTTTTGTCTTGTAAATGCCATAGTCAAAAGTTGTAAATGCGATGTAATGTCATTGTTAATGTGCCTCAATTTTTAGTTATGGATGACGAGGGTTCTCCAATTTCTGATTGCTTTTCCATCCCATAAAACATCATCGACCAAAAAATCAAGGTTGTATAAATTCCTTTTAGTTCATAATGCAAAGTCGTTTTCAAGGCTTTGTTTTTTTTTGTGCTTCTCATGCTTCCATTGCTTCAATACTTGTTATCAAACTCAACTCATCGTCCACCACCGTTCCTGTTTTCTTTCCTCGCATCTGCATCTATTATCGTGCATCTAAATCTCTCCCCGCACCTCCTCTGTCCTCCACATTTGTTACGCCGCATCGATCCATCTATCCCTGCGTGCTAGAGTCTTTCCCTCTAACCGCACACCGAATCACACCATCCCTTCACTTTTTTCCTTCTGCTGATTGTTTACGGTGTCTATGGAAACTTGACGGGTGTGGGTGTAGCTTGAAGAGCCACACAAGTGGGTGTGGGTGTGGGTGTGGGTGTGGCTTGAAGAGGCACAAAAGTGGGTGTTTTCACGTCCAAAAATGCAATTTGTTTACAGTGTCTATGGAATTTTGATGGGTGTGGGTGTAGCTTGAAGAGCCACAAAAGTGGGTGTGGGTGTGGGTGTAGCGTGAAGAGGCACAAAAGTGGGTGTTTTCACGTCCGAAAATGCAATTCCGAGAGAGAGGTGGGTACCATTTCAAGAAGAAAAGTCTGTTTTAAACTCGTCTAACGAAGGAATTAACCCAACCATCCACCCACCAAGCACCAACCATTTATCAGCTATTGAATTTACCTAACATCACCTATGCAAATTTCAGCTAGGAATTTAGACACCCAATTCAATTATGGAAATAGGATTTTGTTCCTGGATCATCCCAATCCGAGTTTGTACTCTTCCAAGTTACAATTTAGAGGTCTTGTTGCTAAATAAGTTTAACATATCTATTCACATTTTTTCTAAAAATGATTTATTTGATATCTGTTAAAACTTAGTAACATTACAGTATTCTTGTAGTCTTGGGAATTGATTGAAACAATTACATGGAAAAAAAAACTTTTAAATAAGTTTGAAGTTGAAAGTGGTTTATTCTTATCCATCTATAGCCAAGGAAAATGAATGGCCCAAAGAAGAAAGCAATAACTTGTGCCTTATTAAAGAAGGAGAGAACCTCATAGTACAATCTTGATTGCAAAGGGCATATTATTATGTCCCTGACATATATTTTTCGGTCAAGGATATTAATTGGGAGGGTTGTTTGCAATTTTTTTGTGTGGGATGAAGGTTTGACCATAGTCTGTAACAATTTAACAATTTTTTTTTATTTTGATGGTTTTTTTAAATAGGATTTATCTATGTTTTCATTGGCTCAGTCCACCATGACGTCGGCCTGGGTTCCTGTGCCCCAGGCCCCGGTGGCGTGCTGACGTCATGACTGGTTTAAATGCATTCAGTCAGAATTGCTACGTATTAATTTATATGGTGTCTCGGTTTCTGCAATCGAAGTTGGGAATTTATGTGTATGAGTTGGTGTCTCGGTTTCTGAAGAGAAATCCATAACATTCGTATAAGTCTACACTGTGCAAGTTGTGCAGTTTTTTATTGTTGGTGGCCACCTGTATTATGGAGTACAACAAGCTTTTAATGTTGGTGGCCACCTGTATTATGGAGTACAGCACACATCGCCTCGACCTTGGCGTGACAGGCATCAGACGCTAACCCCGCCTTGACCTTGGCATGATAGGCATCAGACGCTAATCCCGCCTTGACCTTGAAGAGGAAGAAGACGCTAAGCACAGTGTAGCAGACGCTAACCCCGGAGGCGGCGAGCATCTTAAATCATGCCATAGCAAAAGCTTATCGCCGTTGGTACAGCCAAACGACTCCTCTACATGTCGGTGCGGCGTTTTTGGCAGCCTCTGCTAGCCATCTGTGCCAGGCTTGTTGCGACTTCAAAGTTTAGGGGTTGGTTCTCGTAGGGGAGAAATTTCTTGTCTTATTGTTAAGTCAGTTGCAATATGTGATTATATTTATCTGGTATTTACAAGGAAGATGCTGATGTCATCGAAGAAAAACCTGCTGCGGCGTTGGGAGAACCTATGGACATCTTGACTACTTTGTAGCTTGTATTAAAGAAATCATTTGCCCATGATGGTCTTGCTAGAGGTCTTCATGAAGGTGCCAAATCCATTGAAAAACACGCAGCTCAGTTGTGTGTGCTTGCAGAGGACTGCAACCAACCTGATTACACAAAATTAGTCCAAGCTCTATGTGCTGAGCACAACGTGAACTTGATTTCTATTCCGAGTGCAAAGAAGCTAGGTGAATGGGCAAGAGTAAGTATTTTTCAATATATTACTTCTGTGTGCTTGACAGGTATTGTTGTATAACTTATCAACTGCTCTATGCAGCTTTGCAAGATTGACTCAGATGGTAAAGCTCGGAAGGTGGTTGGGTGCTCTTGTGTTGTTGTGAAGGTAAAATGTTGTTTTGATTAAATATGTAGTCACTATTTGAAAGAAGGCATGTATTTATTTGTTTTTGATCTCTTCTATTGTCTTATGATTAAATAAACAGGACAACGGCGAAGAAACTGAGGGCTTGAATGTTATTCAAGAATATGTAAAGACACATTAAGCTGTTGTGAGGTCTCAGTTTTGTGGGTGCTTAAGTTCTGGGTCATCTGTATTTTGGTCTCTTAATTTAAAAGTTGTGGGCTAGAATATTTAAGGGCATCTTGCTCCACTCTTTGAATTACAAATGGAGTATGATAATTTTGAACTCATTATCATAGGGGAGAAAGAGGCTGAAGCTATAATAAAAAAACTTGTGCAGACAATATTAGAAAAAGTGAAACCCCAACATAGCTTCAAATCCTTCTTATCATAACAGAGATATCTACTTTCTGTTTTGTTCTGGAAACAAAGATAAAGTTCACATTGCTATGAAGTTTAGGGAATTGGAACAAATGGTGGAAGGATATTTTGAACAAGGGTATAATTCTTAACATGGGTGATTTAAAGTGGCTTGTAGACCAGCCCAAGGCAGGAGGAGCATCGATAGGGTTTTTAGTCTCAACTTCTATGCAACAAGTTGTTATGAAATTGAGCCAATTATTAACTCGATATGGAGGAAGTGGTTGTCTATGGTTGATTGGGATTGCGACATGTGAAACATACATGCGTTGTCAAGTATATCATCCTTCTATGGAGAATTATTGGGACCTGCAGCCTCTACCTATTGTTGCTAAACCAACTCCGGGATTGTTTCTTTGGTTCTCCCTTGTTTCTTCTGCTTTCCAAGTCCTGCCCCTAGTCCCATCCAGTTGCTCATCTGGTTGCTCAGGTTTATCCCATCCTGGGGAGTCGGTTGGCCACAAAGAATGAAAAGTGGTTAGTATCTCTAAATGCATATGTTATTTGAGAAATTCTTGTTGAACTATGCTTTTTCAATTTCTTTCATATAAGATTATAGTTTTTTTCGAGTAAGGTAATTACTGAGTAAATTACAACAATTAAACCCTATATATACATTTTTTCTCTTTCTTTCTCTTTCTGTTCAACCACAATATATGAGAAAACCTGACTTACATGAAGTTGCAGAAATCTTAAATATGGTCGACTTTCCATTGGCTATGGGGAGTAGCATCGATATCTACGGAAAAATGTTTAACTGAATCACAGTAAATAGAGTTGGCTGCTGTGGCATTCGTAAACATAATCAATCGACTGGTCTCTCTAACTACCAAAAGGACCCAATAGGATATTCTTGTCCAATACTTCCATAACGATTTAGAGAAGAAAAATAAAATTAGAACGCTCTGATTCAAATGAATTGTAAGCAATGGATCCCAGTTCAAGTGGACTCTTAAGAGAATTGATAGCTTGCCAGAGAAAATTTCAGTCTGAAATGGAAAATGGGAAAGAAGGGAAGGGAGCCAAAGTTGTTTTTGTTCATCTATTAATCATAATGGAACGCAAATGGAGGTAAGGATAGTCAGAAATGGAAAACGGGAAAGAAGGGAAGGGAGCCAAGGACAGTTGAGAGGACAGTTGCAAATGGAGGTAAGGACAGTTGCACCTCATGCATGAGGCCAAGGAATTGAGAGCAAAGACATGTGGGCCTCATGCTAGGACATGGAAACTTCAAATATGTGCATTTACCAAAGCCTAATATGGACTACGTGTAGGTGTTTAATTACCGAGGTGTTGTTCTCTGCCATTATTAGATTCTAAGGTTTGAGAGGTCTAATGTTCTCCAGCGTGGACACCATCCAATGATAATTCCGATTAATTATTTTTAGCCAAAGGAAAATAAGGATGTTTAATACAAATGTATTGTGAATTTGGAATAAATTGGAAGTAACTTAATCTAGAGACTAATTTTGAGATGATTACCATTAAATATGATAAGTCTGATTGATTGTCGTCCACCAAATGAAAATAATACTCTTTATTAATAAAAATGCAGATGCGTTGTGCATTTGCAAGAAATTGATTAATTCTGATAATTCTGATTGATTGTCGTTGGCAAAATGAAAATAATACTCTTCACATGTACCAACAGTTTGCGGCATGAAAACTACAGTGCACCGGTTCTCTCAGTAAAGGTACTCAAAAATCTCTTGGTTCTGAAATCATTCCACACAAATCCTCTACTTTGGGATATATGAAATATAAATTGAGAATAGATGGGTTCATGAAATTTGTACAAACCAATAAAATAAGAGAATTAAGATTCCAACCATGCATTTAGATGCATTTAGGTAGATTAGCTTTTTCATTTTCTACACACACAAAAACGTCATGGATTCCTCTAGATGGGCTATACAATGCAAATGAGCCTCTGATCTCAATTATTTAGAAAAGAGATGGTATGTTTCAAGCGAAATGGCTATTGCAAGTCACAACTTTCAAGGTGGAATTTGTATGAGAACCATTCTTCATCATGTTATTGTAGATGGCAACTCTTTTTGGCATTTCATGAAATGCTAGGAATGTAGCAAGGGAGTTTCTATTTCAAAGAATCCCAAGCACATGCAAACAATTTTCAAGCACGGCGAGAAGAATTATGCAATACCCCATATCTCTTTAAGAGCTGAAGAAGTAGTAACCGATAAAATTAAGGAAGCCCGGATTTTCAAGTTTTTTCCAGACGATTTATCAACCAAGAATTCGAAATCTCTGGTTGTACATAAGAATTAATCGAACAATGTTGATTCTTCCATGGAGAACTTTGAGAATAGTGTCCAAACATCAATAAAAGGCAACACAGATCAACTTGAAATCTCAACTTATCATTTTAGGGAATGAATGATTCAATATTTTAGGGAGTAACTTAATCTAGACACTCAATTTGATATTATCATTATCAGTTAAGAAAAGTCTGATTGATTGTTGTTAGTCAAATGGAAATAAGACTCTTTGTTCAAAATGTGTTGTGGATTTGCAAGAAATTGAAAGTAAACTAAATATGTATAAATAGTCAAGTAGAAGATTGGTTCTAATTTCTAATTTCTCTTTTTTAAAGTAGTTATGGATATGAAAATAAACTATCTCATAGAAATGTGTTGTGGATTTGTAGACATTTTAATATGTGTTATGGACTTGGACTTAGCCTTTGGTGAAAATACGTTTTATGGACTTGGACTTAGCCTCTTGTAAAAATTATTTCCGTTTAGTGTATACCAACAAAAGTTAGCCTTCTCTGCTTTTATTTTGGTCCACAAAACTTTTATTAGAATTCCAGAGAAATGGTGTCAGACTCTTCGAGTTTGACTCTTTCCTTTGAATGTGGCTTCTTATTTATTCTCTTTTAGATGGGAGGTTCCAAAATAACGTATCTCAACTATGTACCAAAAGAGATTTAATGTTAACTTTAAAATCGAAAGACATCACATGTGTAAAAAATCATACTCTCAAAGTTTTTATATATATGCTACTTTAAGGAGGCAAAAATCATACTCTCAAAGTTTATATATATATATATATATATATATATATATATATATATATAGAGAGAGAGAGAGAGAGAGAGAGAGAGATGCTACTTTAAGGAGGCGCGGATATGTTTTCTTGGTTGTAAAATATATACATAGAGGAGGAGAGTTAGTTTTTATGTTAGCCATATATATCAATTTTTTTTAAATATGATATTAAAATTAAAATATAAAATTTAATAAAATTAAATATGTATATCTTATTAATATTTGTATTTATAGATGTTTATCTTTTAGAATTTGGGGTGGAGTAATAAAAGTACGTTTTTCTTTGTAGGAAGTAGTTTCAAATTAGAAATAAATAATTATGAATAAACAAGAATATAAAAAATAATTGGTTGCTATGCATAGATAACTAGTAGTTGATGCATATATAACTGAATTTGTTCATGGCAATGGTTTCTTGTAATCATTTTCATCTTATTATTAATACAATAAAATTTTGCTTATCGTTTTATTCATATTTCGACATTCACATATATAACATCTACTACTAACCATAAGAAAACGCAACATTGTCTCGCAATGTGAAGGAGGTTGAAGGCATGTTGTTTATGCTAACCCATTTGTGCAACTTGCCTACATATACATTTAGACCAATAAATGGTAGCGTTCTCAATGATAACAACTCATAGTTTTTTAGATTCCCAAGAAATTTTGAACTTTACCCTATTTTCTCAATCATTTTTACACTAAAGTATGTATATCTTAGAATAAAAAAGAATAATAACTGGTAGCTGATGCATGGATAGTGTTATTTTGAATTTATTTATATCAATTGTCTTCTTCAAATTTCTAAAGCATATTTGCTCATGCTTTTCTTACCTGGAATGTCGAGCTAGGAATTTATTAAGGGGGCAATTGTGGCATATATATATATTATTCATGTGCTTATGTATACCAATAGAGACAAATGAAATTTCTAAAACAATTTTGCTCAGGATTTGCTTGCCTCGAATGCCAAGCTAGGAATTTATAAAGGGGACAATCATGGCATGTATATATATCGATAGAGACAGATGAGTTGAGAATTATCATCCCTTTGAAATGGATTCCATGTGATTCTACCTTCATCATATAAAGAAATGGTTACCTTGGCCTTCACGAAATTAAAGCCGATATTATGAACAAACTTCATTACTCAAATTGTTTGTGTTGATGTAGACTAGAGAATCCTATTGTTAAACTTAGAATAATTTTTTTTTTACTTTATTTTTAAATAGTCTTTAGCCTCTTTGCAAATGCATATACAAACTTTCCATCTTCAAACAAATAAAGCATATACAAACTTTCTAGCTTCAAATAAATAGAGCAGGTGGCAATATCAAGGACATTGCCACCTCGTGGCTCTTGTATTTCTATAACCTTTCAAATCAATTACACCATTGATGCAACATGTTAACCTTGCAAAATTTGGTATGTTGCAAATGTTACTTTTGAGTTGTACATGATCAACAAAAAACATGGGTAAATGAATTTATTATTATCTTTTAATTGGAAATTAAACTCAATAAAAACATATCTTTTAATTGGAAATTAAATTCTTTAATAAAAGCATTATTATTGAAGGGTATTTTTTTAATAAAACTTCATTGTTGAAGGGTTAATTTTTCACCAAAACTTTATGTGACGGGCAAGATAAAAGATCAAAAGGTTAAAAAATTACATTAAGATAAAAGATCAAAATGTCCAAAAAAAATAGTTTGAAGGGCAAAGATGAAATAAAATTCCAACACTAGTTTGACAAAACATTTATAAAAGTATATAAGAATATTGAGTAATAAATTATTCATAAATATTGATGTTACAATGAACCTTATAATAGTATACTGACATGCATTAATGCAATAATATACTTGCATGTACATTAATTATAATTTAGTATACTTACATGAATTAATGCAATAATATACTTACCTGCATTAATGCAGTTGAAAGGAAGGAAGGTGTGACCATGGACTCTTTACTTAGAACTTTATTATTATTATTATAGTTTGAGATTTTAATTCAAGAAAAATAATTAAATGCAAAGGTTCACATGAGATTGAAAAAACAAGTTTATAGAATTGTAATCACAAAGATAATGGTTACATGATTCCAACATGTCCAACTCTAGAAACTAGATCATAAGAATTCAAATTAAGAAGTCATATAAGTCTCATTTCTATAGCATTTGATGGCCTTGCATGCCTAAAGAGTGACAACAAAAGATCAAGTGAAATAGAAATTCCAAGCTAATAAATTCAAAACCCAAATGATGAAGAAAAAACCTATTAATATTAGAAAAAAAAAACTCCGAATATGACATTTATTACAATATATAGAATTAAATATTTAAATGTTCTTTGATTTCAACTTCCTTTCTTATATGATCCAAAGATGATAGTAAAACTATAAATATTGATATAAAGAAGATAGATTAAGAATATCATTGTATGTATCATATGCATTCTATTACTATATTATTGTCACATTCTTCATAGCTGAATATTGTTACTTTATTATTATTTACCTTATTCTAATATAATTTTTAGTGGTTTTGTTGATTGTATTGTTTAAATTATAGATTATATTCAGTAACATTAGAAAAAGATTATTCACCTTATCTCAAATTCTATAAAAAGTTAAGAATTTCAAATTCTATAAAAAGTTAAAAAAGTTAAATATATGACTTTCTCCTAAAATTATAAACTTATTTTTTTTAAATTACATCTTAAGAGATTGGATCATCTTAATTTAATTTATATGTAGTTGAAATAAATATAACTAATTTAAATAAAATCAAAGCTATAAAAAATGTATTAGTCATTAACACTACAAAAGTTAGATTCTTACGTTATAATTAATTTAATTGTAACTTTATTGTTACATTCTTTTGTTAATGTAATTGTAACTCATTGTTAGCTCATTTTCTCTAATTTACAAAATAGTAACTCATTATTAGCTCATTTTCTCTAATTTATTAAATAGCAATACCGGATGGGGTAAACTCATACTACCATCTTACGGTTATTGAATTTTTTTGGCATTTACAAGGTGGCGAGGTGATATTGATGAAGGAACAGACCGAAGATTGAGAAACAAACAGTATTATTTTCTACAATCTACAGATAAATAATAATAAAAATCCCTACTGTCGGACCAAAGATTAAAAAACAAACAGCATTCAAACAGTATTATTTTGTACAATCTACAGCTAAATATAGATAATAAAAAAAACCATCCAGTGTGAAATATAAAAAAAAAAAAACCTATATCACGCCACGTATGAATCGACTGTCGGCCCGAAGATTAAAAAAAAACAGTATTAGTAACTTATGAGAACTTTTGTCAAGCAAATGGGTTTACGAGGAAGAGAGGAGTTGTGTTAAAGTTTAAACGGCATGTGTTTCAGCGACAAGTCGTGTCCGCAAGTTTAATAGCCGTGTCCGTCCTGGTAGATGAGAGGCATTTCTAACTGTATTTGTGAGGAATGTGCCTCGGTTTGTTGATCAGATATTTGTGGCTTTTTATACAATTACTCAATTGGACGAGTGTTCAACATTTAGATTGACAGTGGCTGTATTCTACACCGTTTTTCTAGGTCATCTTTATCTTGATGGTTGACTCCCTCTATCCAATGAACATGGACTCAGAATCGAGTAACAAGAATTCTCAAAATAAAAATACTTTAGACTTGGGGCTAGGAGGCTTTTCTAATGGATTAGAAAAAAAAGATGTAGATAACGAGAATAATGTCCAGAGTGTAGAAGATCAAGATGAATCTGGAGAAGATTTTGACAAGAATGATACTAACAAAAACAAAGAAGCAGATCCACCAGATGAAAATGATGCAGATGACTATTGTGAAGAAGATAAAGATTTAGAAGATTATAAAGATGAAGCACAAAATGGAAATGAAAATGATGATAATCATGATGAAAATTTAGAAAAGTATAATGATGAAAATAAAGATAATGAAAATGATCTTAATAATGACGATGTAGAAGATGAAAATCTAAAAAATTATAATGATGACCATAAAGACAATGAAAAGGATTCTGATGATCATGATGATGTCCATGATAACAAATATAATGATGAAAATAAATGTGATGATGTACAATATAATGATGAAAATGAAGTTGTACAGGAGATAATGAGGAAGATGGAGATGATGGTGATTACTGTAAATGGTGAAGACGAAGAAGAAGATGCACAAGATCGTAGTGTTGTCGATGAAAATGATGTCGAAGATAATCTTGACCTCGAGCTCGATGGAGATGACGAAGAACATTTACAGGATGATATATTTGATGAAGATAAAGATGATATTGACAACCATGATATATTGGATGAAGATAATCTTTACATCGAGCTCCATGAAGAACATTTACAAGACAATATATTTTATGAAGATAAAGATGATATTGATCACGATGATCTTGATCTCAATCTCCATTATGATGTTATGCAAGAAGAAAATAATGATAATCATGATCACAATAATATATCTAATAAAGATAATGAGGATGAGGATGAGGATGATTTAATTGATAAAGATGAAGATGATAATCTTAAAGAAGAAGATGATTTTGATAATAACAATGAAGACTTTCATCACAATGCTACATCTAATCAAGATGAAAATAACAATGATTATGATAAAGAAATTAAAGATGATGACCAAGGTGATATATTTGATAAAGATGAAAATGATCTTGAAGAAGAAGATGATGTTGATAATAACAATAATGAAGAAGATGATATATTATATGAAAATGATGTAGACTATAATGAAGAAAAAGAGGAAGATATAGAAGACCATGAGGAAGAAGCAGAGGATGGTATCTTTGATAATAATAATGAAAACATTAATCACTATAGTGATGGAGAGGAAGATAAAGAATACCATAGTGATGAAGAAGATATAGAAGATGAGTATTTCGATGAAGATGATGTAGAAGATGAAGCTGATATAGATTACGAAGATGATATTTTTTATGAAGATGATGTAAATTACGAAGAAGATATTTTTTATGAAGCTGATTTCGATTACGTTAGACAAGACCATGATAACGAAAATGATCAAGATGATAAAGTTGATTATGAAGAAGTTACACAAAACTGTAATTATCAGGCAGGTAAAGCTGTGGATAGTGTTCATAGCGATGATGATGAAGACACTCGTCCAAGAAAAAGGCAAAGGTTACATTAGAATAATAGACAAAGAGCAGATGACAAAAGTGGTACCCCAGCTCTTACAAGCACAGTGTATTGAAGTGTAGAAAAAAATAATGTTTTTGCATATCTTTCACGTGAATGCTTTCTATGATATAATGTTCCTTTCAATCACAAAAACAAGTAAACATGTTCAGGAAATTGGATAACATAAGGATCTGAAAAGGTTATGTTTAATAAATCTACTCAATACCAACCATTATAAAGAACAAAAGTAAAAATGGACTAGAACTAACTCTACAAGGTAAATGAGATTGCCAGAGGGAGGAATGCAATTCTTATGTGGTCTTAGCGATTGTCAGAGTGAATAGATTTTAAAATTTGGGACATATCCATTCCATGTCTTCATTAGTGTACTTTTTAATTACGAATCCAATTTGTAAAATTGATTGTTGTGCAAATAAACAAAACCAAGGTAGAATTATATTACTGAGGAAGTTTTATCTATTGCTTTTGGGAGGAGTTTTAGAGTGACCGTAAAAATTAGGTTTTTGAATTCAGTTGTGAACTAATAAATATAACATTCAACAGAAAAACATTTGCTGGTTGAGAAGCTGATCTAAAATAAAATATGGTCCTTTCTTATGGGAAAAAGTTTGGCATCCATGCTGTTTGTTTCCATATTTGTCCAGATAGGATTAAAAGATAACCAAATACAAAACTTCAATTTGACAGTGAAGGAATTGGTACAATATCGTGTAGCAAGAAAATTGTAAGAGCAAAATTGTTGGTAGACATAAAATAAGATTCGAAGGCCTTCGTATCCACTACTACGATACCAGATTTTTTCATTCTTTCTTCTGTTCTCTCTCTTTCTTTGATTTTTCATGCTTTCTTGTGTCACTCATTTTATTTATTTTTCAACTCTGTGGGTATTTTCTTTTGCGTCATCGCAACATTTTTTTTAATCTCCTACCGTCATATTTAAGCCCCATTCTTTCTTTATAATGGATTATCCTTTCATTATTTTCATCAGTTTATGTTAAGTCACTGTTTGTATATTTGTGTCTCTCATTGTGCATTATAATTGGGATATTTTTGTCTCCTATTCTGGCCTTATTTCTTTCTCTATAATGGATTATCCTTTCATTATTTTCACTGTTAAGTCACTGTTTGTATATTTGTGTCTCTCATTGTGCATTATAATTGGGATATTTTGTCTCCTATTCTGGCCTTATTGTGTGAGTGACAAATTTATTAGGAGTTTGTAGCACATGTTTTTAAAGCTGAGAGATTTGGGAAAGTTCAAAAAGAATATTTGCTAATGGCTATTTACGACTAAAAGTTTGAGTGACTCTTTGAGGTTTTCTTCCTTGCTACAGTGTGTGTCAAGGTGCAATGATCTTCTATATAGATCTACGCCACTCGCTCATGCCATAAGCATTACTCGTTTCAATACAAAGGAAAGCTTGTCATGTAATTCTGTAGTCTCCTCAAAGTACACATAGGTGAGGTATATAATCTTGTAGTCATAGTTTTAAAATCTGAATCTTTCTAAGAATTGAGGGTCAACTTGGATTTGGAGTTTTAAAATCTGAATCCTTCTAGGAATTGAGGGTCAACTTGGATTTGTAATTGGGTTAACTTGGATTTGGAATTGGAATATGTAATGAATTTGATTTGGCTAATTTGAATTTAGTGACCCGGTATTACTTAAAAATACATAAAATATTTAAATTAAAAAAAAAAACAATATTTTAAAGATTTTAATTTATGGTTTTAAAAAATAAAAATATCCAAATATTGCTAATGTATATATCATATAAGAGTAAATAAGCCTTCCATTGAAAATGTACCCTCTCTAAAAGAAGATTTTCCTCCACCAAAAAATGAGAAGTTTGATCAAGACTCATCTACTTTATGAATATCAGCTTCAACCTATGCAAAACTAGCCTACAAAGCACGAGAACATGGGCCAATTTCCTTTTATGAAGAGACTCATCTACCATATGAATATCAGCTTCAACTAGTGTAAAACTAGCCTTCAAAGCACTAGAACATGAGACAACTTCCTTTTATGAAAAAAGAGTACATAAACCAGCATATATCCATCTTAAAGGAGATCTATCAAATACCCAGAAAAACCAAATCTCTCAAATGTCCAGAGTTCAAATGTGAATGCTAAATTATACTAACCAGTACATAGTAGTGAACCTGTTATATAATGGATTTCTAATCTATACACTCTCTCTCTATATATATGATAGAGCCGCACATAGACATTACAACACTGGAAGTGAGATATGCGCAAATACTCATACTGCATTTTATTTCTTCATAAATGATATACCAGCATAATACCAGAGTCCTACATGGTGCTCCAATCTCAAACCTATAGCTAAGATACTCGTCCTTGATCAATCTCAAACGTATAACTAAGATACTCTTGGCAACATACACACATGAGCTGTCCACACTTTAAAATATAGTTAAATATTGCCATATTACATTTATTAATTGGAGCATTTTTCTCAAATAGCCCAACTTATTAGGGCCTTAAAAAATTTGAATTATAACACGACATAACAGAAAGTCTTTATCTTGATGATTTTTATTGCTTCACCATAGGGGTCAAATTTCATTAAGTCATCTCTTGTTCTTCCAAAAGGTATAGCCTTCTTGTTGGAATATGTAATTCCAACCACACGGCCTCAGCTATTAAATATGTTAGTTGAAGTTATTAATGCATTAGGTGAAGGTTTAGGAGGGAACGAGAACCCTCTAGAAGCTCTCGAAGCTTCCCATAGAAGCCTCCGGAACTTGTATGAGGTCTATATAATATCAGTTTCTGTATTGTATTTACAGGCTCCTCCATTAATAGAAATCTCCTGTTCTGTGTTTATTTTGCTGCTCCTCTGTTTTCCAACATGGTATCAGAGCCTGGTGTCTGGGCTTGACTCCCTCACGGGAGGCCCAGGATCATGAAGAAGTTGTGTAATCTCCTATATGTTAGTGTAGGAGGTAGGAGTAGAAAAGGTTCCATGTTTTGTGTCCGCGTGAGGCTCTTTACCCCGCGAGCTTGTTGCCCTCTCTATCAGAGCCCGGATTTTTCCTCTGTGTAATAGATTTTAGAACCAACCTCTGTCCGCTCTACTATAATTTGACTTCTCCTTTTGTTGGGTTCTGTCCGGTCATGTCCGCCATCGACCGTATGCGTTGGGTTCTGCAGAAAAAACGAGTTGTTGACTGAGAATATTGCTAGGTTTATGTGTATGCTAGAGCCTCCATTCATCTAGTTGAGAGCGTAGAAGCCTGGAGAAGGCCATGAGATGAAGGGAGTGTTGGCCCCTATGAGTCTGGATACCTGTGTGCAGCCGACGAGATCAATTGTTGGGTCATATCCCAAAGGACTGTTGAGAGACATCATGGTATACTTTGTGCCCTGTGACATGGACATTTTGAGATCTGATGATGGAGAGCCCCAGCGGCTAGCGTATAAGAATCCATGATTCTGAAGAACGGAGTACACTGTACCGGTTGAATTTGAAGATTGGTATGAAGATCTCGGGGATGTCTTCACTCTGTAGACAGCCAGCACTAAATTTGTTTTTGAGTGTTTTTTTTCATTAATGTATTTTTGTGAAATGAAAGATGATTTGCTTTCTGATATCTCTGCATATCACTGAATTTAATGGGCATGCAATGTATTTGCAATGTATTTGAGGTGCATTATCAGTTGTACCCGACACCTCTATGTTTTCTGGTCCAAAAGCCTTAGTCACAGGCTTGTTTCCCCAGTTTGTTGTAAGCCCTCTTTTGGAGGCATAGTTGTAGTGCAGCAGCACTCTGTGAATCTCTCATAGACAGAGATCAGTCCAGAGATATGAAATCTTGGACTAAGGGGGAGTAGTTAGTTGGACCAGTTGTAATAGGATCCAGAAGAAAGCCCAAGATAGAAGATTGGAACAGCAGAGCAGAAAGACAAAGTATTTTGAGATGTATTTAAAGGTATGAGAATTGTTGGAATTATGGGGGAGTGTTGGAAGATAATTCCAACAACAATCAACCTAACTGCATTGAATGCAGTAGCTACACAAGTAATTGCGGTAGGTAAGGAGGTTGAAGGCGGGAAACCGCTCGAAACCTCTAGAAGCTCTAGAGGTCTCTAGAAGCCCAGCGAAACTCCTATAAATTTGTATGCTGTAATGTATTATGTGCAACTCGTTCTGGGCTGAAGGCTCTTAATATAATATTGTGTTTTCTGTTAGTTCTGCTCCTGGTGTATTTCCGTCACCTCAGGCCGAAAAGAGCGCGACCTTTTCTATGAGCGCGTAGAAGTTGCCGGAATCGATCTCAAGGGCCTCGTTGGAATCCTCCAGCGCCAGCTCAAATTCATTCACCTGAAGCCTTATCTCCGCCCGGCCGGAATACGCTTGCATGAGGCAGGTGATGAGATTATTCTTGTCATTAGAGGACCTCTTTCTCTTCTTGACGCGAAGCAGAGCGGCATTGATGCATTTCGTATAATTCTCGACCGCTGCGTCCCATTCTTTCTCTCTGTAGCAGCTGTTGCCCTGTGTGTTTGTTCGTGGGTTGTATGTATTTGTTCCTCAAAAAGTTTTTCCACCGGGGAAGGGCACTAAGAGTGTCAATGTGTTTGAATCTCACAGTTGTGTGAGATCCTCCGTGAGTTTGAATGCTGCGGGGAAGGGCACTGAGTGAAAGTGCCAATACAGCAAATGAAAATATGGGCATGTATGAATGTATAAGAGGTGCATGATCGGTGGAACCCGACACCTCCTTGAAGGTCCAAATGCCTTAGTTATAGGCATGTATTGTAAGCCCTGTTATGCAGGCCAACTTGTGCCATGGAGCACAGTTGAATCCCCAGGTTGTTGTAAGCCCTGTTATGCAACAGGCCAACTTGTGCCTTGGAGCACATTGTTGCAGTGCCTTAGAGCATCGTGTGGATCTCTCTCGCGTCATAGAGAGACTAGATTGAAGGGGAGTGAAGTGGACCAGAGATATGGAAGCCCATGAAGACTGCATATAGAACAAAGAACAGGAAAGCAGCAGCAGCATAAGGAAGAAGAAGAAAGAAGAGGCAAGAAGAAGCATAAGAAAGAGGCAGGGCAGCAGACAGAAAGGAGAGGAAGGAAGAGGCATGAAGCAAGAAAGAAGAGGAACAGCAAGCACCAGCCAAGGAATCAGAAGTATGGTGTGGTTGGACTTAAAGGGGAGTGTTGGAATATGTAATTCCAACCACACGGCCTCAGCTATTAAATATGTTAGTTGAAGTTATTAATGCATTAGGTGAAGGTTTAGGAGGGAACGAGAACCCTCTAGAAGCTCTCGAAGCTTCCCATAGAAGCCTCCGAAACTTGTATGAGGTCTATATATCAGTTTTTGTGTAGCGTATTCATAAGCTCCTCCATTAATAGAAATCTCTGGTTCTGTGTTTAGTTTGCTGCTCCTCTGATTTCCAACACTTCTCATTTTGATCCAAGGTTTCAAACATCATTATACCATTAGTGCATGAAAAGTCTTATAACTTTCATATTGGATACCATTAGTGCATGAAAAGCCTTATAACTTTCATATCGGATACTAGTGGTGTATGAAAAGTCTCATAACTTTTATAAAGACCTGATATTGAACTTTCAAAACATGGATCTCTCTTGAATTATTTCACAACAATCTCCATATGCATGTCTCATAACCCCAACTGTAATACTCTTGATTTTGATACTTAAAATGCATTATATCAAATTATATAAATGATGTGCATCTGCTAGTAAAGAATTCTACTGTGGAGTTTAAGGCAGAGACATAACTAGTGAATGCTATTATGTTGTGGAGTTTAAGGTGGAGACACAACTAGTGAATGGCTAGGCATGTACAATGTTATTTTATGTCTCCAAAGTTATGTAAATATTATGTTGGAACTAGAGGGTCTATAATTCCACCGAAAGGAGGGTGTATGGGATATTAAGTCACATTTTCCCAAGTATCATTCTTAGAATGCATCCATTTATGCCATGTGTTCTTAAGTGAACCATTTATCTCCTTTTGACTTATTAAATCTAATCATTAAATACATGTGTTATGTTGGTGGGAAAGTCTCTTCGTGAAGTTATGGAAGCATGGGATGAATATATACTTTTAGAACAATTGTAAGAGTCCTTCATTCTATGGTCAAAAGTAATGAAAGTTATCTTTTCGCCAATCCTCTCAACTCCATTGCAATCTATTACTCATTTTCCATGCAAAATTCACACACTACATGGACTTCATGTTGATTTTCTCCATAGCGAATAACTAGACTATGAAATCAACTAGAAATTAACATTGTGATGAGGAAATTCCATGCATTAGAATGAAGATGATGGTTGTAGATGAACATAGAGATTGTGCAAGATAGAAACCTTTACCCATTATTTTGTTTTTCTAAGATGCTCGAGAAGCCATGAATTGGTGTTACACAAGATTCTTAAAAACATATGGCCTAGTAGTCTCATAGTGTGGTTTAAGGGTTGTATATTCAATTTATAGCTATGTTTTAGTGGAAAATTTATCTTACATCCAATTGCTTGGGTCTTCTTCAATTAAGAAATATGTATTAGATTTGTCCATAAATGTGCAATAATTATATTTACCTCTTGTTATGAATATGTTTGTTTATGCATGATGTTTTAGATTCATGCACTTGCACATGTATTCCTTAGTTTATGGTGGCCATGGGAGGATTAAGTTAGTCTGGAATGATAATCATCAGGTACTAAGATTCCCCTATGAATCTTCTAAATTCTTTCAAACACGTGGGAATATGCCAATGATTGATGAATTCAATCTTCTCTAGGTATACCCTCAACTCTCATCCACCAATCATGTGTCAACTATAAATAAAGAACTCCTTCCCATAGTCACATTTCTTCAAATTAGTGATTATTTGATTATTTTATAACAAGGTCTCTAGTACTTGAATCACACGCGAGACATGTTTTTTCCATGCATAGATAATGATTTGTATGTCAAATAGATATGCTATTGCAAATTAGTCAAGAAATTAGCATAGCATATCATTCATTAAACCATGAAAGTTTCAAGTGCATTACATAAACTAGAAGTCATCACTAACTATTCATACAAACCTTAATTTACCTCATTTTGAACATTGTTTTCCACACATCTTATACATTAATCCATATTTTATGGTATCCTAACTTGAGGTCCATATTGGGAAAGAGCATGGCTAACTACAATTGTTCTAAAAGGTTATCAATCCTTAACAAAGGATATATGTTCTTGATGGTTAATTTGTTCACAGCCTGATAGTCTATGTACATTGTCTATTTTTTGTCCTACTTTTGCATGATGATGATGGGTGAACCCCATGGATATGTACTCAACGTGGTGACTCCTTGTTATAATAGTTGTAACAATTGGTTCTTCACTTTTTCTACTTAAATAATGGATTACCTATATAGCCCAATGTTTCTCAAGGATGATTCTAACAACAATTGAATATCATGTTTAACTTCCTTATTGGGTGGTAGTACATAAGGTTCTTGGAAAAACTCTTTTTAGGCTTCATTAAGATGTATTTTTTGGTTTTACTTTCCACTACATCCTTTCAAGGATGCCCTCATTTCCAACTCACTTCCTTTTACTTATTGGTTTCCATCTCTCAAGAATAACAAGACAAATATCTTTCCCCTACCAATGATTATCCTAGATTGATGAGCAATAAACAAAAAAAAAGTTCAATGTTTTATCCTTTTGTTAGTTTATGTCATGTGATTTTCTATGTTTGAGAAGCCTATAATAGTTTTCTATCTTTCTAAATTTGAAAATTTTCATGTACAAGTATGGGATTCCCAAGATGACCCCACAAACATCAAATGGAACCACATTTGCTACCACTTCATCTACAATGTTCTAGTTGATATAAAAATTGAATTTGCATTACTTGTTTACTCTCATCTCTATATCTTATCTCATCTAGCCAAGATACTATGGTTGGGGATGGTGCGAGGTCTCTAGGCAAATCTTCTTAACCAATTTTCCAAAGATCAAGTTGGATTGATAATTTGGATCAAACAAGCAACCACACTTGATTTATTTTATATGGAATTTGATTTAGAACATGATGTAATATATTTATCCTTCTTTTGAGTACAACCAAACATTGTTGATTATTTCTAAATAGTTGTACAAATTACCTTCCCTTTTAGGTTTAAGGTACTATCCACCTTTTCATTAGCATTTGTAGCAAGAAATTCATTCTTCTTATTTCTCTTCTCAAAGTGGTTAGGGTCCTTCTCAAGGTCTAATTTTCAGCTATCATCCTTAACATGTCACTTTCTCTTCCATGATCGAAATTACTTGATGGGAGGGGAACTACTTCTTATGTCACTTCCATGATATTATTTTCATTCCACTTCTTGTTAGTCTTTTTCTTTTAGTCCAATGGTTATGTTTTCTTGTGTGTATGAAATTTCTTCTTACACTTGTCTTCTTATAGGTGCTATTCCTAACCCCTTGCTTCATCACTCATCTTAGGCCTAACAAAATATGGATTTTCCTCGAATTTGTGATAGAAAGAATCCTAAATATTTGATCAATTTAGGACTCCTACGTTAATTTTCCTTTCCTTTGTTTTAAGTATTTCCACGCAATATATTGATGCTCCCCATACCTAATTGTGTAGAATTAATCCTTAATTATATCCTTAAACACCTCCCAATTGGTCATCATTGTATCATTATCCACTGCTTTTTCTTCAACATCACTCTCCCACCATGTTAGATTATATCGTTCAAGTTGCAACTGGGTAACCACGATCCTATATCTCCCAATGACCTCATGTACACTAAAGTAGACCTCCATCATCTACAACCACTAGTTATGTTTGATGGAATCCACCTCTCTTTTTAACAAGGCATGGTATCCATTGTTTTCTGCACATAGAAAGGTACCTACAATCTTGTATAGTTACATTCTCTTTCCTCTATCATTGTTTTGTGCTTTGACTCTAGTTCTTTGTTTTATTTCTTTCGATCCTTTGGACTAGCCTTGTTTTTTGAGATTGATTTTATTTCCTTGGATGGAATTAGTCGTGCTACCATAGATGTGAGTGTGTCTAACCTCTTCTTCCTTCTTCATATTCTTCATGATGAATGCTTTCCATTATTGTAGTCACTTTAGTGTTAAACATACATTTATGACCAAGTCTATTTGAACTTGGGCTCTAATACAATTTTTCCAAAGGTTGATCCTTTAGAACTGTCATCCCACATATTGTTTAAGATGAGGGTGTGTTTGATATTCCTTGATAACTCTGGGTAGTTGTCCTTTCTAATGAGCACCACTCCGATGATGGAATCCAAAGAATACTTCTTTAACAATTCAAGCTTTTGGAATGAAAATCACAATATCTGCAATCACTACGATGATAAAACAAGATTTGCAAATAAATCAACACAATATTATCTTTGTGATATGATTTCTATTGTTAATCAATACAAGTTGTAGGATAGAATCTATGTACAGTTCCTATACTATAGTTTGTAAATATCTACAATACATTGATTTTTATTTAATATAAACACTATAGTAGCTATACAATAGAAACCTAATCAATCGTATATTCAATCAAGGCAATACAATAGAAAATAGAAGAAATTAGGGTTTTCAAAGTTGCATGATGTCGCGCCTACTAAGGATACATCATGAGGTATTAGAGAGGAAACATATCATAATGATGAAATATGTTAATTTTATTTGGTCCACGGGTGAGGAGGAGAGGTAGGGTACCACATAGGATATTAGATCTGAGATCCATTAGTGCACAAATCTAAGGAAACAAAGGTAGAAGGACCAGGAATAATAGACCAAGGATTTAATAATAGACCAAGGCTCTAATACCATTTTCAATCTAGAAGAAATAGCTCAAAGAGTGAATTGTATTGATCATTAATGCCTTATGTATACATTAGTGTGGTTACCTTCGGACTTCTTATTCCAAAGGTGATTGTTCACTTTCTAAAACTATTTACAATTTACAAATTACAATTGAAACCTACGAATTAGGTTTCCAACACCATCAAGATGAATGATCATGAACTACGATAATCCAAACTAGAGTGATTGTTGTAAAATTACACATTCATAGGTCAATATAAAAATTTCATATTACACCATAAAATCAACAACAACATTGATACCATACATAATGAAGATCAAATAAACTAAACTATAAAATTAACCATAACAATAGTCACAAGTTAAACCCTACAGAATTTATTATACATGTGCCAAAACTATGTATCTATAAAAAAAATTATCCAATTGAACATTTTTTACAAAATGGCTCTTTTTGCTCAATGTACATAATGGCACCTATGGCCCAACCATGAAAGAATGGAAGCTTGTTCCCTCAACACAAAAATACACATTGTACCCAAAATAGCACATCATGGTCTAGATACATAATGGGACACGCATTGACCCTACTACTCTCTCTAATGTTAGATGCATCTCCAAATATGGTATTCCTCCCCTTCGATTTGATGTAACCTTGAGTCCTCTTTCATCTAGGATTTGTACGTCTTAAGTACTGGAAAGGAAACACCATTGATAAAAAGTTATTTTCAACATTGTAATATTGTATTCTAACTCACCACATATGAGACAACAAGTGGTGATGATAGTTTCATCTACTCTGACCTAGACTCCCATAATGCCTCCCGGCAACAATTACAAGAAACAAAAAATTGAAAACACATAAACCCTTAAATCAATATCATTCATGTTGGATAATAATTTCACCAACTAATTATTTCACTATGAATATCTCAAGAATCAATGGAAATACACTAGGAGATGGAGCACTCATCTTGAAACTTTCTTCAAGGAAGCAATAGGGCATGGAGTGGGTTAGGTAGCAACACTTGTATATGTGGTTACTTTAGATGTAACTATGATGCATGAAACAATATTTTCCGCAATGGTGAATCTGTTAAATTTTAGAAGCAAACCTCGCACAATTGATACACAACAGAAAAGATCACAATCATAACTAAGTGGACCTAGAATAGAAACTAATTTCTAACTAAATTTCTAAATATAGAAAAGTCTTAACCAATAATTTCATTCTCAGTCAACCCAGGTTTTTCTACTAAAATAATCAATAAACATTAACAGATAATAGCTACAACCTATGGAGGGGTTTTACATGGGACCACAAAGGTTTGTATGGACTAGCTTAAGGTGTTCATTTTCTTTATAGGAGGGATTTGGAAAGCTATCCCTATGATGTTTTCCTAGGATACAACTTTCACAAGAAATGGGAAATTCCTTAACCATTAACTATTTTTGCAAGTGTTCAAGACTTCCAAAGGGTACATGGCCTTATCTGCATTACCACAACTAGGCCCCATATGTGTTAGATACATTATGTGCATATGACTGTGATTGGTTTACACTTCTTAAATTCAAAGGGAACATTATGTTTTTGGTCATCTCAACTTTTTCTATGAGTATTCTACTAGGTGACTTGTCTAAAATTGTAAATGTAGTACCTTTAAATCTAACCTCATAACCATTTTGACTCAACTATCATATACTGATTAGATTTTGCTTGAGATTAGGTACATATAAATAGTATAAGTGGATTTCTTCTCATTTTGTTTGGTTAGGAAATAAACAATACCTTTTCCTTTGGCTTGAACTTGAGAGCTATCACCTAGAATTATTTTTTTATCTAGTAGAGGTATCTATGCTAGTAAAATGATGATTGTTACATGTCATGTGATTGTTGTATCCACAATATAGTAACTGTAGATTCATGATGTTGAGGGTTTCTTGAGTGATATGGCATGAAAGAAACATTGTTGCAGATGTTCCTTCATCATTATTGCTTACATGAGATCAACATTCGTTCGGGTCTATTTGTTTTTTTTGCATTCAATCTCATAGAGTTCAAACCTTTTGCAATAATAACATTGGATTAGTGACTTGTCTTTGATTTTTTTTCACTCTCCCCCTTTGATTTTGAGAAGATTCCTAGTTTTTTTCTTCATTCGAGGCATAATTTTCTCATGTTTGAGAATGACTTATTCCACATATACTTGTGCTTCTAGATCCATGGCCTCATCCTCTACCTCTTCTAATGGAGGCTTGGGTTTGAAAGGCCTTCTCGAGGGAGAAATATGCATTCCTATTAAACTTGGATTAGTATGATAGAATGGATCCTATGAGCTTATCTACTAAAAGCTAGCTCAAATCCTTCGCTTCTTCAATTACTGCAACCATAGATTCAAACATTTTGGTGGGGATTCTATGAACCTTCTCGACTACCTTCTGGTCCGTTGTTTCTTCGCCATACAACATTAGTTGGTTTACCGTGGCCATCATGTGATTTATGTATTAGTGTATTGATTCAGATCCCTTCATTTCTAATCTTTCAAAATCCCTTCTCAAAGTCTGCAATTTTACTGTCTTTACTTTGGTGACACCTTGATAGTTTATCTGCAAGATTTCCCCAAGTGGTTTTAGATTTCTTGAGAAGAGAAACATGGGAAAAGATGTTTTTTCACACACTGTAGTCTGAATGAGATGCAAATCCTTTGCATACTTGATTTTGTTTTCTTTTAGCGTACTTGTGTGGTTATTTGTTAGGGCCAGCTCAATTGTATCATCCATCAGTTCTTTGTGTCCACAAAATATTGATTCCCAAACATCATGCACCTTTAATAAAGTCATTATCTTGATTGAAAAATTCTCATAATTTTTCCCATTGGGAGGGGGAATCTGGCCATAACCTTGGCTGCTCGAATCCATTTTCACCATAAAATTCCCAAGTTTTTACCTCAGTTGTGTCATTGGACGCTCTCCAAACAATGGCGCTTGAATGATTTTCAATGTCCAATGCACTATAGGACTCCAGGTCTTATGCTCCTTTCAGGAGCTCCTCCAATGGTATGTCAATAGTAAGGTCTGATTCTCTATTGGGATCTCTTCTACTAGTCTATAAAGAGTCAAATGCAATATCCTATTGATATCTCTTCTACTTCTTTATCGATATCCTCTAATGTTGTCTCAAAATAGGACTCCAGATCTTATGCTCCTTTCAGGAACTCCTCCAATGGTATGTCAATAGTAAGGTCCAATTCTCTATTGGGATCTCTTCTACTAGTCTATAAAGAGTCAAATGCAATATCCTATTGATATCTCTTCTACTTCTTTATCGATATCCTCCGATGTTGTCTCAAAATTATCTCCAAAGTGGCTTTCGAGCTTTCCTCAGATTTTATTTCTAGTTGTTATTTGAAGCACCTCTCAAACTTTCCTCAAATGTCTTTTCAAAATAAGCACCATTATATCCATGATTTGGAAGAGTTTGGGCACAAGTGTCTTTACCCATGGGAGTTGAGCACCATTGCAGGATTGGCATAGAATATTTGGATGTATTTATAAGTTTCTTTTAAAGTGTAGAAACCTTGAGGAATTTTACTAATTTTTAAATTTACAACCATAAAATGTTTGGAAAAAAATTTACAAAAATATTCAATTTTTTTAGGACTTTATATTGTTTTTGGAAAATTTAGGCTATTTTTAGAGTAAAAAAATTGTCCCATGGAATTTGGGAGAACAATTTTAGAAAAAAATGTCAATTGGTGGATTTTTTTTGGAAAAAAACATCGAAAAAAAGCCCATGGATAAATTTCACCTGTAAAATTTTCCTTGGTCGTTCAGTGAAGACAGGGGACAGGTGAAGGAATGACATCTACGAAGAGAGGGTGTGAACAAGATGGAAAGCCCTAGGAGAATAATTTAATGACAAATTGAATGTTTCTAGTACAAGTATTTATTGTAGGACCAAGAGGGATTCCACCTGTACATAGGAGATCTATTTTGGGTGATGCTCGACTCACCATTAATGCATAGTAAATGTAGGAGGATATGAATTGAAGGAACCAAGGAGTTGTCTCGCAACTGGAAGCTTCTAGAGAGAAATAAAGGTGGTCGAATAGAAACTGAGAAGATGTCAGAATCAAGTAGGAGAAAAAAATTCTCAAGGTAGATAAGAAAAAGAAGAAGCCGCAAGAACTAGGGAGAAGGATCTAGGAGAAAGCAGAAGAAGAAGTCTTCATATGGGATCACGCGGAGAGAGAGAGTGAGTTTTGATCACAGAAGTTATCAAGAAGAAAGAAAGCAATGAAGGAAGACTGTGTAGAAAAAGAAATCTCTAGTAGAGAGGAAAGTCTTTAGCAAAGAGACTGAGCAGACAACAACAAATTCAATGATACACAAAGAACACAAAAGTGCAAGCTAAGTGAAGAAGTTGCAGACTCTGTAGTGGATGTAAAGGATGTAATCCTAGCTAAGACTGAGACCAATAGGTTAAGGGTTTGTGAGAGTGAAGAATTGAAGGTTCTTTGAAACCTTGTGCATAGTATTTTTAAGAAAGACCATATGGGTCATTGTAAAATGTAAATTGACGATAAATTAATAGAAAACACCAATGAGCCACTATTATGTTAGTTCTGTGATTCTTTTATTTTGTGTGTTTGTGGATAACTAATGTCTGTGTCATTGTTTGCAAGGCCAATTAGAGTAACAATCTACACATAGTTTGATGAGTTAGTATCAAATATAGAGAATTGTGGGCTCTGTCCCACAGACAAATTATTTTTTCATGCATCAATCTTCTCCGACATGTAGTAGGTTCCTCCTCTAATGGGTCTACTACAATGGACTGTCCGGTCTTCTTTCGTTGTGCTACACAAACTAATCTGCTTACACAAGTAGATGCTTTGGCCCAATCCATTAATGGAGAATATTCTCATGATGTTTGATTTTCTTTGCTCAAGAGAGAAATTCTTGCTTACACAATCTACTCTAATTGATCTACTTTTTTTGTGATCGAGCTACTCTCCACTCTATGAAGAGGCTTAGACCATTCACTTTAATTTCCTTACAATCTACTCTCCACTATGTGAAGTTGCTCTAATACCATGTTAAATTTCAAAAGCAAAGGAAGAGCAAACTATTAAGCATTTCATTACATGCTCTTCTCAATGAACTCGCTATATATAAAATTACAATTGTAACTAAATGTACCTAAACTAGAAACTGATTTCCAACTCACTAATTCTAACTAACCCAAATAAAAAAAAATTACACGCTTCAATCATACCAACAATGTGCAACGAAGTAAATTGGTGTATTGTGAATGTGTGTAGCTACAATGCCTAAATGTAATGAAAGACATGGTATAGATGAGCAATGATAAACACCCTTGTGTTGTAGTCTATCAAAGAAAGTTTGCCAAATCTGAAAAGGAAATATCTATCAAATGGTATTGCTTGAAAAAGACATTCTAATGAATTTTATATAAATAATAAAATTAAAGGCACATGAAGATTCTGGTGTCCCTTAGGGGCCTGCCTTCATAGAAATCCCGGGATGATTCTGGTGACCCTTCTTACATAAAAGCAAAGCATTTCATCTTAGACGGTTTTCTTTCCTCTTATTTTTCTTCTATGTGCTCTGCTGCTTCTTTTGTGTGCTTTGCTGCTCCTGCTCATAAATGAGAACAACGTGCCCGGTTATTTTGCGTACACTATAAAACTGTATTAATTCCACTTCATCGTAATCCACTTTGTACCACAGGTTCTCCCTAGCAATATTATTAAACGAGGGATACTCTTTCCAATAAATATCATTTGCATACTTGGAAGCTCTTACATAGCAGATACCATGGTTTTCATTTTTCAGAATCTCATGGTTTTCAGCTCTTCTCACAATCTCACAAATCGCTACAAGCTTATATTTAGCCTTTATTGTAGGAGCAGCCTGTGTATTTCCCAGTTATGAGTTTCGTAAGTATATAATGCAATGTATGTGGAACGACCCCTCCCCTTCTTTCAAAACCCTGCACTTGTTTTAGAAGGAGAAAGAAACATTTTAAGAAGATATTTTTCATTATGGAATAATGCCAATCAGAACTTTAAGGTAGGTTTAATCCATCAGTACATAGTCAAAGTTGATTTTTCATTATTAAAAAAGATAGCAATCAAAGATGTGAATATATTTTTCATTATGGAATAATGCCAATCAGAGCTTTAAGGTAGGTTTAATCCAACTGTGTATATAGTCAAAGTTGACTTCTAAAAAGAAAATGTCACACTATTTCACCCAACCACCTGATCTACACTTAATTGACATAGATATAAATATATATTTATTTAATAATCAATTTCATCAATTATCTACAAAAACTATATTAATTTTACACCTAAATGGTAGTGTAATTTGTTTTTCTAATCTTCAAGCCATATAATTTTTGCATTGTCTTGCACCCAGATTTTTTGTGTTCTATCACCTAATAATGGCGGATGCAATATCCTTTTTCTAGGAGCACATACTTATTTTAGCAGCAAAACTTTTGCATACCTTTCTTTATTATGTTGATCCATTTTTATGTTTGTGTGTTTTGTTATTATTAGAATTTGACTATTAAAAAAATATTTACTTTTATATCTAAATCTATTTTTGTTGGTTTTTTATTAGTATAGATCCATCTTAAAGAGGATTTACCAAACACCAAGAAAGATCAAATCTCTAAAAGTGCAAACCCAATATTCTTTATCGGAGCAATAATAAATATTCTTGCTACATTTCTTTGTACATCTTGAAAGAATTATTAGTATTATTTCATTACTAAACTTATTAGTAAAACACATACTAAGAAATATGAGTTTATGTGTACAATTAGATCTTTCACAAAATTTAAAATTGGTAAAGAGGACATGGAAAGATCTTAAAAGTAAGAGGGAATATAGTGTGAATAAAATAATAATAAAAAGAATGTGTAACTATGCATACATTAATGTTTAGATAGCATGTTTTTTTTAATGTAGTTGATCGGGATGTCTCTTATTTAACATTTGGTTTCATTTTTTTTCTCAACAATTCAGTTTCTATGTTGTTACTCATGCGATATCCCCAAAGGTGAATCACGTATGCCCAGAATGGTGCGGTGTTCGACTTAATGAAAACCAAGTGAATCACGTATACCCTTCGTAGATGGACTTCATTGAATATTATTAATTACACATTGAAGTAAATGATTACATTTCATTAATAATAACATTGGATATATACCTTATTCATCAATGAACTTATACCTTCTATTAATACTAACATGTATTGACATTGGATTTATACACTATCCATTAATGAATTTATACATAACATTGGAATTATACCTTATTCATCAATGAATTTATATCTTCTACTTGTCGACGACGACTAATCAATATATTGAATATTATTAATTGCATAAAGAAATTTATGGAATGTGCATCTATTACCATTAATTGACCTCTCGGAATTGAGGTTATTGTGGTTTCCATTTGGCTTAAATAAGTATGAATAATGATTACGAATAAGCCTCTTTTGATTCTTAGCCACTAAGTATAGATCATGGTGTGGTCAAATCAATGCAATAATTTGGTATCAAACTTCCAATTTCCAAATGACCAAATTTGAAAACTCTTATTAGATTCCAAAGAATGGTATTGGAATGGTAGTAGATGACCTTTTTTTTTTAAATTTGTGTACAGAAAAGAGGAAGGGTATTTTCTTATTGGTTATAGTTATGTAATTTATTATAAAGTTAATGAATTATCTTATATGAATTTAATTTTCGTATTATTATAAATATTTTAAAATAATAATATTTTAAAGAGTTGGAATTAAGATGAATTTTTAATGTATGTTTTTTATATAATATAATAATTAATATTTTAGATAGATAAAATTATTAGAAATTGTATTCATAAAATGGTTTAAATTTATTGTCTTTTCACAATTGATATGATTTAATTTTTATAGTATTAATTATGTGTGTGAGAGAGAGAGAGATAGAGATAGATGCCCATCTTGTTTTAGATGTCCATCACTTCTAACGCTTCTTGCTTACTCTTAACCCAATTCTCGGTCTCTTATTTTTTGTTGAAAAGGGTATGAGACAAATTTATTGAATATTTTATTTACGTCTCTTGCCTCTCTCTGGACTTGCGGTATGTCGTTTCTATTTCTTCCACTCTTTCCACAATGTGCCCAACCCTGACTCACCATTTTGCAGACAATCCACTTGAACCTTTCTCCCTAAACGAAATTCCCTAGTTTCCTTCCAAGAACCATACCATAGTCACAAGAATTCAAATCCCCCTCACTCTTCGTTCTCCAAAGACCACCCTCAATCATAGTTCTACTAGTTAATATCTACGAAAAATTTAGGATAGCACCAGTAGGAGGGTCATCTTGAGATACATTGTAATGTGGTGGGCTTCTTTCCCACATCATTTTCAACCTTGATAGCATCACCTCAAGCAACAGAGCCATCGCTTCCAGGACATGCCCCCTTCCCTTCTTCATTCTCCAACAAACACCATTACCAAAATTTATTGTGAACCCAAATTCCCTATACCCCGTGTACTCGCATGTATCCTATCACTCACTTCCCTGCCATGTGTCTCCTTTGATATTCCATCTAACACCTCAAGTGGGAGAACCTAGCTAGTGTTCCAAGACCCGTTTCTCACCTGGAATTGGGCGATGACAATCCCAAGGATGAAGGAACAATCTCTTGTCATTATGTTTCCAGGGCCTCTTGATCACGTTCTACTCTTGCAATTCCTATGCGGTCTTCAACTTTGTTGGCAGTGCGTCACATATATGATGGGACAATAACTAATGTTTGATCAAGCATTGATGTAATTTTTCAATTTTTACTTCCATTCTCCAATTCAAGGATATTTACTTATGGGAGTGCCATGCAGTAATTGTCTAAGCATATGAATATTGAGTAGAGAGTCTCCTTCTCCTACGAGTTTTGTGTATCCATGTTTCATGGAAATTTGTAACCCCTGAGTGATAGCATGAAACTCAGTTGCATTATCACTTTCTCACCCAAGGGAATTGTTATGCAACAAATTCCCCAAAAGAGCATAAACAACCAAAAAATAGTAATCCATGCCTTAATAAAGAAGAAAAGTGATAAATAGAAAGCCTCTTTGAGGAGGAAACCTCCTTGTACAAGGTGAAAATACACAAGAAAAGACAAGATGATATAATTCTAAACTAGATCTCCTTGGTATAATTACAATTACCATTACAATTCTAGAGCCTACACAATTACAATTAGGGTCCTATCCAACCAATGAAGATAATACTAATATGGTGTAATGTCATAATATATAGAGCTTAACATGCCCCTCCGCTTTAAACAAGTGTTGTCCTAAACACTTGATTAGCTCTGGATGTTTCTACATGAAGAACTCATCTTCCCATGTCGCCTCTTCTATTGCCAAGTTCTTCCACTTAATGAGGTACTCGGTAATTGCTCGATTCCATAGTTTCTTGATCCTTTTCTCAATGATTGTTTCAAGCTCTAGTATTAATTTCCCTTCTTCATCAATCTCTAGTAAAATAGTCTAGACTGGGATCTTGTCACATATTATTTTTTCAAGGCAAGAAACATGGAATATTGGGTGTACACGTGAAGTTGGTGGTAACTCCAATTTATAAGCCCTGCTTTCAATCCATTGCAACACATTATAGGGACCATAGTACTTTAATTATAATTTGTTATCCTTCTTTTTCTAATTGAGAGGCATCTGTTTGTATAGTTGTAGCCTCAAAAATACCCAATCTCCCACTTCAAATTCTCTTTCACTACGATGTTAATTTGCTTGTTGTTTCATCATATTTTGTGCTATAACCAAGTTCTCCTTTAATAATTTGAGAACTTATTATCGGTGCTCTATGTGATCCTCCACTACTTGAACCTTAGCTTTCTCTTTCAAGGATGATGTGATGGAAGGAGGATGATAGCTATAAAGTGCCATAAATGGTGACATTTTTTATGAAGAATGGAAATATGTGTTGTGCCACCATTCTACTAAGAGAAACCACTTGACCCATTGTGTTTATTTATCACATGCAAAGCATTGAAGACACCCTTCTAACCATTTATTAAAATATCAATTTGCCCATCAAATTGAGGATGGTAAGAGGAGTTGTGAGCCAACTAAGTGCCAAAACAAGAAAATAATTCCTTCCAAAATTACTAGTAAAAAATGGATCTCTATCACTTACAATAATCTTGGGAGTTACATGTAGCTTTTGAACTGTTTCCATGAATGTCACGGCTATTGTACTTGCTTTAAAAGGATGAGAAAGAGAGCAGAAATGGGCATATTTTGTGAGTCAATACCATGATGACAGTATTTCCTTCTGACTTTGGTAGACCTGTGATAAATTCCATTGATACCTTTTCCTAATGTTCACTTGGTATGGCTAATGGTTTTAAAAGACCTCGTGTCTTGATTGTCTCTTCATTATTTTCTTGACAAACCAGACATTCAGCCACAAACTTTTAGACATCATTTTTAAGACATTCATAGAATAAATCCTTCTTGATCATGTGGTATGTTTTCAAGAACCCTGAATGTTATCCTATAGGATAAGTGTGCAATTTGAGAAGGATATTTTGTTTGAGTTGGGAATTTTTACATAAATATAAGCGATATAATTGGTACCATAGTGAATCAATCTTCCACACAAATTTATCTAGTGAATTGGGGTCCTCTTACAGTTGTTGGATAATCTTGCATGCCATTTGATATTGTTTCCATTATATCCTTGCTTCTTCTACCAAATAATATTGCATAATGGAAATCGCACAAAGTAAGCCCTTAGCATCATCTTCTTTTCTTAAAAGTGCATCAGCTACCACATTTTGTTTTTGTAGATAATTTCAAAGTCATAACCTAACATCTGTGTAGCCCATTTTTGTTGCTCTTCTATCAATAACCATTGTTCCATGAAGTAGTTAATGTTGTCATGATATGTTATTACCTTGAAGTGTCTTCCTATTAGGTAAGGGTTCCATTTATTAATTGCATGTAGTATGGATAACATTTCCTTTTCATAAATTGGTTTGAGTAAGTTTTTCCTTTAAGTTGGCAACTTTCAAAGGAAGGGGGCCTTCCTTCTTGCACTTCTTCTTGCATTAAAACTACACCAATCCCATTCCTTGAGGAATCACATTCCACAATAAAGGGTTTTGTGAAGTCACTTGTGGCTAATACAACTTGTTGTACACATAGCCACTTTAAGCTTTTCAAAATATTTGGTTGCTTCTTGAGTCCAAGAGAATGCCCCTTTTTTCAATAACCTTGTTAGAGGTGTTGCTATTTGTTGGAATATTCTCACCATCATTTTTATATTTTGCATGCATCGTCTGCATGCATCCAATCATCAGTATGGTAGTCTCTCAACACCTAGTCCTTAGTATTTCAGCCCCAGGAGCCTGTTTCTGCTTAGTTTTAGCCCTCCTAGCCACTAATGCGCCCTTGTTTTCATCACTAGAGTACAAGTGCGCCTTCTTCCACCTATTTAGGAGTTACTTCAGTTAGTTCCATGATTAGTGGATATGTTCCTTGTTTTGGGTATTGATTGATAGTTTAACTGATTGAACCACTTAGATAGACCTTCAGAGAGACTAGATCAGCTATTTTCTGACTACTAACAGCTCCTCATGCGCCCACATTGGAGTCTTCTTCCCTACATCAGTTCCCATGCACTCAGTTAGACTCAGCTAGACTCATTTGAATGACTATCTGACATTTGTGACTATTGCCACTGGTTTGGATGATGTCTCCAATGCTATCCAAGCCACACATTGAGGAGAATTCGAATGGCCTTAAAGGAATTCGAATCCATTTGATTGTATTCAGTTATTATTCACTTTTACAGAGTGTCAACTCACAGCTGATGTATGATACAACAATTTTTGTCATTTCTTATGTATGAGTGATTATTGAATCTCCATTTCTTCTTCTTCTTTCTGCACTTCTTGAGTGAATTATTAGTGAGTTCTGCTACTGTTGAGTGATCCTAATCCTAAAATATCACACTATTTGACCATAATTCTTGGCAAACTTGCGGTAGTAGCCTGTCAATATTGAGAATCCTCTAAGAATCTTCAATGTCTTAGGAATTGGTCATTCCATGATAGACATAATTTTGTTAGGATCCACTTTGATGCCTTCGTGAGATACAATATAACCCAAATATTCCACTTCTTGAACTCCGAAGGAACACTTAGAAGGCTTGACATGTACTTGGTGCTCCTCCAATAGTTTTAAGACACTATCAACTTGTTGTACATGCTCTTCCCAAGATTTGTTATAGATAAGTATGTCATCAAAAAATATTAACACAAATTTTCTCAGGAATGGTTTAAATATAAAATTCATCAAACTTTGAAATTGTGATATTCTACAGGTGTAGATCACTCAGCTTGAAAAAACCTCACAATTTCACTCAAAGATTTGCAGAGAAGAAGAAGAAGAATTGAATCAATATTCACACATGAAACTCAAAGAATGTAGAAAACTGTTGTAATCATGTTCATCAGCTGTAAGCTAGAAAAAATTTGAGAGTACAATGGAATGAATTTGATTGCCCCAAAGGTGATTCGAATTCTCCTCAAGGTGTGGCTTGGACAGCATAGGAGACATCACCCAATCAGTGGTAGTAGTCAGAAATAGTCAAATGTCAATCAATGTGAGTCTAACTGAGTCATGTGAGCACAACTTTAGGGAAGGAGACTCCAAGGAGTGCACGTGAGGAATGTCAGTAGTCAAGTGGCACTCCGATACAGACAACTCGAAGCTACAGGCAGTTAAATTGAGCAATAAATGCATGAACTGAGCAATCAATGCAAGAACTGGCTGTTAGAATCCAAGAGTGTGTAGTAGGGCACATTTGTAATCCAGATGATGAAAACAATGTGCACTAGGTAGGTAGGAGAGCTATTGATGGCTAAAAACAAGCTCCAGGGGGCTAAAAATAAGCTCTAGGTGTTGGGGAGACTACCATACTGATGACTGGATGCATGCAGTATGCATGCATGCAATGCATGAAAATACAAATGATGATGGTGAGAATATTCCAACACCCCCCCATAAGCCAAACTATGAGAAAGTAACTAAAAAAGTAGGGCCCTAGTATCTAAGACCAAAGGTCACCCCGTACAACAATCTAAATAAAAATGTGGGGAAAGAGGGAAAACCCAGTGGGAAGAAATCCCCCCCTCAAGATAGACTGTAAGATGCTAATGCAACATGGCATCACTCACCCCAAGAGGAGGCAAGTGACCTTCTTTACCAAGAAAGGATCGATCGGCAAGAAATGGATCAATGTGTGAATGATCAATGTGAGAAGGATGAAACCTTCCATTCTGAAAATCAGATCTAATTCTCCTTGGATCAAGTGGATCTACATCAAGATCACCGACAGATCTAAGAGTTGTGGCTTCCCATCTCGGAAGAGGAGGATCATCAGTTGCTATATATTCAGGTTCTTATGGATCTGGATCTAACATTCGCTCTTCATCACTTTCACTTTCATAATCTGAATCTGGAATTTCTTGAGATGAAGCTTCTCTCTCTTGCTCATCAAGCAGTGGTGGTGTGGTAGGTGAGATGTTTTTCTCAACAGGATGAGCATCATGTAGAGGCCATTCCTCAAACTGAACACTCCTTTCAAGGAATGTTTGCATAGTAGAAGGATGAAGAATTTTGTAGGCCTTTGCACTTAGTGAGTAACCCACCAGTATACACTCTCTGCTCTGTGAATCTAAGGCTCTCCTTTTCTCTGTTGGAATTTGATCCCAAGATCTGGATCCAAATACTTTAAGATGAGATATATCAGGTTTGTAACCCATCCATGCTTCGAAAGCAGTCATACCTTTCAGTCCTTTGTGAGGGACTCTATTATGAAGGTAAGCAGCACAGTTGATGGCCTCTACCCAAAGACTAGGATGCAATCCTTTAGACTCTAGAATACAGGTTGCCATCTCTTTCAAGGTTCTGTTCGTTCTCTCTACAACACCATTTTGTTGTGGTGTGTAGGGAACAGTGTGTTGCATCTCTATACCTTCATCTACACAAAAGGTTTGGAAATCACTCTCCACATACTCTCCTCCATTATCAGTGCGGAGGACCTTGATCTTCCTGTCAGAGAACCTTTCTACAGAAGCTTTGAAGAACTTGAACCAAAAACTTCAAATTTTAATTTGAGAAAGTACACCCAACTGAATCTAGAATAGTCATAAATGAAAGTTAAGATATACCTTGCTTTGTTCAAAGACAGATTTGGAAGTGGTCCTAAAACATCACTGTGAATCAACTCAAGAGGTTGAGAGGCTCTCTTTTCCTTCCCTTTCTCAAACTTATGCTCTGGATGCTTTCCCATCAAGCAACCGTTATAGGTGCCTTTGGAAAACTTGATCTTGGGTAGACCTTCAACCATTTCCTGATTGTGCATGTCTTGCAAGTACTTGTAGTTGAGGTGCCCAAATATTTCATGCCAGTAGTCTACTTTCTTCATTTGCATGTGTGAGCAATGCATTCGACTTTGAGTAAGGTAGGAAGTGAGAAAACTCATATATTTTCTAATTGTGATCAGCAATACCTTTTGCAATGAGTGAAGATAACCTTCTTGGGTACTCCAGTATGAGTCATCTCGACCTCATTAGGAGTGAAGATGACCTTCTTGGGTACTCCAGTATGAGTCATTTGGTAGATAGAAAGTAGATTTGCTGCAAGAGTAGGAACATAGAGTACATCACTGAAATACCCATGCTCAATGTTGATCCTTCCAATCCCCTCAGAGGAGACCTCATAATCATTTCCCATCATGATTGAAGGGACAACTGTGGATTCGAAATCAGAGAAGAGATTTTTACAAGAAAACATGTGTCTTAATGCTCCAGAATCAATGATGAAGGAGCAATCATTGGAAGTACTAGCCATGAGAGCATGGTACCTCTCCTTGTCCTCATATTTTGTATCAACTTTTCTTCTAGCATTCGTTGGTACTGGAAGATTGTTCTTTTCCAGTAGTTGTGCCATCAGATCTATTGTTTTCTTCATACAAGCACTCTCGAGATGGAAGCCCCTGTTGCAATAGGGGCATTTGCTCTTCTCCTTTTGAGATTGTTTGCCTCTCTTAGGATTCGAAGCCCCTTCTGACTGATAGGAAGCCTCTCTTAGATCATGCTCATTCGAATTTCTATCTTTAACTTTTTGCTTCCCTTTGGCATTCACATTCTTCCCTTATGTTACTTGAAGAGTTGAATCCATCCTTGGTTTGATCACCCCCATATGCACTAGCTTGTCTTGCTCTTTTGAGAGAGACTGTGTGAAGGCTTCAAGAGTGGGCATTTTCCAATTTGGAATGGATAGCTTCGCTGACCGAAAGGTGGAGACAAAAACTGAGTAATTAGCCCCCCATTCTGAAAGAATGGAAAGGATAAGCTGCTTCTCTTCTTTCTCTATTCCATATGACTTCAACTGTGAAATCAGATTTTTGAACTTGGTGAAGAACTCATTGATTGAGTCGAAACTACTAGGGCTTAGAGAGATAAGCTCATTTTCCAATTGGTGACCCTTCAAATCATCTTTCTTCCCAAACAGAGATTCGACCTTGTCCCAAACTTCTTTAGGAGTTTTGAGATCAATGACTTGAAAATGTAGATCATTGGAAATACTGAGGAGTAGTAGTCCAACTGCTACATCAAGTTTATCAAGATAATTTGACTTCTCAACTGCTCCAATGGGCTCAACTGCAGAACCATTCAACACTTTGGAAAGGATTTTAGACTTCATGAATATGTTCATCTTTTCCTTCCATTCGAAATAGTTGAAGGAGGTGAGTTTCAGATCCATTGCAGCTGTTGAATTCGAATCTGCTAAAGATGGAATAACCTGCAATAAAACAAAGAAATTTTGATGGAGATTTGTTGCAGAATATAAAAAACATTGCTTTAGGATAGTGAGCACATGTGACTGGATCCTTCACACCTGGATAGACCTCACTAGATTGCTCCTGTGAATTCAATGCAATGGCACCAGGATTTGATGTGGAAATCCAGAAGCTTTTGGTGCTCTACTGAAAAACAATTGTTCAATAAACTGTTGCAACTGCTGCAATTCGAATAGTTGTATCAATCTCTGATACCATGTGATATTCTATAGGTCTATATCACTCAGCTTGAACAAATCTCACAATTTCACTCAAAGAATTGCGGAGAAGAAGAAGAAGAATTGAATCAATATTCACACATGAAGCTCAAAGAATGTGGAAAACTGTTGTAATCATGTTCATCGACTGTAAGCTGGAAAAAATGTGAGAGTAGAATGAAATGAATTCGATTTCCCCAAAGGTGATTCAAATTCTCCTTAAGTGTGGCTTAGACAGCATAGGATACATCACCCAATCAGTAGTAGTAGTCACAAATAGTCAAATATCAGTCAATGTGAGTCTAACTGAGTCTAACTGAATCATGTGAGCACAAATGTAGGGAACGAGACTCCAAGGAGGGCGCATGAGGACTGTCAGTAGTCAGGTGGCACTCCGATACAAACAACTAGAAGCTACATGCAGTTAAACTAAGCAATAAATGCATGAACTGAGCAATCAATGCAAGAACTAACTGTTGGAATCGAAGAGTGTGTAGTAGGGCGCATTTGTAATCCAAATGATGAAAACAAGGCGCACTAGGTAGGTAGGAGGGCTACTGATGGCTAAAACAAGCTTCAGGGGGCTGAAAATAAGCTCTAGGTGTTGGGGAGACTACAATGCTAATTATAGAATGCATGCAAATACAAATGATGATGGTGAGAATATTCCAACAGAAATATCGAAGGTGTATTGAAATCCAAGTGGCATGAAAAAATAGAACACGTGCCTATCTTTGGGCATCAATCTAGTTCGTGGTGTTTGTGTTAGCCTAGTACGGAATAGCAATATATTGAATATTATTAATTACATAAAGAAATTTATGGAATGCGCATCTATTACCATTATTTGACCTTTAGGAATTGATGTTATTGTGGTTTCCATTTGGCTTAAATAAGTATGAATAATGATTACGAATAAGCCTCTTTTGATTCTTGGCCACTAAGTATAGATCATGGTGTGTTCAAATCAATGCAATAATTTTGTATCAAACTTCCAATTTCCAAATGACTAAATTTGAAAACTCTTATTAGAATAGTCACGGGAAGTCAAATCCCCCTCACTCTTCGTTCAAAAAATACCACCCTCAATCATAGTTCTACTAGTTAACATCTACAAAAAATCTAGGATAGCACCAGTAGGAGGGTCAGCTTGAGATACATTGTAATGTGGTGGGATTCTTTCCCCCATCATTTTCCAGCACAAGGGAGATGTTTTGCTCAACCTTGATAACATCACCTCAAGCAGGAGAGCCATCACTTCCAGGACATGCCCCCTTCCCTTCTTCATTCTCAAACAAACACCATTACCAAAATTCATTGTGAACCCAAATTCCCTATACCCCGTGTACTCACATGTATCCTATCACTCGCTTCCCTGCCATGTGTCTCCTTTGAGATTCCATCTATAGCCTCAAGTGGGAGAACCTAGCTATTGTTCCAAGATCCGTTTCTCACCTAGAATTGGGTGATGACAATCCCAAGGATGAAGGATAAATCTCTTGTCATTATGTATACAGGGCCTCCTGATCGTGTTCTACTCTTGCAATTGTTGTGCGGTCTGCCACTTTGTTGGCAGTGCGTCACATATGTGATGGGCCAATAACTAATGTTTGATCAAGCATTGATGTAATTTTTCAATTTTTACTTCCATTCTCCAGTTCAAGGATATTTACTTATGGGAGTGCCATGCCGTAATTGTCTAAGCATGTGAATATTGAGTTGAGAGTCTCCTTCTCCTACGAGTTTTGTGTATCCTTGTTTCATGGCAATCTGTAACCCCTGAGTGATAGCATGCAACTCGGTTGCATTATCACTTTCTCACCCAAGGGAATTGTTATGCAAAAAATTCCCCAAAAGAGCATAAATAACCAAAAAATAGTAATACATGCTTTAATAATGAAGAAAAGTGATAAATAGAAAGCCTCTTTGAGGAGGAAACCTCCTTGTACAACGTGTAAATACGCAAGACAAGACAAGAACAAATAATTATAAACTAGATCTCCTTGGTATAATTACAATTACCATTACAATTCTAGAGCCTACATAATTACAATTAGGGTCCTATCCGACCAATAAAGATAATACTAATATGGTGTAATGTCACAATATATAGGGCTTAACATGCCCCTCCCCTTCAAACAAGTGTTGTCCTAAACACTTGATTAACTCTGGATGTTTCTACATGAAGAACTCATCTTCCCATGTTGCCTCTTCTATTGGAAAGTTCTTCCACTTAATGAGGTACTCTGTAATTGCTCGATTCCATAGTTTCTTGATCCTTTTCTCAATGATTGTTTCAGGCTCTAATATTAATTTCCCTTCTTCATCAATCTCTAGTAAAATAGTCTAGATTGGGATCTTGTCATATATTGTTTTTTCAAGCAAGAAACATGGAATATTAGGTGTACACGTGAAGTTGGTGGTAACTCCAATTTATAAGCCCTGCTTTCAATCCATTGCAACACATTATAGGGACCATAGTACTTCAATTATAATTTTTTGTCCTTCTTTTTCTACTTGAGAGGCATCTGTTTGTATAGTTGTAGCCTCAAAAATACCCAATCTCCCACTTCAAATTCCCTTTCACTATGATGTTAATTTGCTTGTTGTTTCATCATATTTTGTGTTATAACCAAGTTATCCTTTAATAATTGGCGAACTTCTTATTGGTGCTCTATGTGATGCTCCACTACTTTAACCTTAGCTTTCTCTTTCAAGGATGATGTGATGGAAGGAGGATGATAGCTATAAAGTGCCATAAATGGTGACATTTTTATGAAGAATGGAAAGATGTGTTGTACCACCATTCTACTAAGAGCAACCGCTTGCCCCATTGTGTTTATTTATCGATGCAAAGCATTGAATATACCCTTCTAACCATTTATTTACAATATCAATGTTCCCATCAAATTGAAGATGGTAAGAGGAGTTGTGAGCCAACTAAGTGCCAAAACAAGAAAATAATTCCTTCTAAAATTAGTAGTAAAAAATGGATCTCTATCACTTACAATAATCTTGGGGGTTACATGTAGCTTTTGAATTGTTTCCATGAATGTCACAGCTATTGTACTTGCTTTAAAAGGATGAGAAAGAGAGCAGAAATGGGCATATTTTGTGAGTCAATACCATGATGACAGTCTTTCCTTCTGGATTTGGTAGACCTGTGATAAATTCCATTGAGACCTTTTTTCCCAAAGTTGACTTAGTATGGCTAATGGTTTCAAAAGACCTCGTGTCTTGATTGTATTTCTTTATTTTGTTGACAAGCCAGACATTCTGTCACAAACGTTTAGACGTCATTTTTAAGACCTTCCTAGAAGAAATCCTTCTTGATCATGTGGTATTTTTTCAAGAACCCTGAATGTTATCCTATAGGATAAGTGTGCAATTCGAGAAATACCTTTTGTTTGAGTTAGGAATTTTTACATAAATATAACCGATATTGGTACCATAGTGAATCATTCTTCCACACAAATTTATCTAGTGAATTGGGGTCCTCTTATAGTTGTTGGATAATCTTGCATGCCTTTTGATATTGTTTCCATTATATCCTTGCTTCTTCTACCCAATAATATTGCATAATGGAAATTGCACAAAGTAATCCCTTAGCGTCATCTTCTTTTCTTAAAAGTGCATCAGCTACCACATTTTATTTTTGTTTTTTGTAGATAATTTCAAACTCATAACCTAACATCTGTGTTGCCCATTTTTGTTACTCTTCTGGCAATAACCATTGTTCCATGAAGTAGTTAATGTTGTCATGATATGTTCTTACCTTGAAGTGTCTTCCTATTAGGTAACGGTTCCATTTATTAATTGCATGTATTCTGGATAACCTTTCCTTTTCATAAATTGGTTTGAGTAAGTTTTTTCCTTTAAGTTGGCAACTTTCAAAGGCAAGGGGGCTTCCTTCTTGCATTTCTTCTTGCATTAAAACTACACCAATTCCATTCCTTGAGGAATCAAATTCCACAATAAAGGGTTTTGTGAAGTCACGTGTGGCTTATACAACTAGTTGTACACATAGCCACTTTAAGCTTTGAAAAAGCTTTGGTTGCTTCTTGAGTCCAAGAGAATGCCTCATTTTTCAATAACCTTGTTATAGGTGTTGCTATTTGACCATAATTCTTGACAAACTTGCGGTAGTAGCCTATCAATCTTGAGAATCCTCTAAGACTCTTCAATGTCTTAGGAGTTGTCCATTCCATGATAGCCTTAATTTTGTTAGGATCCACTTTGATGCCTTTGTGAGATGCAATATAACCCAAATATTCCACTTCCTGAACTTTGAAGGAACACTTAGAAGGCTTGACATGTATTTGGTGCTCCTCCAATAGTTTTAAGACACTATCAACACGTTGTACATTCTCTTCCCAAGATTTGTTATAGATAAGTATGTCATCAAAAAATATTAACACAAACTTTCTCAGGAATGGTTTAAATATAAAATTCATCAAACTTTGAAATATCGAAGGTGGATTGGTAGGGACAAATGGCATTACCAAGAATTCATAATGCTCCTGATGTGTTCTGAAGGTTTTTTTTGGAATGTCTTCTTTCCTCATTCTAATATTATGATATTCGGAATGAAGATCCAATTTGTAAAGAATTTTGCTCCAGGTAATTCATTTAATAATTCATCAATGGTCGGAATAGGAAACTTATCTTTAATGGTCATCTTATTGAGATTTCTATGATTTGGACACATTCGCCATGAACCTTCCCTTTTGTGAACCATCACCACTGGTGTAGAGTAAGGACTTTGGTTAGTTTGAAGGATCCTTGTATCTAACATATCTTGAACCAAGTTTTCAATCTCACTTTTTTTGCATATGGGTACCTGTAGGGTCTGATGTTAGCTAGTACGCTTCTTGGTTTCAAGTGAATAGCATGGTCATGATATCAAACATGTGGAATACCTTTAGGCATCTCTCCCAATACCCTGGAATGTTTGTCAATAACTTGTTGGATATCCACTGGAATAGAGGGTATAGATGCTTGAACATCTAGTGAGCACAATAGTACAACTACTCCTTGGTGTCCCTTTTTCAACAATTTGTCATGTTGTTAGAGATTTTCACTTTAGAGGGTTTCCCTAGTATACCTATGAATTCAATTTATTTTCCTTCTAAGGAGAATCTCATGATTAGTTCCCAGAAATTAAGAGACATTGTTCCCAATGATTATATCCATTAGACCCCAAGTACAACATTAGCACCACCCATTTGGATTGCATTCATTGGGCTATCCAATGAATGCTCACCCATAGTAAGCTTAATATTATGGCACTTCCCTTCCAATAACTTGAAGTAAATTATTACAATGCATTAATACTAACATTGGATTTATACCTAGGGGTAGTAGGAGCGGGAGGGATTCTCTTTAACCCCGAGGGTCAAAGGATAATTGAATATGCATAGGAACTAGGCAGAACCACAAGTAACAGACTGGACCTCTAGCTCTCTTGCAAAGTCTAAGGATTGTGAAGAAAAAAGAGATCTCCGAAGTGTGGATTTTTGGTGACTCTTTGAACATTATCATCCCCAATCACACTAAGTTAGAACCAATAGACATCCATCTTCAAAGGCTTATTAACAAGGTAGTCTCTCTTCTCTCATTGCTTTCAGGCTCCCAATTGTTTCATGTTACAAGCAATTTGAATAAGCTTGCAGATGCCCAAGCTAATCAGGTGACAAACCTATCACATGGATGCCTTTCGTTTGATGACCGAAGCCACCATTTATGCGATATCCCCAAAGGTGAATCACGTATACCCAAAATGGTGCAGTGTTCGACTTAATGAAACCCAAGTGGCATGAAAAAATAGAACATGTTCCTATCATTGGGAATCAATCTACTTTGTGGTGTATGCACAACCATTCAAATCGACAGGTGGTGTTTCTAGGATCGATTTGGTTAGCCCGGTACGGAATAGCCTATTTAGTCCCTGCTTCATAGATGGACTTCTTTGAATATTATTAATTACACATTGAAGTAAATGATTACATTTCATTAATTATGTTGTAGGCGTTTAACCACGGAGAAGCGTTACCTTCCACGTCATTAGATTCCTCGCTTATAGAGTGAATGGAATCCTGCCACGTGGATGGTGCTTCCAGTGGACAATTTATTAACGGAAACATAAATTTCCTGAACTAACTTTACCTACAAATAGTCTAAAAATGCTTCATTACCACGACTTGAATGTCTTTGCGTGCAGGAGATCAATTGGAAACTCAGATCGAGATCGAAAGCCTGCAAATTCTATTGCAGATTTAGTAGCCATGGAAGCAAAGGAATCAGTCTCAGTCATTGTTGATCCAGTTGATCCAGAAGTATCATCAGGTCAATTTTTTTCACCAGCAAAGGCAATTGACCAAGTGATTGATTATTCAGTCCCCAGTCCAATTGTAGGGCTTCTGGTCACAGATCCGAAGCGAGTAGATTCATAAGCACCTTGCCTAGCGTCCCTTTCTGTTTGATAGCCCTTAGCATTCCTTCAGGGGGTCCCAGTCCCATAACCTGCAGGGGTAGATCCTATTCTATCATATCCAGTCCCAAAAGCAATGGTAGCAATAGTTAAAAAAGCGCTTGACCAAGCATCAAATCCATCAATTCCATATCCAGGTGCAGCAATGGAGGCATAACATACAGAGCGATACCCAGTTATAAATCCTCTAGATTCTGTAAATTCTCGTTATAATTCTTCTTCGTTTTGGATTGAATAATCTCTCATCTAGTTTTGTTGAATGCAGAGATGGGAGAAGGCAAGCCTTCTTTGTTGCTCTTAATCCTTGTTTTTATCATCGATCTGATTGCATTCGGATTCGTTGTTGCTGCCGAGATCAATAGGAATACTGTAAGAACTAGTAAAATCTTCTTTCCTTTGTTGGTATATCAAGATATTGATTGATATATTGATAATTACAGTACATTATTGACACTGGCAGCATTTTTTTAACCAATATCGATTGTCATTGCAAGTGCCTGTGCCTGTAAATGTTAATGATGAGTACTTACATCATAATATCTGAATATTTGTGTTGATTAGCATGTTTGTGTTTGTAATTTATGTCACTGGAATAAACATATTGGTTTTTCAGAATTGATAAAGAAATGGGGAGTTGAAGAAATGGAAGCGGAGTAATTCATCTTCCTCATCGGTAAATTCCTTGGAGTGTGTTTAACCCCTTTTTACACAGCTTGGTAAAATGCAATGTTGCACAGTATGCCTTTAATAGTCCTGGTGTGGTCTTGAAGAGAGAACACTATGCTATTGTCGTGGTCGACTGCTATGGACCCGACTCGACTTGACTTACAATAGTCGACAAGATACCGACTTCATTACATAAGTGAAGAGATCGCCTTCCTTAAGAAAGATGCACATCGACCATAGTTTTTCTTTTTCTCAATAACTTGTCGACCAAGAACATCAACTGACCATTTTAATCGTGAAATCGCCGACCAATTTTAACATTCAATCATCGACCGTATTGTAATGGTCGACCACTTATAAAATATTGACCCAACTGACCAACACATATCGACTAACTATGTTTTATGCATCGTCGCTAAAAATGCCGACCAATTTTAACATTCAATCATCGACCGTATTGTAATGGTCGACCACTTATAAAATATTGACCCAACCAACCAACACATATCGACTAACTATGTTTTATGTGTCGTCTCTATTGAAGTATCGACAAAAATTTACAAATATATAACTTTATCGACTCAAAGACTACCCATTAATACCAAAATCAACCATAATGTGAGAGTTCGACCAACAGATCTCGACCATACTTTGACAAGCAACCGAATTTTAACAGAAGTTGTTGGTTACCATGGCAGTCGGTGATCGACGAAAACTTCCTTGGCTGACGACTATCTTCCATCTTGTGTTAAACGACCAATTTTTCGACAACGAAAATGTGTCGACTATCGACCACTCAGTGCCACATAAGTCAATAAAGTGACATATATTAAGACTCTCGACCAAAATTTTGATCCTTTGAGCTACATCTGGAACAAAAACTCATCGACGTAAAAGCTTCGATGGAATATTAGAACATTAACAAAGTTAGGAGATGGCCATATCTACGCTGACCACCCAGTACAAATTCCAACTCATATGGATGGTCGATTGATTATCTGTTAGATGATCGACGAGTGAATTTGCTCGGCAATGTACCTGTGTTGTACCAATTATCTTTGAATACAATCATGCTCAAGTCACTTCCATTTGTACACACCTTCGGTGATTGTATGCGATGCTACCGATAGATTTTTGAAAGTGAACAAACTTTGTATGCCCTAGTCGGAACCTCTTCACGTGAACAACAGATGTCGCCAGGTTATGGCCAGAGCAGATGAGCGTACAACAAAACTCTGGTTCCAATGGCCTGTCGGAGCTGCTGTTTAGTATAACTAATCTGGCATGCCGACCTCCTCCGACCTCCTCCACCTCCTCCAACCTCCTCGACCTCCTTCGACCTCCTAACTCCGCCAACCTCCGACCTCCTCCGACCTCCTTCGACTTCCTCCGACCTCCTCGACCTCCTCCGACCTCCACCGACTTCGGCTGACCTCCTCCGACCTCCGACCTCCACTGACCTCCTCCCTTCTCTCTCTCGCTTTCACTTTTTGCTCCTTCTCCCATGCTTCGATAGTTGCTTCATCCCTCTTGAATCTGTAAGAGAACGTAATTATATAACATTTAGCGTGAACCTAATTGATTTTAAGACTTGCAGAACCTCCAGCTTATTTTCTTAAACTCCAGTAATTCGCAATTATTTTCTAATTTGTTTTACCTGTTATCAATTTTGGCCATCTTGGCCTCTTCCCAAGCAATGGCTTTGGCTTCTATCTGGATTCTCTTAGCCTTCTGTAGAGCAAACTACTTTGGAGTCTGCAAATGGTTCTCATTACAGCTTCTTGCAGAATTTGAAGACGAGCAAGATCCTCTATAATTGTTGTCCCCGTTAGTATCTACAGTTTCCATAATGGCTCTCTCACTATCATGGGCATCCCAAGAGCTTGCTACAACAACTTCGTTATCTGAAGTGCAGCCGGAGCCAAAGCCTGACAATAATAAAACACCAAAAAACATAATGTGCAATGTAGACAATCAGAATTACAATGGTTAAATATTAATTCATCAGAATCAAATGCATTATGGTCACCAACCATTTGAGAATATATGTCAAAACCATGTTTATAATGAAATGATGGTATGATCTCAGCGTGAGATTTCAAACCAAACAATGTCAATGAGCCTGACACTTCATTGATCCCCGTCGAAACTCTAGCGGCAGCTGGTGAACCGCACTATAGTGTACAGAAACATGTTAACGGGACATGAGAGCTCTTTCTTTCATTTAAAAAAACATATAAGGTGTTTCAGTTTTGTAAACGTTTTCCTTTTTGGATTTTTATGTTTATGAAAATAAACTTTCCTAGGTTAAAATCGAGAACATAAAATTCGAAACACGTGTAATTTTACAGAAAAGATAACGATACAAATTATTTATATATATATATTTGAAATAAAAAATAACAAAGTGGTCGATAGCTATGCATGTATACGCTATCTAAATTATTTAAAACTTAAATAGGGGGTGAAATTTAAATAGTCACGATTAGACAGTATCTAGAAAATCCAAATTATCTAATCGTTATACTACTCCCTTCAAAACTATATTGTATACTTTGTACATTTTCTTTTTACCCCATGGAGAAACAATTTTCAAAGTTAAGTAATGTAATTTGTACATTTTCCTTTTACCCCCATGGAGAAACAATTTCCAAGTTATAAAGGATAAGAAATATGTGGTTAATGTATTGATTTACAATGATATTTTTTAAGTCATTATCATATTGGGTTAAGATTGCATTTTTATGGTACTTAATATTTATCTTTTAAAGTGAATTAAATATGGATAAATTTAATTTTAAATAATAGTAAAAATTATATTTTAAAAAAATTGATATTCATAAGTTAGGATAAATCTAAGCTATTATAATATAAATAGTTAATCATAGCTTAGATTTTATAGAAGTGTATAACTCTTCAATAAAGTAAGAAATTTTGCATTTAATTTTTAATTTATAGATTTTAAGTATTTTTTATTTGTTGAATTTTATGTTGAAAAAAAGAGTTGTTGCAAGTTTATATTTCTGAATTATCAACATATGTATTCTTTTAATATTTTTTGCAGGTTCTATCCACTCCTGGCTGCGTACCCTCATTTTCTTGCAGAAAGACTTGCTCTTCGCATACTTTGAGCAGACTTTAAGATTTCAATGCAATATGCATTAAGCAATTCAATAGATCAATGAGAAGCATCAAGTCGGCATAAAGAAGACCATCAACATCCACGAACAATGCTTCATGACTCGAACAATCCCAACAGGTTCTGATTCGACAAGTTTCAACTCGACCAACCCCGACAGGTTCCGGTTCGACAAGTCTCTACAGGTTTCAAGTTCAGCACACATACAACACTTCGACGGATTTGGCAACCTTCGATAGTTTTGTGACATCAACCTTCTGCATCAATATGCGCCTGGCGACTGCTGAGTCTCGGATAATCTTTGTTGATTTAATCAGTGAAATGATCAATTCCTCCTGCAATTCGAAGGTTATGGTGACACAAAACGACAGAGTTGTAGACAGAGTAATATGGAGCGAATTTACACTAACCACAGAGTAATATGGAGCGAAAATGCAATATACCATTTTTTTTTTTTGCTTTTGTAAGTGACTGAGATTTTGAAGATCACCTATGGATAGATGAACGCCACCATTTAGTTTAGGTTAGCTCACATAAGAATGCTACAGGCAAGTGAAAAAAAAAATTCTAATGCAAAAGCCAGAAAATAAATACCACTAAGCCGTAAACAAGAAGACAAATCCAATTTTAAATTTTAAAAAAAAAGAGCAATCAATTGGATGAGCATTAAGTCCTACAATAGCCATAACAATCTACAACTAACACAAATTACATTCATAAATTGGACATCAACTACCATAAAATATTTATTTTTTTAAACCAAAAACGCAACTCATCCCTCAACACAAGCGAATCAAGAGGTGGATGGGCAATCTTCAGATCATTTTGTGCTTCTAAAATATGTAGATCAATAAAAAGACAGAAACCAAAATTCAATATGTTGATTATGATTCCCCAAATTTAAAATAATGGCTTATTTGATACACTTAAAGACAGATCTTCTAAACACTAAAATAACTGTAGAACTTGGGAAGCATAAGAAATAAGGGAGAACCTAGGAAACAACCATGGAGTTGGTTTGGCAAGAATAGATAGAGGCTGCAGCTCCCAATCATTCTCCATAGAAGGATGATATACTTGACAACGCAGTTATGTTTCACACGTAGCAATCTCAATCTAACCCAATAGGTTGAGAGCGTGTTTAGTATCTTAGCATATTTAGAAGTACTTCAGTATCTTGCTTTTATGGAAAGAAATGAGGACAAGAGCAACACATGGTCTTGGAAAGGGAATAGAAGCCTTAAAAGTTGACCAGGATTTGCTTGATGCTTTCCTATATTCTTTGGTAAAAGGAGGATTCTTTGATGCAGCAACGGAGGTAGTTGAAAAAAATAATAATAATAAAAATAAACAAAAAAAAATAAAGAACTAAAAGTGTTTGTTGATAAATGGAGATACAAGCAAGTTTATATGGAGACTCACAAAAACTGAATTTGTCAAAACTCAAGAAAATGAAATTTTAGAAAGGTGCCAGTGATTATTGCATTCAAGAGTTGGTTGGGTTTATCATCCTGACTGAAGTAACTTTGTGAGTGCTTGCAAGTAGAACAATCAAGAGAAGGATTAACGTTGGGTTTATCATCCTGACTGAAGTAACTTTGTGAGTGCTTACAAGTAGAACAATCAAGAGAAGGATTAACTTGAAGATGAGGATGCTCAATAAGAGTAACTTTTATGACATAATTCACAGAGCATGTTCATTATTCAACATGAGAAACGTTATATTTGAAGGATTCATTTCTTGATAATAAAAGTTATTCATCCTCACTATTATCTCAAAATGCTTTGCTTCAAAGTTCAAAGATAAGAACAGTTTGGTAAGTTTCATGCAAAAGTTAGGTTCTTATTTAGTTGTCTGCCAATGTCCCATAGCATTCTTGAATTTGTTGTTGTACAAAGAACCACTTTTTGTACATGATGTTTAAGTGACATTGATATTTCATATTATATCGAGGCCATGATAAATAACGGTTGAAGCCATGTGGTTGCCTATATGCCTCTTATTTTCTATCTTTCGCAATTAAACTACAATTATAACATATGGATTTAGGCTTCTTATTAAGCTATGAAGCTCAATGACTCCGTGCAAATCGACTGAGAGGATAGCTTTATCTTCAGTTTTGATGGGTGATATTGATGAAGTGTGAAACCAAAAAGATTAATAGCTAAGGATTACTTTGATTAAGATGGAAATGTAGAGTTTAAGGAGATAAGGCACAGTCAAATGTAATGCAGAAGCCAGCATTTTGAGCCTATCCTATCGTCATTTGAAATTAGTGCCATGTTGTTATCTATAGGGAGAATCCTGAGAAAATAATGATGCTAGCTTTTGACGGAAGAGATATTCACAACATCAAATATAAGCAAACCTTATATACAACTAACCCAGATTGTGAAGCGACTATCTTCAAACTAATTGAGGGAGAGCCACGCTTGCAAATTCCGGCCCTTACCTAAACGTTATCAATGGAATGGATCCAATTTTTATGTGGGTTTCCTTGAAAGCAAAGATACCATCACCACCATCCACGATAACAATGTGAAGCTAAGGATTTCAAAGCTCACCCCTAGAGAAGCATCCCTCTTGTGAATGGACATTTTTGAACTGCCTGGAACATTGATAAATCAAATTAGCATCCAGATTATACAATTAAAGAAATTCACTTCGTCGACCAAATATACTCTTGCTTGTCGTATGAATGTGTGGTAATCAAAAGACCGTCGAATCATTGTTTATAGCTATGTGTCTTCTATCGACCATCAATAGTTGTTGATCAAAGAAAAGTATCGATTGCATGACCATGAAGATCACGCTCCATCCACTATACGATGCCGACCCCTCATTGATCCGTTGTATGCTAATGAAGCAAGCAACCACGCCAATGACGAGACTATTGTCGGTGATACGACAATAGTCGGCTGGCTTAACCACGCTGACGACAAGACTATTTTAGATTCGGTCAATCCAGATAAATCAAAATTTCAGAATTACTGTCAAAATATTAAACTCCTCTAGACCCATCTAGGTGTTCATGTTGTTGATAATGGCTGCATTGAATAAGGAGATTAGCACATATCCATTAATCCCTGCTTGTGTTGCATGTCGCTGATAGCTCGCCTGCCTGATAGTTGGAGTGGGCGTTGGACCTATTTCACTATTTATTGTATAAGGAATTCAACGAGCGATTTCTTTCAGCCTTCTTGCGCACATGTAGTTCACACCAGCTTGCTTATGTCACATCTTGAAGTTCAGTCCAGTCCCCTGTGATCATAATATACGTGGTGGACAATGAGAGGTATAATGTCTCGAGGTACAATTTTAGCGGGCCATGACTCAAAACTTTTTGAACAACTTTTTGAATATGTGGACATGATCCTATCAGTGTCGTGTTGGTACTTATTCCAAAGTTGCAAGGGCTTACAATGAAGTTTATGGCTTAGCTTGCACCAATAGGTGATCCTTATCTAGATTGTTTATTCATGGCAACTAGCAGAATTATGTATTCTTGGCATCTAGCAATATTCATTAAGCCAGCCGACTATTGTCATGAAGCCGTCCAACCATCAAGCCAACTATATTCATTAAGACAGCCGAATATAGGCATCTAGCAATATTCATTAAGCCGTCCGACCATTTTGATGGAGGTTAAGCCAGCCAACTATTGTCATTGTCATAAGTCCATCAAAAGTTGATTATGGATGCGGTCGCCGTCAACTTATGGAGCCTATTGACGACGTAGTTATCGACAAAATAAGAAAGCATGTCATTCGAATGAAAGTGGCCGACCAAAGGAAAGATAGCCGACTAGGCTACTCGCAGAAGTTTGTAGACACGAAGAATATGGTAAAAGTATATTATTTAATTTTAGGTGGTTCAGTTTACAATGTTTGTTTTGGTTGGATCGGTCATAAAAGTATGCTCAAATCTTCACTTATGGACATATAAAAGTATGGTTCGAAACTTAGTAATGGTGGGTCCCCCAATTAAACTATGTTGCTAACAATGTTGTCAAGGTATAACCTCGCCGACCTAGAATAGTTGATGAAGTCGATATTCACATGGTTGATGATTAGTAGTCAGGTCAGTCTGGTCGGCTAATTAATGGTCGGAGTTGTCTATATTTTTGTAAAAGAAGTCGAGTCTTTTGATAACTGGTCGAGGTCGACCCCTCTTGTCGATGCTTATGGGTGTCAAAGATTTTTATATACAAGTCATGTTGAGTTTATTTTTTGAAGTTATGCTTCTTCATAAAGTGAGTCTATAAGTGATTAAAATGTTGGTGGTGGAAGAGTCAATGTAATAGTATGGTCGAATGGGTCATTATAATCTGCCCAAACTGACTTTATTTCCTTGTGCTCTTTTCCTCTCAACGTTCTTTTTACCCCTCTTGGGGCAAATGCTAGTAATAACATTGGATATATACCTTATTCATCAATAAACTTATACCTTCTATTAATACTAACCTGTATTCACATTGGATTTATACCTTATCTATTAATAAATTTATACCTAACATTGGATTTATACCTTATCCATCAATGAATTTATACCTTCTATTTATTGACGACTAAGCAATATATTGAATATTATTAATTACATAAAAAAAAATTATGGAATGTGCATATATTACCATTATTTGACCTTTAGGAATTGAGGTTATTGTGGTTTCCATTTGGCTTAAATAAGTATGAATAATGATTACGAATAAGCCTCTTTTGCTTCTTCGCCACTAAGTATATATCATGGTGTGGTCAAATCAATGCAATAATTTTGTATCAAACTTCCAATTTACCAATGACCAAATTTGAAAACTCTTATCAGATTCCAAAGAACCTAATAAGATGAATGGTATTGGAATGGTATTAGATGACGTTTTTAAAATTTGTGTACAGAAAAGAGGAAGGGTATTTTTTTATTGGTTATAGTTAAGTAATTTATTATAAAATTAATGATTTATTTTATATAAATTTAATTCTTTTATTATTATAAAATTAGGATAAATTTATTAAATATTAAAAGATTTTAAAATAATAATATTTTAAAGAGTTGGAATTAAGATGGATTTATAATGTATGTTTTTTTTTTTTTTATGGATAAAATTATTAGAAATTGTATTAATAAAATTGATTCAAATTTATTGTCTTTTCACAATTGATATGATCTAATTTTTATAGTATTAATTTTATATATATGTGTGAGAAAGAGTGTGTGAGAGAGAGAGAGAGAGAGAGAGTATTAATAAAATTGATTCAAATTTATTGTTTTTTCACAATTGATATGATCTAATTTTTATAGTATTAATTTTATATATGTGTGTGTGTGAGAGAGAGAGAGAGAGAGAGAGAGAGAGAATGATCATTATTTGGCTCATATTAGATTTATTATTAATCTATGCTTATCCAATGATTATTGTTTTTTTTTTTTAAGTTATCAGAGTTTTATATTACTATATCAATAAAAAAAGTATATAGTTTTAAGTGGTCTATTCGTCACTAGAGAAATTCGACCATCCACACAAAAAAAACAGTTTTTCATCTAGTTTTCAAACAATATTCTGAGTTTCCATGTCTATCAAAACTATCATATCAATTGTTCTTCAGAGTAAGGCTAACTAAAAACAAAGTAAAGAAACTAGTCAGCATCAAGAATTGACACAGTGGGCACCTTTGTCATCAATTGAGTTATGGTGAGGCTCGGGGCTATGCTACCCAATTAGAGACATCTCCTTGAAAATCATATTACTATTCACCTTTGATAGCACATTAAGTTTAGCTCCAAGCCCCGCCATTGCCTTGGCGATCAGATGGAATTTGGCATCCACCCAACGAATTTACTCTTAAGTCTCATCAAGCTATAGCAACATCTCTTTCCTCTCCTCCTAATTGTCCATCAATGATTTTCCTAGCAAGGCCTTCATGTACAAATACAGAGCTACAGTCTTAGCATATTTAGTATCTTGTGTCCTAGATGGCCTCGCATCATGAGCCCAAAGCTCCATCTCACCTTAGATGTCCATCACTCCCAACGTCTCTTGCTCACTCTTAACCCAATTCTAGGCCTCTATTATTTTTTTTTAATAGGGGATGAGACAAATTTATTGAATATTTCCTTTACGTCTCTCGCCTCTCTCTGGAGTTGTGGTGTGTGGTTTCTATTTCTTCCAATCTTCCCACAATGTGCTCAACCTTGACTCACCAATTTGCAGAAAATCCACTCGAACCTTTCTCCCCAAACAGAATTCCCTAGTTGCCTTCCAAGAACCATACCATAGGCACGAGAAGTCAGAGCCCCCTCACTCTTTGTTCACCAAAGACCACCCTCAATCATAGTTCTACTAGTTGTTAACATCTGCGAAACATCTAGGATAGCACCAATAGGAGGGTCAGCTTGAGCTACACTATAATGTGGTGGGATTCTTTCCTCCATCATTTTCCAGTACAAGGGATATGTTTCGCTCAACCTTGCTAGCATCACCTCAAGCAGGAGAGCCATCACTTATAGGACATGCCCCCTTCCCTTCTTTATTCTCCAACAAACACCATTACCAAAATTCATTGTGAACCCAAATGCTCTATACCCCGTGTACTCACATGTATCATATCACTCGCTTCCCTGCCATGTGTCTCCTTTGACATGCCATCTATCGCCTCAAGTAGGAGAACCTAGCTAGTGTTCCAAGACCCATTTCTCACCTGGAATTGGGCGATGAAAATCCCAAGGATGAAGTAACAATCTCTTTTCATTATGTATCCAAGGCCTCCTGATCGAGTTCTACTCTTGCAATTGTTATGCAGTCTGCCACTTTGTTGGCAGTGCATCACATATGTGATGGGACAATAACTAATGTTTGACCAAGCATTGATGCAATTTTTCAATTTGTACTTCCATTCTCTAGTTCAAGGATATTTACTTATGGGAGTGCCATGCAGTAATTATCTAAGCATATGAATATTGAGCTGAGAGTCTCCTTCTCCTACGATTTTTGTGTATCCATGTCATGGAAATTTGTAACCCCTGAGTGAGAGCATGCAACTCAGTTGCATTATCACTTTCTCACACAAGGGAATTATTATGCAACAAATTCCCCAAAAGAGCATAAATAACCAAAAAAGAGTAATCCATGCCTTAATAATGAAGAAAAGTGATAAATAGAAAGACTCTTTGAGGAGGAAACCTCCTTGTACAATGTACAAATACACAAGACAAGACAAGATGAGATCATTCTAAACTAGATCTCCTTGGTATAATTGCAATTACCATTACAATTCTAGAGCCTGCATAATTACAATTAGGGTCCTATCCTACCAATAAAGATAATACTAATATGGTGTAATGTCACAATATATAGGGCTTAATATGCCCCTCCCCTTCAAATAAGTGTTTTCCTAAACACTTGATTAACTCTGGATGTTTCTACATGAAGAACTCATCTTCCCATGTTGCCTCTTCTATTGGAAAGTTCTTCCACTTAATGAGGTACTCAGCAATTGCTCGATTCCATAGTTTCTTGATCATTTTCTCAATGATTGTTTTAGGCTCTTTTATTAATTTCCCTTCTTCATCAATCTCTAGTAAAATAGTTTAGACTGGGATCTTGTCACATATTACCTTTTTAAGGCAAGAAACATGGAATATTGGGTGTACACGTGAAGTTGGTAGTAGCTCCAATTTATAAGCCATGTTTTCAATCCATTTCCACACATTATAGGGACCATAGTACTTCAATTATAATTTGTGTCCTTCTTTTGCTACTTGAGAGGCATCTGTTTGTATAGTTGTAGCCTCAAAAATACCCAATCTCCCACTTCAAATTCTCTTTCACTATGATGTTAATTTGCTTGTTGTTTCATCATATTGTGTGCTATAACCAAGTTATCCTTTAATAATTGGAGAACTTCTTATTGGTGCTCTATGTGATCCTCCACTACTTGAACCTTAGCTTTCGCTTTCAAGGATGATGTGATGGAAGGAGGATGATAGCTATAAAGTGCCATAAATGGTGACATTTTTTATGAAGAATAGAAAGATGTGTTGTACCACCATTCTACTAATATCAACCACTTGACCCATTGTGTTTGTTTATCATATGCAAAGCATTGAAGATACGCTTCTAATCATTTATTTACAATATCAATTTTCCCATCAAATTGAGGATGGTAACAGGAGCTGTGAGCCAACTAAGTGCCAAAACAAGAAAATAATTCCTTCCAAAATTACTAGTAAAAAATGGATCTCTATCACTTACAATAATCTTGGGGGTTCCATAAAGCTTTTGAATTGTTTCCATGAATGTCACAACTATTGTACTTGCTTTAAAAGGATGATAAAGAGAGCATAAATGGGCATATTTTGTGAGTCAATACCATGATGACAGTCTTTCCTTCTGACTTTGGTAGACCTGTGATAATTCCATTGAGACCTCTTCCCAACGTTCACTTGGTATGGCTAATGGTTTTAAAATACCATGAATTGATTGTCTCTTCTTTATTTTGTTGACAAACCAAACATTATGCCACAAACTTTTAGACATTTATTTTAATACCTTCCTAGAAGAAATCCTTCCTTATCATGTGGTATGTTTTCAAGAACCCTAAATGCTCTCCTATAGGAGAAGTGTGCAATTCCAAAAGGATCTTCTGTTTGAGTTGGGAATTTTTACATAAATATAAGCGATATTGTTACCATAGTGAATCATTCTTCCAGACAAATTTATCTAGTGAATTGGGGTCCTCTTACAGTTGTTGGATAATCTTGCATGCATTTTGATATTGTTTCCATTATATCCTTGCTTCTTCTACCCAATAAGTTTGCATAATGGAAATCGCACAAAGTAAGCTCTCAGCGTCATTTTCTTTTCTTAAAAGTGCATCATCTACCACATTTTGTTTTCCTTTTTTGTAGATAATTTCAAAGTCATAACCTAGCATCTGTGTATCCCATTTTTGTTTCTCTTCTGGAAATAACCATTGTTCCATGAAGTAGTTAATGTTGCCATGATATGTTCTTACCTTGAAGTGTATTCCTATTAGGTAAGGGTGCCATTTATTAATTGCATGTAGTATGGATAAAATTTCCTTTTCCTAAATTGGTTTAAGTTTTTTCCTTTAAGTTGGCAACTTTCAAAGGCAAGGGGACTTCCTTCTTGCATTCCTTCTTTCATTAAAAATACACCAATTCCATTCCTCGAGGAATGACATTCCACAATAAAGGTTTTTGTGAATTCACGTGTGGCTAATACAACTTGTTGTACACATAGCCACTTTAAGCTTTTCAAAATATTTGGTTGTTTCTTGAGTCCAAGAGAATGCCTCTTTTTTCAATAACCTTGTTAGAGGTGTTTCTATTTGACCATAATTTTTGACAAACTTGCGGTAGTAGTGTGTCAATATTGAGAATCCTCTAAGACTCTTCTATGTCTTAGGAATTGGCCATTCCATGATAGCCTTAATTTTGTTAGGATCCACTTTGATGCCTTCATGAGATGCAATATAACCCAAATATTCCACTTCTTGAACCCCAAAGGAACACATAGAAGGATTGACATGTAGTTGGTGCTCCTCCAATAGTTTTAAGACAATATCAACATGTTGTACATGCTCTTCCCAAGATTTATTATAGATAAGTATGTCATCAAAAAATATTAACACAAATTTTCTCAAGAATGGTTTAAATATAAAATTCGTCAAACTTTGAAATGTCGAAGGTGTATTGGTAAGGCCAAATGGAATCACCAAGAATTCATAATGGTCTTGATGTGTTCTAAAGGTTTTTTTTGGAATGTCTTCTTTCCTCATTCTGGTATGATGATATCCAGAATGAAGATCCAATTTGGTAAAGAATTTTTCTCCTTGTAATTCATTTAATAATTCATCAATGGTCGGAATAGGAAACTTATCTTTAATGGTCATCTTATTGAGATTTCTATAATTTGGACACATACGCCATGAACCTTCCTTTTTGTGAACCATCACTACTGGTGTAGAGTAAGGACTTTGTCTAGTTTGAATGATACTTGTATCTAACATTTCTTGAACCAATTTTTCAATCTCATGTTTTTGTGCATATGGGTATCTGAAGCGTCTGATGTTAGCTGGTACACTTCTTGGTTTCAAGTGAATATCATGGTCATGATCTTAAACATGTGGAATACCTTTAGGTATATCTCCCAATAACCTAGAATGCATGTCAATAACTTGTTGGATATCCAATGGAATAGAGGGTATAGATGCTTGAACATCTAGTGAGCACAATTGTACAACTACTCCATGGTGTCCCGTTTTCAACAATTTTGTCATGTTGTTAGACAATTTCACTTTAGAGGGTTTCCCTAGTATACCTCTGAGTTCAATTTATTTTCCTCCTAAGGATAATCTCATTATTAGTTCCCATAAATTAAGAGACATCGTTCCCAATGATTGTATCCGTTAGACCCCTAGTACACCATTAGCACCACCCATTTGGATTGCAATCATTGGGATATCCAATGAATACTCACCCATAGTAAGCTTAATATTATGGCACGTCAATGAAAAATTTACTATACCTCCATCTACAATCATTACTTGATATTTTGGTAAGAGATATATAAAGCAGTTGAGAATTTTGGCTAATATGCAATCAATGAAGTTATGGGTACTACCATAATCAAGTAACACAATTACATTTCTCCTTTTCATATATACTCTTATATTGAGAGTTTGAAGAGTGTTAATGCTATCCAATGCATGACAAGATATTGTTGGATTAGTATCTACTATATATGCCTCTTGAGGTTGTCCTAGATTTGGATCATCTTCCTCTTCATAGTCTATATAGAAGAACTGGCACAAACACCTACAGAGAGGGAAATGTTTCCCCTCCTAGATTGAGAGATTTGAAAGTCCTATTGGATAATCTCTTGTCCAACTTAGATAGAAGATCTTCCCACAAAATTTTCCAATGGAAATTTTCAATCAAGGGTGATCCCAAATATTTGGATGGAAGGGAGCTCCAGTGGAGCTCAAAATCCTGGAAATATGAAGTTGAACAACGAGAGGGACATTGAAGAAGAAGATTTGGGATTTGTCATGGGTGTATGGTAGCACATAAGGCTTCCATAAAAGCATCAAGAATTATCTTGATATTTATAGCTTCTCGATTTGAGGGATTCCCCCTAAGCATGGTATCATCAATAAATTGGAGATGTGAAGTGGCTATTTCATTTGTGTAGAGCCTTATTCCTTTGGTGTTTCCTTCATTGATTGTGCCTTTACTTGACATACCCAACCCCTCTACCATGAGGATAAACAAGAAAGAAGAGAGTGGGTATCTTTGTCTTATACCTCTCGACGAATTGAAAGTTGAAGCAGGAAAACCATTGATGAGGATGGAGAAAAGGGAAGAAGAGGTAAGAGATAAGATCCATATTGTCCACTCCTCTAAGAAACTAAATGCCAATAAAAATTATTGAATGTAACACCAACTGAGCTTATTGAAGTTCTTTGGCATATCTAACTTGATTAGCATACCTGTTTTCTTGGAGCTTTGCAAGGAGTGAATCATTTCATGAGCAAGGATAATTATATCAATAATTTGCATGCCCTAATTGCTCCATAGAGATAATATTAGGCATATGGGGCTTAAGATGGAAATTACTTTAGAAATAATTTTATAAATGGCATTGCATAAAGAAATGGGTTGGAAATTACCACGATGAGTGGTATGTTCCTCTTTTGGGATCAATGTAATGAAGGTGCATCTTAAGGTTGGGAGAACATTTATTACGTATAACAATCCCTCCACTACCTACCAAACCTCCATATTAATCATTGACCAACATGCATGAAATAAATCAATCGTAAAACCATTAGGTCCTATGGATTTTCCCTCAACCATCTCTATGATCGCTTACTCGACCTGCTCTAACTTACTCAACCTTCTCCAAGGTTATTTCCTGAAGTAATATGTCATTATGAGCTATAATAACCGGCAAAGGGATGTTCTTAGTTATTCTGGATAATTTCCTCCATATTCCCATATGGCTCTGTCAGTGCCAAATGATATATAAGGTTTTCAACTCTCTGTCCATATCCTCATATCAATGACAGATGTTACCTTAAGGTTCCTAGATGGAGGTTATCTTATTGTGATGATGATTGTCGATCATAGTGTTGTGGAAAAACATAGTGTTTCATTCACTTTCATTAAGCCACCTAACAATACTTTTATCACCATAGGGTCTCCTCTTGACGATTATAATTAGATCAATTTGAGTTTGTAGAAAGGCATCTCCATTTATTAATTGGTTGGTTCTACCTTCCAAAATGATTTTTTGTTTGGTTTGCTCCATTTACTGCTCCAATGCTTGCCTTGCCTAAAATATATTCCCAAACACTTCGTAGTTCCATATTTTGAGATGATGTTTCAGGTTCTTTAGTCTTTGTTGAAACCGATACATTATGAACTCCCCACCATTGGGATATATGGGTGTTCCAACTAGAAATTTTCAAAATGAAACGATCAATTTCTAGGTTAGACATCCATTTCCACCGTGGACTTGATGGGCCAGTGATCAAATCCTACACAGGGGAGGATAAAGGTTTCAATTTTGAGATTCTAGGATTGAATATTTGATGATAGTAAAGAAGCAATCAAATTTGGATGATACCTGTTGAGAGACACCCCTTTGATTATTCCAGGTATATTCCCCATTGATGGTTTCATTATTGACCAAATTGTGGGATTAATTAACTTCTCAAAAAAAATTGCAAGTTGGATCCAGTCTCTGAAACCCCCCCTCCCCCTGTTTTTCCTCCAGGGGGATAATTAAATTGAACTCTCCTCCCAAAATCTGATGTTGATGTTCTATAATATTATAGATACTTTGCAGGGAGTAAAAACCATATTTTTCCTTCTAGAATAAAAGGTCCATAAATATTCATGATGACTCCATTAGCCTCTATCCCTATAAGATGGAACTTGTCGAATTTAGAGATCTAGAAGTGGAAAATAAATCTTCCAGATCAATTACCCTTGAGTCCCACATGGTGGAAAATCCACATGTAGTTCATATTACATCAACAACTATGACCTAACTATCTTTCCCACAATGTCTTGTTATTTGATTGAGGTCTTCACTAGAACATTTGGTTAAAGAACGAGGACGTTAGGTTTTTCTACTTGGATTTTATTTCTAAGAATTATTTGCTTACCTTTCCCATTGAGAACTCTGATATTCCACAAGATTATCTTCATGATTAACTTGATGGGGGGAATGTTGAAGAACTTATACATCACAAGGGCATATATTCTTGATTATATTAGTTTTTTTCCTATCTCCTTCATCTGTTGTTTCTTACTTTTATGTCTTGATTTTTTCTCATCTTTGCTTGGTTTATGTTACTCTTTTGTGGGATTAATTTGAATCCTAAATCTATATATTTCCCTTTATACGAGGTCCATGATCCTATTTTGGACTTATGGATATCTTCCTTTAGCAGTTGTTGTTGCTTTTCTAGGATGGCTTGGAATTCCTACCACTCATATACTTCCATGATCCATTGCAAATCGAGATATACTCAATACATTTCATCCCCTTCTTCCTAAGCACCCATGTCCTCCTCTTCCTCCATAACAATCTCTTCTATTACATGGATATTGTTTTTAGTTTGGCTTCCATCCACTTTGCATCACTTGGCACCCTCTACCTATTTCAAACCTGAGTTTTGTGCTTCCTAATTTTCTTATTGGAAGAGATTCAATTCTTCACACCTCGTTTCCAATGTCCACTCCTCTTTGAGAGTACTTCATGGATATTGTTTTTAGTTTGGCTTCCATCCACTTTGCATCACTTGGCACCCTCTACCTATTTCAAACCTGAGTTTTGTGCTTCCTAATTTTCTTATTGGAAGAGATTCAATTCTTCACACCTCATTTCCAATGTCCACTCCTCTTTGAGAGTACTTCAAAGATGTTTATTGAGTGAAGTCTTGGTACAATATTTTTAATTTCATGTTTCTTCCCTTGCCTCCGATTATTAATAACTGTGGTAAACCCCTATTGGTCTAATGCGACCTCTAGTTTCAATTCTATTCTTGGTTTGTTGAGAAAAGAATCATCAAATATATGTCCATGATCATGGAATTGGAAACAACAAAAGGGTATACGATCATATTTGATAGTCTAAATCGATTAGGTATCTTTGTAATTGAGATCGATCAACTCCATCAATGCCCTCAAGATGTCCATATAAACGTAGATCTAGGTGTAAAAGGTGTATCACCCTTGTTTTCTAGTTTTGAAGATTTGACAAAAGTTTTTAAAGTATTACCTATACCCACAAGGGTTTCTTCATCCCAGTACTCTTATGGAAGGGAGTATAACCTGATCCAAATTGGGGTAGTGGTAAAACCTTATTTGCCAATACTAAAGTTCTCTTTCTAACACCTAAGGTAGAGCCCTTCTGAGTTGAATAAATAGGGTCCAATTTCGAACACTTGTTGCTTGTCTTATGGGTTAGTAAAGATTGCAATGAACAAAACCCTTAGAGCCTAATTTTAGATCCACTCACCCTTCGGTCGCCATTTTTTTTTATTCCACCAAGTAAGGGCCCTCTCTATTAGATAGAAACCCATAAACTTTCCAATGATCACATGATCTTGCATATATTGTCTATATGTCCCTATTTTGTTCAATGCAACTTGATATTTGGGACTCATTTCCACTATCAGGACGCACTACCCTTGATTATTCCTTCCTAGTTTTTATTTCAAACCCTCTATTGCTTCTTTAGAGGCCTCCTACACTTGTTGGGGGTTCCCCACACCTCCTATTCTAGATGCATCTACTAACAATGGTACCTTACATGTTCCCTTGCATGATGATGTGCCATGTGAGTGTTTTGCTTCCAGGATGTCCCTATATGAGGGATTTGTGCTCCCTCCCCACCCCCCTATTCCATATGAGAGGCTAAGAAGCATCGATGCTTCATATCCAACAAACCCTACTCCTCTCCTCCTATCAACCTGGCAACAACCCTTCAAATTCAATCTATCTTTTGTTGTATGGGTTGAAAAAAATTACCCAGTACTTACAATGTTTCCAAACAATTTATTATTAAAATGTTTTTTTTTTAATTCTATACGACATTTAACTACACTTTGATTGGATAACAAGAAGGTGATGAGACGTATTTTTTCATTGCTAAACCACCAAAAAAATATCATTAAAAATATTACTGCACAATTTTTTCAATGTTGAATGTGAATGAAGTTGATATGAAGACAAAGTACAATTTTATATTAGTTTTTTAAGTAATAGCCTAAACATGCCACAATTTGGATTTTTTCTGGACATATTTTTCAAACTATTTTTGTTTGAAATCCGAGAAAATTGGAGAACAAATGTTGGAATTAATATAAGTTATAGAGATTACACAATTTGGGTGTGATAGAGGTGTTGGACGACATTAAATCCATTTATGCATTCAAAAATGGAATTTAATCAATGAAAATTGTAATTGGACGAAAGATTGTATAGCCAAATTATGGCAATGATAGCCAAAAAAAGGTCCAAAACATATAATATTTAGAATACATTTTTTAATATATGATTTGATAATTTGAAAACAAAGTATACATGTCATGAAATTTAACTTTCAAAACACTTAACCACAATTAAATATTATTATATTGACATGGTCAAAATAATTAATTCAATATGAACAATTCTCAAGGATTTTTGCTCTAGTACAGTTATGACTATTAAGATTGACCAAACAAAGGTTATTATAATAAAATCCCAAAAGATTACTCATTATAATTTCATTTATGAAAACAATAGCTTGGAGTAATTCACTCCATACAAATATTTCGGAATCAATCTTCATCACAAGCTTAATTGGAACTATAACATTGATAAAAGGATTAATGAAGGGTGGAAATCTTATTATGGACTTGAAAACAATTATAAATTAGTAGAACTATGGATTTGGGATAAGAAGAAACTCCTCTTTGCAACTCTCACTACTCATGTTATCTTATATGGATTTCAAGTTTGGGGGTTTAAGGGTTTGGGGCAAAAACATCTCGAGATAATCATGGAGAAGGATAGGGCAAATCGAAAAGCACTTTATAACACATAATATCAAAATTAAAGGTAGTACACCCTATTGTATCCTCCTCATATAAACAAGTATCTCTCCCATTAAGAGCATGGCTATGACCAAGTACTTAATTTACAAGAACAAGACAAACAACATGGGCAACAACAGGCTTCCTCGGATTGCTTCATACTCTAGTCAAAACCACTATGATTTTAGTGAGGTTGGCATGAAGATGATGAGTCTTGGCTAAATCATTGGGGAGTTAAGGAAGAGGTCACTTTGTAGAATAGTGATAATATTAAAAGTATTTTTACATATAAATTTAGGGAGAATCTGTGGTTCAATAAAGAATTAGAGAATAAGAGAAAATTACAATATTACAAAGAGGTGTTCAACCCTAATCTAGAATATCAAAAGTATATCTTTGTTTTAACTAGCATAGGGAAGAAAATTAACATTTCTAAAATAAGAACAAACTCTCACAAGATCCATAGTGAAACATCGTTCTGGACAATTCATAAAATGTCGTGGGATGAAAGAATCTGTCATCTTTGTGACACCAAGAGGGTTGAAGATGAAAATCACTTTCTCATATGATTTCTTATGTACAACCATATTAGATCACAGTTTCAAAATATTTGCTACAATACTAACCTTCCTAACTTTTAACTCGTCATAATAATTGTAATACCCCTAGTTTTGACTTGGAATGTATTTATCCAAAATTATGTAAATGATGTAAATATGCTAGTATGAATTCCTAGTGCGGAGCTCAAGGCGAAGGCCCGACTATTGAATGTTTAGGCATGTATGACGTTTATATTTTATTTGGACTGTTTATTTGGCTTTTATGCTAATTTATAATATATCTAAATATTATGCGCATAAATAATAAAATGGTCCAAGACTGGTTGTGTAAAGAGCACCAAAGGGGCTATGATTCCACCAGAGGGGAAGAGGAAAGGGGGTCCATGGGTGACTAAATCCTTGTTGCCAAGTGTCAACCTTATAACTCACCCAAAATTCTGTCATGGGATGAGAATAAGCCAATTATCTCCTTTTTTTACCATTTTCCAATCATTAATGCATGTGTGGTTGGTGGGAAAAGTCACCTCATGTAGTTATTGTAGCATGGGACTGACTACACTTTTGTGACAGTTCTTTCATGACAGAAGTCAGTCTGCAGCTGCCAGGAATCCTTTCCCTACTACCAGAAGTTATGTCAGTTGTATTTTCACCATTTTCCCATATCCCTTGGATTCAACCCTCATTTGTCTCATTCTTACATGCAGGTTTAGAAGATGCAGAGCTCTCCATTGATGTCCATGAACTTACCAAGCTGTTTTGAACCCAGAAATTCGAATTTCAAGACCATGCTATATATTGGGAAGTGGGTATTGTTGGTTGTGGGTGAGCAGAGAGGTTGGGCAAGCTAGGAACCTTTACCTTTGATTTATGTTGCTCGTAGGTTCTTGAGAATCCATAGATTGAGGCTGCAGGAGGTTCTATAGCAGCCAATACCAAGTTGGACTTCTTCTATGCACACACTGGAAGCACCCAGCAAGTTGTATCTCCCAAGAGAACCGTGGATCGGTGAAGGGGCTGCCTGAGCTAAAAGGGTGTTGTGTGGTGCCAGTATTGTGGAAGCCAAGGCTATGAGAGCTGAGTGAGACCCCTGTAGAGATCTATATGAGCATTTGGATAAGCACAGAGAGAATAATGGGTTGTGGGATGAGAGATAGAATCCTGTAGATGTTTCCTTCGCCCTGGTGGGCTCATAGCCTAGCTTGGGGGTGTCCTCCCAACAGAAAGAGTATATACTAGACTGAGTGCCTATGGTTGGGTGGAAAAGCGCTCCTACACAGCGAGTTGCTTGGATCTGCATTTCTCAAAGATAAGTATTCTCATGTATTTGAATCTGAAATGTTTTATTTGATGCATGTAATGTTTATGCTTGTGCATTTGCATGCTAGATGTGTGTGGATAGATTTTAATTCCGCTGGGAATGTTTATTTCATTTCTTCACACATTCTATTGTTGAAATTCGTATTATGAATCTGGGATGAAATTATAGAGCCCAAGTTTTCCCAACATCCCCTCCCAATGGTCGGATTGGTTGAGGGTGATGTTACAGAGTGGTATCAGAGCTTCTGGTTTCAATACTAGAGCTATATGGGCCAGAAATCACAATTTACATGCAAAAATCAGAACTGGTTCTGCAAGAAATATGTTTCTATAAAATGGCAGTTAAATGGAAGTTAAGGGTCGTGGAGTGAGTTGAAATCAATATCGAAAATTCCCCTTATTTCCCAATGAAAACCTTGCATAAAACAAAAATTTTGAAAATTGGGAAAGTTTTAGTTGGGCCCCACTCGTGCCAGGTGGAAGGGTGATGTGGAGGAGCCACGTGGGTAGGAGGTCTGACGCAGAGGAGCTGCGTGGGAAAAATATGCGATGTGGACCAACTAGATCAGATCTGTATGTGCAGGTGAACGTTAGGGATGGATTGTGAAGGCGGAGAAGATATGGTTGTTGAGAAGCAAGGCAGATAGACGACTGAGAATGATTCAATCCCACAAAGGTGCATGAAAGTTAATTTGTTTTTGTGGCCCTGAATGAAAACCGCCCCATCCACGTGTCATTCTCTAGTGCGTTCAGGCACGTAAAAGTGGTCTTGGGAAACCACTTCTTCCGGGATCCTGAAACCACATTTTGGTCCAACAGTGAGTGACGTGACATGGGGAGATGTGACAGGTAGAAATGTCAGAAGGAATGGGACCCTCATCAGTCATGTCAGTTGTTGGAGATTGTGCAGATCAAGATCAACGACTCACAGTGTCTTAGAGCCTTAAATATGCACTAAGGATAACAGAGCAAGACGACCCTGAAGTGGTAAACCGCTCGATGACCTATCGCTCTCTCGTGCATTCAGGATCACAAAAGAGGGTCCAGGAAACCGCTCTTCTCGGACCCTAAAACCGCTTTCGGCCTGACAAGTAGTGATGTTATGTTGGGTCTAGACATCCAGTGCGTAGGTGACAGGGGCAATGGGACCCACGGTGATCATGTCAGTATTGGGGATCGCACAGATCTGATCAACAGCCAGGATTGACTCAGGCCCATGAAAGTGCATGAAGTTCAATTTATTTTTGCAGCCCTGAAAGAAAACTGCCTCATCCACGTGTCACTCTCTCGTGCATTCAGGAACGTAAAAGCAGTTTCAGGAAACCACTCTTCCAGGATCCTGAAATCGCTTATCACTTACAGTGGTAAGTCAATGTAGGTGGAATATGAAGGGTGTAGATCAGGGGAAAAGTGAAATTTTTCACAGTTGAATTTCTGGAGCCCGAGGTCAAAAAATGCAGTCGATCTTATGCGCCAGATTGCACGAAATCGAAGGATTTACAAAAAAAAATGAGGGTGTTTCCCTCGACCACAAGGGGGCAAACCCCCTTGACCCCCTTCACCCCCCTCATCTGTTGTTGAATGTGAGAAATTTATGTGGCAAACAGAAATTGTCAATATGGATTGTCTCCTTAATGCATGGAAATTATTTTGGTATTTTTAAGAATGCAATGAGGCTAAAATGTAGAAGAATCAACCGAAGGATTCTTATTTTGAAACAGGTTTCCATTTGTTTCAAATAGAAGGTAGATTAAAGCCTCTAGGCTTGATTGAGCAAGAAATTCTCATTGTGGGTGACCTCCAAAGTAGCCAAAGATTTTGGAAAGACCTTATATGATGGTGCAAGAGTACCTGAGGTGAAAGTGACTCAAGGTGGAAAATATGTTGGGTGGATAAAAATTACACTCTTGCATATTGTATTTTATAAGCACGGGATGGAATAAAGGAACTAAAAGGAAGTGATGTTCCTTATCTAGAATGCATGCAATGCATTCCCTATGCTCAGAATGTGAAATATGAATTGCATAGAGGGGTTGTGAAAGCCTTATTAAGAGTAATTGGTTGTAATATCCACCTGAGGTGAAAGTGACTCAAGGTGGGAAATATGTTGGGTGGATAAAAATTACACTCTTGCATATATTTTATAAGCACGGGATGGAATAAAGGAACTAAAAGGAAGTGATGTTCCTTATCTAGAATGCGTGCAATGCATTTCCTGTGCTCAGAATGTGCAATATGAATTGCATAGAGGGGTTGTGGAAGCCTTATTAAGAGTAATTGGTTGTGATATCCATTATGGAGGAGTGATAGCCATGTCTAACCATCGAAGGATGAAAGGGTCCAATAATGGACATTGGTGCCTTGGATAAGAATGCATCCGATGTACTATTGTTAGTAATAGATGCAATTTGAATTGCAAGGAAGAGCCATGGGAGATCTTGATTATCAAAGATAGATATTGTATTCCATAAGAGAATGTTGAACAGGGTAATGGAATAGGTTATCAGATAAGGGACATGTAACTTGTAAAGATGAGGGGTAAATCATCCTTGTGGGTAAGTGCATGCATGATAAGAGAAGTTACAAGAAATGAGTCAGCAACTTATGAGTAAGTAACAAGAATGGGTAAGGAAATTCCATTCTCCCAAAAGTTGTCACTCATAGGAATAAGACATCCTAGTATGTGGAATGGGCATGTGGCTCATGATAGTGACATGGTGGCCATGCGAAGGTTTTTAATTGGGGAATGAGGCATTCCCATGTGTAAATCAATTGTGTGGTTCAAAATTGTGGCAAATATTTCCATGATTAAGGAAAGGAAGTATTATAGTTGAATAAGGTGCTAGGGTATATAATGGACCTTGCAAAGACTCCTTATGGAGTTGATATTGAATCAATTGTAGTGCTTATTAGTGCTAGGAAGTTAAGAAAGGACAAGTTGAATTTGGCCATAATTTCTGAAAGCAATTGGAGCAATAAGGCAATGTTGATAAAGAGGGAAATTTCTCACCTTAAACTATTTCTATTTATAGCATATGAATTGCATGCTTGGGAAGTATCAAGTAGGAATGTTATACATGAGTATATGTATTGAATTTTTGCTTGGTGAGAAAATCATAGTTAATGATTCCGTGTGTGCTCGCTAGAGAGGCCATGAAATTGGATCAACTATTATGTGGAAGAGGAAATTCCATGCTATGATGAGGGATTGGAAGGGGAGAATTCCTTAACTTCTCTCTTGCTATTGTATTTATATTTTATGAGTTTTATATATAGAAAATTATGGCATAGGAATGTTGAAAATGCAAGATATCATATAGATGAAATGAATATGCACTAGTGGGCATATTGCCAAATATTGCATAGTGCATGCAAAGATGTTTTTGCATGTATATGATGTTGCATGTTGGTAAAGCTAGCAAATTTTTACATATGAAATGAGCCACTTAAGATCATTATTGTGGTTGATAATCACTATTGGTGTTGGTATTGGTTGTAGGACCAAATACAACCGAAGTATGGCTAAAGATGTTGATGATGTTGTCGCATGTGACCAACAACCTTATGAAGAAAGGTTGGGGCAACAGATCTATGATCATGAGGTTGGTGGAAGGATGGTAATCCTTTTCAGGAGACCAACTAATCAAGTAACATCAAAGATGTTAATGGAAGCCATGCATGAGAATGATTGCATCAAGAAGGTATTCATGTTTGATGGGATACCAAAAATGCTATGTTGGAAGGCAGAGTTGCATGAATATATATGATTGTGTAATCATGAGAATTGGAATTTTTATTTAAATTGCATAGATAATGTGATTGTATCCTGCAATTTTATTGTGATAATGATGCATATCAAGTAAATGTATTTCATTGTCTTTGAGATAATAATAGTTGATAATGTTTGAATGATTGAGTATTATAATTCTGAGATCATTTCAATGACTATTGTAAATGCTACACTAAAAATATTATATGCACGGATACTCACAAAGTGTTTGACTGATTGAAAATTTCATATTAAAGGTAGAATTGTCTTGGATATGGCAATGTGGCTAAGTCCATAATAAAGACTAGAATCCACCATGTGCAAAAGCCAAAGATTATGAGAAGGATATCAGGGTTGTGAAATTTAACTTATGTATGGAATATATTGTAAATTTCAGATTTGAGGTTTTGCTAATAATTACTAATGATTGTTTGGCTTATCTAGAATTGTGTCAAGAGGACATTTTGTAGGTGGATGTCTATGTTATGGCAGCAAGTGTAAAACCATACTGGACAGAGTTCTACCACTTATAGGAGCCAAACAATATGAGGATGGCCTCATGGTTAAACAAATATAATTTTTGTAGTAGACAGAATTGTAAACTCGGATTTGAAACTGATTATTAATGCCATTGATTGGTCGATTGTTTGTGAATTGTGTCAGGAGGACACATTGCAGGAAGACCATGTGTTATGGCCTGCAAGAGCTAAACATCATGAGAAGGACCTCATGTTTTGGAAATCTAGTTTCTTTATGAAACATATTTGAGAAAGTCTAATTGAAATTATTATGATGACATCTCATGTGAATTGCATGATTGTATGTAATGCAAGTGAGATGGTGAAAATATTCCATTGGGGCATACGTCAACTGCTAAAGCTGAAAAGGAAAAGGAAATGACAAGAGTGGCTTGGGTTTGAGAAACCCTGTAAAAATTATGTATGTGTGCTTGACTCTCTGCAATGCTATTAAACCCAGTAAGAGCATGGGTACTCAGGAAGATTGCATGGGCATTGGTAGCCTTTCTACGCTCACACTGAAGAGCACTGGAGGGATGGGTACGCCCAAGGGATTGTGTAGCAGAGAAGGGGTATCATCCTTGTGTTGTGTGAGTGGGTATTGTGGGGTCGTACTAGCCTGCAGTCAAGTGAGTCACCTATGGAGTTCCTAGAGGGAACCACTGGTTTGCAGAGGAGAAGGAGCCATGTGATTGTATTCTTTTGTCTTATTGCCTAATAAACCCAATAGAGACATTGTCTTGGAAATGGTTTTTGTATGCTTGATAAACTTAGTTGGAGAACTGGCTTAGCATACTAGTTAATGGAATTCCTGATAAACCCAGTTGGCATACTAGTTTGGCATTAGTTATTTGAATGATGTAGTGTAGCCAGTGTACCAGTGTAACATTTGTTTTATACATATGCGTAGTGATCCGAGGCTTGCAGAAACTTGGTTACCTTTCGATGCACACTGATCCAGATTTGTGTGGGAATGAAACAAAAGATAGCATATATAGAGATATATACTCACATACACATATATATGGCAAGAAACACAGCAATACAGTAAACACATATTCTATTAAATATCGGAAATAGAACAGACTGTAAATACAATAGCTAGAATGGTAGTAGCTATCTCTGAGAAGAGATGTGGCCGTTGTTTTCATTCGTGCCAAGATGAATACAAAGAGAGGCCGAAAGGGCCTATTTATCATAAGCATGAGGGAAAGAATCCCAAACATCCAAAAACCTAACCCTAGAAGATGAACCGTCATAAAGTTTGCAGCCCCAAGTTGGTTGTTGAACAGTCAACTTCCTGGGGTCATAACTTTTGCATACGATCTCCGTTTGGGGCGCTCGGTAGCCCGTTGGAAAGATATATCCGAGGACTACACTGAGGACCCTAAATTGGATGGGCTCCATCATACCACGATTTCCCAAAAACCGTCGTTCAAGGCCTCAAAACGGCCCCGAAAGTTTGGGACTCGAAAAGCTGTAGAAAAATTACTAGAAAATTGGCAAAATGGGAAGCTGTTTTGAGCCAGTGTTATAGGTGGGCGGCCACCGATATCCATCTGGATCAATCCTCCCCCATTAGGAAGCAATGGTCTCCATTGCATCAAATCCCTTATCATATGTTGAAGTGTGTGTTGAGTTGAGCTCCTGGTGCGGCGTTTGCTGAAGCGGAAAGGTTGCCTTTCTTTGAAATCTTCAGAGGGTTGTAATTGTTGTTGTTGGATGCGCTGGAGTTGTTCAACAGTTTTGGTTGTTGTGGTATCCTTGGTCTGTACTGGTGTGGATGGTTTCTTTTTGGAGGAGCACCTTGAATGTGTGGCCTTGCACTGCAGAGGTACTCGAATAGGCGATGCTGCACTGAATATGTGTTTTTCTTGCTTCTGCTGAGTAGAGGGATAGTGTGCATAGGTTGTGGATGTCTCTGTGATCTGATGTTCTCCTTTAGTGTAAATTGAGAATAGGGAAAATTTCCCAGTGTGGGAGATTATCTTCCTACCCTTCTTGGTTGGGGTAGGTGAAACTGTCTCTGGTATCCGATAGAATTGTCCTCCCACAGTGAATATAATGACACTGCGAAGTCGGGATTCATATACAGCATGATGCTTCCACATATATGGTTGTCCTAAAAGAACATCACATACTTCAAGTGGGGCCACATCACACAATACCTCATCTTTGAAGGGCTTGATGTCATATGGTAGGCAACATTGATGATTGACGCAGATCCCTCGTCCTTGGCTCAGCTAACCAATGGTGTATGTTTGCGGGTGTGGTGTTATTGGTAGCTCCAATCTCTTGATGACTTCTGCTGAGATCAGGTTCTTTTGGCTGCCACTGTCCACAACAAAGTGTAGGGGAATTCCCTTCACCCACATCTGTGAGTGGAAAAGGCACTCCTTTGCCTCTGACTCTTCAGGTTCCTTTGGTTGAATCTGTGTGGTGGCAACAACGGCACTGGGTTCTGTATCAATGATATGCTTCCCTTTTTGCACGGCTGTGAAATTAGGTTCCGAGTTAGAATCAAAATTGGGATCTGATTCTGAAGCTTTGATCTCAGCCACCAATGACTGTTTTGAGCGACATTCATCAGTGTTGTGCCAGAGGCTTTTGTGGAACTTGCACCACTTCTCGGTGTCCTTCTTTGTCTTTTCGTTACCCTTCTTTGCTTGTGGTTGGGACTGGTTTTCCTTTCCCTGCCCCGTGTTCTGTGAGCCAGAGTTTCCCTTTCCCTACTTCTGCGCAGGTCCAAAGTCACGCTTGTTCTTTTGTTGAAATTTCTGCTCAATTTTTACAGCATATCGATAGGCGGATCCGAGTGAAGAGATTTCTAGGAAATCCATCTCTGTTTGTATGTATCGGTGTAGGCCACTGCGATATTTCAGTACTAGGTGCCGCTTGGAGTCCTTGATACCTAGCTTTGTGCACGAGGTATGAAAGTTGTTGGTGTACTCCGACACCGTTTGGTCCCTCTCTTGACACAGAATGGTCCATTTTGTGTAATGGTCATCATAGTTTCCAATAGGGTAATATTGTTCCTTGATGGCATCTATAAAAGAGGCCCAAGTGGGATTGGAATATTCAAACAATCCAGACTCGTCTGATGAGTTTTGCTCACAATAAGTTTCCCACCAATTTTTGACATGGGGGACAGCCTTGAGGAGCACAACGATGATCTTTTCCCTGTCGAAAAATTTGTGGACAGAGAAATACCCTTCTAGTATATTCAACCATTTATCTAGGGCATCGGCATCGATCTGGCCTTCAAATAAAGGGATATCAAAGTTAACTTGTACCTTGAAAGGAGTCGCATCTCTGAAATGACTACTCGTTGAAGGTGTATCCATCGCTGTCAGCATGCGTCGAAGGATTTGGGCGAAATTATCCATCATCTCGTTCCTCTGTCGCACGAGGGCTTCCTCGAGCAACAATTTGATAGGATCTACTGCTCCATCGTCTCTCTTTTCTTCCGCCATGGTAGGCCGTTTGGGGCAGCGAGAGTGGTCTTCCCCAAGTGAAACTAGTTCGAGACCCAACTCTCTTTATCCCGACCTCGTCGGGGACATGCACCGAGAAACAATCAAAGAGCAGACCACTCTGATACCACTGATCCGGATTTGTGTGGGAAAAAAACAAAAGATAGCATATACAGAGATATATACTCACATACATAGATATATGGCAAAAAGCACAGCGATACAGTAAACACATATTCTATTAAATATCAGAAATAGAACAGACTGTAAATACAACAGCTAGAATGGTAGTAGCTATCTCTGAGAAGAGATGTGGCCACTATGCTCATTCGTGCCAAGATGAATACAAAGAGAGGCCGAAAGGGCATATTTATCATAAGCATGAGGGAAAGAATCCCAAACATCCAAAAACCTAACCCTAGAAGATGAACCGTCATAAAGTTTGCGGCCCCAAGGTGGTTAGTTGAATAGTCAACTTCCCGGGGTCATAAATTTTGCATACGATCTTCGTTTGGGGTGCTTGGTATCCCATTGAAAAGATATATCCGAGGACTACATCGAGGACCCTAAATTAGATAAGCTCCATCGGACCATGATTTCCCAAAAAAACGTCGTTCAGGGCCTCAAAACGGCCCCGGAAGTTTGGGACCCGAAAAACTGTAGAAAAATTAGTAGAAAATTGGCAAAATGGGAAGCTATTTTGAGCCAGTGGGATAGGTGGGTGGCCACCGATATCCATCTGGATCACACACCCTGAAGAGCACCGGAAGGGGTGGGTACGCTCGAGGGACTGTATAGCAGAGAAGAGGTACCATCCTTGTGTTGGGTGGGGAAGGACTTGTGGGTGCCATAGTTGTCTGAAGTCAATGCGGGATACCTATGGAGATAAAAGGAAGATGCTCATGCAGATAAGTATTTGGTTTATCTTGCATCTTCTTGCTTATTTAATGTGAATATACGTTTGTACATGATTCGGCTATGGTTTTGAAACTCTTGTTAAGAGATGAATCCTATGAAAATGGATTTGACATGTGAATTGACTCAATGTTTGAGTATAGGTATTGTTGGATGCAAGGACCTTGAAGGCATTTTAAGGATGCAATGGACATGTGGTTGTCCTAAAAGGCTTAATATTAGCATCTAAATATTGCAAAGAGATCCAATGGACGTTGATGAAGAGAGAGAAAGACATGGAACCTTGCTAAAAAATAAAGAGAACACCGAGGACGGTGTTATTCCAAGGGGGAGGGGATTGTAACACCCCTAGTTTTGACTTGGAATGTATTTATCCAAAATTATGTAAATGATGTAAATATGCTAGTGTGAATTCCTAGTGTGGAGCTCAAGGCCAAGGCCCGACTAGTGAATGTTTAGGCATGTATGATGTTTATATTTTATTTGGACTGTTTATTTGGATTTTATGTTGATTTATAATATATGTAAATATCATGTGCATAAATAGTAAAAAAGTCCAATATTGGTTGTGTAAAGAGCACCAAAGGGGCTATGATTCCACTAGAGGGGAAGAGGAAAGGGGGTCCATGGGTGACTAAATCCTTGCTTCCAAGTGTCAACCTTAGAACTCACCCAAAATTATGTAATGTGATGAGAATAAGCCAATTATCTCCTTTTTGACCATTTTCCAATCATTAATGCATGTGTGTGGTTGGTGGGAAAAGTCACCTCATGTAGTTATTGTAGGATGGGACTGAATGCACTTTTGTGACAGTTCTGTCATGACAGAAGTCAGACTCTAGCTTCCAGGATTCCTTTCCCTACCGCCATAAGTTATGTTAGTTGTATTTTCACCATTTTCCCATATCCCTTGGAGTCAACCCTCATCTGTCTCATTCTTATATGCAGGTTTAGAAGATGCAAAGCTCTCCATTGTTATCCATGAACTTACCAAGTTGTTTTGAACCCATAAATTTGAATTTGGATACCGTGCTACATATTGGGAAGTGGGTATTTTTGGTTGTAGGTGAGTAGAGAGGTTAGGAAAGCTAGGAAGCCTTACCCTTGAGTTCTTTTGCTCGTAGGTTCTTGAGAAGCCACATATTGAGGCTGCAGGAGGTTCTATAACAGCCAATACCAGGTTGGAATTCTTCTATTCACACACTGGAAGTACCCAGCAAGATGGATCGCCCAAGAGAATCGTGGATCGATGAAGGGGATGGCTGAGCTAGAAGGGTGTTGTGTGGGGCCGGTATTGTGGAATCCAAGGCTGTGAGGGCTGAGTGAGACCCCTGCAGAGCTCTATATGAGCATTTGTCTAAGCACAGAGAGAAGAACGGGTTGTGGGATGAGAGATAGAATCTTGTAGGTGTTTCCTTCGCCCTGGTGGCCTCATAGCCTAGCTTGGGGGTGGCCTCCCGACAGAAAGAGTATATGCTGGATTGAGTGCCTTTGGTTGGGTGGAAAAGCGCTCTTACGCAGCCAATTGGCATTTATCAAAGATAAGTATTCTCATGTATTTGAATCTGAAATGTTTTATTTGATGCTTGTAATGTTTATGCTTGTATATTTGCATGATAGATGTGTGTGGATAGATTTTAATTATGTTGTGCATGTTTATTTCATTTCTGCCAACATTTTGTTGTTGAAATTCGTATTATGAATCTGGGGCGAAATTAGAGAGCCTAGGTTTTCCCAACGTCCCCTCCCGATAGTCAGATTGGGTGAGGGGGACGTTACAATAATTATGGCGATCTATGAATGCATATCGTAAATCTTGTTTAGTACATAAATAAAATTATGAAGAAAACCAAGTGACTACTTACATTTTTTAAGGCCCGATAAACCAAATTTCCTGTCACTGAACATTAATAACCATCATTATCATCATCATAAATTTCCAAACTCAAAATAATATTTCTTTTTTAAATTTTCTAGTAACTTATATGATAATTTCAAATTTCAATACTTGTCCAATATATTCTTATAACATCATAAAATAATTTAAGTTTTTTTTTTAAGATTTAAAAATCGGTCTACTTTTACTTATTAATTTTGTACTTATTAACAATATATAATTATTTGTTTTAATATTTTTTTTGTAAGGCTAAATATATGTATTGACAAAAGACAAGTTATAGCATATTCAAAATTGGCCTGCCTAGTGGGAAACTAGACCATTTATAGAACATGAGTTTATCAAAGTTGGTAGAAAAAGTTTGAGATGGCCTATAAAGTCTACCAAGAAGGTCTACATAATAGTGATCATAACTAGGATAATAGTAAAAAACAATAACAAAAAACCATAAGACCATAAATACCTACTAGTCTCGTTCATCATTTGAAACAAAAACAAAAGGCACCTTCGAATTATGCATCAAGGAAATTTCTTTGTATTCCTTTCATGTGGTTTCCATAATGAGGAAGTCCAACTTGTTGTTTAGCTCGTCCATATGCAATAGGAGTTCGCCTTGTTCCTCCTTTGTGTCAAGCATAATTTTACCCAACAAGAACTTTATGGTCAAATGCAAATCCAAGGTCTTGTAATACTTTGTATCTCTTAAGCATGTGTTTCTTGAGTCATTGACCTAGGGATTCACTTATGCCTTGATTTCCTATGGATTGATGAAGTGTTTATCCTCCTTCAGTAATGTCTTTTCCTGGGCGATTTGAGATTGGATTTCAGGGGAATCTCCTGATAGAAAATATATTTTGCTTCCTTGACTTTCATATGAGTCCAAGATGGGCCTTTACTGTCGCTATCCCAACTTAATTTTCTACCCTTAACTCGCTTCACCGTGGATAGAAAGAGGAATGATAGTGATAGGGAGGGAGAGTCCCCATGCAACTCATTCTAGTTTCTTTCTAAAGAACTCAGATAAATAACCCAAAAAGAGCCAAGGCCAAGTCACTCGCCACCATAGAAGGGAAGAGACACTGAAACTGAGCTAATCCTTGCCACAAAAGGGGAAAACCTCTTTTAAATCACCTTTAAACACTTCCCAACCCCCACTCTTATTGAATAGGATGAGCAGGAAAAGAGTTGTTCCTGGCTCATGTCTCATAATAGAAATTACTATCAGAACTGCCAAGGTTCAAAGAAAACTTTCAGGAAAAGCTCAGACCAAAGCAACATAAAATCTTGAGGGACTGATAAAAACTAATACCAAGCGAAGTGTTGGAGGGACACTTTTGGCCCTCGTACATGTCATCTCTCTAATGTAAATATTAAATTATGTTATAATGGATAAACATGGTAATATTAATGAATGGGTAGTTGGAGCGAGTGCAACCGGTTCAACCTCTCCACATGAAGTATAAAAACACCATCCAAGAATGAATAAATTGACTAACATTTTCCCCAATTCTATAGTATTATTAATGGATGAATGTGTGTGTGCTTTAATCCCTACTAACTTGAATGTTGTGTTGAATCTTCCCTTTCAACATCCAACGTTGTTGTTGTCCTCTAGGCGGTATGGGTGACAATAGCAATGCTTGGGGGGTGGTTCGAACCTACAAGAAAACATGAGGATAGAGAATCCCTGCAAGAAGAAATACTCATGAAAAGATCTATATGATAATAGATGGTTTCGTAACGTAAAAATGTTGTGTAATTTTAAAGTTCCAATTAAAGGTGAAAGGTGTTACTCAAGGGTTCGTTGACAAATGTGAAAGGTGCAACGCACTGGTTGTAGAAAATGTAATGAATATTTCACTAACTTTAAACAAATGCGAGCATCATCTACAACATCTTACTACAATCTAATTTTCGATTAGGCTACATCATGTGAAATTCCATAGGGGAGATCACTGATCCTAAACAAACCTCACAATTTCACCATGTAATTGTTGAGAAGAATTAGACAAAAACATGGATCAATTCACTCATAAAACTGAAACACACATGAAAAACTATTGTCGATACATTAATCAACTGTAAGTTGGGAATCAAAGAATGTTACAATAGAATGAATTCAATACACTCAAAAGGATTCGAATTCACCTCAAGTCTAGGCTTAGTTTGCATTGGAACCATCTCCCGATAAGATCTAGTGGCCACTGATGGTGAATAATCAGTCAACTGGAGTAGGACTGAGCATAATTGAATCATGTGGGAACCAAAATAGGGGAGGCGACTCGAAGGGGGTGCATAACTAGTTGTCAATGGTCAAGGAGGGTGCTCCTACACTCAATAGCAATCAACTAGGAGCTACAGTGAGTTAACTGAGCAATCAAGGGGACAAGGTTCCCTAAATCATGGAACTAACTGTCAGATATCCTAAATTTGTGCATGAGGGTGCATTGTAACTCTAGTGATGGAAACAAGGTGCACTAAATGGCTAGGAGGGCTAATGATGGCCAAAAACAAGCTCCAGAGGAGCAAAAATAGGGACTAGGTGCTAACAGACTCAACTGTTGATGCATGGATGCATGGAGTGCTGCATGGAGTGCTGCATGGAATGCATGCATGCATGCAAAACCAAAATAAGAGGGTGAGAATATTCCAACACATCACAGGTCAATTATACTTTCGTGCAATTGCATTTTCATTCTTTTACAAATATAAGATATCAAAATGTTTCTTTATTTTCGATTATTTTCATTGAGATTGTTGAAAAAAATAGTTGTAAATTGCGTGAAATTAGTGTTTATGGAATCTATAATGCTTGCATTTGAATTGATTGTTTTGATGAGAAAATGATGCCTATATAGAAGAGGAGGAGACCCGAATAAAACATATTTGCATAAACATGAAAGAAGATGGTGTTGCATCTACAAGGTTGTTCTATGATACGTTGGTCTGATATTCTATAGCAGATTGCCTTTTGAAAGGTCTCTCTGATACTTATGACAAATAGGATTCCTACTTGTCATAAGAATGCCTCTAGTCACCATTTCTGCACAATCTGAATACCATAATTTTTTTTCCCAATTCGACTTGGCTCACTACGATGATGAATTCGAACAAGTGATTATGGAAGATTGATCGCAGTTATGAAAGGTCGACTGCTAGAAGACACCTGTTGATTGCCACAGGAATGTCGAATAGAGCAGCAAGTCGACCAGAAAATTAATCAATTCATCGATTAAGCATTCATTTGAACCGATTGTTTGTTGACTAAAGAAATAAGTTGAACAATCAACCAAGTGGAGATTTTGTATCTTTAATTAAAGCAACGTCGGAGATGATTGAGCCAACTGTCGCAAGCTAACTAAATAGTCCACCTATTGTCACCAATATTTATTGACCAATTTAAATGGTCATTGATTGCCTTGGTCATCGACTAGAAAGGTATATACACTACATGTGAGGACACCAACTACCATTTGATAGTCTTCTATTGTCGACCAGATTTGGATTATTGTGATGACCCTTGCCCCAAAACCAAGGCCAAGGTCTCCAGGAAACAAAAGGTAATTCTGAATCAAGGTAAATGCATAGTGGAATAAGGTTAACTAAGGCTAGGCTAGCATGCCAACAAGCCAATAAAATAAAACAATCATCCTCTTAATATGAAATGCAAGAATACAATGCAGATCATTCCCCAATGCACATGTTATGCAAGGTAAAGGCATGCATGAAATGCAACTAGATGTGATAAAGTTATTAACATGATTTCAAACATAATATATCAGAACTATTACAACCATTAAACGTTAAAATATTCAGATCTACAAGCCTCCATAAACAATATAAATAAAAAGGTATGCATGCTGCCACAATCAACCATATTAACAATGTTAGAAACCAAATCTACTGACTGCCACCTACAAACATATTAACATAAACAAACCCAGATATGAGGGCCTCCATCTACAACCATGTAAATGATAATAACATCATATCTCATGGTTTTCACCTACAACCATACAAACCATAAGCAAATTGGGTCCAAGAGCACATATACATCAGAAATACAGTAAATAAATATATAATAAAATACTCATCACTGACTACCAACCATAGCCATATCAACATATAAAAAATTCAGATATGAAATATGTCATATATAGACATATAACATCAGATCTCATGGTTGTCACCTATAGCCATACAAAGCATAAGCAAATAAGATCTATAAGCACATATATTTTCAAAAATGCAATAAACAATCATATAATAAAATATTCATCTTAATCATGGGAAACTAGCTTCAACGGGACAATGTTCCATCCTACCATAGGAATTCCATGCTCATGCATATTTAAACATGATAGTCACCCCCAAGCAGAGGCCATAGATCCATAGGAGAGGTACTCTCACCCCAACAGACATGGTGTGCTCATCTCAACATTGGGAACACTGCCACATAATAATAGTTGTATCTCAGTCAAACAGAAACCTTTTTCAATGAAACAAAAAGTGTTCCTTAATGGAAATGTCACTTTAGACACAATGGAATAGGTCTCACAACCCAAAAATGATCAAAAATAGGTGGTCCAGAACATATGGTTGCACCCTTTTCACACCGTCAGAAACCACAACAACACCTTTCTCCATCTAAACTTTCTCTTCCATCGACACTACCTCGTGCAATGGGATTCCCTTCACTACACAATTCCCTCGGGACATCACCATACACTGTCAGGATTCACGTGCTAGATTCATACAAGGACAATAAATGGGATAAGGACTCGCGTTGTGTTTTGCACAATCAATCTTCAATCCCCATTATAGGGTCTCCAACCTCATTACAAAGCTTTCAATCTTCAACAATACAATGCATCTCCTACTTGAGAGCATGTAATTTTCTCATAATTTTCCAGACAAGAGAGCATTCCACTACACTGGAGAGCTCAAGAGAAAAACCAGAGAAGAGATAAGAGAAAACTCATTCCCATACACAAATAGCCATTTGAATCCACAAGTAAGTGATTCCAATTCCAAGAGAGGTAACTCCAAAGGTTAGAGGCAAACTCCAATTGATGAGAGAGAGGAGTTACTCATTCATGAGATTCCTTCCTAGAATAGAAAATTTTGGTTTAAGGATGGAGTTACACTTTTTCCAAAGAGTACAGGCTAAAAATAGACAATGAGGGCATGAGTGGATGAATAGCATCACAAGAGGCTAAGGAGGGCGCACTAACCAAGTAGGCCTCAACAATCATCAAAGAGGACTCAACAGTACCTCCATAAACCAAAATAATCAAAAATAGGCTCTGACAAGTAATGTTAAGGAGAGCAACAAATCCTAATACCCAACCCCCTCACATGTGGAATCCATGGCCCCCCATTCTCGTTAGTTTTCCATGTGAATCTAGTTATTTAATTAAATAATAATAATAATAATAAAGTCCATAGTATCGGAACCTAGTGACCAATAATAACATATGTATGGGGCTTCACAACTAGGCTATTACAATTATCGATTGTTGACATCACATTAAAAGATTGGGTGCACCTTATTATTTGCCATGTATGAATGTGAGATTGTGCCGCGTGTTAAGTTAAAGCTATTCTAAAAAAATTACGTCCATCATTGGAGTAGTTCATCAACTTATCAACCACCCGACCAACGCATCAATACTTTGTCATTCAGAAAAAAGAACCATTGACCCATCAACATACTCTACATAATTCAACCAAAGGTTCACTCGCTCGAAGCAGCTTGAGTTGGTTGAGGTTATTTTAAGAGATGCTTTCAAAAATCCAATTCTCTTTTTGAAGGATGTAGCCAAGACTTAGCCGATATGGTTTTTCTAACTTTGGACGATGCTCATTGTAAAGTTAAGTGGTCATGTTTACTTCTGGTCGTTTAAGTCTTTTCATTAGTTAAAGGCTATACAAATTTCAGTCAAGCATACATGATACTTTCAAGTTGTCAGTATTTTGCTTTTGTAAATTATGTGTTCTATACTTAAATTGGTTGAAACTTCATGTGGTCGATGGTGATGAGTCCTAATTGTAATTATTTCTATGGTTCACTTATGTAATTGGAGTCATGAGTATTTAATTGAGTCAATTGAGTCACCAAGCTATAAGTGTCTCAATTGTAATGTTTTGAAATTGAGAGGGGATGAAACGTGAGTCTTCTCGAGGAAAAGCAATCCCCTCCATTTGTGTAAGTGAATTTGGTCTCTATCCAACTCAAGTTGATTCAAGTGAGTCAAGTCCAAAACATTCGACCATGATCAAAGCATGCACAATGAGCAAGAAGTCCAGTTAAACTTGTAGGCACTTTAAATCCTCACAGCAAACATAGACGATATTCAAGCAAAAGAGATCTTAGATCACACTGAATAGAGCTTGTTGAAAGATGATGACGCAAAGAATGCTTGAACATATTGAGCCCCCTGGTGCAGAAATGCAGAAGCATCTCTTGGATTGTGACTTCGGAAGTTGAAGGCAAAGAAATGGTATAGAAAGAAGAACCAAAAGACTTGACAGTTTTAAGTCGATGGAGGTGTCATCCAAATGATTAAAAGGTGACGCTTCGACTGACTAATACCAAATTGAAGATGGAGGCTGAAGAGTCACGAGTCATGACTATTTCTACATACTTGTTCTCTTTGGGACAAAGAAGAGTTTTGGGGTCGGGAATATGTTGGAGGGACCCTTTGGGCCCTCGTACATGTCATCTCTCTAATGTATATATTAAAGTATGTATTAATGGATAAACATGATAATATTAACGAATGGGTAGTTGGAGCGGGTGCAATCGCTCTAACCCATCCACTTGATGTATAAATACACCATCCAATAATGAATAAACTAGATGAACGTTATGTCCAATTCTATTGTCTTCTTGATGAATGAATGTGTGTGTGCTTTAATCCCTGCTTGAATGTTGTGTTGAATCTTCCCTTTCAACACGAAGACAACCAGTTACTCATCGGAGAAAGCAAATCATGAAGACCACTTCATGTCATCAAAGACTCCATCTTCTACCTCATCATACCTTCACATGCCTTTGTAACCTACTTTTATCTATTCCCTAGTCAAAAATAGTATTGCATTTGTCCGACAAAATAGTTGAAGATCTCATGCACCATCACTTCATCATGCACTGAGTTCAACCCCCCAGAGGGAGGCTACACCGCCATCTTGTCATGGATTAAATACATGCGAGGAAGGTTACGTGTGGAGGGAACTCTATCTCTTGGGTATCATGTGATGGGTGTCGTCTCACTGCCTCTCACTTCCCTAACACCCCATCTGGGGGTTATTTGTTTTTAATATTAATAGTATGTAAGTTCCACGGTATTTTTGTGTAATAGTAAAATAATTTAAAATATTCAATGATTTAATATATTTGAGGATGGTATCCAAGGCCTAATAAACAAATATTCCCAAATTAATTTTATTTATATTGTAAGTTATTTAATGATTCTATATATTAAATTTATTTTTAATTAATGGTAACCATGATATAGTGAAATTAGATTAATTTTATACCCCCAACTTGGGCGCTAAAGCGTGGGAAGGCCACATGCTTGACACTTGTGAACCCATCTAGGAAGATCAGTTGGCTAGCACGAGGTGATTTGAATTCATGATGGTGGATGGGTATGATCGATGATTCCATAAGTGGAGAATCATGCAAGTTGAATGCTCTCTGCTTAATGACAGAAGCATGGTACATTGTGATATGAAATCTGGTTCGAATGGAATCATGGCTGGTTCACTCGGGAATGCGGCCATTATTTTTATGGGAGGTGCACCTATTACGAAGAGATGGAGGATTATGACCAAGGCCATAGCATATCAAGCTCCTTTTTCCTATATCTTATGTGTATTTATTACTAGTTTTAGTTGCGCTATCCCTTTGGTTGCTTACTTGCCATTTTTTTCTCGGTGGAACAACCACAATGAGAGGGAGACTAGTTACATTCGCTTAACGCAGAAGAGGCTATTAAATAAAGAGCTCATGAAGTTTTATTTTAGAAGGCTACAATAGTTTTAGTTGCACTCTCCCTTTGGTTGCTTACTTGCCATTTTTTTCTCGGTGGAACAACCACAATGAGAGGGAGACTAGTTACATTCGCTTAACGCAAAAGAGGCTATTAAATAAAGAGCTCATGAAGTTTTATTTTAGAAGGCTACAGTGGTTATTGATGGTGGGTAGGTTGTAGGAATATCAGGATCTTTGGCTCTTATTTCTCATCGTTCGGTTCTAGATATTAGGAATACCCCATCCATGGAATGACCCCACTCCTTCCCCATCACAGACTACCTTTCAATTGGTAGGTATGGTTTGGGGCAAGCACATCACCTATATGTAGAAAATGCCCACACATATGTCATGAGTGATCCAGGAATCCATATCACCAACATAACTATGGCCAGATTGAGCACATGGAGGAATGGATGGAGGTTGAACAGAACGTTACCAATATGGATGTTATCCAACAGGATATGGGCGCCATGGTTTAGGATGTTAGTTCTTCTAGAAAAAGGGAGAAGAAATACACCAAAACAGTTACCTTATATTGGCAACTCAAGACCTTGTTAAGAAATACCATCATGGAGTAGGAGGAAGAAAAGAAAGCCATCCTACTACAACATAACAAAATACAAGAGCAAATTGGGTTGATTTAGGAAACCTTGATACCGATAGCTCATGCGGAGATGGAATTGGATGTGAAAATGAATGCTCTAGTTTGCACTAAGATTCGAATGGTATTCTGAGAAAGGCCTCCAAAAGGGCAAACAAGCTTTGCTCCTACATAGCCCAAGGTGCCAAATCCTGTCGTTATTTATGATGAGCTTTAGTTCTAGAACTAGTTTCTTTGATTGTTTTTGTTGCATAAGAAAGCAGAAAAATTGATCAAAAGTAAATAAGGAAGGATTAGAAATACTGTATGTTCATAGGTATAGACTTTTCAAGTAGTTTGGTACCATATTTCTCAACTGTAGACAGTCTGAAATACTCTTTGACATTATTTTAAGTTGGGCAGAGGTGGATGGTCTAGCTTCCCAAGTAGTAGGCCAACCACAAAGGATGTTTATTTTTTGTTACTCCCGTGATATAATATTTCCACTAGCTTACCAAAAAAAATATTTTTATTTAAATGAAATAATGATTTTTTAGATACAACTTTACATAATCATTTCAAAACTAATTAATTTTCACTATAAATGCACGGTACTTCATATATTGATTATGGATAAATGTAATTATAATGGGTGTTAATTAGATACAAATTTACTAATCATTCCAAAATTATTTAATTTTCATAATAAATGCTTGATACTTAATATATTGAATCTATGGATAAATATAATTGTAATGGGTGTTAATTAGATACAAATTTACACCATCATTCCAAAAATATTTAATTTTACAATACATGCACGATATTTTATATATTTTATTATATGTATAAATATAATTGTAGTTCACATGATCGATCGATCTCGCATTCAAGTCCTCCTATCCCCTCACCTGATCATGATGAGCCTAGGCTCAGTTCTCACAATAATGTTGCACTAGGATTATATTTTGAGTATTTGGATGCTCGATCTACTGGTTGTATCAGGAGTAGATTGGATTTGGCAGATCTTGAAGCTCATATTGAGAAGTAGGTCATTTCAACAACCAGAAGGAAGAAGAAGAAAGTCTTGGTTTCGATGGGGTATAGGATCAGGCTAGTGGTAGGAAAATATATCCTTGTTATGGATATCCCCATACTTTCTGAAAAAAACTTTAAATGGGAAATTTTATAGTCGAAGAGTCTTGAAGACCGAATTGGATCATTGGGTAAAGGAGAATTGGAGGCCTCTACTCTTTGATTTACTTAAAAAAAATTGGTGGTGAGGGGATGGATCAGGTTTGGGTTCAAAGACTCATCTAAAGCTAAGAAGATTATGCATGAATTTGGGCAAAACTCCCCTAGTCTAAAGCATTGGCACCCCTTATTCGATCCAAGGAAGGGCACGATGGAATCATTCCCAATTTGGGTAAAACTGCCTTGTTTTCCATTAAAATTCTTGTCGCACGAAGGGTTGAAGGCGATTGGAAATGCAACTGGCAAGTTTGTGGCTATTGACATAGACCTTTTCTCCTCTCTGAAGAGGTTGGTGGCATGAATTTTGGTAAAGGTAGATGCTCGGAAAGGGCTCTCTGAATCCATTGATTTGGTGGTAGGGGACTTCATTTTATCACAACAACTGGACTACCTTGATGTTCCTTTTTGGTGTGCTAGGTGCCACCTTTATGGCCACGTGGTAGATGATTGTTCATTATCATTCAAAAGATGGATCTGGAAACAAAAAAAGTTTTCATTTGCTGACGAATCTGCTTCTCACTATTTGGTTAAGTTGGGGGAGTTTCTAAGAAGAGAAAACACGGTGGAAAAATTAGAGATCCCTGACAAATTCAAATTTATTCAAGACTTAATCCTTCATACGAAGGCCCCAACTCTTGTAGCTCCCTCTTACTCGGCTCAGGATTTGCTCCCTGGATTTGATATATCCCTTATTAAATCTGATAAGATGGATTGATTGTGGCAAAGCAATGAGATGGTGCAAAAGGTAGAAGCCCTCTCTTATGGCTCGGTAAGTGATGATTCCCCACCCTCAACTTCAGGTCTAGAACCCCATGTTGATTCAATTAGGTCTTTCCATGTCTTTTAAGAAACCTTGCCTAATAAGGCTTTGATATCTCCAGTGGAGGATTTGGTGATAGGTTTGTCCAGTGCTTCGATTCATTCATAACAGTCCCTTCCATCACTCTCTTTGACTCGAGGTAGCTAGGGTTTGAAAGGTGGTTCAAGAGGTCCATATCTTCTTCATCTGTGAACTAAAAGGAATCTTGAGAAAGAGGGGTTGGATCCAGATGAACCCTTACCTTCTCTTCTACTGAAGGTGAGTAGGAATTCCCATATGTTTCACGCTCGGGAGAAAGCTAGAAGAGAAATATACCAAGGTAGACAATTGAGTATCTCTGGGGTCCTTGGAGCAAGAAATGCCCCTTTCAAGGCTCCCAAATGAAGATTATTAATGTCCATGTCTTGAGAGTGCAAGCTAAATTAAGTTCCCTCAAGAGATTAGTGGTGGTTTAGAATCCATATGTTATGTTTCTACATGAAACAATGATGCATGGTGACGCGTTCATCGCCCTATTGGACAAAATTTTTCCTCAATGGTCCTTTTTTTCCTTATATGTGAATGAGAAATTAGGTCACTTGGCCTTGGGTTTCTCTCGACCATTCGAGTAGATAATATTTTTTCTTATGGGCCATTTTTGGGTTCCGAAGTTTTTTGTCATGATTTGGATCAATTTTTGCTTATTTTGAATATATATGGGCCATATGATAATAGACAGGATTTCTAGACTTTGTTGTTGGAAAGAAGGTGTGTCCGTTGGACAATCTTATTGCGGGAGGGGATTTAAACCTGACTCTATCTGGTGATGAAATTTGGGGGTAGAGGCTAGGAAGGACAACGTAACCTTCTTATTTAGAGATTTGTTCAAGGAAAAAGGTTGGATGGATGTCAATCCGACTATCCTCCAACCTACATGGATTAATAAATGCATTGGGGAACAAGGTATTTATAAACTCCTTAATCATTTTTATGCACGAAAAATCTATTTTTAGATTCCAAAATCTTTCATTCTTGGTTGGTTCTTCCTATTTCTTAGATCACTTCCCCGTTTTTTAGAAATAGGGAAGTATGATGGTAAACTGGATACCTCATTCAATTACAATTCCAATTGGTCAAATGACCCTCAAGTTCAGTATTTATTGAAGGAGCAGTGGGTACTAGTTTCTCTAAGGGAATGGTACAAAGCTAGTTTGCAATTTTCGACCTCCCTTCACAAACTAAAGGAATCCCTAATAAACTGGAGTCGGGAAAAAAGAAAATCTATGGAATAAAAAATAGTGGAGATTGAAGGTCATCTGGCCTCTCTTTACTTGACCTATGCCACAAGTTTTCCTTCCAAGGATGTTAGACAAGAGGTGGCTTCCTTGGAACTTATCAAAACAAATATTTTATGTAATATCGAACTGGAATGGAGACTTAAGAGAAGAGCATTATGGCTCGGGGAAGGGGATCAAAACCTTGGTGTCTTGGGGAATCTAGTTGGTGTGGAACAAAGTTTTTGATGCTTGTCTTTTGCCTCCCTTTCATGTATCTTATCAAGTTTTGTCCTTATTATTGTACTCATCCCAAGCAAGGAAATTTCAGAATTATTGAACCTTTGGTTGTTCAGGAGGATCGGACCTTGTCCTTTTTTGATGGGGCAAGTCAAGAGAATAATAGTGTTAGTGGATTTGGATTTGTGTTATGCCTCTCAAAGGATCATTATATAACTGGGAAAGGTGCCCTATGGGAAGGTACCAACAATTATACAAAACTAAAAGGTTTATTCAGTTTCTTCCAACAAGCAGCTCTATGGGGTATCTCAAGGCTTCAGGTTTTCGGTGATTCCCGATTGGTTATCAGCTAGATGTTGGGGACTCCGGACTGCTGAGATCAGAAATACAGGTTTATCTTATTTGGATGATCATTTGAACCACATCAATGGTACATATCTTTATGTTTAATATAAACACATCTATAGGGAATTGAACTCCAAAGTTGATGATATTTCCAAACAGAGTTTATCCTTTAATCCTAGTGTTATTAGATTGGAATAATTTCAAGGAGGTACTTCGGTCTCCTCACAGTTGATCCCTTTCTGAATTCTCTCTTGACTTTATTTCAGAAAAATGTGTCTGTCAGCAGTGTATCAGTCTATGTCTCAACATTATATATATATATAGTCTAATATGTGTAGTAACTCTCTAGCCCATAGCCGATGGTCATTTTTAGTCTAACCATTTCCCCTTGGAACTAAAGAATGTATTCTCTAATCTTATGAATGGAAAATATCATTTTTGGGGGGGGGACAAAAAATTCACTTGTAGTGGGTGTTAATTGTGTCTATCTTGCGTGTTTATGAAGAATAATTATTGTCCTCCTCACTTGGGTTCAAACTCTGCTTGTGACTAATTGAGGTTCTTTGTGAGCCATGATGAATATCTCACCCTTGCATGTTGAAGGGTGAGGTGCTTGATTACATGTAAAAAATAAAATAAATGTAGTGAGTATATTTAAAAACTTATAATGTCCCAAATATTTTTTATTTGCACATATGTGGTATGGAGTAAGCTAAAGTCTGGGCTATTTGCACCTTTCCGTTGAGTTTTGTTGAAATCCAACAACATGATTTGTTGTTGAAATTGTGATTTTCATTGTTGAAACTGCAATTTTGATTGCAGAAATAGATTCAGCACCCTCAATTACATCTGGGATACCCCGATTATGCAATTCCAACAACTTAAAACTGTCATTTCAACAATTTCCGCCAAATTTTGACCGGAGAATTCATCGGAGAGTGGGTGCAAATCGTCTAGACTTTAGCTTACACCTATGTGGTATTTTGTAAATAATTCATTGAATATTTTAGTAGCACTTGCTTATACTTTTCATTTACAAATCAAAGTGTTTTGAATTCACGTTAGTTTGATTTCATGCTACAAAATTTTTCAATGTTTTCAAAAAACAAAATAGTAAATTGATTTTTTTGAAAATTACAAATAATTTTTTTTTGTAATTTTACTTATTCCATTTTCTTATAAGTCAAATTGGTTATACATGGGACATAAATTCATGAGGGCATGGCTTTATTTTTAAAATACAAAAGAAAAACATTTAATATATAATTTTTTAAAAGTGGCAACTTTCACTTATTATTGTTAACTTTTGTTCCTTTAAAAAAATATTGTCACTTCTCATGCCATGTTTTGATTTTAATGTAACTAATTCTATATTTATTTAATGTTTTCATGAAGATAAAGAATTATTTGATTTCACCAATTCTATACTTTTTTTAATATTCATGTGATTCACTCTTTACTCTCTCAATCTCTATGTTCAACCTAAAACTTGTTTTCTATATTTAGAAGGGAATAGTCACTTTGTGACATATTCATTTGTTTTGTAATTAATTTATTATTTTACTTTTTTCTTTCTAGAATAAATATTTTATAATTATAACAAAGTTTTTGTAAAACTAGGAACTGTGTTGCAAACAATTCTTGTTACCGTATTTTTAGTTTTGTATAACATATTATATTGATCAACATATATCAGTGTTATGAATATAAGACAGTCATTATAACCTCTTCAAAATGTATGTAGCCTGTTGATGTAAAAATATTATAATTAATTTAATAATATCTTTTAATATTCAACATGCATTTTTTAAAGATTGTGTAGTATGAAAATGAAAGAAAGAGAGATAAAGAGACATTAGAGTATGTTGGAAACTGCGTACTGGAATGGTCTTATTGTTAATTTTAGAGCTTTCTAGGGAGGAATTTGCTTTAACGCCACACCTTACAATTTTGAGTGACACCTTTTTTATCTGCATAAACATTATGAGTCCCTACCGTAGGCAGATGACTATATGTTTTGGTTTTTTCTATTAGTTACAATAAATATATTATTTTTTCTAAAGTTAGATTAATGTTAACATAAAGTTTGTATTTATAATTAGTTGGAAAAAATAAATTACTATTTTTAAATTAGACAATCACCTTGAATTGATAATTTTTTATAATTGCGCAGCATTAAAATAAATCAAAAATAAATAATAAATAAAATTTTACCTTGCAACTTCACTCTCCAACTTACCTTACCGTGCAAGTAATCATCTGCCATTTATGTGCTTGGGCAAATGAGTTTACAACTGTACACGAACACTATCCTATGTTGTTGAATTTCGAAAATGAGTTTACACCTATCATTTAAAAATAGTTCTAGTCAAGTGTTTTCACCATGCCTGATTGTAGTGTCCCTTTTAATGAATTTGTAAAAACTAAGAAAAATTGCAAATTTTGGCCAATTCAACCCTTATACTAGTATTGACCCAAATGCCTCCAAATGCTTCCGAATTGGTTCTGAATGTGTTTGGAAGGTATTAAGACATAAACACGAGGCTGATGGATACTTGGAAACTCTCAAAAGACTTCTACAACATTCAATTACAATCAGGGAAAGATAGAGCAATTTACTAGTCAAATCGAGGTTCAAATCCCCCAAGGGTAGTGGTCAAAGATGGATCTCCAAATGTTGTACGACCTTCCCAAATTTCAGAACAAAGATATGGTATTGTTAAAGGACTTCAAGGGGCTCCCAAATACATCATCAATCAGTTTCTAAAGGATTCTGCAACTCCCATAAATCAGAGGTTTGTGGACATGCCTTCACATAGGGGGAAATGCTAGTAAGCTTCACCACTTGCTATGAAATTCAAGATTTATGTTCCAAAGGCTTATGCAATATATATGAAACTTCTACCAGACATTAATGACTCTCCATACATCATAAAAATAATATAGATGAACTTATACAAGTCGAAATAAGCAACTTCAAGCTTTCATAACAAGATGTAGGGAAAATGGCACCATTTATGCATTGTTTGGTATTTTTACATATTTCCACTAGGTATTTCGACCTGGAAGTCTTCTGAGCATTAAATATAGAGTATATATATCATTATACAAATAAATGGGGCCATAATATCTCCCCCAAAGAGAACAACATCTCACCAAGCGCGCCCTGCCTCCAAGAGACAAAATATGAAGAGAAAAGTGAGAAAGGTGTGGAAGCAAGTTGAGGATGATAATGTCACGAGCCGCCTTGTAGATTCAACCTGCAACAAATGAATCCATTTTAGCTCCAAATTAAAGGTATGAATGGCCTCTCCAATTTCCAATTAGGATGGGAATATTTCACCCTCGAAATTGGTACTAAGGCAAGTAGAGTAAACACTCCGCAATCATGGAGAAGCTATGCTATCCAATATGAAAAATAATAAATGATAAAAATACACTCTCCTTATTTGTTATTGACTTTTATAAACTTCCAAATACCTCCTTAGCTTGAATTCCATCAACAAGCTTCATGCCAACTCGAATTGGGAAGAGATTCCAATGTGTGCCACTTGTCCCTCCATTGCTAGCCTCCTCTTTCACTCAATTCGATTGGATGACTTTTTGGCATCTTCATCATTGTTGTCATAGAAGCTAGGGAATCTAGCCCACGTGTCTCAATTTATCTCAAATGTCTCTGCCTCTTCCATGGGAATTACTCTTCCACTCCAATTCGACCTTCATTGAGTCATTCCAAGTATATTGACCTTCCAAATCCCCCAAGAATGTGGACTCCACCTAGGATTCGAATGGGTGAGAGTAGAATGCCATGTGGCATGGGGAATCTTGCTTAAATGGGCCCCACACCTCCAATGTTCCCTCATGACCAAGTGCCGCCTTATTTTCCTATATTAATTATTTATTTATTCCCCATTTAACATATTTGGTCAAGCTAATGTCCATTTTTTCTTTTATAGTTCCCTTATTCCAAATCTAATGTTTCCACCCCAACCTAGGAAACTAGTAGATTGGTGGAATTTTCTCTTTTTGAGATTTATTTGAATGGGGACATTACAGTCCTCCCCACCCAAGGTTTCTTTCCCTCAAGCAATTTCAATTTAGGATGCTGCAAAATTGTCCCTCCTCTATTAGGTGGCCTTCCATGAGGATGCCTCAATGTGGACTTCATACTGTGGGAGGACCCTACTTGATTCGGATAGGTGTGCATTCCTCTCAATACCCTTTGTTTTCCTTCTGAATATTTGAATCTCATTTCAGGGATTTGATAGTTCATTGTATGTTCCCCTATAGAGTACATCCATTTCACTCCCAATACCACATTAGTATCAGCAACATCAACCACATAAAAGCTATCAAAAAATGTGTAATTACCTATGGTGAGTTGTAGCTTTGGAATCCATGTTTTGCACTCCATAGTATGGTGACCTGGAATGATGACTGTGAAGCCATCGAATGGTTCAACAGGTAGCTTTCTCCTCTCCACCATGGCTGAATCAATAAATTTATGTGTGGCTCCTCCATCTACCAATATCGAAACCCTTTGTCCTTGTACCATTCCCGGACATCGAATAGTGTGGAAACGAGGCACTCCTGAAAGCACTACCAGTCTCCCTTTGTCAAGTAATGGATGATATTCTTCTTGTTTCCCTTCTTATGTTGTGTCATATCCCTCTTATTGGGTTGAAATATGTCATCCTTCTTTCATACCCCCTTCATCCTCATCATCGTCAGAAAATACTTCAATGAATTGTGCTTTCCCCTTAGCACATTTATGTCCTAGTACTCATGCTTGGAAGCATGTGTAACAGAGTTTCTTTCTTCTAAGTTCTTCCCTGCTTGGTCCCTCTTTCTTATCCTTTCCAATTGCATGTTCTTGCCATGGCTTCTTTTCAAAATTGAATTAGGAAGGAAGGTTGGGCTTGGGAGGATACCTTGTCTTGGGTAGCACATTTTGCAAATCTCTTGCCAAGTTCATGGCATCTTTCAATGAAGTAGGTTCGTGGGCCTTAACTAAACCCTTCAAAGGTTCATCCAAACCTTCAGTAAATAGCAATACTAATCTAACCATAGATATATCATCCACCTTAACTGATAATTTTTGTAATTCTAACATGTACTCATATGGTGTTCCACTTTGCTTCAACTCTGCTAGTTCTTTGAAATGCAATTATGGGTCTTTTTGCTCAAATCTTTCCAATACCCTGTTAAAAAATTCTTCATATGTTGTAACCTGATCATGTCCCAAGTTTTTAATTCCATGGAACCACCAATCATTGGCATCTCCCTCAAGATGCAAAATAGCCATTTTTAGAGCATCCTCTTCAATCATTGGATTCAGCTGAAAATACACATCTAGTTTTTGTATCCAAGTATTTCCAGAACTTTGAGTTAAACCATCAAAGGTAGGAAGGGGCATTTTACCTATGGCATAATTCAATTCTTTATTTTGAAAAGGATTTATGTTACCTCCTCTCATTTTGAGCTTGTTTGAGATAGTAAAAAATTGACCAAATGGTAATGTTCTTCTACAATCTTCACTCAACTCTTGCCATTCTGTTATAATTTCCTTCATGCCAATTTGAGGGTTAGGTTCTTCTTTGGTCTCAATAAAATTAGGTGTGGTAGCTCTTGTTGAGCTCCGAAACTCATGAGCTCGATATGAGGCCCTGTTCTTGAGAAAATGCTTCCTCCCACTGTCTTCTTTTCCTCACTAGAGGAACTACTAGTGCCTCATGTGGCCAATTTGCTACCAATTTGACTAGCCATCAAATCGAATCCTTGCATTAACTGCTTGTCATATCTTCAAAAAACAGTTTCATGAATTTCATAAACTCCTCTTTCTCCTCCATATCAGAATTTCTTTTCTCATCCTTAGCCATAGTCTCAATAGAATACACCTCTTCTCCTTCTTCTTCCTCTTCACCAAAAGCACTTTCAGTTTCAATTTCTAAGGGTGGGGGATGATTTATTTGGCTTATTGTCCTCATAAATGGTCATCCAAATCAGGTTAAAGGACCATGATCTGATACCACTTGTAGTGTCCCTTTTAATGAATTTGTAAAAACTAGGAAAAATTGCAAATTTTGGCCAATTCAATCCTTAGACTAGTATTGACCCAAATGCCTCCAAATGCTTCTGAATTGGTTCTGAATTGGTTCTGAATTTGTTTGGAAGGTATTAAGACATAAAAATGAGGTTGATGGATGCTTGGACACTCTCAAGAGAATTCTTCAACATTCAATTACAATCAAGGAAAGATAGGGCAATTTACTAGTCAAACCGAGGTTCAAATCCCCCAAGTCAAATCGAGGTTCAAATCCCCCAAGGGTAGTGGTCAAAGATGCATCTCCACATGCTGCACGACCTTCCAAAATTTCAGAAAAGAGACATGGTACTGTTAAATTACTTCAATGGGCTCCCAAATACAGCATCAATCAGTTTCTAAAGGCTTCTTAAACTCCCATAAATCATAGGTTTGTGGACATGCCTTCACATAGGGGGAAATGCTAGTAAACTTCACCACTTGCTATGAAATTCAAGATTTATGTTCCAAAGGCTTATGAAATGTATATGAAACTTCTTCCAGACATTAATGAATCTCCATACATCATAAAAATAATATATATGAACTGATACAAGTCGAAATAAATCAACTTCAAACTTTCATAACAAGATATAGGGAAAATGGCACCATTTATGCATTGTTTGGTATTTTTACATAGTTCCACTTGGTATTTCGACCTGAGAGTCTTCTGAGCATTAAATACAGAGTATATCTATCCGAATACAAATAAATGGGGCCATAAGAGCTCCCCCAAAGAGAACATCATCTCACCAAGTACGCCCTTCCTCTAAGAGCCAAAATATGAAGAGAAAAGTGAGAATGGTGTGGAAGCAAGTTGAGGATGAGAATGTAGCGAGCTTCCCTATAGTTTCAACCTGCAACAAATGATACCATTGTAAATCCAAATGAAATTTCTAAATTTCCTCTCCAATTTCCAATTAGTATGTGAATCTTTCACCCTCAAAATTGGTACTAAGGCAAGTAGAGTAAACACTCCACAAGCATGGACAAGCTATGCTCTCCAATATGAACAATGATAAATGATAAAAATCCACTCTCCTTATTTGTTATTTACTTTTATAAACTTCCAAAGACCTCCTTATCTCAAATTCCATCCATTGAGCTTCATGCCAACTCGAATTGGGAAAAGATTCCAATGTTTGCCACTTGTCCCTCCATTCCTAGCCTCCTCCTTCACTAAATTCAAATGGATGACTCTTTGGCTGCCCTAACTCCCTTGTGCGCCCTCTTGGAGGCTATTTTTAGCCCTGACATTTCATATATGTCATATTTTATCAATCAGGTCTGATTTGTGTCATAGGTGTCATAGCATCTTCATCATTGTTTTGTCATAGAAGTTAGGGAATCTAGCCCAAGTGTCTCAATTTCTCTCAAATGCCTCTTTCTCTTCCATGGGAGTTACTCTTCCACTCCAATTCGACCTTCATTAAGTCATGCCAAGTATATTGACCTTCCAACCCCCCCAAGAATTTGGACTCCACCTAGGATTCGAATGGGTGAGAGTGGAATGCCATGTGGCATGGGGAATCTTGCTTAATGGGCCCCACCCCTCCTATGTGCCCTCATGACCAAGTGCCACGTTATTTTCCTATCTTAATTATTTATTTATTCCCCATTTAATATATTTTTTCAAGATAATGTCCATTTGGGGTTTTATAGTTCCCTTATTCCAAATCTAATGTTTCCACCCCAACCTAGGAAACTAGTAGATTGGTGGAATTTTCTCTTTTTGAGATTTATCTAAATGGGGACATTACACTGATGAATTTTTGAATGGATTTTTACAAATATTCAAGAACTCACCTGCATAAATCATCATCAATTGGTGGTGGTTTATCGTTCAATAACTCTATTTCTTCGCATTCCTCTATTTTTTCTCTACAACATGAAAAAAATTATTGTCCTGCGAACCAGTTTATTTCCTAATTTGGTTGATGATATTGCATCTTCTCATATTTTTTTGGCAGATTGTAGCCATCCATCCAATAAGAAGAGAAGAGAAAGGACAAGAGAAAGAAGCTTCCAATATCATGGAATGGCATTCCATAGATTCACAGGTTGATGGGAATCGCACATTTTGGTTGGTTTAGTTCAGATAATTGTTTGCATAAGTTTGGAACTCTAACCCATTTGTTTGGGGTCAAAAAATTATGATAATAAGATATTTTTAGGGTTTGGGCACTTGATTAGGGTTTATGGTGTTGTTGGTTGTCTTAAGATTTTGAGGACGTTTGCTCACTAGGTTATTGAAATCATTACCAGTGTTATGGATTTGGCATTGGTTGAGGTTCTAGTATGCTACAACTTGCCTTTGACCTTTGTGGGTTTGTAGCCCTCAAAATGAGACCTTCTAGATGGTTACTAAGAAAATGCCAAGCACATATATCCCTACATTTCAAGGTTCCCAAATAACCCAAGCGGCATATTCATGGATTTCATGGTTACTAAAAAAACCCAAGTGGTTGCATATCCAAGATTTTAGGCATTCCATAAAAACTCAAGAGGCATACCTCTGGTCAAGGGTTTCATTTCATGAAAATATCACTATCTATCTTATCAAACCTCCTTAACAAAAGGTTCTTACCATTTGGGTTTAGTGAATGTGAGAAGTTATAGTTTTGATATGAAGTTGCTCGTGGAATATGCATAGAGGCTATCATGTGCATCTCTGAAGCCCACTCTGAATATCTGGAGCTTGATGTATTTTTCTTCCATGGGTAAGTAGCAGAACTCTATTGTTTTCTATCATAATGCTCCAATAGGCACTTAGAAGGGAACAATTTTTGGCATCAAATAATTTGGTAGTTTCGATTGTGTGGTAGATGGTAGGATAAACCAATCCCGACTATCGCTTTGACTCTTTCATTCTTTATGTGTTTTGATTTTACTAGGTCACTCTTGTTATCCCAACAACATTTCCCACAGCAGAGTACTCCCTTCTTGTCACTTGAATAAGAATTTTTTTTCGATATTTGAATTTCGTTATGTTCAGTTATTCAAATTTCATATTCTTGTCTCCTTAAACTATTGGGTTATGTTGCAGTGTGGCTAACAATGGAAAGCACTCTAGCTTTAACTAGCGTATTGCCCAAACTGTTAGCAATGCATGAATATTGGGTAGTCATTCTTTTCCTCATGTGGTTTCTCTGCCAGCTTTGACATGCCATCTAGATTAGACATACATTTCTTCTACATCATCCACTTTAATCAATCATTCTCATGCAAAAAATTAACTCCATTAACCAAACAAATTCCATTAAATGAGTATAAATATGAGACTTTATTCTACATCATCTACTTGACCAGGTAATCAATCATTCTCATGCAATTTTAGCAAAATGCACTTTTGAATGTTGGGAGTTGTGCTGCTACTGGAAAAATTTCATTATCTTGTGGAAATTAGTTTTTGTTTTGGTTCTGGAAGGAGTAAATTTGGCTATAGTATTATTCACTAGACAGAATGTAGCACAAATTATTAATAGATAAGAAGTTGTTTATTTCTTTCTCTCGTCATAAAAGGATATGTAGTATAAGAGGGGCAAGATTCAACCTCTAAATTTTTAACCTTGCCCAAAAATTAGACGTTCGATTTCTGACATCAGATAAAGTCTGAGTTTTGCCTCCATAATCTCATGTTGTTCTTGTAAAATTAGACGTTGAAATGGAGGGACTAAGGTAGGAGTTACATCGGGCAAGTTACTTCAATAATGCTAAATTATTAGTTTAGCCAAGAATTGCAGATATTGTTTCTGTGCCACCTCATGACTCAGAGGGACTTAAGTTTATCTTAATATGTACAAGATTGTTGCATGGGTACTTCTATCCCTCGGGCTATCTAGGCACCCATTTTACCATAATCTTTATGGCATCCTCCTTTATCAATGAAAATTGGTGGATCCATGTGTACCTGTGGTTCAATTTTTTCGATCCTTTTCATTCTATATTTTTCCCATACCTGCATCTAGATGTACCTGAACATTCCATATCTAATGCCATGTAACTTTTTGGAAAATATGAAATTTTGGTCAAAATACACTTTTGATATTGCGTCTTGTTGACAGTGCAAGGGAATCTCGTAGTTGTATGTTTCTGAATGAAAGGAATGCATTTGAATATGAGAAGGAAGCAAACAATGAACAAATGCATGGCAATGGTAAATAACTTTCTTTCCATGACAAGGGAAGTGGAGAAGCTATGTGCTCAATTGACAACTGCTAACAAGAGGGTTCATGGTAATCATTCCCTTCAGATATGTTACGCTTATCAAGATCACAATGTATTCAATGATATGGTAGTTTGCACTTTTGTGTTACTGTTTAGTTTGCAGTTCTAGCTTGAAGTAGTCTTGTGGTTGGGCATTTTTTCACATAAGAGCTCGAGATTCTAGTTTATATGTTTCTGGGCTATTGTTCAATCAAATGCAATTTCACAAAATAATGATACCCTATTCTAATTTTTATTTTATTTAAAATTAAATAAATTTAAAAAAAAATCAAAAACCTAAAAGGTTTAACCAAAGATATTACTTCACACTTAGCTATTACAGTCTAATGTATTTGAGATATTTATGCTGATAATATAGAGTATGATTTCACTTAGGCATTGCAGTATGCGATATTTGAGATATTTATGATGCTATAATAGAGTATGATTATATTTAAAAAACTAAAATTGAGAACTAAATTAATATCCCTATAAAAGTGAAAGTCAACGGGTCTTCGGTAGGAATAAGCCAGAAGGGCAACTCAATGTTTCCAACAATATTTTATGGTCCAACCATATTTTATTATGTAATCGTAATTATGTTTATTCGATGAATGAAGATGCATTGATAAAGTTTGAGAGCCCCACAATCATTAGACGTTCCTTTCCAACCTTTCCAAGATCTAAAATTGCATTTCACATCGAATCTACCCATCAAGAATTCCTTTGTTTGAAAGCTTCTTGGGAATCAATCTGGAGGAATGCACTAAATTGGAATCTTCGCAGAGGTTGTTGAATGAACAATAGGATTTAGTTCAAAATTGACAGGTGGTAGTTCAACGCACAATAGGAACCACAACCTGTCACTTCATTCCTCCAACACATCAAGTAATATTATGTACATTGGTGGTGTAGGTGCCCAATAACATTAAACATCATGCACCCAAAGCTATGTCCAGACTGCATTCAACCAAGTGGCACGATATAGAACCTAGTTTTCTATTTGAAATTTTGTGTTGTTGTCTCCTTTTGACCTCTACCTACTTCTTTAATATTTTGTTCATCAACAACCATAAAATTAAAGTCTTTCATTTGATATACAAAGAGATTTAGTCTCTTTGCAATATTGACATCAAATAATTTGTACTTCTAAAGTCTACTAGTACAGTCACATTACCATTCCACAAAATATTTTGAAAGCATGTTTTGATATTCTTTGGAAGAAGTTTCATTGTTCTTGTGCAACTGGGCATGGCTTCAATCCTAATCTTGGGAAAGTTTTCATTATGTGACTCTACTTTTAGAGTTTTGGTTTCTTTAGCTTCACTCTTTCTGTATTTTTAACATCTTGAATAAGAAAATATTAATTGGTACAATTTCTACAGGGGATATATGTATACATATTGGTTAATATTAATTCAACCTCTACCATATACATATTGGCTTTCCACATAAACTTAGAGTGGATGATTGAGAAATTTGGAAGAGACCTTCTGATTACAGTTAAAATCGGAGGTCTAGGGCTATAATGGTCTTATTGAAAGTCATATGATTTCTTCTTTTTGCTTTGACACACAGGCTGAATGAGATAATATTAACTGGTATAGTTTCGACGGGCGATAGACAATAGCATATGTGTAAATTATCAAAGTGACCTAATCTCCCACATTCAAAAAGACAAAAGGAATTCATTAGTCTTTGTAAGTATCTGATTAAAAGAATCCATAAATGATAACTTGTTCATAGAAAGCACTAGAAAGTTCATGCCAACATGAGTATTCGATTGCATTGTCTGCCTCAAATGGAATGTGTATGTGCCCAAGTTATTATAATTGCATCGAGAGGTGCTCTACAGCCCAGTATGAGGGAGATCTTGTAACATGTGAGTGTTTTTCAAGTTTGTTGAGTGTTTGTCGAGTAACAAAATAATACAAAGTAAAAAGTAATAAATATTATGTCGGCCATAAACAAAAAAGAATAATACAAAGTAAAAAGTAAATATGAGACTTAAACTAGAGACTTTAGAACTTAGGATTAGGTGCTAAATCTTATGTTGGCCATAAACAAAAAATAATAATACAAAGTAAAAAGTAAATATGAGACTTAAACTAGAGACTTTAGAGCTTAGAATTAGGTGTTAAATATTATGTCAGCCATAAATAAAAAAGAATAATACAAAGTAAAAAGTAAATATGAGACTTAAACTAGAGACTTTACTTTTTACTTTTAATACAAAGTAAAAAGTAAATATGAGACTTTAGAGTGTTTGTCGAGTAATAAAATAATACAAAGTAAACAAAAAAGAATAATACAAAGTAAAAAGTAATAAATATTATGTCGACCATAAACAAAAAAGAATAATACAAAGTAAAAAGTAAATATGAGACTTAAACTAGAGACTTTAGAGCTTAGGATTAGGTGGCTCAAGTATTGCACTCAAGGAGCTATTCAAGGAGAGGTTTGCACCTCGGGAAATTTGATCCCTCTCGGCGCTTGATAGAGCCTAGGATTTGGATCTAGGCTGGTCTAATCACAATTGAAGAGTTTAATCATGCTGATCATCAGCATGAGATGGATTTGAATTCATATGCGTAGATGGAATGGAAGTAATTTCCTCTACAAGAAGATGAAGAACTTGATCAGATCATCATAGAAGAAAGCCTTATCAATTATGCTTTGCACTTTTTAAACTCATGGTATGTGTTACACCAAAACTTGCAGATATTAGTAAACTTTCAAACTGAGGATATAACCTTAAGGGCAGTTAGTTACATGTTATGGTTAGTCCCATGTTCCCATGGTGGTTGTTAGTCTACAATATCGATTCCCAGGGCGATTAGTCTCATGTTCCCTTGGTGGCAATTAGTCCATAATATCAATTCCCAGGGCCAAGACTCTAATACCATGTTAAGGTTTGTTGTTACACTAAAACCTACAGATAATAGTAAACTTCCAAAACGAGCACATAACCTTGAGTGGGAAGTTACCCATGTTCCCAGGGTAGCGGTTAGTCCATAATATAAATTCCCATAAGTGTGAATATGATTCATCCAACAGTCGAGCGTCTCCATACTCTACAAAGTACAATACTAGCTCCAAGTTGGGAGGGTTCACAAACAATACTAGTTGTACTACTGATACATCTGTCGAAAGTGCATGGAAATCCTAAGCAATAAATTTGGTTATCTCAATATATCTTAATATCCATGAACAAAACAATTAAAATGTTCCAAAAAATTTCAAAACTTTGTTTTTTATTCCCACCATCAGTATTTTCCAACATTCTTTCAATTGGACCTGTCCACCGTGGTTGGAAAATAGGACTAGAATTTTTTTTAAGGAAACCTAGTTTTTTTTATCGATTACTTACTACTAATAGATATATTACAAGATCAACCGATTTCTTAATCTATGTAGAGCCAGATGCAACCAGCCATGGAATGTTTTGGGGAAAATCTTCAGGAAGGCTACTAAATATATAGTTTTTGAACAAGGATGAATAAGGGGAACAAATAAATTCATGTCATGTTGATCCAAAGTTGGACAAATTTCTCATGCCCTCAATTCCTATCGGGGAATTAATATTCTCTTTTCATGGATCTCAATGCTTCGATGCCCTTTAATCTCATGGCAACTTGAATTATTTGGGCTCCAATATACAAGCTATACAGAAGATCTTGGATATCATTCTAATAACAAGAAATATGGGGTGGTGAAGGTAGTTGTGGGCTTCCACGTTGCTAGTGAGAAGCTTGTTTTAGAAAATACATGTTATTATGAGATTCTGTCCCAAGGATGGATACATGACCACCCATCTATGATGAAGAAAAGAGAATTCAATGTCGATCATGAGGGCTTGAGCATACAGACTGACATGGGGTCATTTTTTCTCGGTGCAATCTTATGCAATGGAAGGCCATTATGAAATCCTCTAAATTAGATCATCAAGGCAATGAATCGGCCAAGTTCTAGCTACAATCAAAAGCGAATAGGTCATGCCATGTTTCGTATGGTGAATGTTCTACTCAATCTCATCAGCAGGGATTCACAAATTTACATAGGTCAATTCCAATATTTATGTCCAGCACAGAGAAAATCAAATACAGAGATGAATCGTGAAGCCTGCAAGTGAACTTTGAATGCAGAAACTAATGTCTTTAAACTAACAAACTCACAAGGTTTTTATCCACTACAATAAAAATTACATTTTAACTAAACATTATCACATTATCACCAAAATTACATTTTAACTAAACATTATCACATTATCACCACTATTTTTAAGGATTTAGAAACTCTTCTTCACACTAGCACAACTATTTGTAATGAAAAATTTTCAAATAGTGATGTAAAAGTGGTGATAGTATTTTGGTGCAAAATGGAGTTTGTAAAAAATGTTATTTTTTGTGTTAAATGAATATGTGGCATTTCAAAGTGCATGGTGAAAATCACAAATAGATTTCTTGAGCTAGATTCGTCATTATGAAGCCACTGTTCAGTTAAATCACCTAATGTATGCAGCATGTGGTGACTTATTATATGCAAATCTAATTTTGACATTAGTTCAAGTCTTATATCCTAACTTGGTAGGAAAAGGATTTTTTATTCTTGAAAATTTTGTGCCTTAAAGCTGATCTCTATTGTATCAATCTTCTAGGTTGAAGCTGTTAGTTTTTCAGCATTTAATTCAATCTGATCTAAGATCTTAACTGAGAGAACAACATGTACAGCATATCAAACACAAGAGACAAGAGACACAAAGCATTTCACCGAGGAAAACCAAGAAGGTGAAAAACCTCGCAACTTCCTCAGAGATAGAATGAGCACCAATACAAAGATCACAAAGATCAAACCCCAAAACAAGAGACAGTCTCCTAGCAGCAACTCCTCCTCCACTTGTGCGCACTCCTCCTCTCTCTCACTAATGCGAAGTTAGTGAGTGTGTCAATGAATAGAATGAGAGAGTCACACTCTCTATTTATACAATGACTTGACCTTCCTTTAACTCTAACTGGGTCGACCCCACTAGGGTGTTCTAATAACCCTTTAACCCACACTAGGCCGACCCCTCTAAGGTGGTCTAATAACCCATCAAATATAAGTTGCGACACTTACAATATAACTTGCGACACTTGCAAATACAAATGACGACACTTCCAATCGGAGGAATAATACATCTCCGTTGGGGATACAATAAAGTACAAATGTAATACATACAATATACAAGTGAATATCTTCCGAAGTTACAAATACATCAACACTCCCTCTTAACTAGGAAGGTATTCTCTTGACACAGGTCATCAATACACATACGCACAAGTCTTCAATTCTGGAGTTGGATCATCGTCATTGGATCACAGAGCATCATCGTCACTGCTACTGTACTCGTCATCTCGATCACTGGGCTATCTCTCAATTCTTCTCGTCATAGGAGGTTCTACAAAGCCAACCCTTTTTCATTCTAGATGTAGGCATAGCCTCCTATAGGTCTTCATCATCTCTACGAGTAGGCCATCCTGTGTAATCCTCAGGGTTGATTACGTGCATCAACAAAACCTCGAAAGAGCATCCCAGGACTGATTACGAGCTTACTGCTCAACCTATCGGATCTCCCAAGGAAATATTACATGTGACCACCACAAAACCTTAAAAGAGCATCCCAGTAACGTTTATGTGCCTAGCACGACTGACAAGATCTCTAAATAGAATCCCAGGACTTTTACGTGCCTAGCACAACCTATCGAATCTCCAGGACTGATTACATGTGGTCTGGAAAAACCTTGAAAGAGCATATGAGGACTAATTACGAGCTTACTGCTCAACCTATTGGATATCTCGGGGAAATATTATATGCCACGAAAAAAACCTCGAAATAGCATTTGCCAGATCTCCTAGGGAACTATTATATGCCATAGGCAAAACGTTGCAAGAGTATCTGCAAATCTCCCAGGGAAATAATATATGTCCCTCCAAGAAAAACCTCGAAAGAGCATTTGCCAAATCTCCCAGGTAAGTATTACATGCCATAGGAAAAACCTCGCAAGAGTATCTGCAAATCTCCTAGGAAAATATTCTATGCTTATCACACAACCTATCCACGGCCACGGAGTATCATCCTGGTACTCATGATCAACCTGATCATCCTCGCACGGAACATCGTCATGATGCTCATGATCATACTGATCATCATACATTGCATCATCCTAATGCACATCATCATCACATGATCATCTTGGTCATCATCATAGCATCGTCCTGATGCATATCATCATCACATGATCATCCTGATTATCATCATAGCATCATCCTGATGCATATCAACTGGAGCATCATCCTGATGCTCATCACACATGATCATCCTAATCATCATCATAGCATCATCCTGATGCATATCATCTAGAGCATCGTCCTGATGCTCATCACACATGATCATCATCATACATATCATCATCTGGAGCATCGTCCTGACGCTCATCACACAACACTTACATCCACAGCCATGGCAAGGATCCTCCTACCACCATGCTTGGAATTGCTCTTGTAAATGTGTCCCATCACTTCCTCCTCGAAGTATATTCTATCTGAAGAACACCAAGGCTCTCTCTGAAGTACTCGAACTTCACTCTGGCTAGTGGTTTGGTCAACACATCTGCAATCTGCTCATCCATCACAACATACAGGATCTTCACTGCTCCTCTCTGCACCATATCCCTGATATAGAGATATTTGATCTCGATGTGCTTTGACTTGTCATGGAACACCGGGTTCTCTGACAACTTCACACAACTCTGGTTGTCACAATAGATACAAGTAGCATCCAATTGGAGATCAAATAAATCAGACAATAGCTTCCTTAGCCATATTGCCTCACAAATAGTCGAACAAGCTGCGACATGCTCTGCTTCGGCTATACTCAGTGCTACACAGGATTGCTTCCTGCTAAACCAAGAGATCACACTTCATCCCATACAGAAGCAGCACCCCGAAGTGCTCTTCCTATATGTAGCACTACCTGCCGAATCTGAATCAACATAACCCTCCAGGTTAAACTTTTAATTCGCGTCATACTTGAGCCTATAATCAATCGTACCCTTCAGGTACCTCAGAATATGCTTTACAGCAATCAAGTGAACATGTCTAGGATCCGTCAGGAACTAGCTCAAGGTGTTCAAAACAAAGCAAATATCTAGTCTCGTGTTTGTCAAGTACGTCAAGGACCCAATCATCTGAAGATACATCGTGGCATCAACCGACTCCGATGAAGCATCACTCAATAGCTTCAGGTTCGATGCCATAGGTGTGGCCATGGACTTGCAATCCATCATCCTCAACCACTCCAATATCTCTACTGCATACTTCCCTTGTCCAAGGAAGATTCCATCTGCACTCTGCCACACCTCCATACCTAGAAAGTAATGCATCATACCCAAGTCCTTCATCTCGAACTCGGCAGCAAGCTTCCTATTCATGTCGGCAATCAATCTATCCTCACCTGTCACAAACAGGTCATCCATATACAGTAGGAGTATCATTGGATTGCCTTCCTCAACCTTGTAGTAAAGGTTGGAATCCACTTTACTCTTGGTAAAGCCTAAAGTGGATAGGAAGTTGTCTATCCTACCATACCATGTCCAGGATGCTTGCTTCAAGCCATACAAGGATTTCTTCAATCTGCACACATATGACTCCCTGTCATGTATCTCAAAACCGAGTGGCTTCTCCACATACACTTCATCTTCGACTACACCATTCAAGAAAGCTGTCTTGACATCCATCTGGTGTATCTTCCACTTCATTAATGCAGCCATAGTAAGTATTGTTCTGATGGAAGTGTATCTGTGTTGATGTATATGTAACTTCGGAATGTATTTCATATATGTATGTTGTATGTACTCCTATAGAGATGGTATTATTCCTCTATACGGAAGTGTCGTCATTTATATTGTAAGTGTCGTAACTTATACTTGATGGGTTATTAGACCACCTTGTTGGGGTCGGCCCTGTATAAGTCATGTGGGTCGAAGGGTTATTAGACCACCCTATTGGGGGTCGGCCATGTGGGTCAAAGGGTTATTAGACCACCCTATTGGGGGTCGGCCCAGTCAGCATTATATTATGTGGTTAAGTTCGAGCCTACATGAGTTAGGTAAAAAGGCAAGTCAAGTCAAGTATAAATAGAGTGCGGGAGGCACTCTATTTGCTCACTCACTTCTCACACATGCTCTCAAGGAGGAGAGGCGCACTTATGGAGGAGGAGGATTGCTGCTAGGTTATGGATATCTCTATTGGTTGGTTGTATCATTGCTCTATCTATCTCTGAGGAAGTTATTGGGGTTTTTCACCTTTATGGTTTTCCCCAAGTAAATCTTTGTGTCTCTTGTGTGCTTGCATTAATGTCTCCATGATTGATATGCTGTAGATATGCTGTACATGTTGTTCTCTCAGTTAAAATCCTAGATCAGATTGAAGTAAATTCTGAAAATTTAACATGGTATCAGAGCTAGCCTGAAAGAAGGCATGATATGGCATGTATGACACTTGTTGCACTTACGATGCTAGGGCTTGATATAGCAAAAACCAGTCATCGTAGAACATTCGCTATAAATCCGTTTTGGTGAAGTTTTAGGATCTGAAATTGTTACAGGCCGAAGCTAAGATCTCCAGGTATCTTGTGTCCAAAGGAAAACCTCTAATTCGTTGTACTTTGTGATTTATGATCTGTACAATATAGGGTTTCTGCCTCTTCCAGATCTGAGTCAAAATCAGGTGACCTTGGGAAAAAGGTCATATCTTGGGCTAGGAAGCTCCAAATGAAATTTCGTAAAAAGTGACAGGTAGTACACAGTCTGTACTATCTCAGAAAACTTTTTCAGAGGCCGAAGTTGAACCAGTGACACGTGGCACGCCGTACAAGTTCGCTCTCCTGTATTATCCCATAAACAGGTCACGTTGCGACATTTGGCATAACTCTCTCTCAGAGAGTCCAATTGAGGTCAGACCTGTCAAGATGGAAAGGTAACAGGCCGAGCTATCTCAGAAAACCTTTTTAGAGGCCGAAGTTAAAACAGTGACACGTGGCACGCTGTACAAGTTCGCTCTCCTGTTTTATCCCAAAATAGGTCACGTTGCGACATTTGGCATAACTCTCTCTCAGAGAATCCAATTGAGGTCAGACCTGTCAGGATGGAAAGATAACAGGTCAGGCTATCTCAGGAAACTTTTTCAGACCCTGTGGATCAAAAATTTCAGAGTTACACCAGAAACAATCAGGTACATATTTCTGTCAAAACAGAATTATTTTTTGGTACCTTCATTCATGGCTTCCGGAATTTAGGGCTTTGGAGAAAGTTGGAATTTTTGTAATCGGAGACCACGGATGGATGCTACTCATCAAAATAGAAATTTAGAGACCAAGATCAGAATTTTTGGTTGGGCAGAAGGCCGGGCTTGATTAGACCCTAGTTCGGGACTTTGATCAGAAAAGTGGAAAATTAGGGCTTCTGTAAAAATGGGAATTTTTGAAATCTGTGACCACGGCTGGAAGCTCCTCAGAAAAATAGAAGCTTAGAGCTTTGGATCAAACATTTTGATGGGGCAAAAGAGTTGGCTTCATCAAACCCCAGTTCAGGGTCACGTCCAGTGAATCCGGAAGTTTCAAAGGCAAAATTGAGGAGTGAAACTTTGCAGTTTGATCAGCTCATCAAGGCGCATATTTCTATCCTTTCGAAAGTTTGAAATTCAAAGTTTGAATTTTTGGGGTTTCTCTGACAAACCCATATCCAGCTCAAGGTCCAGTTCTTGCAAATCAAGTGGATTGGGTTAATCCTAGAAGAAGATGGATTGATCACCTGCATAAGTGAAGAAGTTCCTGTCTCAGAAGGAGATGAGGATAAGGCCTTACATAAGAAGATTACAAGCGATCTCGACAGGTATGACTCATCGAGGTATGTTTCGATATTTGTCCATGATTAAGTTTATGGTATGTTTGTCTTCATGTTATTACGGTTAGTACAATTTTGATTTTAGATTTGTCGTATAACCTTAACCAAATTATGAATGCATGATAGAAGATATTCATTGGTTAGGGTGTTGACACTTATGATTGTACTAATGCATTATGGTGTTGTATGAGGTTTATGTTGTCTACTAACATGAAAGGTACACCAAGAAAGACAAATCATGTTCTGGTCCAAGAACATATGATCATGATAACATGAGGACAAAGATTCATCCATTGTCATGGATCTCATAGAAGATCCATTTACGAGGTATGTATAACTTGGTTTTGTAATAGTTAACCTATGAGATATACAGGTTACTAGCACAAGTCATTGAAGAAGAACAAGAAGACATCATGTGAGTATGTTAGACATAAATAGCTAGCATGCTAATCCAGGTATGTTTTTCCTATATCAACCTAGAATCCTACCTTGGGTTAGGATCTTATACTATTGTGTTGTTGATAATGATTATTCACGAAGAGTCATAGGTTTGAATAATCATGGTGGTATGCATATTATGATTCTTACCATAATTGATGATATGACTAACCAGAAGAATCATGAAGGTATAGCTTTGAATAATCACAGGTTTTATGCATATTATATCTCTTATCTTGATTGATGATTCAACTAACCCGAAGAGTCATAGGTTTGAGTAATTACAGGTTTAGACATGTTATGTTTCTTATGATTTGACTAACCATAAGAATCCTACCTTGAATGCTAATGCTTATTATTTTCTGTTTGAAATGATCATGATTATACATGCTTGAGATTATTGTGTTTTAATAGTATACTAATGAATGTATGATTTTATATGAGATCACAAGGATAACTCAATCATGATACAAATAAGCATGCATAGGGACCAAGGATGAATATGAGTTCAAGAACAGGTAATCCAGGAAGCAAAGATCAAGAGGGAGCACACTCTAGTTGTTCCTGCAAGAAAGCAAAGGAGCACACTTCAGTAGTTTCTGCAAGGATGCAGATATTCAGAGGGAGTTGATCATCTCTCTACATTTCACAACAGAAAGGTGTAGAAGAAGCTACCTCAGATTAGAACTCCAGCAGATCCTGCAAGGAAGCAAAGACTCAGAGGGAGTTCACCCAACGAACAAAGAAAGATAAGTATTTTAATCATCTTTTCTTGCATATTTGTTTGTTTAAATAAAATTGTTCAATAATGTATATACTGATGTTCCTAGAATTAGGTTGTGTATTATGCATATTAGAATAATTGCATTGATGAACAGTATACTCCTAATATGCATGGGTAAGTGGCCTATGGCACTGTACAACATTCCATTGCTACTTATCTAGAATGAAACCTCTTTGCTGACATGTTGGGAGTTGTGCACACTCTTAACAATGTTCTGGTAGAGATTGGAAGGCATCTAGAAAGTTACGGGATATGGATAAATGTTGTATTGAAGCATTGGCTAAGATAATTGCATGACTGTATGACATATTTCTTTATGTGTAAGAATTTGTTCTGAAAATTATGAGATGTTTCTAATCATGCAATTTAACCTGTTTTGTAGGAAAGACCGTATATCTTCACCTACAGAAGAACTACAACATTTGTTCAGCAACAAATTTATTTATTGAAGATATTGAAGTTCCCAGGATCTGGGATGAAGAAATGTAATGCCATGATCCGTCGATCATGAAGAATGATGTTTGGGATGTAGTCCCAAGATGTGAAGGGAAGTTTGTTATGACTTCCAAATGGAACTATCAGATCAAGCATGTTGCAGATGGCAGCATTGAGAAATATAAAAGTGATGAAATAGAATATGCACCAGATGGATCTTAAGACAGCATGGTGTAGTCATATATGTGTGCAGAACTTGGTATGGTAGGATAGACAGCTTTCTATCCAGTTTGGGCGTTACCAAAAGTAAAGCAGATTCCAACCTTTTCTACAAGGTTGAAGAAGGCAATCCAGTGATACTACTTTTGTATGCAGATAACCTGTTTGTTACAGGTAAAAATAGATTGATTGTCGACACACAGCGGAAGCTTTCTTCCAAGTTCGAGATGATGCACTATTTGTTTTTGGCATGGAGGTGTGGCAGAGTGATGGAATCTTCCTTGGACAAGGGAAGTATGCAGTAGAGATCCTGAAGAGGTTCGGGATGATGGACTGCAAGCTATGGCCACACCTATGGCATCGAATCTGAAGCTTCTATGTGATGCTTCATCTGAGCTGGTTGATGTCTCCATGTATCGTCAGATGATTGGGTCCTTGATGTACCTGATGAACACGAGACCAGATATTTGCTTTGCTGTGAACACATTGAGCCAGTTCCTGACGGATCCAAGGAGTGTTCACCTGGTTGCTGTAAAGCATATTTTGAGGTACCTGAAGGGTACAGTGGATTATGGGCTCAGGTATGAGGTGAATCAAAAGTTTAACCTGCAGGGTTATGTTGATTCAGATTGGGCTGGCAGTGTTGCAGATAGGAAGAGCACATCTGGGTGCTGCTTCAGTATGGGATCAGGTGTGATCTCTTGGTTTAGCAGGAAGCAGTCCTGCGTAGCACTGAGTACAGCTGAGGCAGAGTATGTTGCAGCCTGTTCAGCTAGTTGTGAGGCAGTATGGCTACGGAAGCTACTGTCTGAGTTATTTGATCTCCATTGGAAGCTACTGGTATCTTCTGTGATAACCAGAGTTGTGTGAAGCTGTCCGAGAATCCAGTGTTTCATGACAGGTCGAAACACATAGAGATCAAATATCACTATATCAGGAATATGGTATAGAGAGGAGCTGTGAAGCTCCTGTATGTTGCGACGGACGAGCAGATTGCAGATGTGCTGACGAAGCCACTAGCCAGGGTGAAGTTCGAGTACTTCAGAGAGAGGATTGGCGTTCTTCAGATCGAGGACACTTCGAGGAAGAAGTGATGGACACATTTGCTGAAGCCATTCCAAGCATGTGGGAAGGAGGATCCTTCACATGGCTGTGGATGTAAGCGCTGGATGATGAGCATCAGGATGATGTTCTGGTTTCTGCCTGGATATGATCAGTTGGATCATTTATGTATGTACGCATCATGTTGGATGCTGGATATGATCGGTTGGATCATGTGTATGTATTTTGTATGAACGCATCATGTTGGATGCTGTTGGATACATTGTGTGGATCATGTATCTTTGTATGATCAGGTAGATCATGGATGATGATGGATACATTGTGTGGATCATGTATCTTTGTATGATCAGGTAGATCATGGATGCTGATGGATACATTGTGTGGATTATGTATCTTTGTATGATCAGGTAGATCATGCATACTGATGGATACATTGTGTGGATCATGTATCTTTGTATGATCAGGTAGATCATGTATGCTGATGGATACATTGTGTGGATCATGTATCTTTGTATGATCAGGTGGATCATGTATGTTGATGGATACATTGTGTGGATCATGTATCTATGTATGTATCAGGTGGATACTTGGATGATCGTGGATGACAAGCTTCTCCAGATGACATGCAGCAGGATGTTGCAGTGATGATGATCAGGATGATCATGTGTACATCAGGATGATGTTTGATGAGTATCAGATGATACTTTGTGGTCGTGGATCAGGTTGTGCAGGAAAGCATGTAATTTGTGCCCTGGGAGATTTGCAGATGGTCTTTCGAGGTTTTGCCTATGGCATGTAATTCGGTGCCCTGGGACATCTGGCAAATGCTCTTGCGAGGTTTTGCTTGGGAGGACATGTAATTTGTGCCCTGGGAGATTTCAGGTCGGAGTTGTGTACCCGTAACATCCTGAGATGCTCTTGCGAGGTTTTGTCCTATGGCATGTAATTTGCTCCTGGGAGATCTGGACAGGATGAAAAAGGCCTCAGATGCTTCAGCCAGGTTTTGCCATGACGACATGTAATTTGCTCCTGGGAGATTAGGACAGGATGAAAAAGGCCTCAGATGCTTCAGCCAGGTTTTGTGGTGGACCACATGTAATTTGCTCCTGGGAGATCTGGACAGGATGAAAAAGGCCTCAGATGCTTCAGCCAGGTTTTGTGGTGAGATCACATGTAATGTGCTCCTGGGAGATCCGACAGGTAGAGCCGCGTGCTCGTAACAGCCTGGGATGCTTCAGCCAGGTTTTGTGATGGGTCACATGTAATGTGCTCCTGGGAGATCCTACAGGTAGAGCTGTGTGCTCGTAATAGCCTGGGATGCTGCAGCCAGGTTTTGTGACGCACGTAATAAGTCCTGAGGATTCCACAGTATGGCCAGTGATGATGAAGACCTGCAGGTGGTGGGCCTACATCCAGTATGAAAAAGGACTGGCTCTGTAGAACTTCCTATGACGAGTAGATTCAGAGATTGATTGAGATAGCAGCAGCAGTGACGATGATGATGACTTGATGACGATTATCCAGTGACGATGATCCAGAGAAGATGACTTGTGCTAGAAGAACTGTGCTGAGAAATACCTTCCTAGTTAAGAGGGAGTGTTGATGTATATGTAACTTCGGAATGTATTTCATATATGTATGTTGTATGTACTCCTATAGAGATGGTATTATTCCTCTATACGGAAGTGTCATCATTTATATTGTAAGTGTCGTAACTTATACTTGATGGGTTATTAGACCACCTTGTTGGGGTCGGCCCTGTATAAGTCATGTGGGTCGATGGGTTATTAGACCACCTTGTTGGGGTCGGCCCTGTATAAGTCATGTGGGTCGAAGCGTTATTAGACCACCCTATTGGGGGTCGGCCATGTGGGTCAAAGGGTTATTAGACCACCCTATTGGGGGTCGGCCCAGTCAGCATTATATTATGTGGTTAAGTTCGAGCCTACATGAGTTAGGTAAAAAGGCAAGTCAAGTCAAGTATAAATAGAGTGCGGGAGGCACTCTATTTGCTCACTCACTTCTCACACATGCTCTCAAGGAGGAGAGGCGCACTTATGGAGGAGGAGGATTGCTGCTAGGTTATGGATATCTCTATTGGTTGGTTGTATCATTGCTCTATCTATCTCTGAGGAAGTTATTGGGGTTTTTCACCTTTATGGTTTTCCCCAAGTAAATATTTGTGTCTCTTGTGTGCTTGCATTATTGTCTCCATGATTGATATGTTGTAGATATGCTGTACATGTTGTTCTCTCAGTTAAGATCCTAGATCAGATTGAAGTAAATTCTGAAAATTTAACAATCTGGCTACAGGTGCAAAAGACTCTTCATAATCTATCCCTTCTTTATGGGAGAAGCCACGAGCCACAAACCTTGCCTTGCATTTCTCTATGCTGCCATCTGCAGCATGCTTGATCTTATATATCCACTTGGAAGTCACAACAGACTTCCCTTTTGGTCTTGGGACCACATCCCAAACATCATTCTTCATGATCGACTGGTACCCTTCGATCGTGGCATCCTTCCATTACTGCATCTCGGATCCTGGGAACTTCAGATTCTTCAATATCTTCAATAAATAGTTTTCTTGAACTTCGTTGCTGGAACAAATGTTGTTGTCCTTCTTTTGTAGGTGATTGTACACGATCTTTCCTACAATTCAAATTCAATTGCATGATTAGAAACTTCTCATAGTTTTCATAACAAAATCTTACACATAAGGACATATGTCATACAATCATGCAATTATCTTAGCCAATGCTTCAATACAACATTTATCCATATCCCATAACTTTCTAGATGCCTTCCATCTATACCAGAACATTGTTAAGAGTGTGCACAACTCTCAACATGTCAGCAAAGATGTTTCATTCTAGATAAGTAGCAATGGAATGTTGTACAGTACCATAGGCCACTTACCCATTACTTGTATATTAGTAGTATCTTGTTCATTAATGCAACTTTTCTAATATGCATAATATACATCCTAAATCTAGGAACATAAGTATGTACATGACTGAACAACATCATTTAAGTAATAAGAAATGACAATTCAAATACTTATATGTGTTTGCTTGTTGGGTGGACTCCCTCTCAATCTTTGCTTCTTTACAGGAATTACTGGAGTGTGGTCCCTCTTGATCTTTGTTTCCTTGCGGGAACTACTGGAGTGTGCTCCCTCTTGATATTTGCTTCCTTGATTATCTGTCTTTGAACTTATATCCATCCTGGACCACTATGCATGTTTAAGTGTGCACTAGTGTCATCATTGTGTCATCCTCAAGATATCATACATAATCATAGTTCATTAGTATAATCTCAATACTATCAAAATATTATGATTCTAAATAATCTTAAACATGTATGGTCATGGTCATTTCATACACAATTAATTTATCACAAGCGTCAGTATTCAAGGTTTCAGGGAGGACTTCTTTTACTTATGCATATTCTTATTTGACCATAGGACTCTTCTAGTTTGTCATATAATTATTCAAAGTAAGAAGCATAATATGCATAAACCCATGATTACTCAAACTTATGACTTCATGAATAATCATTATCAATCATACAAAAGTATACTTATATGAGATCCTAACACAAGGTAGGATTCTAACTTGATATAGGAAAAAACATACCTGGATTATCATGATTGCTAGTTATGTCTAACATACCTAAACAATGTCTTCTTTGTTCTCTTCAATGATTTAGAGAGCTTGTGCTAGTAACCTGCATATCTCATAAGTTAAGCATTGTATAATCAAATTATGCATACCTCGTAAGTAGAGCTTCTATGTGATCAATGGATATGGATCAGTCTTTGTCTTCATGTCACCATGGTCATATGTTCTTTATCTAGAACTTGATTTGTCTTTCTTGATGTACCTTTCATGTTAGCAGACAACATCATCCTCATACAACACCACAGTGTATTAGTATAATCATAACTGTCATAACCCTAATCAATGAATGTCTTCTATCATTCACATGCATTCATACTTTTACTAGGGTGATAAGACAAGTCTAAAATTAATCAATATTGTACTAACCTCAATAATATGAAGACAAACATATCATAAACTTAATCATGAACATATTTCAAAACATACCTGTATCTCCTCAAGCCATACCTATCGGGATTGCTTGTAGTCTTCTTATGTAAGGCCTTAGCCTCATCTCCCTCTGGGACTGGAACTTCTTTACTTATGTAGGTGTCCAATTCATTCTCTTCTAGTATTAACCCAATCCACTTTGATTTGTTGAAGCTGGATCTGGAGCTGGCTAGGGTTTGACAAAGAAACCCTAAAAATCCAAACTTGGAATTTCAAACTTCTGTCTAGATAGGGAGATGCAGATGACTGAGGCAAGCAAGCTGGTGTGCTCAGATTTTGAAAACTTCAAAAATTGACCCCTCAAAATTGACCTGTGAGTTTCGGATCTGCAGCTTCTGTCAAATTCTGGTTTTCTGGTTTTTTTGGTTTTCTAGTCAAAATCTTGAACTAGGGTTTGATAGAGCCCGGGGTTCTACCCAGCCAAAAACTTTGATCTTGGTCTCTAAATTTTGATTTTGATGAGGAGCATCCAGCCGTGGTCTCAGATTCAAAAAAATCTATACTTTGCAGAAACCCTAATTTCCCGCAGCAGTGACAAACCAAAAATGAAAGTGCTTAGAATCCAATTCTGTTTTGACAGAAATATATGCCATATTCTTTCTGATGTATCCCTAAAAATTTGGCCTGTGGTAGACTAACTTATCATATTTCCAACCCCACAAATATGACCTCAAATGGATTCTCTATGAGAGAGATATGCTAAGTGTCGCAACATGACCTGTTTATGGGGTGAAACAGCATAGCGAACTTGTACGGCGTGCCACGTGTCACTGTTTCAATTTCGGCCTCTGAAACCCGGACTTGTGAAGCTACAATCCGTGCCCTAACTACCAATTTTTATGGAATTCCATTTGGAGCTTCCTATCCCAAGATATGACCTTTTTTCCTAGGTCACCTATTTAGGGATGCATTCTGGAAGAGGCAGAAACCCTAACTTTTACGGATCATATCTCACAAAGTACAACGAAACTGAGGTTGATATTCGGACAAAAGGTACATGAGCATTTCATATTCGGCCTATAAAAGTTCCAGATCCTGAACCTTTTCCAAAACTGATTTATAGCGAAGGTGCCACGATGACTAGTTTTTACTATATCAAGCCCTAGCTTCCAATTTGTCGCAAGTGCAACAAGTGACGTAAATGTCATACAATGCCTTCCTTCAGGCTAGCTCTGATACCATGTTATTTTTTCAGCATTTAATTCAATTTGATCTAGGATCTTAACTGAGAGAAAAACATGTACAGCATATCAAACACAAGATACAAGAGACACAAAGCATTTCATCGGGGGAAACCAAGAAGGTGAAAAACCCCGCAACTTCCTCAGAGATAGAATGAGCATCAATAAAAATATCACAAAGATCAAACCCCAAAACAAGAGATTAGTCTCCTAGCAGCAACTCCTCCTCCACTTGTGCGCACTCCTCCTCTCTCTCACTAATGCGAAGTGAGTGAGTGTGTCAATGAATAGAATGAGAGAGTCACACTCTCTATTTATACAATGACTTGACCTACCTTTAACTCTAACTAGGTCGACCTCCCTTAGGAGAGTCTCATAACCCATTACCACTTGTCACTTCCCCACTAGGGTGTTCTAATAACCCTTTAACCCATACTGGGCCAACCCCTCTAAGGTGGTCTAATAACCCATCAAATATAAGTTGAGACACTTACAATATAACTTGCGACACTTGCAAATACAAATGACGACACTTCCAATCGGAGGAATAATACATCTCCGTTGGGGATACAATAAAGTACAAATGTAATACATACAATATACAAGTGATTATCTTCCGAAGTTACAAATACATCAACAGAAGCAATTCAATTTTTGAGGTTGTCAATGCAAATATCAGGACATGTTATGAGTGGGGTTATATATGAGGATTCATTGTTTCTTACAACTTAAGTTGTATCTTGTTGATTCTGCAACAAGCTACCAAATATGTAGAGGGGTGCTTGCATCCCCTTGTCTCATGGGTGTTGCCCTCCATTGGCCCTATACTAACAAATGTAGGTTTTCTATCACTATATAGTTGGTTGAACATCATTACATTGTATGCTTAGGAAAGTTAGTTAGAGTTGTCCTTTCTAGATGGCATTCTCAGTTTTTCTCCCACTCAAAAAATATAGCATGTACTCACGTTTAATCCAACCTACCATTTATGTTGATATGGAACAGCCTCAACAACCAACCAATGGGACTAGTTGTAGGTACCTTGGATCTTCCCACAATGTTGTTGAAGGTTTGTTACCTTGTATGGACAAAATCTTCCAAAATGATTTCAAAATTAATATGATAATTGCATCTCGATTTTTCTTTTGCTTGCATTGAAAGAGGACCTCCTATTAGCATGTGTTTTGCATATTCATGTTGTGGTAGATGTATTTTCATCTGATTTCTGTGGAAAATGGTTATTTTTCAAAATATAAACCACCATGGAAATGTAATATTCTTTATTTGACAATGTTTTCTCGTTCATTTGTTGCAGAATGCTCTAGTATATGTTGTGAAAGTAATGCATGATGTTTGCTTCTCATTTGTTGTTGGAATAATCCTTTAAAGTGATTATCATAGTGAGCTACGAGTGACCTCTATAATTCCTCCCTTGAAGTGTTCTATGTCTTCAATATATAAAAAGTTTATGTGATCTCATCATAAGATTATTTCCTTGAATTTATTTTTGTTGAAGGTTACTTATATCACCCTTATATGGACAACAACTTCCAAAATTATTTCAAAATTAATATGTAGAGTGGTTTGACATTATATAAAAATATTTAGATTTTCCTTGTATTGGAGTTTAACAATATCCTAATATTTCAGATGGACACCTCACTCGTCATCAATAAACGATACTATTAACAAACAAATTGCAGTATTTTGATTGACTATAAATCTAATATGACCTACAACATGGTACTATGAGAATCTGTTTGGCATATTTGATAATGTTTCCAACTGTAACTGTTAGCATTGGTGTTGTACATTATGCTTGTGTAGTCAATCGCGTAGGAACATAAAAACAAAGATGAGAATCCAAACTTGGCCATAATAATGTGCTCTATTGAGAATGAATCTTGGTTTTGCTCCTAAAGTGAAATTAATCAACAAGAAATGATCATATAATTGTTACATTCCATCTTTCAACGAAGGCTAGAGGAGAATCAAAGCACACAACATTAAAACCATTGTCCCCATGTGTTCCATTAGTTATTGTTTTCCATAGATTTAAAGCGAGGGTCATTGATTTCTACTGTCATTTATCTTCAATTCAAACGGAAAGTATTTCTAAAACAATTTAATCGTATGGGGAGCATTATAGTACGATAAACTACATCAAATAGTCCATCATGGAATAGATTTCACTATTTTATATTAACACGGAGGGAGGATGGCTTTAAGCAAGTTGGATTCATCTAGGTGAACATTCATATAAGATTGAAGGAGTCATCCTCGTATGTTAGCAATTTGTAATTCACTTGCCTCACCTATAGAGATTATTATACTGGTCAGTCATAGGTTTCTCTCACATGATTCACTACATGGGGCTTGTAAATCATCATGTGTGTTGGTTATTTGCATGAACATGTTAACACGTGTAGGTTCTAGTTACCATGTTGCTATATCTTTCATTGAGCATAGGTATGCACTTCTAGAGGATATTTGGACACTATTATGATAGTATGTTGAAATTATATCCTAAATGGAGAATAAATTTTGTGGGAAGTTATCTTTCCACCAAGTTGATGGAAACTAACTTTGAAAATGAAAATTTTGCTTAGGGCTTCTTTTTTTATCATTATAAGACAAATCTAAATTGTCTAAATTTAGAAAAATCGAGTAGATCATGATGAAACTTTATCTTACTAGAAAAAGTGGACTTATCCAAGTTCTTTTTAATGGAGCTTTTGATGCTCCTTAAACACCAGCATGGCCATAAGCTTTAATCTTAATCTTCAATTGAAAGGATTGAAAATGAGGTTTGTCAATTGAGAATAGTGTAGAATCTGGTTGTGTGTAGTGTTATCCTCATCACTGCAAGTTTTGAGCTTCTAAATTCGGTTTACACTAAGTACCATTGAATCTTAAGACCATCCTCAAAATGCGGAAAATTGCTCATAAGTTTTTCGAAATAATATATTTCGAAAAGTTTTAAATTTTATATAATTAATTTTTATTTAATATTGATTAAAACATAGTGATATGGGTTTTTTGTCAAATCTAACTAATATATAGTCTTTACAAACGCAATGCCATGTCCTTGGCATTAAACTTTAATATCTAGGCAATGAGGTTTTTGGATTTAATTTAATTAAGTTCTATTAGGGTAAGAAGGGACATGGTTTTTGGTCAATCATAATTAATACACGGTCAACATTTTTACGAACACTAGGAATATATTCTAAGGGATACATGAGCTACGAGTAGCTTAGTCCCTCTAATATAATGATATTCCTAAATAAGGGTAGTCCTAAATATAGAATGGGTACTCCCTAGGAAGTTAGCTCATGTAAAATATTTCAATGTATGTGGTAAAAGTGTGCCTCTTGATATAATTTAATAGTGGATAACCCTACTTTTCATTAATAATTGAGGAAAAAGTCAATTTAGATTCTTTCAAAATTGCTCTTAGCTACAAACCCCGCAACTTTGCGATAATCTTAGTATCTAGTGCTAATATTATAATTTATTGTTTCAATTTGTAAATTCAAATGGAGGGTACTAAGCTACTCGTAGCTCTTGTATTATATTAATGAAATACAAACATCAATATCCACTTTAACATATAAAAATATGGGTTTACGTTTGCTTATTAATAATATTTAATCTTTTGTTTTTCTTACAATAATATATGATGATGATGGTGATGATGATGGTGGTGGTGATGATGATGATGATGATGATTAACATCCACTGAGACCAACTTTCGTTTATCGAACCGTAAAAAGGTAAGAAGTCACTTGGTTTTTATATAATTTTATTTCTATGCTCAAAAAGCTTTATTTCATTTTTATACATGGTTTTAAATATTAATAGTATGTAAATCACACAACATTTTTATGTAATAATAAAATAATTTAAAATGTTTGATAATTTATTATTGATTTTTCCACTAAATACATATCCTGAAACCCATGGGGCACTTCCCCTCGTTTTGAGGATGGTAACCAAGATAAATTGGACTTTTTAGTGCCTACAAAAGAAATATTAGATAATTATTTTTATTTATAATGTATTTTGTTTTTTTTAAACACAAATGGTTAAAAGTTTTATATTAGGAAAAGCTGGAAGAACATTTGTGCAATTACAAAAATACTCCACCCAGATATTGTGGGGAGAACTATAATTGTCCTTGGAAGCCAAAATTTCTCTAGTGCTAACCTAAATATCAAAATTCCTCCAGCATTTACATAATATTTAGTGCAATATAAACGAACATATTAACCTAACATAAATAAACAACAAAAAACATAGCATATAAACGAAGAGATATGACATCGAACTAAAACAAAGCCATTTCTAATCATGCCTCGAGGATTCCAAGACTACAGGTTCAATAGCTTCCTGATGAACCGACTCCTCCTCCATGTCCTTTAGTTATGTTGAGTATTTGTTTTGGTTGTGGATTCCCTCGTTCAGACTCAATAATCTATGGACATATTCCCTGAGTCGTTTAATTTGACCTCCCTATTCGTGGAGGTTTCTCTCAATATCATCAATTTGGTTGTCCAACATGGAAATATGGTAGGAAATTTGTCTCAAAGAATCATCCATACCTTCAAACTAATCATGCAACATCCTGATCATTTGCTTGAGATCAAAAATGTTAATGTGAACCTCACAAAAATCCCCCTTCGAAGAAGACATTGTCTCGTCTACTTTATCAACAGGTTGTTGACGATCAACCATCTCAAAATAAACACTAAAACCACTAGAGGTAGACTCGATATCCACTGTTTTTCCTGACAGAGAAAGTAGAAGCAATGTCTAGGGAGATTCCACCCACAACAAGAGATAAAGACTCGACTAGTCCCAAGTCCGAAACATGCATATATGTCCGACATTGGCCTCTGAGATGATTCTCGATAGTCCTGGAAGAGAACCACAAACCCATCTTCTTAAGGAAAGGAAGACCTTACAAAATTTCCAACCACCAGGCCAACACCAATACTCTCATCCACAAGTCCCCTTCAATCCAAGCCAAGACAAAATTCTAGGTAAGCGACATACGAGACTTAGAACATGAATCCCTACTCAATAAAGTACCACAGACATCCCAAGGAGCAATAACTATCATCATAATACCATAGATGCAAACATATGAAAGCATGTGCTTGCATGGGGGAGCATTTAAGGGGGGACATGACATGGCACAAAAATTGGGGGCCATGGGTTCATTTTCAATGTTAAAACCACTGCTTTGTGATGTTACGTGTGGGCACCTCATATCTAAAGTTGAAAGTCTAAGGATCCACCTCCAAAAAGGATGACCCCTCTTTTGTACACATAATCCTTTATCCATCGTGGCACCAAGATTAGCCATGTTATTCATGAGCTCATTGTTACACCTCCTAACATGAATGAGGCTCAAACCTTTGATTTCTTTAAGAAAGCGAATAAACCCTTGAATGGTTTCCTCATGAGCTAGGTTTTTCTAGGAAACTCATATGACCAGCAATGAATCTCCTAAAATAATTACTTCAGATATTTTGAGAGTGGCTAGGTTCTTTGCTCCCTGCAACAATGCATGCCATTTAGATTGATTGTTTGACATGAAACCCAAATCCCAAGAGAAAGTTGTCACAATTGTGCCTATGTGGTCCAATAAGACCCCCCATGCACATGCCATACTTGGTAATGTATTTAATTTAATGATTAAATGGATAAGTAGAAAAATAATTTCAATTAATGGTAATCATCATAGGGAAATTAATTTTTTTATTTAAATGAAATACTAATTTTTTAAGATACAAATTTATAAAATCATTTCAAAATTATATAATAATTTTCATAATTAATGCACAATACTTAATATATTGATTTTATGGATGAATACAATTGTAATGGGTGTTAGTTAGATACAAATTTATATAATCATTCCAAAATCATTTAATTTTCACAATAAATGCAAGTAAAATACAATTGTATTGGGTGTTAATTAATAAATTAGATACAAATTTACACAATAATTCCAAAATTATTTAATTTTCATAATAAATACACAATACTTAATGATGATGATGATGATTAACGTCCACTATGACTAATTTGGTCTAGAAGATTCTATGGAAAAATACAATTGTAGTGGGTGTTATGTGGGTCTAATTCACGTGATTATGAGAAGAGTGAGGTGCTTTGTTATGTATAAAAAAAATGCAATAGGTATATTTAACTTATATGTCCCAAATCCCTTTTTTTTCCTTGAAAAAAAAGCGTAATTTCGATTCATCTTTCGAGAGAAAAATTACATTCTGTAGGATCCACTTTTCAAATAAATCGAAAAAGACAGTGAATTCACGAGATTCAACATTGAGGACCCTGATTTTTCGCTCCAAGATTTGCTACAGAGCCGAGCTCGGCCGAGTTGTGGTTTCTGTGCAGGGTTTTTTCAGAACCTGAGGCGTAGTGCTCCCCCCTGGAGCTGAACTCCTGTTTCTTGGACCGGTGTTCTTGGAGAACCCTTCTGTGCGCGGGAGTGAGAAGTTTTGGGGGTTTTGATCAAGAAGTGTCGACCGTGCTAGCAGTGTTGTTGAGACTGTGTTTTTTCTGAGATCAGACCTCATGGAGCCAAGCTGTTCCTGGAGCCGAGCCCCCCTGATCTTGTGAGTCCTTGGACCGGTGACCAGCTCTTCTTGAGTTTCTTTCCTTGCGTGGGAGCTGAGAGGAAGTGTGGGATCATTTATGTGGTTGATTTCTGGTTTTGATAGGATCATTTATCTTTTATGGAGGAATATGGGGCTCGGTTAGTGCTTTCTTTGGGCCTCATGGAAACTGAGGGGGGAGATCTCCCTCCACCCAAGATCATTGCATTTCGAAAGCTGGTAGCAACCAGTGGCGAGAGGAAGCAGTGGGATGAGACACAGAAGTTTGTGAGAAAACTAGACAACATCCCTACTGTAGCATTACCTGAAGCCGAAACTTACAGATCTTCCCTGAACCTTGCAGAGAGGGGATTAATAGGACATTTTACGGGATTATGGCCCTCTCCCAAAGCGGTTGAGGCTTGGGTTCGGCGAAATTGGAGACCTCTTACTTCGGAAGGTATCAGAAGTTACATGGTGGGAAAAGGATTTTTTGTAATAGTCTTTGACAGTGCAGAAGACAGGCACCTAATTTTTCAGAATGGACTGTATTTTATGGGCCCCCAGGGCTTGTACTTGAACAATTGGACTCCATATTTTGATCCCACGTAGGATGTGCCGTCGACGATTTCGGTCTGGGTGCGCCTACCCCACCTGCCTCTTCATTGTTGGAATCTGAAGTCATTAGAATCAATCGGCAACACCCTAGGCAAATACATTGATCGAGTTGACCGAAAGGATCAATATTCTTGCGCAAGAATATGTGTTGAGGTTGATGTGGAAATTGGACTCCCATAAGCCATCAAATTAAAAATTGGAGACTGGATTCATATCCAAGACCTGGATTATGAACAGCTTCCCTTTAAATGTCGATTATGCCACGGTTATGGCCATTTTTCCAGGGATTGCAAAAAGATAAATGAAGAAGAGGAGGCAATAAATAAAGTTGAGCAATGGTCTCAAGTGTAGAAAACAATCAAGTCAAAGAAAAACAATAGTAAAAAAGGGAAAGAGACAGCAAAAGGGCTCAAGGCATCTTCAGCAGGGCAGCAGCAAGGTGAAGGAAGCGCAACTGCAGTAAAGCCAAGGGCAGAAATCAAAGCACTGAAAGCTCCAGCAGCTACTAAAAACTCCTTTGCAACTCTCAACACCTTGGAAGATATGCCAGAATCAGCAAAATTTGACACTGAACAGCACACCACTCCTTTCGAAGGGGAAAAAGAAAGGACTTATAATCTTACACCTCTAGCTCATTCCCCAAGTGGAACTTCCTCCCCACTCTCCTATGAGGAAATGGCAAGGAAGAAACCGGTGGAGAACTCTGGCTTATCTGAAGATGAGACGTTTGGAAAACCTACAAAGAGAGCAGGAAGAAAATCTCTCAAAGATGTAAGAGAGGAAGAAGCGGAGAGACAAAAAATGCAAGGTAATCAAGCTACCATTGAAATGTCCATTGGCAGAAAAACTAAAACAAGAGTAGGAAAGGGAGGCCCTACTCCTCCTCTACCTGGTAAATAATGCGACTCGTCTCTTGGAACTGTAGAGGGTTGGGGAATCTCGCAAAAGTTGATGCTGTAAAAAATTTGTTGAAGTCTGAAAACCCTGAGATCCTTATGCTCCAAGAGACCAAAGTTGGAGGGGAAGCCCTCCTCAAGATCAGTAAATCGAAGTGGAAAAAAAAATGTTGGGAAAGTAGTTAATGCAAGGGGCACTGCCGGAGGGTTGGCTACTCTTTGGGAGGACAACAAATTTCACTTGGAGAGCTCATTCGAGACGTAGCATTGGATATTCATTTAGCTCTTCCATGCTACCAGTAAGATGACCTTTGCCCTAGTCAATCTTTATGTTCCAATTATGTATGCTGAAAAGAAAGAATGTTGGCATTCTTTGGTTGAATTTTTAGAGTTGCGTTCTCCCAAGAATATAATTCTTGTCGGAGACTTAAATTTAATTTTCGAAACTAAGGAGAAGCGTGGAGGCATCATGAGCAGAGATTATTTACTCCCTTTTGTTGAAAATATGGTGTAGCAGTGGGATTTGTTAGACTTTAAACCAAAAAAAGGGCTCTATACCTGGTCAAACAACAGAGTTGGGGAGACACACATATCAGCTCGGTTGGACAGATTCCTTTTGCAAAGTACCTTTCTGGGAGAAAAGAAGATCATCTACTCTAAAATTCTGCATAAGCTGACTTCTGACCACAAGCCTATCTTATTACAGTTTGAGGATGAGGTAAATCTGGGACCCATCCCCTTCCGGTTCAGCCCTCTCTAGGTTGAAGGAGAAGGGTTTGTTGACACGGTTATGATTGCTTAGAGCATTCCTGTCACGGGCTCGCCCAGTTTTGTGTGAGAACAGAAACTTAAAGCCACCAAATTGGCCTTGAAAAATTGGATAAAAAAGCCTACCATTTCTCCTTCAAGTCGCCGAAAGCAGTCTACTAACCAGCTGCTCGAATTGCAATTTGAGCTGGAGAATAAAGAAATTACTCTCACTAACATTCAAAATGAGCAAGCATCCCAACTCTCCACCCTCCGCTCTTACAGGCAAGAAGAATAGTATTGGAGGCTTAAGTCCAGAAGTCTTTGGCTCAATTCGGGAGACAGAAATACTAAATACTTCCATAAACAGTTCAAAGCCCCGCTTTCTCGTAATCACATAGAAGAAATTCAGTCTGTCTTCTGATGGTGTATTTCACAAGGATTTAGATCAATTAAAAGAGGCTGCAACTTCCCATTTCCAACAGCTCTTTACTGAAGAAAGCATGGGCTGTGAGGAGGAATTTTCTGCCTTTCTTAATCACATACCCTGTCTGGTCGAAGAGAAGGATAATTTTGGCCTTTTGCAGCCCTTCTCTAAAATTGAAATCTGCAATGTCATTTGGTCGATGGATTCGGACAAAGCTCTTGGGCTTGATGGCTTTTCCAATTACTTCATAGAATTTGCTGGGGCATTATTAAGTTGGACTTACTTCGGATGATCAAAGGCTTCCTTCAAACATCCAAGGTGGGAGGCAGCACAAATTCGACCTTCCTGGATTTAATCCCCAAGGATTCAAACCCTTGGACCTTTGAGTGTTTCAAACCCATATCGTTGTGCAATGCTTCATATAAAATTTTGTCCAAACTTCTGGCGAATAGAATCAAGCCACTGCTGGAAAAACTTATATCTCCCAGTCAAGGTGGTTTTGTCAAAGGCAGACACATTATGGATAAGGTGGTTCTAGTGCAGGAAACCATCCATTCCAGCTTTCAAAGGCAGGAGCAAGGGATGCTTATTAAGCTTGATATGGCTAATGCCTTCAATCGCGTAAGACACTCCTTCCTTTTCCAAAATCTCCTTTCTTTTGGGTTTAGTGCTGAATTTGTTAGGTTGATCAAAGCTTGTATAGGAAAGCCATGGATTGCCCCCCTGGTAAATGGTAGGCCATCAAAGTACTTCCAAGGCTCGAGGGGCATTAGCTAAGGCTGCCCTTTGTCCCCTTTCCTGTATATCCTGATGGTTGACTCTCTTAGTCAGAAATTGACAGCTGTGAAGTTAGCAAGGACAGCTCCTGGTATTCGGGTGGTGAAAGAGTTGGAACCTATAAACCACGCCGATGATTGTTCCCCGATGATTCTCTCCTATTGGGAGGTGCCTCTGTTAGAATAGCAAAGGCTTTCAATGAAATGATCCAAAGCTTCTGCAGAGTCTCAGGTGCTCTTGTCAATAAGAGAAAGAGCGCGGTCTATGGTTGGAAGGCAGATCAAAACACCATACTTCGCATTGCTCACTCCTTAGGCTTCTCGAGATTTGTTGTGTGGGATTCCATCAAGTATCTAGGCCTGCCCTTAACCTTGGGCAGAGCGAATGCAACACATTGGCTCGAAATCCTCAGCAAAATTGGCAGCCTGGGGGGACAGTGGCTAACTAAAGCAGGAGAGCTTACACTGATCAAATCGGCAATCTCTTCTCTTCCCATCTATCAGGCCTCAATTATTCTAGCTCCAAAATCGATCTCTGAACAGATGTCCAAGATAATTCAAAATTTCTTATGGCAAGTGTTGATGTATATGTAACTTCGGAATGTATTTCACATATATGTATATTGTATTCCTATAGAGATGGTATTATTCCTCTATAAGGAAGTGTCGTCATTTATATTGTAAGTGTCGTAACTTATACTTGATGGGTTATTAGACCACCTTGTTTGGGGTCGGCCCTGTATAAGTCATGTGGGTAAAAGGGTTATTAGACCACCCTATTGGGGGTCGGCCATGTGGGTCAAAGGGTTATTAGACCACCCTTGTTAAATTTTTAGTATTAAATCACAATACTATAGGATCTTTGCTGAGAGAATAACATCTACAGTATATCAATGCATGACAATCATAATATGACAAGCATCACAAGAATCAAAAGCATAGAGACAAGAGACACAGAGTTTCCGTGGGGAAAACCCTAAGGTGAAAAACCCCACAACTTCCTCAGAGATAGAGAGAGCAAAGGCTCAACCAAAATACAACCAAACAACACTGAGATAGTCTCCTAGCAGATGATCCTCCTCCTCCTCACTAGTGCGCCATTTTTCAGAGAGAGAGATAGATACTTTTCCGAGTGAGTAAAATAGAGATCTCCTATCTCTATTTATACTCACCTTTTTGCCCAGTGACTTACTGGGGCCGACTTGTCTACTTAGATACATCCACATTATATTATATATAATTCCGGGCCAACCCCAAATGGTGGTCTAATAACCCATTGGCAAGTTCACACACTTGCGACACTTGTCAATCCACATGACGACACTTCCTTATAGAGGAATAACACATCTCTTATAAGGGTACAATAAATATATATAAAATATACAGATGAAATACATTCCGAAGTTACATATACATCAACACTCCCTCTTAACTAGGAAGGTATTTCTCGACACAGATCTGCTAGACAAGTCTTCTTCTCTGGATCATCGTCATCATCATCGTCACTGCTGCTACTATCTCAACCAATCTCTGTCTCTACTCGTCATAGGAAGTTCTACATAGCCAGTCCTTTTTCATACTGGATGTAGGCCCACCACCTGCAGGTCTTCATCATCACTGGCCATACTGTGGAATCCTCAGGACTGATTACGTGCGTCACAAAACCTCGAAAGAGCATCCCAAGCTGTTACGAGCACACGGCTCTACCTATAGGATCTCCCAGGGCACAAATTACATGTGACCTCACCACAAAACCTCGAAAGAGAATCCCAGGACTGATTACGAGCACAAGGCTCAACCTATCGGATCTCCCAGGGCGCAAATTACATGTGGTCACCACAAAACCTCGAAAGAGCATCCCAGGACTGATTACGAGCACACAGCTCAACCTATCGGATCTCCCAGGGCACAAATTACATGTGGTCATGGCAAAACCTCGAAAGAGCATTTCAGGATGTTACGGGTACACAACTCCGACCTGAAATCTCCCAGGGCACAAATTACATGCCATAGGACAAAACCTCGAAAGAGCATCTGCCAGATATCCCAGGGCACAAATTACATGCCATAGGCAAAACCTCGAAAGACTATCTGCAGATCTCCCAGGGCACAAATTATATGTCCTCCCAAGCAAAACCTCGAAAGAGCATTTGCCAGATGTCCCAGGGCACAAATTACATGCCATAGGCAAAACCTCGAAAGACCATCTGCAAATCTCCCAGGGCACAAATTACATGCTTATCTGCACAACCTGATCCACAGCCACAGAGTATCAACCTGATACTCACCATACATCATCCTGATGTATCCACGATCATCCTGATCATCATCACTGCAACGTCCTGCTGCATGTCATCTGGAGAAACATCCTGAAGCTCGTCATCTATGATCATCCTGATCATCACTGCAACATCCTGCTGCATGTCATCTGGAGCAACATCCTGAAGCTCGTCATCTATGATCATCCTGATCATCACTGCAACATCCTGCTGCATGTCATCTGGAGCAACATCCTGAAGCTCGTCATCTATGATCATCCTGATCATCACTGCAACATCCTGCTGCATGTCATCATACCTGATCCACCTGATCATCAATGCATCTACCTGATGCATACCAAGTATCTACCTGATACATATCATCATACATGATCTTCCTGATCATCAATGTATCCACCTGATACAAATACAAGTACATGATACATATCACCATACATGATCCACCTGATCATACAATGTACCCATCTGATACATATACAGATACATGGTCCAAGCATCCAACATGATGCATATACAAAATACATACTCATGATCCAACTGATCACATCCAGCATCTACATGATGCGTACATACATACATAAAAATGATCCAACTGATCATATCCAGCATCCAACATGATGCGTACATACATACATAACAATGATCCAACTGATCATATCCAGTATCCAACATGATGCGTACATACATACATAAAAATGATCCAACTGATCATATCCAGGCAGAAACCAGAACATCATCCTGATGTTCATCATCCAGCGCTTACATCCATAGCCATGTGAAGGATCCTCCTTCCAACATGCTTGGAATGGCTTCAGCAAATGTGTCCATCACTTCTTCCTCGAAGTGTCCTCGATCTGAAGAACGCCAAGCCTCTCTCTGAAGTACTCAAACTTCACCTTGGCTAGTGGCTTCATCAGCACATCTGCAATCTTCTCATCTGTCGCAACATATAGGAGCTTCACAGCTCCTCTCTGCACCATATCCCTGATATAGTGATATTTGATCTCTATGTGTTTTGATCTGTCATGAAACACTGGGTTCTCGGACAGCTTCACACAACTCTGGTTATCACAGAAGATACCAGTAGCCTCCAACGGGAGATCAAATAACTCAGACAGTAGCTTCCGTATCCATACTGCCTCATAACTAGTTGAACAGGCTGCAACATACTCTGCCTCAGCTATACTCAGTGCTACGCAGGATTGCTTCCTGCTAAACCAAGAGATCACACCTGATCCCATACTGAAGCAACACCCAGATGTGCTCTTCCTATCTGCAGCACTGCCAACCCAATCTGAATCAACATAACCTTGTAGGTTAAACTTTTGATCTGCCTCATACCTGAGTCCATAATCCACTGTACCCTTCAGGTACCTCAGAACATGCTTTACAGCAACCAGGTGAACACTCCTTGGATCCGTCAGGAACTGGCTCAATGTGTTCACAGCAAAGCAAATGTCTGGTCTCGTGTTCGTCAGGTACATCAAGGACCCAATCATCTGACGATACAAAGAGACATCAACCGGCTCATATGAAGCATCACATAGAAGCTTTAGATTTGATGCCATAGGTGTGGCCATGGCCTTGCAATCCATCATCCCGAACCTCTTCAGGATCTCTACTGCATACTTCCCTTGTCCAAGGAAGATTCCTTCTGCACTCTGCCACACCTCCATGCCAAAAACAAATAGTGCATCATCCCTAAGTTCTTCATCTCGAACTCGGTAGTAAGCTTCCGATGTGTGTCGGAAATCAATCTATCTTCACCATACCAAGTTCTGCACATATATGATTTCCTATCATGTGTCTCAGAACCAAGTGGCTGCTTCTTCTTCAACTACACCATTCAAGAAAGCTGTCTTGAATCCATCTGGTGTATCTTCTATTTCATCACTTTTATATTTCTCTATGCTGCCATCTGCAACATGCTTGATCTGAAAGTTCTATTTGGAAGTCACAACAGACTTCCGTTTAGCTCTTGGGATCGCATCCCAAGCATCATGGATCATGGCATTCCATTTCTTCATCCCAGATCCTGGGAACTTCAATATCTTCAATAGATATCTTTGTTGCTGGAACAAATGTTGTAGTCCTTTTGTAGGTGAAGATATACGGTCTTTCCTACAAAACAGGTTAAATTGCATGATTAGAAACATCTCATAATTTTCAGACCAAATTCTTACACATGAATAAATATGTCATACAGTCATGCAATTATTTTAGCCAATGCTTCAATACAACATTTATCCATATCCCGTAACTTTCTAGATGCCTTCCAATCTCTACCAGAACATTGTTAAGAGTGTGCACAACTCCCAACATGTCAGCAAAGAGGTTTCATTCTAGATAAGTAGCAATGGAATGTTGTGCAGTGCCATAGGCCACTTACCCAACACATGCATATTAGTAGTATAATGTTCATTAATTCAATCATTCTAATATGCACAATACATATCCTAAGTCTAGGAACATGAGCATATACATCATTGAACAATTTTATTTCAGTAAACAAATATGCAAGAAAATTAAAATACTTATCTTTGTTTGTTTGTTGGGTGGACTCCCTCTGAGTCTTTTCTTCCTTGCAGGAGCTGCTGGAGTCCTTCTACACCTTCTTGTTGTGGAATGTAGAGAGATGGACAACTCCCTCTGAATATCTGCACCCTTGCAGAAACCACTGGAGTGTGCTCCCTCTTGATCTTTGCTTCCTGGATTACCTGTTCTTGAACTCATATTCATTCTTGGTCCCTATGCATGCTTATTAGTATCATGATTGTGTTATCCTTGTGATCTCATACAAAATCATACATTCATTAAAACACAATAATCTCAAGTATGTATAGTCATGATCATTTCAAACAGAAATAATAAGCATTAGCATTCAAGGTTTATATAGGACTCTTATGGTTAGTCATATCATAAGAAACATAACATGTCTAAACCTGTAATTACTCAAACCTATGACTCTTCTGGTTAGTCATATTATTAATTAAGGTAAGACACATAATATGCATATGCCCATGATTATTCAAACTTATGACTTTATGAACAATCATCATCAATCATGCCATGCATACTTATATGATAGATCCTATGATATAAGAAACACATACCTGGTCACCATATTTGCTAGTTATGTCTAGCAATGTGTTCTTGTTCTCTTCAATGACCTGCATAACTCATTAGTTAACTTTTGCATAAACAAATTATACATACCTCTATGTGATCCATGACTATGGATGAATCTTTGTATTTATGTCACCATGGCATGTTCAGGTTGTCCCTTCAAATTGTACAAACCTCCCTCTTGCTTTCCAATCACTACTGCATCATCTATGGTCTTTCCCTTTGGCCACATTAGGACTTGGCCATCCACAAATGAAACCCTCATACCTTTTGCATCTAATGCAGAAATGGAGAGTAAGTTCTTCTTGAGCCCAGGTACATAAAGTACTTCCTTCATCTTCAATGAATTTCCAGAATCTAGGTTGTAGGAGGCTTCACCACTTCCTTTGATTGGGTATTGATAATCATCCTCAAGTTTCACCTTATGGGGTGACTCATGTTCAGATAGGTTCACAAAGGATTCTTTAAACCCAGTCATGTGTTTGGAAGCCCCACTATCAATCAACCAATCATTACATCCATGGGAGATGGTACCAGTGAGTGCAGAGATCAGGACATACTCTTCTTCACTTGATGAGTCATCATCACTACTACTTTCTGCCCTAGCCTTCTTCTTTGGGGGTTCATCATCTTCGGCAGCATGAGCATGAAATCTTCTTTTGCTGCCCTTCTTCTTCTTACTGAAGTTGTTGTTGTTGTCTTTCTTCTTCTTGGGACAATCTGAAGCAAAATGTCCCTTCTCATTGCAAGTGAAGCATCTGAGATCTTTCCTATCTTTATGATAATGATGATGGTGAGAGAATCTTCTATTATGAGATGATTCCTGCTTGGATTTACCTCTTTTGGTGTGAGCTGCAAGAGCTTGATCTTCACCTCCCATCTTTTCTTCACGAGCTATAAGTCTAGCTTCTTCTTGAGAGCATTCTTCCCGAAGTCTACTGAAAGAGATCAACTTCTTCCTTGCACAAATTCCTTGAATAAAGGAATCCCATGACCTGGGTAGGCCATTTAGAGTAGTCATCACCACTTCACCATTTTCCACCATTTCATCTACTGCTTCTAATTGTTCCTTGATCTGAGAGACCCTTGAGAAATAAGATTGAATGGTTTCTCCATTCTGAAACTTTACTGCTTTCAATTGGTTCCGCAGAGTCATCTTCCGATTTATGTTCTTTCCTTCAAATAGCTTGGTCAAGGATTCAAACATCTCTTTAGGTGTCTTGAGAGAGGACACATGGGGTATGAGATGGTCTTTGATAGAATCAGCAATGATTCTCTTTGCCTTGACCAATTTCTTCTTGTGCAATGCCTTGGCCTCTTCATCCTCTGGGATAGGGATGTCTTCTTTCACATATGAGTCCAACTCATTCTCTTCCAGGATTAACCCAATCCTATACTTCCATGCTCGGAAGTTATCATCCCCTTCAAGCTTATTCTCAAGCTTGGTGTGGAGAGACATCTTTAAGAGTACTTCAAATGGAAATAGAAAATATTTAGGACTTACCACTTGAAGTGCTGAAAACTGGATCTGGTCCCGGATTAGGGTTTGTCAGAGAAACCCTAAAAATTCAAAATGTGAATTTCAAAATTCTGAAAGGATAGAAAGATGCGCCTTGGATAGCTGATCATCCTAGTACATTCAGAATTTGAGATCAGCAAAGTCTTGTCCTTCAAAATTGCCTTTTTGTCCTCCTGGGTTCACTAGGGAGAGCCCTGAATTAGGGTTTGAGTTTCCCGGAGATCTACTTGGCCAAAAATCTTGATCCAAAGCTCTAACCTTCGATTTTTGCAAGGAGCTTCCAGCTGTACCTTCAGTTTCCAGAAATTCCTATTTTTGTGGAAACCCTAATTTTTAGGGCCAAATCTAAAAATGCTCGGAACTGAATTCTGATTGGACAGATAGATGCGCCTTGATGAGTAGATCCAATCTACTATACTGAATTTCAAAAATCTGTGGAGAGAAACCCAATAAACAAGGAATACAAGCTTCCGTCACTGCAAAATGTCTTCTTCTCAGTTAAGCTCTGATACCATGTTAAATTTTTAGTATTAAATCACAATACTATAGGATCTTTGCTGAGAGAATAACATCTACAGTATATCAATGCATGACAATCATAATATGACAAGCATCACAAGAATCAAAAGCATAGAGACAAGAGACACAGAGTTTCCGTGGGGAAAACCCTAAGGTGAAAAACCCCACAACTTCCTCAGAGATAGAGAGAGCAAAGGCTCAACCAAAATACAACCAAACAACACTGAGATAGTCTCCTAGCAGATGATCCTCCTCCTCCTCACTAGTGCGCCATTTTTCAGAGAGAGAGATAGATACTTTTCCGAGTGAGTAAAATAGAGATCTCCTATCTCTATTTATACTCACCTTTTTGCCCAGTGACTTACTGGGGCCGACTTGTCTACTTAGATACATCCACATTATATTATATATAATTCCGGGCCAACCCCAAATGGTGGTCTAATAACCCATTGGCAAGTTCACACACTTGCGACACTTGTCAATCCACATGACGACACTTCCTTATAGAGGAATAACACATCTCTTATAAGGGTACAATAAATATATATAAAATATACAGATGAAATACATTCCGAAGTTACATATACATCAACAACCCTATTGGGGGTCGGCCCACTCAGCATTATGTTATGTGGTTAAGTTCGAGCCGACATGAGTTAGGTAAAAAGGCAAGTCAAGTCAAGTATAAATAGAGTGCGGGAGGCACTCTATTTGCTCACTCACTTCTCACACATGCTCTCAAGGAGGAGAGGCGCACTTATGGAGGAGGAGGATTGCTGCTAGGTTATGGCTATCTCTCTTGGTTGGTTGTATCATTGCTCTATCTATCTCTGAGGAAGTTATTGGGGTTTTTCACCTTTATGGTTTTCCCCAAGTAAATCTTTGTGTCTCTTGTGTGCTTGCATTATTGTCTCCATGATTGATATGCTGTAGATATGCTGTACATGTTGTTCTCTCAGTTAAGATCCTAGATCATATTGAAGTAAATTCAGAAAATTTAACATGGTATCAGAGCTAGCCTGAAAGAAGCATGATATGGCATGTATGACACTTGTTGCACTTACAATGCTAGGGCTTGATATAGCAAAAACCAGTCATCGTAGCACTTTCGCTATAAATCCGTTTTGGCGAATTTTTTGGATTTGAAATTGTTACTGGCCGAAGCTAAGATCTCCAGGTATCTTGTGTCCAAAGGACAACCTCTAATTCGTTGTACTTTGTGATTTATGATCTGTACAATATAGGGTTTCTGCATCTTCCAGATCTGAGTCAAAATCAGGTGACCTTGGGAAAAAGGTCATATCTTGGGCTAGGAAGCTCCAAATGAAATTTCGTAAAAAGTGACAGGTAGTACACAGTCTGCAATATCTCAGAAAACTTTTTCAGAGGCCGAAGTTGAACCAGTGACACGTGGCACGCCGTACAAGTTCGCTCTCCTGTATTATCCCATAAACAGGTCACGTTGCGACATTTGGCATAACTCTCTCTCAGAGAGTCCAATTGAGGTCAGACCTGTCAGGATGGAAAGGTAACAGGCCGAGATATCTCAGAAAACTTTTTCAGAGGCCGAAGTTAAAACAGTGACACGTGGCATGCCGTACAAGTTCGCTCTCCTGTTTTATCCCAAAACAGGTCACGTTGCGACATTTGGCATAACTCTCTCTCAGAGAATCCAATTGAGGTCAGACCTGTAAGGATGGAAAGATAACAGGTCAGGATATCTCAGGAAACTTTTTCAGACCCTGTGGATCAAAAATTTCGGAGTTACACCAGAAACAATCAGGTACATATTTCTGTCAAAACAGAATTATTTTTTGGTACCTTCATTCATGGCTTCCGGAATTTAGGGCTTTGGAGAAAGTTGGAATTTTTGTAATCGGAGACCACGGCTGGATGCTACTCATCAAAATAGAAATTTAGAGACCAAGATCAGAATTTTTGGTTGGGCAGAAGGCCGGGATTGATTAGACCCTAGTTCGGGACTTTGATCAGAAAAGTGGAAAATTAGGGCTTCTGTAAAAATGGGAATTTTTGAAATCTGTGACCACGGCTGGAAGCTCCTCAGAAAAATAGAAGCTTAGAGATTTGGATCAAACATTTTTATGGGGCAAAAGAGTGGGCTTCATCAAACCCCAGTTCAGGGTCACGTCCAGTGAATCTGGAAGTTTCAAAGGCAAAATTGAGGAGTGAAACTTTGCAGTTTTCAAATTCTAAATATTCCAGTTTGATCAGTTCATCAAGGCGCATATTCCTATCTTTTCGGAAGTTTGAAATTCAAAGTTTGAATTTTTGGGGTTTCTCTGACAAACCCATATCCAGCTCCAGGTCCAGTTCTTGCAAATCAAGTGGATTGGGTTGATCCTAGAAGAAGATGGATTGGTCACTTGCATAAGTGAAGAAGTTCCTGTTTCAGAGGGAGATGAGGCTAAGGCCTTACATAAGAAGATTACAAGTGATCTCGACAGGTATGACTCATCGAGGTATGTTTTGAGATTTGTTCATAATTAAGTTTATGGTATGTTTGTCTTCATGTTATCACGGTTAGTACAATCTTGATTTTAGACTTGTCATATCACCTTAATAAAATTATGAATGCATGATAGAAGTCATTCATTTATTAGGAGTATGAAACTTATGATTGTACTAACACATTGTGATGTTGTATGAGTTTTATGTTGTCTACTAACATGAAAGGTACACCAAGAAGACAAATCATGTTCTAGTTCAAGAACATATGATAATGATGACATGAGGACAAAGATTCATCTATTGCCATAGAAGATCCATTCTCGAGGTATGTATAACTTAGTTTTATAATGGTTAACTTACGAGACATGCAGGTTACTAGAACAAGTCACTAAAGAGAACCAGAAGACATTATGTGGGTATGTTAGACATAAATAGCTAGCATGCTAATCCAGGTATGTTTTTCCTATATCAAGCTAAAATCCTACCTTGTGTTAGGATCTTATACTGTTGTTGATAATAATTATTCATGAAGTCATAGGTTTGAATAATCATGGTTGGATGTATATTATTATAATTGATGATATGACTAACCAGAAGAATCATGAAAGTATAGGCTTGAATAATCACAGGTTTTATGCATTTTATATCTCTTATCTTGATTGATGATTCAACTAACCTGAAGAGTCATAGGCTTGAGTAATTACAGGTTTAGACATGTTATGTTTCTTATGATTTGACTAACCATAAGAATCCTTGAATGCTCATGCTTATTATTTCTGTTTGAAATGATCATGACTATACATGCTTGAGATTATTGTGTTTTAATAGTATACTAATGAATGTATGATTTTATATGAGATCACAAGGATAACACATTCATGATACTAATAAGCATGCATAGGGACCAAGGATGAATATGATTTCAAGAACAGGTAATTCAGGAAGCAAAGATCAAGAGGGAGCACACTCCAGTTGCTCCTGCCAGAAAGCAAAGGAGCACACTCTAGTTGCTCCTGCCAGAAAGCAAAGGAGCACACTCTAATTGTTCCTGCAAGAAAGCAAAGGAGCACACTTCAGTAGTTTCTGTAAGGATGCAGATATTCAGAGGGAGTTGATCATCTCTCTACATTTCACAACAGAAAGGTGTAGAAGAAGCTACCTCAGATTAGGACTCCAGCAGCTCCTGCAAGGAAGCAAAGACTCAGAGGGAGTCCACCCAACGAACAAAGAAAGATAAGTATTTTAATCATCATTTCTTGCATATTTGTTTGTTTAAATAATATTGTTCAATAATGTATATGCTGATGTTCCTAGAATTAGGTTGTGTATTATGCATATTAGAATAGTTGCATTGATGAACAGTATACTACTAATATACATGGGTAAGTGGCCTATGGCACTGTACAACATTCCATTGCTACTTATCTAGAATGAAACCTCTTTGCTGACATGTTGGGAGTTGTGCACACTCTTAACAATGTTCTGGTAGAGATTGGAAGGCATCTAGAAAGTTACGGAATATGGATAAATGTTGTATTGAAGCATTGGCTAAGATAATTGCATGACTGTATGGCATATTTCCTTATGTGTAAGAATTTGTTCTGAAAACTATGAGATGTTTTCTAATCATGCAATTTAACTTGTTGTGTAGGAAAGATCGTATGCCATCTCCTACAAAAGAAGAATTACAACATTTGTTCTAGCAACAAAGATATCTATTGAAGATATTGAAGTTCCCGGGATCTGGGATGAAGAAATGGAATGCCATGATCCGTCGATCATGAAGAATGATGTGTGAGATGTAATCCCAAGACATGAAGGGAAGTTTGCTATGACTTCCAAATGGAACTATCAGATCAAGCATGTTGCAGATGGCAGCATTGAGAAATATAAAAGTGATGAAATAGAAGATACACCAGATGGATTCAAGACAACTTTCTTGAATAGTGTAGTTGAAGAAGAAGTGTATGTGGAGCAGCCACTTGGTTCTGAGACACATGATAGGAAATCATATATGTGCAGAACTTGGTATGGTGAAGATAGATTGATTGCCGACACGCAGCGGAAGCTTACTATCGAGTTCGAGATGAAGAACTTGGGGATGATGCACTATTTGGTTTTGGCATGGAGGTGTGGCAGAGTGCAGAAGGAATCTTCCTTGGGCAAGGGAAGTATGCAGTAGAGTTCCTTAAGAGTTTCAGGATGGTGGATTGCAAGGCCATGGCCACACCTATAGCATCGAATCTAAAGTTTCTATGTGATGCTTCATATGAGCCGGTTGATATCACTATGTATCGTTAGATGATTGGGTCCTTGATGTACCTGACGAGCACGAGACCAGACATTTGCTTTGCTGTGAACACATTGAGCTAGTTCCTGATGGATCCGAGGAGTGTTCACCTGGTTGCTGTAAAGCATGTTCTGAGGTACCTGAAGGGTACAGTGGATTATGGGCTCAAGTATGAAGCAAATCAAAAGTTTAACCTACAGGGTTATGTTGATTCAGATTGGGCTGGCAGTGCTGCAGATAGGAAGAGCACATCTGGGTGATGCTTCAGTATGGGATCAGGTGTGATCTCTTGGTTTAGCAGGAAGCAGTCCTGCGTAGCACTGAGTACAGCTGAGGCAGAATATGTTGCAGCCTGCTCAGCTAGTTGCGAGGAAGTATGGCTACGGAAGCTACTGTCTGAGTTATTTGATCTCCCATTGGAGGCTACTGGTATCCTCTGTGATAACCAGAGTTGTGCGAAGCTGTCCGAGAACCCAGTGTTTCATGACAGGTCGAAACACATAGAGATCAAATATCACTATATCAGGGATATGGTGCAGAGAGGAGCTGTGAAGCTCCTGTATGTTGCGACGGACGAGCAGATTGCAGATGTGCTGACGAAGCCACTAGCCAGGGTGAAGTTCGAGTACTTCAGAGAGAGGCTTGGCGTTCTTCAGATCGAGGACACTTCGAGGAAGAAGTGATGGACACATTTGCTGAAGCCATTCCAAGCATGTTGGAAGGAGGATCCTTCACATGGCTGTGGATGTAAGCGCTGGATGATGAGCATCAGGATGATGTTCTGGTTTCTGCTTGGATATGATCAGTTGGATCATTTTTTATGTATGTATGTACGCATCATGTTGGATGCTGAATATGATCAGTTGGATCATTTTTGTATGTACGCATCATGTTGATGCTGGATATGATCAGTTGGATCATGTGTACGTATTTTGTATATGCATCATGTTGGATGCTTGGACCATGTATCTGTATATGTATCAGGTGGATACATTGTATGATCAGGTGGATCATGTATGGTGATATGTATCATGTATTTGTGTTTGTATCAGGTGGATACATTGATGATCAGGAGGATCATATATGATGATATGTATCAGGTAGATACTTGGTATGCATCAGGTAGATGCACTGATGATCAGGATGATCATGGATGACGAGCTTCAGGATGTTGCTCCAGATGATTTGCAGCAGGATGTTGCAGTGATGATCAGGATGATCATATATGACGAGCTTCAGGATGTTGCTCCGGATGACATGCAGCAGGATGTTGCAGTGATGATCAGGATGATCATAGATGACGAGCTTCAGGATGTTGCTCCAGATGACATGCAGCAGGACGTTGCAGTGATAATGATCAGGATGATCATGGATACATCAGGATGATGTATGGTGAGTATCATGTTGGTACTCTGTGGCCGTGGATCAGGTTGTGCAGATGAGCATGTAATCCGGTGCCCTGGGAGATTTGCAGATGGTCTTTCGAGGTTTTGCCTATGGCATGTAATTCGGTGCCCTGGGACATCTGGCAAATGCTCTTTCGAGGTTTTGCTCTGGGAGGACATGTAATTCGGTGCCCTGGGAGATCTGCAGATAGTCTTTCGAGGTTTTGCCTATGGCATGTAATTCGGTTCCCTGGGATATCTGGCAGATGCTCTTTCGAGGTTTTATCCTATGGCATGTAATTCGGTTCCCTGGGAGATCTGCAGATAGTCTTTCAAGGTTTTGCCTATGGCATGTAATTCGGTTCCCTGGGATATCTGGCAGATGCTCTTGCGAGGTTTTGCCATGACCACATGTAATTCGGTGCCCTGGGAGATCTGCAGATAGTCTTTCGAGGTTTTGCCTATGGCATGTAATTCGGTTCCCTGGGATATCTGGCAGATGCTCTTGCGAGGTTTTGTGGTGAGGTCACATGTAATTCGGTGCCCTGGGAGATTCTATAGGTAGAGCTGTGTGCTCGTAACAGCCTGGGATGCTCTTTCGAGGTTTTGTGACGCACGTAAAAGTCCTGAGGATTCCACAGTATGGCCAATGATGATGAAGACCTGCAGGTGGTGGGCCTACATCCAGTATGAAAAAGGACTGGCTCTGTAGAACTTCCTATGACGAGTAGATTCAGAGATTGATTGAGATAGCAGCAGCAGTGACGATGATGATGATGACTCGATGACGATTATCCAGTGACGATGATCCAGAGAAGATGACTTGTGCTAGAAGAACTGTGCTGAGAAATACCTTCCTAGTTAAGAGGGAGTGTTGATGTATATGTAACTTCGGAATGTATTTCACATATATGTATATTGTATTCCTATAGAGATGGTATTATTCCTCTATAAGGAAGTGTCGTCATTTATATTGTAAGTGTCGTAACTTATACTTGATGGGTTATTAGACCACCTTGTTTGGGGTCGGCCCTGTATAAGTCATGTGGGTAAAAGGGTTATTAGACCACCCTATTGGGGGTCGGCCATGTGGGTCAAAGGGTTATTAGACCACCCTATTGGGGGTCGGCCCACTCAGCATTATGTTATGTGGTTAAGTTCGAGCCGACATGAGTTAGGTAAAAAGGCAAGTCAAGTCAAGTATAAATAGAGTGCGGGAGGCACTCTATTTGCTCACTCACTTCTCACACATGCTCTCAAGGAGGAGAGGCGCACTTATGGAGGAGGAGGATTGCTGCTAGGTTATGGCTATCTCTCTTGGTTGGTTGTATCATTGCTCTATCTATCTCTGAGGAAGTTATTGGGGTTTTTCACCTTTATGGTTTTCCCCAAGTAAATCTTTGTGTCTCTTGTGTGCTTGCATTATTGTCTCCATGATTGATATGCTGTAGATATGCTGTACATGTTGTTCTCTCAGTTAAGATCCTAGATCATATTGAAGTAAATTCAGAAAATTTAACAGCAAGGAGGTAATGGAAACCATTAAAAATTTCACCTTGTTAGCTAGGACATGGTGAAACGGCCTTACTCTAAAGGTGGACTTCAGGTTCGTGATCCATGGATTGCAAATCTGGCAATGGGAGGTAAGATTCTGTGGCAGCTCTTCTCAAATCAAAGGCACCCTATCAGCCAGGTGTTAATCAAAAAATATATGAACGGGCTCAACGTGTCTATCATGGATGATGACATCTCTATCAAGGGAACAACGCTCTAGAAGTTATGCAGTCGAGCGTGGGAATTCTTCAAAGCCCACCTGTACCGAATTCCTGGCAATGGTAAGCATATTTGGCTATGGGAAGATAATATAATGGGAATTCAACCTCTCAGGCTGTCAGCCGAGTTTGTTGAGCTGCGTGAGTGGCTTATTCAACGTGGCATTCATAAGCTCGCAGATATCTCTATATGGGATCCCGGAGGAAACTGGATCGCTTGGCTTCTTCCACGTCCTCCAGCAGGGATGAAAGACCAAGAACATGCGCTGCTTAAATAGCTATCTGGGCTAGCTCTGGTGCACGATCGAGCTCGAGACAGTTGGGGTTGGGGCCAGACAGGAGCCTACACTGCTGCACATGGGTTTGCAGCTCTTCAACCGCTTCAAACAGTGACTCACACTGCTTCCCTCTGGAAGCACATCTGGGACCCCTTCAGCATCCCAAAAATCAATTTCTTTAGCTAGGTCCTTATGCATAGAAGGATTTTAATAGGGGAGAATTTAATTAAGCGTGGTATAGTAGGACCTCACAGATGCCCTCTTTGTTGTATGGCTCTAGAAACAATAGCTCATATTTTTATTGATTGCCCATACACGCAAGAAGTCTAGCAACATATGTTGCAGGGGCTCAATGTTCACATGCCTTCGCAGAGCACGATAGTCATCTTATTCTCTACCTGGAAAGACCGGTATCCACATGCGATCACAAGCAAATCTCTCTGGTCAAAAATATGGCTAGCTCTCCCTAAATACATTTGCTGGGAAGTGTGGCTAGCCGGGAATGAAGGTATCTTACAAAACAAATTGGGCCCCCCTTCAACTGTGGTAGCAAATGCCAAAGCATTGTTGATAGAAACTTTGAATAGTCACCTCTCTCACCAAGATAAGCAGCTCCTTCCAGAAGAGATTGGATGGCTTGGAGTTCCCTTGCAACAGGTCAGGAACAAGAACTACCTGCGTCCAATCAGTGACCCTTCTTGGCGAATTCGAAGTACTGAAATAGAATTTCAGCAGTGGTGGCAGAAACAGGGCAAACTCACGATTTTCTTTGATGGTGCAGCTAAAGGAAAACCAGGGATTTCTGGAGCTGGAGGAATTCTCTATGGTTCGGATGGGCACAGAAAAGACACATTTAGCTGGGGTCTTGGTCAGAGCTCAAATAACCAGGCTGAAACTGTAGGTCTACTCAAAGCATGTTAGCTGGCTCATAGGAATGGTGGCCAAGCCATTCAAATCTTTGGGGACTCGGAAATTTTAATTAAAATCTTAATCATGGAAGATAGCTTTAAAAATTCAGTGCTCAATAAGATCTTGCAGAGGGTCCGATTTCTGCTGCAAAAATTCAGCTCAATATCCTATTATCATATTCTCCGGTCGCATAATAAGGAAGCTGATGCATTGGCAAATAAGGGCTGTCTTTTAGCTCATTCAAAGTTGATCAAGAATGATGATAATTCTATATGGTCTCCAATTCCGTAAAAGGAATGTTATTTTCTCCTTTTGTAATAGATTGTAAGGTATTCTTTTACAAATGGCAAAGTGTAAGTAGGGTTGATCAGGCTGCGACCCAACCATGTTATTCCCAATTATTAATAAAAAATAACCGTTTTTGTTATAATAAAAAAAAATCGAAAAAGTGTGTGATGTTGTAGTAACAGTGCAGTCCCAATAATTCACGGTTCAAAAACTTTGACCCCCTCAGAGATCATATAAAAACAGTGTCTATTAACCGTTAGTTGTTCAGTATTTGAGCTAGTAGCAAAACAAACTTTTGTAATATTACAAAACCCTCATAGAGGCATCATTAAAAACATAGTAACAGTATAAAAACCACACGATATATCCACAAGTGATGAGCAAGATATAACAAAATGTATGAAAAATGATAAAACCAGTGAGACCCTTGATCAGGAAAGCAATCCATCTACCTCGATAAAGGGACAATGATAGTACTCATGTTCATCCCCATCCTAGACTTCCTTTATCTTCCATACACCCCATGCCAACTGCAACCCGGCCTTTGACGCCCTGTCCGCCTCTTGGTTATTTTCCCTGAAAACATGTATGCAAGTAAAGGAATCAAAAGTGACCAACACTGCCTAAATGGAATATAAAATGTTAGCAAGTCGAAGGTTTTGACAAAGGTGAATGCCAGAAATCCAATTGACAACATTTAAAGAGTCCCCATAAACTGCAATGTTTCGGCAGCCCTTCTCCACAACAAAAGAAGCAAGAAATTTCAAACTCAGTAGTTCTGTAACATTATTAATCCCAGCCCCCAGGCCCAAAGACATCTCAAAATAATGGTTTTCCACAAGGAACAAAAAGGCCCCACCCCCGCACTAATTTAATTGTGACACCCCAAATCCCTTTTATTTGCATTAATGAATTTTTTATTTTGTAATTAAGTTATTAATCTTTTTCTTTCTAGAATAAAATAATAATAATTATATCAAGGTTTTTTTTAAAGGTAGGTTTATATTAATAGGTTAAGAAAACATTAGACCTCATTTTATATATGCTTGAAAATGGTGTACTGGAATGGTTTTATTGTTACTTTCATAACTTTCTAAGGGGAGAGTTTGCTTTACTGCTACAACTTCGAATTTTGAGTGACACATTCTTCTTTTTTTCTAAATAAGATAGGTCATGTTATTCTATTAAAATATAGTAATATACAAAAAGTTGGGCCCTCAATTGCCCCTCCCGGAGGGAAGCAGAACAAACTGAGGGTTGCGAGTCATGAGTTTGATAGAGTTGATACCATATTACGGTAATCCAAGAGAGTCCCCTGATGCTCTACTTAGCAGAGAACAAACAATATTAAATCTTAATAAAAAAATAATTGCCATAAAACTAAGTGACTTTTATATCTATAAACAGGCTGATTATGGTCGATTGATACTAGAAACTATCTATAAATTGAAAAATGATAGACAGAAGCTACCCGAAGACTCCATAGGAGTCAAGGAGGAAGGCCCCTCGTCCTGGTTATCGTGAGTTGCATCCAATCCCACATCCACTTCCAGGTCAATGAATTGGGATTTCATTGGGGGACTAGCTAAGGCCTCCTCTACTTCCTTGGTGACTTTGAACTTGATTCCTATGTATCTAGTTAGGAGTGTTTGTTTGGATTCTATAACCTATAACTTATAGGGTATGCCCCTAAGGGGAATTAACTCAAAGTGAATTTGTTACGAATATTAAATAGTAAATAAATAATATAATCATTAATAAATAATAATAATTTACAATATATTTAATAAACATTAAGTATATGTTTACAAGAGGATGTGTCTCCTCATATTAATGACCCAGCCATATTTGAAGGCGGCCAAACTATTGTAAAAATCATATATCTATCAATTATTCATCTTTTATCGAATATTTGTGGATTTCGAATTATAATGTGGGTTCAGAAGAAATAATGTTGCTCCATGAGAGTCTTCCATAACACCGGATTTGGTGTTACATATTTAAGATTGTTGGTTCTCTACTGAGTAGAGCCTCGGGGGAATCTCTTGGATGACTTTAATATGGTATCAATTCTATCAAACTCATGACTTGCAACCCTACTAACTAGGTAATCCTAACCAATTCCCAATTCCCCTATATCTAAAAGAACATATTATATTGGACCGACATATGTTGATGTTCTTGTTACAAATATGGATAGACATTACAATCTCTTCAAACTGCACGTTGAATATTAAAAATATATTATTATTTTAATTATAACTATTGTATTAATAGGTTAAGAAAACATTAGACTCATTCTATATATGTTGGAAAATGGTGTAGTATAATGGTTTTATTGTTACTTTCATAACTTTCTAAGGGGGGAGTTTGCTTTAATGCTACAACTTGGAATTTTGAGTGACACCTTCTTCTTTTTTTCTAAATAAGACAGGTCATGTTATTCTATTAAAATATAGTAATATACAAAAATTGGGCCCTCAATTGTCCCTCCTAGAGGAAAGCAGAGCAAATTGAGGGTTGCGAGTCATGAGTTTGATAGAGTTGATACCATATTACAATCATCCAAGAGAGTCCCCTGAGGCTCTACTCAGCAGAGAACCAACAATATTAAATCTTAATAAAAAAATAATTGTCATAAAACTAAGTGATGTTTATATCTATAAACAGGTTGATTATGGTCAATTGATACTAGAAACTATCTATAAATTGAAAAAAGCTAGACAGAAACTACTCGAAGATTTAATACTAATTTGCCGGAGTAGTCAAGGAGGAAGTCCCCTCGTCCTGGTTATCGTGAGTTGCATCCAAACCCACATCCATTTCCAGGTCAATGAATTGGGATTTCGTTGGGGGATTAGCTAAGGCCTCCTCTGCTTCCCTGGTGAATTTGAACTTGATTCCTACATATCTAGCTAGGAGTGTTTGCTTGGCTTCTATAACCTATAATTGATAGGGTATGTCCCTAAGGGGAATTAACTCAAAGTGAATTTAGTCCAGTTTCCCCAGCAGGTATCCATAAGCTTCCCCTCTCTCTGTTGGATTTTTCCCCAGAAGCATCTTTATAGACCAGTACAGGTCCAAGGTTCTATTGTAGAGGGCCATCATGCCCCTAGTGTTTCCTCGGTCTAGGATCCAATTTTCAAAGTCTTCATTGTGAAGCGATTCTAGAGTGAATGTTCTTTCTTCTCGCAGCTCCATCTTAGACTCCTCAATTTCCTTTATGGTTGTGTTAGGAATCGATATGCTGTAGAAACGGGATGTGTTCCTAGCCCACTTAACATCCTTCGAGTTTCCCTGTTCCATTTTCTCTTGTGTGGTTTTACGCACACGCCTTGTCCTCATACCTCCTACTCTCTCAGTGGATATATTTTCCATGCCCTCTTCTTCGTAATCAGAATGTGCAAGTAAAGATGGAGGGTCCCTTTCGAATTAGCAATCGACATCTTTGGTCGAGCTCCCATAATATTTATGGCCAAGACATCTCTGGCCTAGCATCCATTCGATATCATCATGATTCCACTCTTTGGATTATTTCCTTAGTACCTAGTTCTCATGGTGAGGTTTGGAGGGCACGAGCTTCCACACGGAGCAACCATCACGGAGGCGAGGAGAGGTTTAATGGGCCAACCTCCCTTATGTATGTGTTTCGTACTAATGGAGCCAAGTGTCCACCAACCTCATATCCTCCCACTATGTCACAACCTATCTTATCTCTTCCCCATTCTTCACTTCTCATATCTCGGTCGTCGTTCGAAGTACCACTTATCTCCCATATGTCATCCATTTCCCTACCAGGTGGACACATGTAGCCTAAATCACGGCTCATGCATGTGTCTGCAGTTGAACCCAAGTTATGCACCCCACTTAGGAATCTGAGTGACAACTTTTTTATTTGCGTAAGCATTTTGATTTAATTGATAGCTATAAATTCTAATTTTATATTAATGAAATACAAATATACACTTTGACATAGAAAAAAGAGATGTAAACCTAGCTTCTTTCCCCTTAACAATACATACTTTTTTATTTGGTTATTGGGGTAATCCCTTGAACCCATTATTATAATTATGCTTATTGCATAATATTACCTTAAAGTAAAAGAAGCTAAAATTAATACCACTAAGGTTACATTTTCTCAACATAAATTCCAAAGAGATTAGATAGAGCCATGATTGTGTTGAAAATTGTATTGAGTTAGGTTCTATCATGTTTTTGTGTTTATCATGGTAAGGACACAAGTTGTCTTTCCTAAGTATGTACTTTTAAAATATAAAAAGTGACTTTATGTTTTAAAAGTTAAGTGACTTTATTAAATGTATTTATGCATTAAATGATTAAAAAGGACATTTAATGTGCAATTAATGTAAGCCCTTAGATTTAAAGTGATCTTAGCCATTCAAAAGGTAGTTTGAATTGGTTAGGGTTTAGGGAGGGTAAAGTCGCCTATTTAATACATCTTGGGAGGAGAGCCAAAACACAAGAGAAGACAAGTGAGAGAGAGAGATTAAATCTTGTAGAAGATTTATGTTTTGTGAGAGACTGATCATCAAAGACATTTTGAGAGCACAATTCCCAAGAAATTTCTATTACATTCATTGTATCGTACAGCCATTTCTGCAAACCGTACAGGCACGGAACCTGAGGTAGATTGTTGGCACAATTTTTGAGACAAATTGAGGTCAAATCTGGCACGAATTTCGAGGCAATTTTCTGTATTTAATTATGAGCAGAATCCGTACAGTTCGTATTGTTTGTACTTGGCACAGTTCCCGAAAAATGTTGTGTACAGTTTGCACGTGTGAGTTGGCTGTAAGTATTATTTTGGCACAAATTCCAAAGCAGATTTGCAGATGAGTGGGGTTTCTGAAATTTGTTTTGATGTTGTAGAAGAAATTATGAGTTGGTGAATTTCTGAGTTTATCTCTCATAAATAAAGTTCTTTCTTTGGGTTTTCCTCTAGTGAGGTTTTGCCCTGGGCTTGGCCCTAAATTTTTGAGTTGCTTTCATCTTCAGTTTAAGTGTTTGATTGTATGGTATTTATGCTTAAACTATCCGAAGTTTCATTTTATGAATTCATAGTTCAGAAAAGTTATAAATCAGAGTTACAGTCAAAGTGTTTGATAAAAGTCCAATAAAAGGGTTTGTGATTTTTCATCAAAAATCTTCATGGTATCAGAGCTTGGTTGTTGAAGAAAGTTTGTGAAGTTTGACAGGTGGGAAAGACAAGTTGGTTTTACACAAAGATTATCAGTTAGAGTCATGGCATCAGCAGGATTAAGGTACAAGGATAGGCTGGATGGAGCTGGCAAATTCAGTCCATGAAAGGAGCATATCATGATCTTGTTCAAGGGGCAAGGTTTGTGGGGTGTTGTTGGAGCTTCTGCTACAATAACAGTTCCTACGAATCCCACACAGAAAGATGACTTTGACAAGAAGGATATCAAATTTCAGAGGCTATTCTTGGACTCTATCAAGGATCGTGTGATACCTCATGTCTCTGGTAAGAAATATGCTTTTGAAATGTGGTCTTCTTTATGTACCTTATATCAGAGTAAGAACCAAAACAGGAAGATGGTTCTTAGAGAGAAGTTGAGAAACACCAAGATGACAGAAACGGATATTGTTTCTGCTTATCTCACAAAGATCACCCAAGTTAGAGATGAACTGGGTGCTGCAGGTGAGAAAGTGGATGATGAAGAGCTAGTGTGATATGCTCTCAATGGATTCACTACAAATTGGCACACCTTTGTGCGAGGAGTGGTTTCCATAGAAAAGCTTCTAGATTGGACAAGGTTATGGGATGACTTTGTTCAAGAAGAGTCCTGGGAGGGGACATTCCAAAATGGAGCTCAGAACACTGAAGACAATGTTGCCCTTGCAACTAAAGGTAAGGGAAAATGGAAGAAGAAAGAAAAATGCCTCAGCAAGGTACGTTGTTTCTGTTGCAATAAATTTTGTCATTATGCTAGTCAGTGTTCGAAAAGGAAAGGGAATGAAGAAAAAGAGGGAGCACCATCAGCAGAGATGGGAGATTTTGCTTCCCAGTTTGAAAATGAATTCTCTTTAGTTTCTGTACAAACTAGTGTAGGGAGCACTATAGATTTCCATGACATGTGAGTAGTTGATAGTGGATCAACAAGCCACATGACATGGAAATATGGAAATTTTCAAAAGATTGAAGAAATAGCCAAAGGACATTTTGTTGGAACAGGTATTGGAAGCACTCAAGCAGAAAATCAAAGGAATTGGAACTGTCAAATTCCAACTCAAGTTTGGAGAAGTTCTTGAAGTAGACGGAGTGTTGTTCGTCCCAGGCATGAAAGTCAACAGACTTTCTATATCATCCTTGGAGGATGATGGGTATGGAGTTTTCATCAAAAAAGGAAATGTGTTCCTCTATCAGACAGAAAAATCTGACAATACTATTCTACTTGAGAATAGAAAAGACAAACTTTACTTTCTGCATGGAGAGGTTATGCTTCAAGGTTCAGGTGGGTGGCTATCCGAATTAGAGTCTGAGAATGAAGCAGATGCACAGATGATACTTTGAGATGGGAAGAGCTGCACTGGTAGAAGACTCAATCAGTGTAGAGAAGATCCAGTTATGTTCCAACATCAGCTTCCAGATTTAGATGAAGCTCTTGACAGTGGTCAAGAAGATTGTATTGGGACCTCCCTCATTAAGAGGGAGTGTTGAAAATTGTAATGAGTTGGGTCCTATAATGTTTTTGTGTTTATCATGGTGGGGACGCAAGTTGTCTTTCCTAAGTAATGTACTTTTAAAATATAAAAAGTGACTTTATGTTTTAAAAGTTAAGTGACTTTATTAAATGTATTTGTGCATTAAATTATTAAAAATGATATTTAATGTGCAATTAATGTAATCCCTTAGATCTAAATTGATCTTAGCCATTCAAAAGGTAGTTTGAATTAGTTAGGGTTTAGGGAGGGTAAAGTCACCTATTTAATACATCTTGGGAGGAGAGCCAAAACACAAGAGAAGACAAGTGAGAGAGACAGATTAAGTCTTGTAGAAGATTTTTGTTTTGTGAGAGATTGATCATCAAATAAATTTTGAGGGCACAATTCCCAAGAAAGTTCTGCTACATTCATTGGACCATACATCCATTTCTGCAAACCATACAGGCACAGAACCCGAGGTAGATTGCTAGCACAGTTTTCAAGATAGTTTGAGGTCAAGTCTGGCATGAATTTCGAGGCAGTTTTCTGTATTTAATTCTGAGCAGAATCCATACAGTTCGTATTGTCTATACTTGGCACAGTTCCCGAAAAATTGCTATGTATAGTTCGCACGTGTGAGTTGGCTATAAGTATTATTTTGGCACAAATTCCAATGCAGATTTGGAGATGAGTGGGGTTTCTGAAATTTGTTTTGATGTTGTAGAAGAAATTATGAGTTGGTGAATTTCTGAGTTTATCTCTCATAAATAAAGTTCTTTCTCTGGGTTTTCCTCTGGTGAGGTTTTTCTCTGGGCTTGGCCCTAAATGTTTGAGTTACTTTTATCTTCAGTTCAAGTGTTTGATTGTATTGTATTTATGCTTAAACTATCAGAAGTTTCATTTTATGAATTCATAGTTCAGAAAAGTTATAAATCAGAGTTACAGTCAAAGTGTTTGATAAAAGTCCAATAAAAGGGTTTGTGATTTTTCATCAAAAATATTCAGATTGTAGTGTTGGAATTTGTTGTTTCCTACCCTTTTGGTATATACATTAACAAGCTAGAGGGTTGTTTGAAAGATGTAGGTTGTCCTGGTATGAATTTGGCCGGTGTGGTCATCATCGTTCTTCTCTACGTAGATGATATTGTTCTTATGGCAAGGAGTCTCTATGATCTCGACAAGCAACTAAAAACTCTTGAGGATTTTTGCTTTAGTATGAGTATCACTATTAACATTAACAAAACAAATGTTATGGTAATCAAATATAAAAATATCACTAATGCTAATTTCATTTATGAAAAAAGCAACTTGGAGGAAGTGAATTCATACAAATATCTAGAAAATCAATCTTCATCACAAGTTTAACTAGAACTATAGCATTGAGAATGGAGGTTAGAAAGATTATAATGGAAGTGAAAATAGTTTTAAATCAATAAACCTTTGGCTTTGGGATTAGAAGAAACTCCTCTTTGAGACTCTCATCACTAGTTATCTTATATGTGAATTTAGATAATCATATAGAAGGATAGAGCGAATCCAAAAGTTCTTTATAACATATGGTCTCAAAATTAAAGGCAATACACTCTATCATATCATCCTCATAGAAGTGAGTCTCTCCCCCATTGATAATATGGCTATGACCAGGTACCTAATATACAAGAACAAGATAAACAACATGAGAGACAAGAGGCTTCTTAAGATTGCATCATACTCTAGTAAAAACCACATGCAACCTAAGCGAGGTTGTAATAAAGACTCCAAGTCTTGGCTAAATCATTGAGAATTTTAGGAAGAGGTCACTTTGCATAATAGTGATAATATTAAAAGTATAATACATACAAATCTAAGGAGAATTTGTGATGTAATAAAGAATTAGAGGATAAGAGAAAATTAAGATATTATAAGGAGGTGATCAATCATAATCTAAAAGATTAAAAGTATCTATTTGTTTTAACTAGCGTAAAGAAGAAAATCAACATTGATAAAATAAGAACAAACTCTCATAAGTTTCTTAGTGAAGCAGGGCACTAAACAATTCTTAAAACATCATGGAATGAAATCATTTGTTACTTTTGTGACACTAAGAGGGTTGAATATGAAAATCAATTTCTCATAGAATGTCCTACATACACTCACATTAGAGTGCAATTTCAAAATATTTGCTACAATACTAACCTTGCTAACCTTTTAACTCATGATCACAACTATAGTGATCTAGGAATTGTTGTGGGCAAATTTGCACAAAGGTGTGCAACCCTTCCCATATTGGAGGTTAAGCCTTTAAGGTTGTCAACGAGGCCCAATATTGTAGTACAATAACAAATATGAATGACCCCAAATTGATCGAGCACGAGGCTCTTGTTAGCAAAACAAAGAAAAATAAAACAAAACTTGAAAATAACTTGAAGGGGGGAGAGGATATGTAAACCACAACAAGAAGCAAATGATTTAACCAATTTATATTGCTCAATGGTCAATATGTTACATGTAGTGTCACCTAGGATGTGTGGGCTTCAAGGGAATCCAACAATCTCCCTTAGGGAGGTCCTTTTTGTCCACACTAAATGATAAATAACTTGAGAGAACAATGGGAGAAACACTTTCCCCTTGGAGCAAAGTGGCAAGGGAGCTTGAAGAATGCTAGTAGGTATGGGAAGAGGTGGAAGAAGTTCAAACACAATTCTAGCATCATAACATTGTTCTAACTTCTCCTTACTAGATGCATGCCCATGGATTCCTTTTATAGGCCAAGAGGTGGCCAAGAAATAACTAGATCCAAATGTGGACTCATTAACTCCATGATCTAGATCCAAAGTACACAAAGGGGGGGCATTCAATGAGCCTAGGTATATGAGGAGCCAAATTCAAATTCTTGGAGGTGATGGAGCTTTCATGAGCCTTCAATGACTACAAGTGGTTGTGGTCCCGTCTTTTTTTACAGTCTTGTGGATTTCGAAGGCAAATCCATGCTAGAGTAGCACGGGTACAGAACTGATAATACACACTATAGCGTGATCTGTCATAGGAGTAATCGTGCTACCTCTTCTTTTGACTATTTTTTGGCATTGTTCAACTCATGATGCTATCTGGATCTGATGAGGATGTCTTCGGTGGGTTGCATGTTGTATGCTAATGACACCTTACTGAAATATTAGCCAAAATGTCACATGTATGCAAAATATAGGCATTAACAGATGCCCCTTGATGTATGAGGTTAGGATGGTATTATAGAGCTGATAATGAATCATCGTTTGTTTTGTGTTTTCCCATGTTCTTGGATGTTCTTAACCGAGTGTGGATGGAAGGTTCCCTTGGGGGAACATTGGTGGTGACAACCGGTGAAGTTGTAACAAAGAATAATGTTTTATAAAAACAAGGCAGGCATACCCATGCTCGTGAAAATCTATCAAGATGACTACAATGAGAGGATACCGAGGGGTCAACTCATAATACTGTTGGTACATGGATGAAGGCGGCTTCAATCCATGTAAGAAAGAATGAACCTGGAGATGTTAGTACAGGTGTTGAAGAAGTGGAACTGTTGATGACCATGATAATCCCATGGGGGTGGGGGACTGGAATACCAGTGAGGTTGCTGGATGAAGGACCTCCCTGCACTAGTGCTATTGGGACTACAAGATTATATGCAGAACTGATAAAAAACAAATAAATGATAGTAGCGCGGAAAACACAGAAACAAAAGCGCAGTAGCATGGAAAATGTAGTCACTGGCATGCAGTAGCACAATTACAACACAACAATGATGCACTAACATAAAACAAATTACCGTGTTGGAGAGGGTCTATTAATGTGCGCGAGTAGTGTGACTGTTGAAGCAAAATATGTGCAGGTAGTGCGCTCAGGGCGTTGGGATCCATGCAACTGTGTAAACAACAATGCTGGCCAAGAGGAGGCCGAATTCTAGGATTGAAAGGTATGGACATCTTCACCTGCACAAGGAAAGCACCCAGAATTATCTATTCAACAAATAACAACCTAGTTAAAGAGAAATGAACAAAAATAGAGTGGAGTTGCCATAAATACTATTGTGGAAAAATTTGCTCAAAGGTGTGCATCCCTTCCCACTTTGGTGGTTAAGCCTTTGAGGTTGTCAACAAGGCCCAGTATTGTAGTACAAAAATCAAATGCGAATCACCCCAAATTGATCGTGCAAGGCTTTTGTTAGCAAAACAAAAGAAAAATAAAACAAAACTTGAAAATAACTTGAAAGGGAGTGAGGATATGCAAACCACAACAGGAAGCAAATGCTAGAACCAATTTAGATTTCCCAATGGTCAAGTTGTTACATGTAGTGTCACCTAGGAGGTGTGGGATTCAAGGGAATCCAACAATCTCCCTCAGAGAGGTCCTTTTTGTCCACATTGAATGCTAAATAACTTGAGAGAACAATAGGAGAAACACTTGCCCCTTGGAGGAAGGTGGTGAGGGAGCTTGAAGAATGCTAGTAGGTATGGGAAGAGGTGGAAGAAGTTCGAACATAATTCCAACATCCTAACCTTGCTCTAATTTCTCCTTACTAGATGCATGCCCATGGCTTCCTTTTATAGGCCAAGAGGTGGCCAAGAAATAACTAGATCCAAATGTGGACTCATTAACTCCATGATCTAGCTCCAAAGTACACAAAGGGGGTCCATTCAATGAAACCAAGTACATTAGGATCCAAATTTGAATTCTTGGAGGTGATAGAGCTTTCATGAGCCTTCAATGCGCTATAGGTGGTTGTGCTCCCATCATTTTTTATAGTCTCACAAATTTCAAAGGAAAATACACGCTAGTGTAGCGCGGGTACATAACTAATAATACGCGTTGTAGCACGGTCTGTCATGGGAGTAATTGTGCTACCTCTTCTTTTAACTGTTTTTTGGCATTGTTGGACTCATGTTGCTATCTGGATCTAATGAGGATGTCTTCGGCGGGCTGCATGTTGTATGTTGATGACACCTTACTACGAGATTAGCCAAAATATCGCATGTGTGGGAAATTTAGGCGTTAACAGGAATGCTTCTCTTAAATCTTTTCGAGCACATAAATAAAATTCTAATGAAAATTATCTCCTTACCTTTTTTAAGGTCCAATAGACCAAAGTTGGTCTCATTTAATGTTAGTAACCATCATCATCATCTTCATCACCTTTCAATTTAATATTTTAATGATATATTTAAACATATTTAATTGTATTTAGAAATGAGATTTTTAATCATATTAATATTACCCAAAATGCTCAATGATGAGCATTTTGATCATTAAATTCTTACACTTGTTGATGGTCTCCAATACTCCCAATTATAATAGAAAGCAATTGAGTATTTTGATCATTAAATTCTTACACTTGTCGATGGTCTTCAATCCTCCCTAAATTATAATAGAAAGCACCTTCCATTTGGTTTGTATGGGAAGCCAACCCTATAATCGACATGCGTTACTCTATGTATGTTCCTTGAGAATAATAAGCATCTCGAAGCATCTCGAGTTAATTTAATTCGATTTAATATTAATATATGTTGTGATCAAACTTATAAGATTCAGGAAAGAGGACATACAAGAGGAGATAAAAGGATTGTTTAAAGTAATTATGAAAAGAAGGAAGAAAGAAAATAATAATTTGACTTGCGAAGGAGTTCAATAAATAAAGATGATGAGAGGAAATACAAAGTTATATGGTTGAGCTTGTGTAGAGTTAAGTTAATTCAATTTAATATTAATGTATGTTGTGATCAAACTTATGAATAAGATTCAAGAAAGAGGACATACAAACGGAGAGAAAGGGAGTGTTTAAAGAAATTATAAAGAAAGGAAGAAAGAAAATTGTGATTTGACAAAAGGAGTTCAATAAAGATGACAATAGGAGATACATAGAGACATAATCGAGAGAGACATAGTTGAGCTTGTCTATATTCTGGTGAGAAGAGATACATATGGTTTTTCTTTACATTTAAGGTTCATAAAAAGCGAGATAAAAGGTTTTGGGTATGAAAATGAAAGGAAGAGAGATAAAGGAAAACATTAGTTCTCATTCTACACATGTTGGAAAATGGTGTATTAGAATGGTTTTATTATTACTTTCAAAGCTTTCTGGAAGGGGAGTTTGCTTCAATGTCACATTTTAGAATTTTGAGTGACACTTTTTTTATTTGCATAAACATTTTAATTTAATGGAGAGTTATAAATTCTAACTTTGTATTAATGAAATATAAATATCCATTTTAATATACAAAATATTAGGAATATAATCACAAAGTAATAAAAATAAAATGAATGTGGAAATAAAACACAAAAGAGTACAATATAAGAGAGACACCAATATGTGTGGTTCACTCGATATGGTATACATCCACGGAGAAACAACTAATTCTTCTTTTATTTCGTTCAACAAAATGAAGGGATAAAATCTACAACACATCTGTTGCAACCTCCTCTTCACTCTCTCAAAGTCTCTCTCACACTTTCTCAGTTGTAATACAATGCCCTCATGAAAAAGAGGGTTTCCTCCTAGGGAAAAAAGCACCAACGTAACTTCTACCGTTCGATATGTGATATAATGATGAACAATCCAGATTGACTATGAAATTACAATATTTTACAAGGCATTTTTTCCAACAAAAAAAATTGGGGGTGCTGCTCCTGAACCCCCTCCAGGGGGGCTCTAAAAGGTTGTAGTTGCCCCCTAGAAATAATAGTGGGGGGAAACCTCGCACACACACCCCCATCAAGAAATAGGAACCAAACATGGTTGAAACAAGACCTCTAAATCAAGAAGTTAATCAAGCTCCACAATCAACAATCTCCGACTTGGAGATTGATCATAACAACTCCACCACTAGTGCACCTACTAGACTATGCTCCAAATTTGTACTTTACAAGTTTCTCATCTTCACCATCATGCTTGAAGGACTTGAAGTTGAGTAAAAGCTTAGTTTCTCCCTGGTTACTACCTTAATTAACATGTCTACAGGATTCTCGCTAGTGTGTATCTTTTCCAGCTTCAACTATCCATCTTCCAAAACATATCATATGAAGTCGTACCTAATTTGTATATGTTTAGTCTTAGAATGGAAGGTTGAGTTCTTTGCAATATGAATAACCTGCTATTCTCTTTCTTCTTTCCCAAATACTCCATAAACCTATGTAGCCAAATCATCTCTTTATTAGCTTCTGTAGCACCAACATACTATGATTCCATTGTTGAAAGTGAAACAACCTTTTGCGGTTTCAAAATCCAACTTACTATTGTTCCACCTACGATAAAAACATACCATGTGGTGCTCTTCATACTATTTGTATCACCTGCCATATCTAAATCAACATATCCCTGTAGAACATTGTTTGAACCTCCAAAACATAATGCATGAGTAGTAATACATATAAAATACCCGAGAATCCACTTTACTACCTCCCAATGCTCTTTACATGGATTGTTTGTATACCTGCTCACAACTCCCACTGCATGTGCAATATATGGCCTCGTGCACACCATTACATACATCAAGCTACCAATTGTCGATGAGTATGGGACCTTGGACATGTAGTTTATCTGCTCCTATGTCTTGGGATACATCTCCTTAGTCAATTTGATGTGGATGGCCCAAGGTGTACTAACTGGTTTTGCATCCTACATTCTAAATCTTTCCAACACATTTTCTATGTGCTCACCCTAAGACAATGTTAATTTGTGATTTTTCCTGTATCTTTTTATTCTTGTACCAAGGATTTGCTTTGCATCACCCAATTCCTTCATCACAAATGAATTAGCTAATTTTATTTTCAACACATTTATGTCTTGCATGTTAAACTCTACAATAAGCATGCCATTTACATACAATAACAAGATAATAGAGCTTCCATTATATAGTCTCTTAAAGTAAACACAATGGTCATAATGGCATCTACTATAACATTGTTTTGTCATAAGCCTGTCAAATTTCAAATAGCATTTCCTCAGAGCTTGTTTTAGGCCATACAAGCTCTTCTTCAACCCACATACTAGTTTCTCCTTCCCTTTGAATTCATACCCTTGTGGCTGCTGCATATAAATCTCTTCCTACAAATCCCCATGGAGAAAGTTGTCTTTACATCTAACTGAGCAAGATGCAAAACTTCTATTGCCACCAGACTTAAAATAATTATAATTGAAGTCATTTAACAACATGAGAAAAGTTTCATAAAAATATATAGCTTTCTTATTTGCAAACCCCTTTACAACAAGTCTGGCATTGTACCTCTTTTTGCCTCTATCTTCTTCCTTAAACTTGTAAACCCATTTATTCTGCAACACTCATTTACCTGCATGCAATCGAACCAAGTCCCAAGTCTGGTTTCATGCCAAGGATTCCATCTCCTCTTTCATGCCTTGCTCCCACTTCTTTTTGGTTTCTACCTACATTACTTCTTCATAACTTTCTAGTTCACGAGAATCAATCAACAATAAATGATATAGTGAAGGAGAGTATCATTCACGGGTTTACTTAACCTAGTATATCTTCTAACATCACTTGTAAGAGTTTGAGGTACCTGTTGTTGCTGTACATTTTGATTTTTTAGCACCTTTGGAATTTCATTTTATTTGATTTCATCAAGCACTATGTATTATGTATTTGTTTTTTCATGCTTCTTTCCCTACAACTGATCTTTGTACATGACCTTCTCATTGACTACCACATCTCTACTCGTAATGATTTTGTGATTTTTATAATCCCATAAGTGATAACTAAAATCATTAACTCTGTATCCAATAAAAGTACACTTCTTGGATTTTACCCCAAGCTTTGTTCTATTTTTTCTATCATTATGGATAGATGTTTCACAATCGAAAGTCTTCACAAATAAGTAGCTTAAATTTTTACCTATCCATGCCTCCTCTGGAATGCCACCATCTAAGGAGCTTGAAGGCACCCTGTTTATTAAGTAAACAACAATTTCCACAACATCTGCCCAAAACTGTAAGGGCGTAATCCTGCATGTAATCTCATACTCCTTGCATGCTTCATAATTGTCATGTTCATTCTTTTCGACACACAATTTTATTGTGGTGTTCCTACCGTCTTCTCTCTATGAATCCCAAGGCATGAATGGTAATTATCAAATTACTTGTTGTTGTATTCATCTCCATTATCTGATCCGAGACACTTTAACTTATTTCATGTCTCATTATCAACCAAAGGTTTCCATTTATTAAAGGTATCGAAGGCATCCGATTTTTTTAACGCAATGAAACTAAGTTTTCCTAGTTGCATCATCAATAAAAGTAATATAATTGTGAGGGCCACTAAGAGATGATACCCGGTCTTGTCCCCATACATCTGTATGCAAAAGCTCTATCTTTTGACTCTTATTTTTCTTCCCAGCTTTGAGAAATACAACTCTCTTATGTTTTCCATAAATATAGTGCTCACATAAATCCAAATCAACCTCCTTCAAATCTAGCAACAACTTGCTTGAGTGGAGAAGCTGCATCACCTTCTCACTCATGTGCCCAAGCCTATGATGCCACAATGTTGTATCCACTCCTATAGAAGCTAAAGGAATATAAGAGTTGACATTACTTGTACATAAATACAATGTACCTACCTTTTATCTTTTTGCTATTATCAATGATCCTTAATTAGGGACCTTCCACGATTTTTTTGTAAATGTAGATGTACACTCTTCAATTCCCAACTGCCCTATTGAAATTATATTTCTTCTAAAATCAAGAATGTGCCTTACCCCTTTCGACAACCACTGGTTTCCATTCTTTAAGTTTAATTGTATCTTACCCTTTCCAATAATTATACATGGTTCATCATCACCCAAATAAACATGTCCAAAATCACCTTGAAAATAGGCTTGAAAATATTTCCTATGGGGTGTGGCATGAAATTAATGCCTTGAGTCTAACACCCAAGAATCAGTGATATTATTTAATAAAAGGATTAAAGCATCTTCCAACACTTCACTTGCTACATTTGCTTCCTGATTATTCTCTTGTTGTCCATATCCTTGTTTTCCTTTTAGAGACTAACAATCTTTCTTCAAATGTCCTTTCTTCCCGCAATGCCAACACTCCAACTTCCCTTTGGATTTCGATCTACCCTTCTTAGATTTCCCATGATTCCCTGGACCCTATCCTCTCTCCCTTTGTCTTCCCCTATTCTCCATAGTCAAAGCATTACATGATGTCTCACCTATGTCTTTCCATCACATTTCCTCACTAAGGACAACACCAACAACATCATTAAACTTTAAAGAGATTGAACCATAGACATAATTACTCACAACCATGACCAAGCCATTCCATCATCATGGGAATGAGCAAAACATCAAAAGATCCCTAACCTCATCATCGAATTTTATTCCTACAAATTTAACTGATTGGTGATCGTGTTAAACTCAATTAAATGACTAACAACAAATTCACCTTCTAACATCTTCATAAGAAATACCTTGTTAGAGGCTAATGGGTTTTCATATAGTTTAACCAATGCCTTCATCAAATCCTCCATTATCTTTTCTTTTGAAATGTTAAAAGCCACCGACGTTGCCAGGCATAGTTGTCAACACGAAGCACAAAACACAAAAATGTCAACACGAAGCACAAATCGACTAACCACATTCAAAATAAATAATATTTCATACAAAACAATTTAATAAAAAAACACACAACTATATTAAACATTAGCCACCAAAAAAATTAAACTACGTATCTGATTAATCACCTTGCGTGATCGCTAAATATTCCATGCATAGATAAGAACATAAGAAACCAAAAAAAGGTATTCTTTTGATTTGATATCCCTATTAAATAACTAATACATACATTGATTATAAAGTATGTAACTAATACATACATTGATTGGATAATTCTCTTTCATTTCATTATGAAAACAAGAGCCACGAGGTGGCAATGTCTCTGACATTGCTGCTTGCTTTATTTGTGGGGAGGTAAAAAGCAATAAAGTGTACGGAATGAACAAGAGTTTATATGAGTTGTAGTAATAGGTTTGAGTAACTCTTCCATATTTATTCATTTTCTATTTTATCTTTGGTGTCATGTTAAGAGTGTGGTGTTACATTTCTTTCCATGGTATTAGATCTTAGTTTCCTCTTGGAAGGGCAATTTTAATTGTTTAGAGAGAACTTGTTCTTTTATCCGTGGCTTTAGAGAGGTTCAAATTGACACTTATTTGTGACTAACAAATCTACTATGGAGATATGAGACAAAAAAGTGGACAAAACAATGAATCTCTCCATTGAAAAATGCTTTTCCATGTGGACCACTTTTTCTATCATATTTTAATAGATACCATCAATACATAGACCATGAAATATAAGTGACACTATATTATTATCATAGCAAATATATGTGGCACTATATTATTATCATAACATTTTTAGCTTGTGACGGTTATATGCATTTAATGGGTGAAATATTAATTATATACAAAAATAAGAAGCCAAACATCAATTTCACTAATGGAATACCTACACAGTTATCTTTTTATGAAGAATGTAGTCATGCACTTATTCCTTCAAATATCATGAAATCATTATCGCACCGTGATTATGTCTAATTCTACATCTGATTCAACGAGATAGCTAATTTAGGATGGATGTTGGTCAATTGTTTCCCATACCACTTAAACCAATTAATAAAATCGCACAGTCTTTGCCCATCCCCAAAGTTACTGTATTCACATTGAAGTGATTTTTCTTTCAAGCATAGTTTCAACTCAAAAAAATTTATTAATAGATGTCTCCATCCTCCATTTGAATAAGATCAAAATTTATAGTGTTATGGGATATGAAAATATTTTGAAGCCCACTTACTCCAATCTTTATCTTGGGACAATGCAATGTTAAAATAGACAAGTCTCCTCTTCATATGACCATTTTATAGGTGAAAATGCTACTAAAATAACTCTAGAACATGAAAGAGTTTTAATTGAAGAACCAATAACCTCCTCAAGAGAAAGTATTGGAAGCCATATGTAATTCTTCTCAAGGTAAAATTCACATTCTCAATGTGCCACTTTTGAAATTCACATTCTCAATGTGCCACTTTAAAATAAAATTATAACAACGTTGTGTAGCAACGCATACCTAAACTAAAAAACTAAAAAACATTATAAATATTATGCTTCGTTTAAAATGAAAGCAATAGCACATATGAGCACTAAGCACATTAAACTAACAAAAAATCATTACAAAACACAAGATCAAATAAAGTTTGTCTACATAGCTAACTAATTCTAACAACCATATAGAAAATGCACTTTATTCTTTTCTTAAACTCTATGATAATTATTTTGTTTAATTAAACATTTAAATAATAAGAATAACTTTATTCTTTTCTTGAAAACTCTGACAATTATTTTGTTAATTAAACATTTAAACAATAATATTGATAACACAAACCTAATATAAAAAACCTTGACTTGGGCGGGGATTTGTACGACTCCCATAAACATTTTTTATTAAAAAAACTACAAATTTTAACTTATTGCCAAAATTTGTGCGATTGTGCCCACTGATTTTGTCAATGAAACCATTTAAAAATTAAAAATTATTCTCGATAACCAGATGCAACACAAAACCAATGTTTACGTGGTTTGCGCAGCAAGGATTTGTTTGTGCATGAGTCACATAAAGGTTACACTTGTTCCATTTACAGTGCTGTGAGGTGTGGTTTTTACTTTTTAATACCTTTGTAATGTTGTATCCGATATATGGCCTGAAGCCAATTTGCAGTTATTGTTGCAGCTGGAAACATGAGCTCTGTGGCAAGTCTGGAGTGAAAGAGGATGATCCCTAGACGGGTTTACCTTGGTCGTTTGCACACAACTCAGGGATTATACCAAACTCCTGCATGCAAGAAAAGTGTCATCATGGAGGGTGCATTAAAACCAGTAATGGCAACTGACCCATAATGTGGAGGCTTCATCACACCAAATAGAGGAAGGTATAAGCATGTCGATGCTTTTAAAATGATATCAAAGGGATTATCAAGTAACCAAACCACAATAAAAAAGGAAGTGAAATTTATTGCACATATTGGCTTCCAGATCGTGGTAGAATTTTGTGGTTTCGGTTGTTTTCTTTCGATGAACACCTGTCTCACATGCTCCTTGTTGTCAATGCTTCCTCCTTTGATTTGTGAACTTCGACAACTCAAATTTTTTGATATTTCACTGTGTAATCTTTAAAAGACCTTCCCATGGAATTTGAGCAGCTACCAAACTTAAAGGTGCAGGACATGAGGGAGTGCTTTGGACTGAAGAAGCTGCCAAAATCGTTAACTAAACTAAAATAATTAAAAGGTGTAATCTGCGATGAGAACGCCAGACGACAATGAATGGCTACAAAATCCTCTGCCATGCCTAATCTCACAGTTGAGGTCGTCGAAGAACGCTTTAATTTGGACTGGATTGATGATTGAAAAATATCATGATACATCATCATGCTGCTTCAACACCTTTCATTATGTTGGTGTATTGTGTACAATTTGAATAGAAGTGGGGCATACTATAATGAGAATGGAACCCTGGTTTCTCTTCAAAATTTGTCAAAATCGACACTGAAGCTTCAGTATTTGAGGTGAAATCAGCAATGTGTTTTATGTTGTTGAATATTGCTAAAGCTTTATGAAAGATTGTGGATATCGCAGTTAATAGGCTTAGATTTTATCTTATTGGCTTTGACGACGCTTTTCTATGGTCCTTTCGCAGTTTTCCTCTATGGTATTTTGAGCAGCTCTTTCCAAAATTTTATCTCCATAGTCGATGGCTAGAGTTGCTCAATCATTTCTATTTATAGGCCAATTCATTATCTTTTGTTGTCATGACTATAATCAAGTAAAAATTTTCATCGAGCAAGTTTTCCTTGCACAATTTCAAATCATTCAATATACCAAATGTATTGTATCAATTGGAGAGCACGAATGAGCTCCACATATAAGAAGAAATTACTTTTCCATGTTATTGCTTGTTTCTTGAATGCTACTATATTTATGGTTTTATCGCCTCGGCAAGTGACACTTATTTGAAGGTGCTCTACAAAAGTAGTCGACAGCTATTTTGGTCAACAACGAAGCAAAAACTAGGGCACATGGAAGCCACATATTTTTTGCGTTATTTAGGTTGGTCTCCCTTAATTATCAACCCAGTCTGTTAATCGCTTAGCCTTTAGTGCAAACTTTCTACCCATCTACATAGTACTAATGCAAGCTACCAAGATTAAGCCACGTTGGATGTATTCGCCCTCAGACCATGTCACAATGTGAAACAAAGCCTTTTTACAATACAATGATTCTTGAAAGCTTGTAGACTACCGTATCATCAAACACAAGCTTGGTAGGATGCATATATAGTTGGTATTCGACAAAACATAGTCGACAAGGAGTAACCATGCACGATAGACCGGTGGTCGGTTGTTCTGTGAAATGAATTTTTTTGTTGAATCGCCCAGGGCCGACATCAAAGAACAAGTTTATATGCACAGTACTCGTTCATGCTCTCAGAAGCATTTTACGATGGTCACTGTCAACGTTACCTGACCGAAGCCTCGGTAATGGGTAACATGGAAATGACAAAAAATTCAAGAGAAGATAAGTCGTTCGAAACCCATTGCGAAAAAATAGTCCCCAAATTGCAAAAGCTTCTATCTAAATGATGCAAGAATTACAGTTTGAAGATACGTGAATCGGAGAAACAAAACAATGATAGAAGCTTTGATTCGCAGCATAAAAACCACAAAAGACATTTTCCATGGGCATCCTACGAACAAAATTTACATGCCAGGCAAAACCCTCACAAACACACATATGCCAATATCGATAAACAAAGGCCAGAGCATACCAGAGAGATGACGACCACGAACAAACAACAACATGTTTCTCAAAAGAGAATCCAGAAACCAACAATCATCAACGACACAATCCGCAAAAAATCATCGACCAACACACCAAGACCCAAGAACAGAGGCCGTTCCTGTCTTGCCCAACCGTGGTTGCGCGAAAATCGACAACACAACAAACCACCGATGAAACCAGAGGAAACAACAGACGTCAATCGTAGGAACAAGCAACACCAACAAAGAAGGAAGGAGTTATGAATAGGCTCTAAAGCAGGAACGCAAAATACAGTCAAGGGCAAATAAAACCCACCGAGAAAATACTTCTCCAAAGGGCCGGGAAAATCCAATGCCCATACCTAAGGCAGTACGACTTCCATCACCAACATAGAAATCAACCTGAGAGGACAACAAACCCCATACCCTGTGCGACCCCCTGCCAATGACACCACCACAGGATTTTTAAAAGGTGCACTGCGAACACCAAGCAACTGGAAAATTGAAATGACCCCTTGCAATAAACCAAGAAGAACATCAGACGTGACAAACCCCATACCACCGGATATCGCATTAAGAACCTGCTTCCAATTCCATGCAGGTGCAACAACACTACAAGAACACCATCTGCAACCATCACAAATCCCACATCTCTGGACGGCGCATTCAAGAGGCCACCACCCTTGCATGCAGTTCAATCGCCACCTGCCCAAACGCAATTAAAACCACAACAACACCATTTAAGAGAGATGACGGCAGACCGCCGCCGGGTCCTGGGGCACACAGCCCCAGGACAACGTCACCACGAAACCCACCAATTGCAGCCGAGAAAAACAATATTTCACAATAACCTAGAAAAATACTCCTGCAGAAACCTCCAAAGACCGCCTCCGCCGCATCCGCCCCTAACAAACTAATATCCCCGATTGATTCATATATGTCAGGGACCTAACAAATTATTAATTACTCAAGTAAAAAATAAACACTTAAAATTATGAAAAAGATTGCAACCACCAACAGAAATAAAAATAAAAAAACAACCTCTACCTCTATTGTTTGTAAACATTCTTAAGGAGCTTTGTTAGTTGGTAAAATGGGTATTTGTATACCTATACCAAGTTCAAATCCTCCTTGACTAGATGTTCGGTTATTTGATGTTCCAACGCACTCACATATGCAAATGCTTTCATCTAAATGGTGCTAATGGTTTCATCTAAACGGTGCCAGGTGCAAATCTGGCTGCCAAACTAGGTTGAACCCACCTATACTCCTTTGTCAAATGTTATTTCGTTGTCCCATCATTGTTCCACACGTGGTGACGTTAGAATGGTGGCAAAGTTATTGTTTAAAATGCGGACAACTTCACAAGCAAGCATTTAAAAATTGATCTTTCGATATCGTAGGCATAATCATATTACCATACACAATAAAGCACAAAAGAACAATTTGGTAAAAATATTCGTTACCTAGCCGTTAAGTGACCGTCACAAAGTCTACGGGTAACGGAACCATTGACGGTGCCGTCTTCGATCCGAGTCCAACTCAGATTAAAAATCCGCTGTATTTTCCCAGCATTATCCGTGTCTAAATCGACGTGTCAACTTTCTAAAATCTACGTGTATATCGTGACGTCATAATCGGAGTTCTTTCTCGGAAAAGCAACGGTCACATGGAGAGAGGGCTTTTGAAGCTTTGTCAATTTCCGAGTTGGTCGCATGCAATAAAAACAAAAAAACCGTCTCGTAAATCGTCTTTATTTCGACGGAGAATTCAAGAATAAATGCGTCGTAGGATCGAATCCCGACCGCTGCCAAATATTTGCTGATGCGGAGGCCCAGAGCAGGTATTTTGCTGATACAGATCTCGCTGAAATTTTGTGCGATGAAGCCTTTATTACTGTCTTTAACGTTATTGTTGATTGAGTTTTAAGAATTAAATCGGCGAGAATGACGGAAATTTGTTAGATCAACGAGTGCCAAATGGTCCGGCATCGTTTGAAGTACAAGTTACGAAATTAATTGTATATGAAAACAGAAATCCACTTTTATGCAGAAAATCCGTGGAAAAACGAGTCTAAATTCGTATAAAATGCAATGCGAAGATTGACTGTATATGTCTGACGGTAGAGTTTAAGAAAAGGAAATTAAAGTTGAAAATTGCTGTACTGGCCATGTCCCGCGGAAAGTATTATTGTTGAAACCCTAAAATAGTGAACAATATTGAACGGAAGAGCTACGATGAACAAATGACAGGGTTTTTGAAAGGAATTTAGTGCGCAATCGTTGAAGAGTGGAGGCCGGCTGAAAATTTTAAATTTACTGGTTGAATTTTGAACATCTTTTGAGTCAAATTTAGGACATAATTTTATTGGCTGGATCAGAGGATTCGGGCGAATTTTGATCATCGATCAAAATTTGAGTAGAAGCTGGGAAAGAATAATAATGAAATGACAAATAATAGTACAAACAAGCAAGTTTCCGAGATATTAGCAACCGAAGCAAAATCTTTATATTTGATAAGCCATGTCAATTTTGAGTAAATCAAATCTCCAATGAAATCTTAGCAAAGGCCGGCAAAATTTAACAAAAGATAATGTTGACCAAAGAATCAAACAACGGAATCTAAGAGCAAGGAAATGATGAAAATTTAAGCGGAGAAACAAAATATTAATGCATGGGAAAGACTTCCGTTGATTCGCAGGATTTTGTGGAACCTGAGGACCTTCATTAGCCAAGGAGGCATGCGCATCTCACTGCGTGTAGCTTTAGGTAATAATTAGGTAGGCTAAGATGCATTATTATATTTTTATTTTCTTTGTAAAAATGCTTTGTTAATTTTTTGGGACGGGGGTTTAGTGGTTGAGATGCTGTGTTGCCATGTTAATGACTTATGTTCAAACCTTGATGGGCATAGAGCTCGAATTATAAGTTAGGATTAGAAGGTAGCTGAGTATGATGCTATAAGTTAGCTGAGTTTGATGGATTTCATTCGTATTCAATTTGTATTAATTTTTCAAACCCTGGTGGGCATAGAGCCCGAATTATAAGTTAGCTGAGTTTGATGGGTTTCACAGGCAGCGTTAATTCAGTTTGTATTAGTTTGTAAGTTCAGCGGTCAATTTATGAAGTTGAATTTTAAAAAAAAATTCGAGGAGGAGGCATTCTTTCTCCAGTTTAACAACGAACTCTGCACTCTGCATTGAAGTTTTGATTTGCATATGTAGATTGCCTCTGCATAAATTTACTTGATTGAATTGTAAGTTTAAAGCAAGTTCAGGGCCCTCTTCTTCAATATCTTATGTTAAGGCGAGTTTCAGTAATAATAAGTGAATATTTGTCATCTCCTTCTCGGACTTGGACTGATAGAACAAGGAAACTAATTAATTAGTATAAGCATGCCTCAGGATTTCCATTTCAGCAATTTTATGGAAATACTCTGGAATTCTCCCAAAACAGAAACTTCTGTGAATTTCTGTGTTCTGGTATTCATCTTAATAATCGTTTGGCTTAGTATTATTGAAATCTTCCTCTTTATAAAAGCTAAAGGACATAGCCCTAAGATGTACAATGTGTATTTTTTCGTTCCATGTTTGATTACAGCAGGCAAAGATGCATAATTGTAGTGATAGTTTTACTTCTCTCTGTTTTTGTTGCAAAAGTTTGATTCTTTCATTAGAAAAACAATTTCCAAAAAGGGGAGGGGGTAATGACTCAATGAATATCAGTCATTAGGGGCGACTGTCATGATTACTGTACCCATCGTTGTGTAGATTGGAGTTTCGGGAGCCATCCAGTTCGGTAACTCATTTGAAGCCTTGTCAAACAAAATGAGAATATTGAATTTCATGGGCAATTCCTTTGGATGTTCTGCTTCTGGAGAACGTCTGGTTTCTGCTGCTAGAGATGGAGATTTGCAAGAGGCTAAGGCTTTATTGGAATGCAACCCTCGTCTTGCAAAGTATTCAACTTTTGGTGTTCGAAATTCTCCTCTGCATTATTCAGCAGCTCAAGGACACAATGAGGTATAGGATAATTCTTTCGCTTTATTTCTGGCATTGTCCAGCTATGATAAGTGATGATTAGATGTTTGTATATTTTAACAAGATTTATCCCTGCAGATTGTCTCTCTCTTGCTTGAATCTGGGGTTGATGTGAATATCCGGAACTATTGTGGTCAGGTGGGTATTGAATTTTTTCATTTGCTTTTTCTGGACTTTTGTTTATCATATTTGGACAGTATGATTCACGATTCATCAAAATGAAATTTTATTCGCAAGGAAGTCAGTTCTGTCTTGTTTAATGAGTTGCAACTTGTCTGCTAGTTGTCCTATCAAATTCTCTAATGTTTGGGAATTGCATAATGGTTTGAAGTCAGTTATGTCTTGTTTAATGAGTTGCAACTTGTCTGCGAGTGGTTCTGTTAAATCCTGTAGATGTTTGGGAATTGCATAGTGGTTATGTCACACATCCTGTAATTTTTTAGGAATTGCTTACACAACATGGTACCCAAGTTGTGGTGAATGCATGAGGATCTACTGCAATGCATAATTGTGGATATGAGACTTTTGTTTCATTTCAAGATAAATTTTCACGTAACCATGGATTTTGCCCAAAAGTTAACTTGTGAAATAGCTACAGTTTCAATAGCTTGGCTCAACTTCAAGTCAGTTTCCTATTTAGCCATGGTAATAAGCAACCTCAGGGCCATTTCGGACTGCTCCATACATTAAGATAAGTTCTGTACTAGAAACTGGCAGTTTTGACTGAGCTCTGTTATGGTTTTCAGTTAAAGTTAACTGATGCTTGACTATATCCTGCACATTTTGATTCTCTGCTAAAAGTACCTTGCAAGGTCCTTTAAGAGATTTATTGCAACTTTAATTTATTTCATGCAGCTATCTTTATTTCACATAGTACAAGATATGTACTTGTGCAAAATTTGTCTTACTCAACTGACAGGTAATTTTCGGCTTAATTAACATTTTAAATTCTTTAAAATGCCACAGACAGCTTTGATGCAAGCTTGTAGATATGGTCACTGGGAGGTGGTTCAGACACTTGTGTTGCATAAGGCAAATGTAAGATAATCCCAATGTCTCTTACTGCCAGATTTGTCTTAACCAATCTCTAAGGAAGTTTAATTTAACAGTTCAAGCTCCACCTGGCTTTGCAGGTCAACAGAGCAGACTATCTTAATGGTCGAACTGCTCTTCATTTTGCAGCCGTAAATGGCCATTCCCGATGTGTGAGACTTCTTTTTGCTGATGCTGTACCCAGTGTACCCGATTTCTGGAACAGCTTAAGGGCAGACCAAGGGCAAGAAGAATCATTAGTCAACTTTGATCTGAGGCAAGTATCATTGCATGAAATGACTGCAATTGAATATCTGAGTTTGCAGCCATTATTGACATATGTGGGGTTATATTGCAGTGCATGCTCTAGGATTGCGAACAAACCAGCAGATGGAGGTATTACTGCCCTTCACATGGCAGCACTGAATGGGCATCCAGAGTCTGTACAGTTACTCCTTGATTTAGGGGCCAATATATCAATTGTGACAGTTCAAGATGGATCAACTATTGACCTTATAGGTAATTAATAATGTATTAGACAATCCCTCACTGGTGCTATTCTCTTTCTGCTATAGATAATTTTCACCATGGTTAACTGATTTTATAAAAAATGCCATTTATTTAACGAGGAAACATGGCATAATTGTACTTTTTATATGAAAAATAGATGCGTCATTGCATACGAGAAAATTTCAACAAGTTCTTTCAAATGCAATTTTTTTCATCTTCTTGTATTTTCATCTTGACAGGTGCAGGTAGTACACCTCTCCACTATGCTACTTGTGGTGGCAACATTCAGTGTTGCCAGGTGAATTTTCTTATTTTCAGACCCTGATCAAACTTGCAGTATTTTCAACATTTTCTTGTTTAAAAATTAGAAGGATTGAACTTGTGATTAAATTTTCAAAATATATGTCTGGCATGCAGATTTTGATTGCTCGTGGAGCAAGTTGCAGTGCTGAAAATGCCAACGGGTATTTGATCTCTTGATAACACACCTAAATTCCATTCTCATCTTGTGAATTGTTGCATTTAAACCACTCTAATTATGTTTAAACAGCTCAGGTTCTTAATAATATACAAAGAAGAAATAGCTGTGGAAAGAATGCTGACAGTTCACTCAAACTTCTGAGAATTTTATCTATAATATAACCTGCCACTGTTAAAAAGTCTCAGGACATGCATGGGAGGAGGCAGATGTTAATTCTGATTGAGGAAAATCGCTGAATGATGACATCCTTCCAGATGTTTCTACTAAAAAACATTCTCCCAAGTCACATGTGAGAGAGCAACACCAAATCTCCGTTTTACTATCCTTTGGTTTAGAATTTTTCACAACAATAGTTGAGAAATGAGCTTTTCAACATTCCCGCTTATTTTCTTCTAGAGACAGGGACATCAACAATAGGCTCAATCCATCAGATGTCAGGTCTGCAAAAATTCTAACATGTTCACTTGTATCCCTTAAGTCAGTTTGCCAATAATTAAGAATCATTAACAACACTTGAATATCAGAGTATCAAAGATTGAAATATATTCATCAAAATATTTTTCATTGTTGGTTTTCCTTTCAAAAGTTTTGAATTTATAGCAGAGTTAAATCTCAAAATGTTGATGACCTTAGAAGGAATAATTAAGAAGATATAACAGAAAAGAAAAATATAGGAAATCAATTTTCAACCATCATGACAATAGATACTCACAGGAAAATTGTAGAATGGCACATCATTAAGGTGCAATTTCTTGACTCAAATTTATTAATGAGATCAGTTATAAGCTAAGTTTAAGGAAACATGCCCCCCCATATCCCCAGCCCGTTTCTTGGCGGAAACACGGAAATGAGTGCCATACGGCACATATACACATTTTCGTAAGGACATGCACATTTCCCAAGAAGGAAACACATTTCGTCTGCATGGAAATGCATTTCTGGTATGGCCTCAGTCTGTATGACCACGTTTCCAAAAAAAATTGCCCTGCCCATAAAAAATATCGCCCTGTTCAGTAGTATTTGGTAATATTAAATTCCTAAAGTAAAAGGATAGTACTTAAATTTTTAACATTACCATTAATTGTTTCAGAATGTTTGAGTGTGGTTTCAACATAGGCAATGATTCGTCAACATGTATGATTTATGATTTATGAATTTCACATTCATTTTTTTAAATGTCCTTGCTCATATATTTATATATGATTTATGAATTTCACATTCATTTTTTTAAATGTCCTTGTTCATATATATATATCATGTATGAGGGTATGGGATTGGGATTTAATCAAGCACATCAACCCCTCTATGTACCTTGATGTTGGTGGTGTTGATTGTTGAACTTCTCTGTGATGACCTTAATAAAAATTTACTCTTCACTCAAGCAAAATCATTTATTAAGCATGGGGAGTTTTTTTGACTTAGGAAGTTTCATGAAAATTGTAGGGTGTCGAGTTGTTGACTAATGTCCTTGGAGGATCAACTTTGAGATTTGAGATAAAGGCAAGGACTAGAGCCAAGAGGAGGGAGGCATAGGGTGCTATTGATGAATGGGATCCCAATACCCAATATAGGCAATGATTCGTCAACATGTATGATTTATGAATTTCACATTCATTTTTTTAAATGTCCTTGCTCATATATATATATATATGATTTATGATTTATGAATTCCACATTCATTTTTTTAAATGTCCTTGCTCATATATATATATATATATATTGCGTTTGCCCGTTTCCAAAATTTTGGGGGGTCACATTTCCTACAAACCCCTGTTTCGGCAACTCGTTAGCAAAATTTGATTTAAGTGACTCCCAGATTAGAATGCGGGTTTATGATGACTCTGTTGTGTGATTCACATGTTTCTCGTTCAAGCATACATTTACTTATTGTGATATGAGTATATAACCTTACCTGCTAGTTTTCCATTTAATTGTTGATTTGAATGAGGACATGGACTTTGATGTCTGCTTCTGATGAAGTGCACATGCCATGATTTCCAAGGTAAATGGATCACCACGAGATTGAACTTTTGGAGACTTCTATGAGGCTCCTAAATTTCTGCTCATTTGCTTCCACTATCTGGCATTGAAGTATTGTTTGCCTTTCTCTGGGAAAAAGAGATAGTGGGGAACAATGACTTTTTAAATTTGTGCACTGGAGAACCTGATTGTGGGCACTGTCATTCACTGTGTGAGTTCATTTCAAAATACCATCTGCTCTCTGGGTGAGGTAGGCTTCAGGACTTGAATCCCAATTTGAATACTGAAAAATAGCAAAAATGCAAAAAGTTAGTCAAATTCTGGACTTGTACTTAGATACACTGTTCAAATTTGAGAATTTCTTCAGGCAGTAACTACTCCTGACTAATTAATTTCTGGATTTTATTATCTATGTCATTGCAACTTACAAGTAATTTCTTAGCAGTTCGGTTAATTGAACTATTGGTAGAGGTTTAACCAAAGTAGCCAAGGTTGGTCATCGAACGACAATTACAATAATGGCTGGGCTTGGGCTTGTCACCTGAGTTGGGTTTAGAATATTTTACAACAATAGTTGACCATTATACTTTTTAGCTTTCCTCTCCGTTTTCTGCTAGAGACAGTGACTTCAACAGTAGGATCAACCCATCATGGATCAGGACTGTCAAAATTCTAACATGTTCATTTGTATCCCTCAAGTAGTTTGCTAATAAGTATGAATCATTAACAACACATGAATATCACAGTATCAAAAATGAAAATATATGCACACCGAATCAACAACAATGAGTTCATCAAAGTATATTTTTAACTTTTTGTTTTCCTTTCAATATTTTTAGATTTATAGCCTAGTTAAATCTCAAAATGTTAATGACCTTAGAAGGAATAATTAACAAGATATAATAGAAAAAACAAAAGATACTAAAATCAATTTGCAATTATCATGAAAGTAGAAACTCACAGGAAAATTGTACAATGGCACATCATTAAGGTGCAATTTCTTGACCCAAATTTAGTAATGAGATGAGTTATAAATGACAATACTCCTCTTATTTTGCTGCGCAAAATTTGATTAGAGTTACTTCCAGATTAGAATGTGGGTCGATGATGACTCAATGGTTTACATATTTCTCATTCAAGCGTATGAATAGTTGTTGTGATATGAATATGTAAGACTTACCTGCTCGTTTTCCATTTAATTGTTGATTTGAATGAGGACATAGACTTTGATGTCTGCTTTTGATGAAGTACAGATGCCATGATTTCCAAGGTTAATGGATCACCATGAGATTAAATTTCTAGAGAACCATGCTCCTAAAATTGTGTTCATTTTCTTCCACTGTATAGAGGGTGGCATTGAAATATTGTTAGCCTTTCTCTAGGACAAAGAGATAGTGGTGAATAATGACTCTACAAAATTTTGGGCATTGGACCACTTGATTGTGAGCATTATCATACCTTGTGCAAGTTCATTGCAAAACACCCTTTGTCCTCTAGGTGAGGTAGGTTGCAAGACTTGAAACCCAATTTGATTCCTCAAATATAGCAAAAATGTGTTAGCTTTTAGGGTTACTCCAAAAGTGTTTACACCATGCTTGGGGTTGCTTCACATTATGTGGGTGCATGCTGTTGTTGATTACCCTTGGTTGTACCATGATAGACATACAAATGGGAGTTAGCTTCCTCATGGATTGCTAGACCTTTACTTGATGCTTTTGTGGCTCACTTCCTTGGAGAGTTGGAGACCTATGTGGCTAGTGGTTTTCTTTATGGGGAGTGCACATAGAGTTTGGTTGGTTGCTTGGGAGGACGACTTAACTTGTGTAATGTCCCCATCCAAATAAATCTCATGAAGGGAAATTTCCACCAATCTACTAGTTCCCTAGGTTGGGGTGGAAACATTTAGACTTGGAATAAGGGAGCTATAAGACCCCAAATGGACATTAGATTGAAAAATATATATTAAAGGGGCTAAACAAATAATTATAATAAGAAAATAAGGTGGCACTTGGCCATGAGGGCACATAGGTGGTGTGGGATCCACACAAGGCAAGATTCTTCATGCCACATGGCATCCTATTCTCACCCATTCGAATCCAAGGTGGAGTCTAATGTTCTTGGGGGAGTTGGAGAGGCATTATTCATGGCATGAATCTAGGAGGGTCGAATTAGAGTGGAAGAGTAACTTCCATGGAAGAGAAAGAGGCATCTTAGAAGAATTGTGACACTTGGAGCTAGATTCCCTAACTTCTATGACAACAATGATGAAGATTCTATGTCACTTATGACAAGGATCAAACTTGATTGTGGACATATGACATATATGACATGTCAGGGCTGAAAAATAGCCTCCAAGAGGGCGCACAAGGGGAGTTATGGCAACCAAGATTCCCCCATTCGAATTGATGGAAGAGGAGGGATAGGAAGTGTTGGACAAGTGGCATTCTTGGGAATCTCTCCCTAATTCGAATTGGGATGATGCTCTTGGAGGGAATTCGAGCTATGGAGGCCTTGGGAGGTTAATAAAAGACAAGAAGAAAGAAGGAGACGAGCTTTTGATCATTTCTCATTTGACACAATTGGAGAGCATAGCTTGTCCTTGCATGGTGGATGTTCATCCTCCTTGCCTTAGAACCCATTTCGAGGGTGCAAGATTCCCATCCAAGTTGGTTGATGGAGAGGCCATTCGGACCTCTCAACAGAGCTTCATGGAGATGTTTTGATGCAGGTTCAAACCCCAACTGAGTTCGAGTTCATCTTCTCTCATTCTTCTCTATGCCTATTCTACTATCTTTCTCTCAATGTCATGTAAATGTGCAAGGGCGCACTTCTTGTTGCATATAGTTATTGGAGGATTGTTATTTTTTTACTTCATGGACATGTTAGTTGCTGCATATCTCTGTAATATCCATATCATGAGAGCCACAACTCGAAATACCATGTACTTCAAGTGATATTTCCAATCAAAGATGAAATTCGAGTGATTTTCCTCATAGCGTTTTCATAGTAATTTTGGGATGATGTTGTACCTGTTTTATATTAGAGTTTTCTGAGATATTTATTCATGTCATGAGTTGCATATGAAGTTACTTTGATGGCCCAAATGATGTTTGTAGACCCCTAAAGTGTCACTATGGTTTATGACTAAATTCGAGACTCCTTGTCCACCATTTTCACCCCAAACTCTAGACTATAGAAGCTGCTGTTCATTGGGATACCTATTCGACCCTAAAACCAAATCTAATGTTGCACATATGTTGTCATTAATGTCCCCTAACAGAGCCAAGTCTCAGACCAAGAATTAGTGAGGGTTGTACAGTGTTTGGAAGAGTAATTTATGGAAGACCTAGGGGGATTTCCACTACTCAAATTGACTAGTCTTGTCCCGAAACTTCTTTCCTTGCAAATTGCAGACCCATGGATGGGTATATTAGTTGTTTGGGTGTTTGATAGATGTGTTAATGTGTCCTATGTCCCATCAAGACCTTCCTCCCCAAATTTGAAAGCATTTGGAGGTGTTTGGAACCAATTGTAAACTACACCCCTAGAGTCGAAACAAGTTGAATCCAAGTACTTTTCTTTGGAGGGATATTAGAGCATGGTCCTTGCACCTGCTTTGGGTGACCATTTATGAGGTCAAGAAGTCAGCCCCCACCCTTAGAAACTGAAACTGAAAGTACCTTTGGTGAAGAGGAAGAAGCAAGAGAAGAGGTGCACTCTGTTGAAACTATGACTAAGGATGAGAAAGGAACCTCAGAGATGGGGGAGAAAGAGGAGTTTAGGAAATTCATGAAACCATTTTTTGAGGATATGACAAGGCAAATAATGCAAGGGTTTGAATTGATGGCTAGTCAAATTGGAAGCAAATTGGCATTAGGAGGTAGCAGTAGCTGTCATTTTGAGGAAAAGAAGGCATTTGGTGAAAACATTTTCTCAAAGACAGGGCCTCACAACTGACCCAATGAATTCCAAAGCTCAACAAGAGCTACCACACCCAAGTTTCTTGAGCCAAAAGAGGATTCTAACATCCAAGATGGAATGCATGGAGTTCTAGCAGAATGGCAGCAGTTGAGTGAAGATTGTAGGAGGACTTTACCATTTGATCAATTTTTTACTGTCTCAAACAAGCTCAAAATGAGAGGAGGTAACATAACTTCTTTTCAAAATAAAGAATTGAATTATGCCATAGGTAAAATGTCCCTTCCCACCTTTGATGGCTCATCCCAAAGTTCTGCAAATACTTGGGTACAAAAGTTAGATGTATATTTTCAGCTGAATCCAATGGTTGAAGAGGATGCTTTAAAAATGGCTATTCTGCATCTTGAGGGAGAAGCAAATAATTGGTGGTTCACGGACTTAAAACCTTGGGACATGATCATGTCACATCATATGAAGAGTTTGTTAACAGGTTAGTGGAAAGATTTGAGCAAAAAGACCCTGAAATGCCTTTCAAGGAACTAGCACAGTTGAAGCAAACTGGAACTCCTGAGGAGTACATGTTGGAATTCCAAAAACTGTCAGTTATGGTGGATGATGTATCTATGGTTCGATTGGTATTGCTCTTTATTGAAGGATTGGTTGAACCTTTGAAAGGTTTAGTTAAAGCTCACAAACCTACTTCATTAAAAGATGCCATGAACTTGGCAAGAGATCTGCAAAATGTGATACCCAAGACAAAGTATCATAGTTGAAGCAAACTGGAACCCCTGAGGAGTACATGTTGTAATTCCAAAAACTCTTAGTTATGGTGGCTGATGTATCTATGGTTTGATTGGTATTGCTCTTTATTGAAGGATTGGCTAAACCTTTGAAAGGTTTAGTTAATAACTCACAAACCTAATTCATTAAAAGATACCATGAACTTGGCAAGAGATCTGCAAAATGTGATACCCAAGACAAAGTATCCTCCCAAGCCCAATTTTCCTTCCAAGTTCAGATTTGACAAGAGACCTGTTATCACACAACTTGTAGTTGTCCCTAGTGGTATCCCATCCGGGATGGTAGAGGAGATAGACAACTAAAGAGGTGACCCAAGAGATGCCACGGTTCCCAATGCAAGCTGAGAGTCGCGACAATCGAGGCACTCTTCACTTTAGATCGAGATGAATCAAGACCAAGGGGGAGATCTTGCAACCAATCAAAGATGATTGGACAAAAGCAAAGGTTTCTAGGAAGTGTTAAAGGTGGGTTACGGAAACCAATGCAAGGTTAGGTGGACCTAGAAGTTTAATTATGGTTGAAAGAGGCTTAGGGGATGACTTATGTTTCAACCAATGAATGATTTAGGCCACATAATGAGATAAAATGACAAGATCTAGTACCATGAAATACATATCTGGGACCCACTTCCTTGGGATATGGAAATGGCTCAAATGGGACCCACAAGGTGAAGTTAAGGGTGCAAATGGTACCAAGGAGTATGTGAAAAGTAGATCTATGGATCTAAGGTGTAAATAGAGATACCCACATATGGGATCTAGTATTTGACACACATCCCAAGGAGTGCGAATTGCCTTAGGTGGACTAGTGCCTTGATGGATGGGCTAATGGAGTCAAAAGAGATGTGGAAATGTAGATCGGGACACCTAGGATGCAAATCAAGTGGGCTATTCAAGATATGACGGTTGGATCTTACTAGATCTAATGTTTCACCAAGTGACCCAAGTGGACATCAATCCCTAAAATGAGGAATGATAAGGCAGACCTTCACAAAGTGAGACACTAGATGTAGGTTTTAAAATATGCTCTTTCCAAATCCAATGGGATCTCAACCACCCACGTCCTACAAGTGGACAAACTCAAACCCCCAAGAAGTGCGACTTTGCCCAAGGAGGGCTAAAAGCATGGAAAAGTGTGTCAAATCAAGTCCAAAGGCCACCAAAATTTAGATCCAAGTAGTTTAGGCAAGTATCAATGTGGATCTTGAAAATCAAGGGCATCCAATGGCTAGATCTCCATAGATCTGAGATTGAAAGTGCATCACCAAATTGACCCAAGTGGGGCACAACCCTCAAAATGAGGAATGGGGCCCGCAAGGCAAAAATCAAAGAAGTGATACACTAGGGGTAGGTTATCAAGTGAGGAGAGTATGAATCAAGTGGGATCTCACCTACCCATGTGGTGGAAATAGCTTACACCAAACACCCAAGGAGGGCGACTTTACCCAAGGAAGGTTAAGTGCATTTAAAGATGTGTCAAATGAAGCCCAATCCACACCAAACTATAGATCCAAATCGCCGTGGATAATATAGAGGTGGGTTTTCAATATCTTTTCAAAAGGTAAGCTAGATCCAAGTAGATCTAAGAAAAACAAAAAAAAAATGAGGGTTTTGATTTTAATGTAATTTTGAATAATGGGGTGGATAGCAAGCGAAATCAATACGTACCTTTTAGATCTAACCTCAAAAGCTTGCGGCCTCTTAGCATATGGAGAATTCTTTCCCTAGTTACAATTCCAAGCTTGATCCAAGTGTCTTCAACCAAAAGCATCCAAACCCTAGGAGGAAATATGTCCCATGAAAACCTGCAAATCAAACTACATCAAGTTAGATTTGATCTACAAATCCATAAGATCTAAGCATGTCATATCAAGAAAGCAATCAATGGACAAAGCACAATTGAAAAACCCCCTCTCTATGAAGATGTCTTGCTCATGGGGGATGTGAGCAACCCCTACAATCTTCCCACAAAGCAAATCATTGAGCTAGCTTGAGTAATTCGGCCTTCCTCTCTTGAAGTCGATTTCACCTGAAAAGCAAACAATGTCTAGAAGTAAGATATCCAAGAACATATGCAAGAGCAACCCAATAAAAGCCAAGAAGTAGATCTCCAAAATATTCTTTTCATTCCAAGTTTTCCAGAGCCCAAAGGTGAGCTATACAATAGGGGGTCTCCTCCTTATATAGGATAATAAAGACCAAAACCCTAGATCTCAAAACCACTTTACAATAAAATGAGTGGTTGAGATTAAAAGATCTCAATACATAATCAATGGCTAATAATGAACCATAACAATATATCACATGGATCACTCAAAAGGTGATGATGTCATAGCTAAATGGTACAAATTGAGGGTGACGTCATCCTCTAAAGGGGGCAAAATACAATGGGCCCACCTCATATGACTAGGACATGACTCATGAAGCACATGGTGAGGCTAGGAGGCATCAATCTTTGCTAGCTCATCCCCATGGCACAATAAAATAATATAATATGTCCAAAATAATACAAATGATCAAATCTGTCCTCAAAATCTGTGAGAGACATGCAGTAAATGGCCCTCCTGTGACCTCTATGGACCCCCCAAAATGATGTAAAATGGCTGGAAGATAGGGGGTTCACCCTGGAAGACCTCTGTGAAAACCAAGTGCCAAAACCTTGCCTTAATTACCCAAATCGAATTCCTCAGTGACCCTTTTATCTCATTTCTGGACTGCCTCGGTAACTTTGAAAGTGCTGAAACTGCCTCCTAGGGTACCTGCGCTGTCAAATTGAGCCCACCAGGCTCTCCAGAAGGGGAGGTAAATGGTAATATCAAGTGGCTGGACCACCCCCTCCTCATACAGCGCCCTAGGTGAACTGGCTTCTCAAGGCCCCTGCTGCTTAGGCTGGGAAATTAGCCCCAAATCTGGTCAACAAGTGGAAAACTGCATCTATCACTGTCAAAAGTGCCCAAAAATGAATGATAAGTGTCTCATTGGATCCAGAAGACCCAAATCTACTAAGAATGTGTACTCATACACCATGGGTTGCCCTGATGGGCTAGCTGTAGGGTCCACCATATATGAATAGTGCATAATTTGATGATCTGAAGTAATAATAAAACTTGTTGAACTGCAGCAATCATCATATGAACCAGATGTCCATCATATAGCATCATCATCAAGAGTATGTGGGCCCATACATCATCATCAATAAGCCTACATGGCCCACATCATCACGGATCCCAAGAAATGACCATAGTCAAACTGGGTTTGACTAGGTCAATATACAACCAAGGATAAATCATATCAATAGACTAAGACATGTTCCTCTAATCATACTCACATCTTAACTTAAAGCATAACATCATTTAGCGGCATTAATCATATTTGTTCATCCCGTTGTTATTTATATTTACTTGCACAATAGCTTAAATGACAAACTCACCCATTGGACATGGTCTAACTGCTAGCAAAGGATGAAGGCTAGGCACAAGGTTGGGCAAAGGGGGTGACTTGTCTAAACTCAACTAAAAGACACTTTGGACTAGGAGAAAGGGGAAGCTACAAAAAACACGGGGAATGGCTACGCCTCACAAATGGGTAAGTTGTTTAGAGAGTGCTTATTCAACTTAGGCATCATGTCTACCTTTATAAAAGATGATCCAGTTTCATTAGGATCCATTGATTTCATTTCATGGCCTTTTTGGCCTACATAACCCTTCGGATCTCAGGTGTGCTGATAAGCACAACTAATCGTAGCTTGCATCCAGGGCATGTTTATACATATATAAGGTTAGCAATTGTTTAGATATAGAATTTAAGTACCATTGCTTTTTGGACCTTTCTTATACTCTTTGAGGAGTATTTTTAGCAGTTCATCGCTCTTGCCCTTTTTAGTTTCCATGGGCGAATTTATATAAGTTTCCATAAGTAGTACATGAGCTTTCAGTTTTAGCCAACAACATCTCAAGTGACTAGGGGGAGTTCGAGCCAGTGCCAAACATCGGGACAACCAATCAGAATGATTTAGGCCTACAATCCAACTCACCAAAGGCAAGTTTTGTCACCAACTCAGAGGTGAGACACTAAACATACAGGGATGCGGTCCAAACACAGAGGTAGTAAAAATGGAAGTCCTCAATATCAGAAGGCCAAGTAAGACAAGTCAAGGGTTAAGGCTAAATAAGGAAAGTCATGGATGGATGGAGTCAAGTGATGGTGGAGAGCTAGCAGACAAAATGGTGTCAAGGAAGACCATATCTATGTAAGGTAGTGAACCAGTGAGTTTTGTCAAACAACCTAAATGTGCAAATAAAATGTTCATTTTATAATTTATCATCAAAATAGTTCATTTTATAAAAAGTTTGCCACATCATGCATTATATACCAAGCCAATGCTGTGAACATGACTAAAGCAACAAGATAAAAATCCATAGTCAATAATCAGGAATCCATAGGTCATACAACATCAACATAAGAATAATCATCATATACCATCTGAAACACTGCTGCGATACATCTCTAGGCACTGAATTGAAACTGTATGGAATAAAGGGTCACATCGGTCATCAAATCTGAACTCTCAAGGCTCAGCCTTGACACAAGGTCTAACATAAGTCCGAATAATACACTGCTTTGATCATGAGTGATCTCAAAATATAAAGTCATCATAGCCAAGCTTTGAAAAATCGAAGCTTTGGAATGTGCAGATATCTGCTAAGCAAGAATAGTAGCCTTGCTACTATGGTGTGATAACAAGACCATGGCAAAAAGATTCATTTGAGAAAGACAAGAAAGAGGGACCAAGCAAGGAAGAACTCAGAGGAAAGAAACGATGTTACACATGTCATCAACCATGGGTACTAGGGCATAAATGTGCTAAGGGGAAATCACAATTTATTGAAGTACTTTATGATGATGAAGGGGACATGGAGGAAGAAGAACAACTTTCAGCCCAAGAAGAGGGATATGACACAGCAAAAGAAGATCATCCATCACTCGAAAAAGGGAGAATGGCAGTTCGTTTTCACACCATCCGATGCAAGGGAGTGGTACAAGGGCAGAAAGTTTCAGTATTGGTGGATGGAGCAACTCATAACTTCATTGATGCAGTTGGTGGAGAGGAGAAAGTTACCTACTGAAGCATTCAAAGGGTTCACAGTCATCATTCCAGGTAACAATTCTATGGAATGCAAAACATGGATTCCAAAGCTACAACTTACCATAGGAAATTACACATTTTCTGATAGCTTCTATGTGGTGAATGTTGCTGATACAAATGTGGTTTTGGGAGTACAATGGTTGTACTCTATAGGAGAACATATTGTGAACTACCAAATACTTGAAATGAAGTTCAAAGATTCGGAAGGAAGAAAAATGTTAGTGAGAGGGATGCACACCTATCCTAACCAAGTGGTGTCTTCCCATAGTATGAGGTCCATATTGAGACATGGGGTCATTGAATGGGCTGCAGAATGTTTAATCACTTCCCCCAAACCAAACATAAAGATTGCAGAACATCCAAGGGAGATAAGGCAGTGGGAGGCCACCTGATAGAGGAGTTGAGCATACCATTGTTTTGGAGGTAGGTACTTCACCTATCCAAATGCCCCCATATAGACACCCAGAAAGGTTCAGAGATGAGATTGAGAAGGCTATTCAAGAACTATTGGAATTGGGGCTCATCAGACCAAGCTCAAGTCCCTATGCTTCTTCAATTGTCTTGGTGAAGAAAAAGGATGGAACCTTAAGAATGTGCATTGATTTTAGGGCCTTAAACAAAAAGACAATAAAGAATAGATATCCCATCCCTCGGATAGATGAGCTCATGGATGAGCTATTTGGAGCAAGTTCTTTTCCAAAATTGATCTTAGATCTGGTTACCATCAGATTCGGATGAAGGAAGAAGATGTGCAAAAAACTGCTTTCAGATGTCACTATGGCCACTTCAAATTTCTTGTCATGCCTTTTGGTTTGACCAAGCTCCATTAACCTTCCAATCATGCATGAACAAAATCTTTTGCAAGCAGCTTCGTAAGTTTGTTTTGGTTTTCTTTGATGATATTTTGATTTATAGTAAGACATGGGAGGAACATTTGCACCATTTAGAAGTTGTATTGAAAATATTGCATGAACAATCTTTGTTTGCTAAGCTGTCCAAGTGTGAGTTTGGGTTGACAGAAATTTTGTATTTTGGGCACATCATTAGGAAGATGGGGTAAATGTGCACTTGGAGAAAATAAAGGCTATTCTTGAATGGCCATCACCCAAGAACATCACTGAATTGAGAGGCTTTATTGGGATCTGCACTTACTATAGGAAGTTTGTGAAGGGGTTTTCCTAATTGACTGCTCCTCTTACTAATTTGACCAAGAAGGATGCTTTCCAATGGGATGAAAAGGCTGAAAAGGATTTCCAAAGAATGAAAGAGGTAATGAGTAGTTGTCCAGTACTTGCATTACCAGATTTTTCTAAACCATTTGTTTTGGAATGTGATGTTAGTTTTTCATACAATTATAGCATAATAATTTACTTGCATAAATTCAATAGGATCACTAGAAGAAAGACAACACCGAAACAATAACACAAGAGTTTTATCTTGGGAAGCCCAAACGGGAGAAAACCCAACAACCTTCGTATAGAGATGATAATTCCGAGATCAGAGTACAATAATGAAAGAAAAGGAAAGGAAACACTTTACAAGTAGAAACCCCAAAAATAGTCTTTTCCTTAGTGCAGGTGCGAATCTCTCTTTGGGTGATGCGAACTTCACTTGAGTGGATGAGTGAGTAATGGGGTGAACTTTCCCTCTATTTATACAAGTGCCAAATTGGCCATTTCCCTAACTGGGCCGACTTCTCTTGGGGGACAATAAATAATTTAATTTTAATCTTTTCTTTTGTTTGCTTTTCACCCCAAGGTTTACATTGATCTTTCTAGGGTTTACATGATTAATTACATTGAGTTCAACTCCCTTAGGAGGTACAATAAAATACAATAATAATATCTTCCGAAGTTGCACAAATTCCAACACTCCCTCTCAACAAGGAAGGTATTCTTCGGTCTTCATCAGCATCACGATAATCTGGGTTTCATCTGTACATCTATACTGTCTCCATCATCTCTATACATACTGTCTCCATCATCTCTATACATAGTTTCAGTCCTTCGAGAAGTGTCTTCATGCATCAACTCCACCAGTCCTTCGGCGAGTCCGATAGAGTCTCTCCATCCTACCTGGATGTTTGAGAGATAGAATTTTACTATCTGCTTTACCATCTGCTACCTGTCCGTCTTGAAAGTTTTTGGAACCCCAACCCGGTTTCAAGCTTGATAGCTTCTCTGCATGGTTTAATGCCCTGTATGCACATTTTTAACATAGAAATGACCAAACTGAAACACATGAGATTCTTTTTCAAATTCAAACAACTCAGAAATTTTTAACTTTCAGCCAATAAACGCATGCTCAGAAATTTTAAATCAACCAACCACATGAAATTTTAACACAAGATTTTTGGCTAGTCAGTCCAGGATAAAACCCCGAAGGGAAAACCTGTTTCTGAGAGAGATTTTATTTTCTTCAACAAATTACAAAAATCAGAACAGTACTTATCTCAGCTTTTCATCTCGAAAAGCATGCCCAAGACACATGTGAGTAATTAATGCTGCAGATTTCCTCGAAAACCATGCCCAGAAATCTTCCTCGTTTTCTGTGCTGTACGGACCAGTCATGAATGCTGTACGGATGCCTCGGGAGCTGTGCCAAACCTGTCAGAAATCCTTCCTCGATTTCTGTGCTGTACGGCCAGCATTTAATGCAGTACAGTCACCTCGATTTCTTTGCCAAACTGAACCTGTACGGCTTGCAATAAATGTGCATAATTCTTCCTCGAAATCTGTGCCTGTATGGCCTGCATTAAATGAAGTACTTGCTGCTGTACGGATTCTTCGAAATTGTGCCCAGCAGGATCCTCCTCGATTTCTGTGCTAGGGTTTGTCTTCTTCCTCCCAAAGTCGAATTCTCTTCTATCCTTCTCCTCCTCTCCAAAAATGCTCTCTTGAAAAGTGAATAATGAATGTGGTTACCTTGCCCAGAGCTTGGATCCCATGAATACCCCATTCCCAAAGAAACTTGGTAGTGCATAGAATGGTTTCCTCCCAAAAAAGAATCCAACCACTATCCCTTATAAGAGGAGGCACCACGTGCCAAACCCTTGTGACAATGTTTTGAGACTATTCAAACTCAGAAAGGGAGACATTCAACTTAAAAGAAGAGTAAGCCTCATACTGACTATCAGAACCAGTGAGCATACAAGTGGAAATAGAAAAATAATTAGAGGCAATGATGGTCAAGTCCACATGATTAGAGGGCTCACTAGTGGATGAGAATGTAGCTATGTGGGAATTGGCATAGAACCTATCAAGTCTACCTTGATCAGTGAAAACCAAAAACAGTCTTCAAAGCAGTCCACACCATTTTGAGCTGGGAAGAACTTGAAAACACGAAATCCTGAGCATTAGCGGTTATGCCACAGCTGAAAGGGATGTTTAATACCTGGAATGCATTGAGCCCGCAAATTCTGGTGCTGAACTAAAAACTGCCAAGGAGTACCCCCCTTCACTGCATGCACTACCCATTTGTCAACTAGAATAGAGGGCTCACTAGTGGATGAGAATGTAGCTACATGAGAATTGGCTTAGGACCTATCAAGTCTACCTTTGATCCAGTGAAAACCAAAAACAGTCTTCAAAGCAGTCCACACCCTTTTGGGCTGGGCAGAACTTCAAATCACAAAATCCTGAGCATTAGCGATTATGCCACACAGCTGAAAGGGATGTTTAATACCTGGAATGCGTTGAGCCCACGAAATCTGGTGCCGAACTAAAAACTGCCAAGGAGGATCCCCCTTCACTGCATGTACTACCCATTTGTCAACAAGAACTCCCCCTTGAGCTCTTATGTTAGGGAGGCCCTGGCCCTGTTCCCTTTGGTCTCTTGATAAATTGCAGATATCCCAAGCCATCAAAGGAATCATCTTTCCCGTTGACCTCATTGCATGGATTTTAAATGGAACCATATTCTGGGATTTTTGCAATTTTTGTAATTTTTGCAATGTACTAGTTTGATGTAGACTTCCACTTTACTAGCGTGATATATGCATGTAATCTGCTGTTATTAAATTAGAACCCATTCTTTCAATATGGTACAACTTTTGATTAGTTCTGATGCCATTCTTGTCTCAATTCTTTGTTTGTTTACTGGTAAAGGTGGACACCATTGCAAGTGGCTCGTCTTTGGCGCAGACATTGGCTTGAAGGGCTGCTAGCCCGTGGCTCCCAATCTGGTGTACCATATTTTCCGCCATCACGATTTTTAGCCCTGCCTCTCATGAGCATTGTGCAAATTGCTAGGTATGAATATTTATATCTGATGTTAAGTGTTCAAAGGTACGGAATGTATTTGATTAGTCAGGAAGAACAGTGCCCAGTTCATCTCTTAAAAGGTATTTGTTGTTGGTTGACCATTAAAAAACTGAAAGTCAGGAAGAATATGTTTACAGACTAATTAATTAGGATAACTGTTTCAAAAATATAAATTGAAAGTTCAAGTGAATGGACAGGTTTTGTGCTGTATCTTCTGTCAGGTTTGGGAAAGCATGGCATGCTAATAAAGCTTCTTTGTTTCTGTATTTTTTAATTTCAGGTTCTGAATCATTTGGTTATTTTTGGGGAAGATTGTCCACGGTTGATAGCTTATCCTTGTAATTAGACTAACCAGGAATTATGGGTCTAAGCATGTTTGTGCAGCTAGAATAAGTAATATTGTCTTTTCTGTAAAATGTGTCAGACATCTGACTTTGGATTTTCTCACGCTTGGAAATGGAAATTGTCAGAAATGGTTGATGCAGCTGGCATACTTGATTGCAACGGAAAATTGGTGGCTGTCAAGACTCAATATACCTAGAATGATTTATTCCTGGAATGAGAAACGTTTCTAAGATAGGGATGTGATATTTATTTAATTTATTGTCTTTCTTTTCTTTGATACATTTTTGACTTAATTTGGTGCCACATGCCTTTTGTAAATTAGGGAAAATTTAGGTGCTAAATTTTGCCATTGGGTTAATTTTCCATATTTTTTTCTAATAAAAGATTTGCTGATTTCCATTTATTGTAAATGACTCACACAAATTTCCAATTTTCCATGTTTTTTCAATGAAAGTTTTCACCAATTTCCATTTTTTTCTAAAAATGATTCGCCCAAATTCCATAGGATAAAATATTTTCACTTTAAAAATCGCCAAAATTTTCTAGAAACAATATAAAATCCTTAGAAATTTGAAATATCTTTATAAATTTTTTATAGTTGGCTTTTAAGAATTAGTAAGATTTGTGAAGGTTTCTACGGTTAAAGATAAGTATGGATCCTTAAAGTTTTCCTTGTGCAATAAATAGTAGGTGTGTCATGATCCAAGGAGGGCATAAATGGGGTTAAAGCTAAGTTGCAGGAAACACCTAGAATGGTAGCGTACCAATCCCCAAAACACAAGGAAACATGAAAATGGGTACGAAATGCCGTTGGTCGTAATTGTACGACGATTCCAAATTTGGAAATGTTGTACGATACAATCAATGGCGTTTCAACCATTTTTAGTGATGTTTCGGGGAAGTTTCTGGGCCCATCCAATTTCCCATGAGGGCCATGGGACCCATAGGGAAATATTTCCTTGTCCATGCCAATGACCCCTTAAGACAAAATAGAGATAGTGGATTGAGCTCGGAGGAGTTTGTCACCTTTTCTATTATTTTACTTATTTTTAATATTACCATTAATTGTTTTAGGATGTTTGAGAGTGGTTCCAACCTCACTGGACTGCATATAGAGAAAGTAGAATTCCAAATCCTATTTAGTATTGAGGTTTGTAGCTTAGACAAGAACTTTCGCATAGGTTTAGTGTCAAACATGCATGAAGTCGTCCAAGTTAAATCTATTTTGTAATTCACTTTATTAATAAAGTGAAAGCCTTTTATTCTTTGTTACCAGAAATGGGATGGTAGTTCACATTTTGGAGGAAAAACAGGGTTGAAATGGGGACGGGATGAAAACCGTCGTTTTCTGGGGCTGTTTTTGTTTCTAGAGTTTAAAAACTGTTTCTCTAAAATTGGATCGTTTCTAAAGATGGTTTCCCTGAAAACGACTTTCCATTTCTCATGGAACTTGCCCCATTTCTTCTCGTTTCTTGGTCAGTTTTGTTTCTGCATCAATAATGAATGGTAGGTGGTTGGCTTCTCCAACACGTTAAATGGTACCAACAAAGGGTAGGCTTGCAATATTTTGAGTAAACTAATGTCCAACAATGTCATTTGTTGGACATTAATAAAATTATCTTATCTTACCTTATTATCTCCAAACTCCCCACTGTATGCTGAGAATTTGAAATTGGAAATTATCTCATTGTGTTCACTTCACCAAAACACAAACCGGTCAGTTGTATATAGCTTTTCATATTTCTTAGACAATGTAGGAAATTGTAGATACAAAAACTTCACATATACATAGCAATTGTCTTTCAATATAGTATCTTGAATCGATCTTAGTAGTGTAACATGAATAGAATATGAAATGACCTAAACGCCTCACTTCTTTGAAAAAACATTTTTGGGCCAATACATAAAAGCCTAGATACCGATTTTGCATATAAACACAAGAGTGGTGGCCATTGAGACACTGCCCACTAAGTCAGAGTTCAAAGTAATTATAATTTCAGAGATTAGAAATGTCAAGGAACTGACTACTATGCTCTGCCTCATTCGAAATGGGCAGTGTTATCCACCTAAGTTGCACTTAGTTGGATGTCAAGTTAGCTTGAAAAGATCGAACAAGTCTACTTGTTCATTTCAGAAGATCAGAAGTCCTAGTAGGCCAACTTGGCCTTTTTTTAATAAAATCTCATGTTCATACGCTGCGGGGAATTGTAATAAGTTGGTATAGCATGATGAATTTTGTAAAAGACTTGCTTTTCTGAGACTTAGACATCAATGCGGTACTCATTAGTTGGACATTAATATAATTATCTTATCTTATCTTATCTAGAGTGTTTTTTCCTTGGTAATTATGCATTTTTTTTAGCGATGCATAATTTCCGAGTTTTTCACTCACACCTCCAAAGCTGGAGTATCTGCCTTGGTGGCTAAACCTTGGGAGGTTATTAAAGTCTAAGTGTCTGTGTACAGTCACTTTTATTTAGTCATATGAACATGCACTAGGTCCCCCTAGGTTTTATTTTAAGTTTCGCAAATAATTTTTTTTCCCATAAAGTGAGTCAATTTTTTAATGTTTTAATTAAAAAAATTGTAAAAGTCATAAAAAAGTGGTTAGGGTTTGGAATTTTCCATAGGGGTGCTCGTTTTCTAACTCAAAGCACCCGCTTAACCCCTTAAGCCATTTTTGAGAGAAAAATTTCAATTATTTCTCATGAAAATTGAAATTCTTTCGAAAATGCTAAAAAAGACATTTAATTGGCAAAAAAGACAAAAAGACAAAAAATCAGTATCCTTCAAATCAAGCAAGTTTGTCTAATAGTTGTCCCCGGTGATTGGAAATCAAATCAAATCATAGTAGAGATGGATTGGGATGAAATCCTTGTGATTGGCATCTTATCCAAGGAGATCTAGTTCACTCAAGAGGAGAGGGGGTGCATTCTCTATGTGGTAGCTCATTTGTGGATGGGTGAAAACTCCAAGGAAGAGGGCGCCTGCCTCATGAGAGGTGGCACCACTCACTCAAGATTAACTCAAGACTCACAAACTTGCCCTTCATCTTTAGTTAGGAATGCGCCCCCCTTTGGCATCTTTTGCTATTTAAGCATGAGTTGGTCCCTTTGGCATCTTTTGCTATTGTTAGGTTTTCCAATGGGAAAATGAGTAGATTGGCTAACACACAGAGCCAAATAACAAAAGGAAGCACAACAGAATAGGCGTGAACGCTCAATGTATTTCTCATTAACTAACTGTACATATAAATACAATGAGAAATGTCCCTTGGGTTTCATATTCCCAAGTGGACTCTTGGATTCCCGGGTGACTCTTGGTCTACCTGAGGATTAGACTCCAACAAATCCTCCCTTAATCCAAAGGGTGTATATGAGTCCAAGAAAAAGAAGAGAGCTGAATAAGTGGAAGTGGACAGCTACCACCAGTTGAACATTTCCATCTCGAACATCCTTTACTAAGAAGGGCTTGCACATGCTTCTGCTAAATACAATGGCTCTCTGAAGGGATGGTTTTTAGGCTGACCATCAACCGAAATGGGCTAGCAGAAGGTTTGGAATCTTCTACTATGTGTGTGGTTCAGTGTTGACCACAAACTCTCGAACTTGGCTCAAAGGCTTAGAGGTTCTGTCTGGAATGGTTGGGATGGGCTGACACCAAACCAACTGGAGAGCTGAAAACAGGAAGTGAACAGCTGCAACTTGTTGAACATTTCCATCTTGACAATTGTTTTCCAAGTTAGCTAGAAGCTTGCACATGCTTCTACTAAATGAAGGTGCTCTCGATACTGGTCGTTTAAGGTTGACCACCAACTTTGGAGCTCAGTCGAACACAACTCTTCATAGGCTTGCTTGTTCCGGCTCGCTTGCACTCGCTCGCTTGTTACTGACGGTCTTCATTCCCCCCTGTTAGGAACAATGTGAGGAGAGGAAAGTCTCATGTGAGTACTCTATGTCATGGTTCTCTTCTGTCTGAGTGTCTGAATCTGGCCTCTGAAACTGGATGTGGATCATGCTTGTTTGATCTCACTTACTTGTAGAGGGCCATGGCTGCTTGTTGTTAGATTGAGGCTTCGAAACTTGACGCCTGACATCATGTCCCCCCTGTCAGGTACAAAGTGAGGAGAAAAAGATGTCTCAACTGCAAGATGTGTCAATACTCATGAATGAACTCTCCGGTATGACTTATAAAGCTTCTTAGCTGTTGACGACCATTGCCAAGAAGTGATCCACCCATAGTGAATCTTCTCTCTTGCAGGTTTCTTCAAACTGAAGCATCTGTTTGATGAGTGTGTATGTTTTCCACATTGCTTACAACGGTGAAGATCAAAACAATGATCTTTCATATGGCTAACTCGATCACAGTGTTGGCATGTCGAACTCTGAACTGATGTGGATGAAGATGGTCTCTCATTGAGGAATCCAGCACTCTGAAACTGGATGGGCTTGGAGAAGTCAGGAACGTGAACTGTCACTTCCTTGTCATATCCAAGGCCGGTTCTGTGCTTGTTATGGCTGATCTCTTCCCATGGTCTGATGATGGGCTTGGAAGGAGAAAGCAGAACCTCTGCATGCATGTCTTCATCTTCATTTTCTTTCACTTCTGATGGGGTGCCACTGATTTGCTTATGTGCTTCTGGAGTGGCATTAATGTGTGTAGGCTACAGAACATAATCATAAAGAGGATTGTTCTGAACGTGAACAAGTTCAGAATGCTTTTCTTGTTGGAGCTGCAACTCAAGTTGTAGGAAATCAAGAATGTCTTGTGAATCTTTTACACAATCTTTGATGTGAGTGAGGGTAGTCTTTTCGATCAGGACATTGTTTTCGATAGAGGAAAATAGTAGAGTGTTCAGTAACTCTACAAGGCTATTTAATCTAGCCATTGAAAAACTCAAGACTCACTCAAATGAGAAGGGCTTCTTACAACTCTGCCCTTTTACAACAAGATTCAAACTCAACAAATAAACTCAGCAACTTGAGTGGTGTCGGGTTCAATCGAGAATGCACCCGTTTACAATGACTCACAAGAAATAATTTCAAGTGCCAATGAACTTACAAAACCCACAGTTTGCAAGTTACAAATTTGATGATGTACAAGTTGAAATAAAATTCAGAAAATTGAGTGCTTTACCTTGGTGAAGATAGGCCTTTGGAATTGAATGTTGCGGTGTTGAGGAAACAATCTTTACCTCCCTTTGAGTAACTCTCTCTTTAAGTAATAGAGGCAGAACTAAAAGGAGCTTCCAAGCAGCTATACCCAACAAAGTCAATGGAGAAGTGCTCAAAGAATGAGGAAGCCAGGATTTACACCAATCTTCAATGATGCCTGCTCGAGGAGGAATAGTCTGCACTTACTTTCGTCAATCTACGCAGTCACCAATCTGCAGAGATCAATGTCTTGTAGCAACAATCAATTGATAGGATGCACTCACTGTAGCAACAATCAATTGATAGGATGCACTCACTGTAGCAACAACAATTTCTTTTCTTCTGCAATAAGAATTTTTGAACCTCCACGAGATCATCCAATTTTTGGGGTTTGTAGCTAGATCTCTGATCTTCACGTAATTCTTTGACAGATGCAGCTCTTTATCAACTCAACACTCTACTCAGCAAATTAGGGTTCCTTCACTTGAATCCCATGCAACAAATATTACACTTGGTCGTAGCTGTCAATGTAGCCATCAATGCATATGTTGAGGTTGAACTGCTAAAAATACAATCTCACATAGCTCCAATGAGCAGTATGCAGCAACTCCAAGAAAGAGAGGTGGCACGCACTATTCACCACACGAGTCTCACGCCTTCATGCTTATAATAGCTCAACTTCATGCTTCACGAAAGTTTAGCTATCAAATGCAGCGATAATCTTCGACTAGGATGAGAGTAACTTATAGTAGGTTTTCCATGAGAGATCAACACAGTACTAGCAGTTATGGTCTAGTCTTCACATAATCACCCAATAGTATCAACAGCTCCGCATAGTTCCTCAATTTAAAGCACAGTTGCACAATCCAAAGCACCAGCAAGATGGCAGTGCGCCACAACAACCAAAGCCAAATTTTGGTTGACTCCACACAACAAAGGGAAGTGCGCAGTCACTCCAGCAACAATGATAGCGATATCATCAACCTAACAAGATGGCATTCACGAGCAACATCAACAAGTCTGAGGCAATAACGCAGGCAACAATATCAATCACAGTCTCATCTTGAAGACTTTCTGGTGGAGTCTCCAATGCAAAGTTGTCAGTCCACTTGACAGTAGAAGAGAGTCCACGATTGCATAGTGTTCACACAACAATGGCGTAGATGCATCCCATGATACTTTGACAAAGTCACCACACAACTCACACAGGTCGCATCTCATGTGGATGCCATATACCACAACTCAGGTTGCAACAAACAAGTCAAACTCGATGGAGATGGTTCACATCGAGTTCACCAGCGAAGGCATGAAACGAACACAGCAAAATCAATGCATAAACCAAGATGAATACCTTCAACAAAATACAAGGGTTCGTGGAATTGTCACAATTCAGTGCACTTAAACGTTACTAGATCCCAATGGTCACTTTCTTATATGGATAGAAGATTAATCCAACGTTTGAACTCCTGGACTTCTCATATGGCAGAATCGCACCAACAAGCACTTCATGTGCACAACATTCACATATGTGTCGAAATCATTATGTACAACTCCAATGCTTTAACACATTCAACATAGCTTCAATGATGACTTCAACGCATCAACAATTGAACCATTCTCTTCAACGCAGCAGTGATACATGGTCTTCTCAACATACTCAAGTCTCAATCCCTCAGCAAATCCACTCCACAAACAATCACGCAACAATAATTCATGCAAAGGAGAGCGTTACCATGATAGAGAGCGCAAACATGCAGAAGCACTATCTTAGGATTTACCAGAATGCACTGGAGACTTCACAATCGGACAGCTCGCATCTCCTACAGTGGTTTCAGGTGAGTCGCAGTTCTTCATCACGTGGAGGTCAAGCTCTTCAGATTTACCCACTTTAGTTGAAGTGGCAGGTTGCAGCTATTCAACACTTGAGGTCGCAATTCTCTGGAGGATGGAGCACTTCACGGTATACAGTCTTTAAAAACCTAATAGTCTTCACATCGGGTTCATGAGAGGTCTTGTTATCACAACCATAGTAGTTGGGCTGCCATGATTATAGATCAGTTTGTAGTATATTTTTGAGCCAGTCCTTTACACATTTTGATGAGATCAGTTGATGATGAGCAACATTTTGATGATCACTCTTATGCATTCAGTGGATCCAGAGCTTGTGCATTTACAGTCTCATGCCAGGACTGAGCCTCATGACACCGGGTCGGTGTTTGAGTTAGCCATTCTTCTATCATCCAGAGCAGATTGATGACAGTGTCCATATTATATTCAAATGCAGTGCTTCAGTGTGATTCAGGTAGTTCAGATCAGGGACTCAGATACATGATCCAACAGGTATATGATTGGTGCATTTGGGTTGCTGATGTGCTCTTTCCTTTATCTAGGTAGTTTGTGACTGGGTATATGATGATTGTTTACTGGATTTATCTTATGATGATTTCTTGTTGTTTAGAGTAGAAGTAGTTAGTTACTATGAGTAGGAGGTTCTTGTGTATACTCGTTGGTCATACCCTTACTTTACGAAGTATAGACTTGTTCGTTCCCTTATTTTTGCGCCTTTGCTATCCATGGCATCATCAGTCACTTCTTCGTCCATCCGTTACTTTCCAGTTTGGTTTCATCTTGACTTACACCTTAACTAGTAGTCTCAAGGACTTCCCCCACCTAGACCTTTGTGTTGGATATTGTTAAGTTTAGCATGCAATTCACAACAAGAGCATAATAAGGATCACTGAAAGAAACATAATCACAAGATAGAGACAGATTTATCCTGGGAAACCCTCATGGGGTAGAAAACCCAACAAAGCTTCCTCAATATAGATGACCAACAAATACAAAGATGTAATCCCAAACAAGAGCTCCTTCTCCTCCTTCGCAGATCTCTCTCTCTCCTATGTGCAATTCACAAGTGAGTGAATGAGTGAGTGTGTTCAAATGAGGAACACACCTACTCTATTTATACTTTACTTCACTTGACTTTTAACCCTAATTGGCCCAACTTCTCCTGGGAGAGTCTAATAACCCCTAAACACTTAACTCAGGGCCGACCCCACTAGGGAAGTCTAATAACCCTAGTTACAACATCTCGACGGAGGAATAAACATCTCCGGATATATAATAATGTCTCGAGGGAGGAATGAAACATCTCCGGATAATAAAGTACAAATAGAATATTCTTAGAAGTTACAATATTTCAACACTCCCCCTTAACAAGAAGGATATTCTAACAACATCTGCAGGAGCAAGGAGTCATCAACAACATTATACATGATACATCTATAAATCATTGGAAGCTTTCTTCAATCATCATCAGTAACTAAAACAGTTACTGGAACATCTTCAATATCTTCAATACTGGAACATCACTTTCAGTAACTCAAACAGTTACTTGAATGACATATTTCTAACTTGGATACATTTGCTATAGACTTACAACTTATTTCACTTTGCTAATGATACATATTTGCATTGGTTATAATCTTTTGGAATATTGTCATTTATCTACAATTGCTTTGATACATACTTAGATGGTGATATTGGATTGATCTTGCACTTTCATTGAAGGTTTATGTTGGTTAATAATCCTTGGTGATTCCTTGATCACTATGCTACATGCCTACTTAGTGAATGCTATATCTTATGTACGATGTTCTCACATTAAACTTACGTGCTCTTGGTTATTTTATTGATTAAATGTTAGAATAAAGTATCACTTACATTCCTGAGTGTATCTCTGCATGCCTATTTAATATATCTGATAAAACTGGTATCTCGTTGTTATTCAGACATTGAAAACCACAACTTAACGCATATTTGGTTATTGGTTAGTGTGTTGGCAATATAGTCTTTTGATCCAATATTGGTTATTGTAATACATGTGTACACATTTCCTTACATTCCTTTATTGATAAATGATCCTGAATCTACATTTGATAAATGGTTAATATCTCTTGGTCTATTATTGACTTCCATCAAGCTTACACTTCATTGAATGATCTTAGTGGATTATTGATTTCGATCATATCTTTTGCACTCAGTAGCATTGATCATAATTTTATTGACTCCATTTAGGCATTGGTCTAACTATAAGATTGCATAGAATATAGTTTGTTGGTTGTTCTAGTGTCTTACAGGGTTCCATAGGGATACTTCTCCTTGGATGTTTCGACTTTCGAAGAAGTTAGAACGGTGACCAAGGTGACATTGGGTCACTAATCTTACTTTTGCTTACTGGGAATTAGCCCTGCTGATTTGCCCGGTAACATAGCACCAGGTTGTGGTGGCATTGCTTAATGACAAGCAATCACTCAGTAGCATTGATCATAATTTTATTGACTCCATTTAGGCACTGGTCCAACTATAAGATTGCATAGAATATAGTTTGTTGGTTGTTCTAGTGCCTTACAGGGTTCCATAAGGATACTTCTCCTTGGAAATTTCGACTTCCGAAGAAGTTAGAATGGTGACCGAAGTGACATTGGGTCACTAATCTTACTTTTGCTTACTGGGAATTAGCCCTGTTAATTTGCCCGGTAACATAGCACCAGGTTGTGGTGGCATTGCTTGATGACAAGCAATCTTTGGGAAGGGAGGACTGTGATGTCCCCTTCCATTGCCAAGATGACTAGTAGCCTATCTGACCTCATAGGCTAGAGCCAATGAAGACAAGGGGGTCATTCTTATTGTCACTTAGCTTAGAAAATGTATTTATCTCTAAAAATGACTAATAACATGGTATTGCCCATGGTATTAGGTGTTCCATGGTATTGAGCTCCAGTGAAGTATAAAAAGAAGGGCAACACCTCACTTAGCATTATGATATGATATGTTTTTGATTTGATCCCATGATTGGTTGCTCTTATGAGCTAATGGTTTTTTGTTAGAGGTTTTGGAAAAACCTCTTCCATTGTAGTTATTGATTTTGGTGGTGCAACAATTCCACTCTAGTCAATATTGTGGAGATTTCACTCAGAACTCTCACTTGAAGTTTGGCATCATTTCGGGAGAGTGACTAGTTAGTAGTAGAAGAGTCGTGGCATATTCCCGGTGTTTGATTTGCTTATTGTGTGTTTTTAGTTTCCCTAGCAGCCATCAGAGCTTGTAATCTGAAGTTTCATTCATAGTAAAAATGCCAACTTTGTCGCTCTTATTTCATGTGTACTTGGAATGAAAGATGTCTCTCTTATTTTCATTTGCATGCATTTGATGAAATATTTTGAATGCAAAATTGTTGAAGAAGTTCTAGAAATATAATTATTTTACCATTTTTTTTCCATATCTGCATTGGGGATATTTCATTGACGCGTTTCGGGTGGACACTCCACCATCTTCAGGATCATATGCTTCATATGATCCTGAAGATGGGTGGAGTGTCCACTCGAAAGACGTCGATCACTTCTAAAGCTCTACATATTGAAAATCCACAAGCTTGCACACAATGACTGAACACTATGGAAACATTCATGCATACATTACATAGTGTCCATGGTGACTCGTGCTACGACTTCATATGGTCCTGAAGATGGGTGGACTCGGTGGAGTGTCCACTCTAAACACGTCGATCTCTTCTAAAGCTCTACATATTGAAAATCCATAAGCTTGCACACACTGACTGAACACTATAGAAACATTTATGCACAAATTACATAAGTGTCCTGGTGATTGAAGACATGAAATGTGATACATTACATTGACTCTAATGCTTAGGTGATTAGGGACATATGGTAGAGGCACCCAGGACGTGCTCCTGATTTGGAGGATTTTATGAGTGAAAAAACATCCGAAAATTTACGATCATGAAGATGTAAATTCCCTTATATAAAAGAAACACTCAAGAGTCACTTGCCTCAGTGCAACCACTATAGTTGAGCTAATTATGGACATGCTACCGCTTTGGAGGATTTTACAAGTGAAAAAACATCCGAAAATTTACGATCATGAAGATGTGAATTTGCTTTTGTAAAAAAAGCACTTAGGAGTCACTTTCCTTAGGGAAACCACTATAGTCGAGCTAACTATGGATTATAGTTGGCCCTTTACATATAAGAGACGTCTCAATTAAATACTGTTTCTCAATTAAATACCGTTTACAATATAACCATGGACAATTGATACAATGATGATACACAACAAATTTGGCTTAGACAAGCCATACATTGGACTTCTTTTGGATCATCATCCTCTTTAACCCTTGAATAAACCTCTTGCAATCTCAGGGGTAACACTCCCTATGCCCAAGGGTGTTAGGACACTAGGACACTCTAGACCAAATGCATCAGATCGCCTCCAATAAGTGGCACATGTGGATGGAAGAAGGGGGTGACCCTAGATAAGTGCCATGTGGATCATCAATGTGCCTCCAAATATATAGAATAAGAGGGCGCTCTCGAAAGGTGGCCATATTATCATCAAATCAAGTGTTAGACCATGCTCATGTGTGTAGGGTGGGGGTTAGTGATTTTCACCTAGGAGAAAACCGTCAAATATATAATTAATCACATGAAAAGGTGCAAGTGCATTTTTCTAATAATTCAATGTTCCCTTAAACAATATTCCATTAACTTTATTCACTATGGTGTGACCATTATTAGATCCTTATTATGTGCTAGACCCCTAAGACAAGATGTAGTCCTAAGCCTCTGACTGCGCTGAGTGTAAATGAATGAATGTGGTGCTAGGAAGAAATTGATCGCAAATTGACTATCATAGAAATGTGTATAGGAGTTAGGTGTACCCTTTAGCTTTCAAGTGCTAGTGGTAGAAGGGAGCGCTTTCATGAGTCACCCATCCTTGTGCCTTTTTTTCATAATCCCTTTTATTTTATTTTTTACAAGTCCTTTCATTGGCTTAGTCCCTTCATTTAGATTTACTGTTGATAAACCGGGACAAGGGAACCCAGCTTTTGCAAGGGGGAATATCTCTCATATTTAGCATTTATAGCTTTGGGTGCATCAACCTTTGAGTACTTCAATTCTTTTTATTTAATTGAGGCATTCATATATGGGAATAGTATAGAGACCTTTAAGGACATAACATATAGTAAGTCAATTATGAAAGGGGAATGACAAAAATGACCGAAATGGCATGAAATATGGTCAAGTAAAAATGGTTAAGTAAAAGTGTGGGATAACATGAAATGAATGTTACACCTACTTAGATTCCTAGGGTTACACTTGACTCATGAGGCTTTATACTTATCTAAGTGAATTAAGACCAAACCATGGTACATCAAAGCTATGAAACAAAATTAAAAGAACATGAATTACTTTAGAGTAACACCATTTGACCCCTCATGGTTATAAGTCATAACCCATATACAAGGAGGCAATCTCATGTGTCAATCTGTCCTAGCAAATGTAATAACACTGGTATCAACTGCAACAAGGCCCCAAGCATCTCTGGCACTAAAGTGGTGATCTCGCAAGATTGAAGTGTCTTTGACAAATATCCATGGGTGCACCATAGGTCTCATCTCTAGAACTGTTGGATGTGATGGAAAATCACATAGGTATCAATCATCAAGTCACCCCTGCATATTAGGGGGTAACAAGCAAATATCCAACATAAGGATAGACAACAAATATCCATATAGGACAGTAATAAATAATAAATATGAGATAGATAAGATATACTCCAATGCCATGAGATGATATACTTATATACACATTGACTGGTCACCATGGTCGATAGGGCATGTCCCTTCATTAGTTCATGCCTTTCAATTAAGATGTGTCACTTCACTATTATTATTATTATTATTTGTTTGATATCTTATGTATTATGTTCATGTTATCACACAACTTGTAGTTGTCTCTAGAGGTATCCTATCCAGGACGGTAGAGGTGTAGACAACTAAAGAGGTGACCCAAGAGATGCCACGGTTCCTAATGCAAGTTGGGTGTCACGTTAACTGAGGCACTCTTCACTTTAGATTAAGCCTAAGCAAGACCAAGGGGGAGACCCTAGGTTAGACAATGAAGGCTAGCGAACTCAATCTAGACCTCCTAGGGAAATGCGATGATGAAAGAGTAGGAGACCAAGATGAAACAAGATCTAGGTCTAGGATGATAAGTGGACCCAAGATGGTTAGGGCTTGGTTGAAGAGGCTTAAGGAAAGGACAAATGTTCAACCAAGTATAAGATATGGTCACTTATGGATTAAGAATAGTAGATCTGGATAGATCTAATGCCAAGAAAAAGTACCCAAGTGGGGCCCACCCTTAAAAAGTGGAAAATGGTCCAAATGGGGCCCACAAGGTCAAAATCAAAAAAGAAATGGCACTAGGGGGTTTTCTATGATGTAGATCTATGGATTTATGAAAGAACAAGCAATACCCACATGTGGGATCTAGCAAATGGCCACTTACCCAAGGAGTGCGACTTCCTCAAGAGAGGACTAGTGCCTTAGATCGGGGGGAAAATGGAGTCGGATGTCCACCAAACTTTAGATCCGGAATGCTGTTTTGATTATTAAGGTGGGTTTTAATTATTAAGCCCAGAGATTTGCTAGATCCAAGTAGATCTGAAAAATAAAAATGCAAGGGTTTTGACTTTTAGGGTTTAAATGACCAATGGATAAAAATGGATGGAACTAGATACATACCTTGTAGAACATACCTCAAAAGCTTGTGGCCCCTTTGCAAATTGATAATTCCCCCCCTGTGTGTATATTCAAGAGTGGGATCCAAAGCTCCAAGTGAAATCGCACTTCCTCCAAGTTGGCTAATTCGCCCTCCTCCTATAAGAAAAGATCTAGATGAGAATCGATCTAGCAAAAGAATGGCAATAATGATGAAAAGATGAAAGAGAAAGCATCAACTATGTCACTAAGATACAATAATGATACGCCCTGAGACAAAAGGCCAATCCTAGGCAAGATATGGGGTTTCCCCACAATAGCGTCCCTCAAAATCGTCCTCCTCTTCACCAATTCGGCTTCCCTGTAGAAAAACGTTTGAAGCCCCAAGATCCACAAATGATACACAGAGAAAAGATTGTATATTCAACTTGCAAAAGAATCCATCAAGACTAGAGAAGAAGATCTACAAAATAATATTTTTATTCCAAGTTTGAAGAGCTCCAAAGGTGCCTTTACAATAGGGGGGTCTCTTCCTTAAATAGGATGAGGGAGACCAAAACCCTAAACCACTTTTGAAAACTAGTGGTTGAGATCAAAAGATACAAAAATATAATCAACGACTAAGATGAGTTGGTACAAAATATGACATGGATCACTCACTAAAGGGAGGGCGCACATGACTAAGACGCCCTAGGGGGGAATGCCGCACAACATAACGATGGCTAAAATACAAGTGTGCCACATAAGATAACTAAGACAAGTGACTAGGAGCACATGGTGGGGCTAGGAGGTATTATTTCCCTTCACTAGCATCGCCCCATGGCACAATAATATAACATGAGACTCAATGAAATGTCCAAGTACACAAATGATCAAATCCTGGCCCCCTCAACTTAGAGAAGAATACATCAAATCACATCCTGATGACTATGTGGACCCCACTGACTGTTGCAAATTGATCTGGAAGGAGAGATGACCTCAGAGCAGACCTCATGCCAAAACCTTGCCTCAATTGCCCAAATCGAATTCCTTTATGACCTTTTTATTCCATTTTTAATCCTCTTGAAAAACCGTCAAACTACCCAAAGCTCACTGTCTGGTGCCTACGCTGAGAAATTGACTCTGCTATTATGTCCGAAAGGGGGGTAATATGGTAAAAACAAGTGGTTGGACCACCCCCTTTCTTTGTAGTGCCCTAGGCAATGACCAGCCTCCAATGCTCTAGCTGGATAGGCCACATCAGCATGGACAAACTGGTCAACAGGTGAACAACTGCTCAAATCATGCCTGGGAGTGCCTGAAATTGAAAAATAAGTATCTCAATGGATCCTGAAGACTCAAATCCACTAGAGATGAGTACTCATACACTTCATGGCAACTTGCAAGATCATCTATAGAGTCCACCATACCCGGACAAGTAAAATATGATGACGTGGACATAATAATAATCATGGAAAACTGCATCAATCATCATCTGAAATCTGTGCCCATCATATGGAATCATCAAGAGGCATATAAAGGACCATAAATCAACATCATACAATAAAGGTGGTCCATCTCATCATGGATCCCAAGGTTGACCTTGGTCAAACTAGGTTTGACTGGTCAAACTAATCAAAATATGACCTTGGCCAAATAAGCCATGCTGTTGCAAGTGCAAATAGTTAAGACATGCTCTCTAAATCATTTTCATAGCAAGACTCTAAAGTATTAAGCATCATTTCATTGGCAGTTAATAAATAGTAATGGGTTAGTTAAATAATTTACTTTCAAGAATAATCTCAAGAATATTCTCGTTTGTAAACATGCTCAAATTGCTAGCAAAGGGTGAAGGCTAAAGATACAAGACAACCTATAAGATCATATGTAGGGTCCACCATACCCGAACAAGTAAAATATGATGACCTGGACATAATAATAATCATGGAAAACTGCATTAATCATCATCTGAAATCTGTGCCCATCATATGGAATCATCAAGAGGCATATAAAGGACCATAGATCAACATCATACAATAAAGGTGGTCCATCTCATCATAGACCCCAAGGTCGACCTTGGTCAAACTGGGTTTGACCGGTCAAACTGATCAAAATATGACCCTGGCCAAATAAGCCATGCTGCTGCAAGTGCAAATAATTAAGACATGCTCTCTAAATCATTTTCGTAGCAAGACTCTAAAGTATTAAGCATCATTTCACTGGCAGTTAATAAATAGTAATGTGTTAGTTAAATAATTTACTTTCAAGAAGAATCTCAAGAATATACTCGTTTGTAAACATGATCAAATTTCTAGCAAAGGGTGAAGGCTAAAGATACAAGGTTAGGCTGAAAGGGGATGACTTGAATGACTTGACACCGTGATACTTTGGATGAGGGAAATGGTGTTACACACTTAAGCATGTGCTGGACAAGGAATACACAAGGAATGACAGTGTCTCACAAATGGGTAAGTTGTTCAGAGAAGTGCTTATTCAACCTTGGCAAAAATGTCTACTACTAGAACTGCTGTGAACTAGGTGCCTGGCGAACCGTAACTTGAGGTTCTAGGGGACACTTAGAATTAGCCGTCCCTTGCTCCATCTCATATCATAACCCGCAGGTTCAATGAGGAAGGTTTCACATAAGGTCAACAGTATTTAGATTTGGCATACGTTTAACCACTGCTTTATTTGGACATTTTCATTTCATTTCGTATAAATTCATGGCCAACAATCTTTAGATTTAGCATACATTTATCCATTGTTTTTTTAGGCCTAATATGACCCCTTTGGGATTTCGCATGTGCTTACAAACACAACTAATCGCAGCTTTCATCCGGGTTGCATGTACATTACATAGCATTGAATTTCATTTCCATTTCACAGCCCTTTTCATTGGGCTTTACAAGATATAGCAATAATTTCCATATGTAGTACAATTTTGCTTCAGGTTTTTGTCAACACAACTCAAGCAACTAGGGGGACTTCCGCAATCTAAACCACACATTGGGGCAACCGACTAGAGTGTTAAAGGCATAAAATCGAACTCACCAAGGGCAAGTTTTGTTGCCAACTCAGAGCCGAGACACAAAATAAACATGGATGCATGTCCAACACAGAGGCAAAAGCGGGGAGGTCCTCCATATCACAAGTCAAGGTATAAGTCAGGGTGAAAATCAACAAATGAGGAAGAATAAATGGATGGATGGAGACAAGTGAAAATGTTGCCTAGGGTAGCAAGTCAAAAGACAATAAATGATCATGTTCCATTGATATGAAGGTTAAGACCAACGAGTATAAAGCAAGAGTTTCCACATGTCAGTAATACAATGGATAACCAATTTCATTTTAACATTAACATACTGCCAGATTAGAATTACTATATACCAAGTCATTGCTATCAAAATGACCTAAACAACAAGATAATAACATCAATGCACATCATATATGCTGGGTCATACATCAATATCTGTCATCTGAACCAACTATAACCACTGAGAACACTGCATCTGAAACACTGAACACTGCCCTGTATCTGTATGGAATAAAAGATCATATTGGTCATCAAATCTGATGTCTCAAGGCTCATCCTTGGCATAAGGTCTGCTAACTGTCTGATATAAAGATGCTCTGATGTGTGAGTGATCATAAATAATGTTGCTCATAATATGGAATAAAAGATCATATCGGTCATCAAATCTGAGGGCTCAAGGCTCATCCTTGACATAAGGTCTGCTAACTGTTTGATATAAAGATGCTCTGATGTGTGAGTGATCATAAATAATGTTGCTCATAATAGCTGATCTCACTGAATAAGTGCAAAGGCAAAGCTCGAAAAAGTGCAGATATCTGCTCTGCTAACATGGTAGCCCAGATACTATGTATGTGATAACAGTTCATTATACAGAGAATTCATGGAGACTCATAACATTGTAATTCAGATTTAATAAAAATGGAAAATAACAGATATTTCGATCCATGGCTTCAAAGAAGTGAGACAAGTTCAGGACTCAGGATTAGTTAATACAGAATATATCATTCTCCGATCCTAAAGATTGTGCCTCCTGCAGTCAAACTCTGGGAGTACATCTTTCTGTATGTTACCAGTAATCTAATTTGAGGATGATGAAAATCATTTGAAGGTAGATATGTATGTCAAATCCTTACATATGGAAAGTGTTACCCATTTTAAGCTTTGTACAGATATATTCAACAATAATTCAACGCTATTTGAGTGCTGATTTATATCATAAGCTTCTTTTTTTCCTGTCTTTATGTTCCATTTTCTTTTCTGACGTGATCAAACACTATTGCATTGAAGTTGTTAAATAAAAGAGATTTGAAACTGTCTAAACTTGGCCCTCTATTTGTCTTTCTGATATTTTTAGATTTTTGAAATTTTGGATACCATTTTAAAGAATATGTTTTTATTTATTTATATTTTATTTTAAAATTTACAGAGAATGTGGATGGAGAAATTCAGATCCCCTCCCTGTAGGAGTTGAACCATGTGCTGTATGTATTGAACGGAGATGTACAGTTGCTGCTGAAGGTATGCAGTCTCTAAACTGGACATCAAAACCTTTTTGTTAATAGAAAGAAAACATGGTCTTAGTATAATATAAATGTAGTTATCATGATTGTCTTAAAGAATGAACACACAAAACATTAAAGCAATGTTGATAATATCATTTTAGGGAATATATCACCAAGGGTACAGAAATAACTTATTGGAAATAGTGGGTAAAATATTGCCAAGCATAAACTTGGACCTAAAAAAAATGGGAAAAATCGGCAACCTGAAAAACACAGAAATATCAGGAGAAATTGGAGATATTTGCAACACTGCACTAAAGTATGAACTAGGCAATCTAGATGTCAGGAATATGGCAAAAAGAGCCAAAACTTTCACCAAGCCACTGATTACGAGCCGTTTAACTGGACACCAGCAAATCTACTCTCTAAACTTGAACATAATGTGATAATGTTATGAGAGCATATAAGGGCTAGGATGTTATTTTTTTTCTGAATTTGTAACCATCCTATTTTTCTAATTAGGGCAGCACGCGTCTTGTCATTTATAGGATGTTTGATGGTAAAAGTAAATTTATTTTATGCTTATCTAGGGTTGGGCTAGGTTGTGAAAACATGCTAAATTATTTGACTTCATGAAGAATAAGGGACTCAAGTCATTATGCCTTCACATTGTCTTCCTCCTTTTGGTGTTCCTGTTGAAGTTTACATTGAATATCTTACTAATGAATTATGCAGCGATCTTTTGAATTTATTAAGGTATTCTTCTACCCTTGGCATTGCAAAAGGGACAGCATGTAAAACCACTTGTGTTGGTTGAATGGTAAGGATCATTTAATTCTCCTAACAAATCTTGCTTTTCAAGATTTTGTACAGCATAGTCGATGCGTTTTATCTCTCTTTGGTTCATAAAATCACTTCTTGCCTAAGAATTACTTTCTTCAATCTAACTTGTCGGAATTGGATTCCATATTGGTGATGATGACTTTGAGCTAATCTTCAAGTGACCTGATGTAAGTTTCAATTTTCCAACCCAGATCCTATCAACGTGAAAATAAAGTGGTAAGTTCATGATAACTAGATAAGATACAAAGCTAACATTTTAGCTAGAACATGGTGTGTTCCTTCCCAAACATGAACTTAAGTTATAAATCCCTAAAAATGCGTGCAACCCTAGGTGGAACTTGGAAGGAATATCTAATGTCCCCACAATAGCTCCTCTTACTTTAAGCCAGATCTCCTCCAGCACAGGGGGGAATCCCTAGAGATGATTACTAAATCTGTTCTATGAAGCTCCATTGGATTTATTTCAGACTTAGAAAAACATAAATTAAATGGTAGATTTTGATTATATTTTAGGTTCATGAAAGCATAGACTAGTGCAAATTCTAACTAGGGCAAATTATCAAAAGGGTTTGAAATGATGAATGATAAAGGGGGATCCAGCTGGTACAAACATGCAAAAACCAACTCGTGATTGCTTTTTCAAAATGCAGAAAATTAATTAGAGATCCCTTAAGAAGGTGCTCTTTTTAATTAGAAAATTATCACAGAACCACCTTTCAATGAGATGACAGCAGCAAACTCATTAATTGAAAAGCAAAACAGCAAAGGACAATGATAGGTAGAACTTCAACAAGTGACCTTTCGTCATGGACAAAACTGTCCTTCATGTGAAGCTCCTTACAACAGATTTCGAAGTGTAATTTACAGCAATAAATAACAGCATATGATGGATCAAAGATGAAGAACATCACATAACAATAACCCTTCAAATTTTCTTTGCCTTCACAAGATCTTCAGCACTAGCACTATAGTTCTCTCTTTAAACTATCAACACTGAAACAATGAGGGAGCTTCTCTTTAAATATAATTCATCGTTCAACCCTCTTACAGTAAATAATAATTTGTGAGGCTAGATCTGTTAATTTTACTTAACCCAGATCTGATCTTCGATTCTGATGATTAACTCATTAATTATGAACGAAAATACACTGAATTATTTGTTAAAATATTAACCAGGAAAATGTTCGGAGAGAAATGCATGCAAGGGTTTGCATGCATGCATGCAACTAGTTTTAGGTTTTTGGTAAACCTAAATTGACAGGGAGATGATATAAGGAAGACATGAGGTGTCTGTCTTCATCAGAGAGACAATTGATCTGAGATAGATCATTGGAGAGGAGGACGACTTTCCTTGAGAAGGAGGGCGCATTCCTCAAGGAGGAAGAAGCTTGTGCCGTATCCGGTAGATTGTTTGAGTGTCTGTAACTTGCAGAGTATCTTCGTCTCAGAGATTGAGGAAGATCAGTGACGATCAAAGCTCAGATCTGCTGAGATTTGATTCAGTACGAGTCATTCATCATTGGAGGGAGGGCACACTTGTGCATGCAGAGGAGGACGTTTTCAGTTAGAGGGTAGTCTTCAGAGCGAGCAGAGCAGAGCAGAGGATAGAGAGAGACAGATCAGACAGAGGCGGATGCAGGGATACTCAGATCAGTTTGACAGTTAGGGTTCATTCTTTCAGTGCATGCATCAGCTGGATGCATGCAAATCTAGAGTTTGCTTGAAGAAATTTCTGAGGTAACCCTGTATTGTACTTGTCTCATTTCCTATATGCTCTGGGCTCGAGAGAGAAGATAGCCCCACAGTTTGCTGGTTTTTCCCCAAAAGGGTTCCAGGGTACATCTGTTGTTTATGTGTGATCGCATTTATATTTTCAGTTGGTAAATGCAAATCTAGTTGTTTGGGTTTATATTAATGTGATATTGATATCGAGACTCATACCGCTTGAGATCTCAGGGTGATTCAGAGGGAGTAGTGATCTCTGAATCAAATATTTACATTATTAACTAATTACGCAGTGCAATGAAATAGGAAATCACACATATTTGACACTTAGATTTATCTTGGAAAAACCCCAACTGTGGAAAAATTAGCAATAGATGATTTTATTAAAAAATCATGGGCTCCCATCTTGGGATAATGTCCCTCCTGAGGAATATACAAAACAGCAAGTAGCCTAGCCTATCACACCTGGCTACTACTTCCTTTGTTGCCCCTTTGCTCCGTTCCTCGGTCCCCGCCCTCACACTTGGATGGAAGTCCTCCACCCACTCGATGAGTTCTCACTCACTTTGTGTGACTGTTGTCTCCTCCTTTCACCTAGGATGACTTTTATACATTACAATATGCAAATACCTAGGGCCAGTACCATGGACTACCAAATACCATGGGCCCTATTGCCGCCGGATATGCACCTCGGGGAAAAGGGGGGTTAGCGTGGCAGAAATCTTCAAGCCACTGGGTGTGTCCTTGGGGGCAAGTCTCGAATCAGGGCTGTCACCTGATCCTGACTCGTCCGTTTAGGGTAACTCCTAACGAAGCCAAGGGGTTAGTCCCTATAAAAGAGTTTCTAAGGCTCTTCAATTATTTGTTAGTTGTGGATGTGAAGTTCTTTAGGAGTTTCGAAATGGATTACTGAAACAAGCTACTGCAAATGTGAAATTTGTATTCAACAACATAAAAAGATATATGGCATTCATAACATATTTGACTGAAAGCAAATAATGATAATAAATTGTACCAATGCCAATGGAGTCAAAATAACATAATGGTCAGTTTTGCAGTGTACTTGGTCAGTTTTAATTTATTAAGATGATGAGTGGATTAAGGGGAAGGGGATTCCCGATATACCGTGAGGTACTGGGAATATGTCCAGATTATGACAAAGGTGGTTCCGCACTTGGAAATGTGGGATGGATCGGAGTCTCTGGGAAGTGTTCAACACTGCACCAATCGAGGGTGCAGTCTAACAGTATCCCCAGGTCACTATCCAGTGGTTCCCACTTCCTTTGAAGAATTTGCCCACACAATATCAAAGACTGATACGTCGGATTTTCGTAATGTATTGGGGAGGTTGTTATTATTAAGGTGAGTTGTTTATTACATGTGGAAAGTTAAAAAGTGCACACTTCTGCTTTTGGTTATCCCAAGGATCAGGGCAAACCTGCGATGGGCAAGAGCATACACGGAAGGGCGGATTGTTTATTCCAATTGAGACTGAAATGCAAAAGGAAATGTGAGACTAATTACTACGTCAAAGAGTATTTTTCCCCAATCGAGCAAGCTCTCTTGGGTAGTTCGGTAGAGAAATGTCGGGTTAGTGTTTGTTAATTTACAAAAACCATGCAAGAAAAATTAAACTAACCAAAATAAGAAAAAAGAAGCAAATCTAAAGCAAAAAGTAATGATACAGAAAATCAAACCACAAAAAGGAGCCGACACCAATCCCCCTTGGGGGATGAGAAGCAAGCTTTATGAGCTCGCTTCCAATTTTTTTTATTATTATGAGATTACAATGTCAACTTGAAAGTAAAAAAATTCCTCTTTCTCCTTATAAATTTTGGAGAAAAGATCTAAAGCAAAAAATAATGATACAGAAAAGCAAACCACAAAAAGGAACCAACACCAATCTCCCTTGGGGGATGAGAAGCAAGCTTTATGAGCTTGCTTCCAATTTTTATTATTATTATGAGATTACAATGCCAACTTGAAAGTAAAAGAACTCCTCTTTCTCCTTATAAATTTTGGAGAAAAGAGGTTACAAAATTTGTGGCAAAAGCTTGGGAGGAAAAGGTAAGGTTCAAGAAAGTCTTGGATTGTCCAAACTTGTCAAAATAAGTGCTCCAAAGACTCTTTTTTTGCTGTCATGCAACAAAAACCAGCAAACAAAATTAGTAGCAAAAGTGCCCAAATTCACTTTAGAAGTGACTTGGGCAGATTAGAAAAAATGCTAAAAATTCTAAGTTAAAAAACTAGTTTAATTAACGCAAAAAAGACTAAGATGGTTTGGCTAAAAAGCCAACCCTCTTAGGGTCTTGGACAGCCTTGAAAAGACAACCAATAAAGCACTTGAGTTGCTTGATTTAACTTTAAAATACTTTAAAGAACGAATATTTCAAACAAGCTTTGAATCTATTTGAATAACTTGCTCAAAAAATACTTTCCTAGAGTTAGATCCAAAGAAAATATTTTAATAATTTAAAGAGATTTTAGATCTATGCACTAAATCAGATCTATTCTTTTAAATATGCTTGATAAATGAATCGGATCTGAAACCTTTAAGAACTGGTAACCAAAAAAATTTTTAATTTTAGAAGAGAGAAAGAGTAAGGTGAGTAAAACTTGTTACCGGAAAGATCAACCAAAAATGCTATTTTGTGGAGTGCCGAGGGACAATGTCTTGAAATATTGTTGGAAATGGAGTGGAGTCAAACTAGATCCACACCTCCTCCAAGCTTGGCAACCTGAAAACTAAATCACAATCTTGCAAACAACCCTGTGAGATCTGGACATACATATGCAAAGAGACAAAAATAACATGCAAATAATCTTATTTAACATTTAAATCTTAAACCTCTAAACATATATATCAATGATAGAAGTGAGTAAGTAATCTTACTTAGAAATATCCACTCCTATTGATTCAGAGGAATCCTTCAAGGCCAGATCTATGAACGAAGGACACAAAGAATTGAGACAAAGCGAAAATCACCTCATGAACAACATGACAATGGTAATCCACACATAATAACACTACACAGTTTAGCCTCCAAAGCTTTTCTTTATTACCAATGCAAAATAGAACAAAAATTACAATCGCAAGCATACCCTCAATCCAACTCTAATTCATTTGGAATGAGAGGGCTGCCCACAATTTATAGAAGAAGAAGAGAAGAGGGCGCACTTGCTAATGAGGAGGGAGGGCGCATTAGGGGAGAGATTCAAGGGATTGATTCCCCCTTGATGTAGGAGTGAATGGGGAAGAGAAAAGAGGTGGCTGCCACCTTCTATTCTTAAAATCTGCACCCTAAAATATGGCTGCCATATCCCTCATGCGCCCACCAAAGGAGGAATGCACACCCCCTAAATGAGGAGAAGATTCCCTCTTATTTAATTGATTGGAATCTTCCTTATTATGTCTAAAATGGTTCTCCATGAAATCCTCAATCAAATCCAATCCTAAATTAGATCAGATCCCATTGATTTAGGAGTTGATATTTTCCCATTTTTCACTTTTTTCATATTTTTTCTCACTTTTTTGACTTTTTCGAGTAAAAGTGAATTAAATGAAAAATAAAACACTCAACCACTTAGGAAAGTGGTTCTTGGGGTAAAGTAGGTTCTTTGAGCTTGAAAATGAGCACCCCCATGGCAGAATTGGCCCATAGACCACACTTTTATTACATTTTCAATTTTTTCCATTAAACTATTAAAAAATAGTCCAATTTTACGGAAAAAATATTTTTTCTCGGAGCTTAAGAAAAAACCCAGGGGACCTAGCACATGTCCATACGACTCAATTTTAATGCCTAGCATGGTTTAATACATTGACACTTAGGCTCTAATAACCTCCTGAGGCCGAAACATCACGTCGACCACCCCAACTTTGGAGGCATGAGTGAAAAACTCGAAAATTATTAGTTGTTTGTTCAACAACAAATAATTAACAAGGAAAAAACACTCTAGGCTAGTCGGATTACTGTTTAAGTCCTAGGAAGCCGAGTCTTTTACATACAGCTACCATGCTAACACATTTTATCACAATTCCCCCAAGGGGGTATGAACATGTGGTTATTAAAAACAAAGGGTCCAAAACTTGGCTTGATGGATCTCGGAACACTGATGATGAACAATTTGATTGTTCAAGTCTTCGACGACTCACTCAGAATCCCTTTCATGCAGTTGTTTTATCTTTTTGAGCAATGGATGATGACATATTGGGCATTTTTATTATTTACATAGGTTTTTAGCTGGAAAATTAAATGATTTAAAATGGCCATGGTTTAGTAAGTGAAACAAAGGGTGAATGAAAGGAAACAATTTGACTTGGGTTTTTTTATTTATGCTCCAGTGGGGCTTGTTATCACACAACTTGTAGTTGTCCCTAAAGGTTATCCTATCCAGGACGGTAGAGGTGTTAGAAAACTAAAGAGGTGACCCAAGAGATGCCACGATTCCCAATGCAATTGGGTGTCACATTAACCGAGGCACTCTTCACTTTAGATCAAGCCTAAGCAAGACCAAGGGGGACACCCTAGCTTAGCCAATGAAGGCTAGTGAACCCAATCAAGACCTCCTAGGGAAATGTGATGATGATAAAGTAGAAGATTAAGATAGGATTAGATCTAGATCTAGAATGGATAAGTGGACCCAATGAGTTAGGGCTTGGTTGAAGAGGATTAAGGAAATGACAAATGTTCAACCAAGTGTGAGATAAGGTCACTGATGGATTAGGAGTAGTAGATCTAGATAGATCTAATGCCAAGTAAAAGTATCCAAGTGGGGCCCACCCTTAAAATATGAAAAATGGTCCAAATGGGGCCCACAAGGTCAAAATCAAGATGAAATGGCATTAGGGGGTATGCTACACAATGGATCTATGACTTTGAGGAAGAAATGGCAATACCCATGATTGGGTTCTAGCAAAAGACCACTCACCCACTCACCCTACAAGTGCGACCTCCCTTGGAGCGGCCCAGTGCCTTAGATCGGGGGGTAAATGGAGTCGGATGTCCACCAAACTTTAGATTGGGAATGTTAAGATTATTATTAAGGTGGGTTTTAATTATTAAGCCCAAACGTTTGCTAGATCTCCATAGATCTGAAAAAATAAAAAATACAAGGGTTTTGAGTTTAAGTGTTTTGATGACCAATAGGATCAAAGACAAGAAAATGGATACGTACCTTGTAGATCTTAATGTACATTGTAGATCTTACCTCAAATCCTTGCGCCTACCCTGCACATAGATGATCCTTGCATTTAGTTACAATTCCAAGCTAGATCCAAATGATTCCAAGCAAAAACGTCCAAGCCCAAGGAGGAAAAACGTCCCACTCAACCTGTAAAACAAACTACAAAAAGTTAGATTTGATCTACAAATGAATGAGATCTAAGCATGGCATATCAAAAGAAGCAAATCAATGGACAAAGCACAATTGAAAAACTCCCTTCAAGATGAAAACATCTTGCCCAAGGGGGATGTGAGAAACCCCAATAATCTTCCCTTCAAGAAATTCGCACCCCTGCAACAAGTCAATTCAGCCTCCCTCTATAGCTGTCAAAATCACCTATAAAAAACAAAGATGTCTAAAGCAAGAGACGTATAATCATGTACAAGAGCATTCCATCAAAGCACAAGAAGAAGATCCACATAAATAGTATTTTATTCCAAGTTTTCCAGAGCCCAAAAGGTGCCTTTACAATAGGGGGGTCTCTTCCTTAAATAGGATGAGGGAGACCAAAACCCTAAACCACTTTTGAAATGAGTGGTTGCGATCAAAAGATAAAATAATACAATCAACGGCTAAGATGAGCCGATACAATATAACATGGATCACTCACATGAGGGGGGTGCGCACCACATGAAGAAGCCTAGAAGAAGCCTAAGGGGGGTGCGCACCACATGAAATGACTAGGAAACAAGATGTGCCACATAAGATGACAAGGACAAGACACTAGGAGCACATGGTGGTGGGGCTAGGAGGTATTATTTCCCTTCACTAGCATCACCCCATGGCACAACAATATAATATATGACTCAATGACATGTCCAAGTGTACAAATGATCAAATCCTGGCCCCTTCAACTAAGAGAAAAATGCATCAAATCACATCTTGATGATTGTGTGGACCCCACTGACTGTTGCAAATTGATATGGAAGGAGTGGGATACACCATAGATGACCTCAGAGCAGACCTCACGCCAAAACCTTGCCTCAATTGCCCAATTCGAATTCCTAAATGACCCTTTTATTCCATTTTTATTCCACCTGAAAACCATCAAACTGCCCACAACCCACTGTTTGGTGCATGTGCACAAAAACTGACTATACCATCATGTCCGGAAAGGGGGTAATATGGTAATAACAAGTCGCTGGACCACCCCCTTCCTCTTTAGCTCCCTAGGCAACGACTAACCTCCAATGCTCTAGCTGGATAGGCCATATCAACATGGCCAAACTGGTCAACAGGTGAAAAACTGCTCAAATCATGCCTGGGAGTTCTTGAAACTGAAAAATAAGTGTCTCAATGGATCCATAAGACCCAAATCCACTAGAGATGAGTACTCATACACCTCATGGTAACCTGTAAGATCATCTGTAGCATCCACCATACCTGAACAAGTAAACATATGATGATATGGAAATACTAGTATTCAATAAAACCTGCATCAATCATCATCTGAAACCTGTGCCCATCATATGGAATCATCGAAACGTATATAAAGGACCATAGATCAACATCATACAATATAAGAGGTCCATCTCATCATGGATCCCAAGGTTGACCTTGGTCAAACTAGGCTTGACCGGCCAAACTGATCAAAATATAACCCAAGCTAAAGAAGCCTAATGCTGCAAGTGCAAATGGTTAAGACATGATCTTTAAATCATTTTCACAACAAGACTTTAAAACATTAAGTATTATTTCACTAGTAGTTAATAAATAGTAGTAGGTTAGCTAATAATTTACTTTCAAGAAGAACCTCAAGAATATACTCATTTGTAAACATGATCGAATTGCTAGCAGAGGGTGAAAGCTAAGGATGCAAGGCTAGGCCAAAAGGGGATGACTTGACTGACATGACACTGTGATACTTTGGATAAGGGAAATGGTGTTACACACTTAAGCATGTGTTGGACAAAGAATACACAAGGAATGGCGGTGTCTCACAAATGGGTAAGTTGTTTAGAGGAGTGCTTATTCAACCTTGGCAAATTGTCTACTACTAGAACCGCCGTGAACTAGGTGCTCGGCTAACCGTAACTTGAGGTTCTAGGGGACACTTAGAATTAGCTGTCCCTTGCTCCATCTCATATCATAACCCGTAGGCTCAATGAGAAAAATTTCACATAAGGTCAACAATCTTTAGATTTGGCATATACTTAAACACTACTTTATTTGGACCTTTCATTTCATTTCATATAATTTCATGGCCAACAATCTTTAGATTTAGCATACATTTATCCATTGCTTTCTAGGCCTTTAGGACCCCTCTGCGATTTTGCATGTGCTTAAAAGCACAACTATTCGCAACTTTCATTCAAGGTGTTTTTACATTTCATTGCTTTACATTTCACAACCCTTTTCATTGGGCTTCACAAAAGATATACATCAATAATTTCCAAAGGTAGTACAATTTGCTTCAGGTTTTAGCCAACACGACTCAAGCAACTATGGGGACTTCCACAATCAAGATCAAACATCGGGGCAACCGACTAGAGAGATCAAGGTATAAAATCCAACTCACCAAAGGTAAGTTTTGTTGCCAACTCAGAGCCGAGACACAAAATAAACATGGATGCAGTCCAACACAAAGGCAAAAGCGGGGAGGTCCTCCATATCACAAGTCAAGGTGCAAGTCAGGGTAACGATCAATAATGAGGAAAGATAAATGGATGGATGGAGACAAGTGAAAATGGTGCCTATGCTAGCAAGTCAAAAAGACAAAAGTGATCATGTTCACATTCCTAGGAAGGTAAAGACCAACGAGTATAAAACAGGAGTTTCCAAATGCCAGTAATACAATCATGCATATAATCCATAACAACCAATTTCATTTTAACATATATATACTGCCAGATCATAATTGCTATATGCCAAGTCAATGCTATCAAAATGACCTAAATAGCAAGATAATAATACCAATACACATCATATATGTACTGGGTCATATATCAATATTTGTAATCTGGACCAACTATACCAACTGAGAACACTGCATCTGAAACTCTGAAGACTGCCCTGTATCTATATGGAATAAAAGGTCATGTCGGTCATCAAATCTGAGGTCTTAAGGCTCAGCCTTGGCATAAGATCTGCTGTATGTCTGATATAAGGATGCCCTGATGTGTGAGTGATCATAAATAATGCTGCTCATCATAGTTGATCTCACTGAATATGTGCAAAGGCAAAGATCGGAAAAGTGCAGATATCTGCTATGTAACCATGGTAGCCCAACTACTATGAATGAGATAACAGGTCCCTCAACATTATTCTTCATGTGTTTATCATCTTCTGACATTAGAGCTTCCTCTATCTGAAGAAAATTTGACTTAAAAAATGAAATGGCTCATTTACACATTCTGTCAAACACTTTCATATTCTAGGGTTTTAACTTGATTTTAGAAAGTAAAACCACACTTCTAAAAATGACTTCAAAAATTCTGCCATATACTGAAACAATCTTTTAAGCAAATGGACACAAATATTTTGGTCAAAGACCGGGCAAAACCCCGCTGCTTGGGGAAAACCCTAAGAAAGATTTTTCATTAAGAAGAGTGCTGAAAATTCAATATACATAATTTTTCTTTCAACCCTCTTTGGCAAAATTTCATAAACATAAAACTAACCCAGAAATTTCAGTCAACCTCGAAAACTATGCCAAACACTGTTGTACGGCCTGCTGTACCTGTTGTATGGCTGCTGTACGGATTGCTGCAGTTTTGCCTCGATTTTGGGGCCCACACGAGTTTGCTTTTACTGCTGTACGGACTGCATTTAATGCACAACAATTTTCTTGGATTCGAGCCAGCCATCTAGGGATTCGAGTCCACACGTGTGGCTGTCATAAATGCTGCTGTATGGTTTGCAGCAAACTGTGTACTTCTCCTTGGGAAGCGTGCTGCTTCTCTTCCTTGGAATTTGTGCCAATATTTGCTTGGGAAACTCTTCTTGGTCTTTAATCTCTCTTCTCCTCTCTTTGATGCTGAGTGTATCAAATGCCCCTCTCATTTTGTTTTATACTTTGTCTTTGGCAACTAACTTCTTCAACTACCTAATCTAGGGTTGAGAATTAATTAGAAAATCAATGGTTCACATTTAACTCACTTTTAATAATTAAAACATTTAATTATTAAACACATCACTGAAGTGTGACCCACTTTTCTAAAGTTATAAATCACTTTGACTTTATTTATATAAATGTCACTTTGTTACATAAATACGTGAAGGACAACTTTTCTGGTACTCCTCATCACACCCACCAAAAATATGGGAGGACCTCCAGATTTAACTTTTCAACACTATCAAGGGAAAACAACATTAAATCACAAGAAAACGGTTCCTCTCATTGAATTCGGCCCCTCTAAAATGAAAATGAAATCGTTTTTTGCTTGGCATGACTAAGATATAGATTCACATGGAGTTCGATCTGGAAACATTGTGGTCTCATTATGACGCCCTAGGGAAAATAAAAACGACCCAAGAGGAAAAATGGCCCCTTACTAAGAGAATCAACCCTCTAAACTCAAGATAAAATTGATTCAAAGAAATATGAAAAGGAATATGAAATCGAGAGGGTTTTAGAGGTGACGCCCAAAGCTAATGAAAGCGCCCAACAAGCCAAATGATAACACCCAAGAGAAATTAGCCTTCCTCACTAGAAAAATGCTATTTGCGAAAAGCAAAATTATATATTTTTTATTTTGGTTGACAGATGGTATGGAGAATTTTGGAAATTGGAATGAGGTACTTACCTTGATCCAGGATGGTTGGAAGAGTTCTTCCCAAATCTCAACGACACCAAATAGATTTTCTCCATCCTCTTCTCAATTTGCCCTTGTATAATCTGGTGAAATTCTACCTACACAACAAACGAAACAATTGTCAGAAAAACCAAATGGCAATGACTAAAAATAGTTTCATTGAGTTGCAAATAAAATGATCTACATGAAACAAAGAAGAAATGCAAAAAGAATAATGGTCAAAGCAAATTTTATCATTCACAGATTACTCCTTATCGGAGAGAGAGTCCCCAATATGCCAGTGTCATTAATTGGAGAAATCGCCCCTCCTTTCCCTACAGATGAAAACCCTGTTATCACCAAACTTGTAGTTGCCCCTTGAGATGGATCCAAGATGGATGGTAGAGGGAATGGGCAACCAAAGAGGTGCAACCAAGATAGCCTCGACTCCTAGTGGATGGTTCTCACGCCAATCGAGGCAATCTTCACTTTATGTTATCTAGCCCAAGACAACAAAGGGGGAGACCCAGATCTACTCCCGACAGGAGAGATCAGACCAAGACACCAGATCAAATCAAGTATGGATGAAGTACGTAAGGTGCATGGTAAACCTTAGATCTATGGATGAAGTCACAAGGTGAGTAATGGATCAAGAGGTTTAGACAGCGTAGATTTGGTCCAACATGCTTATGTGAGTGACTTATGAGGTTTGGAACAAGATCCGGGATCAGGGTACTAGTCAAAGATGAGAAAATCCACTGCCTTGGGAACTGTGTCCAATGCAGGGTAGTTAAAGACCAAATTGGGGCTAACCAGTACCAAAGATAGGCTTGATGAGTGGATATGACAATGTTTAAGTGTTCAAGCTTGCAAGACAAAGATCAAACCACAAGCTAACCCAACAATCCAAGAAAGTCAAATTGGCATGGAGAAGATTAGTGCCTTGGGAAATGGGCCAATGGAGTCGGATGTCTACCAAATTATAGATCAGGTATGTTGAGGTGTCAAGCTAGGTGGATCTTGAAAATTAGGGTCATCCAATGGCTAGATCTCAGTAGATCTGAGATTGAAATGTATCACAAAGTGACCCAAGTGGGGCTCAACCCTCAAAATGAGGAATGGGGCCCACAAGGTGAAAATCACTGAAGTGACACACTAGGGGTAGGTTATCAAGTGTGTAGATTATGGATCAGGTGGGATCTCACCTACCCAGGTGCTAGATCTTAGCAAACTCACCCTCCTAGGAAGTGCGACTTCCCTTGGAGAGGCTAATTTGCCTTGGGAATTGGGTCGGATGAAGGCCAATCCACACCAAACTATAGATCCGAATTGCCGTGGATGCTATAGAGGTGGGTTTTAAATTTTATACCCAAAAGCCACGTAGATCTTGCTAGATCTGAGAAATAGTAAAATGAGGGTTTTAACAATGAAGTAGCTATGCCAATGGATTGGAACCAAGACAAGAAGAACAAACCTGTGGATCTTACCTGGATAACCTTGTAGATGCCTTGATGATGATGATCTATGCAAACCCAATCAATTTGGAGCGATTTGAAGTAGTTTTCTATGAAGTCGATTTGCCCAAGGAAGCCAATGCGCCCTCTCTCTTGCACAATAAACGTCAACAATATCAGATTTAATGCATCAAGAGATAAAGACTACTGCTACAAAAGAAGTAACAAGAGAAAAGCATAGATCACAATGATATTAATGATACAAGCGAATGCCAAGCCAAGCGAGTTGAGGAGCCCCTGCAAAAACGCCCAAGATGGATTTGCCCTGCTGTAAACAAGACAAAGTTTCCACGAAAATAGATCTTCCAACAAATTCCCAAATGCTAGGATACAATAGACTTTCCAATCACCATCTAAGAACACCAGATGCAAAGGAGACCACAAGAATTTCCACAAGAAAGTTTTTCTATATCAAGATTCCAAGAGCAAAAGACCCCATTACAATGAGAAGCTCTCTCCTTTAAATAGGAAGGAGAGGCACCAAAACCCTAACCACTTTTTGAATGAGTGGCTAAGATTAAAAGATCTAATCAATGGTTGAGATGAGTTCAACAATACAATACATGGATCAACTCAATAATACAATAGACTTTCCAATCACCATCTAAGAACACCAGATGCAAAGGAGACCACAAGAATTTCCACAAGAAAGTTTTTCTATATCAAGATTCCAAGAGCAAAAGACCCCATTACAATGAGAAGCTCTCTCCTTTAAATAGGAAGGAGAGGCACCAAAACCCTAACCACTTTTTGAATGAGTGGCTAAGATTAAAAGATCAAAAGATCAAAAAATCTAATCAATGGTTGAGATGAGTTTAACAATACAATACATGGATCAACTCAATAATACAATATAATAATGGACAAATCACCCATAATAAGGGGTCCCACCAAATGTCAATGATAAAACATAAGTAATAGCTCATGGTGGGTCCAAGGGGTATTTTCTAACACCCTTGGTCAATCCCCATGGCACAATATCCAAGAATAAATCTAGACACCAAATCGTGCCTCTCTGGGAAAGTCGTGAGCCTTAGCAGTCTCCAGAAAATCATATAAAATGCCATAAGTGATGGATGTGGGTCCCAATGAAGCTGAAACTGCTGGAGGTGTGGAAGACATCCCACTCATCATCACTAATCATCCCATGCCAAAACGTTGCCTCAGTAACCCAAATCGAATTTCTGAGTAGCCATTTTCACCATTTCTGGACTGCCTCGGGAAGTGTGAAACTGCCCAAATTGCCTCCTGGAGTGCCTGCGCTGTCAAGGTAAGCTCACCAATGTGTCTGGGAGAGAGGTGATATGGTAATAACAAGTGGCTGGACCACCCCCTCCATGTACAGCGCCCTAGGTGAACCAATCAAATCTATGCTCTGCTCTGACAGGGCCTCTGATAGGCCAAAATCGCACTAGGATAGCCAACAGAGGCTAATAATCATTGTAACTGCCCGGAACTGAAAACAGATTGTCCCATTGGACTCAGAAGGTCCAAATCCATCTAAGATGTGTACTCATACACCATATAGACCTCTGCAAGGTCAAAAATAAATACTCATCATATCCGTCAGACCAAATAATAATAATTTGTAAAAGCGCTGAAAAGCACAAATCATCATCATAAGCCTGAAACCACTGCATAAACCCACCATAGTGACCTGTACCAGACCATACATCATCTATTTGTATCATTTGAGGTCTGCCACCTCATGTCCGGTGGTTGACTTTTGGTCAAACTGGGTTTGACCAAGTCAACATGACCAAAATATAACTCAAATTGATGCAAGGTGTCCAAGGTTAAGACATGCGTTACAATCCATTCACATAGCAATTATAACAAATAAAAATCATTACTGGCGATCTAAATCAAAATATAATAGGTCATTAATTATTATTTATTACTCAGACAAGACTTTCAAGACCATACTCACTTCATAGTTGTGATCATTTTGCTAGTGAAGGGTGAAGGCTAAAAGTAACATGGCTAGGTTAAGGGATGACTTACTGACTTAACATTGTGACACTTTGGATATGGAAAAGGGAATACACACCATAGCATATAGTGGACAAGCACTAACACAGGGAATGGCGGTGTCTCACAAATGGGTAAGTTGTTCAAAGAGTGTTTATTCACCTTGACAGATGCGCACAATCCATAATACAAATGAGGCCAGCAATCTTTTTGATATAGATTTTAAGTTCCATTGCTTTTTGGGCCTATAGTTTCCATAGCCTTTGATCTATGTGCGTTTATAAACACATTGCATAGATTTACATTTCATAAGGCTTCTTGCTGTAGGTGTGTTTTTAAGGCACTTGTTTACCTGAGCACTTCTAGGCGTGTCTTTAAACAGTTTGTTTACCTAGGTATTTACATTTCACAATAGATATAACATTTGATATTTCATAGACATTTTCATTTGGCTTGCCTTTCATTCGTGTGTGTTGAGAAACACATTGCATGAATGGGCTTTCATACAAGATACAACATTTTATTTCCATAATTTGTATTCGTGGCAGCACCAAAAGTTTCAGGTTTAGCCAACAACATCTTTAGTGACTAGGGGGACTTCATGAGGAAATCAAACTCACCAAAAGTAAGTTTTGTCACCAACTCAGAGCCGAGACACAATAAACAGGGATGCTTATCCAATATAGAGGCTACAGCGGGGGAAGGACCTCCATGCCACTAGTCAAGTAGTAAGTCAAGGTAAATAACAAACTGGGTAGGTAATGGATGGATGAAGACAGTGAATAATGAGACCAACACTAGCAAGCCAAAGTATGGTGGGAATGATCACCTCTAATCTCCCTAAGGAGGGTAAAACCGATGAGTATAAGTCAAGAACTTCTAAGTCTGAGTAGGGACAATATGATATATATATATATATATATATATATAAGTACAACCAGGTCCACATATTTATATGATCGCCAGATCATGATACTAAATGCTAAGACATGCTATAAGAATGGATATAAAAGCAATACAACCATAACACCAAAATATACCTGCTGAGTCATATACCTAAATGCTCATCATCTGAACCAACATCTGCCCTCTGAAATTGCTGCTGTAACTCTGGGCAATACTGACTGCTCTGTACAAATGGCTAAATGGCTACATCGGTCATCTCTCTGAGTGTCCTGAAACTCAATCATCGCATGGGGAATAAAACTGCTGTCCATAATCTGATAGTGATCCATAATAGATGCTCATCTCAGCATCTCAATGTAAGGGAATTGGCTGAACAATGTACTGGAATTTGACAAAAAATGTATGGTAGCCCGGCTACTATATATGTGATAACAAACCCCAATAGAAATTGTCCTTGAGAAGAAGAAAAATGGATCTAGTAGCGAAGGAGATTACAAAGACAAAAATTATTCCACATTCATCCCAAGATACAAGAGAAATGAGCCACAAGACAAATTTTATTATTTCTCCAAGAGCCAAAAGTCGCTTACAAATGGGGAGCTCCCTCTCTTTTATAGATAAGAGAGGAGCTAAATCCCTAACCAGCTTTTTAATCAATTGTTGAGATTAAAAGATAAAAGTAATAGATTAATGGTGGAGATTTAACCTCTCAGTTCTCACTAATACATAGATCAAGTTGGAAAAATTCAAATCCTAAAGTGAGGGGGGCGAATTACCTCCTAAGCCCAAGATACAAATTATAAAATACAACAATAATACATCATGTATCATCCTAGGGGCTATGCCAACATTACCCAAGCCACATCTTGCCATAGTCCCCTGCAACACATATCATACCTTAGTCACTTTTAATTAATTAATTCTTCAACTAAATTTCTCTATAAATCTTCAAAATGCCCAAAATTTCCTCTTCATTTGCCTGAATTGATATTCTGACTGCACGGATGGATTCAGAAACACCAAATCCACTAGGATCCACTACTCATACACCTTGGAGCAATCTATCATATCCTCTGTGAATAATTTTCCATTTTTAATTAAAAATTGGCCTAATTATTTCCGCTGACTTCATAAAATTAATGAAGTAAGCCAACTTTCCACAATTGGCCTCTATAGTAGGGTTCCGCTGCGGGATTGACCTGTTGACCAAAAAATGAGACTCAGCATATAAATAAAAAATTGCTGCATGTAAGAGGTGTTAGTCCTTATCATAACAAGTATTGAAAGACGACTAAGTGCTAAGTCATGCCATACAATGGTGATCAACTCAAAAGAAAAGCGAAAGTAGGACAATTACTCAATATAATTAAGCAATAAAAGTGACAGTTCCAGATGCATACTTCAATTCACATTAATCTCAAATGTAAACTATAGATCAATCCTCCTTTATTCTCTTCTAGGTGGGGTGGAAAGTATAACAAGATGGGTTTTGTTCAACATGAGGTTTGAATTTTTGATAGACTTAATTTACCTTCGGAGAACTGGGAATTATGGGACCACTATGACATTTGTTGGACTAGCGAACAACAGGGAAGGGTGGTGTCTCACAAATGGATAAAGTGCTTGAAAGGCACCCTTTCGACTCTATCAAGCCCCCCATTCATTTATTTCACAACTTTGCATTTCACATTTGACTTTCATTTCATTTCACTTTGCATTCTTTTGGATGTGTCATTGAAGCACATTTTCACATTTAATTTTCCTTTAGTTAGCCAATGACCAAAAGCTACCGGACTTGGAAATCCTTGCGGGCCCCAATACTGCCATGGCCTTAGCTCCGCTGCCAGCGAACATCCATAGCCCCAACATAATTGCCACAGTAATGTCTTTTTACGGGCATGTAGGCGGAACATCATACAAAGGATGAGTACCTACCCTTTTGGCCACTAACTAATTTCAAGGACCTTTAAGCATCTCACAGTTTTGGGAGTACTCGCTTCGAGTCTAGGGGATACACTTTTGGTGACATATGCCTACCTAACTACACTCAAACATCCTGGGTGCAAGATTAGAGAGATCCACAAGACTGCAAACATAGCTACACACTTCAGATCCGAGACACAAACAAAACATGGAGGCTGTCCAAACAAAGAGATCACAGAGGGGGAGGTCCTCAGGTTCATCAGTCAAGTCCAAGTCAAGGAATTTTAAGCATCAAACAGAAACAATGGATGGATGGAGTAAGACTGTGATGTGGAACCGAGAGAGAGGGAACTGATCTATTTTTTACATATGGATTAACCCAAAGAAAAGCATGCAAAGAAACTTAGCACAATAGTTACCATATCATTCCAAGTGCATGCCCAACTATATCAACCAAATAAAACAAACTGATCATCGATACATGATCATAACCAAGCATAGTCAATCTACCAATACAAGTTATGAAATCCATCATATACCTCATGCCATATACCTACTCAGAACCTGCTGTGGCACCTATTATCCATCTGTAACATCATTGCTGCATCTGCATGGCAAGCAAAAGTACATCCAACTGACTGCTCTGCTCTAGTGAACCAAGGTTTAAATATGCCTAACAAGGGATGTCATGAAGAGGGCTCAATGTGACTAGGGTGGCCCCATAACTGCTGCCCCTGAATAATCCAGCTGAACATATTATATATATCATCCACCCATGATCTGCTCTGACAATAATCTGCCTCAAGTGTAAGGACTATGCTCATGACTGACAATCGGGTCTGCAAAAACAAGTAGTAGCTCCCAGCTACAAAGTATGTGATAACAGTACCCAAGGTAAACCATTCAGTTGCAATTATTAGGCAACCCGACCCAGTGGGAACATATATATATATATATATATATATATATATATATATATATAATAGTTAACTAAGGGACACATTCCTTCATGAATAGTTGCTATAAGTACCTTTAAGATTTGTATATATACGGCATTATCATTGTATCTTCAATGATCTCATACTTTTCTCATATTATATATTTTTATCTGTATGGATTCTTTTATACTTGCATATTTGTTTTGGATACTTATTGTTTGAACCAGATTGGTTCGTCACACATTATGTCAATCAAAGAGGTATTCACATTATCCCGATAGTATGCTATGTTTTATTTATTATCCCTTAGAGAAATTGTGCATGCTACCTTCCCTATCCTTTCAGAAATATGACAAGTAGACAGTATTATTATGTTTGTTTTAATGACGACATGCTATATCTTGTGTTGAGCTGAGAGATCTCTTAGTAAGCCCCTAATTATGTTAACTGCCTTAAAAACATCAATGAGACAATGTTGTAACTCCAGCTAGGGTGGAAAGAGTGGCTTACATGAAAAATGCACTTAGATAACACTTGATAAAGAAAAACACTTTAGTTTTCTTCATATTCATATGCTTTGGCAACCACTCAGTACTCACTGATGATAGTAGTTGAAAGGTGGAACCTGTTAACATTGAATTGCAGCTGTTGCTTGTAGTGGATGCCCTTTTGTTATTTTCCTCCACTCCTAAACAATAAGGTTTTTAAGTTGGTTTCTTACAGGTTGTGGTCATGAGCTATGTACTCGATGTGCTTTGTACCTTTGTTCAACAAATAATATTGCTACTGCAGTATCGGGTCCTTTTGGTTCTATACCATGTCCTATGTGCCGACATGGTATAGTTTCCTTCATAAAACTTGCTAGTACGCCTGCAATAAAGGAATTGGGAAGATCAAACCTGCCATTATGTCTCTGCACAGCTTGCTCGACAGAGGTTGCTGAGCCCACTTCATTGCCAACTGCCCTTTACAAAGAAGATTACAATGGCAGCAGGGTGTCTCCTGTGTCAACTGGTTCAATTCGTGCTTTAACCTGTCAACCATTTGCATTGAACTTTCATTCGAGTTTTTGTGCTGGAGATCCTGAAAGTGGCCCTTCAGCAGCACCTTGTGATTCTGAAATGCCTGAAAACCCAAGAGAGTCTTGGTCAATCATAAACACAACACCCACAGGTGCTTCATCTATGCACACTACTCCTCTGCAGATTAGCCAGTCTGCTCCAAAGCCTCACTCGGTGCATGCACAAGACTCTGGATCTCAAGTTGAAAACAGGTGGTGGCGTCCAAATTTGTTTTCATGGAGCCAGTATACTGTAGCCTCTCAGAGCTGAAGCCTGAAACTATTGTGATAAGCTAGACTTATTCTTTATTACAATGTCCATATTTCCTTTTGCGAGATAAAATATTTCTTCTATTGTTTAATTTGCATTACAGGTCACTAGAATCTTTCCAAGGTGCGGTGGTTTAGAGTTGTACCTTCAGCTGCAGTGACTGCTTTTGGTTCTATAAGGATGTAGTGGGATTGTAACATATATTGGCTTCTAACATCATTTGAAAGGTGAAATAAATGCCGATGTTATTGACATAAATATGTAATATTGATTAGTGGCTTTAGCAGTAATGGGTTGTTTTTAGCAGATTGGACTCACTATATCATTGTCTTCTTTATATGCATGCAAATTTCTTATTACTTGGATAATGAATTGACAACCAGAAACATCTGACATTTGAAATTGGTCTCATCCATTTCCATGTTAAATTTATCTGCCATGATGCTTATTATTGACAATCTGGACAGGAAATTCTCCACAAAATTCTTGATAATATGAGTGTGTCAGTGCTTTTTAAGTAAGAATTCTTTGGGTGAGTTACCTTCGCTTGCATCAAGGGTGAGTGAAATGAAAACACATATTCCTGTCATGTCCTACATGGCTGACAAGATGGGATTTAGCGAAAAAGAAAAGTGACCTTGACAGGGAAGTTCATTATTGTCAATGATGTCATATAAATGGAATGATTCACCCTTTCCTCAGGATGGATACAATCGTGATTTGTTTCCATTTTCATAGATATTAATTGACTTTATGGTTTTTAAATTCTATCATTTATATTGAGCCATTGATGTTCTGCAGGATTTTGTGATGATACAGGTATGATATCATTAGATATATTTGATGACTGTACATAACAATGTATAACATTACACAAATGTTTTACAACGACCTTTTATTCATATGTTTGATGCCCTACCAGTGATGAAGGTCCAGTATCTGTATGTCTAAGGTTACATGGTTATAAAGTTGAACTATTGATTAACTAAACCCAGTTGCAATATGCTCGTTTAATTTTGGATTACTTGTGTACGGGCACAAAAGGAAGCACATTGGAGAGGTTTGAGCAAATTAAAAATTGCAATGGAAGCATTAAGATCCTAACTTCATTGTTTACTGCCTGTACTGCCTGTGAAATTGTTTCTAGAGAACCAGACATTGTTTCATGCTTACTTAATTTAGGTTTCTCATTGAATATCTTCAACGCACACTTTACAAAACTGTTTTAGCCTTTTAAGAAGGCTACAGAAACTCCCAATTTCTTATGAGATTGTATTTTGCTTTTCTTCATGCAATATCCATGTTTTGTGCTTGATGTGGAAGGATAGTAGGGCCATTATCCTCATATTTTGCCAAGTTACTCTTCAATGACCCAATGCCAAGCTTACCTTGTATAACACATTGAGCTATTTTGCAAAATCATTGTTGGAACAATAGGGAATTGCATATCGTTGAAAACTCGTTATTCTTTCTTCAAGGAACACTCCTTAAATTTTGATAAAGGAACTGACATAGATATGGATATTGTATTAATGCTTTTCCTAACCATAATGTGCATTGTTGTTGACACAGATAAGTTACATGATATAGGTATGGCTTTTAAAATATCATGAAAATAGGAGGAGGTGATCTACAAGATTAGTCGAAATAGAGAAACATTAGTAGAAATTGAAAAATAAAAGGTCCCTTTGCCATTCTTTGGGGACATTAGATGTAAGATTGATTTAAAAACCAGCTATCAATGGGGAGAAATATACCAAATGTTCAAAGAAGAACATATTCAGATTTTTTCTATCCCCAAGAGGAGTGAACATAGGAGTGTACCAAACTATAAGAAGGTCTGGCCTTCATAAAGAGGCAACCAAACCAATTGTCATGCCTTGTGCTGATGTTATATCTTAGTGAATCAACCACATTAATGTTGAGAACACGTTGATAAGAGACGTGGAAGGGAAAACCATTGCATCATTGCAACCTTCATCCTTGGATGTGTGCTATTAGCTCCCAAGCCCACAAGTCGATCTCACTAAAGATTGGGTCATATAGTGTGCTCTTGTTATCACGATTTGTTGAAGAGTTGGTTGATTTATAGGAAGGCATTTAGGACTAGAAGATCAAGTGTATATCCAACAAATCTTTTGAGGACACCCTATAAAATACCAATTGCCTTAATAAGTACGCTTTATGCCAAGGAGGTGTTGGCTTATATACTGATCTAGAGTTTTCCAATGTAGATCCAGGTTCTTCGCGGTTTCAAGGAACCAACAAAACCCCTTCTCACCAGTCTTTTCGGCAACAGCCTGTGAAGAGGTTGAGGTCTCACCCGAAGTGTATCTATGGGGGTACTGCGGAATCAGGTTTCCACAGTGATGGGATGAGTTGTTCGGACATGACTACTGCGCAGCCCACCATTAGATTTGTGCTGCAGGCTGATGACTGCGCGACGATATTATTATCACACTACTTGTAGTTGCCCCTAGTGGTATCCCATCCGGGACGATAGAGGAGATGGACAACTAAAGAGGTGACCCAAGAGATGCCACGGTTCCCAATGCAAGGTGGGAGTCGCGTCAACTGAGGCACTCTTCACTTTAGATCTAGATAAATCAAGACCTAGGGGGAGACCCTATTACCAATCAAAGATGATTGGACCCAAACAAAGGTTCCTACGAATAAGTAAATAATGAGTTATGGAAACCAATGCAAGGTTGAGTGTACCTAGAAGTTAAAGTATGGTTGAAGGTGGTTTAAGAAATGATTAGTGTTTCAACCAATGTATGATTTAGGCCACATGATTAGTTATGATGACAAGATCTAGTACCATTTGTTACACAAGTGGGACCTACTTTCTTGGGATATGTGAATGGTCCAAATGGGACCCACAAGGTGAAATTAAGGGATGCAATTGGTACTAGAGGATATGTAATGAGTAGATCTGTGGATCTAAGTTGAAACTAGGAATACCTACATATGGGATCTAAGGTTTGACACAATTTCCAAGGAGCACGACTTGCCTAAGGAAGACTAGTGCCTTGTTGGATGGGTTAATGGAGTCAAAAGATACGTCAAAATGTAGATCGAGACACCAAGTATTCAAATCAAGTGGGCTAATTGGGATGTGGTGGTTGGATTTTGCTAGATCTAGGATTTCATGATATGACCCTAAGTGGACCACAATCCCTTTAAACAAGGAATGCTACCCCCAAGGCAGATCGTGACAAAATGATACTCTAGACCTAGGTTTCAAGGTATGCCCGTTCCAAATCCACAAAAATCTCAACTACCCACGTCCTCAAAGTGGGCAAACTCAATCACCCGAGGAAGTGCGACCTTGCTCAAGGAGGGCTAAAAGATGGGAAAGGTGTGTCAAAACAAGTCCAATGGCCACCAAATTGTAGATCCAAGTAGTTTAGGGAATGATCTATGTGGATCTTGAAAATCAAGGCAATCCAAGGGTTAGATCTTACTAGATCTGAGTTTTAAGATGTTAAGTAGTCCAAAATGGGGTTTTAATCCCTTGAAATGTGGAATGATGCCCACAAGGTAGAAATCACCAAAGTAAGAGTCTAGGGGTAGGTTATCAAGTATGTAGATTATGAATCAAGTGGGATCTCACCTACCCATATGCTAGATCTAACCAAACAAGCTTCTCTAAGGAAGTGCGATTTGGCTCAAGAGGGCTTTATTGCCTTGAAAAGTGTGTCAATTTTAACCCAATCACCACCAAACTATAGATCCAACTAGGGGTGGATGCTATAGAGGTGGGTTTATAATATCTTTTAAAAAGCAAGGCTAGATCTAAGTAGATCTAAGAAAAACCAAAATGGGTTTTTTGATTAATTGGGGGTTTGTGACCAATGAAGAGAGAATGGATGGAAAGAGACACATACCTTGTAGATCTTACCTCAATTGCTTATGGCCACCTTGCAAATTGATAGCATTCTCCTATGTGTATATTCAAGAGTGCAATTTTGTTGCTCCAAACCAAAACGTCCTCCTCAAAGAAGCCAAATCGTCTTCCTCCTACAAGAGAAGATCAAGAGAAACAAGTCAAGCAAGATGATTATGAAAATGATAGAAAGATGTAATAGAAAGCATCAACTATGTCACGAAGATACAATAATGATACTCCCTGTCACAAGATCAACCCAAGAGAGAATATGTGGATCTCTCCAACAATAACCCTCAAGAAATTGCCTTCCTCTCCACCAATTCGACTTCCCTGCAAGAAAACTAGAAGTAGCACTAAAACCCACAATGATACATAGAAGAGATACTGTATACTCAAGATGCAAGAGAATCCACAAGACAAGAGAGATATGCTCCACAAAGAAGTGTTCTATTCCAATATTCCAGAGCTCCAAAGGTGAGCTATACAATAGGGGGTCTCCTCCTTATATAGGATAATAAAGACCAAAACCCTATACCACTTTACAATACTATATCAAATGAGTGGTTGAGATTAAAAGATCTCAATACATGATCAATGGCTAATAATGAATCATAACAATATATCACATGGATCACCCAATATAATGATGATGCCCTAACTAAATGGTACAAAGTGAGGATGACATCATCCACTAGAGGGGTAAAAGTACAAAAATCCACCTCATAATGACTAGGACATAACATAAGAAGCACATGGTGGGGCTAGGAGGCATCAATCCTTACTAGCTCATCCCCAAGGCACAATAAAATAATAAAATATGTCCAAGATAATATAAATGATCAAATATGTCCTCAAAATCTGTGACAGACAAGCAGTAAAAGACCTCCTATGATCGCTGTGGGCCTACCCACATGGTGAAAACTGGCTGGAAGATAGTGGGATCACCCTGGAAGACCTATGTAAAAACCAAGTGCCAAAACCTTGCCTCAATTTCCCAAATCGAATTCCTCAGTGACCACTTTATCCCATTTTTTAATTGCCTTGGTAACTATGAAAGTGCCAAAACTGCCTCCCAGGGCATCTGCGCTGTCCAACTGAGCCCACGAGGCTCTCCAGAAGGGGGGTAAATGGTAAAAATAGGTGGCTAGACCACCCCCTCCTCATACAGCGCCTTAGGTGAACTGGCCTCTCATGGCCCTTGCTGCTCAGGCTGGGAAATCAGCCCCAAATATGGTCAACAAGTGTAAAACTGCATCAATCACTGTCAGAAGTGCCCGGAACTGAAAGATAAGTATCTCATTGGATCCAGAAGACCCTAATCCACTAGGAATGTGTACTCATACACCATGGGTTGCCCTAATGGGCCAGCTGTAGGGTCCACCATATATGGACAGTGTATAATCTGATGATCTGAAGTAATAAATAAAACTGCTGAACTGCATCTATCATCATCTGCATCCTATATCCATCATATGGCATCATCATCAAGAGTATGTGAGTCCATCAATCATCATCTATAAGCATATGTGGCCCACATCATCACGGATCCCAAGAAATGACCATAGTCAAACTAGGTTTGACTAGGTCCATATATAACCAAGGAAAAAATCATATCAGTAGACTAAGACATGTTCCTCTAATCATTCTCACAGCTTAGCTCAAAGTATAACATCCATTCAGTGGCATTAATCAAGTTAGCATATTCCTTTATTATATGAAATTACTTGCACAATAGTTCAAATGACAAACTCACCCATTGGACATGGTCAAACTACTAGTGAAGGATAAGTTGTTTAGAGAGTGCTTATTCAACTTAGGCATCATGTTTACATCAAGTTGATCCAGATTCATTAGGATCATTCAATTTCATTTCATTGCCTTTTTGGCCTACATAACCCTTCGGATCTCAGGTGTGCTGATAAGTACAACTAGTTGCAGCTTGCATCCAGGGCATGTTTTCATATACATATAAGGTCATCAATTGTTTAGATATAGCTTTTAAGAATCATTGCTTTTTGGACCTTTGTTATACTCTTCGAGGAGTATTTTTAGCAGTTCATCACTCTTGCCCTTTTTTTAGTTTCCATGGGCGAATTTATAAGTTTCCATAAGTAGTGCACGAGCTTTCAGTTTTAGCCAACAACATCTCAAGTGACTAGGGGGAGTTCGAGCCAATGCCAAACATCGGGACAACCGACCATAATGATTTAGGCCTACAATCCAACTCACCAAAGGCAAGTTTTGTCACCAACTTAGAGCCGAGACACCGAACATACAGGGATGCGGTCCAAAGATAGAGGTAGAAAATGGGGAAGTCCTCAGTATCAGAAAGTCAAATAAGACAGGTCAAGGTTTAAAGTCAAAATAAGGAAAGTCATGTATGGATGGAGTCAAATGAGTATGGAGCCTAAACTAGCAGACAACTGGTGTCAGGAAAGACCATATCTATGTAAGGTGGTAAACCAGTGAGTTTTGTCAAACAACCTAAATGTGCAAGTAAATGTCCATTTTATAATTTAGAGTTCATTTTAAACAGTTTGCCACATTAGGAATAATATACCAAGCAGATGTTGTGATCATGACTAAATTAACAAGATAATAATCCACAATCAATGATAAAATATCCATAGGTCATATAACATCATCACAATAATAATCATCATATATTATCTGAAACACTGTTGCAATACAACTCTGAGCACTGAACTAAAACTGTATGGGATAAAGGGTCACATCGGTCATCAAATCTGAACTCTCAAGGCTCAGCCTTGACACAAGGTTTAACATAAGTCTGAATAATACACTACTCTGATCATGAGTGATCTCAAAATATACAATCATCATAGCCAAGCTCTGAATAATGGAAGCTCTGGAATGTGCAGATATCTGCTAAGCAAGAATAGTAGCCTCAGAATTTGGCTCCAGCTGGGACAAGTGCTCTAAGGGAGAGAGCGCTTGAGAACCTCAGAATCTCTGGTCTCGATATGCTCTGCATCAATCTTCAATCCAGCTCTGCACCATCCTTGCTTTCAGCTTTTATTTTGCACATGTTCCTGTGCTCACAAACACTAGAATACCTCATGGAGCATGTATGGGAAAAATATAAAATAAAACTGAAAGTGAAATCTACTCTAAAACAGAATCTGAAATGCATAAAAGAAATTTTAAATCTAACATGGTATATATCATTCATTTATTTTTATTACTGTGCAGGAGGAGAAGGAATCTTTTCAGAAAGGCACACTCAACTCTACTTACACAGGCAGCCAAAAATATAAAGGAAAATAAACATTCTTTAATGCATGCAGGAGAAAAGATAAGCTTAGGAATGAGCAGGGCTCAACTCAATCAGTCACAAAAACAAGCAAACACTCAAAGAAAAAGGGGCAACGCTCAGCACACAGCAAAAAGAAAAAGCACACAAATCCTACTGCCCAAGTTAGCTTATTTGGTCCTACCTACCCTACTCTAACCATTCAGCACAAATGTTAGGTAAAATCATAAATCCAGTTCAACCATTCATCAAATAAGTTAATGATTTTTCTTTGATTTTTAAATATTACTGAATTTGAGAGCACAATCTTCCTGACTTCTTCAGAAATTGAGGAAAAATTTGAATGGTGCAAAATGAGATCATGCTAAAGAGAAAAATGACTGATGCAAACATCCTCCATCCAAGAATTGATATGATCATAAAATTCATGCAAGTTATTGCTTAAGATTGATGGAGGAAAAATATAAGGCATGCGACTCAATTCTTTTGCACAAAAAATAACTTCCTCATTTACCTCTCTTACATATTCAATTTGATTCCCCTTGGGACTAATGATCAAATAAAAACCAAGTGGGGATAAATTAAAGCTGAGAAGACGAAAGATCAAAATCAAACCCACTTGATGCTCAAAAATGGAGAAAAGATGAAACTGATCTTTGAACACCCTTTCTAGCCACCAAGAATGATTGATAACTTGACAACAAGCATTTTGGTTCCAAAGTGACTGAAAAGGGAAATGAAGTTCTTTTTCTCCAAACATGTAATCATGCTTATACTTCCTTTTGAAAATTTCCAAGGCAAAAGACCGACTAGAGCACCAACCCAAAGATGATTGAAAGAGTTGGGAAGGGAGGGTGGATTGCAAATATGAAAATTCTCCCAAATGGATAAACAAGTTTGGCCTTGGAATTTGACAAAAGGAAAGGCCTTCTAAAACAATATTCTTTGTTCTAGGAACAATTCCAAGATTTTTATGAAGTCTAATATTTACAAACTGAGTACAAGATTGGCCACAACTATCTAACTCTAAGTTATCTTGATTAAAGATGAAAAAATGAGAATTTAAAGATTCATTATAAGAAGTGGAACAAAGATTAGAACACCTAGTGTGATTTATTAACTCTTCCTCGTCTTGAGGTTGACCTTCTATTGATTCATCATTATATTCACAAGAGGATACTTGATCATTTTCATTTAATTAATCAGGGATAAAATTAACAAGTTCATTTAAAACATCCTGATTATTCGCACAATGATCATGTGAAATCACTACTAAGAGATCTTGGTCTATATCCCTACTTTCTTCTTCTTCAAAAAGGTGATAAGGAATTAAATGATCACTAAAGAGAGAATGACTAATGAGTTTCTCTGAGGGAGGAACTTCAATCGACTGACTGACTAAAGGCTCACCCTCAGAAATTTCCTTAGGATCAGGACTAAAGCTACCTAAAAAGAAATTTGAAAACTTGTGATTTATACAATGATTATGGATTTGACTTTCGATCGACTCAGGAGTGGAAGACTCATCCTCATAAAAAATCGGGCAGGAGGGGTCATCTCCGGATGTTGACAATTCATTTGATATTTGATTATTAATTGATTCAATGATAGGATTAGATATGGGAAGGTTTTGATCTTGGATTTGATTTGAGGAACATATATCATCGAATTCACTTCCCCAATCTTCTAAGAATTTATTTTCGAACATATCATATCCGGAAACGTTATTGGCCTTCAAATCCAAAAAATAGAGCTTAGCTCTTTCTTTGAAAGTTGAAGCCAATAGTTTCATACACACATCCTCATGGGTTATGGATAACTCTTTAATAATTTCCCTAAAAAGTTCAAGGTGTCTTTTAGCAGATACTTCATGGCTTCCATCAAATTTAGACAACCTTTCACGGGCTTGATGAGGGATTTGATGAGGATACCCAACAATTTTTGAGAAGTCAAAAACTTTCAAACGACCAAAAGTCCTAGGCCGCTCAGAAGCAGCCATGGATGGCATAAATTTTTTATTTTTATTTTATTATTAAATCAAGAACCTAAATACAAAAAGATGCACCCCATGGGCTCTAGATAATGATAGGATCGATCACCAGTGGAGTCGCCAGGTAGATTTTAAAACTCTTCTACCAAGATGTATGTCGTTTAAAGTGCAGGGAGAGAGTGAGACAAAACAGGTATGTTTAACCAAGGTAGGCCTCTACCTCCCCGGCAACGGCGCCAAAAATGTTATCACACTACTTGTAGTTGCTCCTAGTGGTATTCCATCCGGGACGGTAGAGGAGATGGACAACTAAAGAGGTGACCCAAGAGATGCCACGGTTCCCAATGCAAGGTGGGAGTCACGTCAACTGATGCACTCTTCACTTTAGATCTAGATAAATCAAGACCTAGGGGGAGACCCTATTACCAATCAAAGATGATTGGACCCAAACAAAGGTTCCTGCGGATAAGTAAATAATGAGTTACGGAAACTAATGCAAGGTTGAGTGGACTTAGAAGTTAAAGTATGGTTGAAGGTGGTTTGAGAGATGATTAGTGTTTCAACCAATGTATGATTTAGGCCACATGATTAGTTATGATGACAAGATCTAGTACCATTTGTTACACAAGTGGGACCTACTTTCTTGGGATATGTGAATGGTTCAAATGGGACCCACAAGGTGAAATTAAGGGATGCAATTGGTACTAGAGGATATGTAATGAGTAGATCTGTGGATCTAAGTTGAAACTAGGAATACCCACATATGGGATCTAAGGTTTGACACAATTCCCAAGGAGTGCGACTTGCCTAAGGAAGACTAGTGCCTTGTTGGATGGATTAATGGAGTCGAAAGATACGTCAAAACGTAGATCGAGACACCAAGTATTCAAATCAAGTGGGCTAATTGGGATGTGGTGGTTGGATTTTGCTAGATCTAGGATTTCATGATATGACCCTAAGTGGACCACAATCCCTTAAAACAAGGAATGCTACCCCCAAGGCAGATCGTGACAAAATGATACTCTAGACTTAGGTTTCAAGGTATGCCCGTTCCAAATCCACAAAAATCTCAACTACCCACGTCCTCAAAGTGGGCAAACTCAATCACCAAAGGAAGTGCGACCTTGCTCAAGGAGGGCTAAAATATGGGAAATGTGTGTCAAAACAAGTCCAATGGCCACCAAATTGTAGATCCAAGTAGTTTAGGCAATGATCTATGTGGATCTTGAAAATCAAGGCAATCCAAGGGTTAGATCTTACTGGATCTGAGTTTTAAGATACCAAGTAGTCCAAAATGGGGTTTTAATCCCTTGAAATGTGGAATGATGCCCACAAGGTAGAAATCACCAAAGTAAAAGTCTAGGGGTAGGTTATCAAGTATGTAGATTATGAATCAAGTGGGATCTCATCTACCCATATGCTAGATCTAACCAAACAAGCCTCTCCAAGGAAGTGCGATTTGGCTCAAGAGGGCTTTATTGCCTTGAAAAGTGTGTCAATTTTAACCCAATCACCACCAAACTATAGATCCAACTAGGGGTGGATGCTATAGAGGTAGGTTTTTAATATCTTTTAAAAAGCAAGGCTAGATCTAAGTAGATCTAAGAAAAACCAAAATGGGTTTTTTCATTAATTGAGGTTTGTGACCAATGAAGAGAGAATGAATGGAAAGAGGCACATACCTTGTAGATCTTACCTCAATTGCTTATGGCCACCTTGCAAATTGATAGCATTCTCCTATGTGTATATTCAAGAGTGCAATTTTGTTGCTCCAAACCAAAACGTCCTCCTCAAAGAAGCCAAATCGTCTTCCTCCTACAAGACAAGATCAAGAGAAACAAGTCAAGCAAGATGATTATGAAAATGATAGAAAGATGTAATAGAAAGCATCAACTATGTCACGAAGATACAATAATGATACTCCCTGTCACAAGATCAACCCAAGAGAGAATATGTGGATCCCTCCAATAATAAACCTCAAGAAATCGCCCTCCTCTCCACCAATTCGACTTCCCTGCAAGAAAACTAGAAGTAGCACCAAAACCCACAATGATACATAGAAGAGATACCGTATACTCAAGATGCAAGAGAATCCACAAGACAAGAGAGATATGCTCCACAAAGAAGTGTTCTATTCCAATATTTCAGAGCTCCAAAGGTGAGTTATACAATAGGGGGTCTCCTCATTATATAGGATAATAAAGACCAAAACCCTATACCACTTTACAATACTACATCAAATGAGTGGTTGAGATTAAGAGATCTCAATACATGATCAATGGCTAATAATGAATCATAACAATATATCACATGGATCACCTAATATAATGATGACGCCCTAACTAAATGGTACAAAGTGAGGATGACATCATCCACTAGAGGGGTAAAAGTACAAAAATCCACCTCATAATGACTAGGACACAACATAAGAAGCACATGGTGGGGCTAGGAGGAATCAATCCTTACTAGCTCATCCCCAAGGCACAATAAAATAATAAAATATGTCCAAGATAATATAAATGATCAAATCTGTCCTCAAAATCTGTGACAGACAAGCAGTAAAAGACTTGTGATCGCTGTGGGCCTACCCACATGGTGAAAACTGGCTGGAACATAGTGGGATCACCCTGGAAGACCTCTATGAAAACCAAGTGCCAAAACCTTGCCTCAATTTCCCAAATCGAATTCCTCAGTGACCACTTTATCGCATTTTTTAACTGCCTCGGTAACTATGAAAGTGCCAAAACTGCCTCCCAAGACATTTGCGCTGTCCAACTGAGCCCACCGGGCTCTCCAGAAAAGGGGGTAAATGGTAAAACGGGTGGCTGGACCACCCCCTCCTCATATAGCGCCCTAGGTGAACTGGCCTCTCATGGCCCCTGCTACTCAGGCTGGGAAATCAGTCCCAAATATGGTCAACAAGTGTAAAACTGCATCAATCATTGTCAGAAGTGCCCGGAACTGAAAGATAAGTGTTTCATTGGATCCAGAAGACCCAAATCCAATCGGAATGTGTAATCATACACCATGGGTTTCCCTAATGGGCCAGCTGTAGGGTCCACCATATATGGACAATGTATAATCTGATAATCTGAAGTAATAAATAAAACTGCTGAACTGCATCAATCATCATCTGCATCCTATATCCATCATATGGCATCATCATCAAGAGTATGTGGGTCCATCAATCATCATCTATAAGCATATGTGGCCCACATCATCATGGATCCCAAGAAATGACCATAGTCAAACTAGGTTTGACTAGGTCCATATATAACCAAGGAAAAAATCATATCAGTAGACTAAGACATGTTCCTCTAATCATTCTCACAGCTTAGCTCAAAGTATAACATCCATTCAGTGTCATTAATCAAGTTAGCATATTCCTTTATTATATGAAATCACTTGCACAATAGTTCAAATGACAAACTCACCCATTGGACATGGTCAAATTGCTAGTGAAGGATGAAGGCTAGGAACAAGGTTGGGCCAAGGGTTGACTTGTCTTACTCAACTCAAAAATACTTTGGACTGGGAGAAGGGGAAAACTACAAACTCTGTGCTGGACAAAATAACACGGGGGATGGATGTACCTCACAAATGGATAAGTTGTTTAGAGAGTGCTTATTCAACTTAGGCATCATGTCTACATCAAGTTGATCTAGGTTCATTAGGATCATTCAATTTAATTTCATGGCCTTTTTGGCCTACATAACCCTTCGGATCTTAGGTGTGCTGATAAGCACAATTAGTTGCAGCTTGCATCCAGGGCATGCTTTCATATACATATAAGGTCATCAATTGTTTAGATATAGCTTTTAATAATCATTGCTTTTTGGACCTTTCTTATACTCTTCGAGGAGTATTTTTAGCAGTTCATCGCTCTTGCCCTTTCTTTTAGTTCCCATGGGCGAATTTATAAGTTTCCATAAATAGTACATGAGCTTTCAGTTTTAGCCAACAACATCTCAAGTGACTAGGGGGAGTTCGAGCCAATGCCAAACATCGGGACAACCGACCAAAATGATTTAGGCCTACAATCCAACTCACCAAAGACAAGTTTTGTCACCAACTTAGAGCCGAGACACCGAACATACAGGGATGCGGTCCAAACACAGAGGTAGAAAATGGGGAAGTCCTCAGTATCAGAAAGTCAAATAAGACAGGTCAAGGTTTAAAGTCAAAATAGGGAAAGTCATGTATGGATGGAGTCAAATGAGTATGGAGCCTAAACCAGCAGACAACTGGTGTCAGGAAAGACCATATCTATGTAAGGTGGTAAACCAGTGAGTTTTGTCAAACCACCTAAATGTGCAAGTAAATGTCCATTTTATAATTTAGAGTTCATTTTAAACAGTTTGCCACATCAGGAATAATATACCAAGCAGATGCTGTGATCATGATTAAATTAACAAGATAATAATCCACAGTCAATGATAAAATATCCATAGGTCACATAACATCATCACTATAATAATCATCATATATTATCTGAGACACTGCTGCAATACAACTCTGAGCACTGAACTGAAATTGTATGGGATAAAGGGTCACATCGGTCATCAAATCTGAACTCTCAAGGCTCAGCCTTGACACAAGGTCTAACATAAGTCTGAATAATACACTGCTCTGATCATGAGTGATCTCAAAATATACAATCATCATAGCCAAGCTCCGAATAATGGAAGCTCTGGAATGTGCAGATATTTGCTAAGCAAGAATAGTAGCCCTGCTACTATGTTGTGATAACAGATATACTGCGTCGCGGTCCTTACTTTTGCACGCGAAGATGCCTGTGCAACCAATGCATCTACGGACTGCGCGGTTCGGCTTGAATGTGAATCTCAGGATAACGCAACTGACTTATACGCTTCCTCTTCCAAACTTAACCACTATGAAGACTTTACCTTAACACTTAATCCTCCATCAATTGCCTTAGATTATCTAACTTTATAACAAATGCAAGTAGACGAAACATACAATGCTACGCACTTCCAGTGCAGTGTATCTAAAAAGATACACACTCCAAACTCTACATATACTTACGATTATTTAATAGACTGATACTTTCGCAGACTTAGAGTGCTGAGCATTCACCATTCATCTATTCACACAATACTTAACATATTATTCCCATCTTTTCCCTATGGCGAATACATATAAAAGCATTAACATAACAACTGATAAATGAGAACTCAGACATTCATTCGTAAGCAAACAGACACGTGGAAAACGTAAACAATCACACTACACAGGGTTTAACGTGGTTCACCCCCAGGATGGACGCTACGTCCACAAGAACTGTTGTTGTATTAGTCTTTTGGTAAGGGTGCAACAATTCTTTGTCTACGCACTTAGCTGCAGACTCTCTTCTCTCTCAATAGGCCTCTGCGCACACAGTTTACAGAGCCTTTACAAAATGTTCCTCAACAGATATTTATCAAATCAATAACGACAACAATACAAAATGAAGAGTCAACCCTTTCCCATACAAAAATACTTTATTTATAGATAATGCCTGTAGGTCATGTCTTTAAACCTCGAAGGCATAAGCCCTTAGGTTTACAAAACTGTCACGATTTTCCTTTAATCGGACTCTTTGATTCTGGTAGCGAATATTCCATTGTGGCCGCCTTCAGCACATGCCTCACGTTGCTATTGGCCTTCCTGTCGCACGCATGCCAACAGGTCGCTTTCACCGAGCCGTTCTTCCTCTAACGGTCTCGTGCGACTGGTTCAGGTAGTGGTTCTTTCGCATGTGCGATCAGTCGCTTTCTTCCGCTTCTGCTCCTTACCCGTCACCTGGCACTCCTGGAGCATTTTTACCAAAAATAGACCACCGACGGTCTAACGGGAATCTGTGCCGTCTTCCATCCAACACTCTTCTTTTCCAGATCCACGTAGAGTGGACACATCGCAGTGCTGTTTCCTCTCAACACTGCTCTTCACAGCTCTTTCGATGCTGCGCTGCGCGCAACTTCGCAGCATCCCAAAACTTATACAAAAATTATTCCAACTGAATTGCGCTCAGCTCCGCAGTTCCAAAAATCCTTCTTGCTCAAAATGCCCCACTTGGTCCAGGCCCAAAAGGCCCCTGACACTTACATGTGGCTTGTCCTTGAACCACCTGGAACTTCAACTTTTCCGAGTTGTTTCGTCGCCTGCGGAGCTAGCTTCACAGCGAACTCATTGTCTGTGAAAATCAGCTTTCCGACTGCTTCCTTTGTGTCTTGCTCAACTTGCTTGACTATTTCCAACATATCAATTGTTATCTCGTCGCCGATCTAGCCTTCCACCTGTTCTTGATTTTCGCGCAACTCCTTTAACTTTTGCTCGATCTCCTGCGAGATCGTGTTGGCGTCCTCCAGCAAGGGTTGTGATTTATCTCCCATTTCAGTCTCTGTTTCTCTTAAGGCTTGCACTTCCTTCTTCAACGCGTTGATTTGCTGGCACTTCTGAAGCCTTTCTCTTGGTTGCAGGGCTTTCGCTTTTGCATCCATCTGTTCTAGTGCTGCTTGCTTATCTTTCACAACGTTCTTTACTTGCAGCAATCCTGGGTCCTCTTCGAGGACGGTGAATACCTTCGATGCCACATGTAATAGACTCTGGCACTTAGCCACTTCGACATCGATACTCTCTTGCTGTGAATATTTAATTAATATTATTATTTATATATTAAATAGATTATTAGGTTAATAAGCGAAAGGGTGTAACCCTTTGCTATTCTTGCTCAAGCCCTATAAAGGCGAGCTTATTGTTACTTTATCATCATCAATCAATATATTATTATCATTTATCTCAAATATGGAAGACGGTCTCGCTTCTTAACCCTTAACCGGACACGGTTAACTTAGTGAACGGATACGTTCACTGCATTTGGTATCAGAGCCAGATTCGGCTCCTTCGTCCTGAGCTCAGATTCGTCTCAAAATCGGAGCGGACTCGCTCCTCCTTAGGTAAAGCTCGGACTCGGCTCATACCTCCATTCCGCTGCATTCAACTTACTTCGGCTCATCAACTGCTCACATCATCCCACTCACACTACTCCAATTCTACCACAGCCGCCACTGCTCGTCTTCTATCCTCCGGCCCTCTACGTCCTCACTCCTTCATCATCCCGCCACGCTCAATCCCTGCTCACTCCACAGTACACTACTCCCCTCGCCATTTCGCACGCTCCCGCCACAATCCATTTTTCCCTCCATGCACTTCCATCCCTGCCTACCCACTCTCCATTCGTCCCTTATACCTGCACGCTCCTGTCCCCACGCATCTACCCCCCGCAGCTCCTCCAACATGCTGCGACCTCCAAGCCAGCTCCCATATCCCCACGCATCCCATCTCTGCCTTCCCTCCTCCTCCACGCGAACTGCAACCCACCCGCTTGCTTCCATCTCCCTGCTTCTCCACCATTTCGACCCCCTCTCTCCCTTCTACGATCCCCTCTCTCCACTATCCTCCGTAGCCACCATCACCTGCAACCCATCTCTTCTCCACCATTTCGTCTCCCTGCTCACCCTCGCTGCTCCATTCTTCCACCGCACTCCCAACTCCTCTCACGCTCCCTCCACGTGAAACCCTAACTTTTAATAAAAATTAATATTTATTTTTGTTAAAAAAAATCTTAATTCAAATTATAATAAAAGTATTTGAATATAATATCCATTATATTTATTATTTTTATTTAATTTCAATCAATGATTATAGTAATAATTATTATTAATTAAATCTCCCTAAGACATTAATTATCTTTTCCCTTACTCCAAGATTGATTCCAAATATTCACCTCCCCACACTAGGTCAAAGAAACATGGCCGAGTTACGAGACCGACTAGAAAAATTAGAAAAAGACCAAATTAGAGATTTAAAAATCGTCGAAGGTCTAAACTTCAGAATGGACGAACTTGAGAAAGTGTTTCGAGAAGATTTAAAGGAAGAGATGAAAAATAACAATGCCGTGCTTAAAAAAGAAATCAAAGATGAAGTTGTTCTGGTACTGGAAAAAAGGTTGAGTGAAAAATTTGACACTCTGAACGAAAAACAAAGAAACTTGGATGACAAAATGAGTGCTATGACTCAAAACATAAACACCATAACCCAGAACTTGAGCACCATGACGCAGAACCATAATACATTAATGGAGGTGTTACAAAGACTAACGCTTAAGACAGACCAAGTCAGCAGTCCAGACATGCTAGATGCCTCATTTCATATTTTCACACAGGAAGCACTTGCCAAGAATCAAGAAGAATTGCAAAAAGAAATAAAGATTAACAATGCGACGCTTAAGAAAGAGATAGAAACAAAAGTACTGCCAGACATGGAGGCATGATTAAACAGCCAAATAGAAGCTATCGGTAAGATAGTAGAGAATAAAAAAGATAAAAATCACCGCCAACAACGAAGCAGTTCAAATATGTCACTTACATCGTCCAGTAGTTCTGATACACCATCAAACCATAAAGCAAAAGGGAATCAATATCACCCTTACATAGTGTACCCACCTAAGGAAAAAATAGAGTTGTCGAAATACAATGGAAGTGAAGACCAATGCGTTGCTTGGCTAAACAAAGCGGAAGAATACTTCGACATTTACAATATTCAATCTGACGAGGAGAAGGTGAAATATGCGTCAATGCATGTGGAAGGGTACGCCTATAATTGGTACTTATGGTGGAAGAGAGACAATTTTGCCTACACCTGGAACTTGTTCAAAAATGATTTTTTTAATAGGTTTCAAGGAATCAAGGAAGATGAATTTTTCAGTAAACTTACGAGATTACAACAAGTTGGAAGTGCTGAGGAATTCACACATCAGTGGGAATCCTTGTCGACACGAGTATTTGGGTTGTCTAACAAACAAAGACTCGAAACCTATTTAGGAGGTCTTAAACCGTACCTCCAAAAAGAGTTAAAGTTACACGACATACCTAACGTAGAGGTAGCAAGACATAAAGAAAAAGCCGTAGAACGCAAACTGGAAGGAATAAAAACAAGAGGCGACAACCATTATCGACAAGAAAAAGAGACACAATGTAGGTACTGTGAAGATACGTGGTCACCCGGCCATCAATGCCACAAACCTCAATCATATGCCTATGAAATGGAAAATAGATCAAAGCCATCTGATAATAGAAAGAAGAAGAAAAATATATGTCGTTGATGCGGTGATGATTGGATCCCACGCCATAAATGTAGGAACAATCAGACAATACAGTGTAAAATCATCAATGGAAAGGAAGTGCAAGTCTCTACACAAGAAATTGCGTCTGATTCTAATACTGACATTGAATCTGAATGAAGGACGACATTAGGAAAATACTCAAGCTTTGAGGACAAAGCTTTCCAAAAGGGGAAGGCAATGCTGTGAATATTTAATTAATATTATTATTTATATATTAAATAGATTATTAGGTTAATAAGCGAAAGGGTGTAACCCTTCGTTATTCTTGCTCAAGCCCTATAAAGGCGAGCTTATTGTAACTTTATCATCATCAATCAATATATTATTATCATTTATCTCAAATATGGAAGACGGTCTTGCTTCTTAACCCTTAACCGGACACGGTTAACTTAGTGAACGGATACGTTCATTGCATCTCTACTGCGGCTTTCACCTCCCTTGCTCTTAACTGTTGCTGATCTGGTGAGGTCTATGGGTTGGTCTGTGCTTCCAAGGCAGCAATCTTCACTTCATGGATGATCTCCATGTCTTGCATCTCTGTCTTAAGGCTGTTAACCAGTTCACCAATCCTAATGATAGTGTTGGCAGGGTCTACCTGTACTTCAAATTCTTCTATATCATCTGTGACCATAGTGATCGTGGACTCTAGTTGTTTCCGACGATCATGCTCATCCTGCAGTTCCATAGATCTCCGCGAGCTAGACTCTTCCAACTGCTTATTAGTTGCTTGTAGCTCGGCCTGGCCTTTCAGCGCGTCAGTAGTTCTCTCATGCATTTCTTCGACAACCTGTAGATGCAAGTAGTGTAGACTAGGCAGTGGTATCTTCGCAAGGTTGAGCTCCACACGCTCGACATCCTTTGTGTCCAACACTATTTGTTCAGGCAATGAAGGCCTTACCGTTAATGGATCAAGGTGAACAACGCAGGACTTCGCAGGCACGGTTATGGTTAGCTGCGGCTCCTTCTGCTGCGAAGTTCCTCCTGACTTCCCTTCGGACTCTGAGTCCCGCGGAAGGGGTAATCTTTTGTGGACTTATTCAATTTTCTCTGTGATCCCCTGCATCGTAGTCAGATTCATCTGCAGACTTTTCTGAATTGCTTTGTCCTATTTCTCCTTCTCAGTGATCAGATCTTCTAGCTGCTCTGTGACCTTTGTCGCGATTGTTTCATAATTTTCATCGTGGAGTACTGTGTCTAACTGGCTTTTATCAGCTTTCTGCTTCTTCCATGCTCCCTTTTTTTGTCCTGGGCTCTCAGGTTCTTTCCTTTTTCTTGTCTCCTTTTCTTCAGTGATAGGACATGGAATAGGTTCGTCTTCGCCAGAGTCGCTTGCGACATCTACAATTTCCACTCGAAACTCGGCAGGCCATTCCTGCATGATATTATCAATATCATCTTCATACATGTGATAGTTTCCTGTGAGCCATTCAATGTTCCTCTTCTACGCTTTGGCTGAAATATGAATACTACGCATGTCAGCATAAAAATCAACAGTGCGAATGTACTTACTTGTTACTTGCTTTGATATCCACGATGTGCTCAGGATTGCTTCGCGCAGCTGGTTATAATATTGGTAGAAACCTCCGTTGTCCTGTGTTGTCTCTACGAGTTCAGATTTGCCCAGAGGTTTGAATAGCGGGCTCCTCTACAGTCATTGGTATCGGTGATTACGCCAGCATAATCCTTCGGCTTCTTCCACCCTATGAAGGTGATCAACACAATTATCCATGTGTAATGGAAGTTTCTGGGATTGAGTTGCGTGTCATTTGGTTCCTCCAGGAACTCGTCAACAGGTATTGACACCAGTAGAACTGCTCTCCCTCCGCGACCGTGATTCCAAGCAGTACTGCGCCCGCAGGTACCTCCAGTGGCCTGCATTTTCTTAAAATCTTACCGACTAACAACTGCGTGATAAACTTTGTCACTTTATCATCTATGTCGTCTGTCTGAAAGCCCCTCTTTCCTTTGACAATAGTTTGAGTTTTCTTCATCTTTGCGACGACTTCCTTGTCCTTGCTTTTCCCTTGGAAAAACTGCTTTGTATATTTACCCCTTTTACTCAACTCGGTGATGCGGTGGATAATGTCAATGGTCAGGTCGACATTGTGGTCAAGCCACAAATATCTCTGGTGAATGCGCGCCATCAGAGTTCGCACCACCACGTTCAGCTCCAGCGATCTGTCAAAATGCGGGAGTCTAAGCAAATTGAGCAGTCCCGACTTGACTACTCCCGATAACCAGCTTTCTGCGACCAAGGTGAGGTCGCCCTTCACATCTTTCTTCCAGCACATGTACTGGTTGGGCTGGAACTGTGGGAACCTTGGTTCATTGGGCTCCTCCTTCTGCATCTGAAGTAGATCATAATCTTCCCACTTACATTCTGGAATTTTACCCAGCAAATTTTTATCGACGTCGACGTGCTTTGATATGGGTGATAGCAGGATATCGTATTTGGCATTCTTTTGTAACTTGAATACCGGTGCATCCAGTGCATGCGGTGAGATATAATTTTCGGTCATTGTCAAAGGTATCTCCTTATCGGCTATTGGCGGCTTTTGCACTGTTGAACCCATCTTTCGTATCTTCATTCTCGGCCCCCTTGGATCTTTGCCTTTGTACTGCATTGTTGGACCATGTCTTGGTGATCTTCTAGACGCTTGACCCTTTTCGATGACGATGTTCTTGGTTTGGGTTCTCATTAACCCTTCAATCCCTCCGTATTGAAATACCTTCATAGTCTCCTAGACCGCGAATTCTCCTTCAATGGAATACCTCTCAGACATCCACTGGACAACTTCTACAGGGTTTCAGACAACTTACTAAAAACAACTTGCAAAGTAGTGTGCGCAGGAAAATTCTAAGTGTTTGGTAACGCCCGTGAGTCTGAATGAAACATTACTTATAAGCGCAGTTGAACCCCTCCGTGCCCCTTGACGGCTAGATAAGCATTAAATGCAGTATCCGTTGGCCAAATCCGGCGGATTCTTCGGTCCTTTCCTTCATAAACTCGTTCAGAAGGGCTAACTGTGCGTTAAATGCCCAAGCGGTCGCTGGTAAAGTACTGTATAACGACTATATTTTCGACTGACATTATAACGACTATTTTTTTGGAGTGTTGCGTTGAATTGCGCGACAAGTCCTCATTGCTCCTGCGCAGTTACTTTGCGGTGCCTGACTTCTTGCCTCTTAACTTAACATCTTTCCTCGTTCACTTGATCTTCGTAATTGCCTTTTGGACTTCGCAACTGCGTGGTTCCTCATTTTTTTTTTTTTTTGGGCGTATCGACACATCTTAACAATGTTGCGCGGTATATACAGGTTCCTCATTATACATTGCGTACAGACTCTTTCCCATTTCTAGTGCCCAATTTCAACTGTACGTGGCACTTATAATCTTTCCTCTTTCTAATCATCACAGGTTCTGCGAAGCAGGACTATTCCGATAGGGTTTTAGTCTGCTTCCATTGACTAGACCTAGCAAGTTATCTCCTGCTAATGTGGCTAATTGGATTGCGCCACCATTAGTTACATGTAAAACAATATATGGACCAAGCCAATGCATTTTAAACTTTCCAGGAAATTTCATGAATTTGCTATCATATAGGAGGACTAGATCACCTACCTGGAAAGACTTGTTCTTGATGTGGCGATCATGCCATGCTTTTTCTATTTCTTTATGCACTTGCTGGTGAAATCCTGCGATGAAGCGATCCTCCTCCAGACCAACCAAATGTATAATCCTTTCTTCTAGTGCGTCGCGATCTTCCATTCCTGTAAACGTAGCTATTCTCAAGCTGGGAACAATGTACTCCATAGGCATAATGGCTTCCTGTCCATAGGCCAGCCTAAAGGGTGTATGGCCAGTCAACTTCTTGCATGTGGTTCTGTGTCATGTCCCAAATTTGGCATTGGGTCACAATGGCCTAATGACATTGGCCATATTCATTAGAGTTTGTCAAATTGATGTTAATTGTCAAATAATTGCCAAGGAGGAAAATTACTAGTTTCCTAGGTTTGGGGTGGAAGCTTTGGGATTTGGAATAAGGGGGATAATAAATGATGTTTGAACATTAGAATGACATAAATATTTAATAAAGGATCTAAATAAATATATATAAGTGAAAATCAAAGTGGCATTTGATCATGAAGACACATGAAGGAAGTGGGACCCACATATGGCTAGATTTCCTCACTACACTTGGCATCATTCTCTCACCAATTCGAATTCAAGGTGAATGGTAACATACTTGGGGGAGTTCAAAAGATATTATTCATGGCATGACTCATCCAAGGTCGAAATATAGAGGAAGATTAACTCCCATGGAAGAGGAAGAGGCAATTTGGAGCTAGTGAGACACTTGGGCTAGATTCCCTAGCTTTATGACAACAATGATGAAGATGCTATGACACCTATGACACAAATCAGACCTGAAGGATGACATATGGCATATATGACATGTCAGAGCTAAAAATAGACTCCAAGAGGGCGCTCAAGGGTGTTAGGGAAGCTAAGATGCTTCCACATGTGATTTGGTGGAAGTGGGAGACTAGGAATTGTTGTACAAGTGGCGTTCTTTGGAATCTCTTCCCAACTTGAGCTGGCATGAGTCTCTTGGAAGGAATTTGACCCATGGAGGACATTATCACTTTATAAATGTCAATAACAAATAATGAAACCAACTTTTGATCATTTGTAGAATTTGCAATTGCATTTGTGAAGAGGGAGAGCTAGTGGATGACTAGTTTCTTGCCTTAGCCAATTTCGAGGGTGAAAGATTCCCATCCAAGTTGGTAATTGGAAAGGCCATTCAGACCTTTCATTTGGAGCTTTAATGGAGCCTTTATTTGCATGTGTAAGCTACAGGGAAGCTCATGGTTTCTTCTATTGTAGCTCACTCCTTCAACCATTTCCAATTTTGATGGCATATTCTTGATCCTTGACGAAGGGAGTTTTTGGTGAGATATTGTACTCTTTGGGGGAGCTTTTGATGCCCCATTTCTTTTGTAATATGAAGTAAATACTCTGTTCTTCATATACAAAAAATTTCAGGTTGAAATTCCAAGTAGAAATGTGTAAATTTGAAAGAACAGTGCCATTTCCCCACTACCTTGTGAACCAATGTAATGCTGATGATTTCGAATGAATGGATGATTCTATGATACATTTGTGATTAATAGAATTCCATGGATTTATTTTACAAGTTTCATGTACTGTAGTTGAGCATTTGAAGTATTTTTACTCAGTTTAATTGCATTGGGAGAAGAAATAGTGACATTTCCCCAAGGGTCGAATGGGTGATTTTTGCAACTGAATGGGAGAGGGTTGGAACAGATATAATAATCAATTCATGGTTCACATGAGACCTTAATAACATCCTTAATACATTACATACCTTTTTTCATAAATTTGAGTGGGTTTGGAGGCATTTGGGAAGCCATTTTCAGTACTTATCTCAGGGAGATTTGAACCCCAAATTACTAGTAAAATTGCATACTTGGTCCAGAATCTTAAGAGAGTTTGAAGAGTTCTTTTGGTGGCCATATATCATACATGAAAATTATATTCAAGTCCTAATATCATTCATACACCTTCCTTGAATATTTGAATGCATTTGGAGTCAATTTGAGACCTAGAGACCAATACTAGTCAAAGGGAAATTACTAGTAAAATTCCCTACATTGGCCAGAATTGAAAGAGGATTTGTAGAAGTATTTTAAAGGTCCAAAAGCATCCCTGAAACACATATTTATGTTCTAAAATCATCCATATAACTTCTTAGAATATTTGGGAGCAATTTGAGCAATTGGAGCAATTTGGGGACTTAGAGCTCAAAACTAGTCAAAGGTCTAACTAGGGAAAAAAGTGAAAAATTGTCATTTTAATAAAATTCCTAACAAGGGACATTACATTTAGTATACCCACAAAACAATGGGAATGCACAGGTCCTAGTCATCCCTATTTACATTGCATACCTTGGTCAACGCATTCTTCAGTACTTTATTGAATGCTTCAACAGTTCCATTCGCTTGCGGATGATATGGTGTACTTCGCTGATGATGAATGAAGAATTCTTCTGTCAATGCCTTAATGGTTCGGTTCAAAATGTGAGTGCCTTGATCACTCATCAAAATCTTTGGGCATCCAAATCTTGTTAGGATGTTTTCAAATATGAACTGCGCGGTAGTACCTGCACTACAGTCCTTTATTGGCTTCGATTCTTCCCATCTGGTGAGGTAATCCATTGCGGTAATAATGTACCTCGCACCAGTTCTCTTTCCTGGTGGGTTTATAGGTCCCACAAAATTAATTTCCCATTTCTCAAATTCCTGTAATGTCAACTGTGGATTTAATGGCATCTCGTCTCTTCGTGATGGCCTTCCTGTCCTCTAATAGACATCGTAGCTTTGGCAATGCGCTTTCGATTCCTTGTGAATGGTAAGCCACCATAGCCCTGCTCACAATATCTTCTGCGCAGTGGCTCTTCCTGCGTAGTGACCTCCTGCTACTTCTGAGTGTGCATCTGCTAATATGAATGGCTTCTCATGCTCCAACACACACCTGCGCAGTACTTCATCCGGTCCCAATTTATATAACTGACCTGCGATAATGGTGAAGTCTACTGCTCACACTACCAGCTGCTTCTTTTGTTGCGTAGTGAACTCTATGGGTGCTAACCCAGTAGTAAAAAATCCTATGATATATTTATAATAATCATCTGCTATCTGGATAGCAAACAAATGCACTTCAGGCAGATTGCCTTCAAGGTTCGTAGGCTCTTCTCTTGACTCAATCCTTGACAGATGGTCATGTCCCAAGTTTAACTTGCCAGGTTTAACTATTATCTCAAAATCATACTCCTGAAAGAGTAACAACCATCTGTAGATTCACCCCCTTAACATTGGCTTGTTGACCGGGTATTTCAAAGCAGAATGGTCGGTGAACATAGAGAAGTGCGCACCAAGCAAATAGTGCCTGAACTTCTGGAGCGCGTAGAACATAGGTATGCCTTCTCTCTTAGTGGTGGTATAATTCTTCTATGCAGATGAGAGCTTCTGGCTCGAAAATGCGACGGGATGGTCAATACTTACCTCTCCTGGTTGTGCTAAGACAACTCCCAATGCTATACATGACCCCTCAACATGAACATGGAATGGCTTCTCCAAATCTGGAAAAAGTAGGATTGGCATAGTGACCATTTTCTCTTTCAAGGTGTCAAAACCTTTTTCACACTCTGCATTCCAAATGAATGGCACATATTTCTTCAGCAGCTCCTCCATTGTTTCGGTTATCTGCGCACACCCCTTTATGAACTTCCTATAATAGCCGATATGCCCCGATGTAGTGTGCAACTACTTGACTGAATTTGGTGTCTGCAAGTTTACAATGACTGCGATCTTCGCAGGATCAACCATCAAGCCTTGTTTGCACACAATATGTCCTAACAAAATTCCATAAGGTACACAAAAAATAGACTTCTTCAGGTTGAGTGACATTTGATGTTGTCTGCACTTTTCTAGCATCAGTCTCAAATTTGAGCAATGGTCCTTCAGCAACCCAAACACTGTCCAATCATCGAAATAATATTATAAAAACTTATGCATGAAATCTTTGAATGCTGCAACCACAACTTAGGAAAATATGGCAGGCGCGTTCTTCAGACCAAACGGCATTACTGTGTACTGGAACGACCCCCATTCGATGGAAAAAGTGGTCTTGTGTCTGTCCGCGGGATAATTCTTATTTGATGATATCCTGAAAATCCGTCAGTGAAGGAATAAGCCTCATTTCCTCCAACATTATCAAGCACCTCATCAGCGAAAGGAGTAGGAAATGGGTCGTGCATTGAAGCATCATTCAAATTTTTGAGATCCACATAGATCCTGATCTCACCTTTTGTCTTCTTATCTTGGAAAACCATAGGGATTATCCATTCAGACTCTTCAACTACCTCGATGATCCACCTTTTGTCTTCTTATCTTGGACAACCATAGGGCTTATCCATTCAGAATCTTCAACTGGATCGATGATCCTTGTGTCGATCATTTTATCAATTTTCGCCCTAACTCGTTCTTTGTATCGCGGGTTTAGTTTATAGGGTCTCTGCTTAACAGGCTTTGCACCTGGCTTAAGAGGTATCTTCATAACTCCTAAGTCTCCCAAAATTCCCTTCATCTCTGTAAACATTATTGGGAATAACTCCTAGTACTCATGTAACAGGTCTGCGATATTCCCCATGGTCTGATCATCCTAGTAGTCTCCAATAGCTGCAAACTTTGGCTCTTCACTGGTGCCAATGTTCACTTTCCTCGTTTTCACAGGTCCACTCATATCTGGGATTTCCAGCGGAGGTCCCTCTACCTCGCGTGCACCTTCTAACTCAGGTATCTTAATGTTGTGTGGATCCTCCTCATCACTATCTTCTTTTTCTTCAACTTCTTCAGCTAGGTCATAACATTCCATGGCATGCTCTACCTGTTCCTTCCATTCTGTCTGTAGGCTTGCAGGTACACTGTCAGCTCCAAAGAATTATTCTAATGTCACGTTCTTATGTGGACATTCTGTTCTGAATATTCTTTCCTTAATAATCCGCAGTGCATCATTTATGGTAGGACTCTCGTCCTCAAAGATGAAACTCCTCTGAAATTTCATAGACAGGGTAGGCCAATGTGTAGTCTCCCTGCGCAACTCCATGTTTAAGTACCACTTCTTTGGAATTTCTTCCTCCAGTGTGTGCACAAACATATGTACCCATTTTGTCTTTGGTCTCTCCTGCCATGGTTGTGAACAAAGTACAATATGATTCCTTGGATCTGTCTGTCCATTATATTTCTCAAATGGTAGGGTAACCTTGTCAGCAAACCTGATCTGCATCTTGATTCTGCATTGATCCCATGTGGTCAATGTCTGCTTATGCACAGCCCACCATCTGGCAGGTGTCTCGCGCAGTGCCATATCTAGTGCTAGTAAGCGATGTTCATCTGCAATTGCTGCAGTATAATCTCTTATAAAGGAGTAAACATTAGCTAAACCATCATAAGTTGGGATTGGGCTTACCCCCTTTCCAATCCAGCGCAGTGAATTTGTAACTTGCATGCATCTCCTTGCAGATACTTCATGCATGAGGCTTTTCCAATTCTCCAGTCCTGCATCAGAGTCTGAGATGCAAGAGTTGTTGCATCTCCAGCTGAGTGTTCCATCCACAGTAGGATTGATATAATATTCTTGGTTCACAGTCATCTTGTAAAGGTGGTCCAAATCTTGAGCTCTGGATTCCTCCTGAATCGGCTCGCTGTACCTATCTTCATCTGCAGGGTCCAATGGTGCGATGACCCTGAGATGCTTTCCTTCAAAGATCATTTTCTTTGTCTTAAGGTTTATGATGGCGAGGTTATCGATATCCCAATCAATTCCCAACAGCCCAGGAAAAGGCTGACTATCATCGACAATCTCGATAACCTCGAAATCTGTGTGACTCTGCACTTCATCAATGTCAACAATCACGTTGGCTAACCGTCCAAAGGGTATGACTTTCTCCTGATTGGCCATTCTCAACTGTATAGGTGACCATGGTAGCTTCGGTCTCCCCATCTGCTTCCATGTCTTCTTTGTTAAGACATTTACTTCTGATCCCAGATCAAGAATGATCTCGTCCATTTCATAATCTCCTATCTGTGCACTGAGTCTCATTTCTATGCCTGTTCTCTTGTGTTTCTTGATGTGATGAACTGTGCTATCAGTAGTTTCATTTTTGCTGCATGGTTCATACTGGTCTACCAACTTCTGCAACTCTACTATAGAATTTGGACTCTTCAGCAACTTCATGTAGCTCCTGAGGAACTGCACAACAGATGTGCATGTCTCTGCTGTGGTGCTCGTTCTGTCATAAGCAGCCGACATATCTTCCATATGCAGTATTTCACTGCACAACGAGATTCTTGGCGATCTAGGTGCTGATTCTTTGAAGATATCCTTCGCTTCTTCAAAGACCTCTCTGTTTTTCTTCAAGTCTAAAGCAGGTGCTTTCTCAGTAGCTTTCCTTATCCATATTGTTTCAAGAGGAGTCTGCTTAGTGTTGAAATCTCCAGAAGTCGAAGCTTCTACTCCTCTATCTCTTCCGGTCGTATCGCCACTTCGTGTCACTATGTTTATACTTGGATCCACAGGTCTCCTCTCTGCTGTGATTAACTGGATCTTTGGGTTCTGTGCCTTTGGCCGTTTTCTTTTCTGCATTTCTACCTCTAACACTGGGCAGTCTTCAATAACATGATCAAATGATTGACAATAAATGCATGTAGTGCATGGGTTAGTACAGTCCCTAGATACATGGCCTGCTTGGCCACATTTGTAGCAGATTACTTGACCTTGGCCTCGTCCCTGTGCTGGGCCGTTATTCTTTTCTCTTCCGCGGTATCCTCCGCGGCCTCTGTATGCTCCCTGATCTTGCGGTGCATTTTCTTGTTTCTGCGAAGTCTGTCCTTGGACTCGGTACATTCCTCCATACACATGCTTAATATCTTTCTTTCTTTCTAGCATGAGCTCATATGTGCGGAAATTGGATTCATCATGGCTTACTGACTTACGGAAATTACAATATAATTTTTTAGGTGTTCTTACTTATTTCTGTATTAGGTGGCAGTCTTCTGGACGGTTTCCTCTAGTTCTGCAAATTTCACACCTTGGCCCTTGGTTCGGATTTAATGGGTTTGGTCCACCCATGTTAAGGAAGTCTTGGACTAAAGGACAATAATCCTTTGTGTGTCCTTCCCCTTTACAGCATCTACACTAGACTTCTTCTCTCTCTTGCTTTCCTTTCTTGATATCTTGTAACTCTAGTGTCAGGGTAGCTAACTGGTTCTGAATCTGCGACATGCTAGTACTAGTTTCTCCCATGGCTGAAGCTTAAAGCTTCATCGCGATCTCCAAGGCTTCTGCCTGCAAAGCCACTTTCTGCTGCATCAACGGCTGTCTGATATGGGGCAACAACGCGGCTGTAAACCACTCCTTGTGCTGCTGCGGTGCTATGACGAAGCTTACTTGGTCCAACAACGTCTTAAACTTTTGGTCAAATTCTCAGACTGTTTCATTAGGTTTCTATTTGATCTCTTTCAACTCTGTGATGCACTGTGACTCTGAATTCGGCTTCTTAAATTCTGCTAAGAGTGCAGCCTTGATTTCTTCCAAGGTTCTTTGTTGTCCCTGCGAGTATTTCATGAACCAATGCAAGGCTCTATCTCTAAAAGTTGTGACGAGATGTGCTTGCTTAACAACATCGTCCTGTACTTGTTTAACACTCCAAATGGCTTCACATAGAAACCAGTGCTGATCAGGGCCTTCTAGACCTGTTCCTTTGAATATCGATAGATTAATGTCCTCGATCATGCTTCTTCTAGGTGGTGCTGGGTTCTGCGTAGGCTGCTGAGAAGAAAAGATAAACAGAATGGTCTGAGTGCTAGGGATATTCGCAATAGGGGGGTTCTATACTGGCTGAATTTGTGCAATGGAAGGCGCGGTGTTCCCACCCGGTGGATTCTACAGAGTAATAGGCTGATAGGTGGAAGATAGAGGTGCGGTTTGGATATCAGGTTCGTCTTCTGAATCAATATCTACGAGGAGTCCAGGTCCACTAGCAGTCTTCTTAGGTGTATATTTATACCTTTTCCCACTTCTTAGATTATGTTGTTGGAAGTACAGTTGCCGTTACACCAAAACCCGCAGGTGATTGGTAAACTCACCACCACCAGATTTCAAGGATCCATGAGAGGCGATTAGTCCCTTGTCACGATACATCGGGGAGCACTGACTACTTGCAATTTCGTGCAACAATCTCCCCCTCAACGCGAGCCGAGTGTGTATTGAACTCGTGACCTCTAGCTCTGATACCAATTGTTGGACACACCGAGCACACTGAGAGGGGGGGGTGAACATGGTATCAAGATTGTTTCAACCATGTGCAAGGGTTCCATGGGCTCCATTACAATGTTAGGGGTTTCAAAACCATCTATATTAGGGCATCATCATGATACAAACAAGACAAATGCTTCAAGGTTTCCTTGGTGCAAGGTGAGGGTTCCAAGGCCTAGGTATGTGGGCTTAAGGACAAATATCATCAAATGTAAGTGCTTAGAATTCTCAACAAGTGTATGGACAAGGATACAAGTACACAATCAATGATCAACAAGCAACAAGTATGACCATACCATCTGTCAACAACCAATCAAGAGACCATAACAAGTGCAAGCAATCCAAAGACCATCAATGAAAATACAACCAAGAGCAAGGATACAATTTAGGAGTGCTCAACCGAGTTAATGGGTAGCCAGGGCTTTTGGCATTGTCCCAAGGCCTCCAAGGGCTTCAAGCTTGGGCTTGGACAAAGTCAAAAGGTCTCCTCTTGACACAGACAACCACAAACCAAACACTAACCCTTAGGGGATCTACGAGGGGCACCAAGATTCAGTTGTTGGCATCAATGACAACCTAATCAACATATGTGTCTCTTCGTCTAACTCACTAAAAATGCTATTAACCATTACAGAGTTCAAAATTTTTACTGCAGTCTAAAAATACCTTTCACAACTAAAAACATTTTAATGTATAGACTGAGGTTGTTCAGATACTTACCTCTGATTCCCTCGAAAAACTCTCTTTCAGCTGCGATGTAGGACTTTAGCATGTCCAGAGTGAACTGCGTCACAAAAATTTGTAGTGTACTGTCAACCCAGAAGTCGACTGCTCGTAAGAATGGACTATCTAGTGCTTTGATCCTTTCAATCAACTTTGGTTTCCACTCAATCGGTACGTCTCGCGGGGTACAGTTTCTGTGTTCTACGAGCCTTGACAACCACTCGTGTAGCTCATTCCCAAAAGACGCCCAGAAAACTTCATGAACGTCTTTCCACAAGTATTTATTCAACCACTCATTGTAAGAGAGATGTGGGTGTATGTTTTCTTTCCTTGCGAAGTATCTCTCTATCTTGTCACACCAAGCCCAGATTTCTTTCTTGTTTGGATACCAAAAGTTGACGCCCAACTCAACTTCTTCTAGTTCGCACATCACGACCTCAAGTCATCACGGATTCTTAGTGCGGAAACGGACCCATTTGTTGGCTTATATAATGATCTAGAGGTTTCCAATGTAGACACAAGTTCTTCGCGGTTTCAAGGAACCAACAAAACCCCTTCTCACCGGCCCTTTCAGCAACAGCCTGCGAACAAGCTGAGGTTTCACCCGAGGTGTATCTATGGGGGTACTACGGAATCAGGTTTTCACAGTGATGTGATGAGTTGTTCGGTCATAACTACTGCACATCGCATTATTAGACTTGTGCTCTGGGTTGAGGACTGCACGATGATAGAGTGCGTCACGGTCCTTACTTTTGCATGCGAAGATGCCTGCGCAAACAGTGCATCTACGGACTGCATGGTTCGCCTAGAATGTGAATCTCAGGATAGCGCAACTGACTTATATGCTTCCTCTTCCAAACTTAACCACTATGAAGACTTTACCTTAACACTTAATCCTCCATCTATTGCCTTAGATTATCTAACTTTATAACAAATGCAAGTAGACGTTCTGCGCACTTCCAGTGCGGTATATCTAAAGAGTTACACACTCCAAACTCTACATAAACTTACAATTATTCAATAGACTGATACTTTCTTAGACTTAGAGTGCTGAGCATTCATCATTCATCCATTCACACAATACTTAACATATTATTCCCATCTTTTTCCTATGGCGAATACATATAAAAGCATTAACATAACAACTGATAAATGAGAACTCAGACATTCATTCGTAAGCAAACAGACAAGTGCAAAACGTAAACAATCACACTGCATAGGGTTTAACGTGGTTCACCCCCAGGATGGAGGCTACGTCCACAAGAACTATTGTTGTATTAGTCTTTTGGGAAGGGTACAACAGTTCTTTGTCTGCGCACTTAGCTGCAGACTCTCTTCTCTCTCAATAGGCCTCTGGGCACACAGCTTGCAGAGCCTTTACAAAATGTTCCTCAACAACGATTTATTAAATCAATAATGAGAATAGTACAAAATGAAGAGTCAACCTTTTCCAATACAAAAATACCTTATTTATAGATCATGCCCGTAGGTCATGTCTTTACAACTCGAAGGCATAAACCCTTAGGTTTACAAAATTGTCACGGTTTTCCCTTAACCGGACTCTTGGCTTCTGGTAGGAATATTCCATCGTGGCCGCCTTCAGCACATGCCTCACGTCGCTATCGGACTTCCTGTCACATGCATTCCAACAGGTCGCTTTCACCAAGCCGTTCTTCCTCTAACAGTCTCGTGCAATTGGTTCAGGTAGTGGTTCTTTCGCGTGTGCGACTAGTCGATTTCTTCTGCTTCTGCTCCTTACTCATCGCCTGGCATTCTTGGAGCATCTTTACCAAAAATAGACTGCTGACGGTCTAACCAGAATCTGTGCCGTCTTCCATCCAACACTCTGCTTTGCTGGATCCACGTAGACTGGACACATCGCAGTGCTGTTTCCTCGCAGCACTCATCTTCGCAGCTCTTCCGATGTTGCATTTCACGCAACTTCGCAGCATCCCAAAAATTATGCAAAAATTATTCCAACTGAACTGTACTCAGCTCCGCAGTTCCAAAAATACTTCTTGCTCAAAATGCCCCACTTGGGCCAGGCCCAACAGGCCCCTAACACTTACATGTGGCTTGTCCCCGAGCCACCTGGAACTTCAACTTTTCCGAGTTGTTCCGTCGCCTGCAGAGATAGCTTCACAGCGAATTCATTGTATGTGAAAATCAGCTTTCCGACTGCTTCCTTCGTGTCTTGCTCAACTTGCTTGACTGTTTCAAACATATCAGGTGTTATCTCATCGCCGATATGGCCTTCCACCTCTTCTTGATTTTCACGCAACTCCTTTAACTTTTGCTTGATTTCCTATGAGAACGTGTTGGTGTCCTCTAGCAAGGGTTGTGATTTATCTCCCATTTCAGTCTCTTTTTCTCTTAAGGCTTGCACTTCCTTCTTCAGCGCCTTGATTTCCCGGTACTTTTGAAGCCTTTCTCTTGGTTGCAGGGCTTTAACTTCTGCATCCATCTTTTCTAGTGCTACTTGCTTATCTTTCACAACGTTCTTTACTTGCTGCAATCCTAGGTCCTCTTCGAGGGCGAGGAATGCCTTCGACGCCACATGTAATAAACTCTGGCACTTAGCCACTTCGACAACGATACTCTCTGCTACGGCCTTCACCTCCCTTTCTCTTAACTACTACTGATCTGGTGGGGTCTGTGCTTCCAAGGTAGCAATCTTATCTTCATTGATGATATCCATCTCTTGTATCTTTGTCTTGAGGATGTTAACCAGTTCACCAATCTTAATGACAGTGTCGGCGGGGTCTACCTGTACTTCAAATTCTTCTATATCATCTACGGCCGCAGTGATCGTGGACTCTAGTCTTTTCCGACGATCATGCTCATCCTGCAGTTCCATAGCTCTCCGCGAGCTAGACTCCTCCAACTGGTTATTAGCTGCTTGCAGCTTGGCCTAAACTTTTAGCACGTCAGTAGTTCTCTCATGCATTTCTTCGACAACCTGGAGATGTAAGTAGTGTATACCAGGTAGTGGTATCTTCACAAGGTTACGCTCCACACGCTCAACGTCCTTTGTGTCCAACACTATTTGTTCTGGCAATGGCATCCTTACCGTTAATGGATCAAGGTGAACAACGTAGGACTTTGCAGGTGGTTATGGTTAGCTATGGATCCTTCTGCTATGAAGTTCCTCTTGACTTCCCTTTGGACTTTGAGTCCCGCGGAAGGGGTAATGTTTTGTGTACTTCTTTAATTTTCTCTGCGATACCCTGCAGCGTAGTCAGATTCATCTGCAGACTTTTCGAATTGCTTTGTCCTGTTTCTCCTTCTCAGTCATCATATCTTCCAGCTACTCTGTGACCTTTGCCGTGATTGTTTCATAATCCTCATCGTGGAGTACTGCGTCTGACTGGCTTTTATCAGCTTTCTACTTCTTTTGCGCTCCCTTTTTCTATCCCGAGCTCTCAGGTTCTTTCCTTTTTCCCGTCTCCTTTTCTTCAGTGATAGGACATGGAATAAGTTCGTCCTCACCGGGGTCGCTTGCGACATCTACAATTTCCACTCGAAACTCGGCATGCCATTCCTTCATGATATTATCAATATCATCTTCATACATGTGGTAGTTTCCTGCAAGCCATTCAATGTTCCTCTTCCGCGCTTTGGCTGAAATATGAATACTATGCATGTCAGCATAAAAATCAACAGTGCGAATGTACTTACTCGTTACCTGCTTTGATATCCGTGGCGTGCTCGGGATTGCTTCACATAGCTGGTTATAATATTGGTAGAAGACCTCAGCTGTCACGTGCTATCTATGCGAGTTCAGATTTTCCCAGAGGTTTCAATAACGGGCTCCTTTGCAGTCATTGGTATCGGTGATTACGCCAGCATAATCCTTCATCTCTTTCCACCCTATGAAGGCGATCAAAACAATTAGCCATGTGTAATGGAAGTTTCTGCCATTGAGCTGCGTGTCATTTAGTTCCTCCAGGAACTCTTTCAACAAGTATTGACACTAGTTGAAATGCTCTCCCTCCGCGACCGCGACGCCAAGCAGTATTGTGCCCACAGGTACCTCCAGTGGCACACATTTTCTTAAAATATTACCGGCTAACAACTGTGTGATAAACTTCGTCACTTTATCATCTATATCGTCCGTCTGAAATCCCCTCTTTCCTTTGACGACAGTTTGAGTTTTATTCATCTTTGCCACGGCTTCCTTGTCCTTGCTTTTCCCTTGGAAAAGCTGCTTCGGATCTTTACCCCTTTTACTCAACCTGGTGATGCAGTGGATAATGTCAATGGTCAGGTCGACATTGCGATCAAGCCACAATTATCCTTGGTGAATGCGGGCCATCAGAGTTCGCACCACCACGTTCAGCTCCGACGATCTGTCAAAATGCAGGAGTCTGAGCAAATTGAGCAGTCCCGACTTGACTACTCCCGATAACCAGCTTTCCGTGACCAAGGTGAGGTCGCCCTTCACATCTTTCTTCTAGCACATGTACTGGTCGAGATGGAACTGTGGGAACCTTGGTTCATTGGGCTCCTCCTTTTTCATCTGAAGCAGATCATAATATTCCCACTTACATTCTTGAATTTTACCCAGCAAATTTTTATTGACGTCGATGTGCTTTGATATGGGTGATAGCAGGATGTCGTATTTGGTATTCTTTTGTAACTTGAAGACCGGTGCGTCCAATGCACGCAGTGAGATATAATCTTTGGTCATTGTCAAAGGTATCTCCTTATCGGCTATCGGCGGCTTCAACACTGTCGATCCCATCATTGGTATCTTCGTTTTTGGCCCCACTGGATCTTTGCCTTTGTCCTGCATTGTTGGATCGTGTCTTGGTGATCTTCTTGACGCTTGACCCTTTTCGATGACGACGTTCTTGGATGGGGTTCTCATTAACCCTTCAATCCCTCCATATTAAAATACCTTCCCAGTATCCTGGACCGTGAATTCTTCTTCAATGGAAGACCTCTCAGACATCCACTAGACAACTTCTACAGGGTTTCAGATAACTTACTGAAAACAAATTGCAAAGTAGTGTGCGCAGGAAAATTCTAAGTGCTTGGTAACGCCCGCGAGTCTGAATGCATCATTACTTATAGGCACAATTGACCCCCTTCTCTCCCTTAACGGCTAGATAAACATTAAATGCGGTATCCGTTGGCCAAATCCGGCGGATTCTTCGGTCCTTTCCTTCATAAAATCATTCAGAAGGGCTAACTGTGCGTTAAATGCCCAAGCGGTCGCTGGAAAAGTACTGTATAACGACTATATTTTCGACCGACATTATAACGGCTATTTTTTCTGGAGTGTTATGTCGAACTGCGTGATAGGTCCTCATTGCTCCTGCGCAGTTACTTCGCAGTGCCTGACTTCTTGCCTATGAACTTAACATCTTTCCTTGTTCACTTGATCTTCATAATTTCCTTTTGGATTTCGCAACTACGCGGTTCCTCATTTCGTTTTCTTTTCTTTTTCTCTTTTTTTTTGGCACAGTGACACATCTTAACATTGCTGCGCGGTATATACAGGTTCCTCATCATACATTGTGTACAGACTCTTTCCCATTTCTAGTGTCCAATTTCAACTGTACGTGCCACTTAGAAATTTCCCTCTTTCTGATCATCATAGGTTCTGCGAAGTAGGACTATCCTGATAGGGTTTTAGTCTGCTTCCATTGACTAGATCTGGCAAGTTATCTCCTGCTAATGTGGCTAACTGGACTGCGCCACCATTAGTTACATGTAAAACAGTATATGGACCAAGCCAATGCATTTTAAACTTTCCAGGAAATTTCATGAATTTGCTATCATATAGGAGGACTAGATCACCTACCTGGAAAGACTTGTTCTTGATGTGATGATCATGCCATGCTTTTTCTCTTTGTTTATGCACTTGTTGGTGAAATCTTGCGATGAAGCGATCCTCCTCTAGACCAACCAAATGTATAAGCCTTTCTTATAGCGCGTCGCGATCTTCCATTCCTGTAAACGTAGCTATTCTCAAGTTGGGAACAATGTACTCCATAGGCATAATGGGTTCCTGTCCATAGGCCAGCCTAAACGGTGTATGGCAAGTCAACTTCTTGCATGTGGTTCTGTATGCCCACAAAACAACGGGAATGCACAGGTCCCGGTCATCCCTATTCACATTACATACCTTGGTCAGTGCATTCTCCAGTACTTTATGGAATGCTTCAACAGTTCCATTCGCTTGCGGATGATATGGTGTACTTCGTTGATGATGAATGCAGAATTCTTTTGTCAATGCCTCAATGGTTCCGTTCAAAAAGTGAGTTCCTTGATCACTCATCAAAATCTTTGGGAATCCAAACCTTGTAAGGATGTCTTCAAATATGAAATGCGTGGCAGTACCTGTGCTACAGTCCTTTACTGGCTTTGCTTCTGCCCATCTAGTGAGGTAATCCGTTGCAGTAATAATGTACCTCGCACCAGTTCTCTTTCCCGGTGGGTTTATAGGTCCCACAAAATCAATTGCCCATTTCTCAAATGCCTATAATGTCAACTGTGGATTTAATGGCATCTTGTCTCTTCACGAGGGCCTTCCTGTCCTCTAACAGACATCGCAGCTCTTCCAATGCTCTTTCGAGTCCTTGTGAATGGTAGGCAACCATAGCCCCGCTCACAATATCTTCTGCGCAGTGGCTCTTCCTGCGTAGTGACCTCCTGCTGCTCCTGAGTGTGCATCTGCTAATATGAATGGCTTCTCATGCTCCAACACACACCTGCGCAGTACTTTATCCGGTCCCAATTTGTATAACTGACCTGCGATAATGGTGAAGTCTATTGCTCGCACTACCACCTGCTTCTTTTGCTACGTAGTGAACTCTATGGGTGCTAACCTAGTAGTCAAAAAGTCTATGATGTCTTTATAATAATCATCCGATATCTGGACAGTAAACAACTACGCGGAAAGCATATTTTCTTCAAGGTTCATAGGCTCTTCTCCTGACTCAATCCTTGACAGATGATCAGGTCCCAAGTTTAATCTGCAAGGTTTAACTTTTATCTCAAAATCATACTCCTGAAAGAGTAACAACCATATGGAGATTCGCCCCCCTAGCACTGGCTTGTAGACCGGGTATTTCAAAGTAGAATGGTCGGTGAACATAGAGAAGTGTGCACCAAGCAAATAGTGCCTGAACTTCTGGAGCGCGTAGACCATAGGTAGGCCTTCTCTCTTAGTGGTGGTATAATTATTCTATGCAGATGAGAGCTTCTGGCTCGAAAATGCGATGGGATGGTCAATACTTCCCTCTCCTGGTTGTGCTAAGACAACGCCCAATGCTATACATGACCCCTCAACATGAACATGGAATGGCTTCTCCCAATCTGGAAAAAGTAGGATTGGCACAGTGACCATTTTCTCTTTCAAGGTGTCAAAACCTTGTTCACACTCTGCGTTCCAAATGAATGGCACATCTTTCTTCAGCAGCTCCTCCATTGTTGCGGTTATCTGTGCACACCCCTTTATGAACTTCCTGTAATAGCCGGTATGCCCCAATGTAGTGCGCAATTACTTGACTGAATTTGGTGTCGGCAAGTTTACAATGACTGCGATCTTCGCAGGATCAACCATCAAGCCTTGTTTGCACACAATATGTCCTAACAAAATTCCATAAGGTACATAAAAATAGACTTCTTCAGGTTGAGTGACATTTGATGTTGTCTGCACTTTTCTATCATCAGTCTCAAATTTGCGTAATGGTCCTTCAGCAACCCAAACACTGTCCAATCATCGAAATAAGCTTATAAAAACTTATGCATGAAATCTTTGAATGCTGCGACCACAACTATGGAAAATATGGCAGGCACGTTCTTTAGACCAAACGACATTACTGTGTACTGGAACGACCCCCATTCAGTGGCAAAAGTGGTCTTGTGTCTATCCGTGGGATCAATTCTTATCTGATGATATCCCAAAAATTCGTTAGTGAAGGAATAGGCCTCATTTCCTCCAACATTATCAAGCACCTCATCAGTGAAAGGAGTAGGAAATGGGTCGTGCATTGAAGCATCATTCAACTTTATGAGATCCACACAGAACATGATCTCACCTTTTGTCTTCTTATCTTGGACAACCATAGGGATTATCCATTCAGACTCTTCGACTGGCTCGATGATCCCTGCGTCGATCATTTTATCAAGTTCTGACCTGACTTGTTCTTTGTATCGTGGGTTCAGTCTATAGGGTCTCTGCTTAACAGGCTTTGCATCTGGCTTAAGAGGTATCTTCATAACTCCTAAGTCTCCCAAAATTCCCTTCATCTTTGTAAAATTTGTTGGGAATAACTCCTGGTACTCATGTAACAGGTCTGCGATCTTCCCCACGGTCTGATCATCCCAGTAGTCTCCCATAGCCGCGAAATTTGGCTCTTCGCTGGTGCCAATGTTCACTTTCCTTGTTTTCACAAGTCCACTCATATCTGGGATTTCTAGCGGAGGTCCCTCTACCTCGCACGCACCTTCTGACTCAGGTATCTTAATGTTGCGCGAATCCTCCTCATCACTGTCTTCTTTTTCTTCAGCTTCTTTAACTAGGTCATAACATTCCATGGCATGTTCTACCTATTCCTTCCATTATGTCTGTAGGCTTGCAGGTACATTGTCATCTCCAAAGAATTATTCTAATGTCATGTTCTTATGTGGACATTCTGTTCTGAATATTCTTTCTTTAATAATCTGTGGTGCATCATTTATGGTAGGACTCTCATCCTCAAAGCTAAAACTCCTCTGAAAGTTCACAGTCAGGGTAGGCCAATGTGTAGTTTCCCTGCGCAACTCCATGTCTTGTAAAATTAGTCACAACAAATCTATTGAACAAGTAAATCAATCACAATGATGTAAAACAAATTGGAGTAAAAACTATGTAAGAGAGATGCATCAATGCTCTATAATCCAGAATGGTAGAATTACAATACAATACTGTCACAATGAGTGAAAAATTTGAATTAGCCAAGGTGGTCATTCAAATATACTGCATGGCATAGCTTGGCTCCAACTAGGAGTCCTCATCATCAATCAGTGGTGGTCATCAATGTATAAGGTCAGCCAGGTGTCAAACTGAGTCTAACTGAGTGTAATAAGTGTAACTGATGGTAATGGCACTAATGTAGGGAAATAGGCTCAGTGGAGGGCGCATGAAGAGTTAATTGGACTCATAATAGGTATTCAAGTCTCATAGGAGGTCCATCGGAGTGATAACAACAGTTAGGAGTCATTCTAGCCTCAAATCAAGGAAAGACAACTAGCTAACTGAAGTGAATTGGACTGGTAGGTGAGAAAAGGAGCCCCTCTCAGGTGGTAGGTGCATGTTGGGCACACTAAGCACTAGGAGGGATAAAACTAAGTGGAAGGAAGCTCCTGGGTACTGGCAGACTAGGGACTAGGTGATGGAGGCATCAAACTGGTGACTAGGCAACATGCGTATGCATGCATGCATGCAAAGTGCATTCAAACTACATACTGAATGATGAGATATCCTAACACCCCCCCCTAAAGCTATACTATGATGTAAAAAATAAAATGTATGGCCCTAGTTATTGAGACCAAAGGTCACCCCAATACAATAATAAAAAAATGCTGAAAATAAGTTAAGTTAGGAAAGGGGGAAAACCCAGTGGGAAGAAATACCCCCTTCAAGCTAAACATAAAACTGATCTAATCTGTCTCCACCATGATGGAACTCACCCCCAACAGTGAATGGAGGTAAGAGAACTTCTTCTCAGTGAAGCTCTTGGTGAAGATGTTTGCAATTTGCTCATCAGTAAGGTAATATCGGAGAATGATGGTACGATCATGCACCAACTCTCGGATGTAGTGCATATGAATATCAATGTGCTTGGTCCTATGCCATGGAACTGGATATGTGGATATATTAATAGCACTTTTATTGTCACAAAATATGACAGTCTAAGTAGTGCTACCAAAATCAAACTTAGAAAGAATACCCTGCAACCAAACTACCTGAATGCAGGCATTGACTGCCCCTCGATACTCTGCCTCTGCTGAAGAAAGTGCAATGGGTGTCTGCTTTTTGCTTGACCATCAAATAGGGCCATGACCAATCATGAAAACATAACCGAAAGTGGACATTCGGTCAGTGCTATCACCCGCCCAATCTGAATCAGTAAAACCAATGAAATCTAGCTCAGAATCTGTAGCATAATGTATGTCAAAATGTCTGATACCTTGCACATACTGCAAGATCCGCTTGGCTTCCCACCATTGAAGCTCATGGGGATGCTGCATATACCTTGATACAACACTCACGACATAAGAAATATCAATCCTTGAGTGTGTCAAGTAGAGTAGTGAACCAATCAACTGTCGATACATAGTACAATTTGCAAGCGGTGTAGAATTTCCTTCCTCAAGACTGATTCCTGAGAGGAATGGAAATGGAGCAGCCTTACATTCTGCCATATTAAACTTTAATAGCAGGTATTAAGCATGATTTTTCTGAGATAATGTGATCCCATCAAAGTTTTGAGCTATCTCCAAGCCCAAAAATTGCTTAAGCAAGCCCAAATCGCTCATGTCAAAAGCTAGATTTAAGGCAGTTTTTAGCTTGTTGATTGTAAGGAGAGTGCTACCAGTAATGAGAAGATCATCAACATAAAGAAAAACAATTAGAAAATTGCCTTTAACTTGCTGTAGATACACATTCGGATCAGATTTGCATCTTTTGAAATTCTGAGAAAGAAGGAAGGAGTCCATCTTTGCATACCAAGCTCTTTGGCCCTGTTTCAATCCATACAAAGATTTCTTCAATCTACAAACTAATGATGGATTTGATATGTATCCTTATGGCTGCTTCATATATACTTCTTCATCGAGATCTCCATGTAGAAAATCACTCTTCACATCCATATGGTGCACCTCCCAGTGCTTGGATGCGGAAATGGCCAAAACTAGGCGGATGGAATCCATCTTTGCAACTGGTGCAAAGGTCTCAGTGTAGTCCACTCCTTGGACTTGGGAGAAACCTTTTTCCACCAGCATAGCTTTGTATTTTATAATAGAGCCATCAGCAGCAACTTTCGTGCGGTAGACCCACTTACATTGGACTAATTTTCTTCTAGGTGGAAGAGAAACTAGCTCCATGTATTATTCTTTTGAAGAGAACTGTACTCTTCATCCATGGAGGTTTTCCATCTTGGGTCTCAGTGGGCATGGTAGTATGATTTGGGATCTGAACCAATCATCAAATAACATTTCTCAGATAATAATGGATCAGAAAATGAAAGAGCCATACCTTCTCTTTGAAAGTCTTCTCTTGTTCTCCTTGGATCAGCAGGATTTCTAATGTTTGGACCAACAGATTGTAGAGTGTTTTGGGCCGACTTTGGTAACCGAGGAGGATCATTATGGTCGGATTCTGAACCTGATATGTCATGGCCATCAAATTCTGATAAAATATCATAAATATAAGATCCAATTCTTTCTTCATCTTCTCTTGAAACTTCTTCTTGTAGAGATTGCGGATCGACAGTGTTTTCCTCGACTAGTTTCAGATCTAGAAGCGGTTCTTCAAACTTCACACTTCGCTCTATGAATATATTTTTGGATCTGATATTCATGAGTTTATATGATTTTGATTCTTCTCCATATCATATTAGGATGCATTCAATACTTTGTGGATCCAAAGCTTTTCTCTTTTCAGAAGGAATTCTAGCCCATGCAGTGGAGCCAAAACCCCTCAAATTGGACACATCCGGTTTATGACCAGTGAATGCTTCGAAAGGAGTTTTACCTTTCACAGATGAATGTGGAACTCGGTTCTGAATGTATGCAACAACATTCATGGTTTCAGCCCCAATATTTGCAGCCAAACCTTTTAACTCAAGCATACAGGTAGCCATCTCTTTCAGTGACCGATTCTTCCTTTCTGCTACACCGTTCTGCTGGGGTGTGTAGGGAACTGTATGTTGGATATGAATTCCGCTTTTAGCACAAAGTTGCAACAAATCAGTATTAATATATTCTCTACAATCATCATTTATAATAGCTTTTATCTTGCTCTCATTGGCGGTCTCAACAAAAGCCTTAAAATCCTTTAATTTTCCAAGCACTTCTGACTTGTTTTTGAGAAAAAAGACCCAAGTAAAGAGAGAGAAGTCATCGATGAATGTCAAAACATACCTTGAACCATTCATGGACATATTTGGAAGTGGACCACTGATATCAAAATGTATGAGACCCAAAATACTAGAAGCTATGCTAGCTTTGCCGCAGTCGAACTTGTGCTTGGGGTGCTTCCCAATGATGCAACTTGGGCAAATGCCCTTCGAGGAACGGAGGTGCGGAAGACCATCAACCATGGATTTGTTTTGTAACAAAAGAAAATACTTGTAATTAAGGTGTCCAAACCTTTCATGCCAAATCCTACTAACCTCATTTCCATGAGTGAGAAGAGCAGTGGGATTTTCAAGCGGAAAACTCATAATATTTTACAGCATGGTTTTTCTTTCTGACTGTAATAAGTATTCCGCTTTCAATATTAGAAATTTCAACTTTGTTAGGGATGAATGTAACTTGATTTGGTGCACCAGTGTGTGTCATTTGATACACATAAAGTAGATTTGAAGCCAAGGAAGGCACATAAAGAACATTATGAAAACTTCCATGCTCTAAATGGATGGTACCTTTACCCTTTGATGAAATTTTTGAGTCATCTCCCAAATGGATGGGGATGGAGCTGTTTGGATCAAATGAAGAAAATGAGTCAATATTTGCAGCCATATGATTCGAGGCACCAGAATCTATCAGTAGAGTGGTGGGTTTCGAAATAGTTGCCATAAGTGCTTGACCTATTTCATGATCATCATTTCTATCCTTCTTCCGTGCACCGTCGGGAAGAGTTATGTTATTCTTTTCCAAAAGGAGGTCCATTTGATCTATTGTTTTCTTCATGCATGAACTTTCAGGATGAAAGCCACGGTTGCAACATGAACATTTATATTTTTCCTTACCCTCTTTACCCTTTTGCTTGTTCCTTGAACCGGATGGTGCATCCGATGGTTTACTTTTCTCTCTTTGCTTGGAAGGTTCGAATTTGGGCTTCTCTTTCTTTTGCTTCCCTTTGCCATTCGAATTCTTGGATCCTTGAACAAAGAGGGCTGAATATTTGGAGCTTATGGACCCCATTTGAATTAGTTTATCATGTTCTTTGGTAATGGACTCAATGAAGGCATTCAAGGTAGGCATCTTCCAATTCGGGGTAGTTAGTCGACCGGAATTGAAAGTAGAGACAAATACTGAGAAATATTTACCAAGTTTTGAAAGAATGGAGAGGATCAATTGCTTATCCTCTTTGATAACTCCATTGTTCTTCAATTTCAAAGACAAATGCTTGAAAAGACCGCATGTCATCTTGCTTTCCGAAAAGCTTCTTGAGTTGCTCCCATACTGCCTTTGGAGTAGTCAATCCACTGAGGTGAAAGTGAAGATCCTTGGAAATATTGAGGTAAAGAAGACCATATGCTTCATCCAATTTGTTGAAGTGCTTGGATTTTTCAATGAGAGTATTGGGCTCAACTTCGAGGCCCATGGTGACTCTGTAGTACCCTTTTGAGCGCAACATAATCTCCATGTCATTCTTCCATTCAAAATAATTGAAGGGAGTGAGTATCTTTGAAGAAGAAGAATCAATCTCAATGATAGTGAATGCACTTGATGGATATGATTAACCTGCAAATCACAATAAAAAAAAGAACAGTAAGGTCACACAATCCACCCTTTTAGAGTTGCATCACACCTGGGATTGGAGATCAAGAAATCTTGAATGATCCAATGTATCAAATCTAGTAATTCTATGGAAAACTCAAGCTTCTGGAGTGGATTGGAGAGTATTTTTCAGCTTTGCATTCACATGAGAGAATGCACATGAGATTTTGCATGCCAAAACTTCAGTAATCTTGAGCAAATTCACTCAATTCTTCATGTAGAACACATGTAGAAGAGAGATCTTGTCCCTTCCATGGCTCTGATACCATGTAAAATTAGTCACAACAGATCTATTGAACAAGTAAATCAATCACAATGATGTAAAACAAATTGGAGTAAAAACTGTGCAAGAGAGATGCATCAGTGCTCTATAATCCAAAATGGTAGAATTACAATACAATAATGTCACAATTAGTGAGTAGTTTGAATTATCTAAGGAGGTCATTCGAATATACTTCATGGAATAGCTTGTCTCCAACTAGGAGTCCTCATCATCAATCAGTGGTGGTCATCAATGCATAAGTAACTGTCAGCCAGGTGTCAAACTGAGTGTAATAAGTGTAACTGATGGTAATGGAACTAATGTAGGGAAGGAGGCTCAGTGGAGGGCGCATGAGGAGTTAACTGGACTCATAATAGGTAGTCAAGTCTCATCGGAGGTCCATCGGAGAGATACCAACAGTTAGGAGTCAGTCTAGCCTCAAATCACGGAAAGAAAACTAGCTAATTGAAGTGAACTGGACTGGTAGGTGAGAAAAGGAGCCCCTCTCAGGTGGTAGGTGCATGCTGGGCGCACTAAGCACTAGGAGGGATAAAACTGAGTGGAAGGAAGCTCCTGGGTGCTGGCAGACTAGGGACTCTGTGCTGGAGGCATCAAACTGGTGATTGGGCAGCATGCAGATGCATGCATGCATGAAAAGTACATACTGAATGATGAGATATCCTAACATGTCTAAGTACCACTTCTTTGGCATTTCTTCCTCCAGCGTGTGCACAAACATATGTACCCATTCTGTCTTTGGTCTCTCCTGCCATGGTTGTGAACAAAGTACAATATGATGCCTTGGATCTGTCTGTCCATTATATTTCTCAAATGGTAGGGTAACCTTGTCAGCAAACCTGATCTACATCTTGATTCTGCATTGATCCCATGTGGTCAATGTCTGCTTATGCGCAGCCCACCATCTGGCAGGTGTCTCGCGCAGTGCCATATCTAGTGCTGGTAAGCGATGTTCATCTGCAATTGCTGCAATATAATATTTGATAAAGGAGTAAACATTAGCTAAACCATCATAAGTTGGGATTGGGATTACCTCCTTTCCAATCCAGCGCAGTGACTTTGTAACCTGCGCGCATCTCCTTGCAGATACTTCGTGCATGTGGCTTTGCCAATTCTCCAGTCCTGCATCAGAGTTTGAGATGCAAGAGCTGTCGCATATCCAGATGAGTGTTCCATCCGCAGTAGGATTAATATAATATTCCTGGTTCGCAGTCATCTTGTAAAGGCGGTCCAAATCTTGAGCTATGGATTCCTCTTGAATCGGCTCGCTGTACCTGTCTCCATCTGCAGGGTCCAATGGTGCGATGAACCTGAGATAATTTCCTTCAAAGATCATCTTCTTTGTCTTCATGTTTATGATGCCGAGGTTTTCGATAGCCCAGTCAATTCCCAACAGCGCAGGAAAAGGCTGACTATCATCGACAATATCGATAGCCTCGAAATCTGTGTGACTCTGCACCCCATCAATGTCAACAATCACGTTGGATAACCGTCCAAAGGGTATGAATTTATCTTGATTGGCCATTCTCAACTAGATAGGTGACCATGACAACTTCGGTCTCCCCATCTGCTTCCATGTTTGCTTTGTTAAGACATTTACTTCTGATCCCAGATCAAGAATGATCTCGTCCATTTCATAATCTCCTATCTGTGCACTGAGTCTCATTTATCTGCCCGTTCTCTTGTGTTTCTTGATGTGATGAATTGTGCTATCAGTAGTTTCATTTTCGCTGCGCAGTTCATACTGGTCTACCAACTTCTGCAACTCTGCTATAGCATTTGGACTCTTCAACAACTTCATGCAGCTCCTGAGGAACTGTGCAAGAGAGGTGCATGTCTCTGCTACGATGCTCGTTCTGTCATAAGCAGCCGACATATCTTCCATATGCAGTATTTCGCTGCGCAACGGGATTCTTGGCGATCCAGGTGCTGATTCTTTGAAGATATCCCACGGTTCTTCAAAGACCTCTCTATTTTTCTTCAAGTCAAAAGCAGGTGCTTTCCCAGCAACTTTCCTTATCCATATAGTTTCAAGAGGAGTCTGCTTAGTGTTGAAATCTCCAGAAGTCGAAGCTTCTGCTCCTTTATCTCTTCCAGTCGTAGCGCCACTTCGCGTCACTACGTTTATACTTGGATCCGCAGGTCTCCTCTCTACTGCGATCAACTGGATGTTTGGGTTCGGCGCCTCTGGCTGTTTTATTTTTTGCATTTCTACCTGTAACACTGGGCAGTCTTCAATAACATGATCAAATGATTGACAATAACTGCATGTAGTGCATGGGTTGGTACAGTCGCTAGATACATGGCCTGCTTGGCCACAGTTGTAGTAGATTACTTGACCTTGGCCTCGTCCCTGTGTTGAGCCATTATTCCTTCATCTCCCGCGGTATCCTCCGCGGCCTCTGTATGATCCCTGATCTTGCGGTGCATTTTCTTGTTTTTGCAGAGTCTCTCCTTGGACTCGGTACATTCCTTCATATGTAACTTTTGAGCATGGGTTATTACAACTAGCCTTAGCATCAACTTGCCACGTGCAAAATCAAACCCTATAAGACATTCCATTCATTCTTTATGTAAAAATAGACATCCCAAGAGAGGTGCACATAACTCAAGTACTCCAATATACCAAGAGAAAGAAAATATTTCATATTTGAATCCTTGTCCATGTTTTACAAATGAGGTGAGGTTGTCTTATTTATATGAAACAACCCTCAACCTTTTACAAATCCAAGCCTACAAAATTAATGACAAATTATAAAATTTTAGGTTTGTGCTCCCACAACCCAGGGACTAAATCACATAATGACATAAAATAACAATAAAAATGTGCAATTAGGCTCCACCAAGTGCAGAGTGATCCAAAAGGAGGATGTCATGCCCCAACTAACCCCAACATATGCTTTTCCTTAAATGTTCTCATTTTTAAACAATGTAGGCTTCTTCTTTAAGGAATGAATGTCGTGGGTTTGGAGACCAATAGGAGGGGTTTTGTATCAAAACAATAGGTCCAAGAGGGAAAAATGAGGTGTGCTAATATGGGTATGACAACCCTTACATAGACAATCACCTCTACAAAGAAAACTATGAGTTTATCCATGTGTCCCAATGATTTCTCTCAAGGGAACTGGACACCTACCAAAGGGTAGTTAACAAAGCCACAAGGAAAGCACCTCATTGAGGTGGAAACCAAGGGGGACCTAATAATGGTTATTTATCCCCCCAAAATCAACACTCTACACAACATTAGAGAAATTTTGAGGTCTAAAATGGGCCTCCTAAGGAAAATTATAAAATAATTGTGGAAATAATAAAATAATATTAGCACACCTCATAAAATTTTGGAAGAAAAAATAGAAAACTATTTTTTCAACTTATCTCCCTGTATATTCACTCAAATTATGAGAAGGAGCACTAGTTGGATGGGGAATTCAATTCTTCATCCAACGAGTACCCACACAAGATACTTTTGATGGACCCCGCTCCTTGAGAAATAAGAAATACATGAAAAAACGTGATTATGACATACAACATAGATCTCGTTGCACCAACAATTTCCCTATTCTTCCTCTCTGCCACCCCATTATACTATGGGGTCTAGTACTATCAACTGCCTCTTGAATCTCTCCTGTGCACATATCTCATTAAAATCCTTGGAGGTATACTCTCTCACATTGTCTGACCGCACCACCTGGATCCTCTTTCCCTTTTGGTTCTCTACAAGATCTTTGAAATCTTTGAACCTCTGCAAGACTTCTTATGACTCCGTTCTCTTCAAAAAGTAAATCCATGTCTTCCTGAAGAATTCATCAATGAAGGATACATAGTACTCGTAACCCTTCAATGGTACAGTGGACATTAGACCAAAAAGGTCTGAATGTACCAAGTCTAGTTTCTCTGCTGCTCTGTTGTCACTACTCAAAAAAGCAATCTTGGAATACTTGTCAAGTGCAAACCCCTTGCACACATCAATGTGCTCTATGCTAAACTCTAGAAACCCTGGCACCATCTCTCTCAGTACCCTCAATGCTGGGTGGTGCAAATGAGCCATCCTCCTATGCCACAAATCACATAACTTACTACCGTCTCTGCTACTAATGTGTGTCAAGTCTTGTTGAAGCTAAAAAATGAGCTTGTATAGCTTCCCACAATGGACTCCAATCCTCACTGTTGTAGTATCACTGAATCCTTTAGGATGTATGAGTAGATGCCCATCTTGGAACAATATCACAAATCTCCTATCCTCTATTGTGGAAACATATATCAAGTTCTTCTTCAACCCCAGGACAGACAAAACATCCTTCACCGTCATGGACTCTTTGGACTCCCTCTGAAAGGTGACTATCCCTCGTCCAACTTAGTTGAGTTAGGTATTATCTCCCAATACAACCTCGAGATCTAACCCACTCTCAGTAAGATCTGTACAGTACCCTTAAACACCAGTCATGTTGTTGGAGTCTCCACTATCTATGTAAAAAACACCGGTAGTAGATGCACTCAATGAATGACAAGAAATCAAGGAAAATTCCTTGTCAAGATCCTCTGTGGAATTCTCATCCACGTCTGATGAAGTCAGAGAATGACAAGTAATCAATGAAAATTACTTGTCAAACTTGTCTGTAAACTAATCAACTTCAGCCGAAGCTGTCGTCTATTGCTTCTTATTCTTCTTGTTAGGACACACTACTGCATAGTGCCCCATATTATTGTATGTGAAACACTTTACCTTGCTCATATCCCCTTTCTGATCACCTTGCTTCTTTGCCCCACCCTTGGGACCCTTCTTGTATTTCTTCTTGCCTTTCATTGCAAGTGCCACATCCTCCTCACCATTTCACATCAATGAACTGCCTGCACATATCCTCTTCGGGTTTATTCCTGAATAAAGTCATCCCAAATTCAATCCCACTTGGGTAGGTTATCTCTTGCCACAATAGCCCCCACGAACATTTCCCATTGTTTGGTTACCCCATTTAATGTTGTTCGTACTAGCTCATTTTCTGCAACTACCTCCCCAACCGTGCCAAGCTCATCTTTCACTTGAGTGATTCTGGTAAGATATGTAGCAACTTTCTCAGTATTGATCATCTTGATGCTCTTAAATTTTTCTCTTAGTACCATATTCTGATTCTCATTGGAACTCTGGTACATCTTGGTTAAGGAATCCCATATTTGATATGCATTGTCCTTTCTTGTCACACGTGAAATAACACGGTCCTTGATGGAATCAAGGATGATCCACTTGGCCTTTATGTTATTTTTCTCAAAAGTTTCAAAATTTGTAGTATCTGTAAGCACTACCACTGGTTTCGCTTGTGTGTTGTTCACTATAACCCACAGGTCACATTCATGCAGAAGCATACTTATCATCTCCTTCCATGGACTAAAATTTCCAACCCCATCCAACCTGCCCTCAACCCTCAAACATGTAGCCATGATCCTCTCAAATGAAATATGGATCCAAGTTTTTCCTTGGTGAACAAGCTAACCCTCTCTTTCTTAGATCTAGGGTTCACTCTCACAAATCTGATGTCTGCTCACACATATATGAACTCCTCTCATAGATCTGATAGATTTGGTGTTTATCCTCATAGATCTGATAGATCTTATGCCTATTCTCACAAATTTGGACTATGCTCTCATACATCTGATGTTTTTCTCACAGATATGATATTTGCTCTTCAGATTTGGTATCTACCCATACAAATACGAACTCCCCTCTTTAGATTTGGTATCTACCCGCATAGATATGAAATCTACTCTTCATTTTTGGTAGATCTGGTATGTGTACTGCTATGATCTTTAATTGCGCTCTGATACCATGTAAATTTTTCATAAATCTCAGAAAAATGCTCAGATCCCAACTCGATTTCAAGTCTCTCTTAATCACAAGTTAGATGCACAACTAGATTCTCAACCCTAGAGAATGTATATTGGCACAAACGATTATTTAGAACAAGAAACAAATGAGATCTATCTACTCATTTAATCAATATCATTCACACATATACCAATAGACACTGGAGTTTTTGGTCAATGTGACCTTGGAAAAACCCTTGTGGGAAAACCATTGAGAGAGTAGAATAAATTTTATTATCTCAAGCAGTTACAATGAAGTATAATTGAAAACTTCCAACACAAAATTATCTTTGAGCCTACGGCTCTAATGCACAAGTATGATCTCTGCAAGATTACTAGGAAATGCACCCCTCTCTCTGAATGCGCCTCTCTTTGAAAACCTGCTCTCTGTATTGGACTTCACACCCCTCTCCTACTGTATCACCTTCTTGGTGTTTTCCCTCTCTTTGTTTGATGAAATCAATCCCTGAGCTCGCCCTCATCCAGTGAAGTGCACACCCTCCTCTCAAAAGTGCGCCCCCTCTGTCAGCTAAATCAATGAATAATATCTACCTGGATTCAATCTCTCTTAGAGGCAATCTCAGCCTCCAATGAATCCTCTCTTTGCCTCAGATCAAGTGTACTCAATCTCTCCTCAGATCTACGCCCTCACTCTCTCTGAAATGCGCCCTTCTCTTCTCAAGAATGTGCCCTCTCCTCATGCACTAATTCTCCCTCTGTGTGTAGCTTCTTGATACTGAATAATGTGCCCCCTTTTTTTCTTCTCAACTCTCTTTTAGGTTTCACTTCCTTTTAGAAATCAAAATACCTAATTTATTTTTCATGCAAAAATTATACTTCCGCATTAAAAAATGCATGCATGCATTTCCTGCATGCAACCTAAAAAAAGAGTTTTGCTTCCACATGAAGCAAGGTTAAGGGTTGGAAATTCTTGTTAACTTTTCTACACACATGCTATGACACTTGTTAGAGCAATATTATACCTTAGTACCTTAATAATTAATTAATTAATGGTTATTAGGTGCTAAACTGGTTAATAATACACCCGTAGGTGTGAAACTGGTTATTATGAAGTGGTTTGGACTTATCTGGATAAGTGTGAACAAGTTCACAGTGTATGAGCTAAAGTATGGGCCAAGAGGTGGTCAAACTAGCTGTTAGACATGCTTATCCAAGCATTTATTGCCCCAGCATGCCTAAGGTGCCCTCTTTCCCTGTTTTAAGGAAACACATTGACCAAGGGCGCTCATGCTCTGTATGTGGAAAATTCCCACTCCCTAGGCCATTTTTGGCATGCCTAAGTCTAACCAAATTCCACCCAACCTTATCCTCACATGTGTGAATCTCATTATGACTTCCCATGCTTGCCCAGTGTTCACATGCATATTTTGAACCTGTTTGAGTTATTTTGGAAACCATTTTGGTTAACCTAGGGGGGATTGGGGTAAATCTAAGCTAGCTAAGTGTGGACACTCCAAGTGGATATTTTTCCTCCTATTTTGTATATAAGGATGAACCAATCTATTTCATAGTATTGGACTGTTAATAATATATGACATTTTACTCCATTTCATGTGTTATTGTACATTTGTTCTTCATTTTACTGAATTGTGCCTATTCCTATAAATGTGTTGCAATCTTTCACTAGTGAGGAATCCATAGTAGTTAGGTTCTGCTGTGACTAATATTTTACAACACTTGATGTTGTGAGGACCATTTCTTGTTCATATAATAAATATCCACCTTCGCTAGATAACATTAATCCATAGAGGAAAATAAATATATATTAAAATGAATGGTGAATGATATAGTTACAATACAACGTGAGGGCCCGTATATATACAATCCTAAATGGAAACCTTTGATGACTGTTCACAAGGGTTATGTTCCTTGGATTGTGTGTGTGTGTTTTACATTGACTCCCCCTTAAAAAATGTTGTTTTGAAAGCATACAAACATTATGCCTTCTTTCTGACTTGTAATGGTTTAATACCAATGTAACATATATATGTAGCTTGAACACTTAATAATTAAAATATACCAAGTAATATATCTATATCTATATCTATATCTATCTATATATATAAAGGTCAAACCACCCTAATTCGATGTTTTGTGATTATGTTTAGCAATGACTTCTATGTTGATAGGATTGCATACTTGAACTTCTCGTTAATAGAGTAGGATCTCTACTTAACCTTGTATATTTATTTCTTCTTCGATTAGTTCGTTGATGACCCTTATAATTAGGATGATGATAGGGTATGCTTGTATTTGGTGTCATTTTCTTGAAACCTTTGTCTTTTGGTGCTTTTGGTTATTTATTAGTAGATACAGTTTCAATTAGATATGTATTGGTTCCCTTCTCCAATTTCTCGATTTTTACCTCCGATGAATTCTTTATTTTAATGACATTAGTGGTCGTTTCTTTATTGATAAGTTGCTCTATATTTCCTTGTAGCAACTTCTTATCATTCTTTAACTTCTTGATTTGGGTAAGTAAACGTTGTTTATGAATCCTTAAGAGTGAAAGTTATTCATTAGCTTTTCAACTTTATCTTTACGGTCTTGGCTTGAACAACCATTGACTAAGGCTCCTTAAGCTAGAAGCTTCTTGATCTTTCTCTGAGAATTTTTTTTTGAATTCCTTCACAATATATTGATTCTCTTGTTCTAACTTTTGAAAACATTGCTTCTCTCCATGGACTTCATGATATTGCAAGTAGCTTTTGATTATGATTAATTAGGTGAGAAATCTCTTCATATTTCTCAACAATGACCTTGCCACATTCTTTCTGTAGATCCCATGACCTTTGTATTGAATTTTGGCTATCTTGAAAGATCATTTCTGAAACATCTTTGAAGTCTTCAGACGTTGGAGCTTCTGAATCTGACTTCATTGTAATGTCTTGTAACATGATTTTCTTCTTCTTATAAGAAAATATCAAAAACTTTTTCCTTGTGTTGAAAATAAAAATACTCAATGTATCCATCCAGGATGAAGCTAGAATTATATCAATATGTCTTGATACATTGATACGATATTGAATTGAGCTATGCATTTGTAATCATCAATAGATAGTTGTAGGTCCTTAATTTCATATTTCTCATCGGAAAAACCTATTTCATTTTCAATTATATTTGGTTCTAGAACCATTAATTGGTTCACAAGTCAATGTTAATGTGATTTTTCTTGACGGTTGGGCAAATCACAATATTGATATCCATTTCTTGAATAATCTCTCTAACTTTTAATAAGGCATCAACATATTTTTTATAAGTATGAGGGACTCTTTCATGTTTTTCTCTATTAAACTCCATTTTGTTTTTTTTGTCAAGCTTCCTTTGAAAAACACCATGATTATGATTTTTTTTTCAGCGGAAAAATCAGCTTCTTGCTATTCCGAAGGAATCAAGGAAAGCTAACACACACGGGAAATCTCAACAAACTTCCTCACATATTGTGGATGGTAGGTTGAGCAAACCGTTAGCCGGATATCCAAGCCATAAGATGTCTCAACGGAATAAAACCTGAGTGAATGGAATGAAATCCATCTATCCCCACCCACGGACCACCGTATCCTTCACAATCATGATTATGACTTATATGATACTTTAATACTTCTTTTAATAAAACCCTTTTAATGTGGTAGCTTTTTATCATAGGTTTTAATAAACTTTGAATAACCCTCTTTTTATCTTTTTAATGGGCACTATTTTTAATTACGCTAAGTCTTTGTCTCTTTTGAACATTATAATTTCAAATTCAGCTTTTCGTTGAAGTACTTATAACAGACCATGGTATTCCTTCTCTTTAATTCACTATACCTTCGGTTACTACTTACACACACTTTTACCGGTCAGAATTCTGCAACTCAATTTGATGGTTCACCGATTTTCTTTGTTCAGCGGCTTCAGTTGATACTCGATTGGTGACAAATGGTGTATCACATAGTTCTATGCAATTGTATTTCTTCCACACAACAAATCTGTGTCTCGATGTGTGACTAGTTAAGAGAGTGCACTGTAGTTTGAAACTGCACATGTCAGCCACTGAATCAATTAATGGCGGCGAATAACGATTTCATTAGAGAAGTAGGGTGGCACAATTTCTCTAAGTTTTGATGGTGGCACAATTTCTCAACTTCTTATGAACTGGGCCCCTCATACGATAATTGTAGAGGGCATCTCTACACGTAACTATGATAACTTCTTTCGTGGCTCTTTTTACAAGTAGGGTTTCAACACATTGTAATGGTTACTGGTTATTTGATACAAGTGCCCACAATGGCTATACCTTGACTAGTGCAAATGGCTCCAAAATGTTCTTCAAAAATTCAATTAACTATTCTTCAAATTTCTTTGTAGCTGCTTGTTCTTTCGAAACGAGTACTCTTTTTCACAAGAACTTCGAATTGGTGAAATGCTAATGGTTTGTTGTGGTCAGACCCTTTATATCATATAAACTCTGAAGAATTTTGTGTAGTCAAGGGTTGGATTAGACAAGGTTTGAAAAGAGTGGCCAAGGGCTAGATCGAAACGAAGCTCTAATACCAAAGCGAGGAACATTTTTTTTGTTCATATAGTAAATATCTACTTAAATAAGCTAGATAACACTAATTTAGAGAGGAAAATAAGTATATATTAAAATGAATGATGAATGATATAATTATTAGGAGGCCCCTGTATATATAATCTTAAAGAGCACCTTTGATTACTTTTCATAAGGGTTATGTCCCTTGGATTATTCTTATTCTTTTTTTTATTATTTATCTATTTTATGTTTGTTACAGATGTATATTTTATGACTACTAGGCACTATCCTATGGAGCGCTACACTTGGAGGAACTTTCAATTGATGACTCCTAGCATTTGATCAGGTTGTTCCTCTTTCTCATGATGGATACTACCTTCACTTAGAATGTGGGACACTTGGATATTTTCTAGAGGGTTCATATCTCACATTTGGACTTAGACATCCCACCTTGGACCATTGACTACATCATATTTGGGCCATAGAGATGATTTGTTGGAGTTAGAAATGGAGTCGTCCTCAGATGCATGGTTTGAGGAGGATTTGTTTGAGGGTTTTGAAGATAGAACCCTAGAGTTTGACCTTGGGATTGGCCCCTCTAACCACTTGAAACCCTTATTTGTTGGAAATAGTGCAACTTCAGAAGTTATTCTTATTTATTTTATTATTGTACCCCCTACGAGAGATGATATTGATGTGTTTGACCATGTAAACCCTTGAAAGAATCAATGTAAACCTTGGGGTGAAAGCACATAAAGAAAATAATTATTAAATGTATTTTTATTTTTCCCCAAGAAAAGTCGGCCCTGTTAGTTAGACAAGTTGGCCTAGTAAGGGAAAAAGTCACCTTTGGATGTGTATAAATAGAGAGGACGAATTCCTCATTTGTACATTCACTTCACTCAAGAAAGTTCCCACTAGTAAGAGAGAAGTTCGCATCTATAGCTAGAGGAGTGATTTTTGGGGGTTTTCACTTGGAGAAATTTTTCTCTCTTGTTTTTGTACTCTGTTCTCGGGACTTATTATATCTATACGAAGGTTGATGGGTTTTCTCCCTATTGGGTTTTCCATGATAAAATTCTTGTGTTATTGTTTCTGTGCTTGGTTACTCTTTTAGTGATCCTATTGTTTATTTGCAATTAAATTATACTGCTATAATTGTATAAAATCTAACATGGTATCAGAGCAGTACTAGAAGAAGCCATTGCCAGAAATTAGGGTTTCACATCTTGGGGCCTTCCCTCATCAGTTTGGCTTGAAAAGAGCATTGAAAATCTCGCCCTATGGAAGGTGCATCTTTCGGTGAAGGAAAATTCTAGTTTCGAGAAGTTTCATTTTTGACCTAATTATGCAACTGCGGTAGTTACTACAGAAATTAGGGTTTCAAGTTTTGTGCTATTTGATCCACAAATTTGGATCGATCTTACCTTCTTTCAACTCACCTTGATAGATCGCCTCTATTTGTGGAGTCAGTTTGACAAGAATCCAAACTTCATTTTTGACCTAGCTCCTGCTAGGGTTTCTGGTCCAGATCTACAGTCAAGATGATTGGAAGGAAGCATGAAGCCTCAACCACTGATGTACGTACATAATTCTTCTTCATATCAGATTTATCAGGTATGGTTCCCACCACTAGTGATACATGGATAATAGATAGTGGTGCATCAAGGCATATGTCTGGGTATAAATAAAATATTTCAGAATTAGTTGAGAAAGAATCCCATCTACGGGTTGGGGATGATGCTAATTATAATGTGAAGGGATCTAATGCCACCTCCCTTCAATTGGAATCTAGTGATACTCTACATCTAAGTGATGTGTTGTATGAAAATAAATCTTGTCTCCATATCAGCTTTGGAGGACAAGGGTTATAAAGTTGCATTTAAAGTCTTTGCTTGGTACAAGAACTCAAGCATGAATACAACAAAAGTAATTGGTGTACAAGAGGAGAGTTTATACAGGTTGAGAAATCCACCAGCTCAATCCCTAGTATATGTCTCTTTCAGTATGGGTGAGCTATGGCACATAAGACTACCTCATCTAAACTATAAAGCTATTCCAACATTAAGGAATATCGTGACAGGTCTACCAGTGATTCATGTAGACAGTGATAGAATATGTAGAGGATGTGCACTTAGAAAGAATGCCAAGGGATCTTTCCCAAATAGTGAAAGCATATCTACAGGAATTTTGGATCTAGTGCATTCTGACTTGTGCGGACCCATGACTGTTGCTTCATTGGGTTCCTATTATTACTATGTAATGTTTATTGATGACTATTATCGGAAGACTTGGATATATTTCATTAAGACCAAGGAATCCGAAGAGGTGCTAAGTAAATTCAAAGAATTCAAAGCACAAGTCGAGAATCTGACGGGAAAGAGAATTAAGATCTTGAGATCAGATAATGGTGGATAATATACATCTACAAATTTCAATGATTTCTGCAAGGAAGCAAGAATTAAGAGGGAGCTCACAGTTCCCTACAACCCTCAACAAAATGGGACAATTGTGGAGGCAGCCAAAGCCATGATAGATGACCAGAGTCTACTGATGTTCTTGTGGGAAGAAGCTTCTAGAACAACTGTCTATGTACAAAACATATGCCCTCATAAAGTCTTGCAGAACATGACTCCAGAAGAAGCTTTCACAGGAGTGAAATCGGAAGTGGGCCATCTTCGCATATTTGGTTGTCTATTTTAAATACATGTGTCCAAAGAGAAGAGGACGGAGTTAGAACCTTCAAGCAAGAAGGGAACTTTTGTGGGATACAGTGAGTCTTCAAAGGCTTACAGAATATACATCCCAGGATCAAGGCAGATTTAAGTTAGCCGGGATGTGACCTTTGAAGAAGAGATGGCTATCCGAAGAGCTAGAGGATCTGATATGGAGATCGACGATGAGGAGCTGATAGATCCCAAGGAGATGAGATCATCTCCCCCTTCAGTAGTTCAGAGGGAATTAGATGAGGAGGATGAGTTGATTGATCCAATTGAACCAGTTGATGCTCCCAGATATATTGTAGTAGTCCGGAAGAGGCCTAGATGGGCACAAAAGACATTGTAGGATGCATAGGGGCATGAAGCTCCCCATGGTACTTTTCGAGAAAGCAAGAGATCTCAGATATTCTTGAGTTATGTAGCTTTGATGAGCCACATGATTGAATCAGAACCTTTCACCTATGAAGAGGCCTCCAGACACCAAGTATGAAATGATGCCATGATGGAAGAATACCAATCCATGATGAAGAATGATGTGTGGGAGGTTGTACCAAGACCTAAGGGGAAGTCAATAGTGACTTCTAAGTGGCTTTACAAAATCAATCATGGAGCAGATGCCAGTGTTGAGAAACACAAGGCTAGGTTTGTTGCTAGAGGATTGTCTCAGAAAAAAGGGAATTGATTATGATGAGACATTTTTTCTTGTGGCTCAATATACTTCCATTAGGAGAATTATAGCTATTGCTTCAGCTATGGGATGGAAGTCGCATCAGATGGACGTAAAAAATGCCTTCCTCAATGGTGTTATCGAGGAAGAAGTATATATTGGAAAACCAAAATGGTTTGTTGTCCATAGAAAGGAGTCCCACGTATGCAAGATGAAAAAGGCCCTATATGGACTCAAGCAAGCACCACGTGCTTGGTATGGAAGGATAGATGGATACTTGGTGAGCTTGGGATTCACCAAGAGTGATGCAGATCCCAACCTTTACTACAAGGTTGTGGAAGGTGAGCCACTGATTTTGGTTCTGTATGTTGATGCTCTGTTTCTCACTGGGAACAAGAAACTTATTGTATGGTGTAAAGAAACGCTTGCCTCAGAATTTGAAACGAAGGATCTTGGATTGATGGATTACTTGTTGGGACTAGAAGTATGGCAGAGGCAAAATGAGATTTTCCTAAGTCAAGGAAGTACACCATTGACATACTGAAGAGATTCAGAATGTTGGACTACAAGTCCATGGGCACATTGATGGATGAAAAACTGAAGAAGTTGAGAGACTCTGCTTCAGATTCAAATTTGATTGATCCCACTGTGTATCACCAGATGATTGGATCCTTAATGTACCTGATCAACACCAGACCAAATATATGTTTTGCAGTGAATTCTCTTAGCCAGTTCATGTGTGAGCCGAGACAGATTCATTGGGTTGCTGCAAAACATGTGCTGAGGTACTTGCGTGGCACTGTGGGATATGGCCTGAGATATGCTTTAGAACGTGACTTGATATTGCAGGTATTTTTAGATTCAGATTGAGTTGGATGTGTTGTAGATAGGAAGAACACCTCTAGGTGTTGCTTCAGCTTGGGTTCTGCAGTGATTTCCTAGTGCAGTAGGAATCATGCCTTAGTATCACTTAGTACTGTAAAGGCCGAGTACATGGCTGCTAGTACTATACCTTGGGAAGTTGTGTGGCTTTGAAAACTCCTTGCGGGATTGTTTGGATAGATTCCATAGCCAACTGTGATTCACTATGATAACCAGATATGTGTGCAGATGTCAGTGAATCCCGTAATCCACAACAAGTCATATCATATAGAGATTTGGTATCACTACATTTGTGATATGGTGCATAAAGGTGCAGTTGAGCTACAGTATGTTCCGACAGATGACCAATATACAAATGTTCTCTCCAAGCCTCTTCCTAGGATATAGTTTTCATACTTTGGTGGAAGACTTGGGGTGGAAGATAACATGTCCCTCCTTGAGAGGGAGAGATGATACAAAGACCAAACATTCTCTGGATCACTCTAGGATAGAGTGAGGAGATCTCTCGGACATTCGAATAGGATGGAGAGGCCATTGCATTCTCTGGATAACTCTAGGATAGAGTGAGGAGATATCTCGAACATCCTAATAGGATGGAGAGGCCCACTGCATTCTTCAGATCACTCTAGGATAGAGTGAGGAGATCCCTCGGACATCTTGATAGGATGGAGAAGTCAGCGCAAACTCCTGGACACTCAGTAGAGTGGGGATATCTATCGAACATCATGGGACATGATGGATATATTTAGTACATTCTCCAGATCATTCTGGAAATAGTGAGGAGATCTCTTAGACATCCTAGGATGAGATGGAGAGGCTAGTGCACACTGGTAATCTTGGACTCATCGAAGGACTGGTTGAGTTGGTGCATGTTCTTTGAAGGACTGGGTTGAGTCGAGGCACGTTTTCCTTGTGCATTTTTCTCGATGGAATGGGTTGAGCTGAGGCACATTGTATTGATACATTATCCTCGATGGATTGGGTTGAGATGATGCATGTTGGACTCTCCTATGGACTGTGTAGAGTTGTTGAGATGATGTATGGAACCACTGATGGATTGTATGGAACAGATGCATGATGACACTTCTCGATGGACTGAGACTATGTTGACAACCTTCAGTATGTAAAGAGATAATCGAGATAGATGTGATGTACAGATGAGATCCAGATGGTCATGATGCTAATGATGATCGTGTCCGAAGAATACCTTCCTTGTTGAGAGGGAGTGTGGGAAATAGTGCAACTTCATAAGCTATTCTTATTTATTTTATTATTGTACCTCCTACGTGAGATGATATTTATGTATTTGATTATGTAAACCCTTGAAAGAATCAATGTAAACCTTGGGGTGAAAGAACATAAAGAAAAGAATTATTAAATGTATTTTTATCTTTCCCCAAGAAAAGTCGTACTTGTCAGTTAGATAAGTCGGACCAGTAAGGGAAAAAGTCACCTTTGGATGTGTATAAATAGAGAGGAAGAATTCCTCATTTGTACATTCACTTCACCCAAGCAAGTTTGCACTAGCAAGAGAGAAGTTCGCATTTGCAGCTAGAGGAGTGACTTTTGGGGTTTTTCACTTGGAGAAATTTTTCTCTCTTGTTTTTGTACCCTATTCTCGGGACTGATTATCTCTATATGAAGGTTGCTGGGTTTTCTCCCTGTTGGGTTTCCCAGGATAAAATTCTTGTGTTATTGTTTCTGTGCTTGGTTACTCTTTTAGTGATCCTATTGTTTATTTGCAATTAAATTATACTGCTATAATTGTATAAAATCTAACATTATTGAGGCTAGTTCTCACCCATTTGAGGGCGATGGTTGCATGATTTTACCATGATGAGGGTTGAAATTAACCTTGGAGGCCCATTTGAGCCATGCATGTGGAAATTTTGAGGGAGCGCTCTAGTTAGTTGAGCCTATTTGTTACCTATTGGACCATTGTTGTTGGAGAACCCTTACTTTTGGGATTTGGTTGTTACACTTGGTCATGATTTAAACCTATTCTCATGGAGCACCCTCCTCCTTTGGGCCTATGATGTACTAGTTCACTCTTATTGACCATGATTAGATGGAGTTCCCTCTCTCTTTATGAGTCAATTAACTTATTTCATTATTTTTTACTCTATCTTGGAGAGTCCCTAGGTTAAATATAGGGTTTTTAGCTCATGTATGATTATTTGATTGAGAATGAAGTTAGATATCTCTCCTATATAAGATACCCCTTCCTCACTTGTACATATTGTTGTTGTTGGAGTGTAATACTATCACTTTGCATCTAAAGGTTTTATCTTTTCAGTTTTCATCTTCACTTTGTTGCACAACTTGGTGGTTGAATATTGAGGTAACATGTTTATTTTAAGAAGGTTTATGGTCCTAGTTCACTAAGAAAGTAATTTTTTTTCATTCTTCTTGTAATTCCCACCTCGGTACTTTAACTGATTAGACTAAAGAGGACACTATTTTTGAAGTGAACCGGCTGAACAAAACACGAACCATGGAATTTACCTTGAATATTATTTTATGAAAATGATTGAATGACATATTCTAGAATGAAGAATTACGAAATAGAAATAATTAAATGAAACATATGTTTGGATGACTGAGAAACTATGAAATGAAAGTGATTAGATGATATATGCTAGATTGAGAATTATGAAATAGAGATGATTGAATGAAATATATGCTCGATTGATTGAGATATTATGACAATGAATGATGAAATGATTTGATAGTGCACCACTATTTAATGTGTTCCTGAGTGTGTGTGTGTGTGAAGTGGCAGGTAAGACGATTTACTGACTGACCCACAATGGAACTTTAGGGGTCGTAAGAACAGAAAGAACACATAGGGGTATGATGACAAACTATCGGCCCTGAATTAACACTCCACGCACGGGTCGGAAGCTTGCGAGCTTCCTGGGGAAGCATGTGCCGTACGGGCGAGGCCATACCGACTTGGTCCCGTACGAGAGTTGAGGGGCGCGTGATAAGGAGAACCTTATCCCTCATCAACCCTTAGTCTCCAAGAAGTGTAGTCGAGAGATCGCGGTAAAGACTCCCTGATCGCTACACAGTTCTCCTCATAAGTAGAAAGAAAAAGAATTGTCGAAAGGGCCCGCCGAAGAGTTACCTAGACAAGAACAAGAAGAAAGAACATGAATTGTCGGAAGGGCCCGCCGAAGAGGTACCTAGGCAAGAACAAGAGGAAATCATTAATCAATTATACAAATGAAAACTACACTAATAAATTTAAAGAAATATTTTATTCTATTTGGTTTTATTTTATTATCTTGAAAAAGAAGAATTGGAATTGAATTTGGATTCTTAATAAAAGAAACATTTTATTCTTTTATTTTTATTTTTATTTTTGTTATTTTATTATTTTTGGAAAAAGAAGACTTGAATTTGGATTCTTAATAAAAGAAACATTTTATTCTTTTATTTTTATTTTTATTATTTTTGGAAAAAAAATGTTTGAATTTGGATTCTTAATAAAAGAAACATTTTATTCTTTTATTTTTATTTTTATTATTTTTGGAAAAGAAGGATTTGAATTTGGATTATTAATAAAAGAAATAATTCTATTTCATTATTATGGGAAAAGAGGGAGAAAGTAGGAAAACATCTTGTTGTCTATTAAAAGTTTTATTAAAAGGGTCTTTTGAATAAAACTAGTTGGCAAAGTAAAACATAACTAGGACTCTCTTAAATACCACCACACCTAACTTGCACTGATTTAGGGAATTGGGTGCACACTTAAGATATGAAGAGACACTTGTAACTTGAGAATAAATATTAATAAAAATATTAAATTAAATAAATAATGTGCATGAGAAAACACATGGAACACAGACTTTTGTTATAAAATAAGGGAGGAAAAGAAGTAAAACATCTCTTGCTCCCTAGTGTTGGATGGCCACCGGAAGCGAGAAACTATCTTGTGATTCTTGTGAGTTGGGTTTAGCTTTCCGGGGATTGGGGGATCCTACCAGAAAGTTTGCACTGCGTGTTCTTACGACCCTATTGGTTCGGGAGTTCGGGGTGAAGGAGAGTAACCCCGATATGGTAGGGAGGTCAACTGAGGGGCTATCGATATCTTCGTCAAGGTCGGATCCAGAAAGACGATTCAGCCGCGACTACGACCATCTTCTCGACTGCCGAATCACGTTCAATGTTATTTCAGTACTATGTTGAGTATTACATGTTCCGTTTTTGGCATATTTGTTAAACGACTCATAGGATATGGCAGGTTCTGAATAATTCATAGGATGCAAGTTTCAATAAGGCATCCGTGTCTCGGTTACATTCTGGTATTTAGATTTATGGAAGAAAATATTACTCTGAAATCTTTTAAACTGTGATATAAATTTATCTTTTAATCTGAAATATAGAATTATCTTCTAAACCGTAATATAAATTTATCTTTTAATCTGTAATATAGATTTATCTTCTGATATGTAATTTAGATTTATTTCGATATGCGGGAGAAAATTTAAGGTGAATTGTTATACATCAAGATTTCGGATCTGGTTACAACGTTTGGCAAGTATGATTACGAATCAGGTGTAAAAATTTAGGCTGATCTCTGTGTTTGATGTTTCCTTTCCACTCTGCCCGCAACCTTGTTGAGATCTAGTTAATCTCCAGATCTTATTTTTTCTGTTAAGAACCCTCGGGTTGATCATTTTAAATACCGTCTATAAATTTCTGGAGATCTAATACACTCTTCAGATTCATACTCTGGATCGAACACTCAAATTTTTTAACTACCGTGTTCGTAGAATCACTCATTGATTGAATTTTGCTTACGGTTTACTAAACTGTTGTTCAGTTCATAACTAGGTCATAGATTTGACCTCTTGAGCTCTGTGGACAATCCGAATTAAAATTGCAGTGTTCATATTTTTCTTTTGATCGCAAATCCTCCAGTCGACTCCAGCAAGGACGCCTTAACCGACCTCTGTTAAACGCTAGGGTCACTGCCAGCTAAACTGTCCCTTCCGCCTGTTAAATTTCTATTTCTACTTAGTAGGTAAAGATCGGTATTTGTAATGGCATTTCATTTGTTTTTAAAATTTATATGTTCTATTTTCGAAATTGTAAAGGCGTTTTCAATTCCAGAAATATGAATGTAACCTTAACATTGAAATGTCTCTGTATTCCATATTGAAGGGAAATTCTAGATTTTGTTTCGATCTCAGATTTTGCTGATTTCAATTTGAACTTTGAATGAGTCCCAATGTTTCCCATTGCGCATGGCGCTCTCAGGTCTGCATAATTTAATCTGATCTTTAAATGCTCGGTGGTTCCTTTCCCCAAATCCATTGGCGTTTCTAGAATTGTTTTATGGTTTTATTTGGACTTTAGAAATCTTTGTGAGTCTTTATTTGATTGACCTTTCTCCAGATCTGGTAATCCAATTCGTAATTGCCAACAAAGATCCTCTGTGTATCTATTTCTATTTTTTATGTGGCGTCTCAGATCTATTAAATTGATTTACAATTGCTCTTTAAAAGACTGCGTTGATCCCATTTTATTGGCGTTTTCCAGATCTTGTATTTGAATTACAATTTGCTCTTAAAAGAAAACGTATTGATTCATTCTTGTGGCGTTTTCTAGAGTCTGTAAGTTGATTTACAATTATTTTTTAAAAAACCATCTTGACCCATTTCAGATGGCGTTTTCCAGATCTTGTACATTGAATTACATTTTGATCTTAAAAGAAACCGTATTGATTCATCTCTTGTGGCGTTTTCCAGACCTTATAAATCGATTTACATTTTTCTCTTTTAAATCTCTGTGTTTCCAATTTAAATGCTGCTGGACGTTTTCCTGAATCAGCATTTGTCTATTATAACATCTATGTGTTTCCACCTCAAGAAGTTGGACGTTTTCCAGAGTCCATTAAGTAAAGGTAACTCTGATCCTTAAAATCCTCTGCGTGTTTATTTCCCCACACTCGTGGCATTTCCAGAAATTACAAGTGCGAATGGATTTTGTTCCTTGAAAACCCTACGCATCTATTTCGAAGGTTGAATAGCATTTCCAGAATTTATGCCACCTGTTCATTACTTGTAGCAACTAATGGCTGCCTCTGAAATTTGGGGCGCATACTGTCTACCGTCGATTGCCTTATGTCGGGTAGTGAACAGTGTTTGGAGTCTGCCCAGCCACATGTCAAGCGATCCTACCAACCGCCGGGTGTTCACTTATTGATTAAGGTTTATAGTGATCTCAAGTTTTGATTGGAAATAACTCTTAGTTATCTTATGTTTTGATGGGAATGGCTTTCATGTGAATGCCATTCGAATATTTGATTTAGCTTCTCTTTTATCTTAGAATATACATAGAGGCATATCGAATAGTTATCTTAAACATGTGAAAGACTCATTTATGAAATATTTAAGTTTTACTTCTTATTATGTGAAAGACTCAATTATAAATTAATTATTCTATTATGATGTGAATGCTATTGAATAATTAGTCAATCATTTAGACAATTTATATGTACATTATTATTGTTTAAAAAGAAGGAATAGATCCTGTCTAAAAGAAAACTTGGAGTTAGTATACATATAATTGTTGGATGGTTTATATGTACACAGTTATTGAATATGATGGAATAGATATCTTGTACTATACTTGGGTGATTATATATGGGTGATTATATATAATTGTTGGATAGTTTAGATGTGCACTGTAGAAATGTTGTGAATAGGATTATACATTCATTTTAAGTGCAATTGTCCTTTTAAAAGATTATTTCATAGGAAGAAAAGTTACATAATATTAAGGTTATATATTAAATCATATTTTTAATTATATGTTATATATATGTGTATTGTAGAAATGTTGTGAATGTGTTCGTACATTTACATTAAGTACAATTGTCCATATAAAAGATCACTCCATAAAAAGGGAAACTATCCAGATAGTGATGTTATAGGTGTACATGGTGTGCAATCATTCTAATAAAAGTTCTAAGTGCAATAATAATGTTATGGGATCAATTATATTTACGTGCATGATAGAAATGTTAAGAAATAGCTATGACTTTAAGTAATATTACACTGTTGATGTTTTCGCTTGAAAAGTTTAAAAATCCTAGAGGGATATCCTAGTATAAGAAAATGTAGGACATGAATGTACCCAGTGAACTTTCCACTTTATCATTACGAATTAATACTTTACAAAAAAAAATAAAAAATTCACTTGCTCAAGATGAGAGACACTATACTTCTTTTATATTTTACCTTTGTGGCTTGTCTTGTGATCTGGCTATCTTAGGAGGGATTGTAAATCAAGCTTACACATGTAAGGTATAAGCTAGGTTTATAGACTGAAGGTTGGTATTAAGGCCGCCCTTCCTTGGTGATTTTTGTAGGAAGTTTCAATAGCTTGGGGTAGGCATTTACCTTTCCTTTTGCAGGGATTCCAACCGATCATGTTCAAACAAGGCGCAAGGAAGATTGATCCCAAGACCGCATTTTCCCAAGGGTTTGAAGGAACCAGTCATTAACTCCAATCTTCTTCAACCAAAAATCTTAAAAAAAATTTCCTTTTCTTTGTTTTGTTTAAGGGGTTAAATCACAAAATTCTAAAAGCAAAAAACTCTTAAAATTTTCCCTAACTAGGCCTTGGTAATTTCTGACTTTTATTCTATCGTCTAGGATTAGGATTTCAATTTTATTTCTGTTTTAGCTCACTGGTTTAATGCAGAAAAAACATAGATAAGAATCATACTAAAAATCCTAAATCTCATTTTTCATTCATGAAGGTTTCTATGCTAGATTCAACCACTGAAAACTCTGGGTATCTGATCTTGAATTTCATGCTATTTTTAGTGGTTGATATTGGTTGAAAATTGCACATTTATATTTCGGAAGTTACTATAACAATTATTCTAAATTATGTAAACTTTTTTAGGCCAACCTAGTATCATAAATTCAACATTTATTTTTTGGGTTAAATATGTGTTTTAATTAGTTTTCTTTCTATTTTATTATTGCAAAATCAATGCGAAAACAAGTTTAAATTTTATGGAAATTTCACTTGGTTAAAAATTGATATCTATTTTCTAAATACTCTTAAATATTTCCTAAAGTGACTTGTTTTAATTCTAGATTTTTTTGCAAATTCTTCTTACATTGAACGACATATAACAACAAAATGACATGGAGTTTTACTTTGTTAATGATGGTTTACAATTTCATATTACATTGGATAAATAATTAGACCCCCATTTATGGAAATGTTCATTTGGTTTGATGGTTAATTACAATTGATAAATTCACATAATCATTGACTAAATGATAATACTTTATGGAGTTTCCTTTTATGCAATTCTTGTTGAGTCCTATATTTCTATTTGTGTAAAGCTCATGATGCCATTTTATTTTCATGGATCAATGGATGCAAGAGGCAATGTTTATTATTGAATAATTTCAAGTTTTGGATTTATTCACAAAGACGTAAACACCATACTTTGAAAAGTGATTTTGGTCACTTTAGCTAGTCTGGTTATTCTAATGACTTTGGGTGACACATTGTTTTCGAGATCTTTCTCTCAAACAAGGCCTCATTCAAAGCCTTAATTTAAAATATCTCTAAGGAACAAACGTGTTTTAAAAGTCACGTGGCTTATTGTTGATATATATTTTTCACACTTGTTTTTGGTTAATGTTCATGGTTCATGCTATTTCATACTCTTGACCAAATAACTTATAAGTGTGTAATGATATGTAATGATGTCTAGTGAGATGTCATAAGATGTCATGATGTCCTAACTAGAAAAGTAGACATACTTCTCTTCATAACTCCCTATCTTATGTAAAATGAGTTATCCCACTTGCATCATGAAGTAAAATTCTCCTATTACCGTTCTTTACATAGGATAAGTAGAAAAATATTTATCCCACATGTGTTATGGGATGTAAATCTTACATACTTCTAGCTATATAATAGAGGTGAAGGAGACAATTTTAGGGACTATGTTGTTGAAACATCATATGTGCATTATTGTGTGTCATTGTGGCATGAAGTGAAGATGGAATGCGATGCGTTGGTGCCCAATATTGTAAGAGTTGGAATTTACTGAAGAATAAAGAAGATCAATCCTTCCCATGGATGTTTTCCATTTAGGGTTTTACCACGTAAATATGGTGTACTATTTTCTCTTCATGTTCCTCACTTATGCTATTGTTTATTTGATGGTTTTGTATATAGGAGATTAAATTAGTTGATTTTGATTTACATTCGAGATATTGTTGTGGATGGTGTTATTTGTTTGGAGCATTGTCCCATGGAACAACATGCAGTATATTCCATGACAGAGGTGAAGTTTGTGCATATTCGAAACTAATGGGGATGTGTTGGCAGGAAACAACCTTCCTATCCTCTTTTAGTTATTAGTCAATAAAAGATGATATCATAAGATTTACTTAATTGAGATAATATTATTTAGGAGTGCCTTCATAATCTTTGATTCCAAAGGTTCTCCCAATTGGAGAAAGCATTAGTCAATTGAATTCAAAGCATCACTCAATTCTGGAATTTATCTCGCATAAATGCTTATTCGATTCTTGCAGCTATTAAATTATGGTATTCATATAGGAACTTGTATATAAAGTTGTGAGCATTTCTTTTGGGCTATATATGACTATGTTGCGATGATATTTTAAAAGATTTCAATTGAAATGATTATTACGAAATTATCAACAATCTTACCTTGAGATATTAATCCCACATTGCTGACATATATTATCATGAAAAATATGGTCTTATCTCTATTAATTTTACACTTGTATCTTTTAAGCTCCCTCAATCCATCGAGCTAAATTTATCCGATCGATTCATTAATCATACTAATGGTTTCAAATTTTAACTTGATAGGGCTATAAGATAATCCTTCTAATCCTAGGATTTTACCAAGTTAAGGTTTATTGATAAATCATATCCATGCGCTATATCACTTAAACATTATAATATTTCTAAGGGATTATAATGATCTATGGTGATCGAATTACACTACTATTTAATTATATATGGTGAATCATGAGACAATGTGTCAATTTATGGTAACGCTTCATCTTATCTCACAACTGTCATAATTCCGCAAATTCCATGTACGAAATCACTCCTATGAATCATTCTATCAAGTGTCAATCCTATCAATGTTTTAATGACCTTAATTGAACCACCCGGTTTCATCATTTTTGAAATAATGGTTATCATGAGAGAACTTAGGGTTTTAGTTAGAATTGCGAGTGAACCAGGAAAAGGTTGGTTCATTCGTCCGATGTTTGTCTCTTGGATCCCGATTCCTTCTATTTTCACGACCACCTTGGCATCGACTCCTATTCAGAAACATCGTGTTGGGGAAATGATGCCTCTAATCCATTTTGAGGTCTCGGGCCCTGAAATGGTGGAAGCTGATCCAAAGGTAGCAACATTGTTTGAGAAGATAGGTTGGGGTTATTTCTTTAGGAATTTCAGTGGACACCATATCGAAGTAACCAAAAATTTTTCCGTAACTTTTAAGGGATGTGTTTCCTAGGTTGGGGATTTACAGCTAGAGGTGGATGAATATATTATCGTGAAATCCACCAAACTCCCAAAGACAGGAGAGCACTGGTTCAAAGGGGGAAATATTAACAAGGAAAAATGGAAACATTTCCTTCTTCCTATGTTGAATGATTCAGATGTCAAATATAGCATTCCAGTCAAATTTTTGAAACCACAATGGCGCACATCCTTCGAAATTATAGTCAGGTACATTTCATGCGATGGTCGTTTCTCCCATGTCCATTTGTATCATTTAAGGCTTCTTATGGCTCTAAAAGGATCGAAGTTAAATTTACCCTTCTTCCTACTAAATAGCTTAAAGAAAATGGCATTTGCCGTTCAGAGCACTATAGGTGATCAGGACAGGAGTATGTTCTTGATAGACAAAATGGATCACTGAGAGGGGGGGGGGGTGAATCAGTGAGCGTGCACTTAATTCCAATTTTAACTTTCTTCAACTTCTTCTTACCCTAACATTTATCATTTATTATTCCACTTTATCATTCATACAAAAATCATCATTTAGGCATCAACAAATATAAGACAATTAATCCATATCATTAACACATCACAAGAGACACAAGATATAGGTTTTGTAATCTTTTTATATTTCTTCAATCGGCTACAACCGGGGGGTTAATCAGCTACAACTGAATCAGAAGCACCAACCTCTATTCCAAGACTGAACTTGGTATTTTTCTTAGATCCAACTAAGAAAAATAATTACAAGACCCAGCTTGTATTACATACAAAAAATATTTACATAGTTCATCAAATTACCTCTTATCAATATAGTCATGTCACATGTCCTGCTGCCTGCCACAATCACATCATCATAGTTCTGTCCACAATTACATCATCATAGTACTGCCCACAATTACAGTGATATCATTAACCCGTCTTCTCACAAACATGTCATATTGTCATCAATTGTCCACAGTCACACTGTCCATGTCATCTATCAGCTGCCTCAGATAAACCTAGAAATCATAGATATAAAACTTAATTAATTGATGCTCCTTCTACCCCTGTGTTGACCACCGAACCTGTCCTCATCTCCTTATGACCCCGAAAAAATATATCTCCTTTACATCTCTGAATCCTTCCACACCAAGTTCACCTCTCCAAAACAACGATTTGATCTTTATTTATACTTTTTCTTTGTCCATAACTTGTGGAGGCTAATTTGTCATTTTTTATTTCATTTTATCAAATGATATATATATATATATATATTTGGTCTTTTTGCCACATTGGCAAAGTGGGCTTGTCACCACTTAGCCTTCCAGAATGCACACAATGCCTCAAACTTATGCCCACAATGAGTCCTTTGGAGTACCCTTATGACTCCCATAAAATTCCCGCAGGATCCTCTTAAAAATGCCCGCAATACTCTTAAAATATGCTCGCAAGGGGCTAATACTTATGCCCGCAATACACCATAAAGATGCCCATAGTGCCCTTATCAAAATGCCCGCAGAGGCATGATTTTAATGCCCGTAGGTGTCTTCTAAAATGCCCGTAAGGGCCACTTGGATGCCTTTAGATATGCCCACAATGTACCTTTGAAATTCCCACAAGGGGAATGATAAAATTTCCCACAGAAGGTATAAAAATGCCCGCAGGATTCTCCTTCAAGTCATCAACATAATTCCCGCAATGGGGCTTTGAAATGCCCGCAAGGGGCCTTCCAAATTCCCTCAGCCATCTTCCTTGTCTTGTCTCCATGTTATTTTCCATTGCTTTGTCTTTTGTCTTGTCACCTTGCCATGTCATCATGCTTCTCTTCATTTGTCCATGTCAGCACTTGTCATTACTTCAAGCTCACCAATTCAATCATGCTTGCTTGCCAACTCTTTGTCCTTTGACCACCTTTGTCTTCTTTTCCATGTATTCCACTAACTTGTGCTTGCTAATTGTCATCTTGTCTTTTGTCTTCAACTTGTCATCATTTTAACCTTTGTCATTAATGTGTTGTCATCAATGACAATCATATTCATCAATCTCCCCCTTTGTCATTGATGGCAACCAAACTTTCTCTCCTGTAACATCTACAAAATTTCGTCAAAATTTAAAATTTTGTAATTAGTATAAAATGATATTAATTCTAAGGTTTTGCATACTATGACCTACAAGATTTCCTTCAGGTTCTCAAATAGTTATCTACACTTATGATTGTATTCATTTTTATGTTATCAGTAATGAATTTACTTTAATCCAAGTTACAACCATGTTTAAATGTTTATCTTATGTATCACCACTTCAATACTGGATAGACCTTAGTTTTACATAAATTTATTACTTGTCGACTTCAAGCTTGTCATTTAGTTAATGCATCCTAAGTGTCGAAATTGTATTGGTTCTCTTTTTGTAATAATGCCGACATTTTACATGTTACGTTCCAGAATGTTGTAATAATTTTGATGATTAATTTATTGATTAAGTTCTTTTATTTTTAAGGGATGTTCTTGCGAAACCTTTGGCTTACTTAGCTTTTGCGAAGCTAATGCATGTTGATACATTGTTTGGTTCCAGGTAAGAGTACCATTATAATTTTTAGACCAAGGTTGTAAGGATTACCTACTATGTAATAGTGGTAACCTACTATTAATTCTTATGCATAACTCAAGTGAAGGCGATCTAGGAAATTAACCTAGATTATGGGCTCATAGGTTAATGCCCAAGGTAATAACATGTTATCAAACTATAGAAAAAGGGGATTTGAGCAACTATAAAACTTGGCAAATGTTTAATCCTAAAACGTGAATATAAACTATAGCAAGTGCATGAAAGATTTGAATCGAAGTGGGTTACAGATGCATGGATTTATGAGGCCACGTGAAACCTTTTCCAACTCGGCTCCTCGAATGTGTAACCATAAACCCTATCTTCGCAAGGTTTTGTAGTGGTGCCCGTTTCATTCATTTGGCTTTGGGAGAGACGAGCTTGTGGAGCTCTCGGATTCCATGTCTATGGGGAGCTCCACACAGTGCAATGCTTAAAGAGTTTTACAATGTTTTAAGGAAGTCTTACCGACAGAGAAGAATGTGGGTTGCAAACTCGTGGTCGTGGTTGGAGTTTGTGGATGAGGAACAAGATTCTATGCAGGGTTAGCTTGTAGTTATGGCCACATCAATCGTAGAGGTAATGGTTTACACATTACCCGGTTATTTTAATCCTTTTTCTTTCTATTAAAAATGATCTTCCATTTAATATCCAATTGCTGTGTGTTGACAGGGTTTGTGTGGCCGTTGGATTTATGGCTTCAATTTTTAACAGAAGAAGCAAAGGAAAAATAATTCCAGGGTTTGGACAATACCCTGGTTGTGATGTCTGTGTTAAAGTTGTTGTGTGTTTCAACATTGGTTATGTAACTCTGTAAATGTTTAATTTATAGGTTTTGTTTTTTGTTTTGTTTTGAATTGAAGCCATTAAGATGGCAAGCTGTAGTAGCTCTTTAACTTGTAAAAAGTTGGCTACGAACCCTTCAGTTTTGGGGACCTCCGAACATTATAATTAAAAGAGCAGGGTTTACTATTCTGGTTCTTTTCGTATTTTGTTTAAAATGTTTTAAGGATTTGTTTATCAAAGTATTTTATGGGAAAACCCTGAGTCAAATCGTGCTTTGAAGTAATCTTACATTTGAATAAATACTACGGGTTACCTGTCTATGCTTAAGTGTGTTCTGCATGTTTAACTGTTCCAGGGTTTTATAATTCTTTAATTTGTTTGTGAGAAAATGGGGTTTAACCCTGAATCTATTTACTCAGTTTTTTTATAGTTTAAGTGATTCGATTAATCACATCCTTTATTATAATATTGTTTTAAATGTGATACATAGTTATGAAGCCAACAATGGCTCTGTACTGTCATTTTCGCCATTATTTATGCTTCCGGCAATTGCTAAAGGTACTGTTTGAAAGCATAATTATTTATTTTTTTATTTGGGAAAAACCCTAGAGATACTTCGATTTTTTGTGTAAAGAAAAACGTTTACAATTATTCAGGCAAGCCCTACCTGTAATCTACAATAGTTTAAATAATTTCTTATAATGCCTATAGTTATGTCGATGATGACAATGTAGCTCAGTTATATAAATTCAAATTTTAATTAAATCCATGTTTAGTTTATTACTACCTCCAGTCCAAAAACTTAGGGTTTTTAATTTATTTGTGGATGATATGGAAGCTTCAGACATGGTTTGATATTACTATTATCACTTTTTTTTTCTTTGATTATACTAAGTTGTTCTGGAGATGGTCAATAGGATTCGATTCCAACCTTGTTTACGAGTTTTATACCTAACCTGCAATACTTTATTATTTAGGGATTATTTGGTTTTCATATTTATAATTGCATTATACTTCTATATTTGGTGGTATACATTTGATTTTTAAGAGTTTTTAAAATATTAAGTGTTTAATGTTTACAGTGAATGTGTACAAGATATAGATATATATCTAAATACTGAGAAAAGTAGTAACATAATGTTTTAACCATATAAATGAACCTGGGTATGTTTGATAAAGTAAAGGTTAAGGAATATTTAGTGTTTATATTTGTATTTACTGTGCAAACACTATGATGGTTTAAATGTGGATTTTCTTCTAGTTTTTAATATTAATTGTTTATAAATAAGCATTATTTACATCGGATATATATTAATGAGAGTAGCATTCTGCCTATGATAATCTATCCCATCTTGATCTATTTGATCATTACTAATATCTACTATTTTTAAACTTGTGAATACTGAAGGAAAACAAAGATAATCTCTAGGAAATATTAAGTTCTGTAAATTATTACAGTATGCATTCTATAATGATATCTATATCTGGTATAAAATAGGAGATCAACATTCTAATTGCAATATTGAAATCATTTCCAAATCTATTACTTAAACAAACTTTTCTGTACTAGAGTACATCACAAATGTGAAAGGAAAAATATAGAGAAGGTTTATATTCATCATTCCATAATTTCAGATCCTACTCATTCAATCATTTATGCATAAATAATTTATCAATTCAATACTCTATCGATTTTAACAATTAAATAAGCACTTGACAACATTGAAACCTAAAAATCTTCAGATAGCATTCTTCATAATATACAGAGTAAGATTAGAAAATAATAAGAAAAAGATAGTGTAGAACCTGTTTAGTCTGTGTAGGTGGAAAAACACCCAAAGAAGACCGTTCCTCCCAACCGTCTCCTGAAAGCAGGCAAGATTACTTGCTTTAGGACCCCCAAGCCTGTTCACTGAACCACCAGGACAAAGATACTATGTAGAAGTATATGACAATCACTTTGTATCTCAACAATCATGAAGACTTGCATACAAAACCCTCTTTGGAAAACTCAGCAGAATAATCTGACAGTCTTACTCTGCAAGTCATTCTAGCATCCCTTCATCGAATCCTCTTGTGTGCTCAACATAGAAGTTTCCAGCAAATCCCAAGGTAAAAAGTAATGATCCTCCTTCCCAATTCGATGGATATAGGTCTGCCTAGGTCTTTGGCTCAGTTAAATCATTTAATGAGCCACCTGCTCAGTTCCACCTTCCTTGGGGAACATGAGTACATTTTTAGGGAGCTTGCCTCCTGCAACAACTAGTAAGTGAGTGAAGATGCAACCACTTGTCAATTGCCTTCTACACCAGTTCATTCCTCCTAGTGGGTCAATGAACACTCTTCAACAGTCCTCTTTGGATGAGTGTCTCCTATTTTAATTTATTAAATAATAATAATATTCAATTACAATCATCCTTGACCATCCTTGGTCAATAACATAAAACTTTACAATAACTTTAAATGTAATGTTTTACACAACATAAAATGTTTCAAGTTCTAGGTAGGTTACAAACACCCCCTTGTAAGTTCAACATCATCCTTGATGTTGCTTAGTCATCATCTGAGTCTTCTTGGAACAAGAATTGGATATGCTTCCTGCATATGACTCTCCAATTCCCAGGTTGCTTCATCTGGAGTAAGGTGCTTCCATTGCACCTTTACCTATCCAATGGTGCGATTCCAGAGTAAAATTTATCTCTTGGCGAGGATACAATTCAGTTCCACCTGAAAATATCCTCTAAAACCTGATTTACTCTTTCAGTTTGTCCATCCATTTGCCGATGAAAATATGTGTTGAAATTTAATTTAGTATCCAAACCTTTAAACAATGACTTCCAGAAATTTCCGGTAAATTTAGAATTTTGATCAGAAATTATTACCTTAGGAATTCCATGCAAACAAAAAACTTAGTTCATAAACACATTGACAATATTAGCATCCTTTAAAGTACTTTTGACAAGTATAAAATGAGCTGCCTTGCTAAGCTTATCTACTACTACCATTATAGAATCATTTTGCTTTCGATTTTTAGGCAGTCCGGTTATAAAATCAATGTTGATAATTTCCCACTTCCAATATGGAATTGGCAATGGATGTAATAAACCAACTGGGTGTTGATGCTCAGCTTTAACTTGCTGACATTCAATACACCTAGCTATGTATTCAACCATCTCATTCTTCATATTTGGCCAAAAGTAATCTTTTCTTAACATCATTATCATCTTTTGGTAACCTGGATGTCCCGAATAAGGACTTTTATGTACTTCATTTAAAATCAACAACTTAATTTCTGGTACATTTGGTACATACAGTCTGTTTTTATACAACATTAAACCTTTTTCATTCAAACTGAAATATGTTTTTATATTTTCAGAGTTATTTTCTGCAACTTTTTCTTGTAATTTCAGATAATTCTTATCTAGTTTTATCCCTTCTTCAAACTGATTTTCTAAATCTGTTTTATAAGTACTAATTGCTGCCATCAAATTTAGTTTTGCATTCCTGCTTAAGGCATCAACCACCTTATTTTCTTCACCTTTTATATGTTTTATCTCGAAATCATATTCACTAAGAAAAGCTAACCACCTAGCTTTCCTTGCGTTGAGATTTTGTTGATCAAGCAAATATTTTAGACCTTTATTATCTGTCATTAATAAAAAATCTTCTACCGATTAGATGATGGCGCCACATCTCCAAAGCGTGTATTATGGAAGCCAACTCTAAATCATAGGTAGCGTAATTCTTTTCATGAATTTTTAGCTTTCTTGACTCATACGGTATTACGTGACCTTCTTGTGTTAAGACTCTGCCAAGGCCATCATTGCATGCATCAGTGCATACAACAAAGTCCTTGTTTGGATCTGCAATTTTTAGGATAGGTGCAGTAGTTAATAGTTCTTTTAACTTTTTAAAAATTTCTTCACACTTTTGATCCCAAACAAATTTCTTTCCCTTTTTCTATAAAGATGTTATGGGATTTGCGATTCTTGAGAATCCTTCTATAAATTTTTTGTAGTAACCTGTTATTCCCATGAATGATCGCACATCTGTTACATCTTTAGGGATAGACCATTCATTAATTGCTCTTATTTTATCCGGGTCAGCTGAGATTCCATCATTGGATATCACATGACCTAAATACTGTATTTTATCTTTGAAAAATTCACACTTACTAAATTTAGCGTACAGTTGATGTTCTCTTAAGACTTGTAATATTATTTGTAAGTGTTCATCATGTTCTTCCTTAGTCTTTGAATATATTAAAATGTCATCAATAAAAACAATTATGAATTTATCGAAATACTTATGTAAGACATTATTCATTAAGCACATAAAAACTGCTGGAGCGTTTGTTAGCCCAAAAGGCATAACTACAAATTCATAATGCCCGTAGTGGGTTCTAAATGCAGTTTTAAATATATCTTCATCTTTAATTTTGACTTGATGATATCCAGATCTTAAGTCTCTATTTGAGAATATCGTCGCTCCATGTACTTGATCAAACAGATCATCTATGTGGGGCAACGGATATCTATGTTTAATCATCATTTTATTTAAATGTCGGTAATCTATGCATAAACGCAAAGTACCGTCTTTCTTTTTAACGAAAATGACGGGTGCTCCCCAAGGAGACACACTTGGTTTTATGGAATATTTATCTATTAACTCCTTTAACTGTGATTTTAACTCATTAAGATCTAAGATATTCATCTGGTAAGGAGCTTTTGAGTTTGGTATCGCACCAGGTACTAACTCAATGGTAAAGTCCAATTCTCTTTTTGGAGGTAAATCTGGAATTTATTCTGGGAATACATCTAAAAAGTCTCTTAGGATTGGTATATCTTCAAGTTTTAATTTATCTTCCTTAGTTGTGTGTACATCATTTATTACATGTACAACAAATACTTTACATCCTTTTCATACAACCTTTTTCATTTGTAATGCAGAAATCTGTCTAACCGAAACTTTTCTAGGCACTCATTTTACTACAACAATTTCTCCTTTTTCATTCAAGCATGTAAATGTCTTTTCAAAGAAATTTAAAACTACTCTATGTTTTTCCAGCCAATCCATACCTATTAAAACATCGTAAGATCCTAATGGTAATACATTCAGTTTCACTTGGGTCTTAAACTGACTCATAAGCAAATCACAATTCCTAACAAAATCAACTACCTTCCTCTTGGTTCCTGTAGCTAATTGAACCAACCAAGACTTTTCAAACTTTTCTACTTTCAATTTACAGCTTTCTACTATACCAGGTGATACATAACTTAAACTAGCACCTGGGTCAATTAAAATAGACATGGGTATGTTCTATAGCATACCTTCTATTTTGACCATTGAGGATCGATGATCAGCCTGTCGATTCTCCAAGGCTACATTGATTCTGGGCATCTCCCTTTTAAGTCACCAACTATTGCCTCTTCCTACACTGTATGGATGTTGCTGACGCTCATTTTTCTGTTATGACAGTTTGTTGCATAATGTGGTCCTTGACATTCCCATCATTTTACATGTTCCTTTTGTTCATTATTTTTAACATAATTCCTAGGCATGTCTCTATTGCTTGCAACTGTAAAATTCTGTTGTGCATTGCTTTTAAAATTTGTTCCGTGAAAATTTGTGTTGCGAAAATTTCGAGAATTGTTATTTCCAACATTCCTGTTCTATTTAAAATTCTTTTTCCTTTGTTCAAAATTACTTGGTCCTTTAACCTTCCAGCTAGGTACACTTTCTCTTTTTTTGTTCTGTTCGTAACATAAATTTGTCTTCCTCATAGTTTCCTCAAGAGTCTTAGGGTTATCATACTCAATTCTATCCTTGATGTGAAAAGGTAAACAACTCAGAAATCATTGAATTTTAGGCTTTTTGTGAATTATATACGGTACAAACCTTAATAGACTTAAGAATTTACTGATTAATTTTTTCATGTTCATAGAACCTAACTTTAATTCATAGAATTCTTTAGCCTTTTCTTCATAGTATTGATCAGACATAAATTTCTTTTCAAACAATGCCTTAAAAGTACTCCAAGTTAGATACTTTTCTTTAATACTTTTTACTCTTTTTATATCTTGCCACCATATATCCACTTTTCCAGTTAGATTATAAATGGCCATCTTAACTTTCAGCCTATCCGAGAAATTATAGATTTGGAGGTATTTCTTCATCCCATACAACCATGCTTCGAATTCTTCTCCTTTCTCTATCTCTCCATTAAACATTGGAGGTTTTATCTTTTTGAACTCCCCTAAGATTTCTTCATATGGTTTGTATTTCCTCTTTTTAGGACTGCGGTCGCTGTCACTGCTGTCTCTGGAATAGTTATATTTCTTTCTATGTGTTTTTACATCAGTTTTAGAAGAGGAATTACTTTCATTAGAAAATTTTAACTTACCTCCGTGTTGATAAGACATGTTTCCAAATTCAGTTTTAGATTCTGTTCTTTTATCTTTTCCCTCATTATGAAATTTATCTAGCAATATTTGATTCATTTCTTCATGTGCCTTCATAATTCTTTCATTTTCTTCCTTAACAATTTTCATTTCAGCTTTTAAATCTTTAACAGTTCGAAGCAGTTCGGATGAATTATCATTTAATTCTACGTGTATATTTTCTTCATTTACATGTTCATGTTCATGATTATTTTATTGGGATCTATCCTCAGCAGATTCCTCTGGTCCTTCCATTACCTGCAAAATAGATATTGAATGGTTCTGTACAAAAAAATAAATTTTTAAAACAAAGCTAGTAATTTGTTTTTCTATGCGAGTTGAGCCACTTTTAGGCCTAGTGTTTGAACTTAAGCTCTAATACCACATGTAACATCTCCAAAATTTAGTCAAAATTTAAAATTTTGTAATTAACATAAAATGATCTTAATTCTAAGGTTTCACATACTATGACCTACAAGGTTTCCTTCAGGTTCTAAAATAGTTATCTACACTTATGATTGTATTCATTTTTATGTTATCAATAATGGATTTAGTTTTATCCAAGTTACAACCATGTTTAAATGTTTATCTTATGTATCACCACTTCAATACTGGATAGACCTTAGTTTTACATAAATGTATTACTTGTCAACTTCAAGCTTGTCATTTATTTAATGCATCCTAAGTATCGAAATTGTATTGGTCCTCTTTTTGTAATAATGCCGACATTTTACATGTTACGTTCCAGAACATTGTAATAATTTTGATGATTAATTTACTGATTAAGTTCTTTTATTTTTAAGGGATGTTCTTGCTAAACCCTTGGATTACTTAGCTTCTGCGAAGCCAAAGCATGTTTATACATTGTTTTGGTTCCAGGTAAGAGTACCATTATAATTTTTAGACAAAGGTTGTAAGGATTACCTATTGTGGAATAGTGGTAACGTACTATTAATTCTTATGCATAACTCAAGTGAAGGCAATCTAGGAATTTAACCTAGATTATGGGCTCATAGGTTAAGGCGCAAGGTAATAACATGTTATCAAACTATAGAAAAAGGGGATTCGAGCAACTATAAAACTTGGCAAATTTTTATGCCTAAAACATGAATATAAACTATAGCAAGTGCATGAAAGATTTGAATCGAAGTGGGTGACATATGCATGGCTTTATGAGGCCACGTGAAACCTTTTCCAACTTGGCTCCTCGAATGTGTAACCATAAAACCTATCTTCACAAGGGTTTGTAGTGGTTTCCATTTCATTCATTTGGCTTTGGGAGAGATGAGCTCGTGGAGCTCTTAGCCGCAATGTCTGTGGGGAGCTCCACACAGTGCAACGCTTGAAGAGTTTTACAGTGTTTTAAGGAAGTCTTACCGACAGAGAAGAATGTGGGCTGAAAAATCGTGGTCGTGGTTGGATTTTGTGGATGAGGAACAAGCTTCTACGCAGGGTTAGCTTGCAGTTATGGCCACATCAATCGCAGAGGTAAAGGTTTATACATTACCCAGTTATTTTAATAATTTTTCTTTCTATTAAAATTGATCTTCCATTTAATATCCAGTTGCTGTGTGTTGATAGGGTTTGCGTGGCCGTTGGATTCATGGCTCCAATGTTTAACAGAAGAATCAAAGGAAAAATACTTCTAGGCTTTGGACAATACCTTGGTAAGTCTTGGGCCATCCTGGAATACCTTGGTTGTGAGGTCTGTGTTAAAGTTGTTCTACGTTTCAGCATTGGTTATGTAACTCTATAAATGTTTAAGTTATGGGTTTTGGTTTTTAGTTTTCAATTGAAGCCATTAAGATGGCGAGCTCTAGCAGCTCTTTAAATTGTAACAAGTTGGCTACGAAGCCTTAAGTTTTGGGGATCGCCCAACATTATAATTAAAAGAGCAGGTTTTACTATTCTGGATATTTTCGTATTCTGTTTAAAATGTTTTAAGGATTTGTTTATCAAATTATTTTATGGGCAGACCCTGAGCCAAATCGTGCTCACTTAAATCTGAAGTAATCTTACCTTTGAATAAATACTATGGGTTCCCTGTCTGTGCTTAAGTGTGTTCTGCGTGTTTAACTATTCCAGGGGTTTATAATTCTTTAATTTGTTTGTGAGAAAATGGGGTTTAACCCTGAATCTATTTACTCAATTGTTTTATAGTTCAAGTGATTCGATTAATCAAATCCTTTATTATAATACTTTGTTTTAAATGTGATACATAGTTATGAATCCAACAATGGCTCTGTGTTGTCATTTTCGCCATTATTTATGCGTCCGGAAATTGCTAAAGGTACTGTTTGAAAGCATAATTATTTATTTGTTTATTTGGGCAAAACCCTAGATATACTTCGATTGTTTGTGTAAAGAAAAATGTTTACAATTATTCAGGAAAGCCCTACCTGTAATATACAATAGTTTAAATAATTTCTTATAACTCCTATAGTTATGTCGATGATGACAATGTAGCTCAGTTATATAAATTCAAATTTTAATTAAATCCCTGTTTATTTTATTACTACCTCCATTCCAAAAACTTAGGGTTTTTAATTTATTTGTGGATGATATGGAAGCTTCAGACATGGTTCGATATTACTATTATCACTTTTTTTTTCTTTGATTATACTAAGTTGTTATGGGGATGGTCTATAGGATTCGATTCCAACCTTGTTTATGAGTTTTACACCTAACCTATAATACTTTATTATTTAGGGATTATTTGGTTTTCATATTTATAATTGCATTATACTTATGTATTTGGTGGTATACATTCGATTTTTAAGAGTTTTTAAAATATTAAGTGTTTAATGTTTACAGTGAATGTGTATAAGATGTAGATATATATCTAAATATTGAGAAAAGCAGTAACATAATGTTTTAACCATATAAATGAACCTGGGTCTATTTGATAAAGTAAAGGTTAAGGAATATTTAGTCTTTATATTTGTATTTTCTGTGTAAACACTATGATGGTTTAAATGTGGATTTTCTTCTAGGTTTTAACATTAATTGTTTATAAATAAAGAATATTTACATTGGATATATATTAACGAGAGTAGCATTCTGCCTATGATAATCTATCCCATCCTGATCTATTTGATCATTACTAATATCTACTATTTTTAAACTTGTGAATACTAAAGGAAAACAAAGATAATCTCTAGAAATATTAAGTTCTGTAAATTATTACAGTATGCATTCTATAATGATATCTATATCTGGTATAAAATAGGAGATCAACATTCTAATTGCAATATTGAAATCATTTCCAACTCTATTACTTAAACAGACTTCTCTGTACTACAGTACATCACAAATGTGAAAGGAAAAATATGAAGAAGGTTTATATTCATCATTCCATAATTTCAGATCCTACTCATTCAATCATTTATGCAGAAATAATTTATCAGTTCAGTACTCTATCAATTTTAACAATTAAACAAGCACTCGACAACATTGAAACCTAACAATATTCTTATAGCATTCTTTAGAATATACAGAGTAAGATTAGAAAATAATAAGACCAAGACAATGCATAACCTGTTTAGACTGTGTAGGTGGACAAACACACAAAGAAGACCGTTCCTTGTAACCGTCTCTTGAAAGCAGCCAAGATTACTTGCTTTAGGACCTTCGATCCTGTTCACTGAACCACCAGGACGAAGATATTGTGTATAAGTATATGACAATCACTTTGTATATCAACAATCATGAAGACTTGCATACAATACCCTCTCTGCAAAACTCAATAGAATAATATGATAGTCTTACTCTACAACTCATTCTAGCATCCCCTCATTGAATCCTCTTGTGTGCTCAACATAGCAGTTTCCAACAAATCCCAAGGTAAAAAGTAATGAGCCTCCTTCCCAATTCGATGGATATAGGTCTGCCTAGGTCTTTGGTTCAGTTAAATCATTTAATGAGCCACCTGCTCAGTTCCACCTTCCTTGGGGAACATGACCACATTTTTAGGGATCTTGCCTCCTGCAACAGCTAGTAAGTGAGTGTGGATGCAACCACTTGTCAATTTCCTTCTACACCAGTTCATTCCTCCTAGTGGGTGAGTGAACACTCTTCAACAATCCTCTTTGGATGAGTGTCTCTTATTTTAATTTATTAAATAATATTAATATTCAATTACAGTCATCCTTGACCATCCTTGGTCAATAACATAAAACTTTACAATAACTTTGAATGTAATGTTTTCCACAACATAAAATGTTTCAAGTTTTAGGTAGGTTACATCTCCCCCTTTGACATTAATGACAAAGGGATGATCATTTAGCCATCAAAAGCTTCACAATGCCCCAAAAAAATTGCGTATTTAAAGACACCATGAAATTATATGTTGAGTTTGATCTTTTCATCACTTACCATCTTGAAATTTTTCATAAGTATATGTATATACTCCCCCTTTCAAGTAGACTTTCTTGCTCCCTTAAAGTATGTTGATGTAGCTTTTGAACTAGCTCCCCCTATCAATCACATCATTGCTCAGATTTTCATCATCAAATCTCTTTTCAAAAATGTGCTTCTGCAGCTGCTTCAGGCTTTTCAAGCTCCGCCACATCATGTATGTTGCTAATACCAATTGATACCAATTGATGTTCAAGTAATTTTGCATACTCCCCTTTTTGGCTACTTATCAATAAAAATTTCATTGTTGTTATTCAAACCAAATTGCTCCTGATCTTATGTCCTATGCTACTGTAGGTGATTTATCATAACTTGACTTCCTTCTCCTTTTGACAATCTTACAATATTGTCTACTCCCATATCATTTTAAAGCAAACAGTGTCCTCGTTGTGAATATGAAAGAATGCCTTCTTTTAGATTAAAAACTTGAACATATTGACCACTATGCTTCCCCTATCTGATGTACTATTGTATCCTTTTGAACAAACTTCCTCTTCGGGTTCTTCCACAAAATTTAATATTCAAGTGTTGCTCCTGTATTTTATATGTAGACTTCTTTGTCCAAAATGCTTCAAATTCAACATCTTCCCTACTCAAACCTTGATCTCAAAATGTCATAAACTTGAAATTTTCCTTCATTCTAATGCCTCCATGTATATGCTTACTGATACACGTTTTTCACATTAGAGTTGAAAGGAATTCTACTATTTTTGTCATAAGGCTTAGCTTACAGCCATGGTTGCTACCAATCACTCAATACCAATTGACAATGAATATAATTTGTGCCATATTTCTTGAACTCATACTTGTCAATTATATCTAGTAAATTCATAAAAGGAAAGCATTTATCAACTCTCCAAATGTGTTGATTTTGCTTTTTTCTGTCCATACTCCTCCTACCAATCATACCATTTCTCAATCAAAATTATTTCAATAATATTCTCTTAAAAAAATAAAATTTCAATCATGTTTTTCACAACATTTCCAAGATATTGCTCCTTCAAATGCTCTACTCCTTTCCAAATCATCATGCAAACAAAGCTTGTTTATTTACCACCTGCTGTATTGAGATTCAGAGATGGTCTTATTTCCGCTTTACCACATTGCTCTCCCTATCAACATGCCAACTTCATCACTTATTAAACTTTGTTAATTTTTCAACTTCAACTATGATCCTTGGACCTGTTTGGAGCAGCCTTCTATTACCTTTGAGTTCATCCTCCAAACGCCACGAACTCAAGGTGTAATACCCTAATTTTGACCCTATTGCATTAAAATTGTAAATGATATAAATATCGTTATTAAATCATGGTGAGGAGCTCAAGGCCAAGGCCTCGCCAATGATTTATAGTTTTATGTATCAGCAATTAAAAATCGGTGCATATGGTTCTTGTGCTAGATATGCACAATATAAATTAAGACATCATGTAAATACGAATTTAATGAAATACCCACAACTAGCTATGCAATGGAACAAGAGATGGGGTCATGATTTCACAAGGAATAGGGAGGGAAAATATTCAAACCCTCGAGCCAATAGAGTCAATCCATGTGTCAATGAGAAAACCCATAAACCCTCAACTACTCATTTTGTCTTATGCACCCAATCATTTAATTCTTTTAAGAGTTGGTTGAGGTAGTTAATGCCTTGGGAATGGAGAGGTATAGCAACCAATTTCATGTATGGGAAAGCTATCAATCTGGGAAATTGTATTTTTGCTTCTTGGGCAAGAAAACACCCATGAAATTGTGCCCAAAGCCATTCTTCACCCATGGCCTTTGCTCTCTCACGCAGTCTGAGCTAGCTAGGGCTTGCTCCTTCACGTTTGGCATCATTTTCCTTCATTTTCCATAGTTGGGAACTCGTTTTTGGTTGGTATAGTGACTGGGAGAGGAGAACCATGATTTGGGGGTGTGATGGAGGTCATTTTTGCTCCTGAAATGTCCATAAACGCTTTCTGAAAACGAATTTTCCTTTCGAGGGGTGAATCCCCATTTATCATTTCGTTTTTGGTTGCCCACATTTCCCTTCATGCCCAACACTTGTGATTTTGCTATTATGTGCATCCCTGTTTTGGTTTGAACCTGTCAGCAAGAAATTGGAGTGGAAGTGGACCAGAATTGGCTTGATAAACCTAGTGAGGAGGGTAACCTCTCAAGAAGATCAAAAGGGCTAGCTACTCTTCTATGCACACCTGGAAGAACACTAGAATGGGAGGTATGGCCTGAGGGACTATGCAGTAGTGAAGGGAATACTTCCTTGTGCCAGGTGTGTAGGTATTGTGGGGACCAAGATAGATCGATATTGTAGAGGGAATCCATATCTCTGTGGTTGATCCCACTAGCTTAGCAATTCTTCCTTTCCATTGCCTTAGCAGCTTGATAAACCCAACTGTGGATTGGCTTGGCTAATTTTTGGTGTATTTTGGCTATGTGTGAGTCTGCTGTTCCATTTTTCCTTGTAGAAATCATGCCCAGCTCGGGGGTGGTTGTTGTGTTGAGATATTGATGAGCACAACTGGCCTATGGTTGGGTGGAACGTTGCAATTGCATATCCAGTTGCTCGGGACTACTTCGTTTCAAGATAAGTACTCTCTTTTATAAATTTTGCAATGTCTTTATTTAATGGTTGTCATGAAAATGTTGAATGTATGTTAGATATTAAGATTATTTTAGTTCCGTTGTGTTTCTACAATATGCATATGTATATGTATTTTATTATCAATTAGTTTTACTTAATAATCATGGGGCTAGCTGCCCAATTTTAGTGTCATGTTCTCTCCCTGGCTCGGTCTGATAGGAGGGGACTTGATAGTGTGGTATCAGAGCCATAGGCTATAGTGGCCAAATCAGATAATAGTTACAAGGGAAGACCCCTTTTCGATCACTACAGGTTACAGCGTTGGGCCTAAATGGGCTGAGTTGAATAGTTTGCAGAGGTAGGGTCACCTCCCGTTGAGCAGTGATTATCACAGAAAGAAGGAAAACTTTCAAAATTTCTCTAATTGTTTTTGAGATTTTGCCTAAGGTCATGTCGGCAAAAATTATGCTATTTTTCTGCGACGCGGCCGGCGAAAAATATCCTATCTTTCTGCGAAAATGATAGGCGATTTTAGGCTTAAATTCTGCGACGTGGGCGGCAATTTCAGGCTTAAATTTTGCGACGCGGGTGGTGATTTTAGGCTTAAATTCTGCGATGCGGGTGACAATTTTAGGCTTAAATTCTGCGACGCGAGCGGCGATTTTAGGCTTAAATTTTGCGATGTGGGTGGTGATTTTAGGCTTAAATTTTGCGACGCGGGCGACGATTTTAGGCTTAAATGCTGCGACATGGTCGACGTGCTTTAAGCCATATCACAGTGACCAGCGGTCGGGGAAAGATCGGTCGGTGATTTTAACCATAATTTCTGTGACACGGTCGGGGGAGAAACTGCTAAGTCCACCAAAATGGGGAAAATACAACAGCTTTTCAGTGAGATTTTCAGGTGCTGAAAATGGAAAAATTGCCATGAAGCTTATGGGCCAGATTGCACGAAATAAAAGGAATTACAAAAAAAAAAAACTAGGGCACTACCACAAGGGGGAAAGCCCCCTTGACCCCCGTCGTCCCCCTGAGACAGTCGTTGATTGTGAGAAAATTTTATGATTGGACAAAGTTGTCAATATAGGATTTTCCAACATACATGCAAATAATTTATGATATTATAATGCAGCTAACAATTGTGCCTATAAACACATTTTGTAGAATAATAGTCACATCAAAGCAACACTTCCAGATAGTGCAGTTGGAAAGTTTTGGTCTTGGTTGGGCCAAGAATACCAACATCATGGATGATGCATGAGACAGATGCCATGGGGGAAAACATACATGTTGATAATGCTGAGACAAAATCTAATGGGAGAATAAATCAAGAGACTCCCCCAGATATTGCAGCCACCATAAGGAGCCTAAGGGTGGAGTTGCAAAGTTATAGAGAAGATAACGAAAGGATGATTAAAGCTCAGGAAGAATAGAATCAGTTAAATGCAGCCATGTTGCAGAGTTTGAAATATATCCAGAGGCAAATTAATCCTGGGCATCAGTTGAAAAATCCAGAAAGGAGTTGGAGTAGTTCAAGGAGAAATTCCCGCAAGAGGTCCAATATCTCAAGAAGAGTTTCTAGAGATAGAACCTATACTCCAGAAATCTCTTCTAGTGGATCATCTAACTCTGAAGGATCCATTGAGGGTTCAAGCTTTTCATCTCACAGGAGCAAAAGGAAGGGTCGTCACAAGAACAACTCACCTGGGGAATTTAAGAAGGCAAAACCTCCTACATTTGATGGAGAGGTAAAGTATGGTCAAGACGCTGAAGCTTGGCTTCTTGAAATGAGAAAGTATTTCCTAGTCCAAGACTATTGTGGAAATATGAAGGCAAGGGTCGCCATCTTCAACTTGAATGGAAGAGCATCTATATGGTGGGATTATATCAGGCAAGTGAGGAAGATCAATGAAAGAAATATTGCGTGGAAGCAGTTTAAGAAATACTTCAAGCAGAAGTACCTATCTGACAGGTACTATGATGATAAGATCAAAGAGTTCCATGAGCTTAAATTGGGACAATTGACCGTGGAAGAGTATGCAAACAAGTTCTTGGAACTGCTGAGGTATGTCAGGTATATTCGAGATGATAAGGTGAAAATTCAGCGTTTCCTAAGTGGGCTACCTCAATCATATAAAGATAGGATTGAATTTGATGAACCTCGAACACTAGAGGAGGCAATAAGGAAGGCCAAGTATTGCTATGATCAAAACAAAAGAAAACATGATTTCCATAAGGCATGGAAGGACACGAAAAATGAGAAGTTTGACCAAAGGAAGAAAGGTTTCAAACCTCCTCATCTCAGAAATCAACAATGGCATCCATCACAGGTTGTGACTAAGCCAACTAGGATGATGGGAGACAAGCGACGAGATCCAAAGGAGCCAAGAGAACCACTTCAATGTTGGGGTTGTGGAGGAGACCACATGCTTAGGAACTATCCACATCGGAATGGGAATGCAAATCAAGTTCACAACATCCAAGGAGCTGAAACTGTGGATCAGGTGGCGAGGAAAATTCCTAGAATCTATGCAGCACTAGACGACTGCCAGGCAGATCATCAATCAACTGTGGTTGAAGTTGAAGGTAAGATTGCTAAGAAATCTGTTTCTATTTTGATTGATCCTGGATCTACTCAATTATGTCACTCCTAAACTTGTTGAGATTTGTGCTTTTAAGAAATCAAAGCATATTAAATCGTGGTTAGTTCAACTAGCCACTGGAACCAAGAGAAAGGTTAGTGAAATTGTAGAGAAATGTCCCTTAGAGATGGACGGGCTATTCACTTATGCAAATCTGAATGTTTTGCCACTTGGTTCTTATGATATTCTCATTGGGATGGATTGGTTAGAAGCACACAAGGTTAAACTTGACTGCTACAATAAGACTTTTGAATGCATGGACGAAGAAGAAAACCCAAGGGTTGTAAAAGGAATTCCAAAGGTGACTTCTGTTAGGAAAGTTTCAACCATGCAGCTGAAGAAGTTATGTAGAAAGGGTTTTCAATTGTATGCAACCCATGTTTTAGAGGCAACAAAGGATGAAACTCTTAAATTGGAGGACTATCATGTATTGCAAGAATTCAAGGATGTTTTTCTTGATGATATTCTAGGACTTCCTCCAAAGAGAGACATTGATTTTACAATTGAACTTGTTCCAGGAGCTGCACCAGTGTCTAAGACACCCTACAGGATGAGTACACCAGAATTACTAGAATTGAAAATGCAATTACAAGAGTTGTTGGAAAAGAAATATATCAGGCCAAGTGTGTCCCCGTGGGGAGCACCTGTTCTATTTGTAAAAAAGAAAGATGGAACACTCAGGTTATGTATTGACTACAGGCAATTGAACAAAGTCAATGTGAAGAACAAATACCCACTGCCCCGAATTGATGACCTTTTTGATCAAATGAAAGGAGAAAAGGCATTTTCAAAGATTGACTTGAGGTCAGGTTACCATCAAGGAGGAAGATATTCATAAGACAACCTTTAGAACAAGGTATGGGCACTATGAGTTTGTGGTGGTACCATTTGGTCTCACAAATGCACCAGCTACATTCATGTGTCTCATGAATAGTATTTTTAGCAAGTATTTGGACAAGTTTGTTCTTGTTTTTCTAGACGACATTCTTATTTATTCTAAGAATGAAAAGGAGCATGAAGAACATTTGAGAATGACACTGCAATTGCTAAGGGAGCATAAGTTGTATGCAAAGTTAAGCAAATGTGACTTTTATAAAGATAAAATTCATTATTTGGGTCACATCATCTCAAATGAAGGAATATTTGTGGACCCTGAGAAGATTGAAGCCATTATGAATTGGCCAACTCCAAGGAATGTGACAAATGTGAGATCCTTTATGGGACTTGCTGGGTACTATAGGAGGTTCATTGAAGGATTCTCCAAGGTTGCACATTCAATTACTTATTTGCAAAAGAAGGGGATGAAGTTTGAATGGTCACCAAGATGTGAGGAAAGTTTCCAACGGTTGAAGAATCTTCTTACGAGTGCACCAGTTTTGAAAATTGCAGACCCAGAAAAAGACTTTGTGGTGTGTACCGATGCATGCAATCAAGGACTTGGAGGAGTTCTTATGCAAGACAACCACGTGGTATGCTATGAGTCGAGAAAGTTGAAGGAACATGAGAAGAACTATGCTACTCATGATTTAGAACTTGCAACCATAGTACATGCTTTAAAGATGTGGAGGCATTAATTAATGGGTAGGAAATTTGAGCTAAGGACAGACCATTGTGGTCTGAAATACTTATTTGATCAGCCAAATTTAAATGCTAGGCATGCTAGATGGTTGGAATTTGTGTGTGAATTTGATTTTGAAATCAAACACATAAAAGGGAAAGAAAACAAGGTTGCTGATGCACTCAGCAGGAAAGTACATGAAATGCATGTGGCAACGCTTAGTACTTTCCAACCAGATTTGAGGCATCAGATTGTTAACCATATGGTTGAGGATGAGGTGTACGTGCAGATAAAGGACAAATTGTAGGAGCAAGACCTTGAAAAGAAGTATGAAGGATACCATTTGGAAGAAGATAGACTTCTTACTTATAAGAATAGAGCCTATATTCCAAATGTGGCAGATTTGAGGAGGATTGTTATGGATGAAATCCATAAAGCTCCATACTCCGATCACCCTGGATATCAGAAAACAATTGCTACATCAAGAAAACATTATTTCTGGCCGGGGATGAAGAAGGACATCGCTGAGTACATTTCTAGGTGCATGAAATGTCAGCAGGTGAAGGTTGAACACCAACACCCAGTAGGTTTGTTGCATCCATTGCCAATTCCAGAATGGAAGTGGGAAGTAATTTCCATGGATTTTATTACAGGGTTGCCAATGACGGTGAGACAACATGATTCAATCATGGTGGTGGTGGACAATGTTGAAATATTGTAACTTCTAAGAATATTATATTTGTACTTTATTATTCCGGAGATGTTTCATTCCTCCGTGAAGACCTTATTGTATATCTGGAGATGTTTTATTCCTCCGTGGAGAATGTGGTAACTTGGGTTATTAGACATCCCTAGTGGGGGTCGGCCTTGTATGAGTCATGTGGTTTAAAGGGTTATTAGAACACCCTAGTGGGGTCAGCCCTGTCACATTATGTTAAATGGTTAAGTTGGGGCCGACCTAGTTAGTGTAAAGGTCAAGTCGGAGTTGTGTATAAATAGAGGAGGTGTGTTCCTCATTTAACACACATTATACTCACTTGTGATTGGCGCATAGGTGAGAGAGAGATCTAATATGGAGGAGAAGGAGATCATGTTTGTGGATTACATAATTGTATTTGCTGGTCATCTATATTGAGGAAGCTTTGCTGGGTTTTCTACCCCATGAGGGTTTCCCAGGATAAATCTGTGTCTCTTGTGTTTATGCTGTGCTTGTTGTTCTTTCAGTGATCCTGTATATGCTATTGTTGTGAAATGGAATTTAATACTGATATTTTCCATCTTAACATATATATTAACATGGTATCAGAGCTAACCTGAAGGAAGGAAATGTATGGCACTTACGACACTTGCTTCACTTGCGACAATTTGAAGGTTAGGGGTTTATATAGCAAAAACCAGTCATCGTGGAACTTTTGCTATAAATACATTTTGGAGAAGGTTCAAGATCTGAAACCTTTACATGTCATATATAACACCTCCCTGTACCTTGTGTCCAAAGGACAACCTCAGATTCATTGTACTTTGTGAGTTATGATCAGTACAAGTTAGGGTTTCTTCCTCTTCTAGATCTCAGTCATAAACATGTGACCTATGAAAAAAGGTCACAACTTGGGCTAAGAAGATCCAAATGAAAATTTAGTAAAACATGACAGGTAGAGCACGGACTGTAGTTTCTCAAGTAAGTTTTTTAGAGGCCTAAGTTGAACCAGTGACACGTGGCATGTTGTACAAGTTTGCTCTCCTGTTTTATCCCATAAATAGGTCACGTTGCGAAACTTGGCATAAATATCTCTCTGAGAATCCAATTGAGGTCAGACCTGTGGGGTTGGAAAGATAATAGGTCAGGATACCACAGGCCAAAGTGTCAAACCTTGTGGATTCATAATTTCAGTTATGCACCAGAAACAATCAGGTGCATATTTCTGTCAAAACAGAATTGGATTTTGAGCACCTCCATTCTTGGCTTGTCACTGCTACGGGAATTTAGGCTTCGGAGAAAGTTGGAATTTTTGGATTCAGAGACCATGGATGAATACTCCTCATCAAAATCGAAATTTAGAGACCAAGATCTAATTTTTTGGTTGGGAAGAAGGCTGGGTTTGATCAAACCCTAGTTTGGGATTTTGATCGGAAAGATGGAAAATTAGGGCTTTTGCAAAAGTTGGAATTTTTGAAGTCTGTGACCACGGCTGGAATCTCCTCAGAAGAATCAAAGTTTAGAGCTTTGGATCGAACCTTTTGATTGGGCAAAAGGGTGGGATTTATCAAACCCTAGTTCGGGGTCCTGTCAAGTGAATCCAGAAGTTTCAAAGGAAATTTTGAGGGGTCAAATTTTGCAATTTTCAAAATTGAAGTATACCAGCTTGATCAACTCAGCAAGCCACATATTTCCATCCATTCAGAAGTTTGAAATTCAAATATTGAATTTTTAGGGTTTCTTTGACAAACCCTAATCTAGCTCCAGATCCAGTTTCAGCAAATCAAAGTGGATTGGGTTAATCCTATAAGAGAATGAATTGGACACCTGCATAAGTGAAGAAGTTCCAGTTCCAGAGGGATATGAGGCTAAGGCCTTACATAAGAAGACTACAAGAAATATCAATAGGTATGACTTTAGGAAATACAGGTATGTTTTGAAATCTGATTCTTGATTAAGTTCATAATATGTTTGTCTTCATGTTATTGGAGTCAGTACAATTATGATTGTTTGATAATGAATGCATGTGAATGATGGAAGACATTCATTGATTAGGGTTATGACACTTATGATTGTACTAATGCACTTGTGGTGTTGTATGAGGATGATGTTGTCTCCTAACAAGATACAGGTACATCAAGAAATACAAATCAAGTTCTATGACCATGATGACATGAAGACAAAGACTCATCCATAATGTTTGACCATATAGAATCTCTACTTACGAAGTATGTATGACTTTGTTCTACTATGCTTAACTTATGAGATATGCAGGTTCTAGCACAATGTCTCTAAATCATTGAAGAGAATAAAGAATATATTGTTTGGGTATGTTAAGACATAACCAAGCATGATAATCCATATCATGAGGATGACACTAGTGCACACTTGAGCATGCATAGTGTTCCAGGATGGATAAGAAGTTCAAAGACATATAGCGGGAGGCAACCATAAACGATAAGTATTTAATTTGTCATTTGAATTAATTCTTGAATCTCTGAATAGTCAATGATATTGCTTGTAATAGTTGTATGCATATTTTTATTGCTAGAATATATCATGCATAGTGTAAGCATTCATATAGCATTGAACAATATACTATTAATATGCATAGGATGGGTAAGTTGGACAAACATTCCATTGTTGCTTGTCTAGAATGAAACCTCTTTGCTGACATGCTGAGAGCTGTGCATGCTCTTGATAGTATGTTTTGGTAGAGATGGAAGCCATCTAGATAACCACTGTATGCATACAGGTTATGGAAAAGTGTTGTGCCAAAATATTGTTCAAGATAGTTGCATAACTATGTGAATCATATCAATATGCATAATAGGGTTATCATTGAAATGTCAACATGATTTGATGATTATGAAGTATTACTAATCATGTAATTAACTTCAATTTGTAGGAAAGATCATGAAGAATGATGAACACTGAACAAGTGATGGATGTTCAAACAAGAAGACTTACAAATCAAACATACTATAGAAGGCTCATGGCTAGAAGATTCTATTAGAAAGAGGAAGAGGATCATGAGGAGATGTTTGCTCCAAGACCATTCTCTTAATGGTGTAGTTGAAGAAGAAGTACGAATCGAGAAAAATACCAGGATTCAATTGAAGAAAGCTCTGTACGAATACCCAGGATCGATAGTCATTTGATGAGCTTAATGATCACCATGGGTGATGCAGATTTCAACCTTTGCTACAAGGTTGAATATGGTTTCTATATACAAATGACATGGAAGCAAGAAGGAACTCACCACAGAGTTAGAATGATCTAGAGGCTCATATCAGTAGACCCATTTGACGGGAGATGGCACAGATAGATATGCAGAAGATCACTCAATGCAGAGTGTGAATGATGCTCAGTCACAGAGGGAGAATTGATAGCTTCTTGACAAACTTGGACTTTACCAAAAGTAAAGATGATCCGTTATGGATGATGAACCTGTTATATTGTTGCTATATGTGGATGATCTATTTCTGACTGGAAATGAGAAACAAATTGTCAAGTGCAAGAAGAAGATCTCTTCAGAGTTTGAGATGAAAGATCTCGGATTGATGCATTACTTCCTAGGTCTGGAAGTATGGAAAGGCCCAGAAGGAATCTTTCTCAACCAGGGAAAGTATGCTGTGGAAATCTTGAGAAGATTTGATATGTTGGAATGTAAGGACATGACCACTCCCATGGATTCCAACTTGAAGCTATTAGCTGATGACTCATCAGAGTTAGTGGATGTAACTATGTACAGACATATTATTGGGTCATTGATGTATCTGACGAATACCAGGCCAGATATATGCTTTGTTGTGAACACCTTGAGTTGGTATCTAGTGGAACCTAGGCATGTTCACCTGATAGCTGCAAAGCATGTGATGAGGTACCTAAAGGGTATGATAGACTTTGGTCTATGTTGGAGATCATGAATTCAGATTGTATGGCTACACAGATGTTGATTGGGCAGGAAGTGTATCAGACAAGAAGAGCACATCAGGCGGATGTTATTGTCTGGGATCTGCCATGATCTCGTGGTTTAGCAGGAAGCAGTCTAGTGTGGCTCTCATCACAGCCGAATCGAAATATATAGATGCTTGCTCCGCTAGTTGTGAAGCGATATGGCTTTGGAAGTTGTTATCAGGACTGTTTGACTTAGATATGGACCCCACTGTGATCATGTGTGACAACCAGAGTTGTATCAAGATAACAGAGAAGCCATTGTTCCATGATAAGTCAAAGCACATAGAGATCTAATATTTCTGTATACGGGATATGGTGCAGAAAGGAGCTATAAAGCTCGAGTATGTGAGAACTGACGAACAAGTTGCTGATGTATTGACCAAACCTATATCTCGAGTAAAGTTTGAGTATTGTTGAGACAAGCTTGGTGTATTTTAGAAGGACCCTCCTCGAAAGGGGGAGTGATATGGTTGATGATGTGGATATTGTATTGATGATGAGGATACTTGTATTGATGATGTGGATACTTGTATCGATGATGAGGATACATGTATTGATGATGAGGTTACCTGTTTCGACGATGAGGCCAATGATGAGATTACTTGTCCCGACGATGAGGTCGATGATATCAACAATAAAGTTGATAAGTGGTCCCTAGTGGACAAGAGAGATTGTATCATCCATGGAATTCGGTCCCTGAATTGATCCGTAGAAATATGTCTCCGAGAAGTGGTCCCCAGTGGATGAGAGGGATTGTATCATCCTCAGACTTTGGTCCCTGAATTGATCCATAGAATCTTGTATTCGAGAAAGATGTTGGTGAATGATGTAATGTGTGCTCCTGAACTGCTCATCATAATAGTAGGTGATCATTCACAAAACCTGTAATGATGTAATGTTCTCTCCTGGATTAGCAGGTGATCATTCACAGGTTGTAAATCCAAGATCTGATCTAGGTCACACCCCAGTTGAAATAGTACTGGCTCTGTGGTTGACTGGAATGATGTAATGTTCGCTCCTGGACTGCTCAATGTAGCAGCAGGTGATCATTCGCAGGTCCTGTAATGATGTAATGTTCGCTCCTGGATTAGAAGGTGATCATTCATATGTTGTAAATCCTAGATCTGATCTAGGTCACACCCTAGTTGAAATAGTACTGGCTCTGTGGTTGACTGGAATGATGTAATGTTCGCTCCTAGACTGCTTAGTGTAGCAACAGGTGATCATTCGTAAGTTCTGTAATGATGTAATGTTTGCTCCTAGACTGCTCAGTGCAGCAACAGGTGATCATTCACAGGTGGTAAAATACTAGATTTAATCTAGGTCACATCCAGTATGAAAAAGGACTGGCACTATGGTCGGGATTGCATCATCCCTAAACATAAGAGATGTCTTAAAGTGATAAGTATTGATCATCCTGTAAGTAGATTGGGATTGCATCGTCCCTAGACATGAGAGGTGTCTTAAAGTGATAAGGATTAATCATCATGTAATTAGATCGGGATTGCATCGTCCCTAGACATGAGAGGTGTCTTAAAGTGAGAAGGATTGATCATCCTATAAGCAGATCGGGACTGCATCGTCCCTGAATGTTTGGTTCAAAATGTACGTGATAGGACTGCATCGTCCCTGAACATTTGGTTCCAAATGCACATGATAGGATTGTATCATCCTTGGACTTATGTCCTAAAGTGAGCGGGATTGATCATCCTGTAATTGGATCTTGCACACTGTAGAGTATGCAGCTATGTTGATGCTATTGATCGAGAGGATCCAGATGTTGATCGTGATGGTCTAGATGACGATGCTGTTGATCGTGATGGTCTAGATGATGATGTTGTTGATTGTGATGGTCTAGATGATGATGCTGTTGATCATGATGGTCTAGATGATGATGTTGTTGATCGTGATGATCTAGATGACGATACTATTGATCATGATGATCTAGATGACGATGTTGTTGATCGTGAGGATCCAGATGAGATGTTGATCGGTAGATCCAAATGATGATGCTGTAGCTGATCGAGTGCTGCAGAAGATGAAGACTCAATACTAACGATGCTGATGTTCTAGTAATTGAATGAGTTACTGATGATGATGTATAAAGAAAGATTCCAATGATTTATAGATGTATCATGTATCATGTAGTTGATGACTCCTTGCTCCTGCAGATGTTGTTATAATATCCTTCTCGTTAAGGGGGAGTGTTGAAATATTGTAACTTCTAAGAATATTATATTTGTACTTTATTATTTCGGAGATGTTTCATTCCTCCGTGAAGACCTTATTGTATATCTGGAGATGTTTTATTCCTCCATGGAGAATGTGGTAACTTGGGTTATTAGACTTCCATAGTGGGGGTCGGCCCTGTATGAGTCATGTGGGTTAAAGGGTTATTAGACCACCCTAGTGGGGTTGGCCCTGTCACATTATGTTAAATGGTTAAGTTGAGGCCAACCTAGTTAGTGTAAAGGTCAAGTCGGAGTTGTGTATAAATAGAGGAGGTGTGTTCCTCATTTAACACACATTACACTCACTTGTGATTGGCGCATAGGTTAGAGAGAGATCTGCTATGGAGGAGAAGGAGTTCATGTTTGTGGATTACATCTTTGTATTTGCTGGTCATCTATATTGAGGAAGCTTTGTTGGGTTTTCTACCCCATGAGGGTTTCCCAGGATAAATCTGTGTCTCTTGTGTTTATGCTATGCTTGTTGTTCTTTTAGGGATCCTATATATGCTATTGTTGTGAAATGGAATGTAATACTGATATTTTCTGTCTTAGCATATTGAATCTTAACAAACAAGTTAACAAAGGAAACACATTTTATACCTATTAAGTCCACACATAAAGCCGATGCCATTGCAAATATTTTCATGAAGGAAATCTTCAGATTACATGGATTTTCTAAGGCAATAATTTCTGACAGGGATACCAAGTTCACTTCCAATTTTTGGAAGGGTCTCTTTGCATATTTAGGTACACAGTTGAACTTTAGTACTACATACCATCCTCAAATAGATGGGCAAACAAAAAGAGTAAATCAGGTGCTTGAAGACATGCTTCGCATGTATGTTATGGACAAACCATCCAAGTGGGAGGATTATTTACACTTGGTAGAGTTTGCATATAACAATGGGAAACAAGCATCATTGGGAATAAGTCCATACGAGGCTTTGTACGGAAGAAGGTGTAGGACACTAGTGACTTGGGATAATCCAGTGAACATAATTGTACTTGGGCCAAAATTTCTTAAGGAAATGGAACAAGAGGTTGCAAAGATCAGGCATAATTTAAAAGCAGCCTAGGATAGATAGAAAATCTATGCAGATAAGCACAGAGTGCATAGAGAATTTAGAGTTGGGGATCATGTGTATCTTAGAGTGAGACCAAGGAAGAGTTCCTTGAAGCTTGGGAGTTGTGCCAAGTTATCACCTAGATATTGTGGGCCATTTGAAGTGCTTGAAAGAATAGGACCAGTTGCATATAGACTTGCATTTCCTGCTAGCACTAAAGCTCACAATTTTTTTCATGTCTCTTTGCTTAAGAAATATGTACATGATCCTAACCATGTGATTAATTGGGATGTGATCCAGGCGGAACCCGAGGGAGAGTTCCAAACCGACCCATTGCCCATCCTAGACAAGAAGGTAACATTGCTCCGGAATCAAGCCATCGGACAGGTAAAGGTGCAATGGAAGCACTACGGTCTCGATGAGGATACATGGGACATGGAGGATGCCATGGGAGTGGCATATCCATTTTTGTTCAATTTTGATGAGCACTGAGGACAGTGCTAATGTAAGGGGGAGGGGAATGTAATGCCCCGATTTTGACCCTATTGCATTAAAATTGTAAATGATGTAAATATCGTTCTTAAATCATGGTGAGGAGCTCAAGGCCAAGGCCCCTCCATCGATTTATCATTTTATGTACTGGAAATTAAAAATCGGTGCATATGGTTCTTGTGCTAAACAGTCACAATGTAAATTAAGACATCATGTAAATACGAATTTTAATGAAATACCCACAACTAGCTATGCAATGCAACAAGAGATGGGGGCATGATTTCACAAGGAATAGGGAGGGAAAATATTCAAACCCTTGAGCCAATAGAGTCAATCCATGTGTCAATGAGAAAACCCATAAACCCTCAACTACCCATTTTGTCTTAAGCACCCAATCATTTAATTCTTCCAAGAGTTGGTTGAGGTAGTTAATGACTTGGGAATGGAGAGGTATGGAAACCAATTTCGTGTATGGGCAAGCCATCAATCTAGGAAATCGTATTTTTTCTTCTTGGGCAAGTAAACACCCACGAAATTGTGCCCAAATCCACTCTTCACCCATGGCCTTTGCTCTCTCACGCAGTCTGAGCTAGGTGGGGCTTCCTCCTTCACCTTTGGCATCATTTTCCTGCATTTTGCATGGCTGGGAACTTGTTTTTGGTTGGTACAGTGACTGGGAGAGGAGAGCCACGATTTGGGGGTGTGATGGAGGTTGTTTTTGCTCCTGGAGTGTCCATAAATGTTTTCTAAAAACAAATTTACCTTCCCAGGGGTGAATCCTTATTTATCATTTCGTTTTTGGTTGCCCACGTTTCCCTTCATGACCAACACTTGTGATTTTGCTGTTATGTGCATCCTTGTTTTGGTTTGAACCTGTGAGAAAGAAATTGGAGTGGAAGTGGACCAGAATTGGCTTGATAAACCTAGTGAGGAGGGTAACCTCTCAAGAAGATCAAAAGGGTTGGCTACTCTTCTATTCACACCTGGAAGAACACTAAAATGGGAGGTATGGCCTGAGGGACTGTGCAGTAGTGAAGGGAGTACTTCCTTGTTCCAGGTGTGTAGGTATTGTGGGGACCAAGCTAGATCGATCTTGTATAGGGCATCCATATCTCTGTGGTTGGGCCTACTAGCTTAGAAATTCTTCCTTTCCATTGCCTTAGCAGCCTGATAAACCCAACTGTGGATTGGCTTGGTTGATTTTTGGTGTATTTTGCCTATGTGTGAGTCTGTTGTTATCTTTTTCCTTGTAGAAATTATTCCCAACTTGGGGGTGGCCGTTGTGTTAAGAGATTGATGAGCACAACTGGCCTATGGTTGGGTGGAACGTTGCAGTTGCATAGCTAGTTGCTCGGGACTACTTTGTTTCAAGATAAGTATTCTCTTTTATAAATTCTGCAATTTCTTTATTTAATGGTTGTCATGAAAATGTTGAATGCATGTTAGATATTAAGATGATTTTAGTTCTGTTGTGTTTCTACAATATGCATATGTATAGGTATTTTATTATCAATGAGTTTTACTTAATAATCATGGGGCTAGCTGCCTAGTTTTAGTGTCATATTCTCTCCCTAGCTCAGTCTGATGGGAGGGGAATTGACACAAGGTGTACTTAAGGTCTTCAAGAGACCTCAAGCATGGATTGCCACATGGCAGCCACCTTCATTTGTGCACTGATCATCAACTTCATTTAAGTCTAGAAGAATGTTCTTTTTTACCCATACCTTAGGATGTTCTTGGCTGTGATCATTTGTCCTTTGGTCTTCAAATATAGCTGGGTCATTTTTCTTCCAGTATTCATTGATATTCCTTGCTTATGGTATGAAAAACTTCTCATGAATTGTCTTCTTAAACTTGTGCATAGTTGGGATTTATGGCCAACACCACCACAAGTGAAGCATCTCAAAGTATAACATCTAGCAGCAACATTTCTAATTCGATCACATGCCCAACATCTTATTTGACAACCTCGACTTCCAGCATTTCTGTAGCGTCCCCCTCACCCAATCCGACCATCGAGAGGGGACGTTGGCCAAGTTTGGGCTCTCAAATTTTGCCCCAAGTTCATAATAAGTTTTTCAACAATGCAATGTGTGAAGAAATGTAAATAAACATGCACAACGGAATTCAAATCTATCCACACACACACATCTAATATGAAATTACAAGCATAAACATTACAGGCATCAAATAAAACATTTCTAGATTTAAATACATAAAAATACTTATCTTTATCCAACACATATCCAAGCATCTGGCTATGTAAGAGCGTTTTTCCACCCAACCATAGGCACTCTGTCCAGCATATACTATTTCTGCTACTAAGAGGCCACCCCGAAGATGGGCTATGAGACCACAAGGGAGAAGGAAACACCTACAAGCTTCTATCTCTCAGCCCACAACCCACTATGCTCTCTGTGCTTAGCCAAATGCTCATATAGAGCTCTACAGGGGCCTCACTTAGCCTCAATCCGTGGCTTCTAAAGCACCTATTAGCAAGAGAAATCAAGGGTAAGGGTTACTGGTTTTCCCGACCTCTCTACTCACCTACAACCAACAAAACCCACTTCCCAATCTGCAACATGGTCTCCAAATTCAAATTTTTGGTTTCAAAACAACATGGTAAGTTCATGGATAGCAATGGAGAGCTCTGCACCCTCTAAACCTGCATGAAAGAATGAGACAAATGAGGGTTGACTCCAAAGGATATGAGAAATGGTGACAAGACAACTGACATGAATTCTGGCAGTGGAGGAAAGGACTCCTGGCAGCTGCAGACTGAATTCTGTCATGACAGAACTGTAACAAAAGTGCAGTTAGTCCCATGCCTCAATAAGTACATGAGGTGACTTTTCCCACTAACCACACACATGCACTAATGATTGGAAAATGGTCAAAAAAGGAGATATTTGGCTTATTCAAGGCACATGACATAATTTAGGTGCGAGTTCTAAGCTTGACACTTGGCAGCAAGGATTTAGTCACCCATGGACCCCCTTCCTCTTCCCCTTGGTGGAATCATAGCCCCTTTGGTGCTCCTTACACAACTAATTTTGGACCATTTTATTATTAATGCACATAATATTTACATATAATCTAAATTGACATAAAATCCAACCAAATGGTCCAAATAAAATATAACATCATACATGCCTATCCATTCACTAATTGAGCCCTAGCCTTGAGCTCCGCACTAGGAATTCACACTAGCATATTTACATTTTTAATGCAATGGGGTCAAAATCGGGATATTACAATTTCTTCTTCCTTGGAATGCACAATCCATAGCCTTGTGACCAAAAACATTACAGGAATAGCAATAACCATTAAAATTGCTGTCATACCTGAGTGTTTGATTCCATCTTGGAGTTGTCTCTCTTCTTCTAAAGAATTTGCTTTGATGTGCAGTGCTAACTCCTTGAAGCAATTTTGATCTTCCAACTTCTTTGTTGTCATGTGTAGGTACATGAGGAGATTTTCTTTCTCCTTTGAAGGATGTGGATCCAACATCAGGAGTCTTGGGGGACCACATGTCTTCTTCAAGTTTGTCTTCTACCTTTTTGTACCCAAGGCCATATTTGTCAAAGGGAGGCCTTTGAAAATCCAATAATTTATCCAACATAACCGAGCTGTTATTGAACTTCACATGATTGTTTGATTTTTCGATCTTCTTTCTAAGACCAACATTTTCCATTTCAAGCTTCTGATTTTTCCTTTCTTTTTCTTCCAGCTGAAGCTTCATAACATCTTCTATTCTTTTGGCTTCTTCCAGCTAAGACCTCAAGCCAATATTATTTCTTCTTGTCTCTTCAAGTTCTTTATGGATTTTACCAATCTTCTCTTGTTCTCTTGCTAATTCACACTTCAATCTTCCAATTCCATTGTTTTGGTCTTCTAGCTCATCTTCCAAATCTTTGTTCTTAAGTTTCACTCTCATGAGCAAAGCTTTTGTCTCATCTTTGTATTTTCCAAATGACCCCAAAATATTTTTCTTAAGTCTTGGATTGAATTTAAGATCAATATCCAACAAAGTGCATGCAAACGCATTATTAGCTTTTACTAAAACTTATTTTTCATCTTTTGTAAGTACAACCTCATCATCATTACATTCATAATTATCATCCATTGAAGAGTACTTTCCTTCACTTGTATCTGAAGCTTGTTCCTGCTTTTCTTCTTTCTTCTCATCCTTGAATTTTGCATCATTTTCTTTTCCTTGATTCTTCTTTTGGTATTCTTCTTCCAGCTTGAACTAGAGATCCTTGGAAGAGGTGTAATATTTTAAACTTTATTTGATAGGGCTGAGTGTCCATCCATCAAAAACTTTAATGCAATATTATTTTATTTCTCAACTGCTGTCTTTGTCTTCTTGCTGGGATGGACAGGTGGATTAACCACTATTTCCCAAACACTGAATTGCTTCAAGTAATCTTTCATTTTGCTTCTCCATCCAAAATAATCCGATTTCTCAAAAAATGGAACTTCATTGTGAATGAACTTTGCTGGTCCTTCCATATTGTGTCCACAAATCCCTTCAAGCTTGCTAGGCTTATGATCAAGGCCCGCTTTGATATCAATTGACAGACACAATGGCTCACTGAGAGGGGGGAATGAATCAGTGAGCGTGCACTTAATTCCAATTTTAACTTTCTTCAACTTCTTCTTACCCTAACATTTATAATTTGTCATTCCACTTTATCATTCATACAAAAATCATCATTTATGCATCAACAAATATCATAAAATTAATCCATATCATTAACACATCACAAGAGACACACGATATAGGTTTTGTAATCTTTTTATATTTCTTCAATCAGCTACAACCGGGGGGTTAATCACCTACAACTGAATCAGAAGCACCAATATCTATTCCAAGACTTAGCTTGGTCTTTTTCTTAGATCCAACTAAGAAAAATAATTACAAGACCCAACTTGTATTACATACAAAAACTGTTTACATATTTCATCAAATTACATCTTATCAATATAATCATGTCACATGTCCTGCTTCCTACCACAATCACATCATCATAGTTTTGTCCACAATTACATCATCATAGTACTGTCCTCAGTTACAGTCATATCAATAACCTATCTTCTCACAAACATGTCATGCTATCATCAATTATCCACAGTTACATTGTCCATGTCATCTATCAGCTGCCTCAGATAAACCCAAAAATCAGATATATAAAACTTAATTCATTGCTGCTTTTGTTGCCCCTGTGCTGACCACCGAACCTGTCCTCATATCCTTATGACCCCGAAAACAGAGCTCTCCTTTACATCTATGAATCCTTCCACATCGAGTTCACCTCTCCAAAACAATGATTTGATCTTTATTTATACTTTTTATTTGTCCATAACTTGTGGAGGCCGACTTGTCATTTTTTTATTTCATTTTATCAAATGATATATATATATATATATTTCATTTCCATGTTATCCTCATTCAAAATATATATATTTTTGGTCTTTTTGCCACATTGGCAAAGTGGGCTTGTCACCACTTAGCCTTCCAGAATGCACGCAATGCCTCAAACTTATGCCCGCAATGAGTCCTTTGGAGTACCCTTATGACTCCCATAAAATGCCCGCAGGCTCCTCTTAAAAATGCTCGCACTGCTCTTAAAAGATGCCCGCAAGGGGCTAATACTTATGTTCGTAATACACCATAAAGATGCCCATAGTGACCTTATCAAAATGCCCGTAGAGGCATGATTTTAATTCCTGCAGGTGTCTTTTGAAATGACCGTAAGGGCCACTTGGATGCCTTCAGATATTCCCGCAATGTACCTTTGAAATGCCCGCAAGGGGCATGATAAAAATGCTCACACAAGGTATAAAAATGCTCACAGGCTTCTCCTTCAAGTCATCAGCATAATGTTCGCAATGGGGCTTTGAAATTCCTGCAAGGGGCCTTCCAAATACCCTCAGCCATATTCCTTGTCTTGTCTCCATGTGCTTGTCCATTTCTTTGGCTTTTGTCTTGTCACCTTGCCATGTCATCATGCTTCTCTTCATTTGTCCATGTCAACACTTGTCATTAATTCAAGCTCACCAATTTAGTCATGCTTGCTTGCAAAGTCTTTGTCCTTTGACCACCTTTTTCTTCTTTTCCATGTATTCCACTAATTTATGCTTGCTAATTGTCATCTTGTCTTTTGTCTTCAACTTGTCACCATTTTAGCCTTTGTCATTAATGTGTTGTCATCAATGACAATCATATTCATCAGTTCCACCATGGTTTTCTTAAAATTCTAATTCAGCACCGTTTAGATTCACTTGGTAGATCTTGGGACACATTTTTGAGTGAAAATGGCTTTGGGCTAAATCGACAATGTAAGCGTAGAAAAACTCTAGAGTCCAAAATCGACAATGTAATCGACCCTGTGCCAGATCATAAGGAAACTGAACATCCAAACCCTGTTCAACGGGATAATGAAAATCAGGCAACTAAAGAAAAACATGTTTCCCCTTCTTTTGAAAGCCTGACCAATTCGGTCCCTTCCAAATCACAATTGGATGGATTAGCAAACAAGGGTAAGAGTGTGATGGAGGTCAATGATGAGAACCTCGGGCTTGATGATGAGTCTAAGCAACAACAAGAACTTTCACAGCCTATTATGAGCAATTTTAGCTCAGGGAACCGAAGATTCACTAGAGTTATGGCTAGGATTTCAATTCCTAAAATTGTTGAACATGCTAGGGAATATCTCGTAGTTAAGTTTTATAGCGATGATGAGGATAAAACCCCCATACATGAAACTCCATTGAAGGATATAGAATCAAAACAAAGCATAGAACATAACAGTTCTTACACATCTCCTAAATCCAGGTCGGTAGGAAACTCATCATCATTTGAACAACCTGAGCAAGAAATCGAACGTAAACCATCAATGGATAACAGATGTTCATTAGACCAAACTCTAGAAGCCGTAAAGTAATCCATTATGCTTCCTCTCGAACATAAGATCACATGTCTGCAAAATGAATTGAAGGAGTCTGAAGCAGCTAGTAACGTATTGAGGGAAGAAATTCAACGACAGAAGAATGAATTACTGATGTGGGTCGACAGATGGAATAATTTAAAGATGAAAAAAGACAAATACAAGTCTGTGAAGAAGTTATTGGTTGCTTCTAATGAAAAATTGGTTACACATGATAAACATCGCAAGAAGCAAATGCTTAAGTTGAGAGCTAGACTTGCAGAAGCTAGAAGAGCTGCTTGCATCCAGGTGGATGTTCAATCTTAGTTCTCACTAATCAATCTTGGTAATTTTTGTTACACGGGAAAGGTAAGCTCTCGTTCCTTTTAACATAAGTCATTATTGTTAGTTTTTTTTTACTAGCTATTAATAGGCACCTTTGTAGAATCAAATATTCTGAAGAAGTGTCAATGTTATAATAACTCCTTCTATCAGTTATTCACCTACAATTTATGATATTAATGAAAATTTCTTTATGTGTCACAGGTGCCCTCTTATATCGTATTTGGTTGCGGCTTACTCATTCTGTTTCTTATTTTAGTTTCATAGTTTTGAAGAAAGGTTCTACGAGAAGCAATGATGGACAACTATCTGTTTTGGATCCTGTTCCTTTTCGAGAGATAACTTCGTTCAGTTGGATTGCATTCATGTGGATCATTATGTTTATCCGATCTCCTCGTTACACATGTGGTTGTTACCGATGATCTCTGAATGTTGTATTTCTCGTGCTTCTAAGGTTCATCCGAATGTATGTTATTTTCTTTTCTCATTTTGAAGACTCAGAACAACACCAAAAGGAGATTTCCTAAAGTTCTAAGCTGGCCCTACGATCATGTAAGTTTGATAATTGATCGTCTACAGTAATATTCTTCTTGGCTAAAGACGAATGATCACTCTTTGTAACAACATTTATTTATGGATTGGTTCAGTTAGAGACACCAACATCTCATTTATGATGGTCCATTTTAGAACTGACAGTTGTCATCTGGTCGATGATCAAGCCTGTTCATTAGGTTTATGGTTTCTGTCATAGAGTTATAAAAGTCGAGTCTAGATAGTCTAAAAGGGATTTGAATAGCTAAAATAAATCTATCTTAGAAATTCTAAAACATCTTTGTAATTTTGGAGCAAATTCACGTGCTGGGGCAATATCTTTTTTGGCATGCTGCTCTGAAAATGATCTTGGGAGCTGGTATCAGTTGATCTGGTTTGATTGGTTAATATATACATATAATGACATTTCTTACAGATTTCTTGCATTATTGATCTGTGATTACACTGTGTTGTTTTCCATTGATTATTCATAAGTTTTATCAAATACATGCATGTTTATTTTCTGGTTATTTGGTGTTATCAGTTGCATTCAGATAACTGTGGTTGTCTAACTTGACTCATGCATCATCATTAAATGCTTTAATTTTATAGACCTATATTTGCATAGATATTTTTTAAGAGTAATTATTATCATAAAGTGATCAGAACTTGAATGCGAAAAAGCTTGTTTATTTATGTATTGCACGTGTTTTCAACAAATAATAAGGTGTTGTTATTTCTTTAACATGCCTGCAGTTCCTTTTATTTGGATTATAAGTATTGTCTAAGTTTTCTCTTGAAATATACTATATCATCCAAAAAACATATTTTTGCAGAATAGAAACTGACAATAGACATTTAAAATTTCTCTTGGCCAAGATAGGTTAGTGTAGATTCTATAATAGGTAATTAGTCTTATGTTCTATTTAACAACTGTTATTTAGTCAGTTGCTTCAATTAGATTAAATTATAAAATTTACTAGATTTGTGAAGAGTAATTAGGAATAACCTTTTAAGAGACTCTCGTTTAGAGAGCAGAAAACTGAAGGTAGCAGGACCTTAAACCTGAGAGAATTAGCTAATACAAACATACCGGGGGTTGTGTTAAGCGCCTTGTATGGGCTGTTTCTCTGTTGTTGGCCTATGAAAGAAAATCTGGCCAACAAATGGCACTAGAAGGAGGGAAGAAAATGATTAATGGCTAAACAGATAGATAACAATGTGAAGCACCTGCAACAATTAATTAATAAGAATATGCGAAATAGCAAAAATGACAGAACTCAGAATCACTTTTATATTGATCGCAGGCCACTTCGAGGGGGAAACCTCCTTTGAGAAAGCTCAATACAAATAACTTCACGGTGCCTTCATAGGCCTCAACACACACTTATATACTAAGTCTAGGCGCCAATACTATGGGTCAAAACCACGGGCCACTACAAACTATGGATCAACAATACTACGGGCGACTTACAAAGCATATGCGCCAACAACAATAACACAAACTATTGATCAACAAATACTACGGGACGACTTACAAAGCATATGCGTCCAACAACAATATACTAACAAAGTAAAGACATGGGTTCCTAACATCCCCTCCCCCTTAAAAAAAGCTTTGTCCTCAAAGCTTTAGATGTGGAAATTGTTGTTGAATCTGAAGGAGTGGTTCCCATGTAGCATCCTCTGGTTGCATGATGTGCCATTGAATTAAGACCTCTGTGATAGAGCGAGAGCGAAGCTGACGAGTGCGCCGATTGAGGATGGCCTCTGGATCCAAAAGGATGGATCCTTCATGATCCAGTTCGGGTAAAATATTTTGTCCACTGATGTTGGTGCTAAGAACTTTCTTCAGACAAGAGACATGAAATACTGGATGAATACGGGAAGAAGGAGGAAGTTCCAATTTATAAGCAACGGACCCAATCTTCTGAAGAATCCGATTTGGCCCATAGAACTTTGGAGCGAGCTTATGACGCCCTTTGAGTTTCAGGGAGGATTGCTTGTATGGCTGGAGATGAAGAAAAACCATATCGCCTAATTGAAAAGTGCGCTCAGAACGATGCTGATCAGCGTGTTGCTTCATGTGATTTATTTCCATGTGAAGATTGTCCCGCAAAATGTGAAGAATCTGATCGCGGTTTCGAAGGACCGTGTCAACTTCCTGAACTGGTGAACTGTTGGGGGTGTATGGAAGAAGAACTGGAGGTGCCTGACCATATACTACTTCATATGGGGTCATTTTAGAGGCAGTGTGGTAAGAGGTATTGTACCACCATTTTGCGAGAGGGAGCCACTTCACCCACTGATGTTGTTGTTCAGAGGTGAAGCAACGAAGATAAGTTTCCAAGCATTTATTGATAATTTCAGTCTGACCATCTGTTTGTGGGTGATACCCTGAACTCATCTTCAGTTTGGTGCCAGTGTGGTGAAATAGTTCTGTCCAAAAATGACTGGTGAAAGTCACATCACGATCTGAGACAATGGAAGAAGGGATGCCATGAAGATGAAAGATCTGGTCCAGGAAAATTTGTGCGACTGAGGAGGCTGTATAGGGATGGCTGAGAGCACAAAAATGACTATATTTGGAGAGGCGATCAACCATAATGAGAATCACTATTTTCCCACCAGATTTAGGGAGCCCTTCAATGAAATCCATAGAAATATCTGTCCAAATCTGTGTAGGTATGGGCAAGGGTTCGAGCAATCCTGGAAGGAGTGTTGTTTCACCCTTATTGCGCTAGCAGGTATCACATTCAGCCACCATCTGTTGAATTGTCCTTTTCATGCCCTGCCAAAAGAAGTTACGCTGTGCCCGTTCATACGTTTTGAGGAACCCAGAGTGCCCTGCGGATGGAGAAGCATGGAGTTCATAGAAGACATCCTATTGAAGATCTGTGCTATGGGGAAGCACCAGATGACCCTTGTATCTCAGAGAAGCACCATCCCAAGAGTAATGTGGTATAGCATAAGGGTTGTTGGTCAAGTGTTGGATGATTTGAGATAAGGAAGAGTCATTGACATAACCCTGTTGAACAGATTGCAACCAATTTGGAATAGGCATAGAAATAGCTGAAAGAGAACCTTGGGCATCAAATGTGCGAGAAAGAGCATCTGCCACAATATTGTCTTTACCCTTCTTGTAAGTGATCTCATAGTCATAACCCATGAGTTTGCTAACCCATTTCTGTTGTGCTGGGGAGGAGACACACTATTCCAAGAAATATTTTAGACTCTGGTGATCAGTCTTGATGCAGAAATGATTCCCTAATAGGTATGGTCGCCACTTCTGTACTGCATGCAAAATAACCATCATTTCCTTCTCATATGTAGAGGCAGCTAAATTCTTACCTGAAAGGGCTTTGCTGGCGAATGCAATGGGGTGTTCATCTTGAAGGAGAACAACACCAAGTCCATTGCCGCAAGCATCACTCTCAATAGTGAAGGGCTTGGAAAAATCGGGCATAGCTAGAACAGGTGTAGTACACATAGCTTGTTTCAGTTTGTCAAATGCACACTGAGCAGCATGTGTCCATGTAAAAGCATGCTTTTTCAATAGAGCAATTAATGGAGTTGCAATCTTCCCATAATCCTTGACAAACTTGCGGTAGTAGCCAGTCAACCCTAAAAAACCACGAAGGCTCTTGAGTGTCTGAGGATACGGCTAATTGTTCATGGCATCGATTTTGGCAGGATCCATGCGAACCCCTTGTGCTGAGATAATGCTCCCGAGATACTCAACTTCCTTCTATCCAAAAACACATTTAGACTGCTTGGCGTGGAGATGATGGTCAGAGAAAAGTTGCATGACAAGATCCAGATGTTGGAGATGTTCATCCCATGTTTTACTGTAGATGAGGATATCATCAAAGAATACCAGAATGAATTTCCGCAAGTAGGGCCAAAATATTTTATTCATTAAGGCCTGGAATGTGGAAGGAGCATTAGTGAGGCCAAAGGGCATGACCAAAAACTCATAATGGCCATCATGTGTGTGGAAAGCTGTTTTAGGGATATCATCCTCATGAACCCGAATTTGATGATACCCAAAACGAAGATCCAACTTGGAGAAAAATTGAGCCCCATGAAGCTCATCAAGAATCTCATCAAGAATCTCATCAACAATAGGAATTGGAAACTTATCCTTGATGGTGAGGTGATTTAAGTGCTCAGAAGTCAATGCAGAGGCGCCATGACCCATCTTTTTTGCGGACAAGAAGAACTGGAGAAGAAAAGGAACTAGTGCTTGGGCGAATAATACCTTGCTTCAATAAGTCCCGAACGAGCATTTCAATCTCTGTTTTTTGGTGAAATGGGTAGCGATAGGGCTTGATGTTGGGAGGAATGCTGCCAGGAAGGAGTTGAATACGATGGTCTTCTGGCCTTGAAGGTGGCAATCCCACTGGTTCAGCAAAGACACCTGTATATCGATCCAGAATTTGTTGTAGATCCAAAGGAGTAGTGGAGACCGCTGATGGTTGCATCTGAATGGAATGGATCTGAGCGATGACACCATGTGAATTATTCTTGAGGAGTTTTTCCATGCGATGTGAACTGATGATGCTGAGAGACCTTGGTTGTAATCCTTTCAATGTGTGTTTTTTTTCCATTGAGGGAAAACTGCATCCAAAGTTCAGCAAAATCCCATAAGATAGGGCCAAGTGTGCGTAGCCATTGAGCGCCCAAAACCACATCACATCCGCCTAAGGTCAAGGCAAACATGTCAGAGCACAAGGTATAATCTCCCATAGAAATATGCACATTTCGACACTTCCCTTTGCAAGCTAAGGTGCCCCCATTGGCAACCATGACTTCAAAGTTGGAGCAAGGATGGATAAAACAATCAGCTTGTTTGGCGATCCGAGGGTCAATGAAATTATGAGTGCTACCAGAATCAATGAGTATTGGAAGAGGAAGCTTCTTGAAGTAACCCCCTGACCCGCATTGTTTGGGGGGTGGTGATTCTAGCTAAAGCATGGAGAGATATCTTTGGCTGGTCATCCTGAGACGGAGGGTCAATAGGAGGTTCCTGAATGTCGACCTGAGCATCCATTGTTTCTGGATCTTCGTCATCAATTTCAGAGGCAGGTGGAGAATCCACATCCAAGAGATAGAGCTTTTGCTGAACACATCTATGTCCCTGAGTGAATTTCTCATCACAATTATAGCAAAGCCCCTTTTCTCTGCATGCTTGCATCTCTGTTTCAGACAAATGCTTGATAGGAGTTGGGCGAGGAGCCTGCGGTATGGGTGGTCGTTGAGAACCCATATTTCAGAAGGGAACAAAAGTGGGCTTGGAGCGCTGTTGGGATGCAATCTTGTCTTCTTCCAACTTAGCCAACCCTAGGGATTCCATCATTGTGTTGGGATAGAACATTTTGACCTTAGAGCGGATGGCATCCTTTAGACCACTGATAAAACAACTCCGGTAAAAGTCATCAGACAATCCCTCAGTGTGGTTGGCTAGTTTCTCAAATTCGGTTTGATACTCTCTCACGGTGCCAATTTGGCAAAGTTTAGTGAGGGCTCTTGTGAAATCATCAAAAGCACTAGGACCAAATTGTTGCAAAAGGAGCTGGCCAAAGTCTGGCCATTTTGGCTCTTCATGAGCCTTGATGTACCAATGGTACCATTGAAGAGCTTCATGTTCCAAATGAAAGGATGCAAGTGAAACTTTGTTGACATCAAAAGTATTATGCAGACTGAAATACGGTTCTGCACGATAGATCCATCCAGTTGGATCAGTACCATTGAAGCGAGGAAAATCAAGCTTCAGACCACGGAAATTGCTGGAAGAAGAGAACCCATTGTTTGACGAAGACTCAGACTACCGTTTGTTGTTCATAACTGAATGTTCAAGATGGAGGCCGAGAAATTTTTCATCCAGATCCTGGAGTTTGGCTTGGATGGCTGCAAGTGCTTCTTCCATGGTTTTTGCTCCTGCCCAGGTGACAACCATAACTAGGAGTTTTTTTTTTTTTTGATTGGGTAGAAAAACAAAAACAGAAACTGCTTCAGTAAAGGATAATCTAGATTTGGGAAAAAATCTGAAGGGTAATTGGGGTTTGACTAGGTTTTGGACACTATCGAATAGACAGGGAAGCAAAAAATGAGGATTTCAGAAGCAGGGTGCAAGAATGGAAAAATTTGGCAGAGGGGGACAAAGAAGCAGAATTCAGAAAGGAATTTTGTGGTAAAATTTGAAGGTGATTGGGTGAAATCTGAGGAAGTTATGGCAAACCCTCAAAATAGACAAATGTGGGATTTCGGGCTTTGGGAAGTGGAATTGGGGATAGGGTCCTCAGGAATGAAATATGCATAATGGGATTATAGGGGTTCCTCGAAAGTTTCAAGGGAAACGGAGTGAAAACAAGGGAAATATGGAGAAAAAACTTTTTTTTTTTAATCAGAATGGAGCGGCTATGGCTCGGAAGGGATCTGAAACAGATAGATATGCAATAGCATGGAAGTTAGCCAAAACAGAGGGATCTGAAACGACGTCGAATGGATTGAAAACGACTGGATCTAGAACGGCTTTCAGAATGGATCTCAACGGCTAGATCTGAAACGGCGCAATAGTGATCGACGACAGTTTAGCTGAAAATAGATATGGACCCTAGGTATGTGTGGCTTCCTAACAGTTCAGGGGTTTCACTCGGCCACCAATGCTGTCTGACGGCTTGCGTATTGGGGCAGTACCCCTCACTCCACGGATCAGGTAAAACTGATAACCGCTTTGCCACAAACGATAGCTCTTGGTTTACCTCACGGGTGGGAGCTAGTCAATCAAGTAGGGGTCATTTCCCTTTTCACTGGCAGGTCCTCTCAATGGGCTAGCTACTTCAGGGTTCCTGTGGTACTCCTCACAATGAGTTTTAGGGCTTATGCCCAAGTACTTCCCACAGTTAATCGGATAGGGATTATTCCCAAATCTGAACCTGCAACAGATGCGAAAACAATTTGGCAGAAATTTCACCCAACGAGCCCAAGAAAGTGCTCTGATACCAGATGTGAAGCACCTGCAACAATTAATTAATAAGAATATGAGAAATAGCAAAAATGACAAAACTCAGAATCACTTTTATATTGATCGCAGGCCACTTCGAGGGGGCAACCTCCTTTGAGCAAGCTCAATACAAATAGCTTCACGGTGCCTTCATAGGCCTCAACACACACTTATATACTAAGTCTAGGTGCCAATACTATGGGTCAAAACCATGGGCCACTACAAACTATGGATCAACAATACTACAGGCAACTTACAAAGCATATGCGCCAACAACAATAACACAAACTATTGATCAACAAATACTACGGGACGACTTACAAAGCATATGTGTCCAACAACAATATACTAACAAAGTAAAGACATGGGTTCCTAACAAACAACCTTTCAAACAGTCTAAATCCTCCACCCCACATTGAAGGAGAACACACTAGTGCTTTAGATGCAATAATTTATTTACAAGCTGAAAACAGTAATTCTCCATTCATAAATATTGTAAGGAATATTTTAGAAAGAGATCACAATACCTTTCCTTATACTCTAGAACATATTGACCAAGTTCTAGAAGAATCAAGATGTGTGCTCACTAGGGCTTATGCTTAGCATACCAGTTTACCACCCATAGATTACGGCTTACATCAGCAAAATCATGATTATTCTCAGCTATCCACAGCCTATGAGCTAGAATTAGGTACTCGACCTCATCAGATCAGTGCTATTACCAGAGGAACCACCAAGAGAAATACTTCACGAAGGTTGATTACTTTAGGTGGTTTCGGCCAACCACCCTCACCTCCAGAGTCTCCACTTGATATCCCTAGGCCCTCTAATCACAACAACTCATCAGAATCTGAAGAAGGTAATATGGATGGAACTGCAGGAGGAGGACAAGGAAATCCTCCACCGAATCCTCCTCTCCCATGGCTTAGGACGAGTGCGGTAGCAGTGCCTGGTGCACAATACCAACTACCTAAACATCCTCATAAAATTCTCCCAAAGTTTAATCCAGATAACAAGGAACCGACTGAAGTTCATATAGACAAATTTATATTGGTTGTTCAAACTATGAACGTGCAACACAAATACGTGGTATGTCGTTTGTTCCCTATAACATTCAAAGGAAAGGCATCAATATGGTATTTTTCCTTGTTCCAAGGCCCGATAACCAATTGGGCTGATTTTAGTCAAGACTTTCTCGAAAAGTTCGGGAAAGACAAGACTCCTGCTGCCCTAGCCTTAGAACTGTCACGTATCAAAATTGATAGTAAAGAACAAATCAAGGATTTCAATCAACGGTTCTTAACTTTGAAAAATAAAATAATCGTTGCCTCTCAACCTCCAAAAGACATAATTATTGAAAATTATGCTTCTGCATTACCCAAGTATTTAGAAATGTTTGTCAAACAGGCCGGTAAAGGAACCCTAGTAGAAAATTTCAAAGAAGCCATTAAGGTGGAAAAGAATTCACTAACTTATGAACCTGAGAAGAAGAGTGGGAAAGTTGATATCCTAGTTCGCCGAAGAACCGAAAACATACCTAGATCTAACACAGACAAAGATCCACAAGAATTCAATGTGGAACAGTTACAAAATGCATTCCTAGCGTTAACAAATGAAATAATAGGGTTGAAGAAAACTGGTGGAGAGGGATCCTCCTTTCAAGGGAATTTCAGAAACTAGTTTAGGAAAACATCTTCTCCTAACTATAAAATGAACCCTCCCCTGATGTAGCTTTCATGGAAGAAATCTTCAATACTATTAGAGCAATTATCTCAATTCCCAAACCTTCTTGTAACCAAGTGTTAGGTGATCAGGTAGAGGAAGAAGTTTTAGAACAAGAAGATGATGAACAAGAACATCAACAGTCATTGGTTGGAAATATTTGGGATACCATCAGTAGTGATGTGCAAACAAACAACCAACCTGTTTTCTCGGGCCAACCTACTTACAATTCCCGCAACAAAGGCCCAGTAGAATCTCCTAGTGCATCAAGATCTAGTCAGAATAAGAAGGGTAACAATCCTCATCTTGCTAAGCAATCAAAACCAACTCATACCACACATAAACTTGACTTACAATATGATATCATCGAAGAACTAAAAAAACAACGTGCAAATATCAACATGTATGATTTGTTGCAAGTTTTCCCTTTTCTTGGAGCCCTATCATAACTCCCATATCAAACTCAACTACTTCTGGTAACATAAATCCTCCAGCTACTAGTACTACCAATAATGCAAGTTATTCAAACAAACATGCGTCAAACATAGAAGACAAAAGGAAAACCTTAGCTGATAAAAGTTCTTTAATTGGAAAGGGCTCAACATCTAACACTCCTCCAAGGCCTCCTCACATTAGAAATATATAATCGAAATGTTCATAATTGTATGGTTGATTTCCGGGGCATCCAACAACACAATGCCTTATTCTGTTTGTAAGAAGTTGAATGCAAAACTTACTCCATGTGATACACATATCACACAGCTTGATCGGTCAAGTGTAAAAGTACTTGGCGAAATAAAAGATGTGTTAGTTAGGATAGCAAGTAACCCATCCATATACCAAGTAATCAACATAGTGGTTGTTGATATCCTGACACCTATGGCCTCTTTTTAAGCCATGATTGGTCACAGAATTTGAATGGGTATTTGTCCACTGATTGGTCAGCTTTGTGGCTCTCTAAAAATGGGCGACCCAATCAGACCAAAATTGGTAGAGAAAGGTATCTGAAACATATTGTAACTGAGTTACATGACCCAAATGAACCAGTAATTTTTTATGAAACCATCATCCGAAATTATGCCTATGACACAGATTTTGGAAACTTCACAGCTGAAAAATCTCCTTTTGCAGGGTTACAACAACAATCTGAAATTTCAAATTTCACCCACATTAAACTTGGTTTTGTGCCTAAAGATGATGTAAATACTGTACATATTATAGATAGTAGAGTAGTGGTAAATAGCTCGTCATGGACATTGTATTTCGATAGATCAAAATCCAAAGAAGGAGCCGGTGCAAACTGTCTTCTATTAGACCCACAGGGAAATAAAACTTGTATTGCATGCAGATTGGAATTTGATTGCACTAACAATGTTGCAGAATACGAATCCCTTATTCAAGGATTAAGGAAAGCGTTACATATGAACATTAAAGTATTGATAGCATACGGTGACTCTGAAATAATAGTCCACCAGGTATGCAATTCAATTCATTGTGTTTCCGAGCATTTACGTGATTACTAAAGGGAAGTATGGAATTTAATCTCAAAATTTGAAGCTTTCAATATAAATTCTATTCCTAGAGCTTACAACCAAGAGGCTAATTTATTAGCGAATTTAGCTTTTAAACTAATCCCTTTGGAGCAATTTTCACCCAATGCTTTTTCAATAGAATGAATTTTCAGACCATCAATTCCTGATAATATAACTAATTGGCGTGTTTTTGATGATGATGTACAGATTTTAAGCTTCCTAAAAGGACATAACACCTTTAATGATTCTATGATTGATGAAATCTCGCATGATGAAGACTTGCGCAATTTTTCGGTAATACATCCTCACTGTTCTGTGGAAAAGGTCTTTGAAAAGGTAAAATCTATCCCTGCTTCTGTTTTGAGATTGGAAATTTTTTATGACTTACAAGATAAGTTCAGGGTTGTCCTGAATTTCAAAACGAACAGCTCATGCATGAAGTATGAAACTATAAACTTAGGTACAGATTCTCATCGGCAAAATGTGAATTTTGGGACTAATTGTAGTTTACTAGAAAAATCAGCCTTCGTAAAATTATTTAAAGAATATAAAGATATCTTCGCATGGAATTACGATGAATTAAAAAATTTTGATCCTCATATCATGCATCATGTAATTCCAATGAAACCATCATCGAAACCTTTTCAACAAAAACTAAGGAAAATGCATCCAATGCTTGAACCTTCGGTCAAGAAAGAATTGAATAAGCTCTTAGCTGCCAAAATCATTTTCCCAGTCTGCCATACCGAATGGGTAGCTAACCTAGTGCAAGGGAGGAAAAATAATAGTGATATTCCACTTTTATCGATTTTTGCAACCTCAACAGGTCGTCTGAGAAAGACAACTTCCTAGTTCCTCCCATGGAACAAATTATTCAAAAAGTCTTAGGATCTGAGATGTTGTCACTACTTGACGGTTTTCTGGTTATAACCAGATTTTGGTCTCTCCAGCATATCAACTAAAGACTATTTTTAGAATTCCATGGGGGACGTATGCATATAGAGAAATTCCTTTCGGCCTAGTTAACGTTGGAGCTACCTCCAACGAGCGATGGATATAGCCTTTAGAGGCCTTATTAATCATGTTGTGGTTGTGTATCTTGACGATGTCACTATCTTTTCAAAGCATCGAGATGATCACCGCTGTCACCTTAGAAAAGTTTTTGAACGCTGTAGAAAGTTTGGGATATCACTCAACCCCAAGAAAAAAATATTTGTTGTAACACAAGGAATCCTTCTAGGTTTTTTGGTGTCCAGGGATTGGATTATGATCGACCCAGAATGAACTCAGGACATATATAAAATCACTTATCCATCCAACAGAAAGTCCATGCAATCATTTCTGGGAAAAATCAATTTTGTAAGAAGATTTATACCTAGCTTTTCTGAAATTGTTCGTCCCTTATAAAATATGATAAAAAGGATGCCAATTTTAGTTGGGGCAACAAAGAAAAGGATTCATTCAAAAGAATCATAGAATCCATTTCCGAATCCTCTACTCTTCTAAGTCCTGACTTTGAAAAAGATTTTGCTCTGTACACATTTGCTTCAGAAATTTCATATGTAGTTGTCCTAACACAATGCAATCAACAAGGTCATGAAGTCCCCATTTCATTCATGAGTTCAGGTTCTAAGGGTGCGGAGTTAAACTATCATGAGGTTGATAAACAAGCATTCATGGTGTATAAATATGTCAAACACTTTCGCCCCTACCTGCTGAAATTTAAGACCAAAGTCATTGTCCCCTATCCAGTTGTTAGGAACCTATTAGTACATAAAGAATTAGGAGAGAAAAGAGCACCTTGGATGGAAATCTTCAAGATTATGACCTTGAAATCAAAACCTCCAAGATAGTAAAAGGGTAGGGTCTTTTCAAATTAGAAGTTGAATCATCTCATTTACCCATCAAGGAAACAGACTTGCAGATAATTGGATCACTGTCTCGAAACAAAATCTACTTTATCCCTCCTTCTCAGAAATCCTGGTATTTCGATTTGAGAACATTTCTCGAGACTGGGAACTCCCCTGATAATTTGGAACCAAAAAAAATCGAGCGCTTAGATTAAAATCAACCCCATATCAATTGATAAACAACATCCCTTTTAGAAAAAAATCAGATGGTGTACTCCTTCGCTATCTTGAGAAAGACCAAACCGAATCAGTTTTAAGGGAATTACATTCTGGGCCTACTGGTGGTCGTTTTGGAGGTGACACTACCACGCATAAAATACTCAGGGCTGGTTATTTATGGCCTACTCTATTTAGAGATGCCCATGAATATGCCAAAAAATGTCAAGACTATCAAACAACTGTAGGTAGGGTCAAGAAACCCGCTTTTCCATTACATCTAGTTTCGTTTGAAATACCCTTTCAGCAATGGGGTCTCGATATAGTAGTACCAATCAACCCTCCCTCATATATGCAACAGAAATACATAATTATCGCCATGTATTACTTCACTCGATGGGATGAGGAAACACCCCTGCACGTGGTTAATACCAATCAAGTCATCATCTTTTTGAATCCGCTATCGTCACAAGATTTGGCGTGCCTGAATCTCTAGTTTTTTATAATGATTCCTATTTTTCTTCTGTTGAATTGACAGATTTTGATTTGGAAAAAGGTATCAATATTAGATATTTTGCAAGCTATTATCCTCAAGGTAATGGTTTGGCTGAATCCACTAACAAAAACTTGTTAAAGTTTATGAAAAGAACCATTGCTACACACCACCGGAACTAGAATACTGCCTTGTATAACGCTCTCTGGGTAGACAGAGTAACCCCCAAATATGCGATTGGTAACTCTCCTTTATTTATGGTATATGGCATTGAATCCATTCTTCCTCCAAATCTTTTTATGCCCTCGCTGCAATTAGCGCATTCTGTTAAAGAAGTAAATATCCCAGTTATGGAAAAAAGGATTAATACATTATTAAATTTGGAAGAAGATAGAGAAAAGGCCAAGCAACATTTTTAAAAAAACCAACAGATCGTAAAATCTTGGTTTGACCAAGCTGTGACCTCTAAAAAGGACCTATAAGTAGGCGATTTAGTTCTGAAATGGGATAAGGAACATGAGGACAAAGGAGAACATACCAAGTTTCAATGTCTCTGTTTAGGTCCTTTCCTCATCGCAGAAAAGTGAGGACCAAGCACTTTCAGGCTTCAAACTTTAGAAGGCCAGTCTAAAACCTTTCAGGTAAATGGAATGATCTTAAAGAAATACTTCGAATGACTTGCATAATATTTTACTAGTATTTTACCAAGTTAAGGTTTATTGTCAAATCATATCCATGCGCTATATCACTTAAACATTATAATATTTCTAAGGTTAATGATATATGGTGATCAAATTACACTACTATTTATTGATCTATGGTGAATCATGAGACAATGTGTCAATTTATGATAACGCTTCATCCTATCTCATAACTGTCATCATTCCACAATCATCGTGTACGAAATCACTCATATGAATCATTCTATCAAGTTTCAATCCTATTAACGTTTTAATGACCTTAATCGAACCACCTGGTTTCATCATTTTCGAAATAATGGTTATCATGAGAGAACCTAGGGTTTTAGTTGTGATTGCGAGTGAACCAGGAAAAGGTTGGATCATCCGGACGATGTCTGTCTATTGGATCCCAATTCCTTATGTTTTCACGACCACCTTGGCATCGAATCCTATTCAAAAATGTCGTGTTGGGGAAATGGCGCCTCTCAACCGTTTTGAGGTCTTGGGCCTTGAAATGGTGGAAGTTGATCCAGAGGCAGCAACATTGTTTGAGAAGATAGGTTGGGGTTCTTTATTTAGGCGTTTCAGTGGACACCATATCGAAGTAACCAGGCAATTTTCCCTAACTTTCAAGGGAAGTGTTTCCCAGGTTGGGGATTTGCAGCTGGAGGTGGATGAAGATATTATCGCGAAAGCCACCAAACTCCTGCAGATAGTCGAGTGCTAGTTCAAAGGCAGAAAGATTAACAAGGATAAATGGAAACATTTCCTTCTTCCTCTGTCAGCTGATTCATATGTCAAATATAGAATTCCAATCAAATTTCTGAAACCACAATGGTGCACATCCTTCCAAATTATAGTCAGGTAAATTTCATGCAATGGTCGTTTCTCCCATGTCGATTTGTATCATCTCAGGCTTCTTATGGATTTGAAAGGATCGAAGTTAAATTTACCCTTCTTCCTACTAAATAGCTGAAAGAAAATGGCATTCGCCATTCAGATCACTATAGGTGATCAGGATAGGAGTATGTTCCATCATGGTTTTCTTAAAATTCTAATTCAACATCATTTAGATTCACTTGGTAGATCTTGGGACACATTTCTGAGTGAAAATGGTTTTGGGCTAACACAATTTTGGCCTACCCTCCTCTCAAATACTCGTAAGAAGCGTAGAAAACTTCCAGAGTCCAAAGTCGACAATGTACTCGACCCTACCCTAGAGCATAAGGAAACTGAACATCCAAACTATGTTCAACGGGATAGTGAAAATCAAGAAAATAAAGACAAACATGATTCCCCTTCTTTTGAAACCCCGACCAATTCGGTCCCTTCCAATTCAGAATTGGACGGATTAGCAGGAAAGGGTAAGAGTGTGATGGAGGTCGATGATGAGAACCCCAAGCTTGATGATGAGTCTAAGCAACAACAAGAATTTTCGAAACCTATTATGAGCAAGTTTAGCTCGGGGAACCAAAGATTCACCAAAAGTATGGCTAGGATTTCAATTCCTAAAACTATTGAATAGGCTAGGGAATCTCTTGTAGTTGAGGTTTATAGCGACAATGAGGATAAAACCCCATACATGAAACTCCATTGAAGGATATAGAATCGAAACAGAGAATTGAACATAACATTTCTTACGCATCTCCTAAATCCAGGTCGGTAGGAAACTCGTCGTCGTTTGAATAACCAGAACAAGAAATCGAACATAAACTATCAATGGATGATGGATATTCATTAGACCAAAATCTGGAAGTCGTAAAGCAATCCATTATCTTTCCTCTTGAACATAAGATCACTTGTCTACAAAATGAATTGAAGGAGTTTGAAGCAGCTAGTAACGTATTGAGGGAAGAAATTTAACGACAAAATAATGAATTACTGATGTGGGTCGACATATGGCAGAATTTAAAGATGAAAAAAGACAAATACAAGTCCGTGAAGAATTTATTGGTCACTTCTAATGAAAAAGTGGTTACACATGATAAACACCGCAAGAAGAAAATGCTTAAGTTGAAAGCTAGACTTGTAGAAGCTAGAAGGGTTGCTCGCATCCAGGTGGATGTTCAATCTTAGTTCTCACTAATCAATCTTGGTAATTTTTGTTACACATGCAAGGTAAGCTCTCGTTTCTTTTAATATAATTAATCGTTGTTAGTTTTTTTTACCATCTATTAATAGACACCTCTGCAGAATCGATTCTACAGAAGTGTCAATGTTATAATAAATCCTTCTATCAATTATTCAGCTACAGTTTATGATATTAATGAAAATTGTTGTATGTGTCACAGGTGCCCTCTTATATCAGATTTGGTTGCGTTTTACTCATTCTGTTGCTTATTTCGGTTTCATAGTTTTGAATAAAGGTGCTACGAGAACCAATGATGGACAACTATCTATTTTGGAGCCTGTTCCTTTTCGAGAGATAACTTCGTTTAGTTGGATTGCATTCACGTGGATCAGTATGTTTATCTGATCTCCTCATTACACATGTGGTTGTTATCGATGATCTCTGAATGTTGTTTTGCTCGTGCTTCTAAGGTCCATACAAATGTATGCTATTTTCTTTCCCCATTTTGAAGACTTGGAACAACACCAAAAGGAGATCTCCTAAATTTCTAAGATGGCCCTATGATCGTGTAAGTTTGATAATTGACTGTCTACAGTAATCTTTGTCTTGGCTAAAGACGAATGATCACTCTTTGTAACAACATTTATTTCTGAATTGGTTCAGTTAGAGACACCAACATCTCATTTATGATGGTCCATTTTAGAACTGACAATTGTCAGCTGGTCGATGATCAATAGCTAAAAGAACTTTGTCTTAGAAATTCTAAAACATCTTTGTAATTTTGGAGCAAAGTCACGTGCTGGGGCAATATCTGTTTTGGCATGCTTCTCTGAAAACAATCTTGGGAACTGGTATCAGTTGATCTGGTTTTCTTCGTTAATATATACATATAGTGACATTTATTATATATTTCTTGCATTATTGATCTGTGATTGCATTGTGTTGTTTTCCATTTATTATTCATAAGTTTTATCGAATACATGCATGTTTATTTTCTAGTTATGTGGTGTTATCAGTTACCTTTAGATATTTTCAAAGGGAATTGGAGACCTGTGTGTAGATTTTGCTCTCATAATCATTAAATACTTTACTTTTATAGACCTCTATTTGCATAGATATGTTTTAAGAGCAATTATTATCATAAAGTGATCAGAACTTGAATGTGAAAAAGATTGTTTATTTCTGTAATTGCATATGTGTTTTCAACAAATAATGTGTTGTTATTTCTTTAACATGAATGCAGTTCCTTTTATTTGGATTATAAGTATTGTCTAAGTTTGCTCTTGAAATGTACTATATCTTCCAAAAAACATCTTTTAGCAGAATAGCAAGTGACAATAGACTTTTAAAATTGCTCTTGGCCAAGACAGGTTAGTGTATGTTCTATAATAGGTAATTAGTCTTATGTTTTATTTAACAGATGTTAGTTAGTCACTTGCTTTCAATTAGATTAAATTAGAAAATTTACTAGCTTTGTGAAGAATAATTAGGAATAACCTTTTAAGAGACTCTCTTTTAGAGAGCATAAAATTGAAGGTAGCAGGACCTTTAACCTGCGAGAATTAGCTAATCCAAACATACTAGGGGCTGTGTTAAGGGCCTTGTATGGGATATTTCTCCATTGTTGGCCTATGACAGAAAATCCGGCCAACGGGATGTAGGAAGTTGTCATCAAGGGGGAATGTTAATGTAATTCCATCTTCCTTCATTTGTGTGCTATATCCATTTTCATCATTAAGGGAGAATTTTGGTATGTGTAATGATATGTAATGATGTCTAGTGAGATGTTATGATGTCGTAACTTGAAAACAAGGTATACTTCTCTTCATAACTCTGTATCTCATATAAAAGGAATCATGGAGTAAAATTATCCTAATACCATCCTACATATAAGAGGGGTGGAAAGACATTTATCCCATATGTGTTGTTACAACGTATTTTTCTACCTTGTGAGGATCAGCATTGATTGGCCTTTAGTATCCATTGTATTGAATCAGATCCATTATTTTCCCTTCAGGAACCAAGTTTCCCTATTTTTGTTCATGTACGATTGTTGTTCCATTATAGCCAACGTACACGAAGGTTGCACCTGATTAGCCTGCGTACATCGAGTTACATGGTAAAAACAATAAAAACTCTATTTTTACTCCCACAAAGCGATCTTAGGGTGACCTTTGGCCCTCCATATACCCCGAAACGACTTGATTAAACCTTTCACTTACCTTTGGAAGGCTATATATTGAGCCCTTATGGTGTATGGAAGGGAGGAGAAAGAGAGATAAACATAACTCTAGTGGATTTTTTCCGTGACTTGAGTCTACACTCATTGATCCTTGTCGTTGTGAACTCCTTATGTTCACCTACCAAACTCTTTTCATAGTTTGAGTTTTCCATTGCATGGAGGATTGAAGTGGTGGAGGCACAAGTGGAGAGATCTAGTTCTTGGTTTAGATTGGTTGCCGACAAGAGATTGTATTATGTACTTCTTGTTATTAATTAATGGAAATACTCATTTTCTCATCCAATTGATGTTGTGAATGTTGTTTAAATTACATTGGGCTACATTTGCTTATGATACCATAGATCATGTAACCCAATGTAATTTAAACAACATTCACAACATCAATTGGACGAGAAAATGAGTATTTCCATTAATGAATAACAAGAAGTACATAATGCAACCTCTTGTCGGCAACCAATCTGAACCAAGAACTAGGTCTCTCCACTTGTTCCTCCACCACTTCAATCCTCTATGCAATGGAAAACTCAAACTATGAAAGGAGTTTGGTAGGTGAACATAAAGAGTTCACAACGACAAGGATCAATGAGTGTACACTCAAGTCACGTCAAAAATACACTAGAGTTATGTTGCTATCTCTTTCTCCTCCCTTCCATACACCATAAGAGCTCAATATATAGCCTTCCAAAGGTAAGTGAAAGGTCGAATCGAGTCGTTTCGGGGTATATGAAGGGCCAAAGGTCACCCTAAGACCGCTTTGTGGGGGTAAAAATATAGTTTTTACTGTTTTTTAACATGTAACTCGATGTACACGGGCTAATCAGGTGCAACCTACGTGTATGTTGTCTATAATGGAAAAACAAGGGTACATGAACAAAAATAGGGAAACTTGGTTCCTGAAGGGAAAATAATGGATTTGAGTCAATACAATGGATGCTGAAGGCCAATCAATGCTGATGCTCACAAGGTGGAAAAATACGCTGTAACATGTGTTATGGGATGTAAATATTCCATAAATTTAGCTATATAATAGATTTCAATGAGATTTATTGATCATATGTGTAATGTCCCATTTTCAATTTTTATAAAAATGCCCAATTTTTCACTTTTTTTCCAATTTCGACCCTTGACTAGTTTTGATGCCTAGGTCCCAATTTTGCTCCAAATGCTCCCAAATATTTTGAGAAGGTATGTGACTGATGTTAGGAATTGAAAATGATGTTTAGGGATGATAAATGGCCACCAAAAGACCTCTTCAAACTCTCTTAAGATTCTGGACCAAGTATGCAATTTTACTAGTAAATTGGGGTTCAAATCCCCCTGGGGTAAGTATTGAAAATGGCTTCCCAAATGCCTCCCACACCACTCGAATTTATGAACAGAGGTAGGGGATGTATCAAGGATGTTATTAAGGTCCAAAATGAACCCTACATTAATTATTAAGTCTGTTCCAAACCCCTCCCAAACAATAGCAAAAACCACTAATTCGACACTTGGGGAAATGGCACCAAATATTCTTCAAATGCAAATAAACTGAGTATACTGGCTTCAAATGCTCAAGTACTGAATATGAAACTTGTAATAAACATCAATGGCAGTCCATTAATCACAAATATATCATATAAACATTCCTTTATTCGAAATCATCATCATTTTAATGGCATACATCAATGTAGTGGGGAAATGGACATTGTTTGCTCATTAATATTCATTTTACATACAACCACTTGGTATTTCAACTTGAGACTTTCTGAAGATGAAAAAAATATTATATAATTCTTATTACAATTAGAAATACATCATGATAAGCTCTCCCAAGAAGTACAAGAGCTCACCAAAAATGCCCTCCCTCAAGGAGCATGAATATGCCTTCAAAACTGGAAATGGTTGAGAGATGGTGCTGTACTAAACAAAACCACGAGCTTCCCTGTAGCTGATAACTGCAAATAAAACTCCATTAAAGCTCCATGAAATACTTTAGTGTCCTCTCCAAACACCAACTTGGATGGGAATCTTTCACCCTCGAAATTGGCTAAGGCAAGAAACTAGTCATCCACTAGCTCTCTCTTCACAAATGCAATTTTTATCAAATCATCAAAAGATATTCTCATACTTGATTTCTGCATTTTATAACCAACATTAGCCTTCTAAGGGTATAATTCTTCCCATTATCTTCTAGAGATTTCCACTTAGGAAATATTCCACATTTGCCACTTGTCTCCTAGTTTCCAACCTTCCATCTTCTCCCAATTCGAGTAGGAGTCTCTTTGGCTTCTCAAACTCCCATGAGTGCCTTCCTTGAGCCTATTTTTGGGGCTGACATGTCATAATGGTTAGATGTCAGAAGTCAGATCTAAAGTTTTTCATAGATGTCATAGATGGTCCATCATTATTGTCATAAGGCTAGGGAATCTAGCTCAAGTGTCCACTAGCTTCCAATTTGACTCTTCCTCTTCCATGGAGGTTACCATTCCATCCCATTTCGACCTAAGATTCTCCATGCCATGTGTATTCTTTACCAACTCACCCAATAATTTTTTCCTTCCCATGGATTCAAAATGGCAAGAGAGATTTTCTATGTGGCAGTGAGAAACCAAGCTAGTGTGGCTCGCACACCCTCCAAATGTCCTCAAAACCATTTGCCACCTAGAATTTCTCTTGAATTTATTTATTCAAACTATTTATTAAATACTTGAACCCTTATAATGTCTAAACATCATTTATTAGCTTCCTTATTGCAATTCCACATGTGCCCATCCAACCTAGGAAACTAGTAGGATTGATGGGATTGTCTTACTATGCAATTAAAGTGACCAAAACTTGATTTTTGGATAGAAGGAACATCCAGAATCAGAATGGAATGATTCATGTGGGGCTCGGAGGCCATTGACGAAGGCCACGAAAGAACCAGTGAAGACCCCGAGCCCATTACACTCCGATTTGACAGAAAATGGATAATAGTGACTTTTAAAGGACGGAGTCCCGAGGCTTGACATAAGGTCGGTTTGAGATGAAATTGATATAAGGCAGTCATGAAGCAGGAACGATGTTAAGTTTAGAATCTTGGAGCCAAAATCCAAGGGATGTGAAGTCGGGGTGAGCAAGAAGGCCAAAAAGCACTATTCCGGTCCACTTTTTCGGGATTTTGAAAAGCTGATGTACAGTAAAAGTGACCCTAGCTGTGGGAATCAAAATTTTTACTGAACTAGACATTTCATATTCTCATTAAGACGGACAATTTCCGTTAGACGGAGATTTTCCACAAATGCACCGTTTGGGAGATGGCCATTTTTGGCCCAAAATTTGGAATTTTGGAAAATTGTGAAAAGTGAGAAGTAGTAAAACCCAGGAAATCATAGAAGATGAATGGTGCATCGGAATTGAAATCCATGAATTGATGAGTGTTCCTGGTTATATGGACTAACTTCACCTGATATAAAAGTTTTTGTGATTCCTCATAGATTTTCTTCCGCAGGTGGCTAAAGTTGGCATTCTGGACCAAAATGCAACTGTGTAAAATGTGCAGAATTGGAGTGAAAGTTGTCATTTTTGAAGAGATACAGTCCCCGCACCGATGTCGGAATGGAGCATGAAGACAGGCATTGGAAAGCTTGTCTAGCAGGGAACAATGATGCATGACCAGAGTTTGAATGAGGTCTACATATATCATAAATATTTAGTGCAGAAGAGTGCCAGCAGATGTTTTGACAAACAAATTTTGTTGTCAATGTGGGCAATTTCTACAATTGCATGATATGGAAGAGGAATTCCATGTTACGAGTAGGGATCGAAAATGGAAGAATTCCTTAAACCCCTGTTTGTTATCATACTTATAATTATGAAATTGTCATATGGCATAAAAATGTTAAAAATGTAAGGGATTACATAGATGTATATGCACTAGATGGCAACTTAACAAACATTGCATAGTGCATATGGGAATGATTATGCATAAATGGGATATTGCATATTGGTAAAATAATGAAGTCTACATATGCAATGAACCACTAATGGAGAATATTGTGGTTGATAATGACTGTTGATGTTGGTATTGGTTGTAGGACCAAAGATAACAAAGAGCATGGCTAAATGTGCTGAGGATGTTGTTGCATGAAGCCAACAACCCTATGCAGAAAGGATGGTGCAACAAATCTATGATCATAAAGTTGGCAAAAGGACTGAGCAGCCTTGGTAAGAGGCCAACTGATCAGGTAACATCAGGCGATGTTAATGGTAACCATGCAGGTAATGATTATTGGTGCCAAATTGCATGAATGTTGAAAAAGGATTTGGTAAGATCTATTCAACTATGTTTGAGCTATGTTGAGTTAGTTTGCATGTGATATTGAATACCGATTGGGACTGTTAACTTACCAAGCTTGGTGAGGTGTTAGTAAGTGAAGGAAATGATCCTTACACCCTATGATTGTTTAGAAATCTCAATGCATTCATATGAATTTATATCATGCCATGTGTATGTTGGTTATGTGCTTAATAACCAAAGCAAGTGAGGACTGGTGGTCTTGATTATGGTAATGCAAGTTATATGAGATAGTCATGTTTCAATCATAATATGTTTGAATGCATAGTACTCATGAAACAATGCAAGGTAGCATTAAGTAGATGAGCATTAAGAGATTTTATAAATCTTGTGATGCATTGTATGAATGCATAAGGATGATGCATATGTTATTGCAAAATAAATAATGAATGAAATGATGAATTGATAATTATTCTAGGATCATTTCATGGGCTGTTATGAGTGCAGAATAGTAAGTGCACGAAGAGCCCAATCATGATCGATGGGCTGCTAGAATGCTCTGTGGAAGAACAGTTGTAAATATCAGATTTGTAAATGTTTCGGATTTGAAATTTTACTAATAATTGCTAATGACTGTTTGGCTTATATGAAAAGGTGTCAGGAGGACATGCTGTAAGTGGATGCTCATGTGTGGCAGCGGGCATAAGACCATAACGGGCAGAGTGGTGTCACTTACAGGAGCCAAACAAAATGAGGATAGCCTCATGGATAAGAAAACCAATTTTTGTGGTAGACAGAGTTGCAGATTCATACTGAATTTAATTATTAGTGCCATGGATTGGTTATGGAACAATCGGGTTTGAATTGTATTGTTAAATGTTGCTAACTGTTTGGCTGTTCAATAAGTGTGCCAGGAAGACACATTGCAGTAAGACCATGAGAGTGGGCCTGCAGAAGCCAAACTTCATGGGAAGGGATTCCATGATTTGAAAATGGGTTTCAGGTGAAATGCCATAAGACATTATTAATGTCTCATTTGCACTACATGATTGGTAAACAATATGAGTGGGATGGTGAAGATTATGTCGGTAAGACATATGAAGGTTATGTAACATCAAAAGGAATTGGGATGGAAAACCGAGGGACTGTCAACTCAAAGAAGGAGCCTCCATTCCTCATTAAAGAAGAGAAATAACATCTGAAAAATGGATAAGTGTTCCACAAACCCTGAATGATATATATATATATATATATATATATATATACATACATGCATGTCTAATTATTAGAGTTAATATGCATAGCATGTTTTGATTTTATTTCCGTTATGGTAGACTGTTTGAAGTATGATTAGGACCTTCATAGTTCACATCAGTAAGGAGTGCATGCATTTTTGGTGCTGAGTTATGTTAGGGATGCCAATATTGACTACACCTTAAGGGAATGGACGCATTCCTGGTGTTTCAAGGTTGGATAGTGAATGTTATGACATATGTTACCGTTCTAGAGCAGCAATACTAATGAGCTTGCTATCCATTTTGTGTTGACAGATTATACATATGAAATTCAGTGCTGCACATTAAAGGGAAAAGTGAAGAAAAGAATACTCAAGAGGACTGTATGAGCAGTGGTAACCCTTGTGTAGGGTGAGTGGGTATCATGGGGCCATGATAGCCTACAGTTAAGAAAGTCACCTAAAGAATTTCTAAATGGAACTGCCAGCTTACATAAGAGAAGAAGTGCCACCCTTGTGTGGGTGAAGAATTGTTATGCGCATTGAGGGATTGTGATACATGTGAAAGGCTGATGCAAGCCTAAGGCAGAGTAGTGGAGCCTTGACCTGTAATGTTCGGTGGCGCAGTTACCTTCCATTGGCCGATGACCCAGACATATGTGCTGGCTTGGCAATGGAGAGGGCCAACCAGGTATGGGACTGGTTGGGCACCACCAAATGCTTGGTAAACCCAGTCGACGTGGAGGCGTATTGGTAGGGCATTAATTATTTGATTATTTGGAGCAGCCTGCATGCTGGCCAAACATCCTAGTCTGCAGGAGGATCCCAAGGCTTATAAAGTAAAAGCAGGACCCTGTGGACCAGAGAAGAAATGCGCAATACAGATAAGTATTCAATTTCATTTATTTCTTATTTGGAATAATGAAGATTACAAGTATAAGTCTTGTAACAGTTAAGCTGATGCACTATTGTTTCTTTGTTGGGAACCTTGGTCATACAAGAAGCAAGGACCCTGAAAGAACTATAAATTGCTTGGTAAATCCAGAGAGTGGCTGGTTGGGCAAGAATTATTGATGATTTGGTGCAGCCTGCGTGCTAGCAAAACATGCAAGATTATTGATGATTTGGAGCAGCCTGCGTGCTGGCCAAACATGCAAGATTATTGGTGATTTGGAGCAACCTATGTGCTGGCCAAACATACAAGGTTGTTTGATGTTGTGGAGCAGCCTGCGTGTTGGACAAACATACAAGACTATTTGATGTTGAGGGGCAGCCTGCGCGCTGGCCAAACACCCAAATCCATAGGCGATTCCAAGGCTTGTAAAGCAAAGAAGGACCCTATGGAATAAAGTGAAGACATCTAGTGCAGATAAGTATTTGGTTATCTTGTAATTCCTTGCTTATGAATATACATGTGTATATGATTCGGTTATAATTTCCTATGAAAATAAACTAAACATGTGAATTAATCCAATGTTTGAGTGTAGGTATTGCTGGAAGCAATGACTATGAAAGCATCTCAAGGATGCGTGTGGACATGTAACCACCCTAAAGAGCTCAGCATGAGCAGTGATGAAAGATGGGGCTAGTGGAACTATGTGAGTCCTAGTAGCCAAGAGTTAGACCAACCAAGTGGAGGAACTCCATGGTTGAGAGATCTGGAATAGACCATAGACACTACGTGTCATAGCCAAGAAGGGCAGGTCGAGCATTCACGTGAAGTGAAAGAGGACAGGAGCATGAAAACCACAATGGTGGTGTGGGTTCCAAGATGGAACAAAACTAAGAGGAGAAACTCTTACTGCTCTCTCTCTTTCCTTTTTATTGATGCATTTATAGAATTAGAAAATTGCTGAATGCATGCATGACTGAAAGTAAAAGTGTGTTTATTTGATTAAAGTGAATTGTGAATGCTAATTAATGAATTTCTTGTGAATGGATGAACATGAAGGAATCCATGTGTATGTTGGGAAAGCATAAAAAGTGTGGAAGTCTCATGAGTAAAGCATGGACTATCCATGTCAACTGGGAAAAAAAAACCATTGACTGATTTTTAATGTTTGGGTTATGCTTGGCCTAACGAGAATTGTAATGATGAATTTCACAGGTGGAAATTGAATCAATTGGTTGCAGCCGGTGCAGGCAAGTGTTGCTAGTGAGCAAAGTGTGGTCAATTGTTTCCATTGACCATGGCGGCAGACCAAGGGCTATTATAGTTGGCTGAAAATCTTCTTCAAACAATTGCCAAGACCCAAGAAAATCTTGGAGAGATGCTCAAGATGCAAAAGCAGCAGAACGAGATGAACCACAAGGTCTTGCAGGACTCTATTCGTCTGCAGAAAGAGGTAAAGAGCATTATGAGGGCAATCAACAAGGGAAAGAAAAGTGGATCAATGAAGAAGCATTCATCCAATCGTCCGATTAAGAAACGTTCCAAGTGGGAAGACTCAAAGGAAATTGAGCAGGTAAAGATGAAGCAACCAGTGAAGTGTTGGAAATGTGGAGGGGTTCATTGCCTCCGCAACTGCCCAACAAGAGAACCTCAAGAGGGTAGCAGCCATAAAGTTTTCAAACTTATGGATGAGCTGGAAGATCCAAATCAGCAGGAGCAGCTCGTGAAAATCAAAGGACTTGGTCCTGAAAGTTCAAAGTAAAGAACAGAATGCAGGGCAGATCTGCAAAGTTTTTTGAAGTTTTGGACATGTGTAAATTGTATATGTATGCCTAAGTCTTGGAACACCGAGGACGGTGTTATTCTAAGGGGGAGGGGATTGTAATGTCCCATTCTGACTCTTAGGATGTATTAGCATTTAATGTAAATGATGTGTACATGTAATGTATGTTTACCTAGCGTGGAGCTCAAGGCCAAGGCCCCGCTAGTGAAAGCCTGAATTTGATTTAAAAGGGGAAGCATTGATATTTTGATGTCCATGTGCTCTTAAGCCATGGAAATTGTAAAAAGGATGTAAATAGACATCATGCAATATAAAATGTCCAAAACTGGCTACGGAGGCAATGAATGAGAAGGGGCCATGTGTATCCACTAGGGAGTGGTGAGGGGGCTATGGGATGGAACCATAGGCTTCCATATGTCATTATGAGAACCCATTGACTTCCCTAGATGACATTTATGCATGTTGTAAGGAAGTGGTTGAGATTTCAGCCCATGGCTTCAATGGAGCATGGGCAGCCCTGAAATTCGTATGGGTAGGTATGGGCTCTATTTTACTTGTGCCAAAAGTCACTCTACCTCTCGGAGGTTGCTTCATTCTCATCCCCATTCCATGGTGAAAGAACCCATCATCATCATCCATCCAAAAAATGAGCTCCCAGGAGTGAGAAAACCAGAAATCGCAACTTGGAATGAACCCACGTTTTGGGGAAGCCAAAAATGCCCAGAATGGGTATTAGACAGTGGAATCCAATGGGGGATCCGTTGGTATGAGCCTTGGGGCAAATTTGGGAGCAATAGCTACCCCAAAATCCATGGGAAAACCCAGTTTTAACAGCCCAGAAAATCAGTGACGGATTTGGGGGTTAGTTGTGACAGAGTTGTGAGAAATCCAAGTATGGATGTATGAACAGAGGGTGGGATTGCTGAGTCCAGCTTGAAGTGCATGTGGCTCTGGGATTGAGCTTAGTGGGATAGCATCCTCCTCCATCTCCTATTGCATGCTTGAGAAACCCAACTGTGTGTTGGATTAGCATGGCTGTTTGAGTGAAACCCTGACTATGAGTGAGCCATCTAGTTCCTCCTTAGTGGATACACAGCCCAGCTCAGGGGTGATCTCTCAGCTGAAAGAATACAGGCTGGACAGAGGTCTATGGTTGGGTGGAACGTTTCTCTCACGTAGCCAGTCGTTGGAAATTCGCGTTGCAAGATAAGTATTCTTTGTGGATTAAATTATATACAATCTATGTTCTGCAATGTGCTAAATCTGAATGTTATTTATTCATGAGGTTGAAATTGAAATGAAGTCTGTGCATAGCATAAGAATGGGATTGAATCCCTGCATATGGAATCATCTTATGTTTGTTCTTATGTGTGTCGTTATGTTTAATTCCGCTGTGTTTTATTGAAGTTCGAATCTGCACACAGAAGTTTTTAATTGTTATGAATTTTATGAGTAAAAATATTGGGGCTAAGTCTTTCAAAAGCCCGGTGTGTTGTTAACATTTCCTTCCCGGCATTTGATGATGGAAGGGTATGTTACATCATCAAAAGCTATTCTCATAATTGGTTTCTACATTTTATAACCAACATTAGCCTTCTAAGGGTCGAATTCCTCCCATTAGCTTCTAGAGATTTCCACTTAGGAAATATTCCACATTTGCCACTTGTCTCCTAGTTTCCAACCTTCCATCTTCTCCCAATTCGAGTAGGAGTCTCTTTGGCTTCTCAAACTCCCATGAGCGCCTTCCTTGAGCCTATTTTTGGGGCTGACATGTCATAATGGTCAGATTTCAGAAGTCAGATCTAAATTTTGTCATAGATGTCATAGATGTTCCATCATTGTTGTCATAAGGCTAGGGAATCTAGCCCAAGTGTCCACTAGCTTCCAATTTGACTCTTCCTCTTCCATGGAGGTTACCATTACATCCCATTTCGGCCTAAGATGCTCCATGCCATGTGTATGCTTTACCAACTCACCCAATAATTTTTTCCTTCCCATGGATTCGAAATGGCAAGAGAGATTTTCCATGTGGCAGTGAGAAACCAAGCTAGTGTGGGTCCCACACCCTCCAAATGTCCTCAAAACCATTTGCCACCTAGAATTTCTCTTGAATTTATTTATTCAACCTATTTATTAAATACTTGAACCCTTATAATGTCTAAACATCATTTATTAGCTTCCTTATTGCAATTCCACATGTGCCCATCCAACCTAGGAAACTAGTAGGATTGATGGGATTGTCTTACTATGCAATTATTTGAATGGGGACATTACAATATGAAATATGGTGCTACATGAAATTTATTGTGAATATTGTAATGTTGTGATATAAACATATGTGGGGGTGCTCAATATTGTAAGAGTTGGAGTTTCTTGAAGAATAAAGAATATCAAGCCTTCTCACGGATGTTTTTCCATTTGGGGTTTTACCATGTAAATTCGGTGTAGTCTTTTATCTTTCCTTTCCTCTCTTATTATTAGTTATTGATGCTTGTGTTCATAGGAGATTAAACTAGTTGATTTTGATTTACATGTTAGTTATCTATTGTTCTATGTTAATGCATGTTTCTCAATAGTCTAACATGTTTGATTTATTGGTTATTTCACATCTTGAATGATTAAATTATTTATTTGAGAAATCAACTAAGTAACACACATCACAAATCATAATTAATTTCATCCCATTTCCCTTAGCTCTCTCTAAAACAAATCTAACCAAACCAAGGGAAACACCCCTTGGCCTTGGCAGTTGGTCAAAATAGGGAAATTAGCATTGAGGTGACAGTGGTGATTCTTTCCAAAGTTGCTTTTGATAACACTAGTGGATTGAGACTTTTCCACTTAGGTGCTAAATCAAGTTGTAACGCACTATTAAAAGAATTTATAGGTATTAAAATGGATATATAAAGGTAGTATCAAAGACTTTAATCAACATTGTATGACCATTTTGAAATAAATTTCTTATTGATTCCAAACTAATCGACGATGTTGTAGTTGAACATTATGCATTTGCCTTGCATGAATATATCACTATGATGGTGAAAAGAGAAAGAAAAACAAATCTAGTAGAAAAATTTGAAGAAGCTATGAAGGCTGAGAAATAAATATCTATATTTAGGTAAGTAACCCAATGGTCAAGTACATAAAGAATCCCACCGCTACCAAAAAACCACGGACATTATCCAAACCTATGGAAAATGAATCTACAGATCTCAGGAAAGTCTACTTAAAATGGTGAAGAAATTGTGAAATTAGGTAGTTGAATTAAATAAGAACTCAATTGAAGGAGCTTCCAATTAGAGAACATTCATGCATTTTACCAAAAAACATATCACACCCCCCAAATCTTTAGAAACTCCTAATATCAACAAACTTAGAATAAGTGGGGATGTACAACTTCTGCACTTTCCATCAGACAAACCATTTTGAAAAACACGATCTCATTGGATTAATTCCATGACTGTAGTGATAAACCAAGTCCTCAATCAATAGATATAGTTTGATAGGTTTGGGACAATAAATATAAATAAAAGAGGCTATAGGAGAGGAGTCATTGGGTGAATCTACCATGTTTTTGTGGCCCTTGATCTTGTGGTATTGAATACAATAATAAAGAGGAAGTGGTAGTGGGGGGAATACATGTCGCTTAGTCATCATGAGAGATGAAAACTTGAGTAAGGGGCATGTATAAACATTATCCTTCCTACACAAAATAACACAAGCTTAAGAATCACCTCTTATCAAATTCTCACAAGCCTAATACCGATTCAGTTAAATAGTTTCATAACCTCTTCCCAGAATAACAAAACCATAGCCACAAATTTCCTCATACACATCAGTGAATATAATGTTATCATAGACATGAAGACGACAAAGGCCAATGTATCCATATATCACATCTACAATATTCCTCAACAAAGAGATTTTCTCTTGAACACCTTAAAAATATTTTGAATTCACAATAGAAAACAATAGTTACATGTGAAAACAAATAGAAATCTGTTGAAAATAAATAAGAAGTTAAAATAGCATTATATTGCATGGTCTTGAATACAATACTCAAGAGGAAGTAGCAATAGAGGAATTAATGTTGCTTAGTCAATCCCCAAAGATTACAACTTGAGAAAGGGCCTTGTATCCAACATTGCCTCTCCTACATAAACTAACACAACACTTAAGAAAACTATCACCCCTCAAAAAATTCTCACAAGTCCAATACTGCTTTAGTCAAAGAGTTCTGCAACTTCTCATACTACAAAACCATAGCCATAAATTTCCTCATATACAACATTGAAATAAATTTTTATCAAATACATGACGAAGACAAAGGCCAATGTATCCATATATCACATCTGCAATATTTATGAGAAAATATATTTTCTCTTGAACACCTTCAATTGTTCTTGAATTCACAATAAAAAAAATAGCTACCAATCAAAAAAAAAAAAATTGCTGAAAATAAATAGGAAGTTAAAATAACATAGAAAACCATTGTATATTAAACTAGCATAGGCATATTCAAAATCACATGCACCTCCTTTTCTCTTGACCTTTGATATTTTTAATTGCAATGTACACCATTGTGTAGTCAATTCATGGGAGTCATCTAATGTTATGCCTTATTTAGTATACAAAAAGGATCAATGTTGTTCATTACAAATGTAGTACACAAATTATTCAATTAGAAAGGATTGATGTGAAATTCATTGACGAACTAAAGGATGGCATGATTAGACTAGCCTCAAATCCTAAAGAATTTCATATTATTGATATCATTATGTGCATCCTTGTTTTGGCTTGAACTTGTGAGTAAGAACTAGGACTGGAAGAGGATTGGAATTCGCTTGATAAACCTAGTTGTTAATTTTTGAGTATTAATTCAATATACTCAAGGATCTTTACTGAGAGAATAACATGTATAGCATATCAATCATATCAAGCATGTAGCAAGCATATCAACCAATCACATAAGACAATGAACACACAAAGTTTCACTGGGGAAAACCATAAAGGTGAAAAACCCCACAACTTCCTCAGAGATAGAGAGAGAAATGATACAACCAAAGTACAAGAGATAGTCTTCTACTAGCAGCTCCTCCTCCTCCTCAACTAGTGCGCCAATTTCTAAGTGATGTAGAGTGAGATAATGAGATATCAAATAGAGATCTCCTGATCTCTATTTATACTATTTATGTGTTGCCTAATAACCCTATGGGGCCGACTTGTCTAACTCAGCCTAATAACCCCAGGTTACATTATACCCGGTCGACCCCTCTACTAGGTGGTCTAATAACCCATCAGCAAGTTACACTACTTGCGACACTTGTCAATACAAATGACGACACTTCCGTATAGAGGAATAATACATCTCTATAGGAGTACAATAATATATAGATGAAATACATTCCGAAGTTACATATACATCAACACTCCCTCTTAACTAGGAAGGTATTTCTCGACACAGATTTGCTAGCACAAGTCTTCTTCTTTGGATCATCGTCACTATATCGAATCATCGTCATCATCACGACTGCTGCTATCTCTATCAATCTCTGAATCTACTCTTCATAGGAATTTCTACAGAGCCAATCCTTTTTCATACTAGATGTAGGCCCACCACCTGCAGGTCTTCATCACTGGCCATACTGTGGAATCCTCAGGACTTATTACGTGTGTCACAAAACCTCGCAAGAGCATCCAGGTTTTTATGAGCACATGGCTCTACCTGTCGGATCTCCCAGGGAGCTATTACATGTGACCCCAACACAAAACCTCAAAAGAGAATCCCAGGACTGATTACGAGCACACAGTTCAACATATCAGATCTCCCAAGGAGCTATTATATGTGGCCACCACAAAACCTCACAAGAGAATCCCAGGACTGATTACGAGCACACAGCTCTACCTATCGGATCTCCTAGGGAGCTATTATATGTGGTCATGGAAAAACCTAGAAAGAGCATCCCAGGCTGTTATGAGCACACAGCTCTACCTATAGGATCTCCCAGGGAGCTATTAAATGCCATAGAACAAAACCTCAAAAGAGCATCCCAGGATATTACGAGCACATGGATCTACTTGTCAGATCTCCCAAAGAGCTATTATATGTCCTCCTAGAGCAATGCCTCGAAAGAGCATCCCAGGCTGTTACGAGCACACAGCTCTACCTGTTGGATCTCCCAGGTCAACTTACATGCTCATTTGCACAACCTGTCCACGACCATAGAGTATCAACCTGATACTCACCATACATCATCCTGATGTACATCATCACATGATCAACCTGATCATCATCATAACATCATCCTGATACATATCATCTGGAGCAACATCCTGAAGCTCGTCATCCATGATCATCCTGATCATACAGTGCATCCACCTGATGCATACCTGATACATATCATCATACATGATCTACCTGATCATACAATGTATCCACCTGATACATACACAAATAAATGATCCATCTGATCATAACAAGCATCCAACATGATGCATATACATATACATGATCCAACTGATCATAACAAGCATCCAACATGATGCATATACATATACATGATCCAACTGATCATAACAAGCATCCAACATGATGCATATACAGAGCAGTAACTGGAGCATCGTCCTGACGCTCATCATCCAGCGCTTACATCCACATCCATGTGAGGAATCCTCATCTCACCATGCTTGGAATGGCTTCAGCAAATGTGTCCATCACTTCTTCCTTGAAGTGTCGTCAATCTGAAGAACACCAAGCCTCTCTCTGAAGTACTTGAACTTCACTCTGGCTAGTGGTTTCGTCAGTACATCTGTAATCTACTCATCCATCGCAATATACAGGAGCTTCACTGCTCCTCTCTGCACCATATCCCTGATATAGTGGTATTTGATCTCAATGTGCTTCGACCTATCATGGAACACCGAGTTCTCAGAAAGCTTCACACAACTCTAGTTGTCATAGAAGATACCAGTAGTATCCAAAGGGAGATCAAATAACTCAGACAGTAGCTTCCGGAGCCATACTGCCTCGCAACTAGCTGAACAAGCTGCAACATACTCTCCTTTGGCTGTACTCAGTGCTATGCAAGACTGCTTCCTGCTAAACCAAGAGATCACACCTGATCCCATATTGAAGCAGCACCCAGAAGTGCTCTTCCTATCTGCAGCACTGCCTGCCCAGTACGAATCAACATAACCCTGTAGGTTAAACTTTTGATTCGCATCATACTTGAGCCCATAATCAACTATACCCTTCAGGTACCTCAGAATATGCTTTACAGCAACCAGGTGAACACTCCTCGGATCTGTCAGGAACTAGCTCAATGTGTTCACTGCAAAGCAAATATCTGGTCTTGTGTTCGTCAGGTACATCAAGGACCTAATCATCTGACGATACATCGTGACATCAATCGGATCAGATGAAGCATCACACAGAAGCTTTAGGTTCGGTTCCATAGGTGTGGCCATGGCCTTGCAGTCCATCATCTTGAACCTCTTCAGGATCTCTACTGTATACTTCCCTTGTCCAAGGAAGATTCCATCTGCACACTGCCACATCTCCATGCCTTGAAAATAGTGCATCATCCCCAAGTCCTTCATCTCGAACTCGGCAACAAGCTTCCTCTTGGTATCAACAATCAGACTATCTTCTCCTGTAACAAACAGGTCATCCACATACAGAAGTAGTATCACTGGATTGCCTTCCTAAACCTTGTAGTAAAGGTTGGAATCTGCTTTACTCTTGGTAAATCCCAAACTGGATAGAAAGTTGTCAATCCTACCATACCAAGTCCTAAGAGCTTGCTTCAATCCATACAAGGCTTTCTTCAGTCTGCACACATATGACTCCCTGTCATGTGTCTCAAAACCAAGTGGTTTCTCCACATATACTTTCTCTTCGACTACACCATTCAAGAAAGCTATCTTGACATCCATCTGGTGTATCTTCCACTTCATCACTATAGCCAGAGCAAGAATTGATCTGATGGAAGTGTACCTGGCTACAAGAGAAAAAGTTTCTTCATAGTCTATCCCCTCTTTCTGGGAGAATCCATGAGCTACAAATATCGCTTTGTATTTCTCTATGCTGCCATATGCAGCATGTTTGATCTTGTAGATCCACTTTGAAGTTACAACTGACTTCCCTTCAGGTCCTGGGACTACATCCCAAACATCATTCTTCATGATCGACTGGTACTCCTCGATCATGGCATTCTTCCCGAATCCCGGGAACTTCAATATCTTCAATAGATAACTTTGTTGCTGGAACAAATGTTGTAGTCCTTCTTTTGTAGGTGATGTTATACGATCTTTCCTACAAGACAAGTTAAATTGCATGATTAGAAACATCTCATAGTTTTCAGAACAAATTCTTACACATAAATAAATATGTCATACAGTCATGCAATTATCTTAGCCAATGCTTCAATACAACATTTATCCATATCCCGTAACTTTCTAGATGCCTTCCAATCTCTACCAAAACATTGTTAAGAGGGTGCACAACTCCCAACATGTCAACAAAGAGGTTTCATTCTAGATAAGTAGCAATGGAATGATGTACAATACCATAGACCACTTACCCATTACTTGCATATTAGTAGTATCTTGCTCATCAATGCAATTATTCTAATATGCATAATACACAACCTAAGTCTAGGAACATAAGCATATACATTACTGAATAACATTATTTAAACAGACAGAATGTACAAGAAATGACAATTCAAATACTTATCTTTGTTGTTTGTTGGATGGACTCCCTCTGAATCTTTTCTTCTTTGCAGGAGCTGCTGGAGTCCTATTTTGAAGTAACTTCTTCTACTCCTTTATCTTGTGAATTGTAAGGAGTGGTGAACTTCCTCTTAATTCTTGAATCATTGTATAGCACTTGAAGTCTGCTAAAGTGAATTCTCCACCATTGTTGGATCTAAAGGTCTTGAACTCCTTTTCAGTGTGGTTTTCTATCAAGGCCTTGAATTCCTTGAATTTGCTGAATACTTCATCTTTGTTCTTCAAGAAATAAATCCCAAGTCTTCCTAGAGAAATCATCAATGAAAGAACCATAGTATACATACCCACTCAGAGAATAGATGACATCGGACTGCATACATCGGAGTGGATAATTCATTTTTCCTTACTTGCTTGTGATTTCCTTCTTTGTGTTCTTTCCTTTTGCAAATCCTTTGCAAACACCTTCATGCTTTGTCTTGATTTCAGGAAGACCTTCTATAGCTTTACTTGCAATTGGTAGTTCTCTGTAATGCACATGTGCAAGACTTTTATGCCAAAGTTCACTTGGCTCCATGGATTCATGTACCATGGCATGTTCAGGTTGTGCCTTTAATTTATACAAACCTCCCTCTTGCTCTCCAATCACCACTGCATCATCAATAGTTTTACCTTTTGGCCACATTAGGACTTGGCCATCTACAAATGCAACCCTCATTCCTTTTTCATCTAATGTAAAGATGGAGAGAAGTTTCTTCTTGAGCCCAGGTACAAATAACACATCTTTCATCTTCAAGGACTTTCCAGAGTCCAGGTTGTAGGAGGCCTCCCCACTTCCTTTGATAGGGTATTGATAATCATCCCCAAGTTTCACCTTATGGGGTGATTCATGTTCAGATAAATTTACAAAAGATTCTTTAAACCTAGTCATGTGTTTAGAAGTCCCACTGTCAATTAACCAATCATTACAACCATGAGAAATAGTACCTGTGAGGGCTGAGATTAGAACATATTCATCTTCACTAGATGAGTCATCACTTTCTGCTCTAGCTTTCTTCTTGGGAGGTTCATCATCCTCAATAGCATGAGCGTGATATCTTCTTTTGTTGTTCTTCTTCTTGTTGTTGAAATTGTTGTTGTTGTATTTCTTCTTCTTAGGACAATCTGCCGCAAAGTGTCCCTTCTCATTACATGTGAAGCATCTGAGATCTTTCTTATGATAATGGTGGTGTGGAGATTTTTGTTATGAGATGGCTCCCTCTTGGGATTTCCTTTCTTAGTGTGTGCTGTGAGAGCTTGATCTTTATTACCCATCTTTTCTTCTCGTGCCACAAGCCTTGCTTCTTCTTGCGAGCATTATTCCCATAGTCTACTGAAGGAGATTAGTTTCTTTCTTGCACAGATTCCTTGGATAAAAGAATCCCATGACCTAGGTAGGCCATTCAATGTGCTCATAACAACTTCACCATTATCTACTACCTCGTCCACAGCTTCGAGTTGTTCCTTGATCTGAGAGACCTTAGAGAAATAGGATTGAATGGTCTCTCCATTCTGAAGTTTTACCCCTTTCAATTGGTTTCGCAAGATCATCTTCCGATTTATGTTCTTCCCTTAAAATAGCTTGGTTAGGGAATCAAACATCTCTTTGGGTGTCTTCAGAGATGACACATGTGGGATGAGATGGTCCTTGATAGAATCAACAATGATTCTCTTTTCCTTGACCAAGTTCTTCTTGTGAAGAGCCTTAGCCTCTTCTCCCTCTGGGACAGGGACCTTTTCACTTATATAAGTGTCCAACTCATTTTCTTCCAAGATTAAACCAATCCTATACTTCCATGCTTGGAAGTTATCAGCCCCTTCAAGCTTATCTTCAAGCTTGATGTGGTGAGACATCTTTAAAGAGTACTTCAAATGGAAATAGAAAAGATTTGTATCTTACCACTTGTTTTGCTGAAAAACTGGATCTGGTCCTAGATTAGGGTTTGTTAGAGAAACCCTAAAAATTCAAAATGTGAATTTCAAAATTCTGAATGGATAGAAAGATGCACCTTGATGAGTTGATCAACCTGGTATGCTCAGAATTTGAAAACTGCAAAGTTTCACCCTTCAGAAATGCTTTTCAATCTCCTGGATTCACTAGGGAGGACCCTGAATTAGCGTTTGATTTTCCCGGAGCTTCACCCAACCAAAAATCTTGATCCAAATCTCTACACTTTGATTTTTCCAAGGAGCTTCCAGCTATGTATTTAGAGTTCAAAAATTCCTATTTTTGAGGAAACCCTAATTTTTAGGGAAAAAACTGAAAGTGCTCAGAATTGAATTCTGATTGGACAGATAGATTCTCCTTGATGAGTAGAGTCAATATACCTTACTGCTTTTCCAAAATATGTGGAGAGAAACCCAATAAACAAGAAACCCTAGTTTTCGCCACTGCACAATGTCTTCTTCTCAGGGAAGCTCTGATACCATGTTAATTTTTGAGTATTAATTCAATAAACTCAAGGATATTTACTAAGAGAATAACATGTACAGCATATCAATCATATCAAGCATGTAGCAAGCATATCAACCAATCACATAAGACAATGAACACACAAAGTTTCACTAGGGAAAACCATAAAGGTGAAAAACTCCACAACTTCCCCAGAGATAGAGAGAACAATGATACAACCAAAGTACAAGAGTTAGTCTTCTACTAGCAGCTCCTCCTCCTCCTCAACTAGTGCACCACTTTCCGAGTGATGTAGAGTGAGATAATGAGATATCAAATAGAGATCTCTCGATCTCTATTTATACTAGTTCTGTGCTGCCTAATAAACCTATGGGGCCGACTTGTCTAACTCAGCCTAATATCCCTAGGTTACATTATACCGGACCGACCCCTCTACTAGGTGGTCTAATAACCCATCAGCAAGTTACACTACTTGCGACACTTGTCAATACAAATGACGACACTTCCGTATAGAGGAATAATACATCTCTATAGGAGTACAATAATATATAGATGAAATACATTCTGAAGTTACATATACATCAACACTAGTGAAGAGTGTAACCTCACCACATATCAAAGGGCTTTGGCTACTTTTCTATGCACACCCTGAAGAGCACTAGAAGGGAAGGTATGGCCTAAGGAAATTTGTAGCAATGAAGGGAATACTTCCTTGCGTTGGGTGTGTAGGTATTGTGGGTGCCAAGCTAGCTAGATCTTGTAAAGGTATCAATAGCTTTGTGAATGAGCTCACTATTTTAGCAATTCTTCCTTCCTACTTCCTTAACATCCTGATAAACCCAATTGTATACTGGCTTGGATGATATGTGTATAGACTTGGCTATGTGTCAGTGGTTGTTTCCCTTTTTCCTTGTGTAAATCATGCCCAACTTAGGGGTGGTGGCTATGTTGAGAGATTGATGAGAACAGGCGGCCTATGGCTGGGTGGAACGTTGCAGTTACATAGCCAGTTGCTCGAGGTAGCATGATTTCAAGATAAGTATTCTTTTGTATTTTAAATTCTGCAATGTCTTTAATTATTTACTATTCTGATTATGTTGATAAATGCATACTAGATGTGTGTGTGTAGTAGAATTTTTCTTCCGCTGTGATGATTGAATTATACATATACACACACATGCATTTTACTTGTTTATGTATTTGAAAGTACATGATCATGGGGCTTGAAGCCCATAATTAGTGTCATGTTCCCTTCCTTGAGCCAAATTGACGAGAAGGGATGTGACAATGTGGTATCAGAGTGATAGGTTTCAACATCGGGCCTGAATGGGATAACTTGAAAATGTTGCAATGGTAAGATGGCTTCCTGATCACCATTGATCATCAGGAAAATTTCTAAATTTTTCTAAGTTTTTTTTTAGTTTTTCTTGTCTAAGTATGTGTCGTCACAAAATTGAAAAGAGTGCCAAAACTATCGTCAAGGAAATGGAAATTTTGTCGATACATTTCGGCAAGAAATCGAAAAATTTGTAGAAAAAGGATTTCGGAGAAAAAGGACTAAGTTCGCCAAAACAATCGGCGACAAAGTGGAAAAGTCGCCAAAACAGGTCGACGGAAAAATGAAAAGTGCGTCGATCGACGACGAATTGGAAAAGTTGTTGAAACAGGTCGGCGGAAAAATGAAAAGTGCGTCGATCCGCGATAAATTGGAAAAGTTGCCGAAACAGGTCGGTGGAAAAATGAAAAGTGTGTCGGTCGGTGACAAATTGGAAAAGTCGCTGAAACAAGTCAATGGAAAAATGAAAAGTGCTTCGATCAGTGACATTGTTGAATGTGAGAAAATTTTGTGGCTTGGCAGAAACAATCAATATGGATTGTTCCTATAATGCATGAAATAATTTTTATAATTTTATAAGAACGTAATAACCCTAACGATTGTGTTTATGAACACATTTTGCAGACTCAAGATCATATCAACAATTGTTAGGGGTCAACATTGAGCATAGTGTAGTTGGGAATTTTTTGGTCTTGTTTGGGCCAAGAGGATCATCATATGATGCACAGGATCCCTATGATCCTAAGACAGATTCCATGGGAGATAACATACAGGTTGAGAATGTTGAAACATAATCCAATGGGAGAAGAAATCAAGAGACTCCCTAGACATTGCAGCCACCATGATGAGCCTAAGGGTGGAGTTGCAGAGTTGTAGAGAAGATAATGCGAGGCTGATATAATCTCAAGAAGAACAGAATCAGCTGAATGCAGCCATGTTGTAGAGTTTGAAAGACATTCAAAGGAGGATTAACTTTGGGAATCACTCAACAAATCCAGAAAGGAGTGGGATTAGTTCAAGGATAAATTCCCACAAGAGGTCCAATAGCTCAAGCAGAGTTTCTAGAGACAGGACATATACTCCATAAATCTATTCTAGTGGATCATCTGACTTTGAAGAATCCATTAAAGGTTCAAGATCTTCATCTCATGGGAGTAAGAGGAAGAGGCATTACAAGAACAATTTACATGGGGAATTTAAGAAGGCTAAACCTCCTACATTTGATGGTGAGATAATATTCAGTCAAGAAGCTGAAGCTTGGCGTCTTGGGAAGATGAACTATTTTCAAGTCCAAGACTACTCTGGAAATATGAAGGAAAGGGTATCCATTTTCAATATAAATGGAAGAGCATCTATATGGTGGGAGAACATCATGCAAATGAAGAAGATCAATGAAAGGAATATTTTTTGGAAGCAGTTCAAGAAGTAATTCAAGTAGAAGTACCTCTCTGATAGGTACTATGATGATAAGATCAAATAGATCCATGAGTTGAAATTGGGACAAATGACCATGGAAGAATATGCAAACAAATTCTTGGAGCTGCTGAGATATGTCAAGTATATCAGAGATGACAAGGTTAAATTCAACGTTTTCTAAGCGGACTACCTCAGTCATATAAAGACATAATTGACTTTGATGAAAATGGAACCCTTGAGGAGGCCATAAGAAAGGCCAAGTATTGCTATGATCAAAACAAAAGCGAACCCAATTTCCATAAAGCATGGAAGGACAAGAAAAATGAGAAGTGTGACCAAAGGAGGAAGGGCTTCAAACTTCCTCATCTTAGAAATAAGCAAAGGAATCCATCACAGGTTGTGACTAAGCCAACTAGAATGATGGGAGACAAGACAAGAGATCCAAAGGAGCCAAGAGAGCCACTTCAATGTAGGGGATATGGAGAGGACCATATGCTTAGGAACTTACCTCATCGGAATGGGAGTGTAAAGCAACTTCACAACATCCAAGGAGCTGAGACTGTGGGTCAAGTGGCAAGGACCATCCCTAGAATCTATGCAGTGCTAGAGGACTTCTAGGAAGATCATCAATCAATGGTGGTTGAAGTTGAAGGTAATATTGCTAAGAAATATGTTTCTATTTTGATTGAACTTGGATCTACTCATAGTTATATCACTCCTAAAATTGTTGATATTCTTGCTTTTAAGAAATTAAAGCATAGTAAGTCATGGTTAGTTCAAATAGCCATTGGAACCAAGAGAAAAGTTAGTGATATGGTAGAGAAATTTCCATTAGAGATGGATGAGCTATTCACTTATGTAAATATGAATATTCTTTTTTGGTGTCCATTCTATTTTTGATCATCAAATATGTTACGAATGGCGTTAATTTCACTATTTTTGATATATTAAGTTATTCTTTTAGCCATTCAGCCCATCAAACAGACCAGGTATGCATGTATTCATTTATTATATGAATTTTGGTCCAATCTCGTTATGTTATGATTTATTAACGATTAAAGTGACATTTCCAATCATGCATGGCATCTAGTTTTGATTTACAGGCTACAGTTTTTCAAACGACCCTTCATTCAGAATGCGTGTTTATATTGCTTAAGCTCAGTAGCGTTCAGCTCGTCGTTCAGCCTTGCATTCAGCTCGCGAAATCCACGGTTGGTATGCTTCGGGCTATTAAAGTAAAAAACGGGTATGTGGGTTCTGTTAGCCACACGGTGGTGATGGTTAATGAGCCGTTGTTCTTGAAGATTCGTCCCTATGCTCGCCAATCTCGACAACACACCATGATTTCACGTCAACACTCCAACACGTTGATTCTCCTGCGCATTCAGCCTGGAATCACGCACGCCCATTCACACGTCGGTGTTTTGGAAGGAGCCCATCCGTTCGCGCTCAGCCTTACAACACAATGCTCTGCCCAATTCAATGCTCCAGCAGTCTTCTCCTATGTTCGTTCATCTCGCCAGTGCACTACCTCTCTGCCCACGTCAAAGGAAGTTTGAAGTTGCAGCTCTCTCATGAAGGAATCGGCCCCGTGAAGCCTGGAGGATGCTCCCTATGCTGTCACGCACCATTCAAAGAAGACGGTTATTCATAAACACCTCTGTTATTAGAGAGGTCGGCTCTGTCGACCCTCTCATCCATTGTAAAATGTATAAATAGACGCTCATAAACAGAAACAAATCCAGCTTGTAGTTGAAGAAGATCATCAGATTAGCAGATAGTTCGTACGATTTGCAAGCAGATATAAGACCTTTTGTAATCTTCTTAAGTTAATGGAAGTTCCAGTTTGTTGATATTCTGAGTAGCTAAACCAGTTTCGTTTTCCATCTCTGATTGCTGGGAAGGGCCCCTCATCAACCGGAGGATTTGTCTTTGTTTTCTGCATTTTCTTTTCTACAAATAGTTAGTCTATTTTTCCTATATATGTAATTAATTTTTGTTTCCTGTACATGATATTTCTTCCTCTGTAATTCATGTTGTGCTGCTAACATAGTTCATATTTACAGAATTAGCAAATGGTTGACCAGAAGTATAGTTTTGATAGCTTCATTTAAGTCTTTTATAATTAGATAGTTTGTTTTTCTAATCCTCTGCAATTAGATAGAACTAGTTAGTTGTTATTTCCAGCTTTGTTACTAGTTAGAATAAGTTTAATTAGTTTCTCCTCTGTAGCTGTAGGTTAATTCTATTCTCTCAACTTAATCTTGCATTAGTATAGAATAGGAATAGTTTATCTCTCCACCCATGATTTGAATAGGTTGCTTTCTATTATCTTAGCTTCTCAACAAGTCTTCTCATTGATTTCTTTGCATCATAGGTTCATTTGCATTCGCCAGCTGACGTCAAGATCATAAAAACTCTCCTTTTCCTTAGTGTAATTCATTTTTCCTCCATTCAGACTGTCATTCGCACTGGAATTTGGATCGTCATTCGGACTTTTACTCTTTCTGCACCGTTTTATGCTAGTTTGAATCCAGTTTCTTAGTTTTCTTTACTGTAATCTTTCCTGCTTCTAATTAAGTCTTTTCAACCATAATTAGGTCCTTGTCTTACATTTCATAAAGTTTTAATTCTAGTCTTGTTATTATTCTTAGTTTGCTTTAACTGTCTTTTCAATTATGTCTTTCATATTTATCTTGCTAACATGTTGTTGTTTCAGAATTTATCAGTCTTATTCCTAGTCTATTTTATTACATGCTCTTAAGACGTAGTTAGAATAGAGTCAATAATTTCATTCTTCAAGCATTCTAGTTTTGATAGTTCCCTTCATTTAGATTAGGATCAATTTCTTATCTTGATAAATAATGAAGATGTTCATTGAATAGGATTTGGATTCAGAAGTTAATATCTTTATCAAGTTTTCTACTTGTTTCTAAATTAATGTCTTTATCAAGTTTTCTACTTGCTTCTAGTTTTCATTAGTTTTATATTATTTTTCTGCTCATGGATAGTAGATAGATCAAAATGTTTAAAGTTAACTGTAATTTGTCTCTTTGTAGTTTACATCTCTTTATTGAATTTAGATTAGATTTACTTCCGTTTTGTTTTGTTATTACATTTGAAATCCATTATGATACATTAAATCCAGTTCCTATTACATGGGAATAGATGTTTTTCTTGAATTAGTTGAAGTTATTTAATATTTTTATTTTTCCTTGATCGGCATAGCTTTCTACTTATGTAATTTGTCATCAAATTAATCCATTTCATAGATAGGTCCTTGATTCATTTACAATTGTTTTCTAATTCTTTTTAGAATCTGAAATTGTATAGTTTCCATTTTCATAGACCATAGTTTGCTTTTTCAATTAGTTTCCATTATTCGATTGTAAGATAAAGTAGTATGAATTGATACTATTCAATTTTATCTGTTTAACTAAGTTTGATTTAAACTCTTTTTGTTTTCTGAAGTTTAAGTCGGTTTTTCATTTTGAAATATCTTTCAATATTTTCTTTATTAAATATTTCTAAGGTCTCACAAGCCAAAAATCTTAGGTTCCATTCTACCTTAGCATATACTTTTCCTCAACTCTAAGATTACCAACCCCGATCAATAATTAAATATTAGGTGTTTTCTTTGAGATAGCTCACACACCCAACATTTTGGCGCCACTGCCGGGGAGTTGTAGAAGATCGGTAGAATTCAGTTGTAGAAGATAAGTAAAACTCCTTTTTTAATTTTATTCTTTCCTTTGAAAATAGGCTGGTGGCGTGGGAGCGGTAAGACAAGAGGTAAGAACCTGCGCATCTATTATAACAAGCATCCCCAAAACTCAGCAGTAGCAGTTATGCAGTTAGAACTTATTTCAGTTATAATTTGTTTTCATGAATAGGTCTAGAGATTCACAAGGTAGATTTATTAAAACTAATTCCCTTACTAAAATTCCTACTAACCTATACGGGGGCGTTCCACCCCAACTACTAAATCAACAGAGAGGTATCGGAAGACACCTAAAGGGGATAGTCCTACTTGGAAAGCAAAGGAAATCCTTTTTGGAAATCAATTAGGGGAAAACATAGGGACATCAAAACAGACTGTTCATAAAGAAATTCCACTAGAAGAACCTCGAGCTCATATTGAGACTGAACTTAGACAAAAGGAAACTCAAAAGGATAAAACTTCAGAACCTCTCAACTCTCTGTTAGTACAAAAACCAAAAGACACTACTTTGTCAATAGTAGGTGGTCCAAACTTGGTAGATTTTGTCAATCCTACACAAGTAGACACTCTTTTTGAGAGTTCTATGAACATAGTTATCTCACAGATTGATACAATAGCAGTAGGACCTCCAAATCTGGATTCCCATGTAGCTGATAATTCTCCTCCTAAAAAGCAGAATACCCTTCCTGAAACAAAACGTTAGGACATCCCATATTCACCAAGAAAGGAGCATCCTAGATTTTCTCTCTTTGGCAATAGAATCTTCATGGGGGATGAAAATGAAGATTGTGTCCGACAAGATAAAGAAGTTGGAGAAGTTAGAACTGAAGGTACCTTTGGGTTCCCTATCTTAGACACTACACAAGATGTTACTATGAAAAACATCCCTCCCTCGTCACTACCAACCTTTTATGGGAAGAGTAGTGAGGATCTGGATACATTCTTGTTCAAGTTTGACATTTTGTGTAGGAGTTATAATTACCTATAAGATGGCCAAAAACTAAAACTCTTTCTTGCCACATTAAAAGATTCTTCTCTTCGATGGTTCATGGGATTAGGAGAATCTAGTATTAGAACTTGGGAAGACATGAAGAATGCATTTCTTCGAAAATATCAGGATTACTGTAGACCTAAGGACTCTCGCAATGATATTTTTAAAATTCAACAACTTGAAGATGAGAGCTTAGAAGACTATCTCGAGAGATTTAACTATGTGTTACATAGGTCCAAGTATAGTGATCTTTGAGAAGATGCAGTAAGAACACTCTTCCTCAAAGGAATATCAGAATAATTCTTAGATAACCTTAATCTCATGGCAACAGGAGACATTTCTCATAAATTTTGTATAGATATTTGTGAACTATGTAGGAATTACTCTAGGAGCAGGGGGAAAGGTGGAAGACACTTTCGAGAATCTTATGCTAGGAATTCAAAAGGAAACACATCCGGTCTTGGTGGAGTTACAAGGGTAGAGTTGGGAAACCTATTGGAAAATTTCAAAACAGATATTTTAGGAGCCATGGATTCTCAATTAGATGCACTACAAGCTAAGAAGAGACAAGAGGAGGAGCGTGCAACAATGAGTGTTTTCTGTCCTAGATGTAGAACTAAAAATCCTCAATGAGAATGTCCATTAAATAATGTTTTAGTCTGTCACCTATGTACAGAAGAACATCCAACCAATGATTGTCCATCGTTGCCTAGATTACAAGCTGTGTATAAGAGTGGAAATTTTGGTGACATACCTAGGAGGCCTTGGAAACCTAGAGATCAACCATCGTATCAAGATTCATCACAAATTCCACCTTATTACTATCCTTATCAACCTCCTCAACAATGGAATACTTCAGGTTGGCAAAATTGGCCATCATAGTACCCTCCTCAGAATGCTCAACAACAACAATGGCCACGTGGATGGAGAGGGAAAGCTTATGCTCAAACACCTCCTCCTATGCCTAACTATCCTTAACCACCTAATATTCAGCAACTTCTGCCTGGATTTATACCTCCTTCATTACCCCCTATCCCGAATCATCCTCACTATTTCCAGAACATGAATCCTCCAAGACCCACAATATTACCTGCATAACCGATACCAAATCCTAACAACAAACCAACCCAAGATCTTAATAGCATTGGGTTATTACCTCTTCCATCATATGTCATTTCAACTGTGCCAATACATGAGATACAATTGAGGTCTGGAAGAGTTGTGCAAGATAAGCCCAAGTCATCAGTTGTTATTCAAGAAGAGAATGAAGAAGACATACCTAGTGAAGTTTTGAATGATGCCATTCTTGAAGACATGGTTATTTCTAGATCTTCAACACACAACCATCCACACAAACAAGTAATTCTAGGGGAAAAGTCACCTCCATATCCGGAGCATCTAGTAATAGAAAAACCTGTAACTTATCCAGAGTACGATATCATTAACGAATTGAAAAATATTTGCATTAAGATCCCTTTGTTACAAGCCATTAAGGATATTCCAATCTATAGTAAGGTAATAAAGGAACTCTGTATTAAGAGACCAGGGAGGAAACAAAAAGACCTTCGGACGATTCATGTAATTGGAGAAATATCAAATTGCATAGCAAACCAACCTAGAATACCAAAGTATTCAAACCCTGTGGTGACTATTATCATCAATAACACCACCGTAGGGAACACACTTATTGATCTAGGAGTTTCTATCAATTTGATGACTACCACAGTTTTAGAAACTCCCAATTTAGGACCATTCCTTCGCCCTACCCCAACAATGCTAGAATTAGCATATCGTACTATGGTGCAACCTACTGGGATCTTAGATGACATCACTATATCAGTAGCCTCATGGGAATATCCCGTGGACTTCATGGTCATTGAATCAAAAGACCCTTCCAAAGGTCACCCTATTATTTTGGGAAGACCTTGGTTGGCTGCTGCCAATGAATTTATAGGATGTAGGGATGGAGAGATGATTATCTCTGATGGGTTATCTACAAGAAAACTAGTTCTATACCCACCAGCTCAGCCAATAGCTAAAAACCTATTTTGGTCAAATTGTCCTTTTGGAGATGAAAACTTGGAAGAACTTTCCCTTGTCAGTGATCTTTCTCGGGCACTTCAAGAGAAAAATACCGAGAACATGTTGAACCAATTTATCTCTTCCACAACATGTGTAGATTTTCATCAATCTTTTTCCCAATTTGACTAGATCTTTGAAGATGAATTCCAAGAAAACATGAGCCTCTCAACATTTACAAGTACACCCTGTGTCTTCGCAATCGAAGAACACCTAGGATCTTATACAATTATGTGTGAGGTTAGTATCGACAAATTTATACATATAAATGTAGGTTTAGATGAGAGTCAGCAAAAACAATCACTAAATGTTCTCAAGAGTCAAACTGGAGCATTTGCATGGGAGTATACCGCTATGAAAGGTATACACCCAGACGCCTGTATCCATCACATTTACACAGACTCGAACATACCTCCTGTTAGGCAGCCCCAGAGAAGAATGAACCCAACACTAAAGGATATAGTAAAGGATGAATTACACAAACTCCTAAAGATGGATTCATTTACCCAATTTCTAACAGTAAATGGGTTTCTCCTCTGGTGGTAGTTCCAAAGAAATTCACAGGAAAATGGCGTATCTGTGTTGACTTTCGAGAACTGAACAAGGCCACTCTTAAGGACTACTTCCCTTTGCCTTTCATCGATCAGGTGTTAGACACCTTATCAGGGAAACAATATTTTTCATTCCTTGATGGGTACAGTGGATACAATCAAATATTGATAGCACCTATGGATCAGGACAAGAAAACCTTCACTTGCTCTTGGGGGACATATGCCTATCGAGTGTTACCAGTTTGCCTATGTAATGCACCTGCTACTTTCCAACGTGCAGTTCTAGGAATCTTTGCTAACCTCATACACGACTGTGTAGAAGTTTATATGGATGATTTTATAGTTTATGGTGACACCTTCCAGGAAGCCCTTGATAACCTCGAAACAGTTCTTATTCGGTGCGAAGAAATGAACTTAGCTCTTAGTCATGAAAAATGTAAAATGCTACTGACCGAGGGCATAGTCCCGGGACATCATGTCTCTCTTCAAGGTATCAAGGTGGATCTCGCCAAGATCCAAATAATTGTTAATCTTCCTCCTCCAAAAACTCCGAAGGAAGTAAGAAGTTTTCTTGGCCATGCCGACTATTATAGAGGTTTAATTGAAAACTTCACTAAGATAGCCGCACCTATGTTCAAACTACTCATGAAAGACACGAAATTTCAATGGACTGAACTGTGTCAATAAGCCTTCGAAACTTTGAAGGCCAAGCTATCAGTGGCACCAATTCTTAGGGGCCCAAATTGGTCCCTTCCTTTCCATATATCCACCGATGCTTCTGACATAGCCATAGGGGCAGTTTTAGGTCAAAAAGAGGGACAGACATCACATGCCATCTACTTTGCTAGTAAAAATTTGACTCCTACAGAATTGAAGTACACTATTACTGAAAAAAGAGTTTCTAGCAATAGTATACTCCATCAACAAGTTTCATCATTATATCACAGGATATGAAATTTTTATACACACTGACCACTCCGCCATCAGGTTTTTGATGAATAAATCTATCACCAATGGCAGAGTGACTCGGTGGCTTCTTTTGTTACAAGAATTCAACATCACCATTGTTGATCGTCCCGGTAAAGAGAATGTAGTAGTTGATTTCCTCTCTCGAATTCAAATTGACGATAATGCCAGCCCTGTCGATGATAGCTTCCCAGATGAACATTTGTTCGCTGTATCTGTTCGAACCCCATGGTTTGCAGATATAGACAATTATTTAGCAACTGGAAAGCTACCTAACCATCTCTCCCCACCTGAGAAACGTAGGATCATAGTTCAAAGTTCCAATTATTCTTGGGTAGATAATGATCTCTTTCGTACTGGTCCTGACCTTATTATTAGACGATGCATACGAGAGGATGAGATTGCAGAGATCCTACATGCATGTCATGGTGGACCTTGCGGTGAGCATTTTTCTGATAAAAGGACAACATACAAAGTATTGCACTCTGGGTACTATTGGCCAAGCATCTTCAAAGATGCTGCCAAATATGTCAACGGATGTGATAGTTGCCAAAGAATGGGTAGACCTACACCATCCGATGAGATGCCTTTACAACCCCAAGTTATGATTGAGCCATTTGAAAAATGGGCTCTAGATTTTGTTGGACCAATTTCCCTATGTCTCATAAGAATAAGTACATCTTAGTATGTACAGATTATGTCACCAAATGGGTAGAAGCTAAATATTTATTTCAAGCCACAGAGAAATCTGTGGTGGAATTCATTTATGAAGAAATATTTACCCTATTCGGTGTACCTAGGGAAATTGTAACCGATCAAGGATCTCAGTTTACCTCCAAATTAATGAAAGAGCTTACTGACAAATATGGTATTAGACATTGTAAATATTCACCATATCACCCGCAAGCCAATGGTCAGGTGGAATCCACCAACAAAGTATTAGAATCCATCCTGACTAAAACTATCCAGTTACACCACAAAGACTGGGCAGATAGGCTTCCAGAGGCTCTATGGGCTTATAGAATAACTTGGAGGAACACTACTGGTCACACACCTTATGAACTTGTTTATGGTAAACAAGTTCTTCTACCCATCGAATTTCAAGTCAAAAATTTTCGTATGGCTGCACAATTAGGAATGAATTTAGAAGAAGAACAGAGTCAACGAATCCTGCAAATAAATGAATTAGACGAGATTAGGCAAGATGTTATTCAACATACAATTTTAATACAAAATCAATGCAAAAAGTGGCATCATAGATACATTAAACAAAAACAATTCAAAACTGGAGACTGGGTACAACTTTTTGATTCAAGATACAAAAATTTTAAAGGTAAGTTAACTACTCGTTGGATGGGTCCATATGAAATTGTCACAAGCTTTGATAATGGATCCGTTAAAATTAATACAATTGATGATTCGGAAATTTCTTTTATTGTAAACGGACACAGACTTAGACTTTATCATCAACCAATATCTAAACAAGATTTTGTGTAGAATGCCTTGCAACAGGAAGAAATGGAACTGGTAGAAGAGGAAGTCATTCCTCCTCCCCCTAGTTCTTGAATCATTTTGGGTTATCTTCTTTTGTATATATGTAAATATGTTTTTGATTTTCAATAATAACGAGTCGTTTCTAACAACCGATCACATTCTTCTTTTTACAGGAAATCTATTATGATCAGTTTTTAAAATATTGTCAATAAAATAGAAAGACTTTTTTTCCTTTCAAAAATTTTACATGACTTATTTTGTACATATGCTTTGTTTTGAATAAAATTTGAATCGTCTGACAAGTGGTTTTGCAGCTTAATCACAAGAACCCTATCTTTGTAATCAGCTCATGTGATATTATGTGAAAAGGGAAGTGCTCTAAAAAGAAATACTTATAGTCCTCCCTCTCTTTCGGTTACTGCTAAAATTGAAATTTTTTAGTGAAAGGATAAAGCATTTTTTATATCATTTATAACCACTTTCTTTTATGATTATGTTTATAGTATTTGATTCAGACATGCACACTTCTGATTTATCATTAGAACAATTGTTTAAAAGAGCTACTTCAATTATTATGATCTCCACAAAACTCTATCTTACACCTATGGACTGCTAGTTCATCCTTGACTCATTATCAAAACTTGTCTCTAAAGCACCTTTAAAAGGTAGCCTAAAAGTGGGTGATATTTTCTATTTTGTGGGGAACATTACTGACCTTTTATGAAGAAGATAGATTGTGAAGTCAAATAACAGCTTTAGGTTATTATCTTTTGACATGATTTGTAATTTAGGCCATTATAAATAAAGTTACTCATAATGTTTGTGCTAAATTTTGAATTATGTGTTTAACAAGCTTAGTACACTCTAGTGTCAACCGACTTCCTTACAAAAAAATTATATATATATCATTATACAAAGCAAACCCGCTGGGGTACTGAACAGGCTCACTGGCAGCAGGTCCATGCTAAGTAAAATCTTAAACAAGGAAGCTCGGTAAATGCAAGTAAACCCATCGGGGTACTAAACAGGCTCGCTGGCAGCGGGGCTATGCTTGCATGGTACCAAAAAAAACCCGTCGGGGTACTGAACAGGCCTGCTAGCAGCGGGTCAATATCGGGTAAAAGAGGTTTGGTTAATGCATTGCTATTCACATAACTCATAAAAACCTGAGTATAAAAATATATGTTTAGGCTGATTATGTATACGGTCATTAGATAATGGTTGTAAGTTGGACTTGGACCCTGTTATCTAATTCAAACAATACCTAGGATATGATTATCCTAGAAATGGGACCCATAATTATACTAGATCTCACAAATTTTATGGTGAACCTTATTTATATTCTTTGGATGACAAGAGATCTTTACAATGAGTCATGGACGACTAGTTTTCCTATGGCATTTTTCGCATCTCTTACACTATTATTCTTCATATGGTCTTTTAACAATTGTTGTATTCTTTTTTATGAATGTACATATCTGAATCATCTACATTTATTAGTTAATATTTCATTTCCTTCAAAAAATTATCACAATATTTAAAATAAAAAAAAGCTATCTGTAAGACTTTCAATTGAAATTTCTTAATTTTAATCATTTTCTCTTTTATGGCTTGAGGACACGCCATATTTTTGGTTTGGGGGGAAGAGTAGAACTGTTCTTACTCTCTGAATATTTATGAAAATTTTATTTATTTCTGATACAATGACAGGTGTTTTCAGGTTAATGCAAAAGCAGAAGAAAATTGATCTAATCAAAGATAAAAAGAGGAACGCAACTAAAAGATACAGAAAAGCAAAGTTTACAACATCTTTTGTGCACTAACAGCTTCAGAAATTCTCTACAAAATCAGCTTTGGTCAGCATCAACAATAAGATCTTGTATAAACAAAATTATGTACGAAGGACTGAATGACGGGTTGAATGCCGATCTGAATGAGGCAAATAAAAAACGTTCTGAATGGATTGTTGAATGAAACCATAGCCTATAACAGCTTTATTTAATATGCCAAGATGTCTAAATTTGAAAATTATTGATAAGTTTTATTGGCTAATTATGACAGGGATTAATCAAATGTCGATTTCACACATGGCTTCGTTCTCTTATCCATCTCGCCTCCATTAACCGAATGGATTATGCATCATTCAGACTATCGTTTAGCTATCATGTTCAAATATCTAGTTGGACGATCATACCCTTGAATCAACTCTCCTCACATTGGCCAACGCATCTGCTAGAATGAGTGAAGCCTCTGCTGCTGAAAGTCCTCCTGCACACAACAAAGACACAATTCTTGAAGATCATACTGTTGAGTATGAAACATTTTCAGAAGAGTTGAGTCCCCCAAAGATCCCTAAGCATTATACAGAACAACTCATTCTGACTCAACAGGAGATGGATAAGTTGATCCAAGTGATAGCACAGTTGACAGACCAAAATCAAAGCTACGTGGAAACAATTTTTGAGCTTCATGAAGAAAACAAGGCACTGCGTGCACAAGTAAAAGAAATTGAATGCTTGGTCAATGCTAAAGCAGCATCCCATACTTCCCTAAAGATGAGATATAATTACTTAAAGGACCAATTCAAGAAGCTCGAGGCCGAATCTATATCTTCATCATCCAAGTCGAAGGCAGCTGCTATCACAGCTCAGCTTTCTTCTAATTTCTCTCTGTTTTGCTCAGTGGGACCTGGCATATCTCCAGTTTGGGGGAGTGTTGGTGTCCATTTTTGTCACTATTTTTTTATCATCAAATCTGTTATGAATGGCATTAATTTCATTATTTTTGATATATTAAGTTATTCTTTTAGCCATTCAACCCATCAAACAAACCAGGTATGCATGTATTCGTTTATCATATGAATTTTGGTCCAATCTCGTTATGTTATGATTTATTAACAATTAAAGTGACATTTCCAGTCATGCATGGCATCTAGTTTTGATTTACAGGATGCGGTTTCTCAAACGACCCTTCATTCAGAATGCGTGTTTATATTGCTTAAGCTCAGTAGTGTTCAGCTCATCGTTCAGCCTTGCATTCATCCCGCAAAATCCATGGTTGGTATGCTTCAGGATATTGAAGTAAAAAACGGGTATGTGGGTTTTGTTAGCCACACGGTGGTGATGGTTAATGAGTCGTTGTTCTGGAAGATTCATCCCTATGCTCACCAAGCTCGATAGCACAACATTCTTCCACATCAACACTCCAACACGTCGATTCTCCTGTGCATTCAGCCTGGAATCACGCACGCCCATTCACGCCGGTGTTCTAGAAGAAGCCCGTCTGTCCGCACTCAGCTTGCCAACACAATGCTTTGCCCACATCAATGCTTCAGCAGTCCTCTCCTCCGTTCGTTCAACTCGCCAGCGCACTACCTCTCTGCCCACGTCAAAGGAAGTTCGACATTGCATCTCTCTCGTGAAGGAATCGGCCCCGTGAAGCCTGGAGGATGCTCCCTACGCTGTCATGCACCATTCAAAGCAATCGGTTATTCATAAACACCTCTGTTATTAGAGAGGTCGACTCTATCGACCCTCTCATCCATTGTAAAATGTATAAATAGACGCTTGTAGACAGAAACAGAGCTAGCTTGTAGTTGAAGAAGATCATCAGATTAGTAGATAGTTCGTAGGATTTGCAAGCAGATAGAAGACCTTTTGTAATCTTCTCAAGTTAATGGAAGTTCCAGTTTGTTGATATTCTAAGTAGCTAAACCAGTTTCATTTTCCATCTCTGATTGTTGGTAAGGGCCCCTCATCAACCGGAGGTTTTGTCTTTGTTTTCTGCATTTTCTTTTCTGCAAATAGTTAGTCTATTTTTCCTGTATATGTAATTAATTTTCATTTCCTATACATGATATTTCTTCCTCTATAATTCATGTTGTGCTGCTAACATAGTTTGTGTTTACAGAATTAGCAAATGGTCAACCAGAAGTATAGTTTTGATAGCTTCATTTCAGTCTTTTATAATTAGATAGTTTGTTTTTCTAATCCTCTGCAATTAGATAGAACTAGTTAGTTGTTATTTCCAGCTTTGTTACTAGTTAGAATTAGTTTAATTAGTTTCTCCTCTGTAGCTATACGTTAATTCTCTTCTCTCATCTTAATCTTGCTTTAGTATAAAATAGAAATAGTTTATCTCTCCACCCATGATTAGAATAGGTTGCTTTCTATTATCTTAGCTTCTCAACAAGTCTTCTCACTGATTTCTTTGCATTATAGGTTCATCTGCATTTTCCAGCTGACCTCAAGATCATCAAAACTCTCATTTTCCTTAGTTTAATTCATTTTTCCTCCATTCGGACTGTCGTTCGAACTGGCATTCGGATCGTCGTTCGGACTTTTACTCTTTCTACACCGTTTTATGCTAGTTTGAATCCAATTTCTTAGTTTTCTTTACTGTAATCTTTCCTGCTTCTAATTAAGTCTTCTCAACCATAATTAGGTCCTTGTTTTACATTTCATAAAGTTTTAATTATAGTCTTGTTATTATTCTTAGTTTGCTTTAACTGCCTTTTCAGTTATGTCTTTCATATTTATCTTGCTAACATGTTATTGTTTTAGAATTTATCAGTCTTATTCCTAGTCTAGTTTATTACATGCTCTTAAGACGTACTTAGAATAGAGTCAATAATTTCATTCTTCAAGCATTTTGGTTTTGATAGTTTCCTTCATTTAGATTAGGATCAATTTCTTATCTTGATAAATAATGAAGATGTTCATGGAATAGGATTTGGATTCAGAAGTTAATATCTTTATCAAGTTTTCTACGTGTTTCTAAATTAATATCTTTATCAAGTTTTCTACTTGCTTCTATATAAATGTCTTTATCAAGTTTTCTACTTACTTCTAGTTTTCATTAGTTTTATATTATTTTTCTGCTCATGGATAGTAGATAGATCAGAATGTTTAAAGTTAACTGTAATTTGTCTCTTTGTAGTTTACATCTCTTTATTGAAGTTAGATTAGATTTACTTCCGTTTTGTTTTGCTATTACATTTGAAAGCCATTATGATACATTAACTCCAGTTCTTGTTACATGGGAATAGATGTTTTTCTTGAATCAGTTGTTGAAGTTATTTAATATTTTTAATTTTCTTTGATTAGCATAGTTTTCTACTTATGTAATTTGTCATCAAATTACTCCATTTCATAGATAGGTCCCTAATTCATTTACAGTTGTTTTCTAATTCTTAGATAGAATCTGAAATTGTATAGTTTCCATTTTCATAGTTCATAGTTTGCTTTTTCAATTAGTTTCCATTATTCAATTGTAAGATAAAGTAGTATGAATTGATAATATTCTATTTTATCTGTTTAACTAAGTTTGATTTAAACTCTTTTTGTTTTCTGAAGTTTGACTCGGTTTTTCATTTTGAAAGATCTTTCGATCTTTTCTTTATTAAATATTTTTAAGGTCTGACAAGCCGAAAATCTTAGGTTCCATTCTACCTTAGCATATACTTTTCCTCAACTCTAATATTACCAACCCCAGTCGATAATTAAATATTAGGTGTTTTCTTTGAGATAGATAACACACCCAACATGTTGGCGCCGCTGCTGGGGAGTTGTAGAAGATAGGTAGAATTCAGTTGTAGAAGATAAGTAAAACTCCTTTTTAAATTTTATTATTTCCTTTGAAAATAGGCTAGTGGAGGGTGAGCGGTAAGGCGAGAGGTAAGAACCTGCGCATCTGTTATAACAGGCATCCCCAAAACCCAGTAGTAGCAGTTATGCAATTATAACTTATTTCAGTTATAATTTGTTTTCATGAATAGGTCTAGAGATTCACAAGGTAGATTTATTAAAACTAATTCCCTTACTAAAATTTCCACTAAAATTCCTACTAACCTATAGGTGGGGCATGCCACCCCAACTACTAACTCAACAGAAAGGTATCAGAAGACACCTAAAGGGGATAGTCCTACCTGGAAAGCAAAGGAAATCCGTTCTGCAAATCAATTAGGAGAAAACATAGGGACATCAGAACAATCTGTTCATAAATAAATTCCACTGGAAGAACCTCGAGCTCATATTGAGACTGAACTTAGACAAGAGGAAACTCAAAAGGATAAAACTTCAGGACCTCTCAACTCTCTGTTAGTACAAAAACCCAAAGACACTACTTTTTCAATAGTAGGTGGTCCAAACTTGGTAGATTTTGTTGATCCTGCACAAGTAGACACTCTTTTTGAGAGTTTTGTAAACATAGTTATCTCACAGATTGATACAATAGCAGTAGGACCTCCAAATCTGGATTCCCACGTACCTGATAATTCTCCTCCTAAAAAGCAAAATACCCTTCCTGAAACAGAACATTGGGACATCCCATATTCACCAAGAAAGGAGCAGCCTAGATTTTCTCTCTTTGGCAATAGAATCTTCATGGGGGATGAAAATGAAGATCGTGTCCGACAAGATGAAGAATATGGAGAAGTTATAACTGAAGGTACCTTCGGATTCCCTATATTAGACACTGCACAAGATGTTACTATGAAAAACATCCCTCCCTCGTCACTACCAACCTTTTATGGGAAGAGTAGTGAGGATCTGGATACATTCTTGTTCGAGTTTGACATTTTGTGTAGGAGTTATAATTACCTATAAGATGGCCAAAAACTAAAACTCTTTCCTGCCACATTATAAGATGCTTGTCTTCGATGGTTCATGGGATTAGGAGAATCTAGTATTAGAACTTGGGAAGACATGGAGAATGAATTTCTTTGAAAATATCAAGATTACTGTAGAACTAAGGACTCTCGCAATGATATTTTTAAAATTCAACAACTTGAAGACGAGAGCTTAGAAGACTATCTCGAGATATTTAATTATGTGTTACACAAGTCCAAGTATAGTGATCTTTGAGAAGATGCAGTAAGAACACTCTTCCTCAAAGGAATCTCAGAAGAATTCTTAGATAACCTTAATCTCATGGCAACGGGAGACATTTCTCATAAATCTTTTATAGAGATTTGGGAACTATGTAGGAATTACTCTAGGAGCAGAGAGAAAGGTGGAAGACACTTTCGAGAATCTTATGCTAGGAATTCAAAAGGAAACACATCCGGTCCTGGTGGAGTTACAAGGGTAGAGTTGGGAAACCTATTGGAAAATTTCAAAACAAATATTTTAGGAGCCATGGGTTCTCAATTAGATGCACTACAAGCTAAAAAGAGACAAGAGGAGGAGCGTGAAGCAATGAGTTTTTTATGTCCTAGATGTAGAACTAAACATCCTCAACAAGAATGTCCATTAAATAATGTTTCATTCTGCCACCTATGTACAAAAGAACATCCAAGCAATGATTGTCCATTGTTTTCTGGATTACAAGCTGTGTATAAGAGTGGAAATTTTGGTGACATACCTAGGAGGCATTGGAAACCTAGAGATCAACCATCGTATCAAGATTCATCACAAATTCCACCTTATTACTATCCTTATCAACCTCCCCAACAATGGAATACTTCAGGTTGGAAAAATTGGCCACTGCAGTACCCTCCTTAGAATGCTCAATAGCAGCAATGGCCACATGGATGGAGAGGGAAAGCTTATGCTCAAACACCTCCTCCTATTCCTAACTATCCTTACCCACCTAATATTCAGCAACTTCCACCTGGATTTGTACCTCCTTCATTACCCCCTATCCCGAATCAACCTCACCATTTCCAGAACATGAATCCTCCAAGACCCACAATATTACCTGCACAACCAATACCGAATCCTAACAACAAACCAACCCAAGCTCCTAATAGCATTGGGTTTACCTCTTCCATCATCTTCGAGGATGGTACCTCCTTACACAATGTACTAAGTACATAAGACAAGACAACATACAATGATGACTAAAATGAAAAGGTATCTCTCCTATATATGTGAGACAAAGGGGTACAATAAAAACTAATAGAACCAAGCCGACATCAATAATATGTAATGAACCATAATAAACGGGGTAATGTGCCACTAGATAGGGGGTAATGCACAAATATCTAGGTCTTAACATTCCCCTCCCCTTCAGACAAGTGTTGTCCTCAACGCTTGATTAGTTGTGGATGCTTATGTATGAATGAATCATCTTCACATGTCGAATATTCCACTGGAAGGTTCTTCCATTTGATGAGGTACTCCATAATATCCCTATTTCGTAGTTGTTGAGTCCTTGTTTCAGTGATTTGTTCAAGTTCCGATATGAATCTTCCTTCTTCATCAAGCTCGAGAAAGATTGTTTGAATTGGGATCTTGTCTCCTATTACCTTCTTTAAGAAATAAAAATGGAAAACTGGATGTACTCTTGAATATGAAGGAAGCTCCAATTTGTAAGGCATACTACCAATCTTCTGCAACACTTTATAAGGACCATAATACTTGGGTGCTAATTTATTGTCCTTATTTAGTTGCTTGAGGGATATCTGCTTGTAAGGTTGTAGCCTCAGAAATACCCAATCCCCTTCTTCAAAACTCCTTTCACTCTGATGTTGACCAACTTGTTGTTTCATCTTGTTTTGTGACATAGCTAGGTTGTCCTTAAGTATCGGGAGAATTTCTTAATGGTGATCTATGTGATTTTCCATGGCTTGAACTTTATATTTTACCTTTAAGGGAGATGTGATAAATGGATGCTGGTACCCATAAATTTCCATAAATGGAGACATTTTTTATGATGTATGGAATGAAGTATTGTACCACCATTCTGCCAAATATAACCATTTTACCCAATGTGTTTGTTTATCAGATGCAAAGCAACGAATATAGTCTTCCAAACATTTGTTCACTATCTCAGTTTTCTCATCAAATTGAGGATGATAAGATGAAATGTGATCCAATTAGGTACCCAAACAAGAAAATGATTCATTCCAAAATTTTCCATTGAAAATTGGATCTCTATCGCTTACAATAATCTTCGGATTTCCATGTAACTTCTGAATTGTTTCAAGATAAGTTGTGGCTACTGTACTTGCATTAAAAGGGTGAGAGAGTGCAAACAAATGTGCATACTTTGTGAGTCTATCAAAAACCACCAAAATAACATTCTTTCCTTCTGACTTGGGTAGACCTGTGATAAAATCCATTGAGACTTCTTCCCAGCACTAGCAAGGTATTTTTAATGGTTGTAGAATTCTCGGGGTCTTAACTGTTTCCACCTTATTCTGTTGGAAAACGAAGCATTCAGTTAGTAATATTTGAACATCATATTTAAGACCTTCCCAAAAAAATTCCTTCTTGACCTTGTGGTAAGTTTTCAAGAATCCAGAGTGCCCACCTATAGGAGATGTGTGTAATTCCGAGAGAACCTTTTGTTTGAGTTGGGAGTCTTTGCATAAATATAAGCGATCCTTATACCATAGTGAATCATTTTAACACACAAAAGTATTTGATACACTGGGATTGTCCTGTAGCTTTTGAATGAGCGTCCACACAGATAGGTCATTTTTCCATTCTTCCCTTGCTGGTACTACCCAATCGGGTTGTAGAATGGAAATTGCACAAAGTAATGCCCCGACATCTTCATCTTTTCTGGAAAGTGCATCTTCCACCACAATATGTTTCCCTTTTCAATATATGATTTCAAATTCATATCCCAACATCTTGGTTACCCATTTTTGTTTTTCTTCTGAAGATAATCTCTGTTCCAAGAAGTATTTAAGACTATCATGATATTTTTTTACCTTGAAGTTTCTACCTATTAGGTAAGGACACCATTTCTTAAGAGCATGTAGAATTGCAAACATTTACTTCTCATAAATGGGATTTTGTAATTGCTTTCCCTTGATTAGTAAAATCAAGTGTGTGTCCTTCTTGCATTAGAACAACACCAATCCCATTTCCTGAAGCGTCACATTCCACAATAAATGTTTTTGTGAAGTCTGGTGTGGTGAAAAAAGGAGCTTCGCAATTGCCTCCTTAATTTGTTCAAACTCATGAGTTGCCTCTGTAGTCCAAGAAAATGCATCTTTCTTCAATAATATTGTTAAAGGTGATGCTATTCTTCCATAGTTCTGAAAAAACTTGCGGTAGTACCCTGTTAGACCTAAGAATCCTCTAAGATTCTTCAAGTTTTGCGGAATTGGCCATTCCATCATGGCTTTAATTTTGTTGGGGTCTACCTTGACAGCTTCCTGAGAGACAATATGACCCAAATATTCTACCTCCTTTACCCCAAAGAAACATTTGGAAGGTTTTGCAGATAGTCATTTCTCCTTTAGTAGTTGTAGTACCCTGTCAACATGTTGAACATGTTCTTCCCAAGACTTGCTATAGATTAGTATATCATCAAATAATACAAGAAATTTTTTTCTAAGGACTCAAAGGCTTGAAAATGGAATTCATCAAACCTTGAAATGTGGAAGGTGCATTCGTGAGACCAAATGGCACGACCAAAAATTCATAATGACCTTCATGATTTTTTAATGTTGTTTTTGGAATGTCTTCCTCCTTCATTCTATACTGATGATATCCGGAATGAAGATCCAAATTTGTGAAGAAAACTGGTCCATGTAATTCATCTAATAATTCATCGATGACAGGAATGGGAAATTTCTCTTTAATGGTGATCTTGTTGGGCTCTGTATAACATGGACACATACGCCATGATCCATGTGGATTTTGTACCATTACCACTGGTGCAGATTAAGAACTTTGGATAGACCTAATAATGTCGACCTCTAACATTTCGTCAACCATACGCTCAATTTCACTCTTTTGTCCATAGGGGTATCTGTAAGGTCTGATGTTAGGAGGAACACTTCCCAGAATTAAGTGAATAGCATGATAAAAATCTTGAACAGGTGGAAGACCTTTTGGAATATATTCAAATACCTTTGAATGATTATCAATTAACTTTTCGAGATCTGGGGAAATAAGAGACTTAGATGTTTGAACATCTAATGAGCATAATTGTGCAATTACACCTTGATGTCCATTTTTTATCAATTTTTTCATACCATTAGATATTATCACCTTACTTGGTTTCCCTGTGATACCATTTAACTCATTATCCTTTCCTTCCCATAAAAATTTCATTAAAAGATTCTGAAAATTAAAATCCATTGTCCCCAATGATTGTAACCATTGTACTCCTAAGACAACATCAACACACCCCATTGGAATTGCAATCATTGGACTATTCAATATATATCCCCCCATAGTGAGATTGATATTATGGAATTTTCTTGAGCAATTGATAGTTCCTCCATTTGCAATCATTACTTGAAACTTTGGTGTTGGATATACAAAGCAATTGAGAACCTTGGTTAATTTACAATGAATGAAATTGTGAGTACTACCAGAATCAATCAACACTATTACCATTTTATTTTTGATATATCCTTCGATCTTGAGAGTTTGAGGACTGTAAATTCCATCCAATGCATGACAATATATGGTGGGAGTAATATCTTCAGAATTAGTATCTTCGATTTCTTCATCTTGAGACGGTTCCTATTCTTTTGGTGCTTCTTGTTCATTTTCTTCCTCTGCTTCACAATATATGTAAAATAGTTTCTTCTCAGTGCACTTATGGCCCTTGTTGTATTTTCTATCACAAATGTAACAAATCCCTTTTGCTCTTTCTTCCTCTACTTTTTGTGGTGTCAACCTTGTAGGTTGTGGATGATTGGAGACCACACTTCTTTCTTTATAGTTGTAAGTGGTAGACTTCCTTGGTGCCATAATTTTGTTTTCAACTTTTCTTGCCACCCTAAATGCATGCTCCAAGGACTCAAGTTCCCAAAGGCGAACCTCATGTTGGATGTGATCCTTCAAAGTTCCAATAAAGAGTTCCAACAAATTATCTTCTGAAATATTCTTCACTCTGAGACTTAGCTTCTGAAATTGATTGATGTGCTCACTAACTAGGACATTTTGCTTGAGATTTACCAACTGGTTAAAGAAGGTGTTTCTATTTATATACCCATAATGTGCAATCAATTCTTCTGTGAATATAGACCATGAGATAATAGATTCCTTTTTATGGTCACAAATCCATTGGTACAATACAAATTGATCAGCCTCTAAATATAAGGATGTTATCGTTACCTTTTGCAAAGTTGGAACCTGGTGTAGATCAAAGAACTGCTCCATTTGGATATCCATGTTATTGGATCATTTCATCAAACTTTCTCATGTCTGTAATATACCAAAATTATATTACAACTACTATTTTATCATCTATTAATTTAGTTATTATTAATATATGTAAATGACGGCATTGGAAGGACACATGCTTTAATGGTGTCTCTTCATATGTATAAAGCCATGCAAATTCAATGTAATAATCATCAATTCAATTATAAAAATATATATATTATCAATTATGATAATCATGTAACGATGATTCCTTACAAGTGGTATCAGAGCTATCTCCTTAGTGTCTTCTTCAACAACTCCGCACGTTCCTCATGCACCTCCACAATCCCATTGACCTTCTTCATCCCTTCACCTGCATCTCCAAGCCACCGCTCTATCCACACCCTTCGGCACACTTCCACGCACATCCTTATTTCCCTTCCCCAGGCACTCTCCCTCCATCATAGCTATGCCCCATGCCTGCATACTCCAACTCCACAACCGCTACCTCCTCCTTCTCCTTGCTTCCGACGCATGCGGCCTGCTCAACTCCCTCCTTCCCACTACTGCAATCCATCCTCCCTCTAACCACACACATCCCTATGACACACCCATCCACTCCACACAGTTTACTATTCACCTCTTCCCACTTCTCCACCTACGCACCCATCTCCCTGCTACCATACGTTCCCATCCTTCCTACCCACACTCATCCTATGTACACTCCATCCCCACGTCCTCTGATTGCGTTCATCTCATCTGCAGAATCTCTCTCCCTCCTGCTTCGCCCACCTGTCTCCTCAACACCGCTTCGCACCTCTTCCCTTTTCTTACATCCCCTCCTCTCGCACCGCCGTTGTCATGTCCCCATTTCGACCCTTGTAATAATTTAGGCTACAATGTAAATATTGTATGCATATTTTGTATGATTCCTAGTGTGGAGCTCAAGGCCAAGGCCCCGCTAGTGAACGCTTGACCTTGAAGAGGAAAGTATTGGATATTATGCTACCCATGTGCTAGTGAACCATGGGAATTGTAAAAATGCATTTTAATATAAATTCCCACAACTAGCTATGCAATGCAACAAGAGATGGGGGCATGATATTTACAAGGAATTGGGAGGGAAATATTCAAACCCTTGAGCCAATCAAGTCAAGCCAAATGTCAATGAGAGAACCCATCAACCCTCAACTACCCATTTTGACTTATGCACCCAATCATTTAATTCTTCCAAGAGTTGGTTGAGGTAGTTAATGCCTTGGGAATGGGAAGGCATGGAAGCCAAATTCGTGTATGGGAAAGCCATCAATTTGGGAAATCGTATTTTTTCTTCTTGGGCAAGAAAACACCCACGAAATGGTGCCCAAAGCCATTATTCACCCATGGTCTTGGCTCTCTCACGCAGTCTGAGCTAGCTAGGCTTTCTCCTTCACATTTTGCATCATTTTCCTGCATTTTTCCATAGCTAGGAACTCATTTTTGTGTTGCACAATGGCTGGGAGGAAGAGAGTCGCAATTTGGGGGTTTATAGAGGCTGTTTTTGTCCCTTGAAAGCCCAGATACATTTTCTGAAAACGATTTTCTCTTCTAGGGTTGTTTTCCCATCTAAACATTTCATTTTTGGGTGTGCCATGACTTGGGGAAAAACCCATGGACCCTATCTTGTAAACCCCATCGTTGAAATGTGTATTCATGCCCAGCTTTTGAGTTGCTATGTGTAAAGGAATGTTGGGGTTGAGATGGGTATCAATTGCTTTGGTTGTGCTGAGCTTGAGAGTCCCCTTTTCCTTGTAGATATCATGCCCAGCTCGGGGGTGGTCTCTGAGTGCTGAAAGAATATAGGCTAGTAAGAGACCTATGGTTGGGTGGAATGTTGCAACGACATAGCTAGTTGCTTGGGACAACATTATAGTGAGATAAGTATATTCTCTATGTGTATTTACTTCTACACTGTTTTAATTAATTGATGATTGTTATTGATACTCTAAATGCATGTGAGAAAGGTGTGTGGATGATGTCTTATTCTGTTGTGCATGTTCGCTTGATTTGCATCTGCACACATATGCATTTTATTGTAATGCTAATTATTTATATTTATATGAATCATGAATGTTGAAATGGGCTAAGTTTTTGTAAAATCCTAGATTTTTAGTGCTTATTCCCGTACTTGCGTTAGTAGATGGGAGGGGACGTGACAGCCGCTCCACCTCCATCAGCTCCTGCCACCTCCTCTCCCCACTCTCCCTCCATTCCACACCAGTGAGCTCATCCACTCCCTCCCTCGACACCCTCGTCCACGCTCCCTCCACTCCTGTTGTGCCCTCCTCATTCCCAACCTCCTCCCTTCTCCAACACTTTTAAGCCCTAAATAAATCTATTTCAAAAAAAATATATTATTATTATTATTATAAATAACAATAATTATTATAACTTTTAAATTTTGAAAAAAAAACTATATAAAGGAAAAGAATATTTAATATTATTATTATTATTATATAAATAAATAAGAACTATATATAGAAAATTATATATATAGTTAGCAACAATACTTATTATTATTTTTCCAAAAAATGAAGGAAAAAATTCAAAAAAAAAATCAAAATCTTCTTGAAGATTTTCACAAACTAGAGTCATTATGTTTCCATCATTTAGCGAAATCATGTATGGACAAAATCCAAGAAGAAGTATTGAATCTCAACTCGACTAAATCGAAGAAAGATGGCTTAAAGAAGAGGAAACGTACACAAAATTGAAAATGATTGTATTGGAAATAAAATAAGAAATAGCCAGGAACAAAGTAAAGGAAGAAGATATTGCGACTCCTGAGTTCTCAGCTCAAGTAGAGTTGTGAACTACATCTTCACTCATGATAGAAGAAGGGATTACGACCATAAAGGAAGAAGTTATTGCGAATCCCAAGTTATTAGGTCAAGTAGATTTGGGAACTGCATCTACACATGACAAAAGAAGGGACTACGACCATAAAGGAAGAAGCTATTATGACTCCCAATTTCTCAGGTCAAGTTGAGCTAGGAAATGCATCTACACTCATGACATAAGAAAGGACTACAACCATACCGGAAGAAGAAACCGCGTCTCCTAAGTTCCCAAGTAATGAAGAACAAGGTACTACAACGACTCCTAAATATTCAAGTAGGGAGGTGGATGAATTCGCTACTACAATCAGAAAGGAAGGAAAACCATGCCGACTGCCTCCTTATATCCATCCTCACAAAAGATCCAGGATTCCAGACACCAAGAGGGATAAGAAAAGCCATCCCAACGTCAAACCTCAAAATGCGATACTTAGTCAAAAATATGCAAGTCTACCATAATTTTGTTGCAGCTTCTTACAAGGTAGGGAAGTAAGGCACATTAATACGCTAGCTAAAAAATCTATAAAATTGTCTAGTGAAACTACAGAACAAGGACTTGTTAAGGAAGACAATAACAAGGATGATGAAACAGAAGAGGTAGAAGACAAGGATATGAAAGATCAAGATGATATTGACAAATCACAGTGTCAATATCAATTATAAAGAAAATGACGACGCCGTAGAAGTCAATGAAGTCAATAAAGTTAATGTTAACAACAATTATGAGAGAATTGAAGTTGTAGAAGAATGCAAAGATGAAAATAAAAGAGTCAAATATGACCTTAATCATGATATCGTAGAAGAACGAAACCCAGAAGATGGTGCGACAAATGAAGAGATGAAAATTCTACCAGTAGTCGCAACTCAAGATGTTCTAAAATTTCAATATCAAAAGGTTCCCAGTGAATAACTAAAGACAAATTTGTCAGACAAGGAAGTAAGTACATTATTAGTAGTTTCCACTACAGATAAGAAAACCATATCAAAGCATGCAGAAATATCAGAAATATACATCAAATAAGAAGATGAAAAGAACACCATCAGATTAGAAGCTTAGAAGAATACTCCATATAGTTGTTATGTGTTTATATGTAGAATCATATGCATGAAAAAATTTGAATGGAAATGTGACCAAATATTTCAAGAACTACTAAACCGTGGCACCGTTATTCGTGGCAAGAATTCCAGTTGCAGCACGCTCATAAGAAGATTCATGGACGAATCTTTTCAAAGCAGGATGACTTGTAATATACCAAAAGTATATTAAAACTACTAATTTATCATCTATTAATTTAGTTATTATTAATATATGTAAATGTCAGCATTGGAAGGACACATGGTTTAAGGGTGTCTCTTCCTATGTATAAAACCGCAAAATCAATGTAATAATCATCAATTCAATTATATATATATATATATATATATATATATATATATATATATTATCAATTCTGATAATCATGTAAGGATGATTCCTTACAATGTCAATCTTGGGAAGTTGGGTACCCCTTGGTCACCATCCCTGATTATTTCCATTATCAGAATCATTTCCTCTTGGAATATTCTTATTCATGGAATTTGTTTCAACATGGACCTTATCTTTATCCTCCTAAGTATCATGGAACACATCATCACCTGGAGAAAGACTATCCTTTGAATTTTGTATGAGATTAGCAATATTTTCCATTTGTTTCATCAACCATTTCATATTTTCTTCCATCTTATTATCCATATGTTTCATCAACTTCCCCTCTAAATTAACTAAATCAACTACTTTCACAAATCCTTTAATCATCTCTTCCAATTGGGACACTCGAAAAGATAGGTCTTCCCTTTCATCGTATGTTGGGGATGACTCATCGGGTGGTTTGAGTGGAGTGTGATTTTTTACACTTCCTTCTGATGGCATTATGAAGAATACAAATAGATGTCACACCCTATGTTTCACCATAATTATATCCTACTCAAATTTATTTCAATTTAAAATGGTGTACCTTTTTTCAAGCCCTCATTGGAAGACTGTTTTAGGGTTGACTTGAAACTGGGATAAAATTTAAATTTCAAATCCTCTAGGTCTAAAAATTGATCCTATTGTATCCTTAGGTGTCCTCTTTCTTATTTTCCAGGTCTGACCTAATTCTGATATCCCAATAGAAAGTTATTGTGAATCTCCCAACACTTCTTATTTTTGGTCCTTTCAGAATATCGAACTTGTACAGACTGCCACGTGTCCAATATTTTGTATCTGAGTCTGACACTTATATCACAAATATTGTGGTCCGTACTCTTTTTGATGCAACTAGTATCACTCAATTTGGACCTCGTATTCCTAATATATGACCTTTTTTCCCTATAACACATGTTTTAGACTAGTTTTTGGACTAGTCAAAAACCCTAGATTCTGAGGCCAATATATTCAAACTTGTGATGTCTTGGGACCTAAATTTGGGACCACAGATAGTTTGGCCTGTTACAGAAGTGGGTTTTTAATCTATCTATCAGATTCTTTGTAGAAAAAATATTATAGTTAAAATTACAAGATGCCGCGTTTTGAATAACCCAGTCCCCAGGAAAGAGCTATGTACCAAATGTTATGCAACCAAGTCCCATATATAGCATAAAAATAACATAAATAGACCATAATAAATTAATCCACGCCTTAATATTAAATAGTTGATATGAATAACAATCCTTTTCGAGGGAGGAATCTCCTTACACAATTTACTAAGTACATAAGACAAGACAAGATACAATGATGACTAAAATGAAAAGGTCTCCCTCCTATATATAGGAGACAAAGGGGTACAATAAAAACTAATAGACCCAAGACTACATCAATAATATGTAATGCACCATAATAAAGGGGGTAATGTGCCACTCGATAGAGGGTAATGCAACAATATTTAGGGATTAACACCTAAGGGTCGTAAAAGGCATTCCAAAGGTGATTTTTGTTAAGCAGATTTCAGCCATGTAGCTAACAAAGTTATGTAGGAAGTGTTGTCATTTGTATGCAGCCCATGTTTTGGAGGAAACAAAAAATGAAACTCCTAAGTTGGAGGACTATCATGCATTGCAAGAATTACAGGATGGTTTTCTTGATGAGATTATGGGACTTCCTCTAAAGAGAGAAATTGATTTCACAATTGACCTTATGTCGGGAGTTGCACCAGTGTCCAAGACACCCTACATGATGAGTACACCAGAATTGCTAGAATTGAAAATGCACTTACAAGATATGTTGGAGAAGAAATATATTAGGCCATGTGTGCTTCATGGGGAGCACCTATTCTATTTGTGAAAAATAAAGATGGAACACTGAGGTTATGAATTCACTATAGACAAATGAACAAAGTCATTGTGAAGAACAAATACCCACTACCTCAAATTGATGATCTCTTTGATAAAATGAGAGGAGCAAAGGTATTTCAAAAATTGACTTGAGGTCTGGTTACCACCAGGTAAGAATCAAAGATGAATATATTCATAATACAACCTTTAGAACAAGGTATGGTCACTATGAGGTTTTGTTGGTGCCATTTGGTCTCACGAATGAACTAGCTGCATTCATGTGTCTCATGAACAGTGTTTTTAGCAAGTATTTGGACAAGTTTGTTCTTGTTTTTCTAGATGACATTCTTATATATTCTAAGAATGAAGAAGAGCATGAAGAACATTTGAGAATGGCCTTGAAATTTCTAAGGGAGCATAAGTTGTATGCAAAGTTGAACAAATGTGACTTTTATAAAGATAAAATTCATTATTTGGGTCACATTATTTCAGAGGAAGGAATATCTATGGAACCTGAGAAGATTGAATCCATTATGAATTGGCCAACTCCAAGGAATGTGACAGATGTGATATCCTTTATGGGACTTGTTGGTTACTACTGGAGTTGCATTGAAGGATTCTCCAAGGTTGCTAATCCAATCACCTCTTTGCAAAAGAAGGGGATAAAGTTCGAATGGACACCAAGATGTGAAGAAAGCTTCAACCACTTGAATAATCTTCTCACGAATGCACCAATTTGAAAATTGCAAACCCAAAAAAGGGCTTTGTGGTGTGCATTGATGCATGCAATCAAGGACTTGGAGGAATTATTATGCAAGACAACCATGTGGTATAATTTGAGTCAAGAAAGTTAAAGGACCATGAGAAGAACTATGTCACCCATGATTTAGAGCTTGCAGACATAGTACATTCTTTAAATATGTGGAGGAACTACTTAATGGGGAGAAAATTTGAGCAAAGGACGGACCATTGTGGTTTGAAATATTTGTTTGAGAAGCCAACGTTAAATGCTAGGCAACCTAGATGGATGGATTTTTTGTGTGAATTTGATTTCGAGATCAAGCACATAAAGGGGAAAGAAAATAAGGTGGTTGATACACTCAGTAGGAAAGTGCATGAAATGCATGTGGAGGTCCTCAGTACCTTCCAACCAGATTTGAGGCAGCATATTGTTAACCATATTGTTGAAGATGAAATGTATGTGTAGATAAAGGACAAATTGCAGCAACAGAACCTTGAAAAGAAGTATGAAGGGACTCATTTGGAAGGTGATGGAATTCTTACTTATAACAATAGAATTTATATTCCAAATGTGGAAGACTTGAAAAGGATTTTTATGGATGAAATCGATAAAGCTCCATATTCTGGTCATCCAGGATATCAGAAGGCGATTGCTACAACCAAAAAGCAGTATTTCTAGCCAGGAATGAAGGACATATTTGAACACATTTATAAGTGCATGAAATGTCAGTAGGTGAAGGTTGAACACCAACACCCAGGAGGTTTATTGCTTCCATTTCCAATTCCAGAATGGAAATGGGAAGTAATTTCCATGGATTTTATTACAGGTTTGCAAATGATAATAAAGCAACATGATTTCATCATGGTTGTGGTGGATAAGTTAACAAAGGAATCACATTTTATGTCGGTTAAGTCCACATATAAATTCGATGTCATTGCAAATATTTTCATGAAGGAAATTTTCAGATTACATGGATTGCCTAAGGCAATAATTTCTTATAGGGATGCCAAGTTCACTTCCAATTTTTGGAAAGGTATTTTTGTAGATTTGGGTACGCAGCTGAACTTTAGCACTGCATATCATCCTCAAATAGATGGGAAAATAGAAAGACTAAATCAGGTGTTGGAAGACATGCTTCGCATGCATGTAATGTATAAACCATCCAAGTGGAAGGATTATATACACTTGGTAGAGTTTGCATATAATAATGGGAAGCAAGCATCATTGGGAATGAGTCCATATGAGGCTTTGTATGGCAGAAGGGGCAGAACACTAGTGACTTGGGATAATCCAGTGAACACAATTATACTTGTTCCATAATTGATTAAGGAAATGGAACAAGAGATTGCAAATATCAGGCATAATTTAAAAGCAACCCAAGATATATATAAAAAATATGCATATAAGCACAGGGTGCATAGGGAGTTCAGTGTTGGGGATGATGTTTACCTTAGAGCAAGGCCAAGGAAGAGTTCCTTGAAGCTTGGGAGTTGTGCCAAGCTATCACCTAGATATTGCAGGCCATTTGAAGTGCTTGAAAGAATAGGTCCAGTTGCATATAGAACTTCATTTCTTGCTAACATTAGAGCTCATAATTTTTTTCATGTTTCTTTGCTTAAGAAATATGTACATGATCCTAACCATGTGATTAATTGGGATGTGATCTAGGTGGAAACCAAACAATAGTTCCAAACCGAGCCATTGCGCATCCTAGAAAAGAAGGTAAAATTGCTCCGAAATTGATCCAGATGGATATAGGTGGCCACCCACCTATTCCACTGGCTTAAAACAGTTTTCCATTTTGGCAGTTTTTCTAAAGCTTTTCAGCTCCCGAACTTCTAGGGTCGTTTTGAGGCCCTAAAAGACATTTTTTGGAGATTTACGAGGTCCAATGGTTGCCACCTACATACATTTTATTCTAGTCAAAAGTTTTAAATTTTGAATAGACCTTTCCAACGGACTATCGAGCACCCCAAACGGAGATCGTATGCAAAAGTTATGACCCCGGGAAGTTGATTGTTCAACTAACCACCTTGGGTTCGCAAAATTTATGATGATTCATCTTCTAGGGTTAGGTTTTTGGATGTTTAGGGTTGTTTCCCTCATGCTTATGATAAATAGGATCTTTCAGCTTCTTCTTGTATTCGGCTTGTCACAAATGAGCGTAGCCTCCAAATATCTTCTCAGAGATATAACTATCACCATTCTAGCTGCTTTTATTTTACAGTTTGTTCTGTTTCATTCATTTAATAGAATATGAGTTTATTGTATCAATGTGTTTCTTGCCATATATATGTGTATGTCAATATATTTATGCTCTTTCATTTCATTCTCACATAAATACGGATCAGTGGTATCAAAGCATTCTACTCCTGTGGTTTCTCAGTGCATGTCCCTGATGAGATCTGAATATCGAGAGTTGGGTCTCAAACTAGTTGAGCTTGGGGAAAACACTTATCGTCGGTCCAAGCAAACTCACATGGAAGGGGAAGAAAAGAGAGATGATGGAGTAGGAGACCCTATTAATTTTTTGCTCGAGGAAGCCCCCGTGCGACAGAGGAACGAGATGAGGATAATTTCTCCCAGATCCTTCGAAGAATGTCGACGACGCCAGACGTACCTTCAACGAGTAGCCATTTTGGGTGTGGGAATCCATTCAAGGTACACATTAAATTTGAAATTCCCTTATTTGAATGAAACATAGATGCAGATGCTTTGGATAAATGGTTAAATCTGTTAGAGGGTTACTTCTTTGTTAAAAAAAAAATTGAGAGTGAAAAGATCACATTCGCGCTCCTTAAGTCCCTCCCCCATGTCAAACAATAGTGGGATGGTTACTGCAAGAGGAAAGCTGGAGAAGAGTCTGAACTATTCAGGATAGACCCCACTTGGGTTTATTTTGTCGACACCTTCAAGGAGGAGTTCTACCTAGTCAAAAATTATGATGACCAGTACACTAGGTGGACAAATTTGCGCCAGGAGAGAGACCATATAGTGCCAGAGTTTACCAACATGTTCCACACCCTACTCTCCAAATTGGGTATTAGAGACTCTTAAAGGAACTTGGTCCTAAACTACTGTAGTGTCCTGGACAGGTACATTCAGATGGAGATGTATTTTTTGTACATATCCTCAATAGGAGCAGCATATCGGTATGTCGTCAAGATTGAGCAAAATTTTTAGCAAAAGAATAAGCGGGATTTTGGGTCTGCAAATCAACAGCAGAAGCCTGGAAAAGGTGGACCTAATTCACAAGGAAAAGGAAAGATCAAGGATGTCCAAATCCTCGACAACCATTCCAAGCTATAGGTGAAGAAGGGTAATGGGAAATCGAAGAAGGACACTGTAAAGTGGTGCGAATTCCACAAGATCCCCTGGCACAACATTGATACACTCAAAACAATCCTTGTTGGCTAAGATGAAATCCATGGATCCAGACTCCGACTCAGACTCTGATGTAGAGAAAGAAAGGGGAAATAATATCATTGAAATGGAACCGAGTGCCACCATCATGTGAAATCTCAAGCACGGAAAATCTATGGAACAAACACAACAATTACTAGATATGCATGCAATAATATGTGAAAATTGTGAAAAAGACTTGCAGCAGTGCTCTATTGATTTACTCAGAAGTAGAATACAACACAATAATGTCACAACGACTGAATAATTCGAATTAACCAAGGATCTCATTCGAATAGCCTGCATGGTGTATCTAGTCTGCACTAGGAGTCCTCATTGTCAGATTAGTGGTAGTGTCATCAATGCACAAGTAACGATCAACTAGGTGTCAAACTGAGTCTAACTGAATGTAGGTAGGTGTAATTGATGCATGGAGCACTAATGCAGTGAAGGAGAATCCAAGGAGGGCGCATGAGGAGCTGTCAGTAGTCAGAATAGTCAAACTAGTCTCTCTGGATGTCCATCGGAGTGTTTCAGTCAATTAACTAGTCAAACTGTCCTCAAATCAAGGAACAGATCCACAAATCATGCAACTAATTGAGTGTGTCACTGGTGGTAGGTAAGAGAGGGTGCACTTTGTCTCAGGAGATGAACAAAAGGCACATCATGAACTACGAGGGATGGAACTGAGCAGAAACAAGCTCCAGGGTCTAGTAAACTAGGGACTAGGTGCTGGGATACTACCATACTGATGACTGGATGCATGTAAATGCATGTATGCATGCATGCATGCAAACATAAAGATGACGGTGAGCATATACTAACACCCCCCCACTAGCTATACTATGAGGTAAAAAATAAAAGATAGGGCCCTGGTAACTGAGACCGAAGGTCACCCCAATACAGAAAATAAACCAAAAATGCTAGAAAAAATCTAAGTGAGGAAAGAGGGAAAACCCAATGGGAAGAAATCCCCCCCTCAAGCTAAACACTGAAGGATCTAATCTGTCTCCACCATAGTAGAACTCATCCCCAACAGTGAACAGAGGTAAGAGAACTTCTTCTCAGTGAATCTCTTGGTGAAGATGTCCGCAATTTGCTCTTTTGTAGGGCAATATTGCAGTACAATGGTTCTATCATGCACAAGATATCGGATGTATTGCATGTGGATATCGATATGATTGGTTGTCTGTCTCTGAAATGGATCCGTCGAGATCTTGATAGCACTCTGATTATCACAAAAAATGACAGTAGAAGTGGTGCTACCAATATCAAACTCTACTAGAATACCCTGCAACCAAACTGCATGAATGCAATCATTAACCGCTCCTCGATACTCTGCCTCTGCTGAAGCTAAGGCAATGGCATCCTGATTTTTGCTTGACCAGAAAATAGGCCCTATGACAATCATGAAAACATATCCATAAGTGGACTTCTGATCAATGCTATCACCTGCCCAATCTGAATCAGTGAATCCCACTAAATCTATCTCGGAATATGCAGCATAGTGTATGCCAAAGTGTCTAGTACCCTACACATAGTGCAAGATTCTCTTGGATTCCCTCCAATGAAGCTCATGGGGTTGCTTCATATATCTTGACATGGCACTCACAGCATAATAAATATCAGGCCTAGAATGTGTCAAGTATAGAAGACTTCCAATCAACTGTCGATAAAGTGTCGAATCCACCAATGGTGTGGAATCACCATCCTCAAGTTTTATTCCCGAGAGGAATGGGAATGGTGTTTCCTTACAATATGACATATTAAACTTGTTTAGAAGGTTTGAAGCATATTTTTGCTGAGATATGGTGATCCCATCAAAATTTTGAGCAATCTCTAACCCAAGGAATTGCTTCAACCACTCATGTCAAAAGCTAGATTTAAAGCAGTTTTTGTGTTGTCAATCGAAGCAAGATTGCTTCCAGTTATCAAAGGTCATCAACATAAAAGAAAATGATCATAAAATTACCTTCATGCTACTTTAGGTACACATTTGGATCTGATTTGCACCTTGCAAAATTCTATGACAGAAGGAAGGAATCCATCTTTGCATACCAAGCTCTTGGGGCCTATTTTGAACCATACAATGATTTCTTCAGTCTGCACACTAATGTCGGATCTGATATGTAACCTTCAATTTGCTGCATGTAAATCTCTTCTTGAAGATATCCATGAAGAAATTCACTCTTCACATTCATATGGTGCACTTCCCAGTGCTTAGATGTGGAAATTTCCAAAACTAGGCGGATAGAATCCATCTTTGCAACTGGTGCAAAGGTTTCAGTGTAGTCCACACCGTAAACTTGTGAGAAGCCTTTTGAAACCATCCTAGATTTGTATTTTCATTTTGAGCCATATGCAGCAACCTTTGTGCGGTAGACCCATTTGCATTGGACTAATTTCCTCCCAGGTGGAAGAGAAACTAGCTCCCATTTAGCACTTTTTTGAAGAGAATTGTACTCTTCATCCATGGTGGTTTGCCATCTCGGATCTCAGTGGGCATGATAGTATGATTTAGGATCTGAACCTATCATCAAAAAAAAAAATCAGACAGTAAAGGATCATGATATGAAAGATCCATACCTGCTCTTTGAAATTCTGTTCGAGTTCTCCTTGGATCGACAAGATTTCCAATGTGAGAACCAGCAGAATTGAGAGTCTTTTCTACCCATTTTGGTAACTGAGGGGGCTCATCTGGATCTGAATATGAACCTGATATTTCATGTTCATTAATGTCTGATAAAATATCAACAATATCAGAACACAAATTTTCATCATCTTCTTCCGAATCTTCTTCTTGTGGAGGAGGCAATTCAACAGTTTCTTCCTTGACTAGTTTTAGATCTTGAAGTGGTTCTTCATATTTGACACTTCGCTCAATGAATATCTTTTTGGATCTGATATCCATGAGTTTTTAGCCTTTTGATTCTCCAGCATATCCATTGAGGATGCACTCGGTACTCTGTGGATCTAAAGATCTTCTATTCTTAGTCAAAATTCTAGCCCATGGAGGCTTTTTGAACTTGAACTTTTGATCAATGGAAGCTAAATCAGCTCCAAGAATTGGTAGATGGTTTCTTGTGATCTCCTTTGAACCAACAAGGGTGAGATCAAAACCAAAATCACCAAAATGTGCTTGAGACTTGAACCCAAGCAAATTGTAGTGTCATCCATCTTCAATGAAACTCTCGGAACATGTGCCAATGATCGAACATAAGTGCATAGGAAGCATGTCATCAAGGAGGGAAAATGCATCACCTCCAAAAACTGATTTAGCCTCCAAAACATTCAATAGACCATCATTTTGCACACCAAAAAACTCATGTGAAAGAGAGGATTTAAGGACCTCTTCAGATTCTAGAGTATGAGCTGGCTTATCTTGCTCAAAATTCGAAATAGAAGACATTGAGAACATGAGTGCTGAATCTGCAGTTTGTTCTTCATTTTGAACAACTTTATCTTGATATATGGTTGAGGCTGAGACATATTTAGAGAGAACGCTTGAGGAGGTATCACTGGGATTTTTCTCCAAATGGCTAGCATGATCCTCTTCTTTCTGCTTTCCAAATTCTCTATCCAAATTGGTCCATAGATCTCTTGGATGTTCAGTAGTATTAATGAGGTAGCGCATATTAGGAGACATAGCAAGACACATTGCTCCAAAGGCTCTATCACAATCATTTAGCCAATCATTCTCCTCTTCATAAGAAGCAAAATCTCTCGTAATACCAATACACATATTAAAAAGACATTGTCTCTTCAAATATGCTATCATCTTTGGTTTCCACTCATCATAGTTGAATGGAGAGAGAGGAGTAATTGCTTTAAGATCCATCGAAGAAGTTGTAATCTTTGAGAGAAACTTGTAGTCACAAACAAACAAGAACCATTATGTCGACAACCTACGCTTTTCAAGTTGCATCACACCTGGCATAGACTATCAAGCAAGCTTGAAGAGTCAAGAATCAATATCCAAGAATTATGTGGAAACTCTCGGCTTCTGGTGCAGAGTTGGAAATAGCTGCAAGTGCAGAATATGCATGCAGTGCAGAATCACTAGTGCAGAATCACCAGTGCAGAATTACTAGTGCATAATCACCAGTGCAAAAAATGCATGCAGTGCAAAATATGCATGCAGTGTAGAATACGCATGCAGTGCAGAAAATTTGGCTTGTCCCTTCCATGAGCTATGATACCATTTGAAATCTCAAGCATAGCAGATCTATGGAACAAACACAACAATTACTAGATATGCATGCAATAATATGTGAAAACTGTGCAAAAGACTTGCAGCAGTGCTCTATTGATTTAATCGGAAGTAGAATACAATACAATAATGTCATAATGACTGCATAATTAGAATTAACCAAGGAGGTCATTCAAATAGCCTACATGGTGTAGCTGGTCTGCACTAGGAGTCCTCATCATCAGATCAGTGGTAGTGTCATCAATGCACAAGTAACAGTCAACTAGTTGTCAAACTGAGTCTAACTGAATGTAGGTAGGTTTAATTGATGCATGGAGCACTAATGTAGTGAAGGATAATCCAAGGAGGGCGCATGAGGAGTTGTTAGTAGTAATAATAGTCAAACTCGTCTCTCTGGATGTCCATCGGAGTGTTTCAGTCAGTTAACTAGTCAATTTGTCCTCAAATCAAGGAATAGATCCACAAATCATGCAACTAACTAAGTGTGTCACTAGTGGTAGGTAAGAGAGGGTGCATTTTGTCTCAGGAGATGAAAACAAGGAGCATCATGGACTAGGAGGGATGGAACTGAGCAGAAACTAGCTCTCGGGGTTAGTAAACTAGGGACTAGGTGCTGGGAGACTACCATACTGATGAATGGATGCATGCAGAATGCATGAAAAATGCATGAAAACATAAAGATGATGGTGAGAATATCCTAACACATTGCAACCGCAAATATCCAATAAGAAGAATCAGAGGATCTAGAGGAAGGGGAGCGCCTCTTCCATTCTCAACTATGGGTGAAGGGGACTCCACTACATTTCATTGTTGATAGTGGTATCCAGAAGAAGCTCATCTCATTCGAGGTCATCAAAAGATTGAAGCTTCTGAAGGGTCCACATTCCCAACCATACAATATCGGTTGGGTGAGCCAGGGACGAGACATCCGCGTCATTCAATAGTGCCGCCTCTCCTACAGCATCAAGCCCTTCAAAGATGAGGTAATGTGTGATGTTTCCCCATTTGAAGTTTCTGATGTTCTTTTAGGAAAACCATATATGTGGAAAAATCATGTTGTTTATGAGTCTAGACCTCGTAGTGTCATTATTACTTTGGGAAAGAAAATCTATAGGATACCAGAGACACTTCCCACTACTGCAATGTCCCTCATCATAGCTAAGCAATGCAGGAAGGTAATTTCCCAAATAGGTAAATTTTTCCTCTTCATGGTTCATTCTGAAGGAGAATGAAATATCGCAACAAAATCCACCACCTCCACACAGAGCCCATATGCACAACATAAACAGGTGGAAAATATCATGGAAGCATACAAGGACATCTTCACCACACCTGTCGGGGTGCCAGTACATTGCAAGGTCAAGCATCCCATTAATTTGATACCTAACGTGCTTTTACCTAACAGGCCATTTTACAGGCGTTCCCTCATGGAAAATGAAGAATTCAAACTCCAAATTCAAATTTAATCCAAAAAGGTCACATTCGACCCAACTCCTCACCTTGTGGGATCCCAATTGTGTTGGTACAAAAGAAAGATGGGACATGGAGACTCTGTATTGACTATCGAGCTCTAAACAAGATCACAGTCTAAAATCGATATCCCATTTCCTAGATTGACGACCTTCTTGAATAGATCAAGGGTGCCAAATAATTCAACAAGATTGATTTGAAGTCTGGCTATCATCAAGTGCCAATTGAGCAGACCGATGTCTAGAAGACTTCCTTCAAATATTGGGAAGGCCTTTTTGAGTGGTTGATCATGCCTTTCGGATTGACTAATGCTCCAGCAACCTTCATGAGGATGATGGATGATATCCTACAGCGATTCACCAATTATTTTGTGGCCGTATATTTAGATGACATCCTCATCTACAGTATAACATGGGCGGAACATTTGCAACATATCCACCAGGTCCTCAGCACCCTACGACAGTACAAGTTATACGCCAATATAGAGAAGTGCTCATTTGGCATGGAGAGGGTTTAATATGTCGAATACGTCGTGGGCAAACATGGTGTTCATGCGGATCCAACCAAGATCCAAGCCATTCACGATTGGCCAACCCCGACAACTCTCACAAAGCTTTGCAGCTTCCTAGGCCTTGCCAACTTCTATCATAGATTTGTGTTGGGATTCTCTAATATTGCTTGGTCCCTTAGCCAGGTGACAAAAGGGGGATATAAGGCGAAGTTAATTTGTTCCAAGCCAAAACAACAAGCATTTGAGGAGCTAAAGCAAAGCTTATGTTCTACGCTCATCCTTTCCTTACCAGATCTGCAACAACCCTTTGAGATTGAGACAGATGCTTCAGACTATGTTGTTGGTGCAGTCCTCACTCAACATGGCCATTCAGTGGCATATCACAGTGAGACACTTTTAGATGCAGTCTGTAAGTACCCCACCTATGACAAGGAAATGTATTCCATTGTCCAATCCTGCTGCCAATGGAAGCATTACATCCTTGGAAAAGAAATGGTCATCCACACTGATCACAAGCCCCTACAGTTCATGCAAACCCAAGGAAATTTACAGAATGATCACCACCAAAAGTGGTCCACTTACTTGTAGCAATTCCACTTAAACATTAAATATCAGAATGGAAGCACCAATCGATTTGTTGATTGCCTCAGTCAACCTCTAGTAGCAGCACTGACCACATTGCTCAACTCTTGTGGCCACGAGGCCTCCAGGTGGCCTCAACTATATAGCAGTGATCCTGATTTTTCTCTCATCTATCAAGCCCTATGTGTAGGCACACCCATGGCAGACTTTCATCTCCAAGAAGGATTTCCATTATTCATCAACCAGTTTTCCTCTCTCATGCAGTTCTAGCTTGTGGGGCGTTTTTCCTCCACGTTTTTCACGTGTTTCCTTGATTTCTAGCTGGGAAAAGGGATTTTTTGGGTGGTATAATAACTGGGAGGAAAGGGAATTCGAACTGTGGTTTCATAAAGGCCTTTTTTTTCCATTTGAATGATCAAATACCCGTGGAAAATTCATTTTTTCTCCTTGTGGTCGATTTTCCCTCTCACAACTCGTTTTGATATGGCCATGGTTTTGGAACACCCAGGGAAACCATGTTTTTTGCATCCCATAGTTAAAACATTTTTCTTCGTGCCCAACAATTGTGTCTTGTTGTTATGTGCATCCTTCTTTTGGCTTGAAATGGTGAGTAAGAACTAGGAGTGGAAGAGGATTAGAATTGGCTTGATAAACCTAGTGAAGAGTGTAACCTTACCACAGATCAAAGGGATTTGGATACTTTTCTATGCATACCTTGAAGAGCACTAGAAGGGAAGGTATGGCCTGAGGGACTCTGTAGCAGTAAAGGGAATACTTCCTTGTGTTGGGTGTGTAGGTATTGTGGGTGCCAAGCTATCTATATATTATATAGGTATCAGTAGCTCTATGGATGAGCTCACTAGCTTAGCAATTCTTCCTTCCTACTTCCTTAACAGCCTGATAAACCCATTTGTATACTACCTTGGATGAGATGCATATAGACTTGGATATTTGTTAGTGGTTGTTCCATTTTTTCTTTGTCGAAATCATGCCCAGCTCGGGTGTGGCATCTGTGTTGAGAGATTGATGAGCACAACTGGCCTATGGATGGGTGGAACGTTGCAGTTGCATAGCCAGTTGCTCAGGGAAACATCATTTCAAGATAAGTTTTCTCTTGTATTTTAAATTTTGCAATGTATTTAATTATTGATTGTTCCGATTATGCTGATAAATGCATGCTAGATGTGTGTGTAATAGAATTTTTATTCCACTGTAATTATTGAATTATACATCTGCACACACATGCATTTTACTTGTTTATGTATTTGAAACATGATCACGGGGTTAGAAGCCCAGAATTAGTGTCATGTTCCCTTCCTTGAGCCGGATTGACGGGAGGGGACGTGACATTCTTCAATGCCCTCTTTTGAGTTGGGGCCTTCTTCTCATATATATTGTTCAATGTATCATAACATTCTTTTACGGTCTTTAGCGATGTGATCACAAGAATCAAGTTATCTTTTATCAAATCATAGATGATCTATTTATCCCTAGCTTGATTCTTATTGAAGTTGATGCGCCCTACATTAGATGTAGGCTCCTCCAACACAGTGGATACGTATCTATCCAAGTCATGTTCCTCTAGGATGTTGAGAATTCTATCCTTCTAAGTGTTGAAGTTTGAGGTGCCCTTAAGACGGCCTTCTGGTCATACATAGATTGATGCCATAGTCTTCAAATCTTGTGCTCAACTTCTTAGGATCTATGTAGGCTCTGGATGGCATGCAAAACGGATCTCCTTCACGACCTGAGCTCTGATACCATGTTAATATTTGGTTGAGATTTTATCTTTAATTCTTTTAGATTTCGAAACTTGAAACAATGAGACAATTCAATCACATGAAATTCAAACATCCATAACACAATACATACCCTGGGGAAAATCCTCAAAACTATGAGAACAAAAAACCCAGAAATTCTTCTCGATATAATATAATGGGTAGCAGAGAATGCTTTCTTTTACAACATAGAAGATTGATTTCAGAATATAAGAGATCACCAAAACACTCTTGGTGAAGATACGTAAGCAATAGAGAAGAGAGATCAATCGTATGTGTTTTCAAATGTGCCCAGCACATCAATAACAAGCAAGAACAATAAATTGCACAAAGAGAAGAACCTTGCCTTCAATGGAGAAGAGAATTCACTTCACATTGAATTGATCAATCTCATATAACATATTTATACATTCTTCTCATGCATCAACTTCTTCTAACTTTAGGATGAACTCACCCTTAGACTGGATGTATCAATCTTGCATGAATAAGTGCACCCCACTTCTCACGCAGTGCTTTATCTCACTGAACTGTCTCTTAGGATGAAATCACCTCTTAACTGAAATCTTTCTCACTTAGTTAGGTGGCTAACTTAAGTGTCATCATGCAAGTGTCGCAACTCAAGTGTCGTCTTTTAGTTTAACATAAGTGTCGTCATGCAATAACACTTAGTTAACTAGATCTTCTTTGTTGTCACTTAGTTAACAATATTTAACTGATTTTTTCTTGATAACATCACTGTAGTGATCAATTCGAGTTCTCCTTGATTTACTGAAGTGTCATCTTTTAGTTTAACTAAAGTGAAAAAACTTTAGTTAACTAGTACTTCTTATTTAACACTTAGTTAACTATTATTGACTGAAATCATGCTGATTGATTTATTTGTTGTGACCGATGTGAGTTCTTTTGTTAACTGAGGCATACATTGTGGCTTTAACTAAAGCTTGACAATTTGAGTTCACTTAGTCATCTCCTGATCAATTCGAATTCTTGTTTTCTTTATGCATTTATCTTTATCTCTTTATCTTTTACTACATGGTCAATATGTGCTAACCTTAATTATCCATCACATTACATTATACTAAGAAGAATTATCGGATGATGTGATCATAGTATATTATTATGTACCAAATGATCATATGCTAAAGTAATTCACTTTAGAGGTGATCAATATCTAAAGGAGACTTAATAGCAATCTGGTGATCATGGTTAATAGTACATCACACAACATTAAATGATTTTAACAAGTAAAGAATGACTTTTATACAGAAGGTCCACCTTTATACGGGAGGTCCATCCCATGGATACCTTTATACAGAAGGTTCACATGAGAATCATGACTTGACACACAAGTCCAGATCCTTGTCCAACAAGACTTTACAACATCATTACTTTGATCAATTACCTCTATACGAGAGGAACAACCTTTACATGGGAGGCTATCAAAGTGTTCACCTCTATATGGGAGGATCAATCTTGGTTGCATAATATTGGTTTGGAGAATGTCTCCTGATGTTTTACATTTAACAATTTTCCCTCCAAGTGAAGCAAAAATGATCTCATATAGACATCCTCATTCTTAATACCGACATCTGAAGATATTACCAAGAATTTGAAGACATGGTCCATGGGATCATCATCATGATCTCAAAAACCTTCTCAGAACAGCTTTGGAAACTTATTCGGATAAAATAGGATATTTGAACAATCAAGAGAAGAAAAAAACTCATCCATTTCTAGAGGCCATGCCATTTTTCCTTACTTTCAACTTCTTCAAGGAGGTCACCGGATCCGATCCGGAAAATATCAATATGTGTGGAGTCACCAAGATGATATCTTCTTCTTAAATGGTAGATGTGCCCACCTCTACGTACAATAATGTCATCAATAGATGAGGCCTTTGTCTTGAAGTGTACTTATTTTTTTGTATTTAAATTTAATGGATTTGCTAGATAATACCTGCAAGGTTAGTCCTTAACAACAATCTCATCAAAGTACCAAAACAAAAAATTACCTCAACTTTCTTACCAATTGTGTTGTTCCTCTTAGAAATGAATGAACTGAACTCAGGAACACCTTGAATGGAATGTCATCATTTTACCTTTGAGTCCAAAAAAATGGAACCACAAAATTTTACCCCTCAAAATAGCACCCACGATAAATTCAACGATCACAGTGTGATGAGTGGCGAGCACAGGGGAAGCTATAGCTCAATGTCACCTCATCCTAGTTTCTTGAACACTTTAGGTCAACTTCTAATCCCGAGGGGAATTCCCTAGAACTCGGTGAACAATATTTGTGATTCCCTAGACAATACACAAACACATTTCCCAAGAAACCTCTTGCCATATATCCATGCCTTATGGAGTCAAAACAATGAATCATAATAATCATTAAAAGAGAGGGACGAGTTAAATACATTTATCATGAATCCCAAGAAATATAACATCAAATTGCTACTATTGTTATAGGATTTTGGTAATGAATATATCTCAAAAAACTAGATAAAAATCAGTCATAACAATGTCATCCTTACCATACAAAGTGTACCTTCTATAGTATGGTAGGGGGTATGAGCAATACGGTGAATGAGAGGCCTCAAAACAGTTCTGAAAATAGGATATCAGATCTGATATGAACCTTGTAAAAACTCTCAAATAGATTTTGGTCCCTGTTGTGGGAAAAATATAACAAAGGTGTGCAACTCTTCCCACTTGAGGGGTGAAAGCCTTAGAGGTTGCTACCAAGTTCCACTATTGTGTTACTAAAGCAAAAGTGATGAATTCAAATTGATCCTACAATTTCTTGTTAGAAAAACAAAACAAAATAAAAACAAATAACATGAAATAAACAAAGAGGGTGAATATATGAACCACGACAACAAGTAGATGCTAGAACCAATTTAGATTTCCCAATGGTCAAGATTGTTACATGTAGTGTCACCTAAGAATTTCAAGCTTCAAGGGAAGCCAACAATCTCCCTTAGGGAGGTCCTTTTTGTCTACACTAAATGCTAAATAAATTGAATAACAAATGATAGAAACAATTTCCCCTTGGAGGAAGGTGGCAAGGGAGCTTGGGGAATTTCAATAGGTGTAGCTTGGGGAATTTACAATAATATTTGGGTTTCCATGTAACTTCTGAATTATTTCCATGAAGGCTGCAGCTACTGTACTTGCATCAAAAGGGTGAGAGAGTGCAAACAAATGTGCATACTTTGTGAGTCTATCAACAACCACCATAATAAAATTATTCCCATCTAACTTTGGTAGAACTGTGATAAAATCCACTGAGACTTCCTCCCAAAGATGATATGGTATGCCTAATGGTTTTAAAAGACCCGGGGTCTCAACTATTTCAACCTTATTTTGTTGGAAAACCAAACATTTTTCCATGAACCCTTGAACATTAGATTTAAGACCTTCCTAAGAAAATTCCTTCTTGACCTTGTGGTAGGTTTTTAGGAATCATGAGTGCCCACCTATAGGAGAGATGTGTAATTCAAAAAGAACCTTTTGTTTGAGTTGGGAGTTCTTACATATATATAAGCGATCCTTATACCATAGTGAATTATTTTTCCACAAAAAAGTATCTAATATATTGGAATCCTTTTGTAGATTTTGAATGAGTGTCCACACAGATAGTTCATTCTTCTATTCTTCCCTTGTTTCTACTACCTAATTCGGTTGTATAATAGAAATCGCACAAAGTATTTCCTCAACATCCTCATCTTTTCTGGAGAGTGCATCTGCCACCACATTTTATTTCCTTTTTTTATAGATGATTTCAAATTCATATCCCAACATCTTGGTTACACATTTTTATTGCCCTTCTGAATATAGTCATTGTTCCAAGAAGTATTTAATACTATCATGATCTATTTGGACCTTGAAGTGCCTACGTATTAGTTAAGGATGCTATTTCTTAAGTACATGTAGTATTTACATCATTCCCTTCTCATAAATGGGTTCCTGTAAGTTCTTTCCCTTGATTAATCGACTTCTGAAAGGGGTTGTCCTTCTTAAATTAGAATAGAACCAATGCCATTTTTTAAGGCATCACATTCCACAATAAAGGTTTTTGTGAAGTTCGGTGTGGTCAAAAAAAGAGATTTGCACATTTCCTCTTTAAGTTATTCAAAATCTTGATTTTCCTCTGGAGTCCAAGAAAATGCATCCTTCATCAATAATGTTGTTAGAGGTGCTTTTATTCTTCCATAGTTCCAAACAAACTTGTGGTAGTCCCTTGTCCAACCTAAGAATCCCCTAAGTTTCTTCAAGGTTTTGCAAATTGGTGAGTCCGTCATGGATTTAATTTTGATAGGGTATACCTTGACACCTTCATGAGATACAATATGACCCAAATAATCTACCACCTTTTCCCCAAAGAAACATTTGGAAGGTTTTGCATATAGTTGTTGATCCTTTTGTAGATGTAGTACCCTATCAACATGTTGAACATGTTCTTCCCAAGACTTTCTATAGATTAGTATATCATCAAAAAATACTAACACGATTTTTCTAAGGGCAGGCTTGAAAATGGAATTCATCAAACCTTGAAATGTGGAAGGTGCATTCATAAGGTCAAAAGGCATGACCAGAAATTCATAATGACCTTCATGAGTTTTAAATGTTTTTTTTGGGATGTATTCTTCCTTCATTCTAATATGATGATACCCTGAACAGATATCCAAATTTGTGAAGTAAATTGCTCCACCTAGTTCATCTAACAATTCTCCAATGATAGTAATGAGAAACTTATCTTTAATGGTGATCTTGTTGAAATATCTATAATCTAGACACACACCATGAACCCTCCTTCTCATGTACCATTACCACGGGTGCAAAGTAAGAAGTTTGGAAAGGCCTAATTATTCCAACCTCTAACATTTTTTCAACCATATGCTCATTTCACTCTTAAGTCCATATGGGTCTCTATTTGGTTTGATGTTAGGAGGAACACTTCATGTAATTAGGTGAATAGCATGATCAAAATATTGAGTAAGTGGAAGACCTTCTAGAATATCTTCAAATACCTTGGAATGTTTATCAATGACCCTTTGGAGATCCAAGGAAATAGGAGGATTAGATGTTTGAACATATAGTGAGCATAATTGTGCAATTGCACCTTCATGTCTCTTTTTTAACAATTTTGTCATACCATTAGAGCTTATCACCTTGCTTGGTTTCCTTGTGATACCCCTCAACTCAAATTATTTTTCTTCCGGGGAAAATTTCATGATAAGTTCTTGAAAATTAAAATCATTGTTACTAATGATTGTAACCATTGAACACCTAAGACAAGATTAGCACCACCCATTTAGATAGCAATCATTGGACTATTCAATACATATTCCCTCATAGTAAGATTGATATTATGGAATTTCTGTGAGCAATTGATAGTTCCTCCATCTGCAATCATTACTAAAAATCTAGTGTTGGATGTATAAAGCAATTGAGAACTTTGCCTAATGTATAGTGAATGAAATTATGAGTACTACCAAAATGGATCAACACTGTTACCTTTTTCTTTTTGATATATCCTTCAATATTGAGAGTTTGAGGAGTTCTAATTCCATCCAATGCATGATAAGATATGGTGGGAGTAATATATTTGGGATTAATCTCATCTATTTCTTCATCTTGATATGGTTCCCGTTCTTTTGATTCTTCCTCTTCACAATCTATGTCGAATAATTTATTCTTACCACACTTATGTCCCTTACTATACGTGTTGTCACAATTAAATCATAGAAATTATTCTCTTCTTTCATCCAATTGTTGAGGTGTAAATATTTGGGGTGGATTAGATGAAGGAACATTATTCTCTCTATATGTGTTGGAGGTGGTCCTTCTAGTAGCCATCGCCATATTTTTACTTTTAACCTTCCTTTCCACCATGAAATCCTTCTCTAAGGATGTTGGTTCAAGAATATGCACCTCATGTCAGATGTTATCCTTCAAGGTTCCAATAAAGAGGTCCAACAATTTATCATCTGGTATGCCCTCCACTTTGAGACTCAACTTTTGAAATTGTTGAATGTGCTTGATTATTGGACCCTTTTGCCTTAGATTTATCAATTGGGTAAATAATAAATTGATCTTAACATCATCATGATATGCTATCAATTCTTTTGTAAAAATGGACCAAGAGATAACGAAGTTATTTTTGCATTCACAAATCCATTGGTACCACACAAACTACTAAGTTTCTCCATATAAAGATGCAATAGGTACCTTTCGTAGATTTGGCACCTCATGTATATAAAATAATTGCTCCATCTAGAATATCAATGTTGTGGGTTCCTTTCCATCAAAATTCCTCATGTCAATCATGGAGATTTGGATACCCCTTGGGAACCATCCCTGGTTACTTCCATTATTAGAATCAATTCCTCTTGGAGTATTCTTATTAATGGAAGGTTGCTCAACATGGACACTATCTTTATCTTAATGAGTACCATGGGACACATCATCACCTGTAGGAAGATTTTCCTTTGGATTTTGTATAAGCTTAGAAATCCTTTTCATATTTCCCTCCATATTATTATCCATAGATCCCATAATATTCTCTATGTGCACCATAAATTCCTCTAAATTAATTAAATCAACCGTTCTCACAGATCCTTTAATCAGATCTTCCAACTTGGACACCCGAAAAGATAGGTATTCACTTTCATCGTAGGTCAGGGATGAATCCTATGGTGGTTTGATTGGAGTGTGATTTTTTCAACCACCTTTTGGTTCCATGTGAAACAATATAAATAGACATCACACCTTTGATATCACCTCAAATACATCCTTGTACTAAAATTTATTCAAACTTAAAATGGCGTCCCTTTTTCAAACCTTGATTTGAAGACTAATTTGCTAGCCGACCTTCCAACTGAGGTAACTTTGAAATTTTGACCCCTCTGAGTTTGAATTTTTTTTTGCAATATCCTGATATGTCTTCTCTTCAATTCCATATGTATTACTTGTTAAAGTTACATCATCATGATTCATTCTCCAGGTCAATCTTGTGTGTCAATATTGAGCCTCGTAAGTCGAGGGAGTGCCTTATAGGATCCTGAGTTGGACTTAGGAAACTTGGAAAATAATATTGAGTTGGACTAAATAATGGTTAAGCTTCATGTGTTGATGAAAGTGCTTTGTATGTCAAAGTGATGATGTTGTATAGTCTTGCTAGTCAAGGCAAAGGTCTTGTGTTTCAAGACAAATCCTCATGTGTTGAGGTGATGCTTTGCATGTCGAAGCATGTATGGTGTGTGATGTACTACTAACCGTGGTTGAGCTAGTAATCCTCCCCTAGGGACTAGCCACCCCTAGAGTGAATTAATTTAGCTTATAACCACTTGGGACAATAGTAGGATGATATGATCACATCATTGGGAAAATCTCCTTAGTATATTTGATATGATAATTAAGCTAGCACATGTGGACCATGCAGATAAGACAAGAGATAAAGATAAGATGTGATAAGATATGAGAGAATTATAATTGCACATAAAATAATTAATTAAGAGAGAATTTGAATTGTTAAACTTTAATGAAGACTTCAGTAAATCAAAGGAGAACTCGAATTGATCGCTACAGTAATGTTAACAAGAAAGAATCAGTTAAGAGAGTTAAATAAGTGATAACAAAGAATATCTAGTTAACTAAGTGTTATTTCATGATGACACTTATGTTAAAGTAAAAGACGGCACTTAAGTTATCCACCTAACTAAGTGCACAATCCTTTAGTTAAGGGGTGAGTTCATCCTAAGACTCGGTTCAGTGAGTTAATGTAGTGCATGAGAAGTGGGGCGCTCTTCTTCATGCAAGATTGATACTTACAGATGGATGATGAGTTCATCATGAATTCATAAGATAAAAATAGAATTCAATGCATATTAAGAATATATAAATATGTTATACATGATTGATGAATTCAATGTGAAGCAAATTCTCTTCTTCCTTGAAGGCAAGGTGCTTCTCTTTGTGTAAGATATTATTCTGAGTCTCTCTTATTTATCTTCTCTTGTTATGTAATTGCACCGGGGGTGCTTGATGTAAAATACATCCTCTATTATCTATCGATATATTAAGGAAGGTTTTGCTGGGGTTTTCTCCCTCAAGTCATAGAGGGTTTCCCAAGGGTAGGTTCATGTATCGAATGCGATTTATTATGTGTATCATTGTTATGTGATTTCAAGTGCTATCGCATTTCTAAATTAAAGATAATAAAAATTGACATTACTATTTTTGATGTGTCGGTAAAAAGATATGGAAAATATCCCAACACTTGCTATTTTTTGTCCATTCAAAAGAGAAAAAGTGTATGGATAGCCACGTGTCCAAGTTTTTAAATCTATGTTTGAAATTGATACCAAAAATAACTTGGTCCATTTTCTTTCTGATGCAATAGGTCTTACACAATTTGGATCTTGCATTCTCTAGATATAACAGTTTTTCCCATAATACCTGTTTGATACCATTGTTTGGACTAGTCAGAAACCCTAACTTCCAAAGGCTATAACTCTTAACTTGTAATGAATCAAGATTTGAAACTCATACCAAGGATATTTCATTTTTTCCTCTATATTCCCTACAATTTTCTCTATTTGAAACATTCTATAAAGAATGTTATTGTGAAAATTCCAATATGGCTCGTTTTGGAAGCGTCCAAGCTCTAATACGATATGTTATGTAACAAATTCCACAAAAGAGCATAAATATATAAGAAAGAGTAATCCACCCCTTAATAATGAAGAAAAGAGAAGAATAGAAATCCTCTTCGAGGTGGGAACCTTATTAAACAATGTACTAAATACACACGATAAGACAAGATTTTTTAAATGCAAATGCATCCTTCATATATATATGAGATAGAGGTATAATTACAACTAGTGGACACAAGTCAATGTCAATAATATAATAATACGAATGACAATTACAACTAATGGACCAAATACGAAATCACTAATATGAAAATATTAATGTAATGTGCCACAATACAAGGGGTAATGTGCCACCATTTAGTGCTTAACATTTTTCAATTGTTGCCGAAACAAAATACTAGAGAGATCATTGCAAGCAACTCAAGGTGTGGGAACTCAATTCACAATCTACCATCGTCTCCCTGAGAACTAATTTATCTCATTTCCAATGAATCAAGTAAGTTAAAAAGTTATCTCCCCATGTTATTTTTTCTGAATTTTTTGTTAAATATATCGATCCTTGTTCCTGTAATAATTCATGTTATCAATTCAATCTTTCTCTATATGTGCCTCTGAAAACTCCCTTACATCTACCACCCCAATTTTCAAAATGACCAAGAATAAAGTGGTTTATGGCACTTCTTCTTCTCACACTTTGTCTAATCATTCCAATAGCTATGATGGCACATCGTATCAGGTCCCTCCTTCTGTTGATGAATGGGCCTCGGTGGCCACTTGTTGTACAACCAAAAATACTCCCAGACAGCTTATAGGTGTTGCACTCAGAAAATTACAAGATAGTAAATCCCTATCCAAACTCTGGTCTTCAGTTTTATCCCAACACCTCGTTCCTCACACGTTTCCATTCCCTAAATGCGTGCAATTATGTGCATAGAACGTTGACCCGACCACAGTTGTTGTCACCACCAACGATGGGCAAACCATTATATTCTATGTAACTAGGTCATATATCGCACATATGATTGGCACCAATCCTGGTAATGAACTCCTCTCTTTCGAATCCCAAGCAACCAAATACAGGAGAATGAGTCAAGTTAATCGATCCAAAATATTTTATCATCTCAAATATAACCAAGGAGTCAAGAAAATCCATGCGGGGTCATGAAAATTCAAGAATTTTGCAGTCTAAGCACAAGAGTATTTGTTAAACCCTAAATGGTGGCACATTACCCTTTATATTATGGCAAATTACATTAGTATTGTCATATTATTGATTTCACATCGATTCCTTACTGGTAATTGTCATTAGTATTATTATATTATTGATGGCATCTTGGGTTCATTAGTTGTAAGTGTACCTCTTTGTCTCCTATATATATGAAGGAGATATTTTCATTTGAAACATCTTTTCTTGCCTTTTGTATTCAATGCATTGTATTGGGAGTTTTCCCCTTCTAAGAGGCTTTGTATTCATCTCTTTTATTCATTATTAAGGTGTGGATTACTCTCTTTTGTTTATTTATGCTCTTTTGTGGAATTTGTTGCATAACTTTTGGTATCAGAGCTTAGACGCTTCCAAAACTAGTCATCTTGGAATCTTTTCTATAGCTATTTTTCTATGAATTTTCACATGAGGATAAATAGAGGATAAACCTAATTACATATTATAAAAATTTCATCTCTTGGTTTTCTATACTTTTTAATATATACTATATGTAATTTAGGGTCTCTTACTAGCCCAAAAACTAGTCTCAAAAAGTTGTCCTTGGAAAAATTGTTATATCTAGAAAATGCGAGCTCCAAATTGAATGATACCTGTTTCATATGATATAATATGGACTATAGAATATTTGGTATAAAGTTTAGATTCATATCTGAAAAATTGGACACACGGCATATCGTAAATGTTTTCTCTCTGGAAAAGTTCAAAATCAACACATTGTGGAAAATTTGCAGCCATTTCCCCTTGGCACATCAAAATTCAACGAAACCTGCGCAATTGTAAAGAGGACATATCAGGATACCACGGGCCGAAAATTCAGACTCATAGGGGTCAAAATTTCAGAGTTCTAACAAGTGGAAGGTCAACCAAAAAAACAGTCCCCAAATCAGGGTTTTAAAAAGGTACTCCATTTCAAATTTGAATAATTTCTAGTAGAAGGATCTATTTGGATTGATATTGTGTTGAAGATCGCAGATATCTATTTTTATTGTTCCACGTGGAACCAAAAGGTGGTGAAAGAGGCCACACCACTCCACTCAAACCAATAGAGGATTCTGTTGAAATATTGTAACTTCAAAGAATATTATATTTGTACTTTATTATTCCGGAGATGTTTCATTCCTCCGTAAAGATCTTATTGTATATTCGGAGATGTTTATTCCTTCGTCGGAATGTGGTAACTTGGGTTATTAGAATTCCCTAGTGGGGGTCGGCCCTGTATGTGTTATGTGGGTCAAAGGGTTGTTAGACCACCCTAGTGGGGTCGGCCCAATCAGTTATAATAGGGTATTTAACCTAATGGTTAAATACGAGCCTACATGTACTTGTGTAAAAGATATGTCAGAGTAGTGTATAAATAGAGGAGGTGTGTTCCTCATTTGATACACACACTCACTTGAGAGAGGCGCACTTGTGGAGGAGAGGTCTGCTATGGTGGAGGAGGATATCATGTCTTTGGTTTGCATATTTGTATATTGCTAGTCATCTATATTGAGGAAGCTTTGCTGGGTTTTCTACCCCATGAGGGTTTCCCAGGATAAATCTGTGTCTCTTGTGTTTATGCTATGCTTGTTGTTTCTTAAGTGATCCTGTATATGCTATTATTCTGAAATGGAATGTAATGCTGCTATTTTCTGTCTTATCATATTAAATCTTAACATGGTATCAGAGCTAAACTGAAGGAAGGCAAGGTATGGCACTTACGACACCTGCTTTACTTACGACAATTTGAAGGTTAGGGTTTTATATAGCAAAAACCAGTCATCGTGGAACTTTCACTATAAATCCATTTTGGTGAAGGTTCAGGATTGAAAACCTTTATAGGTAGTAGATAACATCTTCAGGTATCTTGTGTCCAAAGGGCACCCTCAGATTCGTTGTACTTTGTAAGTTATGATCAGTACAAGTTAGGGTTTCTGCCTCTTCCAGATCTCAGTCAAAATCAGGTGACCTAGGAAAAAAGGTCATAACTTGGGATAGGAAGCTCCAAATGAAATTTCGTAAAAAGTGACAGGTAGTACACAGACTATACTATCTCAAGAAAATTTTTCAGAGGCTGAAGATGAACCAGTGACACGTGGCACGTCGTACAAGTTAACTATCCTGTTTTATCCCATAAACAGGTCACGTTGCGACACTTGGAATAACTCTCTCTCAGAGAGTCCAATTGAGGTCAGACCTGTCAGGATGGAAAGCTAACAGGGCGAGATATCTCAGGAAAAGTTTTCAGAGGCCGAAGTTCAAACAGTGACATGTGGCACGCCGTACAAGTTCGCTCTCCTCTATTATCCCAAAACAGGTCACGTTGCAACATTTGGCATAACTCTCTCTCAGAAAATCCAATTGAGGTCAGACCTGTCAGGATGGAAAGATGATAGGTCAGGCTACTGCAGAAAACGTTTTCAGACAATGTGGAGCAAAAATTTCAGAGTTATAGCAGAAACAATCAGGTACATATTTCTGTCAAAACAGAATTATTTTTGGAGCACCTTTATTCATGGCTTCCGGAATTTAGGGTTTCGGAGAAAGTTAGAATTTTTGGAATCGGAATCCACGGCTGAATGCTACTCAGGAAAATCAAAATTTAGAGACCAAGATTGAATTTTTTGGTTGGGTAGAAGACCGGGCTTGATTAAACCCTAGCTCGGGATTTTGATCGGAAAGATGGAAAATTAGGGCTTCAGCAAAAGTTGGAATTTTTTAAGTCTATAACCACGGCTGGAAGCTCCTCAGAAAAATAAGAGTTTAGAGCCTTGGATCAAACCTTTTGATTGAGTAGAAGGGTGGGCTTCATCAAACCCTAGTTCGGGATCCTGTCCAGAAGATCTAGAAGTTTCAAAGGCAATTTTGAGGGGTCAAATTTTGGAGATTTCAAAATTGAAGTATGCTAGTTTGATCAGCTCAGCAAGACACATCCTTCCATTCATTCGGAAGTGTGAAAGTCAAAGATTAAATTTTTAGGGTTTCTCTAGCAAACCCTAATCAAGATCCAGATCAAGTTTCAGGGGGAGTTGAGGCTAAGGACTTACATAAGAAGACTACAAGCAGTCTCGACAGGTATGACTCAAGGAGGTTCAAGTATGTCTTGAAATTAGATTCCTGATTAAATTCATAATGTGTTTGTCTTCATATTATTTGTTAGTACAATCTTGATTAATGTTAGACTTATCTTATCACCCTAGTAACAGTATGAATGCATGTGAATGATCGAAGACATTCATTGATTAGGGATATATGATTGTACTAATGCATTATGGTGTTGTGTGAGGTTGATGTTGTCTGCGAACAAGATTCAGGTACATCACGAAAGACAAATCAAGTTCCACATGAAGACAAAGACTCATCCATAATCTTTGTTCTACTTACGAGGTATGTATGACTTTGATATATTATGCTTAACCTATGAGACATGCAGGATCTAGCTCAGGATCTCTAAATCATTGAAGAGATTGTTTAGGTATGTTGTACATAACTAAGCAGGTATACTAATCCAAGTATGTTTTCCTATGTCAAGTTAGAATCTTACCTTGTGTTAGGATCCCCTATATAAGTATACTTGGTATGATTGGTTATGCTTATTAATAAAGTTAATCAAGGGTTTATGCACATTATGTCTCTTATCTTGATTGATGATTTAACTAACCAGAAGAGTACTATGATCAAACAAGAATATGCATGAGTAAAAGAAGACTTCCTTGAAACCCTAAATACTAATGATCATGACTATACATATTCAAGATTATTTAGAATTAGAATGTTTTGAGAATATACTAATGAATGTATGTTTGTGTATGAGATCATGAGGATGACACTAGTGCACACTTGAGCATGCACAGTGGTACAGAATGAATAGAAGTTCAAAAGACATACACAAGATCAAGCGGGAGGCAACCACACAAACATAAAAGATAAGTATTTGAGTTGTTATTTGAAATAGTAAATGATATTGCTTGTAATAGGTTGTATGCATAGAATATATGATGCTGAGTGTAAACATTCATAAAGCATTGAACAGTATACTACTAAATATGGATATGATTGGTAATTTGGACAAACATTCCATTGTTGCTTGTCTAGAATGAAACCTCTTTGTTGACATGCTAAGAGCTGTGCACACTCTCGATAGTATGTTCTGGTAGAGATGGAAGGCATCTAGATAGCCACTGTATGCATACAGGATATGGGAAAGTGTTGTGCCAAAGTATTGGTAAAAATAAGTTGCATAACTATGTAAATGATATCTGTATGCATAATAGGTTATCATGTCAATATGATTTGATGATTATGAAGTATTACTAATCATGTACTTAATTTTGATTTGTAGGAAACATCATGATGAATGATGAACACTGAACAAGCGATGGATGTTCAACAAAAAGATTTACAAATCAAACACACTATAGAAGGCTCGCGGCCAGAAGATTCTCTTGGAAAGAGGAAGAGAATCATGACAAGATGTTTGCTCCAAGTGGCTAGATAAGACCATTGTAATGTCCCCTTCTATCATACCAACATGATAGAGAGGATCATTGTGCTAAAACCGGGCAATTGGCCCCGATGCTTACTAAATAAAACATCCACATATATAAAAAGACATGCATGCAGATGTACAAATCTAAGCAAACACAGCAAAAGTAAATCATGTGCAGAATTAACACACATCCATCATACATTCCAGATTTTCATGTCATTCATCAATTAAGCAATATGAAATTATCAAATAAGAATACTTATCTTAAACCAAGTAGTCCCTGAGCAACCAGCTATGCTTCTGCAACGTTCCACCCAACCGTAGGCCAGTGTGCTCCTCGATCTCTCAGCACCACTGCCACCCCCGAGCTGGGCATGATCTCCACAAGGAAAAGGGGAAAGCAGGCTCTCACATAGCCAAAGATATACTAGAATCAGCCAAGCCAATCAGCAATTGGGTTTCTCAGGCTGTTAAGAGACGGACAGAGGTGAATTACTAAGCTAGTGGCTCACCCATTGAGCTATGGATACTTAATTGGGATCATCAAGCCAAATCTGTCCTCTTTCACTCCCGAATCTCCTGCTCACAGGTTCAAACCAAGGATGGGGTTTCTACCAGCTCAGAAAAACGTGGGAACACACAAAACGAAATGGGAAGATTGGGAAACAACCCAGGAAAGCCAAATCCGTTTTTAGAAAAACGTCCTTGGACATTCGGGGGCAAAAAACGACCTCCATACAGTCCCCAAATCGTGGCCCTTCTCTCCCAAGCTACTGTATATGCAAAAACGAGTTACCAGCATGGGAAAATGCGGGGAAATTGAGAAAAACGTGAAGGATAAAACCCCAACAAGCTCAGACTGCATGAGAGGATGAATGCCAGGGGTGAAGAATGGCTTTGGGCATAATTTCGTGGGGGTTTTCTTGCCCAGCAAGCCAAAACTCGATTTCCTAGGTTGTTGTCTTGCCCATACACAAAAATTGACAGCCATACCTCTCTCATCCCAAGGCATTAATTGTCTCAACCAATTCTTGGAAGAATTAAATGATTGGGTGCATGAGACCAAATGGGTAGTTGAGAGTTCATGGGTTTCCTCAATGAAATGGCTTAACACCATGGCTCAAGGGTTTGGTTATTTCCGCCCCTATTCCTTGTAAAGATCATGCCACCATCTCTTTGTTGCATTGCGTAGCTGGTTGTGGGTTTTTCATTAAAATTGCATATTTACATGATGTCTGATTTTACATTGTGCACCGCTAGCACAAGAACTCTATGCTTCTATTCTAATTGCCGATACATAGAACGATAAATCAATGGTGGGGCCTTGGCCTTGAGCTCCTCACCATGACTAAATAACAATATTTACATCATTTACAATATTAATGCAATAGGGTCAAGCTGGGGACATTACAACCATTCTCTTAATGGTGTAATTAAAGAAGAAGTGCGAATCAGGTTTTGTATGGGTACCCAGGATCAATAATCAATTGATGAGCTTAATGATCACCATGGGTAATGTGGATCTCAACCTTTGCTGCAAGGTTGAATATGGTTTCTAGACACAGATGGCATGGATGCAAGAAGGAACTCACCACAGAGTTCGAATGATATTGAGGCCCATATCAGTAGACCCATCTAACGAGAGATGGCACAGATAGATATGCAGAAGATCATTCAATGCAGAGTGTGAATGATGTTCAGTCACAAAGGGAGAATTGACAGTTTCTTGATAAGCTTGGGCTTTACCAAAAGTGAAGTTGTTCCTAACCTTTACCGTAAGGTTATGGATCATACTATTATTGTATGTAGATGATATCTTTCTGATAGGGAATAAGAATCAGATCATGAAAAGAAAGAAGAAGATGGCTGCAGAAATGAAAAATGAAAGATCTCAGATTGATGCATTACTTCCTAGGTCTGGAAGTATGGCAAGGCTCAGAAGGAATCTTTCTCAAACAGGGAAAGTATGCTGAGAAATATTAAAAGGACTTGATGTGTTGGAATGGTCACTCTCATGAATTCCACTTGAAGTTCTTAGCAGATGACTCATTAGAATTAGTGGATATAACTCTGTACAGACAAATTATTGAGTCATTGATGTGTCTAACGAATACTAGGTCAGATATATGCCTTGCTGTAAACACCTTGAGTCAGTATCTAGTGGAAACTAGAAGTGTTCACCTATTAGTTGCAAAGCATGAGATGAGGTACCTAAAGGATACAAATAGACTTTGATCTATGGAGATCATGAATTCAGATGGCTACACAGATATTGATTGAGCAAAAAAAGTGTATCAGACAGGAAGAGCACATCGAGAAGATGTTATTGTCTGGGATCAGCCATGATCTTGTGGGTTAGCAGGAAGAAATCTAGCACAAGCGCAATATATGGTTGCTTGCTTTGCTAATTGTGAAACGGCATGGCTTCAGAATTGTTTGACTTAGAGATGGACCCAACTGTGATCCTATGTGACAAACAGAGTTGTACTAAAATGGCAAAGAATCCAATGTTCCATGAGATCTGGCATTTCTATATACGAGATATGGTGCAGATAGGAATCAAAGTTCAAATTTGTAACAAGTTACCAATGTACTAACCAAACCTCTACCGATCCGATGTACTAACCAAACCTCTACCTCAAGTAAAGTTTTTTGAGACAAACTTAATATAGTCCAGAAGGACCCTCCTCAAAAGGGGGAGTGATGTGATCACTTATGATGAGATTGCTTGCATCGACAGTGGGGTCGATGATGTGAATACTTATATTGGTGATGCCGACAGAGAGTTTGGTGGATGGTCCTTAGACAGGGTCTAAGCTGACTAGGGGATTGCATCATCCTTGAACATATGTTCTAAAAAGAGCCGTAGACGTATGTCTTTGAAAATGAAGTCCTTCGTGGACATATAAGGGGATTGGATCATCCCTGGACTTCAGTCCTAAAAATAGCAGTAGACGTATGTCTTCGAGAATGAAGTCCTTGGTGGACTTGAGGGGATTGGATCATCCCTGGACTTCAGTCCTAAAGAGAGCCGTAGACAGATGTCTTCGAGAATGAAGTCCTTGGTGGACTTGAGGGGATTGGATCATCCCTGGACTTCAGTCCTCAAGAGAGCCGTAGACGGATGTCTTCGAGAATTGAGTCCTTGGTGGACTTGAGGGGATTGGATCATCCCTGGACTTCAATCCTAAAGAGAGTCGTAGACAGATGTCTTTGAGAATGAAGTCCTTGGTGGACTTGAGGGGATTGGATCATCCCTGGACTTCAGTCCTAAAGAGAGCTGTAGATGGATGTCTTCGAGAATGATGTCCTTGGTGGACTTGAGGGGATTGGATCATCCCTGGACTTCAGTCCTAAAGAGAGCCGTAGACGGATGTCTTCGAGAATGAAGTCCTTGGTGGACTTGAGGGGATTGGATCATCCCTGGACTTCAGTCCTAAAGAGAGCCGTAGATGGATGTCTTTGAGAATGAAGTCCTTGGTGGACTTGAGGGGATTGGATCATCCCTGGACTTCAGTCCTAAAGAGAGCCGTAGACATGATGTCTCCGAGAACAAAATCTTGAATGAACAGGTAAGGGGATTGGATCATCCTCGGACTTTAGTCCTTTGAATTGAGTCGTAGACATGATGTCTCTGAGAACAAAAATCCTGAATGAACAGGTAAGGGGATTGGATCGTCCTCGGACTTTAGTCCTTTGAATTGAGCCGTAGACATGATGTCTCCGAGAACAAAATCCTGAATGAACAGGTAAGGGGATTGGATCGTCCTCGGACTTTAGTCCTTTGAATTGGGCCGTAGACATGAGGTCTCTGAGAACAAAAATCCTGAATGAACAGGTAAGGGGATTGGATCGTCCTCGGACTTTAGTCCTTTGAATTGAGCCGTAGACATGATGTCTCCGAGAACAAAATCCTGAATGAACAGGTAAGGGGATTGGATCGTCCTCGGACTTTAGTCCTTTGAATTGAGCCGTAGACATGATGTCTCCGAGAACAAAATCCTGAATGAACAGGTAAGGGGATTGGATCATCCTCGGACTTTAGTCCTTTGAATTGAGCCGTAGACATGATGTCTCCGAGAACAAAAATCCTGAATGAACAGGTAAGGGGATTGGATCGTCCTCGAACTTTAGTCCTTTGAATTGAGCCGTAGAAATGAGGTCTCCAAGAATTGAATGATAGGACTGGATCGTCCCTAAGCTTCGGTTCAAAAGGTACATGATAGGACTGGATCGTCCCTAAGCTTCGGTTCAAAAGGTACATGATAGGACTGGATCGTCCCTGAGCTTCGGTTCAAAAGGTACATGATAGGATTGGATCGTCCTTGAGCTTCAGTTCAAAAGGTACATGATAGGACTGGATCGTCCCTGAGCTTCGGTTCAAAAGGTACATGATAGGACTGGATCGTCCCTGGACTTCGGTTCAAAAGGTACATGACTGGATTGCATTATCCATGGACCTATGTCCTAAAGAGAGCAGGATTGATCATCCTGTAATATGATTGTGTGTGTTGATGTGGTTACTTGCATCGGTATGGATACTCGTATTGATGATGTGGTTACTTGTATCAGTAGGATACTTGTATTGATGATGTGGTTACTTGTATCGGTAGGATACTTGTATTGATGATGTGGTTACTTGTATCGGTAGGATACTTGTATTGATGATGTGGTTACTTGTATCGGTAGGATACTTGTATTGATGATGTGGTTACTTGTATCGGTATGGATACTCGTATTAATGATGTGGTTACTTGTATAAGTATGGATACTTGTGTGATGACAATGCTGATGATCGTGTGCTGACGATGCTGATGATCGTGTGCTGACGATGCTGATGATCGTGTGATGACGATGCTGATGATCGTGTGATGACGATGCTGATGATCGTGTGATGACGATGCTGATGATCGTGTGATGACGATGCTGATGATTGTGTGATGACGATGCTGATGATCGTGAGATGACGATACTGATGATCGTGAGGATCTAAATGTTTTTGTTGTTGTAGTTGTCCGAGTGCTGCAGAAGATAAAGACTCAGTACTAAAGATGTTGATGTTCCACTATTGAAGATGTTCCAGTAACTGCTTGAGTTACTGATGATGTTGAGAAAGCTTCCAATGATTTATAGATGTATCATGTATGATGTTGATGACTCCTTGCTCGTGTAGATACTGTTATAATATCCTTCTCGTTAAGGGGGAGTGTTGAAATATTGTAACTTCAAAGAATATTATATTTGTACTTTATTATTCCGGAGATGTTTCATTCCTCCGTAAAGATCTTATTGTATATCCGGAGATGTTTATTCCTCCGTCGGAATGTGGTAACTTGGGTTATTAGACTTCCCTAGTGGGGGTCAGCCCTGTATGTGTTATGTGGGTCAAAGGGTTGTTAGACCACCCTAGTGGGGTCGGCCCAATCAGTTATAATAGGGTATTTAACCTAATGGTTAAATACGAGCCTACATGTACTTGTGTAAAAGATATGTCAGAGTAGTGTATAAATAGAGGAGGTGTGTTCCTCATTTGATACACACACTCACTTGAGAGAGGCGCACTTGTGGAGGAGAGGTCTGCTATGGTGGAGGAGGAGATCATGTCTTTGGTTTGCATCTTTGTATATTGCTGGTCATCTATATTGAGGAAGCTTTGCTGGGTTTTCTACCCCATGAGGGTTTCCCAGGATAAATCTGTGTCTCTTGTGTTTATGCTATGCTTGTTGTTTCTTCAGTGATCCTGTATATGCTATTATTGTGAAATGGAATGTAATGCTGCTATTTTCTGTCTTAGCATATTAAATCTTAACAGATTCATCCATAACCTTGGATGAAAGTGAAGACCTATCGTTTCAGGTGTCCAAGTTGGAAGATTTAATTAAAGGGATTGTGAGAATGGTTGATTTAGTTAATTTAGAGAATAAGATTATGGGACATATGAATAATAATATGGAGGAAAATATACCTAAAGGTGATGATGTGTCCCCGGAAACTGAGGAAGATAAATATAGTGTCCATGTTGAGAAACCTTCCATTAATAAGCATACTCCAAGAGGATTTGATTCTAATAATGGAAGTAATCATGGTTAGTCCCCAAAGGGTATCCCACTCTCCAAGATCAACAAGAGGAATTTTGATGGCCAATACCTCATAACATGGATATTCCGGATGGAAAAATTCTTTGAGATGCACGAGGAGCCAAATATACAAAAGGTAACTATTGCATCTATATATTTAGAATCACGACATTTTGTGTGGTATCAATGGCTTTGTGAACGCAAAAAGAAATATGTTATCTCTTGGTCCATTTTTATAGAAAAATTGATATCATATCATGATGATGTTAAGAGAAATTGCTTCTTTACCCAATTGATAAATCTAAGGCAAAGGGGTTAAGTAATTGAGCATGTTCAACAATATCAAAAGTTGAGTCTTGGAGTGAATGACATACCAGATGATAAATTGCTGGATCTCTTTATTGAAACCTTGAAGGATAACACTCAAAATGAGGTGTTTCTATTCGAACCAACATCCTTAGAGAAGGATTTCATGTTGACAAGGAAGGTTGAAAGTAAAAATATGGTGATGGCTACTAAAAGGACCACCTCTAACACCTATAGATAGATTAATGTTTCTTCTTCTAACCCACACCAACCTACAAAGTTGAAACTTCAACAAATGGATTAAAGAAGAGCAAAAGTTCTATGCTTTAATTGTGACATCAAGTATAGGAAGGAACACAAGTGTGGTGAGAATAAATTATTCTACATAGATTGTGAAGAAGAAGAAGCATAAGAACATGAATCGTCTCAATATGAAGAAATAGATGAGATTACTCCTGATGAGATGTCATGCATTGGTTGGAATTATCACTCCTCAAACTCTCAAGATCGAAGGATATATCAAAAAGAAAAAGGTAACAATGTTGATTGATTCTAGTAGCACTCATAATTTCACTCACTGTAAATTATCCAAAGCTCTCAATTTCTTTATATATTGAGTATTAGAGTTTCAAGTAATGATTTCAAATGGAGGAACTATCAATTGCTCAAAGAAATTCCATAATATCACTCTTAATATGGGGGAATATGCATTGAATATTCCAATGATTTCTATTCCAATGGGTGGTGTTGATGTTGTTTTAGGGGTCCAATTGTTACAATCATTGGGAACAGTGGCTTTTAATTTTCAAGAACTTCTCGAACTATCAATTGCTCAAGGAAATTCCATAATATCACTCTTAATATGGGGGAATATGCATTGAATAATCCAATGATTTCTATTCCAATGGGTGGTGTTGATGTTGTTTTAGGGGTCCAATTGTTACAATCATTGGGAACAGTGGCTTTTAATTTTCAAGAACTTCTCATGAAATTTTCCTAGGAAGGAAAAGAATTTGAATTAAGGGGTATCACAGGGAAACCAAGCGAGGTGATAATATCTAATGGAATGATGAAATTGTTTAAAAAGGGACATCGGGGAGTAATTGCACAATTATGCTCACTAGAGGTTCAAACATCCAAGCCTCATATTCCCCTAGATATCCAAAGGGTCATTGATAAGAATTCCAAGGTATTTGAAAATATTCCAAAAGTTCTTCCACCTACCTAAGACCATGATCATGCTATTCACTTGATTCGAGGAAGTGTCCCTCCTCACATCATACCTTGTAGATACCCTTATGGACAAAAGAGTGAAATTGAGCATATGGTTGAAGAAATGTTAGAGCCTATCATAATTAGGCCTATCCAAATTTCTTACTCTACACCATTGGTAATGTTACACAAGAATTATGGATCATGGTGTATGTGTCCATATTATAGAGATCTCAACAAAATCACCTTTAAAAATAAGTTTCCCATTTTTGTCATTGATGAATTATTAAATGAACTAAATGGAGTAGTTTACTTCACAAAGTTAGATCTTCATTCAAAGTATCATTAGATTAGAATGAAGGAATAATTCATCCCAAAAACATCATTCAAAACTCATGAAGGTCATTATGAATTTATGGCCATGCGTTTTGGACTTACAAATGCACCTTCCACATAAAAGTATATGATACACTAGGAGCCTATTTCTCCGATATTTGCTTATTTTATGGCATTTATGTTTACATTGTTGCATTCAACATAGCTAGATATTTTCGTATGCTTAACAATACATTGCAGTAGTAAGGAAGGTATTTGTCTCTTCCATTGCAGATATTATTTAGCAGTTGGATCTTGGACATCAAGATCAAAAGCTGGAGCAGCTAGGACAACCATCCAAAAAGAGGTAGGTTATATATTCCTTTCTACTCTTTCATATTCTCGCTTGATTATATGCATGTAGGATATATATAGGAGAAATTTAGTCACCATTTGTTTGATTTTTGTCTTAATCCATAGAACTTTTGGTTTAGGAGAAGTTTCACTTGTTCGCAGGGGGTATTTCTAGCACATAAATTGGTGATTCCATTACGGAGCATCCCTAGTATTTTTCATCCTTTTTCCTCTTGTTTGGTAGTTGATTGCTTTGAGTTTGATTTATTTATTGTACATATTACATTCTTATTATTATCATCAAGAAGAGTATTGATCCCAACACCCAACCCTAATTCAAATCTAAGAATTTTGGTATTTTTACCCACTTCTTCAGAAGTCATCCCTCCCCTGTAAAGGGACACAGAGCGATGATCTAGAGGTCATCTCTCCCTATATATTTCTTAGAGGGAAATCACATCAATGTCATCTCTCTTTCTGTGAAGCCACAAGAGTGATGATCCCTGTTTTGGGTGGAGTTTTACCCCTTCTGCTTAGTTTTGGTGTGGTTCTTGTCTCAGAAGTGTTTGCTTGAGCCTTTGCTACTAATTGAAAGCTTTGTGTGCCTTTGGATTGAGTGTTTAATTTCTTTTTTATTCCTATTTTACCTTTTTCTTTCCTTGCCAACAATTGGATGTGTGACATCAACCTAGGCTAACTTAATCCTTTTGTTGAAGCTCACAACCTTCTTGGTTTGATTCTTATAATCCAGTGGTATTAATACCTCTCTAACCTTGGTTCTAATCCCCTCACAAACTATTTTGATTGTGTTTGGAACCTACTTGGTTGAGTTTGTAACATATTTGATTGGATTGGGAATTGCAGTGTGTTGTTTGGGATTCTTGCATTTTGGTCCTTGTTCATCTTTGTTTGGGTAGGAAATTGATCCCTATTGAGTCCAAGAACCTTGTATCCCTATCACAACTCTTCATTGCCACCTGATTTTGCTTGAATTGAATATTGAAGGTCTCAAAAGGATAACCTTTCCATTGTTTGGTTTGCTTGGTTTGCAAGTTGGATAGTTTGGGTTTAGTGCAATCTCACACCCAGCGATCTACTCAATGTTTCTTTACCATATTACTCTAATCAAGTAACTCATCAATGTGTATCCTTGGGTCCTATTACGAATATCTTGACCCAACTCTCCTTCCCTCAAATAGGAAACATTATGGTGGTCACACAGACTATTCCATCAATTTATTCAACGACTCTGGTGGTGAATCCACCTGTGTACTACCTAGGGGGGAAAGCTATGACTGAGGGGAAATTTTTTCCCAAGGGCCCACCCTTAGTTTTTGGGAAACAAATGATTTGGTGGAAACAACTAATTTTAGGGTGGAATTTTTTCGGAAGCCAACCATTTGTGGGACTCAACCAATTTTACAACATGGAACCTCCATGGATGCCTCTACGCCCCTCCATACTGGGTTACCATATCCAAGAGATACAAATGTTCCATGGGGTCAACCTAATCCAATAGGTATCCCTCTGCAAGGTGGCCTACCTATTCCACCTAGGAACCCCATGGTTCTTATCTCCCAATCCCCCCAAAATAGTATATGGGAGGATTGGCAGGTTTTAATATCCCATATCAATTGACCTTAGGTCCTACTAGTATGACGATGCCCTATCAATATTACTAGTATCCTCAAGTCAATAGGAAATTACCATTTTTTGCTACATTATATCTACCTAACTTGTTGCATTTAACAAATCATCCCATACAACATGCCCAATTCTGGCCACCAATCCCCGCCAAAATACCGTCTGATATTCCAAAATTCAACGAGAATCCAAGAGAGGATCCCAACAACCATGTCATGACCTACCATCTATATTGTTCTTCCTATTCCTTAATGGATGACTCCATTCGGTTGAGAATTTTCTAGAGTACTCTCACTAGCATAGCTGCAAAGTGGTACATTGAATAATTACCATGACACTTCTTTAGTTATTTCAATTCCCTTGCCATGGAATTTTTGACACATTTTCAATTACCAATTCGATATGAAATCGATATTGAGCTTTTGACTTCGCTTAGACAATACACTTCCACTCACATATATGATCATATTCATGAGTGGAGACGATGTCGTCAACTAATTAAAGCCAATATTCCATAACATCTTTTAGTTGATTGATTTACTAAGTCATTGTTGCCACCCATCGCTAGGTATGTTGCTATGGGAGGTGTTTTTATTGAAGAGCAGTCGATCATTCATGCTCAATACCTTGATTTGGTATATTCACAATTCAGCATGTTATACAATTTGATCCCAAATGCTCCCTATCCCACTAGTCACCATTCGATACAACCACAGAACCTCATGATGATGGTATTGTGGGTTCCGTAAAAACACAGTTTGTTACCCAATCAACTGGGAAAACAAATCCAACCAGCTCCTACCCCGACCTTAACATGGATTGGTTCAAACACCAATACTACCCCACCTCCTGCTCAATCCTCCGAGGTGAATTTGGTTCATTCTGACTCATCTCAACCACCTAGAGGTAAGAACAAAAACAAAGGGAAATCCAAAAAATCTTCAAACCAGTGGGAAAATAATAAAACCTAAGACCCAACTATTGAAACCAATCCAAAGAAAAAGGAAAAGTTTCCATGCATAATTTGTGAAGATGAACCTTATGCGAAGGATTTCCCTCATCGTGATGATTTCACTAAGTTCCTGAAAGGGAACTCCCAATCAGATGTATTAACTAACCCTTTCCCCCCTCAACGGTAGCAAATGATTGCTCACAATCCTCTGCAAACGGGAAATGGGAGTCAACCTCACCATGTTAAAACTTCCTCAACTGCTCAAGTCTTCATGTGCAATGAGACGGTTGTCTTAACCACCAGGTCATAGACATATGAACCTATTCCATATAAGAACACCAATGGAAGTCCTACGGATAAAAAATACACCTCCACTACCCCTCCAACTCCTGGCCCTCTTAAAATAGATAAGACTATTCCTGACATAGTGTTGTGCCCACCAAATAGCACAATTCAAAAAGATACATTCGATCCAAGTTCCCATGCTGGCCAAAATTACAATATTGTTGAGGATTTAGCCCAGGAACCTTGCGCTATGTAAACTCTCTAATTTATACAAAATCCCCCAGTTAGCGTAGACTGTGGACCCTGAGACTTCCAATACCATTATGTTCAACCTGGAATACTTTAAAACAAGTCTTTCCCATCAACTTGCATTCCAAATCCATACTAACATTTATGGGAAGAATATCCATCGATTTTGGACAAAGGTGCATCAACTTCTATCATGTCTTTATCCTATTGGAGAGCTATCAACTCTCTTGAATTTAATCAGTCTCCCACCATACTTAAGTCCTTCAACGGTCGTGGTTTTAAACCTTATGGACTTTTACCATGTTTAGCCTTGGAATTAGGAAGAAAGACTATTTCCATTCATGTGCAAGTAGTCGAATCCTCTTTGGATTATAATTTGTTGCTTGGTCGAAATTGGTTTTACGTGATGACTGTCATTTTATCATCAATCTTTTGCATGGTACAATTTCCTTACAAAGGGAAAATTGTTACCATTGACTAACCTGAATTTTGGACCTCTGATATCCATAACAATACTCCCAATAATGTCCCTCTCTTAGGGAATTCTAAAACTCAATATGAGGATGTGGGAGGATGCCTTCTTAAGGATTCTCCAGTCATAGGATTTTTTCCCTTATCCGCCCCAGATCTCCCATGGAAAGTTGCCACGGTTAATACGATTTCATCTACGGCACAACAATCCCCTTAATCCTATGATCCTTGGGTAATACCTATTCCTTATGGACTTGAATCTCTCGGCGAAAAGCATTATTTCCGGAGTATTATTCATACCTGATGAAGACCTCTTGGAAGCCATGTCCAATTTCCACGAGCACAGTTCGCTTTCTGTGTCAAGCTCGTTAAAAAATGAAACAAATAACAATGAGCATAGTTTGATTTATGTGTCAAGATCGTTAAAAAATGAAATGGATAATCATGAGCATAGTTCGATTTCTTTGTCAAGATCGCTAAAAAATGAAATGGATAACCATGAGCATAGTTCATTGTCTATGTCAAGCTCGTTAAAGAATGAAACAGACCCCCCTCCAATTAGGTCGAGTCTTCCACCTAATATAGTACCTAAACCTTCATTTCCTCTGCTTGTGTCACTTAATCTTATTTCTTCTTCCCACTTTGGTGAATCTATTAGTAACCAAGATTCTAATTGGGTGAGCAGAAGAGTCAAAGGACGAAATGAAGCTTGCGGGGCATTTATCCAGCCTATACATCATACTAGAGTTAATCCACTAACTTCTGCCAATCATGTTGGGGTAAATGTTTCAACCTCTGGACATCACGTTTGGAGAAAAATCGTTAATGGGTATCACCCAAAGTATCAACCTATGGATATCATGTTGGGAAGAAACACACTAATGGGTATCATTATGAGCATAGTTTATTTTTGGTTCCAATCTTGTTAAAAAATGAAACCTCGAGCATATTTCATTCTCTATTTCAAGTTGGTTAAAAAATGAAGTAGACGCTCTAATCATAGCTCATTCTATGTTTCAAGCTCGTTAAAAAATGAAGCAAACACCTCGAGCATTCTTTTCACCTATATTCGAGCTCATTAAAAGTGTTGAGTTTACTTTTTACTTTTTTTTGCTTTGCTTAAAACATGAAAAATATTACGAGTTCTTTTTATGACATAGTTATGCTCGTTAGAAACAAGTAAAAACGTGACGATTTTAGTCTGCTTTTCTCGTACTCGTAAAATAATGAGTAAGTCTCTAACGAGTATAGATTTATCTCTTTATCCTGCCTCGCTAGACTATTTATGTAAAAGGAACTGTGTCGAGCTTACACTTAGTCTTTGTCGTACTCGATTATCAACCATGACAAATTCGTCTTCTGAGTGGTAGTTTATCCCTTTTTAATCCTCGTTAGACTAATCACAATAGATGAACTCTTTGGAGTCTCCTTTAAGATCTTTTTTCACTCCCTAAACATGAAAAGATTTTCGAGTGAGCTTGTTTTCTTTCATGCTCGTAAAAATATTTGAAAGGACGTCCGCCTAGTATTAGTTTACCCCTTTTACAGACTTGATGTACTAATTATGAAAAATTAAGACTCTATTTAATCATGACTAGAAGAGTTCTCCCTCGTATTGGTTTATTCTTTTTCGGGTGTAGGAGACCAAATTTATGAAAAAAGAACAACCCAAAGTCTCCTTTCAGTTCTTTTCGGACTCTCTAAATGTGAAAAGGCCAATGAGTTTGTCTTATTTGGGCTCGTAAAACCATACAGTGAGGAATCAATATCGATCGAACCCCTCCTTCTTCAGGTTCGTTAAAAATATGATGAGGGACTTATCTAAGATGAACTATACCTAGCATATGTTATCCTCATCAAGCTTGTTTAAAAAAAAAGAGGTACTCATCGATCATGATGGGAGGGAATTTGGGAAAAATGGGTTAGTTTTTTTTTGGAAAACATTATGGCAGCTTTCTATTGTCTCCCTTGAACATGGCACCTATTTGCATGTCGTCTTACAATTGGGTAATCCGCTTCGCTCTGAGTTATACCAATCCCATGAGTCATTTTACTCCCTCAACTCATCCGAAGGGTGTCTCGGTCATCGTTGCACTATGTTTTGGTCCAAATCATGTTGATTCAATGTTGCCAAGTCATTTGTCATGCCAGCTGATGTTCATAGGAAGTATTAGCCTGATTCATCCTCTCTGTAGTATCCTCAACCTGCATCCTTGCGTCAATTGATTCCATTTGATCTAACATCTATCATCATTTTCCTGTTAGTTTTGTGTCGATGATGTGGGATCACATCATGGCCCTCCTTTGACGATTCTATTCCTTCCAACTTCAGCTTGTTATCCAGGAATTGGACTTAGAAACTAGTTAGTACATTGGGACCTGCATGCCTCAATGGCAAGCCTCGTCGCTTTCGACAATAGGTTTACATCATTGACCCTTAATCGAATGATTCTACAAGTGTTCGACTTCAATACATTTATTCACATTCGTTGCAATGTACTAGCTTACCTTGGGAGTCATTGTCATCATTGGTGATTTCCCTCGCACTTGTTAACGGTTTACATCATTGACCAGTAATCAAGTGTTTTCTACCATGTTTGACGTCAACACATCTATTCGCATGGATAGAATCGTACCATTTTGGGATCAGGACGAAGACCCTGGGAACCTTCGTTGCATCTACCTTCACTATGTGCTTCACCCAAGCTACAATGGAGATTATTTGAGAAGATTCTGGTATGGATATCATGCTAGTGATCACACAGATGTATGTACTATTTCACAGATCCACTTTGTATTGATCTGTGGCTATGTCATTATTGTGTCATGGATCCACTTTGTGTTCTTTTGTGTCCATGATTTGATCGAGTCTTGTAGATATGGATCCACATTGTATGTCTGGTGGCCATATCTTTAGTCAATACATTCATGGATCTACAATGTATTGGTCAGCGGCCATGCTTTGAGTCAAATTATTCTAAGCATGGGTATGCCTACCTCAGGAATGATATACGTATACCATTTGATATTTTTTTGTAGCTTACATCCAGCTCTCCTCTTCCAGCACCCTTGGTTATATATTTTGGTAAAGTGTTTCGGCTATCATTATCCTTTTGACCTCACACTTTAGGGGGCAATTATTATACTCCAAAATGCCACACTTGGTATCATCCCTTGGTGTTATGATTTATCATCATGAAAGTGTGCATTAGAGGAAATTTTGACTTAAAAAGGGCCTCCTCAGAAAAACTTAAGAAATTAATAACATAATGTCATGTAGGCTTAAGAAATTAATAAAATAATTCCATGTAGGCAATATTGTTTTTCTTTTTTCGTGTGGTTCACAGCGTCGGCAATTGTGGTTGGGGCTCTCTACATTCACAGTAACAATTCTAAGGGGGGCACCCAAAGGGGCCTCGTCTTATCGGCTCCATTTTTTGGAGTCTAAACCTGAAGGACCCAAAGGGTTGGATTCGTGAGAATTAAACCTCCTACCTCAATAAAAACAGTCTTTGGACTCGGAATCCAACCAACTGAGCTACCACTCGGGGCTATGTAGACAATATGTTAATATATATTTCTATTATTTTACTTTTATCTATGTTGCACAATATATGTCACTTTTATCAAAAAGACCCTATTTTTAGCTATTTTTTATTTAAATTAATTTATTAGGACAAGATTTAATAAAATTCGTTAACTCAAATTCTTTTATAAAAAGTCCCTATCTATCTATTTTATATTTAAATTAATTTATTAGCACAAGGTTTAATAAAATATGATAACACAATTTCTTTTTATAAAAGAACCTATTTATCTATTTTATATTTAAATTAATTTATTAGCACAAAATTTAATAAAATTTGTTAACCCAAACTTTAACATACTATTTCGATTTTCTTAAATAAATTCCTAAATATAAGGGACTAAATTTGTGAAATTCCACAGGTGGGATTACAAAGCTGAACAAACCTCACTAATTTCACAAAGATTTTACAGAAAGAATTAAGAAGAAAAGCTATAAAATTCACTCATGAATTGAAACTCAAATAAAAACCTATTGTTGCTCTGTGATATAGCAAATAGATGGTAAACAAAAGATAGTACAATATTGAGAATTCGATAGCCTTAGAGGTCATTCGAATTCATCTCAAATGGCAGGCTTAGTTTCCATTGGAATCATCACCCAACAAGGTCTAGTGGCCACTAATGATGAATGGCTAGTCAATTGAATTTGGTTGGCACATGAATGAGTCATTAGGGATAGAAAATAGGGGAGGAGACTCTAAAGAGGCACATAACTGACTTGTAGTGGTAAAAAGGGGCGCTTCTACACTCAATTTCAATGAACTAGGTGTAACAGTTAGTTAACAAGGAAATCAAGGGGACAAGGTGCCTTTATTCATGGAACTGACTGTATTGACTCCTAAAATCGTGCATGAGGGTGCATTTATGTAATATCCCGATTTTGACCCTATTGCATTAAAATTGTAAATGATGTAAATATTGTTTTAAAATCGTGGTGAGGAACTCAAGGCCAATGCCCCGCCATCTATTTAGTGTTCTATGTATCGAAAATTAAAAATCGATGCATATGGTTCTCGTGTTATCCACGCACAATAGAAATTACAACATCATGTAAATATGCATTTTAATAAAATACCCACAACTAGCTATGCAATGCAACAAGAGTATGGGGGCATGATTTTTACAAGGAATGGGGAGGGAACATATTCAAACCCTTGATCCAATTGTGTCAAGCCAAGTGTCAATGAGAGAACCCACAAACCCTCAACTACCCATTTTGACTTATGCACCCAATCATTTAATTCTTCCAAGAGTTGGTTGAGGTAGTTAATGATTTGGGAATGGAGAGGTATGGTTGCCCAATTTTTTGTATGGGCGAGCCATCAATTTTGAAAATCGTGTTTTGAATTCTAGGGAAATAAAACACCCACGAAATTACTCCCCAAGCCATTTTTTCACCCATTGTCTTTGCTCCCTCATGCAGTCTGAGCTTCCTGGGCATTTTACCTCACGTTTTTCCCTCATTTTCCTTCATTTTGCACAACTGGGAAGTCGTTTTTGTGTTGCAGAGTGGTTGGGAGGAAGAGAGTCACGATTTGCGGGTTTAGAGAGGTCATTTATGCCCCTTGAATGTCCCTAAATGTGTTGTGAAATCTATTTTTATCTCCAAGGGTTGACCCCCCCTCTAACAGTTCATTTTTGGGTGCCCACGATTTTGGAAACTCATGGAAACCACAATTTGGGCCTCCCACAGTTAAAAAAATTTTTCTTCATGCCCAACACTTGTGTTTTGTTGTTATGTGCATCCATGTTTTGATTTGAACTTGTGAGTAAGAAACTAGGAGTGGAAGAGGATTAGAATTGGATTGATAAACCTAGTGAAGAGAGTAACCTCATTGAAAGATCAAAGGACCTTGGATACTTTTCTATGCACACCCTAAAGAGCACTAGAAGGGAAGGTATGGCCTGAGGGACTGTATAGCAGTGAAGGGAATACTTCCTTGTGTTGGGTGTGTAGGCATTGTGGGTACCAATCTATCTAGATCTTGTATAGGCACCAATAGCTCTATGGTTGAGCTCACTAGCTTAGCAATTCATTCCCTTCCATTGCCTTAGCATCCTGAAAACCCCAACTATGGATTGGCTTGGATGAATTGTGAATTATTACTTGGCTATGTGTTAGTGGTTGTTCCCTTTTTACTTGTGGAAATCATTCCTATCTCTGGGATGGCAACTGTGTTGAGATATTGATGAGCACAGTTGGCCTATGGTTGGGTGGAACGTTGCAGTTGCATAGCCAGTTGCTTGGGACATCATCGTTTCAAGATAAGTATTCAATGAAACCTTTGTTGTGCTTTAATTCATTATAAATTCAAGTGTTGAATGGAATGAACATTTATATATGTGTCTATGAATGATGGATGTGATCATTATACTTGTTTAAGCATACTAGATGTGTATGTGTAGAAAGAATTTTATTTACTTTGTGTTTCTTTCATTTATACATCTGCATATGTATTTTTTTTACTTGCTATGAATGTTTGTTAATGATCATGGGGCTGAGAAGTAGAAATAGCCCATTTTTATTTTCATGCTCTCTCCTTTGCGTTGGATCGATGGGAGGGGACATGACAATTTACACTTCGGTGATGTGGATAAGGCGCTCTGAGTGTCTAAGGAGGCTAATGATGACCAAAATAAAGCACTAGGGGTTCAAAAACAAGGGCTAGGTGCTAGGAGACTCAACTACCCATGCATGGAATGCATGCATGCATGCAAAACAAAGCTTTAGATGGTTAGAATGTTCCAACACCCCCCCTAATCCTGACTATGAGAAAAAAAATGGAACATAGGGCCATGTTTACTAAGACCAATGGTCACCACGTACAACAATCTAAAAAATAATTGAGGAAAGAGGGAAAACTCGATGGGAACAAAACCCCCCCTTAAAATAGACTGTAAAAAATCTAATCAACCAAAGTATCACCCACCCCAAGAAGGGATCGGATATGAGTGAACTTTTTCACTGAAAAAATTGGTGAAAATATATGCAATCTGCTCTTTTGAAGGGAAGTAAAGCAGTGTGATGGTATGATCATGCACCAATCCTTGGATATAGTGAATATGTATCTCAATGTGTTTGGTCCTCTGTCTCTGAAATGGATCAATGGAAATCCTGATATCACTCTGATTGTCACAGAAGATTACTGGTGGAGTATTGTAGCAAATACCAAACTCTGATAAGATGCACTGTGTGGTTGCATTCATTGCACCTCTATACTTAGCTTCAACTGAAGAAAGAGCAAGAGATGCTTTATTTTTTCTCGACCAACAGATATGACCGGATCCAAACATGAAAACTTGCATAGTGAATACCATAGGTCTTTGTCCCTTGTACATAGTGCAAGATCCTTTTAGCTTCCTTCCAATCAAGCTCATGAGGCTCTTGCATGTATCTAGAGACAACACTCACTGCATAGGGTATATCAGGGAGAGTATGTGTAAGAAACAAAATAGTCCTGATCAGTTTCCGATACAAGGTAATATCTACCAATGGTGAAGAATAGCCATCTTCGAGACTAATAACTGAAAGAAAAGGAAATGCTCCTGGTTTTCATTGTGTCATGTGAAACCTATCAAGTAGATATGTTGCATACTTGGACTGTTCAATCTTGATTCCTGAATCACTCTGAGAGGCTTCAAGACTAATAAACTGCTTTAGCAGTCCCAAATATGACATTGAGAAGGCATTGTGCAAGGATGATCTGATAGAACTAATGCATGAAGATAGACTCCCTGTAATCAGTAAATCATCAACATATAGAACAAAAGGGATAATATAGTTACCATCATTCTTCATGTAGACATTCGAATCAAACTTGCATCTCTGAAAATCTTGTGACGGTAGAAAGGAGTCAATCTTTGCATACCATGCTCAGGGAGCCTGCTTGAGCCCATATAAATACTTCCTTAATCTGTACACTAATGAAGGATCCTCAATGTATCCTTCAGTTTGATTCATGTAGATCTCCTCCTCTAGATATCCATGAATAAATGCGCTCTTCACATCCATGTGATGCACCTCCCGGTGCTTGGATGTAGCTAGAGCCAAAACAAGACGAATGGAGTCCAGCTTTGCCACTGGAGTGAAGGTCTTTGTATATCCAATCCCTTGAACCTAAGAGAATCCTTAAGCAACCAAGTGAGCCTTTTAATTCCATGTTGCTCCATTTGAGGCCATCTTTGTTCTATATACCCACTTACACTAAACAAGCTTCCTTCCAGGAGCGAGAGAAACAAGCTCCCAAGTCTCATTTTTCTGAAGAGATTGGTACTCTTCATCCATAGTTGTTATCCATATTGGATCTTCGGAGGCCTCAAAGAAATTTTTTAGATCTGATCCAACCATCATAAATCATCTATCAAGAAGAAATGGATTTGTATGAGAGAGTGCAAAACTTGTGCTTTGATACTGAGATCTGGTTCTTCTTGGATCTTGTGGATTCCCAGCAAGCTCACCAGCCGCTTCTATGGTCTTTTCATCCCATTTTGGAAGTGGTGATGGATATTGTGGTGCTGGATATACAATATCTACTGGATCTTGTGGATCTAGATCTAGCATGTGCTCATCTTCACTTTCTGAATCATATTTTGAACTTTAATGGGCAGATGATTCGTTATCATGTTCAACATATTGTGGTGGAGTAGTTGGTGATATTTCTGCTTCAACATAGTGGGCGTCATGCAATGGCCATTCTTCAAATCGGACACTTCTGTCAAGGAAGGTCTTCATGGTGGATAGATCCAACAGTTTATAGACCTTTTCATTATGTGCATAACCAACCAATATGCACTCTTGACTTTGAGGCTCTAAGGCTCTCCTCTTCTCTGAAGGAATCCTAACCCAAGATTTTGAACCAAAGAATCTGAGATGAGACACATCTGGATTGTATCCCATCCAAGCTTCGAATGGAGTTTTTCCTTTTAGACCTTTGTGTGGAAATCTGTTATGGATATATCCAGCATAGTTTACAACTTCTTCCCAAAGTCTAGGAGACAAGGCCTTAGACTCAAGCATGCATGTAGCCATCTCTTTTAGGGGTTATTTTCTTTCTTTCATCCACACCATTCTGTTGTGGTGTGTATGGAACAATGTGCTACATTTCAATACCTTCATCTGCACAAAATAGCTTAAACTCATTCTTCACATATTCTCCTCCATTGTCAATACAAAGGAACTTTATCTTTATGTCAGTGAAATTTTCTACAACAACTTCAAAAATTTGAAATATCCAAAGACTCATGATTTCAACTTTAGAAAATAAACCCAGGTAAATCTCGAATAGTCATCTATGAATGATAAGATGTATCTAGAATTATTCAAAGATAGGTGAGGAAGAGGTATTTATATGTCATTGTGAATCAATTCGAGAGGAGATGAGGCTCTCTTTTCCTTTCCTTTTTCAAACTTGTGCTCCGGATGCTTTCCAATCAAGCAACCTTGGCAGGTACCTTTAGCAAATCTAATATTTGGGAGGCCTTCAACCATGTTCTGATTGTGCATTTCTTGCAAATATTTGTAGTTGAGGTGCCCAAACCTCTCATGCCAAATCTTGCTAACTTCATTAGCATGGGTAAGAAGTGCACTCTGAGTTGAATAAGGCATGAAATGAGAGAACTCATAAATCTTTGAATGATTATCTACAATTCCTTGTGAAATGATTTTTCTAGAAGAGATCTATGTTATCTCAACAACATTAGGAGTAAAAATGACTTTCTTTGGAACTCATGTATGGGTCATCTGATAGACTGAAATAAGATCAGCTTCCAAGGTAGGAACATACAACACATCATTGAAGCATCCATTATCAAGGTTGATTCTTCTAATTCCCTTTCAAGGAACTTCTGAATCATCTCCCATTAGGATGGAAGGCCCAATAGTAGGTTCGAATTCTGAGAAGAGATCTCTTGATGCAGACATGTGTCTGGAGGATCCAGAATATATGATGAATGAAGATGAATTCGATGTGCCAGCCATTAGTGCATGACATCTCTCCTTATATTTTGATTTAGAATCAGTGTCTTTCCTCCCGGCACCTGCAAGTAGCGGAATGTTGCTCTTCTCTAGAATTTGAGCCATAAGATCAATTGTCTTCTTCATGCAAGCACTTTCAAGATGAAAACCTTTGTTGCAGTATGGAAATTTGGTCTTCTCCTTTTGATTTTGCTTGCCTCTCTTGGAATTCGAAATTCCCTCTGATTGTTGGGGAGACTCCTTTTTCTTATGCTCATACTATTTATTCTCCTTGCCTTCCTTCTTTCCTTTACCATTCGCATTCTTTCCTTCTCCGACAACAAGAGCTTGATCCCTATATGGTTTTATGACTCCCATTTGCACCAATTTGTCCTATTCCTTTGTGAGAGACAGAATGAAGGAATCTAGAGTGGGCATATTCCAACTTGGGATGGATAATTTAGCTGTTTGGAAGGTGGATTTGGATACATAATAGTCTGGTCCCAATTTTGACAGAATTGAGAGAATTATCTGCTCAGCCTTCTTCTCAATACCACACAGTTTTAGTTGCACAACCAAATTATTGAATTTTGTGAAGAAGTCTGTGATAGATTTGAAGTTGTTGGGGCTCAGAGAGATCAACTCATTCTCTAATTGATGCCCTCTCAAATCATCTTTCTTCCCAAATAAATATTCAAGCTTTGTCTAAACCTCCTTGGGAGTTTTTCAGACCGGATATATGGAAGAGAAGATCCTTAGAGATGTTAAGACACAACAATCCAAATGCTTCATCAAGCTTATGCAGGTATTTGTCTTTATCTAATGCACCATTTCATTTGACTTCAATTCCTTTGAGCACTCTCTAAAGACCTATGTTGTGCATGATTATCTCCATAGGATCCTTCCATTCGAATAAATTGAAAGCAGAGAGTTTTGGTATTGAAGATAGATCCATTTTAGTTGCTTGCTTGCGCTATTGTTGATGCAATAACCTGCAAAACACTACAAAAAACGTTGCAATTTACTTTGAAAATGTATCTTGGAGGGTTGATACAGAATCTACTAAGCTCTCACAAGCTCTGATACCATGTGAAATTCCACAGGTGGAATTACAAAGCTGAACAAACCTCACTAATTTCGCAAATCTTTTACATAAATAATTAAGAAGAAAAGCTGTAAAATTCACTCATGAATTGAAACTCGAAAAAAAAAAAGTATTGTTGCTTTATGATACAACAAATAGATGGTAAACAAAAGATAGTACAATACTAAGAATTTGATAGCCTTAGAGGTCATTCAAATCCATCTCAAGTGGCAGGCTTAGTTTGCATTGGAATCATCACCCGACAATGTATAGTGGCCGCTAATGATGAATGGCTAGTCAACTCAAGTTGGTTGGAACATGACCAAGTCATTAGAGATAGAAAATAGGGGAAGAGACTCCAAAGAGGCACATAACTAACTTGTAGTGGTCAAAAGGGGCACTCCTACACTCAGTTTCAATGAACTAGGTGTAAGAACCAGTTAACAAGGCAATTGAGGGGACAAGGCACCTTTATTCATGGAACTGACTATACTGACTCCTAAAATCATGCATGAGAGTGCATTTACACTTCAATGATGTGGATAAGGCAATCTGAGTGGATAAGGAGGCTAATGATGACCAAAATGAAGCACTAGGGGGTAAAAAACAAGGGCTAGGTTCTAGGAGACTCAACTACCAATGCATGGAATGCATGCAAGATGCATTGAATGCATGCATGCATGCAAAACCAAGGTTGAAATGGTTAGAATGTTCCAACAAAATTAATCATATAAATTTATTAGCACATTAATTTTATTTTTAATATTTAATATGATTTTGACTCACTTGACTTTTATAGGGGCTAAAACATTAATTTTATTTTTAATATTTAATATAATTTTGGGTCACTTTCCAACATTCATGCTTAGGGTATGTAAATTATATTATTAAAAAATTCCACCTATACTCGAATTAATTAATAATTAAAAATTGCCATGTAATGTTAAAGTGCCTAGTCATACCGACACCCATTTTAAATTTTAAAGGATTTTGATTGGCTTACACATTATGACAATGATTTTCCTAAGGCCCATTTTAAGTTGAAATTTCCTCTAATGGGTTATTATGCTCGCTAGGGAAATAAAAAAGGATAATTCAACCCTTGGTCCACTCCTTATCCAAGTTTGGGATTCAATCACATGAGTTTGGGGTCGAAACCCAACCTTTTACCCGTGATTTAGGCCTCTCTTTGAGGACCATGGCCCCCTTGCCTTATGTAGGGAGAGATGACCTCTAGTTCCTAGTTCCGAGGGAGAGATGATCTCCCATGTCATCCCTCTATGGCCTGCTTTAGGGGAGCGATGAAAATGGTTCCACCACTTTGACTTGGATTTAGGATCAGGATTTGAGTGGGATTTTGGGTGGTTGGATCCATATTTTTGAATCCCTTCCTCCTTACCATTCTAAGCCTATCAATCCTCTCAGATCCATCATATCCTCTTGTGATTCAAACCTTTCTCCATGGTGATTGAGCCCTCACATCCTATATATTGAAGCCATTCTTTGGGTGAAGGGGAGAGAAGGAAATATTTGAGTATAAAACCTATAGTTCTATAATCCTAAAGGGGGTGGAGAGGAAATCTTGGAGGAGCTGTGACCAGATCAAAATCATGGATTTAAGTGCTTCCTTGTTTTCCAATTAATAGTTAACTTGGCCTATTTCTCCCATATTTGCTTCTTTCACGGCACGCATGTTTACAATGTTGCATTCAATGTAGCTATATCTGTTCTTATGCTTAACAATAAATTGCAGTAGGAAGGAAAATCTTTTTATCTATCATTGCAAGTCTTCTCTAGCATTTGGATCTTGGACATCAAGCTCAAGGGCTAGAGTAGCTAGGACGACCATCCCGAAAGAGGTAAGTTATATATTCCTTTCTACTATTTCCTATTCTTCCTCGATTGTATGCATGTCGGATAGATCTAGGAGAAATTTAGTCACCATTATTTTTCTTTATGTATTATGCCATAGAACTCTTGGTTTAGAAGTCTCACTTGTTCGCGGGGGGAATTTCTAGCACAACTTAAACAAAAGGTCATTTTTTAATTACACACCTCTCCTATAGGAGGGCACCTAGGATTCCTAAAAACCTACCATAGGGTCAAGGAGTTTTTTGGGAAGGTCTTAAATCTGATGTTCAAAGGTTCGTGGAAGAATGTTTGGTTTTCCAACAAAATAAGGTTGAAATGGTTAAGACCCCAAGTCTTTTACAACCATTAGACATACCTTGTCAGCTCTGGGATGAGGTATCAATGTATTTTATCACAGGTCTACCCAATTCATAACTAAAGAATGTTATTATGGTGGTTTTTAATAGACTCGCCAAGTATGCATACTTTTGTGCACTCTATCACCCTTTTAACACAAGTACAATAGCTACAACATTCATGGAAATAGTCCAAAAGCTACATGAAAACCCGAAGATTGTTGTACCCAATTAGCTCACAGTTCATCTTATCATCCTCAATCTTATGGTAAAACTAAGATAGTGAAAAAATGTTTGGAAGGCTATCTTCACTACTTTGCATCTGATAAACAAACACATTGTGTCAAATGGTTATCTTTAGTAGAATGGTGGTACATTAATTCCTTCTATATGTCATCAAAAATGTCCCCATTTATGGCACTTTATGGGTACCATCCTCCATCTATCACATCTCCCTTGAAAGGAAAATCTAAAGTTCAAGATGTAGAATATCACCTCGAGAACCAACAATAATTTCTCCAAATATTGAAGGACAACCTGGTTATCAAAAAACATGATGAAACAACAAGCAGATCAACATCATAGTGAAAGGGGATTAGGTATTTTTGAGGCTACAAGCTTACAAACAAATGCCCCTCAAGCAAATAAATAGGTACAATAAATTAGGACCCAAGTACTACAATCCTTATAAAGTTTTGCAAAATATTTGTAGTATGGCTTACAAATTGAAGCTCCCTTCATCTTCAAGGGTACACCTAGTTTTCCATGTTTATTTCTTAAAGAAGATAATAGAAGAAAAGATCACAATTCAAACTATCCTGTCAGAGCTTCATGAAGAAGGAAAATCCATATTGGAACCTGAAAAAATCACTGAAACAATGACCAAACAACTACAAATTGAGTTATTATTGAGTACCTCATCAAGTGGAAGAACTTACCAATAGAATATTTGACATAGGAAGATGGGTCCTTCATACAGAAGCATCCACAACTAACCAAGCGTTGAGGACAACGCTTGTCTGAAGTGATGGGGCATGTTAAGCCCTAAATGGTGGCACACTACCCCCTATATTGTGGCACATTACATTAGTATTTCCATATTATTAATGTCGGATTGAGTCCATTAGTGGTAATTGTCATTAGTATTATTATATCATTGATGTTGGCTTGGGTCCATTAGTTGTAATTGTACCTCTTTGTCTCATATATATATGATGGATACCTTTTCATTTGAAGCATCTTGTCTTGTCTTGTGTATTCAGTACAATGTATAAGGAGGTTGCCCCATCGAAGAGGCTTTATATTCATCTATTTTCTTCATTATTAAGGTGTGGATTACTCTCTCTTGTCTATTTATGCTCTTTTGTGGAATTTGTTGCATAACAATATTTCACGGTGTTTGCACTAATTTTAGGCTGGGAATCCAATGCGTATATTGACAAAGGGATGGTAACCATTGTTGATTCTTTCAATTCATGCTTTGGACCACAGTTCAATTTCATTGAACCATTGGAAGACGGAATAAGGTCTCAACTAGCATATTTCCAAAACACTAGGATTTTTAGGTACCCCTCCTATCTAGTGTACCTCATGTTATTCTACCAGTCACATCATTTGAGGAACTAAAACTAAATAGAAAAAGAAAGGTAGAAAAAACAAAATATATGAGTGGGTCCCATGGCTAAGAAAAGGATGTTAAATGGTCTCATTTAATCTCCAACTCTATGTACAGGGCCTTGACAATGATAGCAAGGAAGGCACCCAACAGAATGCCTAAGGAAATTAAATGTCATCTACAATTGGGAGAGGTTGTAAAGAGAGGGGATTTGTATCTGGCACTAGATTTTACAGTAATAAGATTATATGGGATGGAACATGTAAATGCGGGAAAATATTAGCTGTGAAAATGAAGTGTTGAATTTAAGAGGGAGGCACAAGTATTCCACAATACAACAAACTTAAAGCAAGGGCAGCCAAGGCGCCTTAATCATAACACAATTCTTGAAAAGAAAGAATAGCATCCCGGAATACATTCAACAAGAAAGCATTGTCGACTATCCATTAAAATGCATTCAAGAAAACTACTAAAAATCACACAAGTGTAGTAAAGTTCATATCTATGTGATTTAGGTAATCAGATAAATACTTGTCTATTATTTTGAAAGAACATTAAACATCACATAAAATGATTTTGATTCAAAAGCCTAGTGGCAGCATTGCCTCGGTCCTGGTTCCAAAATTCCTAGCAATTTTCATTTCATCAGTATAACTGTGTATAATCAGGGGGGATTAATTCATCTCTGCCATGGTCCTATCATATTTTAAAAAAATGTAGAAGTTCTATGATATGATACAATGAGGAAGGAGGAAAGAAGGAAATAAAGGGCTAATGTTGTAGATTCCGGCAAATTCTTTCAGCTCTCGAAATTATGGAAAATGAATGAACCTCTTTTTGCATTTCTTCTTGTTGAGTTTTTATATTCTCCCTAATGCTTTGTGTGTTTCCACACAGTGGTGTCTTGTGGAAACACACAAGGAAAATGATGAACAAAGAGTCAAATGGATGGGACGGCTTGGCTATGAACATGCTATGTAGCTGGAATGGCATATTTTTTAAGATTATCAAGGCAGATGATTTGTGGAGACTACGGCTTCGCATGAGTGATCAACCCTTGATCGCTCGAATCACTCCTATTGTCATAGGAAAACAGAAAAATCTTCTTTTGTGGATGGACTAGATCCATTGTTAGGAGATCGGAACAGTTCAATCATGACTACTAACAGAAAAAACTCATTTTTATTTACTTCTTATACTGTAACCCTATTTATGATATGTGTCTATTTTGAAAAGGTGGCGCGATATGAACTTGAATGTTGGTTGGCAGCATTCCTCCCCATTTTTTACTTATCCCCTGACACTATTAACAATCGCGGTTTTCTTTGAGAATGCAGTGTGATTTAACTCTGGCCGTTGATGATAAGGTCCCTTCTCTGATCTCAACTCATGTTGTTATGCCTCAAATGATCATGATCTTTTGAAAAGATGCAATATTTGATATGAACCGTGCGCAGGATGAGTACCTTTAACTTCATTGCATGTTCCTTACGCCACCAATGGCTTAGATTTATCTTAGGGAGATGCTTGCTTTGATCTAAGCCGTGAATGGTGAGGGACCCTTTTAAACTATACTACATGTGTTTATGTTGCTGGCGGTTGGGATTTGCTTTGGCAAGTTTCACATTTTAATATTGGTCATAAGAGGGAAAAAAACCCTTTTTGTCTTTAATGCATGACATATTACCTTCAATGGTCCAAATCAATTCCGACAGGGTGCAAGACTTCATCTAGGCCGTTGGCAGGGAGGGACCTTGCTTATCTTCATTACTTGTTCTAATGCCTCCAATGGTCCTGATTTACTTTGGGAAGGTGTGTTGATAAAGTTTTGTCATTGATGCCAACAGTGCCCTGGTGAGGGCTTGTGGTGTCTTGGTGCCCCTTGTGGAGCCCCTGAGAGTCTTTTGTGTTGTTGGAGTCTAAGGAGTCCTTTTGTGGTTGTCCAAGCCCAAGCTTGAATCCCTTGGAGGCCTTGAGACAATTACAAAGCCCTATTTACCCTTTGACTTTGTTGGGTTGCCCTTGAAGAAGCCCATGAAGCCTCTTGCTTTATGAAGAAGCATTGAAGAAGTGCTTGGACCCACAAGTTGGTCCTTAAGCCCACAAGGCTTGGGTCTTGAACCCACACACTTGGTAACTTGTTGATGATGATGTAGAGTCCTCCTTATGGTTAGATGGCTCGAGATGTTTGTGGAGCCTGTAGAGATGCTTTTATAGGTTGAAGAAGACTTTGAAGAAGTCCTTGCAACTCTTGTAGTTTGTGGCATGATCTTTGACACCATTATGTGTGGGGTCTTTGACGTCCTGTACAAATGGAATATTTTAAGAATGAAGGACCATGTATTTGCAAATAATCCCATCATAAGATGATAGCCCTCGTCATGTCATTTCCAACGGTAGGTGGCACGTCACGGGGTTCCTCACGGTTGATGAAACATGAATTTTTAAAGTTGAAGTACCTCATCTTTTGGGTCAGCCGACCAAACAAAATTAAATTAAATTTTAAATTAAAAATAAAAATTATTTTAATGACAGGTCGGCTCCATAAAATTAGTGAAAAAGGTGTATAAATGGAGGGATCACGACCTCATTTTGAGGTGAACAAATTGGGGAGGCAGCTCTGAATTTTTTCGCTGGGTTGAGGTAAAACTTCGGGTGTCTCTAAGGCAACAACAGAGCAGCAGGCAGACATTTCTGAAGTCTGATTTTTAACTCTGAAATTTTGGGTGATCATTAGTCTGAGGCAGCCATAGTCAGGAAGGAGTCTGAAATTTCAGGAGCAGCCACAATAATGTTTTATATGCTTGAACAGTCTGAGTTTAGGGTGTTCAACAGTTGATTTGGTTGATGTTAGTGCTGCCTTTTTTTCACAAACTTGTTTGAGGACAGAACTGAGCTTCCACATCTGATTTCCTTTGGGGTTTAATCAACACAAACAGTCCCAAGTTTGACATTGTTTTAACATCATCTACAGCATTTACACAGTCACCTTTCTTCAAGCATATGAAACTGTCCCGAAACTTGCAGCAGTGATTTTCTATGGCAGCAGCAGAGATACAATTCGGAACAGCAGTCTATTTTCCTTTTTTTTTTGCAGACCTAATTGTCTTGCTTGGGGTCTTTATCAGCTCACGAATTTTTGAAGAAAACAAGACCTTTTCTACTCAGTCTATACAGTTGGATTGCAGAGAAAAAGAAAGCCCTAATTTTTCATACATGAAACAGTCCGAATTTGAAAGTAGGATTTATCACAATTTGGTGGAATATAATGGTCATTGTTGCCCAGCATCCGAGGTCTACAGCAGCATAGGAGTGAACATTCTTTGACTTCCCTAGAAGACAACATATGCTGACCGCAATAGCACTAACAGGCATACGAAGGTTGCAATAGTAACACTTCATTTTGGATTTATTACAGTCATGGATCAATGGAGTATACACAACCAGTGAAGTAAGTACAGTGGTGTATAGTGTATACAGTAGTATGCTTGTATCTACAGTAATTGTGATATGATGTTGATGATGTTTTGTTGATCCCTTGTATACACCATGATTTTGATATAATGATGATGTTTATGAGTGTTGACTTGCACTACTAAGTGACACAAACAGAGAAGTAGATATACAGTGAATACAGTGGTGTAGTAAGTCCATGCATTCCTTTGATTCCTATACCCTATGAAGAACATGAATACTATGGTATGATGATGCTCTCCAATAAACAGTGGTTGAGTAAAATTACAGTGCATGCAATGAGTAAGTGCATACAGTGATTGAGTAAACAGTACAAGTACAGATGTCTGCATGTACGGTAAGTATGCAAGTGTGTGAACAGTATGTAGTGATGAACAATATATACAGGGATGTACGTACAGTAAGTGTACAAGTGATGTATGTACAATGAGTGTACAAGTATATGTACAGTAGAGTATGTACAGTGATACATACAGCGGTGTATGAACAGTGAAGTATACAGTGGTTGTAAAACAGTAATGTGTGAATGTATGGCAGTAAAATGACTTATCAGTACACAGCGATGACTGGGCAGTGATAAGAGAGCAGTGGTTATCAACAGCAAGTTCAGTGATTGGTTTTGACAGGTCCACAGGTCCAGTCTTCTTCTTCTCAAGGGCGGTAGGGTGGTGCTAGGGCTCACAATTTTGTGAGCTGAGCTGTTATAGCAGCTCGTCAGTTGCAGCTGACGAAGCCTAGGGGTTGTAGCCCCTTCCAGTTGTAGCTAGAGAAGTTGTATTAAATTTGTAACCCCAGTTGTTGCTGGGTCAAATTTTATCATAAAAGGCTTCCGTGGTTTTACCCCTAGGACTTGGGTTTCCATGTAAAAATATTGTGTACTGTGCATCTTGTTATTTCTCATGAATGTTAATGATATGCTGTTATGATTGGTGATTAGCAACTTGCTCTTGATTAAAAAAATTTATGATTGGCAAATACTGATTCACCCCCCTCTCAGTATTTCAACAAAGTGCACTATTGCATCTGGGTCGTTGGTGGGAAGTTCCACACTTTATCTACAATGCATATTATGATTCCTCCAACTATCTAGATCTACCTGGGAAGCTGCACAATCCAATCTAAACCGTCGATGGGGAGAAATCACTTGTTATTTTTATTTTTTTTATTCCCCGTGAATGGCTCAGATTCTTGTAGGTAATTTGTAATATCTAATCATGACCATTGACCATTGGAGCATGATTTCCTTGCTGCTCAAATTTTAATTTTATTTCTTAAAGAAGAAGAAAATGGATGACAACTGTACGTGCATAGAGGGTGACAACATTCGGCTCCTTCTGGATGAATCCTCCTTCCGAAGTGTCAAGAATCCAGCTTGAATCTCTAGGGATAGAAGACCAATGCCTTCAATTGTTTTGAGCTATGGAGCCAGTTTTAAGATTATGCTTTGAAGATATTTAGAGTATTCCTATGTGAAACAAAATGCCGATTGCAGGCTTGCTTATTTCCTCAACAGAGCGAAGAGCATCGATTGCGGTGCTTTAGAGGAAAATAGAAATTGTACAAACAAGAAATGTAAAACAAGAAATGTAAAACAAGAAGTAAAGGAGATATGATACATAGCTAAGGTGATTTCCACTTAATGAAGAGAAAAAGGGGTCTAGATACCTACGTTTGGCAGGATGTTCTAGTGACTATCCTCCCATATTTGCGAGCTTGAACATGTCAAGAGGTTGAATAGAAACTTCTTCAATCATGAATGGTCTTGGCCACAAATTATCAAACTTTCTATGCTCTCTAGGATCTTCTTGCCTTTTTTGCATACTAATATCATATCCCTTTTACGAAATTTTTTATGTTCGACCTTCTTGTTGGAAGACATCTTCAATTTTTCTTGGTAATCTTTAAATTTTATTTGGCACGAATTGTGTATGCAAGCTCATCCTCTTCATTGAATGAAATTAATTCGATGTTGAAAACTACCCAGATTGTAAATCTTGATATCTCTGTACCTCCATATGAATACACCTTTAAAATGTCTGAATAGCCCTACATATTGTTTAATATTATCAAGAATAGTTGCTCTAATTGTTTCCTTGAAATCATAAGATGGATGGCCAATGTCGAGAGGTACAAATCCTATTGTTGATTCAACCAAGTTGTATGCCTAATGATTCCTTTCTCTTGGTATAGTCATGGTATTAAGATCTCTAAGGAATTTATCCGACCACTCCCAGATGGAATGCTTGTACTATGTCACCTTGGAGTGTTTTGACTGGCATTTTCACCTTATTTGATTGACTATCAACTCTAAGTTTCCAAATATTTTCTATTGAGGGATATCTATCTTTCTAGCAGATGGTGACTTTAACAATGTACCAGTTCCATTCACATTTTTACTATAGGCACCATTGAAGGACGATTCCCATAGCTCGGAGGTGTCTAAAGGCAGTTCTTCAACAAGCACATTAGTTATGTTTGGTTTTGCAGAGGATCTTGGTGACTGAGGAGGAATGTTCCTAACTCATCAGGAATGTAGGAAGGAAAATTAGTTGGACTCTTTCGATCGCTGATCACATAAGTTATTTTTGGTTCCCTATACAGTCAGTGTGTCTCTCCCTCGAAGATTGGTATGGTATCATAAGATAATTCAAATTGAATACTTCCCCCAACAGAGGCTCTCCACTATCTAGACAACAGCATACCATATGAAGGTGAGACGTTGGCTATGACTACATCCATCAAGACAAACGTTTTAGGAATATGCACCATTCCCACCACTAAATCTTTGATCATACAGGGTACCCTCCCTTATCCCAAGGACTGGCTTGATGACTTAAAGTGGCGCAGAAAAGTGCATCCTGCACAACCCTCCTCGGCCTTGTAACTTGCAAGAGCATCATTGCATTTCGTAGATATATATCACTACTACCCTGGAAAGAGAAAGAGTGATCCGCCATGAGGGTAAAACCTGAGGAACAACATCGACTATGCATCCTCTCCACCATGACCAAAGGTAGCTCGTGACCAATCCTCTATAACTAAAGAAAATGTTTTTTGCAGATGCTAAACAGCTTCCTCATCCCTCTCGTTATCAATTTCCTTTTGCTACATGCGATCTTCTCTCAATCTATTATTGTTGATTGTTTGACTTACATACTCTTTAGTCTCCTATTGTTTCTAAACTTTCCCATGGCATTTCTTGGTGGGTCTATCAAGCTATGCATCCATTTCCTATTCAAGAGTAAGCTGATGTTTTTTTTAACTCGCCATAGACTCATTTTTTCTTGTTCGAGGGCATCCCTCCATCAGACGAAGTGTGGTTAGGAGCCATATTTACTGATACTTCTCCAGATATGAGTCTGGTGTATTCTAAACCATATCGTCTTGTCTAATATTGTTTCCATTGCCATAAAAGTTGACGTTCAATTCAACATCCTTCATCCAAGGGGTCCATGTCCTTGGAATTCATCGTATTTATTTTTTCTCTATTCACCACGGTAGCTAGATCCACACCACTAATTACCACTTCATCAATTCCACGCTTCTTTAAGACCAATTCATGTGGTCGTGTCCCACTTATTAGAGTTGTCTTGTCATTTTCTTTACTTACTTTGAGTTTCTCAACATGAATCGAGTGAGGCTTCAAATTTAATTTCGGTTGCTCAGTAGATCGGTTCTCCTCCTCTCTTCTCTTTACTAAGACGGCTCTGAATATCATTTCATCCAATTCATCTGCGTCATTCCATCTATGTACGCAATTTCGTCTCGTAGTACTAAGTGCAATATCTCCTTCAACTTGATGAATATTGGTGTGAATAATGTGGAGCGCAATTTCTCCTGCCACATGATTATCCTTCGAACTGTTATTGAGGACTCCAAGTGCTTTCCTCCTGGTCAATGTCTCTTTCTTATAATACACATTATGTAAATTTTCAAAGGGTGGCCCTCAAGCATGTCCATTACTGCTTTTGTCAATTCAGCCAATGTACGAGCTCCATCTTTGTGCGATCTCAATGAATCCTCTGTCGCCTCAGCATCAAACGTGACTGGGTTCTCTTACTAGGTTTGGAGCAAATCATCCTTTAAGTAAGCTTGAGTGAAATTAGACATTGAGATGTAGGTTCCCTAGTTCTCATTCTCACTCTCATTTCATTAGTTTTTTTATATTTTCAGTCCATTTTCTTTATGGATTTATCAACTCAATCCTGCTGGGGAATTCTTTGTATAATTGATGCTATGTGAATCTGTAGATTGGAAGTTTGTGGAGTCTTCGAGGCTTGGCGGGATAACACCATGTTGAATTGTTGGCAAAGGAGGATTATGTGGCACTATATGATTACCCAAAATTTTGAGTTCAATCATTCCTTTATACTAAGTTGTGATCTCCATTGAGTGCAAGATCATTTCAACTTGAGCATCAAAATTAAATTATAATTTGCAAATAGACATTTTTGTAAGTTTACCTATATTTTTTATAATTGCATTAGTTCTTTTGTAAGCATCAAATCACGCTAAGTTGAATTGTATTTGTAATCAAGTGCATCCTTGATTAAACTCAAGATCTTGCATCTATTGAGTCTAGAGCATTTATGGTTGATTCTTACTGTTAAAAGGCGGAGTTGCAAGAAGCCCTCTAAATCCAGTCATTGTTTGAAATGGCTCATACTAAAATATTGTTAGAGTTACTTAACACTCTAATACTAACCATAGATGATGATATAATCAGAATAAACAAAGCAACTATCCAATCAGTTCTAACTTGTTTGTAGGATTCACAAGCATAAGTAGAATTCCTCCAGACTCAATCGCAACTCTAGCATGATCAAACAAAATGATAGGAATCAACATTATGAACTAGTTCTTATTCAGAACAACCCTCTTTTTGAATATGGTGATGATTCCTATCAATTGTTAGTGCATGACCAATTCAGTGAAACAACGACGGATGTAGAAGATGAAGACCATCATGAACATGTTTATCATAATCTTCCCAAACCCATAATCAAACATTTTGAAGAACTCAAGAACAACAAACACATAACAGGTATTAAATATGATAAGGAAGTGACCTTCGATAGTCTAGACTATGCCAAGCTAATCCAATTTCAGAGTTCTCGATTCATTCAAGAAGATTCAAACTCACATGTTCAACATCAATGCCAACATTGTCATTTAATTGGCCACAAGGAGGATCAATGTTTTGATCTTCATCCTTGTCAGCGTTGCAGGAAGCATAATCATTATTTAGATAGATGTTTAAAACTAAAAGAGAAACCTACAAGATTGAAGATTCACTATGGGTGGATCCATTCTTAACAATGGTTATCAACAGCCAATAAAATATATTATGCATATCAAAGAATTTAGTCTCGAGTTTTGACATAGCTTGCAGTACAAAGTCTTCCTACTTATCACCTTGCACATGATAGGGAGGATTGTCATGGATTTCCAATCATGCTTCAAGTTTCGAAGCCTTGTCAATCAGACAAAGAATAAGTAATCCTAAGGCAGTATCCAGAGCCTCTAGCCAGATCCACTGGGAGAGTCAGGGCTATAGCTAGAAGAGAGAAATAGATCCATGTTCCATAGAATGTTATTTGGTTTGTGGTATTCCTTAAACCGCCATTTAGTACAATATTTACAGCTTATAGTAGACATCAGTTTGTGGTCATCCTACAACCACGATTTTCTAGAGGAAACCACTGAGCCTTAGAGACAAGTTCCAAAGGGAACCACTGAGCAAAAACCTGAGTTAGAGCCAAGTTCCAAAGGGAACCGTTGAGCTAGAACCAGAGTTAGCACCAAGCTCTAGCGTTTGTGATCATCAAACCACCATTTAGTAGAAGGCATTAACTTCTGCTATCCATTTGGTTTGTGGTAATCCCAAAACCACTAGTTTCAGAGAGCACCTTCCATTAGAAAAAGAAATCGGCTGATAGATAAATTACTTAGCAAATGATCAGATTGTCAAGTAGGAAATTTTCATCATTTGGTAGTTGTTTGCTTCCAATTTTCATCTCTGTAATTGGAATTTCATACACCCCTTCAAATTAAGGGGGGAAGAATGTTGGAAACCTAATTTGCTAGGGTTATGGTAAATTGTAATGTAATATTATTGTTACAATTCACATTCACCCTAGATGAATATGAAGAGTCATAGTAAATTCCAAGAGACATCTTGGGAATGAGAAACCAAGCCTTCACATATGATGTATTAATATGTGTTGGCATATTAATGAAATGCATCTCAAACCTATTCTTCATTTCAGGCATTTCAACACATAAATGGTTTACTAATCTACCAAATAAAAGAATAAATACTTTTGATGAATGTAGAGACACCTTCTTCACTTGATGGAAAGTAAAGAAAGATATTAAGTTCATATTGAATGCATTAACTTGTGTGAGAAGAATTGAAAACGAGCTTATGGATGAATACAATATGAGATTTAATAAATTGGTTGATGATATTCCAATTGATTATGCTCCTCCACCTACTACAATATTGTTATATTACATGAATGCATATCAAGGGAAATTTAGGTTGTTTCTCAATCAAACAAAATCCATTGGCTTAAAATATGCCCAAGACAAAGCTGAAAGTATTTACAATGATTGGATAGATACTGGGAAACCTAACTCCTTAGCGCCTCCTAAAGCTAGCCACTCAAGTTGAACCCAAATTGAAGGTTGTAGTCGAATCATCTCATGACCATTTGCTTATATTGACTAAAATAATCAAAATATTGAAGACTAATGTGATCCAAAGTAATATTGTCATCCAAAATAGGTTGGTGAAATTAGAAAATGTTCAAGCACAACTTAGGAACCTGCCTAGAGGAAACAATAGTGGTTGGAGTAGGCCAAGGGGAAATTGAAATCAAAGTCATGAGAAAAAGGTCCCCATTACTTTGAACACCAACAATGTTGTTGAAGAAGATACTTACTTTTTGTGCCCTACGTGCAATGAGGATCGTGATCCTAGACTATGTCCTAGAACCCAAGAGTTCATTAATCAAAATTTAAATAAAGGGGTTGAAGGGTCTAGTCAAGATTATTCCTTAAACTTTGTGGGTGATCCTTGGGACAATATCAATATTGTCATGGGTACAACCTATAATATTTATGAATCCCAAATGAAACAAATCAAATATAAGAGTGTCGATCTAAGGGAGATAGTTAAAAGTCTAACTCAAAAATAATCCTAAGAAGAGATAGGGAAAAAAACACAAGTTGGTGATGTAACAACATATTCGAGACAAGGTAAGGAAAAAACTAAGGAACCATAAACTCAAAGGATTAATCCAAGGTTCCCTGCTAGAGTTGCTCAACCAAAGCAAGCCATGAAAGTTGCTAATTCCTCAGATCCCATTAAGGTCACTGCATGTGAATTTTGGACTTTGGACATTGACTTGTACCAACACTTCAACAAGGTGCACATTTATGTTCCCCTTTTAGAATTAATGAAGGTTCCTACACTGAAGGAGCAATCCAAGAAAATCCAGGTCTTGACGAAAACATTGAAGAGACCCTTGAGGATGCCCTTATAGTCTTGCAAATGATGAATCGGGAAGGAACAAGTGGTAGTAACGATACTTTCTTCATATAATTAGTGATGAATGGTCTCCTAGTACACAATTGCATATTAGATTTGGGAGCCTTCACTAATACTATTCCTTTCACTGTCATGAATCAAATCGGCCTTAAGATCTCTAACTCTTATTGAAATGTTTGTGCCATGGATTCTAGGGAAACTAAAGTCTTGTTTGATCAAATATTTAAAGGTTAGCTTGGCTATGCATCCATACAAATTAAAGTCTTGTTTGATCAAATATTTAAAGGTTAGCTTGGCTATGAATCCATACATCGCAATCTTTATGGATATAATTGTGATTGATGTCACGGCCCTTTGAGGTATGATTTTATCTAGGAAACATGCTAATAGTTTAGGCGGCAGTTTGCAAATGGATGTATTATATGAAACTATTCTAACTTGTGAAGGAACATTTGTTACTTTACATCGAGAGCCAACTAATATGTATCATGTAAAGGACCCAGATGAACCCATGAATGACTTCATTTGTGCAATATGTGATGGTCCAAGAAACTTTCATATTCTAGCCCATACTTTGACTCCAAAAAGCCATCTTGAAATTCTAGGTAAATCTAAAGAAGAAAATCATGATGAGAAAAATGAGCCTAAGTTAAGAGAGGTAAAAAATTGGAGGATGAACTTTGATGGGGCTTATTCTAAAATAGGATCCAGTGCAGGGATAGTCTTTACCTCTCCTAAAGGTGGCATGACTATCTATGTTTATCGGTTGTATTTTGACTCTACAAATAATGTGGCTAAGTATGAGGCCTTCCTCTTGGGCCTTGACTTAATAAGAGACATGGATATAAATCTTTTGGAGGTTATAGGTGATTCCGATCTAGTGGAAGGCAAGTGAGGAATCTATTCTCAATAAGGAATGAAAGAATGAATTGATATAGGCATGGTGTATGGGATTCCATTAAAATATTTGATATCTTTTCAATTAAGGTAGTCCCTAGGGAGAAAAACATGTTAACTAATGCTTTAGTTTTTGCAACTTCAACCCTTCATCCTTGTGAAAGCCTAATAACTATGAAAAGTAAAATGGAGATCATCTTTAGGCCATCCATTCTTGGTAAGATTTTGCAATGGCAAGTGGCCTATGATGACTCACAAATTCTAAGGTTTATGAATAACTTGCAAGAGTTTGCCAATCATGAAGATAATTGGCGAGTTGAAGGTGATGAAACCCAATGGATAAAAAATTTGGCAAATAACAAATTCCCCTTAGGTCTTGTCCCTTTAGAACAATATTTCGATAGAGATGATGTTTATAAACAAAAAAGGAAGCCAACAAGCTTGAGGAATACATAGAGATAAACATTGGGTCAAACTCAAGTCCTAAGATCATTAAACTTAGAAATAATACTATTTTCGAAGAAAGAATTGGGTCAAAGTCAAGTCATAAGATCATACTTAGAAATAATATTATTTTTTAAGACAGAAGAAATATTGAAAATCTAGTAAGGTAATATAGGGATGTGTTTGCATGGTCATATGATGACTTAAAGGCATATCAAGAAAATTCCATTCAACACACTACCCCTTTGAAGGAAGGTGACAAACCCTTTAGACAAAATTTGAGGAGGATTAACCCAAAGTTGGCCCCTCTTATCAAGGAGTTAGAAAAAATGTTAGAAGCCAATATCATTGCCCCAACTAGACACTCTAAGTGGGTAGCTAACTTGGTTGTGGTTAGGAAAAACAATGTTCAAACAAGACTTTACATTAACTTTAGAAACCTCAACCAATTATCGCGTAAATATAATTGCCCACTTCCCAACATGGAGAATATTTTATAAAGTCATTGGGGCTAGTATGATGTCCATGTTACATGGATTTTCATGTTATAATCAAGTTTTGTTCACGGAATAAGATAGACCAAAGACATCATTCACTACCCTTGCGGGGCATTTAAATACCTTAAGATTCCTTTTGGATTGATGAATGCAAGATCCACTTTCCAATAAGCAATGGACTTTTCCCAAGGATATCCTCGAGAAAATAATTGAGATTTACCAAGATGACTTAACTATAATTTCCAAGGAATGGAAGGATCACATAAATCGTCTTAGGAGAGAATTTGAGAGGTGTAGAAAATATAGAATATCTTTAAACCATGAGAAATCAATTCTTGGAGTAGATGAGGGAAAATTATTGGGGCATATCATATCCAAAGAGGGAACCAAATTCGATCCTTCAACAATTGAAGCCATCCAACAAACCTACTTTCCTGCAAACAAGAAATTTGTTCAATCTTTAGTTGGGAAGATAAATTTCATAAGACGAATTATTCTTAACTTCACTAAAATTTCAAAATCGATCCCCAATTTACTTAAGAACGATCATATTTTAGAATGGAATGATGAGAGTCAAATGGCGTTCAATTTTATCAAACAATCCATTTCCTTAGCTCATGTCTTAGTCAATCCTAATTATTTCAAAGACTTCCAAACCTTTTATTTTGCCTCTGAGGAAACAATTACAAGGGTGTTGTTACAAAATAATGATCAAAACTTGGAACAAACCATAGCTATTATGAGCAAAGCACTTACATATGTTGAGTTGAAGTACACATTGATGGATTCAAAGAAAGCTTATGCTCTTGTGCTTAATCCTTGAGACATTTTAGGAGCTATATTGGTTATTTTAAGATCATAGCCTATGTTCCCCATGTCGTAGTTTAAAGCATTCTAACTTAACAAGATTTTCTAGGCACTAGAGGAAAGTGGATAACCCAAATCGAAGAACATGGTTTAGAAATCAAACCCACCAAGTTAATCAAAGGACAAGGCTTAGCATAAATTCTCATGGAAGGAAATGATAAAGCCTTAAACATGAATGATGAATCCCTTGAAATGGTCTCAACAATGTTAGATGGATTAGAACAACATGCATGGTACTCAAGCATTATTAATTAATTAAACAACGTCGCATGTCCATACCACTTAGTTGATAATAAGAAAATATCCTTAAGACTCAAAGCATCAAAGTAATGTATCATGCAAGGATGATTGGGTTGGAGAAACCTAGATGGATTTGTCTTGCGTTGTGTAAATGATTCTAAAACACATCAACTAATGACTGACTTGCATGAGGGGTTATGTGGTGGACATTTTACAACTAGGACGACTACTCATGGGATCTTGAGGGTTGGTTACTATTGGCCCATGATCTTCGTTGATTTCCATAGATTTGTAAGAAATTTTCAACCTTGCCCGCATTTTATGGGTAGACAAACTTAAAACCCTTCTCTTACAACATGTTATTATAGTTGAAGCTCCATTTAGGCAATGGGGGTTAGATTTCATTGGAGAGTTCAAGGATAATTCAAGTAATGGAAATAAATAGATCCTCGTAAAAATGGATAATTTTACGAGGTCTGTCGAAGCCATTCCCACCAAGAGATAGTGTGGTGATTGAGTTCCTAGAAGATAAAATCATTACCAAGCTTGACATTCTTGCTAAAATCATCAACTATAATGCCAAGGATTTTAGTTCAATGGACACGTCCACATTTTGTTTTAAGTATGTCATTTCCCTATCCCATTCTTCAAACTATTACCCTCAAGGAAATGGTCCTATGGAATCTATCAACAAGAACTTACTGACCATCATGAATAGAATTGTAGGAGAGAACAAGAAGAGTTGAGATAGCAAGATTAAATACACTTTATGGGATAGTATAATAGCGAAGGATGAGGCAATAGGGAAAACCTCATTTGAGTTAGTATACAGGATAGATGTCACATTGCCCCTTCACTTAAGGTTTCTTGTATATCAACTTTTGCATCAATTTACCTCAAACGAAGATGATGTTCAAAAAAGGATAAATCAATTAGTAGCACCTGATGAGAATAGAAGAAAGGATTTTGGCTAATTTGCAAATATCTGAGAGAGAGTTAAAGGTATATTTGATACAAAATCTCGCGAAAGGGTATTGCAGAAGGGTGACTTAGTGCTTCTTGTGGAATAAACGAAGTGAGAAACCTAGGAAGCATGGAAAGTTTGAAATATCATGCTTGGGACCTTATAGAACTAAAGATATTGCAAGTACTAATTCCTTCTTTCTTAGTAACTTGGAAGGGGAGAAATTTCCTTTGTCCGTAAATGAGTGATCCCTGAAGTTGTACATCATGACATCTAAAGGCATAGGACATCCCTTGATAGAGTAGTTTATAATGAATAAGCTCTTTATCATGAGCATTAGGATTTATTTGATTTGCATTTTGATTGATTGAGTTGCATTTGCATTGCATCCTACATTCGGTAGTATGCATTGCATTTAATGTGTTTATTTCATGCACTTTACTTTACTTCATGAATAAAAGTCGATCTAAGTAGTTCCATTATGCTTTATCACTTTGACTTTATATTATGTATATGGGGACAAGGAACTTGTGCCTTGATCCTTCTATAGGATTTGATGTGCACTTTAGTGGGATATGTGTAGGAGACATGTTTGAAATTCTAGAGTTCCCATGCACTCCCAAATAATAGATGTCCCACAATTGGAGAAAGATGTTATCGCTTGATTAGCAGGGATGATACATTGATTAAAGTATGGTTTGTGACCATATCACAAACATTGTTCTTAAGATGATATCTATGGCTTCCCTATTCAAATGGTCCATGTGCCTTGATGTGCTAGTGTTGTGATATTTCTTACCCTCATTGACACTTAAAATGTTTACCTATATGTTGATGTGACCATGGGACGTTATTTTTGTTCTTGTATAATGATTCAAAACACTTAAAATTATTACTAATTTCTTAGCCTAACTTTGTTGTCATCATAATTATGCTTTAAAGAAGTGAGGTATTCCGAAGGTTAGGTTGTACCATAGTGAACTAATAAGTGTTTCATCCATTTCATAACATTTTGCCTAACCTTCTTTCATTTCTTAGCCATTTCATCCATCCCCCTCATCTTCCCCTTTGAAAATGATATATTATTCCCACACATGAATGCCAAAATAAATTTACAAGAGTCTAGTAATCTAAGGCTGATGTTGCTAAATTAAATTGGAAAACGTATGGGAGATATTCCCCTTGCAAAAATCCATGTTTCCTATGTCCCAAGTTGTCAAAACCAAAGCTAAAGTAAAGGGACTAAGCCAATGAAAGGGCCAAAATGAAATATCAATAAGAAAATAAAAGAAAGGGATCACAGAAAAGAGGTGCAAGGATGGGTGACCCATGACAACACTTTATTTTAAAGCACACATGTGGAGAAAAATCTTAAACCCCTAACTCTTGAAAATTAAGGATAGACATATCACACTCAGTTGCTTTGCAAAAACCCTTTCCCTTCCTTAAGTAACACATCCACTTGATTTATTCTCACTTGTCATAGGAATCTAGGCTATGTAGCTTGGCTTAGGAATTTTCACATGTAATAAGGTTTAATACAAATCACATTATTGTTAATCTATATTAGTAAAAGTTAAATAGTTAATTGAGTTGTTAGAAGGGTGTGATTGTGATTATTTGATGTAATATATTCATATTTGCATACATTTTCTAAATTAAATGTGGACTAACCCCTTTAGCACATGAGTGTTCTATGCATTTTATGATATGACACTTGTTATGGTGCATTATGATGGTGACTAGGTACATTATGTGGAGTGACCACTTTCTTGGAGATCTTTCTTACATTGTGAGGCATTCGTGGTGAAGTTGATCTTCAGGTAACATGTTGTGTATTTTCCATGGTCAAATTTCTAGATCTAGTTCATAAAAGAGTAAAATTTTTCCATTGGAACTAAGTAAATGAAAATCTATTTACTTTGTATGGGGCAAACAGATGAATGTTGGCTCTAGCATAGAAGATTGAGCCATATAAATTTCGATAATCTGATAAAGATTGGCAAAAGGCAAGATGTAAGAGACATACTGAAACTTACAAAGCCCTTAAATTCACTATGTAATCATTGCTTACATGGAAAGCAAACAAGAGTAAGTTTCAAAACAAAAGAATATTCTACAACAAAACCATTGGAATTGGTTCATATTGATCTCTGTGGGCCAATGAGAACAAAAGATCTAAACAGTGAATCATACTTCATTATGTTTATTGATGACTACAAGAATGGCATGGGTTTCATTTCTTAAGAAAAAATCAGAGGCTTTTGAATCATTCAAAGTCTTCAGAGAACTAGTGGAGAATGAAACTGACCTGAAAATTAAGTGTCTAAGATCTAATAATGGGGGGGAATATACCTCAAATGAATTTGAGGAGTTCTGTGAGGAACACTGAGTTAGGAAGCATTTTTCAGCTGCTAGAACTCCACAACAGAATGGGGTAGCAGAAAGAAAGAATCGGACTATCCAAGAATGGGAAAGAACAGTGTTAAATGACTCCAAATTATCATATTTTTTTGGACACAAGCAATTCACACTGTTGTTCATATCTTAAACAGAGGACAAATTAGAGTTGATAGCAATGACTCCCTATGAACTCTAGAAAGGTAGACCAGCAATAGTTAAACACTTTAAAGTGTTTGGAAGCAAGTGATACATGAAAAGAAATGATGAAGACTTGGAAGAATTTAACTCTAGAATTGATGAAGGAATCTTCCTTGGATACTCTTCAAGGAGCAGGGCCTATAAGTGTTACAATGTGAGATTAAAAAGAATAGTTGAAAGTCCAGATGTGAAATTATATGAAAAATTTGCCCATAAATCCAAAAGATCAGTAGATATGGATGAAGATGACCAACCATTTTTCAATCAACAAGAAGAAGAAGAACCACTAGAGGAAGAAGAAGAAGAAGAAGAAGAAGAACCATTTGAGGAAAAACAACAAGCAGCCACAAGAAGAATTACTACTAGAAGAACAAGAAGCTGGAAGACAAGATACAAAGGCTCCCTATAGGTATGTTCAAAAGAATCATTCTGAAAACTTAATCATTGGTGATAAATGCACAGGGGTACAAACAAGAAGAAGTTATCCGGAAAACACCACTGAAGAAGTACATCTCTCTCTACTTTCCAAAATATAACCAAACAGTTTTGAAGAAGCTAAGACTAGTGAACCCTAGGTAAATGTTATGACAGAAGAACTAAATCAGATTATAAAAAAAGGAAACATGGGAACTTGTTCTAAGACCTAAAGATGAGAATGCCATTGGCGCCAAGTGGGTTTTTAGGAACAAATTAAATGAAGGACAGGTAATTACAAACAAAGCAAGATTGGTGTGCAAAATATATGTGCAAGTTGAAGAGATAGACTTTGATGTGACTTTTGCCCTTATTGCCAAAATAGAAGCAATGAGAATGTTATTGGCATATCAAAGTATACCATATGGATGTAAAAGCATCCTTTCTAAATGGAGATATGAAAAAAGAAGTTTACATAGAACAACCAAAAGGGGTTCAATTATCAGAAAATAAAGATTATGTCTACAGACTAAAGAAAGCCTTGTATGGACTAAAGCAAGCTTCCGAAGCCTGGTACTCAAGGTTGAATAATTACCTTTGGCAAACAAGGATTTCGAAGAGGAGCTTACAGTAATTTGTACACTAAAACTGATCATGATAATATGATTATTATTGGAATTTATGTAGATGGCATTATCTTTGGAAGCAATGATGATAACATGAGTAAACAATTTGTAGCAGAAATGAAGAATGAGTTTGAAATATCTATGTTAGGAGAAATAACATTCATTTTGGAACTGTAAATCTCCCAACTCGGCAAGGGAATCTTTATTTCTCGGACCAAATATGTAAAATAAACATTGAAGAAATTTAACATGGAAGACTACAAACCAGTATGTACTCCCATGACAACAAGTTGCAAGTTAGGCAAAGAAGATGAAGCCAAGGAAGTAGATCAAAAACTTTATAGGTCAATGATTGGTAGTCTATTGTATGTAACAACTTCAAGACTAGATATTATACAATTTGTAGGACTAGTTGTCAGGTTTCAAGCAGCCCCTAAGGAGATGCATGTTCAAGTTGTTAAGAGAATATTCAGATATCTAAAAGGAACTTTGGATTTTGGTATATGGTATCCATGAAATGAAAACTTGACTTCAGTATCATATACTTACGCAGACTGGGAAGGAAGTATCGATGATAGAAGCAGTACAAGTGGAGCGACATTCCTTTTGGAGAAATGCTCAGTGTCTTGGCTGAGTAAAAAATCAATCTTCAGTGTCATTATCAACAGCAGAGGCATAATACATCACAGCAGTAGCATGTTGCGCACGAGTTCTCTGGATGAAGCAAATATTGAAGGATATTCATGAGGAGTTTGATCAACCTATACCGATTTTATGTGATAACACAAGCGCTATTAGTATTTCCAAGAATACGGCAATGCATTCCAAAACAAAACACATTCCCATTAAGTATCATTTCTTAAGAGAACAAGTTGTTGAAAACAATGTCAAGTTGGACTACATTGATACCAAGGAGCAGATTGTTGATATATTTACAAAGCCTCTCCCAAGGGATGTCTTCGAATATCTCAGATAGAAATTAAGAGTGATTCTCAGTCCTCATTAAATTACTCAAGGTATTAAATGGATCGCGTAAACAAGAAGTAACCACCACAGAGGAGCAACAAAAGACAGGAACATAAGCATAAATTCAAGGGGAGAGCTTGCAACTGCGCAAGGGGAGGATACAAGTTTACAGATAATCCAATATTCCTTTTCCATTGATGTCAAAGGGGGAGAAAGAAGCAAGTAAACCTGCAAACAAGATTGTGCAATACAAGACTTCAATGAAGAGCTAACATTCGATGGGAGCTCGACTTTACTTGGTGTTGACATCAATGCCAAAGGGGGAGTTTGTTGAGCTTAGTGTTGTCATTGATGTCAAAGAGATTGTTGAACTCAGTGATGGCATTGAAGTCTTAATTCCAGTTTGAAGAAGTATATAGAAAATATGTGCACAAGTTTCAGCAAGCCCCACCAAACGTTAAAAAGATTATTGAACCTTGTGATGGCATTGAAATCTTAAAGCCATCCAGAAATGCTCGCAATGTCAAGACATGCCCATCAATGCATAGAAGAATGCCTGGTCCCAAGGGAAATGCTCGCAAGTGGTAAGAAATGCCCACACCACTCTTGGAGAAGTGCCTGCAGGCTATAAGAAGATGCCCGCAAGCCTTGGAGGAATGATAAATGCCTACCAACCTCAGAAAGTGGACACCAAACACACATGTAGTTGCCAATGATGAACAAAATGATTTCATGACTTTAGTCATGAAATCCTTCAATCACAACCACGTCATGCATAAAATTATTTGGGTGCGTTAACCAATTTATTAGAAATCCCTAACATCATTTACATGTCAACTCTCTTTGTAATCTACACAAGAAATGTTATATCACAAGCAAATACAAGTCAACCCTTACAAAGCAGAAGCCCCATGTGACAATTAATACGTCGGCCTTGTTTAAAAGAAGGGTAAAGAAAGACTAAATAAAAGAGAATTTGCCTCATTTTGTGGAAAAGTAAGTGAAAAGATCGAGATCGGAGGTAGCAAAGTAGTAGCAAGTCTAAATAGCGATGGAGCAGTCCTAGAAACAAGTCAAGTAATGAAGTATGTGGATGACTGTTAGCAAGTTTGATTACAAGTTAAAGAACTAATAAGGGCTAAGCTTTTGAAGGATTATTTGTGAAAATTGCAGTAGGTTGAAGGCGGATTTATGATTGTTTTTTGGTTAGCTACATATTCAGTCTAGGTGGCACTCCTTTTGTTTTACAAGATTTGGCATAAGTGGCACATTCCTTGGTTATTGATTCAAGCTAGTTGATACACTTCTCTATTGTCTTTTTAAAGGACTATTGAAAGATATTTGTTGTAGGTAGAAGACAAAATTTTGGGCAAAAGTGAATTACTCCTTTAAGACATAATGTTTTTTGACAAATAAGTAAGCAAAACTTTCAACAGTACTGGCACAGTTTTAAGGATTGATAAGGGCAGGCTTAAGAGGTGACTAGAAGACAGATCTGGGATTGTTGTACTTAAACAAATAGTTCTGAGCTTGTAGAAAAAGGGCAGCATTGGTTAAAGACTGAATTAAAGTCAACGACATATTTGGATCTATATATGAGGCAGAGTATTGTGAGCAACATTGTGTACAGTTGAGTAACAGATTTGAAGAAGAGTTTGAAGTAGACTGGAAGTGGTGAAGACAATTTAGGAGATTGGTGTCTCCCACAGGTTGGAGCCCTTGAACTAGGAGGTTGGAGCCTCCTTCCAATTGGAACTGGTAAATCAGGGGGTTGGAGCCTCCTTCTAATTGGTGTTAGTAAAGCAAGGGATTGGTGTCTCCTTTGAGTTGGTGCTCATAAATTAGGGAGTTGGTGCTCATAAATTAGGAAGTTGGTGCTCCCTTCCAATTGGTGCTGATAAACCAGGGGATTGGTGCCTCCTTCAAGTTGATGCTTGTAAAAAGGAGATTGATGTCTTGTCCAAATATTGTAACAGTTCATGATTTTATCTATAAAAATTTCATATAAACATTTTGTGTACAATGTGATGATGTCTACTGATAATTGATGAATATTAACAATGCTATAAAGTTGGTAAAACTTGGTAAACTTAAAAAACACTGATCCCCCCCTCCCCTCTCTCGGTATCATTGTATTCTAACAAAATTTTCATATTTCTAATCAAGAATTTATTACATAATTTTTTTAACCCGGAGGTGTGAATTTGTACTAAATATGGCCCTAAAATTGTTTCCAGAATTATGTTATTTGCTGTTATAATTTCTAGAAATAAAAAAAATCACTCATTTCAAGCATAAAAACCATTGGAAAATTTACAGAAATGTAAGAAACTAGTGCTCAGAAATTTCCAACAATCAAATCTATAGCTTAAAACCCTCAAAACATATATGCAATGATGTATTTTTATGGCTGAGTTTTTCAGAAATTAATCGCAAAAAATGAACCTAAAACCAGAAAACAAAACTAAGTCAATTTAACTAAAAAAAAAATTCTTAAACTAATCTATAAATTCCAAAAAATATTTTTCGGATTTTGGGGGTTAGATCTACCCTAGAAACTACTATAGGAAACAAATAAAATATTTTTTTATATTTGAAATAAAATCCATCTTAAATCTACCCTTGAAAAGCAAGAAAAAATGAGAAATTTGATATCTTTTGTTGAAGAATCAGGAGAGAGACTGCCTTCAAACACTTCGGCTATGGGATTTTGGGATCAAATCCTCCAAGTGGATTTGTACGTAAATGCTTGGCTAAAATCTTTATATGACACTTTAAAAAGAAAATATCCCAAGCTATCAAAACTTCATGCAAATCTTCAGATCTATCAAGTGTCAAGAGGTATCCAAAACCTCAAGATGCACTTAATAGGTCCAAGGTTTAGATGAATATAAGCTAGTTTTTTTTTTTACAGAGTTGACATACACATATGTATGACATAAAGCATTATATAAAGGCATGAAGTAATAATGTCTCCTCTACTCCAAGAACTTCACTTCGCATTGCAACAAAGATAAGAATGTTGACTTAATCGGCCCAACCTTCAATACTTGTAAAACCCTTTTTCACCAATATAAATTCACAAGCATAATGTTGCTCTCCACTTGTCTTTAGGTGAGTTGAGGATTGCGCATGACCGATAGAAGCACCCCCCACAATTACAAATACCCATCAAAAGTCCTTGTAAACAACAGAACAGTTGTAATTAACAGACAAGATGACAATTAATAAAATATTTGTTGGATGGTTCCAGACTCAACGACGAAGGATATCAACATGCTAGGAATTTCATAACAGAAATGTCCTACTACAAATAGAAGAATCCGAAAAGCAGATCAAGATATCATTTCACAGTCCAACAAATCAAATTCCTTTTCAATGGATGTTGTGAAATAAGTGTTGATGATAGGCATAGGATAGACCTAAATATAAAATTGAAAGTAATGCCTCTTACCCATATATGCTCCTGCCATTGCTGGAAAGTCTGTGATAAGCCCATCTGCTTTGGGAATTTGTAGAAACGAGTTGATTTCAATTTTTCATTGTTGGATCCTCAAAATAATCGAAGGCTAAATAGGCAGATTAATTTCTGAGAACAAAGATAAATACTGACATTATGAAGGAGCATTCTTCTGAAAAAAATCTGTGCTCCCTGATGATGGGGAAAATGATATTCCTGCTTAATGCTACACTATCTCCTCGATTGCATCGGGAATATTAACATTATCTTCATCCAACTCATACTTATTAAACAAGCTTAAATTTTGTCCATTACTTGAATTCCACTGGCACAGAGTATTCATCAGAATTTATCAGGATCCCTTTGCTCATGTTATTGGAGTCACATTAAGTTATACCAGACATTGTGGATTCTACAATACTAAGGTTCCATGCCAATGCTATAGCTTGTGCAATTTTAATTAAAAGAAAAAAGAAACAGGATATGCTTTATAGTTTACATTGCATAATTACTGCCATCTCATGAGCTACTTAAAATTTTATATACAATTCCTAAGATTATTAATCACATCAAATAATTGTACCTCTATGTTGATGAGAATGCTAACATTTTCTTGACTATTTACGAATTTCAGACAAGCAGACATGTTCAAGTATTTCCCCACATTAGCCTGTGCAGGATTTCTTAAAAGATCATACCCATCTACATTATAAAATATAGATATTTGCTGCACAGCCCAAGAAATTCATCACAGTATTACAACAGCTTCCCTCTAAAAATGACCCAAAATAGCTATGGAAGAATTTAAAATGAAGCTGTTCTGTTTTAACAACATTTAAGTTCTCAGTTGCAACATACAAAGAGAGGTGGAAATTGAACCAATGTACATTGATTTGAAGAACACATCAAAGGATTACATTTTATCATGCTTGAATCTTTCAAAATTAATTATTAATAGGTGAGCAATGCAATGATTTTATATCATTTTGACTGATTAAGCCAGCTAGGATGGAGACAAGATGTATGCAACAAGCTTTGAATTTCCTTCCATGTGAGATCGAATGTAAAGATGCCTTTGCTGCTACTAATTTTTTTATTTTTGGTACCATTATAGGCGAGATGGAAAAATAGTGAACACTGAATTTGAAGCAACACCTCTGTTTATCATAAGTTCCAGAGATTCCCTACAGATAGGAACGGCATTCAACATAGTTGGCTCCATCTCTTATGGCAACCTGATAGCCAATATCAGCAACACCTAGGTAGTCATCAATCGATCCATTGAAAGAAAAGGAATGATTAATGGATTTCTGGAACCACAAGTTGCAGCATGCTGAATGTTATCAGTAATTGTAGAGACTTCAGATTACCTATTGCCACTGAATATATTCCATATCAATGCAATGCCACTCCTGACCATCAAAAGCTCTCTTCATTAATTCTACCACCAAATACACTGGTAAAGCAAGCTCTAAATATGGGAGTTTACCACAACTAGCCCAACGTGGGAGACTTGGAGTTGAACGTTTCATATGCTGGAGATCCAAAGGAGGTGATCAATCTATTGCAAATGCTAGCATTTTCTACCATAGCAGCTATTATAGTGAAATACTCTTCATTGTCTTGCTAACAACTTTATCTGTACACAGCATTTCAACAAAGCAAGCTTATAGAGGAAACAAGTTATTCGACTGTAAACATATTTTGGCTGAAAGCTCTAGATATGTGTGTGGTGGTGCTGAGCAAAGTTGTGATATGTATGCGATATTTCCAGAGTCTCTGTATCGGTCTCTGTTCTGTGAGCAAACTTTTAAATGTGAGCATCAGCAAATTGACTTCTGCAAAAAATTTATCCACCAGAGGTACGATATTAGAGTGAGATCAGGGAGTTCTCATCTCCTTGGAAATGTGGGTAGATGGGAAACCATTATCGAGACAACCTCAGGTATAATATCTCAAATGGGGGCAACTATTTCTCATTCATGAAGGCATTCAAGGAGCTGACCTCATGCAAGGATCATCAGAATCAAAACCCCACCACGTATTTTGAGAGTGGAGGAAAATATATTGATCCCCTTCAGATGTGCAAGCCCAACCTCTAAGCAGATCAGGCAAGGATTCAGGTATTTCATTAGATACGCTGTAAAATATGGAGATACATTGGATACTGCTGCAGATACCTTCAATACATAAGGTTATGATATAGTATATTCCAGTACATTGCAAGGCATTCACACCACTTTCTTCTTGTCTACCTCTCCCCTAGTCCCGTTGAAGAATAAGCCAGTTACTCATCACTCTGCAAGTCCCAGCAACAGCGACCCAACCACCACCTGATCAAAGAGTTTAGAATATCTCCAGTAACATTATCAAGGCTAGAAGAAGAAGAAGAAATAAGAATTGGTCTATACATTGACATTAGTGCAGTAACAGGTGCAATTGGTACAGTTTTGCTGGTCACTAAAAGGGGAAATAAGTTCTCGGAAAAACCTGCAACAACACTTCAATACAAGAGTCCTGTCATGCCCAAGTCAAAAGATGGAAGTGTCTCAGGGAAAAATGCTCCCAATGAGTGAATGAAATGCATAAAATATCTTCCATTGCTTGCTTACACATTGCATCAGTTGAATAAAGCAACATAGAACTCCAGTCCTGATAGCAGAATAGAAGGCTCTGACTACCATGGTATCTTAAGCAGTTTCCCTTTAGCCACCAAGCAAACTAAGGCGGGGACCTCTGATGAGCTGAGAATTCTGAGGAAATCTGATTAGACTCCTGGGATCTACAATGAGAGTGGGGATCAGGGATCTACAATGAGAGTGGGGATCATTCTTACCTGGTGTTTGGATATGCAGAAAATGGGTTTCTTAGTGACTGCCAACTGGCTTCATGGTGATTTAGTCATGAAAAACAAATTCATAACCTCATGCTCATGCTTCCTGACATGGGTCAGGAGCTCCAAGGGATTGTTGATAAAGTTTTGTCATTGATGCCAACAGTGCCCTGGTGAGGGCTTGTGGTGTCTTGGTGCCCCTTGTGGAGCCCCTAAGAGTCTTTTGTGTTGCTGGAGTCTAAGGAGTCCTTTTGTGGTTGTCCAAGCCCAAGCTTGGAGCCCTTGGAGGCCTTGGACAATGGCAAAAGCCCTGAACACCCTTTAGAGTGTTTACGTACCCCTAAGTTGTTTCTCTGGTTCCCCATACCACAACCTATGCCCTAGTACCCTAGGAAGTGTCCTTGTTGGGTTGAAGAAGTTGCAAGAAGTCCAAATGACCCTTTCAGTGGTCATTTGCATTTGGTAAAGGTCATGGTACTCTAGGAGAAGCCTAGGCACCCCCACACCTTGATGGCGTAATACACCCTTGAAGGAGGGATGAAGGTGTTGTGTGTGGGAACATGACACTTAATGACTTACAAACCCTAAGACATGATGACCATGATGCCCTTGGTAGAATTCTTGCACAATGATGGAGCCCATGCTTGTTGGGTTTATGATTGGATGTCCTTCATGCCCTTACATAATGAGAAGACTCTAGTCATGCTATCCTTACCATTGGTAGAAATTTTGATGGTCATATAGCCCTTCTTGTTGCATTATATGTTGATGAATATTGGCTATAATGACACTATGCATACTTGATGATCGTAACACATGAAGATCTTACTTATGCTTATGTGGAGATCGTACTTATGATCCCTATTTTGAAGCTAAATTAATATGGTGCTCATAAAGCCCGTGTCTTAATATGTTGATGTGGTGAGCCCTTGGACTTTGGTATGATGATACCCTCGCTTGTGGAAGCCCTAATATTCCACACATAATGTTAAACCCTTGCTTGGGTCTTTGCTTTGAAAATGACTTTGAAGATACCTTGAAGCTCTTGTGTCCTTGCTTAATGGAGTACGTGGAACCTGTGATGCACAATTAAAAACATTCAATGATCATTGTGATTTTGAAGAGGCTTCCAACATAAGGTTGTGTGATGATAGTATTTTTTTCCACAAGTCGGCCCAATCAAACAAGTTTCAAATTTAATTATTAAATTGATGGAAGTCGGACCAGTTAAAAGAATATCATTATCCTTGAAATTTAATTTTATGGTGAAGTCGGCCCAATCAAAAAAAAGGGGGTCAAAACTTGAAAAGAAACCTTTGTAAGGTCGGCCAACTAAAATTATATTTTTTTGGAAGGTCGGCTCCATATTTTTTTTTGAAAAAACCACTATAAATACCCAGTCAAATGACATGTCATTTCAGGTGGCGGAGAATTTCGGGTGAGCTCTGATTTTCGGTATACTGAGGCAGCCGCAGTCAGCATATGCTTTGGGAGTTTTTTTTTTTTTTTTTTTGTGAAAATACAGCTCTGAAATTTGACTATTACTGAGGAAATTTTCGGGTTCATACAGCAGCGAAGTGTTTACCTTTCTCTGTAAAATTCGGGTTGTTCTGTGTTCCTGTAAAACTCGGGCTGTTCTGTGTTCCTGTAAAACTCGGGCTGTTGTATCTATCTTCTGAACTCGGTCTGTACACAAAGCTAGGGCATCCGAAATTTCTAGGTTTGATCTCTGTAAAATCTGATATGACAGCCCTTAGCTAGATGTGGTTGACAGTGAATTATGGATAAGACAGCTTGAAGGTTATCTAATATAAATGAAGAACTCAAACATGTGTTTAACTCGACAGTGATTGCATTGGCTGATTGTATACAAATAACACAAGTTAGAGTGGTGATATATAGATTGCAACGAAGGAGGGAAGTAGGAAATAAGCTCTGAGGAACATCTTTGCTAGGTTAAATTGTAGAATGGCAGAGATCGCTAGGCTCTCCTTCTCGCTGAAGGTCGAAGATGTCTGATCACACTGTCTGGAAATCGATTTGTGCAAGTATGATGTTGGTTCTTTGATTCATACGATGTTTTTGACCACAGAAATATAGGCTCGGGCATCGGTTGAAGTGTGAATGTGAGAATGACAAGAATATGAGCATTACTCTGAGATCACAAGAAAGATACTCCTTCACGCTGTGGATATGGGGATGATCAATAGGGTTGCTCGAGTCATACTCCTTCGATATTGATATCGAGAGGCACTTTGACACGTTGAACACTGAAATCCCAGATCCTTGAGATAGCAAGATTCTTGAAATCGTTGAAGTCCACAGACACGTGTTTGAAGCATGGTTAAAGTTTTGGTAGAAATTGCAAGGAAAAAGTTTTTGTTTGATGCTACAGACTTGAGTATATTAGGAGCAGACCTTTGATGATTGGCATGTGAGCAGACATCCTGATGATAAGCAGCTCCTAGAAGTCTTGGCATGTGGAAGTGCTTGAAGACCTGGATGTACTGAGCAGTTCCTTGATGACTTGGATGTATTGAGCAGAGTTCTAATGATTGTCACGATGTTATGAGCAAACCTTTGATTACTTGGGATGAGTCTTAGCAAGAGGTTGTGCATGTTGATGAGCAGAGTTTTGACAAGTGACAGTATTGACAATTGATTGGTTGACAGACAGATCTTTTAAAGAATTGATGCCTGGGCAGACTTCTTGACAGTGATAAAGTTGAGCAGGTGGGTAATGAGCAACAAACCTTGATGAGTGCAACAGTGCAAGACCTTTGATGATTGACCTCTTGATGAGAGAAACAATTGCATTACGATAACTTAGATGTGATGACTTGGAGATTCTTGAGCAGCAGGTGAGCAGATAGATAACAGGAGTAACCAATATCAGATTGACTTGATAATTTTGACAGTGGATTGAGTTGATTGATTCAGCAGTAGTATTGAGCAGACCTTGTGACTTGGCTGTGTTGCAGCAGTGTATTGAGCAGACTTTGATATGTTGCAGCAATGTATTTGGTTGATGATGAGCAGCAGTATTGATGAACAAATTGACATACAGGTTATCACAGGTTGGCAGTATAGACACATACAGGTTGATGAAACAGATTGATGGTTGAGAAGCAGTGGTATATTGGCATATGTATAACAGGTTCACAGGATCTATCTCCTTCTTCTTTAGGGTGGTAGGGTGGTGCTAGGGTTCACGATTTTGTGAGCTGAGCTGTTGGAGCAGCTCGTCCGTTGCAGCTGACAAAGCCTAGGGGTTGTAGCCCCTTCCAGTTGTAACTAGAAAAGTTGTATTAAATTTGTAGCCCCAGTTGTTGCTGGGTCAAATTTTATCATAAAAGGCTTCCGTGGTTTTACCCCCAGGACTTGGGTTTCCATGTAAAAATCTTGTGTACTGTGCATCTTGTTATTTCATGATTGTTGATGATATGCTGCTATGATTGGTGATTAGCAACTTGCTCTTGATTAAAAATTTTTATAATTGGAAATACTGATTCACCCCCCTCTCAGTATTTCCAAGGGATTGCAATATATACATGAATGAAGACAGCCCAGTTATGTTTACAGTGACATACATCATGAGCAGTAATATTCTGTTGAATACAGAATTGGAAGCCAAGATAACAAATTTCAACATGGGGACCATGCATAAAATCCCACGCAATCCTGGGTACATGGCTTATGAATACCTTTCGCATGCACTAGTAACCACAAACAATGACATCTATGTTATATTTTTATAATACAGATCTGATTTTATAGCAGTAAGTCTTTTTCACTTTTAGCAGACTTTTAGCATATTAATTTGAGTTCATAAACAATTAGAAGATAACCAATAGTAAAGAAGAAACAACCATCCACAAGAACACAAAACTTTTACCCTGGGGAAACCTTTTTCAGGAATAAAACCCCAGAAAAGAATAATCTTCCTTAATATGAGATGACTGAGTTTTTACATGAGTAGATTTAGAGAGCAGACTTTTACAAAGATGCCACTAGGGCTTGTTACATACCAAGAGAAACAAAAATGAACCTCCTGAAATCAGAATGCAGCCCACTGATGACTGCTGAAGGTGATGGAAGCCCTAATCTTGATGACATCAGACCCTTATCAAACAATGGCAACCTTGATCCTTGTTAAAACTGATAGCAGCACTTCATCTAGGGTTTGATCTGAATCATGGCAGCCCTTTAGGGCCTGATCCCTCTCACAGTAGCTCTGTTAGGGCTCATCATACCATCGGCATCCCTGCTAGGGCTAGTGCAGACCCATGGTGGCCCTGTTGGGCTTGAACAGTGTCATGGCTGCCCTGCTAAAACCTTTGGTGACCCTATTAGGGCTCATACACACCCTCGGCAGCCCTGTTTAGTGGATGGCAGTGTGGAAAAAGTACCAAGGCAAGTGTTGTTTACTCATGTGATGCCTAGGGGTGGACAACATCATTAAATGAGGTCCCTAGTACTTTATAAAGTGAGATGCACTTTATTTTTATAAAGTCACTTTATAAAGGAGGTTTGAGGTTTTAATTTTAAATTGATTTTATGACTTTAAGTGAGAAATTAATTAAAAGGGTACTACTACTTACATATGTGAATGAAAAAGTGTTTTTATTTTCATTTATTGAAGCATTAATGAGCAATTAATGTGGGCCCTGGATCTCATCAAGTCAAGATCTAATCCTAGCCATGGATTTGGAGGAAGGTTGTTACCTCAAACAAAACTAAGGAAAAGGCATTGGAAACTATGTTGCACAAGTTTCCGGTACACGAGTACGTGGGGTATGCGGACACGAGTATCCGATACGGCTAGAAGCTTCGCCCAAATTTACAGGAAACGTCAGGTTGGGAGCGGCAATAATATAATATATTCAAATTTTAATATATATTAAAAAAACATAAATTTATTAAATTATAAGCTTAGTTTTTATTTTTTAGCATTTTGCCAATTTTAAAAGTTAACTATAATATAATAATAGACTATAGTCAAAGATCACATAATGGACATTGTGAATTAAAATTATAATGATCAAATTATGTATGACAAATTTATTTCTTAAAAAGTTAAATGATTCAAGTGACAATATAAAAAGAAAAAACGACACAAATCATATTGATATTGATATTGGCAAAATGCCCAAAGTAGTACATATTCCAAAATGCCCAGTGGCCAAAATATATCAATAAAAGTATGAAGCTGAGATGATCATAAAGTATGATCTTTAGCTTCAAGGATGTCCATATAAGCCTGAGCCTCACTAGGTACTAGTCCTGCATCATCATCATCATCATTGCATACATCAAAGGCATTTAAGGGTATGCCAACCAACCCTGCATCTGGTAAAGGATTGTCATCATCATCATCAATTTGGGCAGCATCTTCAGCATTCACATCCCACCGTGTTGCAGGTCCTTCTAAATACTCAGGTTGCTTCCTTGAACTAAGCCGAAGACTACAATGCACATAACAAGTTTTTCTGCTCTCTTAGATGTGAGCCTGCTCCTCTTAACAGAGTGGATGAAACTATAAGTGGACCAATTCCTTTCACCAGCCGAGGAACTAGCAACTTGAGATAACAAACGTGAGGCAAGCTTTCGAAGCTCTAGGACTTGGCCCCCATACATTCTCCACCATCCAAGGGGTTTCTTTTGAGCATATTTCTTGATGTCCCTCTTTGCCTCTTGAGTAAATGTAGGGGGGCTTAAAGTACCAAAATCAATAAACTGCTCCCTTATCACACTTGTTTCATCTAGTGTATACATCTTATTTATGGCATCAAGAAATCCCTGTTTTACCTCTTCATCATCAATAGGAAGAACTCTATTTGGTTTTTCCATATACCACTTTGGATTGAGGGCATATGCAGCCATGTGAAGAGAAGTATTGAGTTTGTTCCATCTTTTCTCTATCAACTTGTGGATTTCATTGAAAAAATCCAAAGAGGGGTTTCTTGACGAATGATGTGTTTTACCTTGTCCACCATGGTATCAATACATTCATATATTTCCCCAAGACTAGGGGAATCTGAATCTGCATACCTGATCAACTCCACAATTGGAGATGTGAAAAAAACAATATATCTACATTTGGCCCACCAATCCTCATTAAGAAGCATTTCTTTTATCTTCTTTGCTTGAGGTGATTTAGACTCCGTCCATGCATTCCACTCTTGACTGATAACTGTGGCTTGTAAAGATACATACATCTCAACCATACAGTCAAGCAAAATAAAGTATGTAGCATATCTTGTCTCTGCAGGTTTTAGAAAATTATTCTTTGCATGCATCCTATAAATTGCCAAGGAAGCATGGTGGTTGCAAATAAACATTTGTGCATCTCTTGCATCTAAAATGATTTTTGCAATCCATTGTATTTTGCCAATATCTTTAGGATATTGTTAAGGGCATGCACACAACAAGGAGTCCAAAAGATATGCCTATATCGACTTTGGACCATCAATCCTGCTGCTCTACAAACAGGGGTTGCATCTGTGATTACATGTACCACATTTGAAGGGCCAACATCTTCAATGGCATCCTTTAACATTTCAAACATGAATGTAGCATCCTTGTATTTTCCACTACAATCAATTGCCTTTAAAAAGTAAGGCCCTTCTGGTGATGTGACAATAACATTCAACAAAGGTCTTGACTGAATATCTGTCCAACCATCCATGACAATTGAACAACCTGAATGAGCCCAAGATTGCTTGAGGTCCTCCGTTAATATTTGCATTCTTGTCACCCCCTTATCTAACAATGAAGTCCTCATTTTGTTATAACCTGGGGGTACATATCCTAACCCTGCAGCTTGGATTTTTTCACCATTACTTTATATTGTGGTGAATGGGTAGCATTAAATGGAATTCCATTAGCCATAAAAAAATCTGAAATAGCATCATCTGCCTCATCCCTGTGCACCACATTGTACATTTTCAAAATGGATTCATTTACATCAATCTTCCCCTTGGTACTAGAACCCCCCCCCCCCATAGACTCAATTTCCTCATTGATTGAAGAACCATGGTTAGATGGGGAAATATCATGATGTCTACTTCTCTTACTAGGGGATGAAGAGCTACCATCAATGTTACAACTGGTGTCTCCCTGCACTTGCATGTGAACCTTGGCCATCTCCATCCTTTGTTCAAGGCTGCATGTGCATGCCTTCACTCCTATCCCAGGTATGGCCAAGAGATGATGCCATACTCTAGTGTAGCTACCCTTAAATACATGTCCACACAAAGTACACTCCCATTCCTCACAACCCCCACTATTTTTTCTCTTGTTTTGAGTTATCTTCTTCACAAACTTCATTAAGGGTTTCTTGGAATTGTTGTTAGCTTGAGTTTGAGTGGCTGCCTCCTGCTGCTGTCTTGTGGAGGTCTCATCCTGCTGTCACGATGTTCACTATCCAACTCTCTATCCATGGTGTGTATAATTGAACTGGAAATTAAAAATACAATCAAAAGTTAATCTCAAATTTGTGGTCACGAAAGCATACAATGCACAATAATTGGAACTAAACTAATTCAACCATTGTGTGGCATGTGCAGTGACTGGTGCAAATATGACTGAATTTTAATTTTAAAGTGTTGCCTTAGAGATGATCCCAACTGTGTGTTTAATTTAACTAATACAACTAAAAAAAATTGTCAAGCAATAATCCAATAACAGCGATCGGATCTGAGATGGTAAAAGCTGCAATGTAAAGCCACAAATCACAAAAAATTACCAACCGAATCAATGATATTAGTAACTTTACCAATGAGTGATTTGAAGTGAATCAATGATATATCATATTAGTAACTTTACCAATGAGTGGAACAAAATCTGTTTTTAAGTTTTAACTTTTATGAATAAAAAATTTAAAAATCCATTGAAGCGTGTTTGTTTGAGAGCACTGACCCATGTTTTGTTGCAATAAACTTATAAAGATTCAAGAATCCATTGAGGCCTGTTTGTAAATTAAATAAACTTATAAAGAATCCATTTAGGCCTGTTTGAAAATTTCAAATTTGTAATATAAAATATTAGCTTTAATTCAATGAATCAATTGTTAGTTGAATTCGTGGTTTCCTCCCATATATTTGCATTCTGTTATGCGAATTTCTATAGGCGTGCACCAAGATAATAAGACACATAGCAGAAAAATTAAAAATTCAAACATGTACATTGTACTCTAAACACTGAACAGTGAACACATAAATAATAAATATTAAAATTTTTAAAACATAAATATTTATAATTTTATTCTTTTTTGTTCATGGGAAGGTATGCCAAAAGAGAATATGGTATATTAATATACCACAATTATGAAATTATGAATTATGAATGATCTGTTCAAGTTAGAAACTTAGAAAAGATCTAAGACTAAAATATTTAAATAAATATTAAAAAGTTAAGTGAAAAGTTGAAAACTGTAACAATAAGTTATTAAGTTAAGGAACATTGGAACAATAGTTCAAAAATTGATACTTGACAACGGATGTAAAATTTAAATGATTCAATGAAACAGTAAACTACATTGTAAATTTGTACATCAACTATGATCTTCCAGATAATATAATTTTATAAATTATAAAGTCTAAAGTTTAAACCAAAGTATATACTTGTTAGTTGTTTGAAAACATAAAATATTAAAAACTCAAAGAGTAAACGGAAAACCTCTTTTGACCAGAAAGAATAGATTTAGAAAATTACATCGATACCCAGTAAGTTAGTAACTAGAAAGATTAATTTTTAATTTACTACGGAATTAATTATCCATATTATGGTTATCCATATTATGGTTATCCATATATATAGATTATAGAATCTAAATTTAATTTTAAAGATGAAGAGCTATGGAATAATTATAAAATATAAAATAATAAATTTATAACAATGAAATTGATGAATCGATACTTGTAGAGTGCAGTCGACTTGAAAATGGAATTGAGGCAGACGCTGATGGATACCCAGCACTTGCAGCTGGCTTGAAGTTGAGGCAGACGCTGAACAATATCGTTGGACAGTTCAGAGAATCAGAAGTTTAGACTCTGAATTTCAAGCTCAGAATTCGACACTCAGATGACAGAAGTTCAAAGAGAGTCGAACGGGATTATGGGAGACTCGGAGAGAAAGGCAGAGAAAATTCTTCCACGATTTCCAGCAGAGAAAACTGAAAATGGAAAACACTAAGAAATCTTACAAACCCAAACTGTAATGTGAATTTTTAGAGAGGCTGAGTTTGTTTATAAAGGCTCCATTGCATGTACGCTGCCCTCTTCTTGCCTCCACGCATCCTTCAATTTGGCACCAATCCAAATTCACTTTCCTGCGAACTTCATTTTTCCCGCGTTGTGCCTTTTTTGTCGGTGGGTTGGGAGCATGAGGAAGCTCCTCGTTGGTTTGGGAGCTTTGGGAGCTTATTCAAGCTCCAAAACATGGGAACTTGTGGTTGGAAGCTTGAGGAAGCTCCCGATCCATCGAGGAGCTTCCTCAAGCTCCCAACCACAAGTATATCCTAGGAAACTCCTGTCGGGAACTGCGATTTCACTTCTGCGAAGTACCCGAAAAGTTCCCAAGTATCCGAGGAAGCTCCCGCCCATTTTGGAGTGTTTAGTACCAGCTCCAAAGCTCCCGGAACTGCAGGAACACTGGGTACACCCTTTCTAATGGCCGGGAGCGGTACCCATGCAACATAGAAATTTGGAAACCTAACTTCTCATGTCATTGTTACCCATGAGATTTGGAGAGCAAGAGAGAAAAGAAGAGAAAGAGGGAGGTCAATTTCTTCAAAGAGAGAGAGAAAACCCTAGCTCGAATTCCAAGGTTGAGGAGGAGCTTGAATTTCAGGAGGTTGGGCACAGTTTTCAAGGCAAAACCGTACAGCAGACACGGATTTTGAGGCAGCACAGATTTCGAGGATTGTACAGCATTAAATATAGTCTGTACAGGCACAAAAATAGAGGCAGCAGGTACAGAATTTAATGCAGGTCGTACAGGCACAGAGAACAAGAAAAAGTGCAGGTACAGAAATCAAGGAAAAGAGTCTGTACAGTTCACATGTGTGAGTCCGTACAGGTCCATATAGGCACAGTTTTCGAGACAGCCATACAGCAGTCTGTCCGTGAGATACTGGCACATTTTTTGAGGCAGAAAAAGGGAGATAAGTACTGCTGTTATAAATTTGTAATTTGTCTCTGAAATAAAATTTCTCTCTTATCAGGTTTTTCCTGAGCCAATTTGGCTAAAATTTCGAGTCTTAAAATTTGTGGTTCGACTGTCATTTAAATATTTGAGTTGTTTAAAGAAGAAAATTTTCCATGCGTTTCAAGAAAACTAGGGTTTCATGCATGTAAAATGATTTTGCAACTATGGGGTTTAGGAATTAAACTTCATATGAAAAACTAAATTTGAAACCGGGTTGGGAATGCTAAAATTTTTGGGCAGCCATGTTGGGCTAGATCTGAGCCATAGCAGCCCTATTTAGGGCCTGATCTGTCCACGGCAGGCCTCTTTAGGCCAGAACAATCCTCAGCAGCCCTCCTGAAAAAATCGGCAGCCTTCCTTAGGAGATGACAGCCCTGTTAAGGCTTGGTCTGAGCCACGGCAGCCCTGTTAGAGCTATAGCAGACACTCGACACCCTCAACAAAGAGAAAACAGGCCTGTAGATGAAGATGGCAGCCCTGTAGGGCTTGAGACAGACCCTCGACAGCTTGAAGAGAAGGATGACAGCGTTGTAGATGAAGTCTTTATGAACCTGCTAGCTTATCCAAACACTTGCAGAGAAATATGAGATGAAGAAGATGAACAGCAGCTGAAAAATACCCCAGCGAATTCTTGGACAGAGATCGAATGATAATTTGATGTGTTTTTCATTTAAGGGGGTTCCACATTTATATTCCATCATTGGGTGACTTCCATAAGTCAAGGAGTTCAACAAATAATATAAAATACATTGGTTGGGGTTTTTTAACTGCATTGTGGGCTTTTAACACTTTCATACATTAGTTGGAGCCCTTTTTAAGTTCACTGTGGGCTTTTAACCCACCCTTCTTGGGTAAGTCACCTTTTGACAAATTCTTAGCACCTTTCTCTTGGTCTCCATGGTCCACACGTGCCAACTCAAGTACATCATCATATATAAGAAAGATTATTCTTTGGGTGTCTTGTTCTCCCCACTAACACCAAGGTCCCAGGCTAGTTATTCCAACAAGGGGTGGCCAGTCCCTTGAGGAGGTCCCATAGCCCAGTGACCAAGGAGGAGTACATCACACATCACTCTCCTAGACTCAGTCTAGGGCTTCTAGTGATGACCTGGTAACTGACCAGGTGCCTCATCCCCAAGTTGAATCTAGTTGACCAAAGTCAACAGTGTGGTAACAGACCAAGTGCCTCAGTCCCAGACTACATCATGTTCCTGGTAACTGACCAGGTGTCTCAGCGCCAGGCTGAATCAAGTTGATCAATGTCAACAACTTGGTAACTGACCAAGTGCCTCAATCCCAGACTAAATGATATTCTTGGTAACTCACCAGGTGCCTCCATTCTCCGAGAGAATGGCTCTCGATGCTGCTCAAAAATTAACACTCCCTCTCAGCGAGAGAGGCATTCTCTGCAATACTAAGCTTGTCTAGGAAGTACACAAACTTCGTCAATGACAAAGGCTTGGTCAATACATCAACAATCTACTCATCTATACGAATGTATTGAAATCTCATGGCACCTCTCTAGACCATATCTCTGATGAAGTGATACTTCATCTCAATGTGTTTCGATCTGTCATGAAACACTGGATTCTCTGAAAGCTTCATGCAACTCTAGTTATCACAATGGATAATGGTTGGCTCAAGATTTTCACCAAACAAATCAGCATGTAGCTTCTTGTTACGTGGTACCAGTACCAGCGCACCTTCAGTTGTACCCGAGGGAGAGAGGGTCGTTTTTTTTTTAGCAAAAAGGGTGTCTTCCAGCATTTTCTAAGTGGAGGTTATGGCTAGGCCCTTTTGGTTCCTCTCCTGGGAGTACTATGGCTTAGTGGCATTGCTGACTACCTCAAGAAAGGGCTTGAAGCCCTGAGGTTGGTGTCCGGGGCTCCCAGGGGTGGGTCACTAGGTCACATGACCCTCACCTGTTTTATCATTCCGGTGGTGTTTCCCTCAACACTGAGGTTTATGTCTCTCTTCCAGGTTACCATCCACACCCTCCTGGTCCCTATGCACTGCAGTGCCCTCTCTCCTTGGGCTCCTAGCCATGATGATGTCATCCTTGTACTAGGCTTACATTGCTTGATATGGGGGGGGCGTTGAGGGATTTTCACCACTGTTGGGTTAGATGGGGAATGACGCTCCCCTCCTCGCTACTCCAGCCTTCAGTTCGGAGTGATTTGCTCATTTTTAGCTATTTTAGTCATTTTTGGGTAAACTCTGGGGAAACTGCCCCAAGTTACCCACAGATTTCATTATTTTATATTATTTTATGTTATAATTTTAAGTTGACATGTTTTAATTTTTAATCAACATTTTAAAGCATGTAGGCTTGGTTATTTTGTAAAAAGTGAGTGTGAGATCATATAAATACAATCTCCTCACTTCATTTTTACACAACTTATCAGATAAAATTCATTATACTACTTTTTACCCTAGAAGGGCCTTATGAAGTGATGCGCACCTCTTGGAGGGATGATTCTTTTTGCTCTTGGATGAAGTTGGATGCTTTCTTTGTCTTGCTAATGCTTTGTGGATGTTAGAATGGTTGGAATAACTCATGCTCAAGTAAGTCTTTTACATTTTAAGGTTTGCTTGATGAATGGTAGGTAAATTTTGCATCTTGAATGATTGGATGGTAGCCCTAGGGCTACATTCTCTTTGAATAGGGATTTTACCTGCTGTTCTATCCTCATTGCATAGTAACAACGCTCCCAAGATGAGGTTTTTTACAAAGTTTGGCCTTGGAGCTCCAATTTTGCCATAGTTTAAGCTCTTGCAACGAACCGTAGAGGTTGTTTCAAGAATCCCTAACCTAATAGCAAGGAGAATTACCTCCAAGAGAAAGGCTTGTCACCTTCCTCTAAGGCCAAGGTTTGGGGTAACATCCATTAAAACCCTAAGTTGGTCTATCTTTCTCTACATCAAACCCTAGTTTGTACATTTGTAATTATTATTTAGGGTTAAATTTTGCATTTTCATGGTAGAAATAGGGTTAGAAGTAAGTCTGCAATTTTATGTTAAAAACCCTAGAAAACCAAAAAATTAATTTTTTGATTTTTTGGCCTCCCTAAAATTCTGGCCCTCCCTCCAATAAATTCAACCTGCCATTTAAAGCCCTAGAAACCCTAGGGAGAAATTTTAGGAAGCCCTAAAAATTTAAAAAATTTAAAAAATCCTAAAACTAAACCCTAAACCTAAAAATCAGACCTAAAGCCCTTCCTAAGAACCCCAGCGGCTCCTACCTCTTCCCTCCCTCTCTCTCTCCTCTCCTCCTTCCTCCCTCCTTTCTTTCTCCTTCCCTTCTTCCTCCCCCCTTCTCCTTTCTTTTCCTCCTTTCTCTTCCCTTTCCTCTTCTTCAAAACCCTCACCCTAGTTCCCAAGATCCTCATCTAAGGCTCGGTCCTTGTTTTTGGGCCATTCCCAAGGTTGTAACATCCTTAGACTGTCATCTCTGTACTGTTGTTAGGGTCTACTAAAAGTGGCAGACTGACAACACTTGGACAGTCCTTCTTCTTCCTACATTCCACCTACACAAGACAACAAAAAGGGTTAGTAATTGATGACACTTTGCTACTGTGTTAAAAAGCTGCCATACTAATGATAACAAAGGTCTAAATTTACCTTAAATATAGTCTGAAAGTTTGTGTTTAATGCGTGAATGAAGTGCTTGGAATTTGGAATTAATATTGTTCATCCACATTATTTCTTGAATTATCTTGTTGCTGTTGCATATTGGTACTGAAGTGACTGCCACACTACTGTCAACACACTCTTATAAAGTCTGAAACTCACTCTTATTTGGCTGTCATAAAATGTAGTTGAGTGTTGAATTCTCATTTGTTATTTGAACACATTTGAAATGCACATTGCATGCTCTTACATATTGCTGCTATACTGTATTGATTGTTACCTTATACTATATCATTCCTCATATGTGATTGATGATTATATTCGTTTATTATTGGGTGATCTACTTTACATTGCTCATGCTTGTAATTGATAAATGACATCTTTTACTATTGATTGTTCCTATTGCTAGTCATTACATCATTGGGTTGAACGCTTACATTACTACATTGAAAACTGCTACATCTTATTGAGTATCTACAAACACTCTATAAATAGTATATCTTCTTCACAGGATTACATTGATCGAAGGCACTGGTCTCTAATTTGGTCTTCTAGAAGACATAGCTTCTTTTGTCCCTAGTGTTTGCAGACTATCAAAGGGCTCTCCCCTTGGAGGTTATGACTCTTCGAAGCAGTTGGAAGTGTGACTAAGGACTCAGTGGTCACATTTTCCATGCATTTGTTCATCGAACACTAGCCTTGCTAGTTCATCCGGTAACACTTCCTAAGCCACACTACTTCTCGACACGCATCACTGGCTGCTATATATTCAACTTATGTTGTGCTTTGGGCTATAGAACCATGCTTCCTTAGACCAGGAGATCATGGCTAATCCCATACTGCAGCAATACCCAGATGTGTTTTTCTGATCCACTTCACTGCCTGCCCAATCAGAGTCAGCATAACCAAGTAACATCACTCCACTGTTGGAAGTGTATCTGAGCCCATAAGCAATAGTGCCCCGCAGGTATCTAAGCACATGTTTCGTAGCTACCCAATGTATGTGCTTAGGCTCGGACATAAACTGACTCAGTGCACTCACTGCATAGCATATATCTGGTCTAGTATGTACTAGGTACATCAATGATCCAATAAGCTAACGGTACAAGGTAGGATCCACTGACTTTGAACAAGCTAACTCATGTAGCTTCTTCAAGTTTGACACCATAGGTGTGCTCATGAGCTTGCAGTCTTGCATCCCAAATCTTCATAATATATCAACTGCATACTTCCCTTGTGAAAGGAAGATCTCATCAAGCTTTTGCCAGAACTCTAAACCAAGAAAATAGTGCATAAGACCCAGAGCCTTCATCTCAAATTCTGAGGTGAGCTCCCTCTTACACTGAGCTATCAGTTGTTCCTCTCCAGTAAGGAACAGGTCATCAACATATAAGACCAAGATCAAGGGATGGTTTTGAACAACCTTGAAATACAGGTTGGAGTCAGCAACACTCTTGGAGAAACCCAAGCTATGAAGGTAACTGTCAATTGTTTCATACCAGACCCTTGGAGCTTGTTTAAGCCCATACAAGGCTTTCTTCAACTTGCAGACATGAGATTCCTCCCCAAGAAACACACAACCTTCTGGTTTGTCTAAGTAGACTTCTTCCTAAACTTTTCCATTGAGAAAAGTTGTCTTCACATCCATCTGGTGAAGTTTCCATCCCAAAACTGCAGCGAGGAAGATAATCATTCTGATGGAGGTGTATCTAGCAGCTGGAACAAAGATTTCGTCATAATTTATACCTTCCTTTGGAGAGAAAATGCGAGCCACAAACCTTGCTTTTGTATTTTTCAATACTTCCATCGGTAACATGTTCGATTTTCTAAATCCATTTAGAAGTCACTACAAACTTCCCCTTTGGTCTTGGGACCACTTCCCATGCATCACTTTTCATGATGGAGTTGTATTCTTCTGTCATTGCATCTTTCCATACCTATTGTTTGGCTGCCTCCTTATAGGTAGAAGGCTCTACATCGATGATGTGGCCCAGCAGACTTATAAGACCAGAGTAACTTTGAGGCTTCTTACTTCCTCTAAAAGTTCCATAAGGAGTTGTATACCTTTCTGCTTCCTGTAGAGTTTCACGAAACCAAGCAGGTCTTCTTTTGGTAGGAGGAGCCTCAAGCAATTCTTCGGTAGGCTTTTTTGGTTCTATGAAAGCATATGGAATTGAGGGCTCATCATCATCCTCCCTCTGATTATCTGAACGAGGAGAATCTGGAATTTTAGAAGGAGAAGTTTCCAAATCATTTGGAAGCTATCTAGAACAATGGAAAGCAACTTCTTCATAAAATATCACATCTCTACTAACCTCAATGTATCTCTGACCAGTAACATGATAATCATAAGATAAGCTTTTGAGCTTTCACTATAACCAACAAACGTACTTTTTCTTTCCGGAAGGCTCCAATTTTGTTCTCTTTTCTTTTGGCACATGAATGTAGACTGGAGTGCCAAAAATCCTCCTGTAATCTACTGTTGGTTTCTTACCTGTAAATACTTCCTCTGGAGTCTTTTCCCCCAAAATAGCATGAGGGATTTTCTTCTTAATGTATATAGCAGTACTGGCAGCTTCATCCCATAGAGATAGAGGAAGATCCTGATCACATAACATGGCTTTGGCAGCTTCGCATATTGTCCTATTCTTTCTATCTACAACCCCATTCTGTTGAGGGTTGTAAGGAACAGTTAACTCCTTCTTGATCCCTGCTTCTCGGCAAAGATCATCAAACCGATGAGATTCAAACTCACCCCCATTATCTGACCTCAAGATACGGATGTGCCTTCCTGTCTGGTTTTCAATCAGTGCCTTGAACTCTTTGAACTTATCAAAAGTTTCATTCTTAGTCTTTAGGAAGTAGATCCAAGATTTGTGAGATAATCATCTATAAAAAGTACATAATATAAATAACCACACATAGAAGGTGCAGTCATAGGTCCACATATATCTGAATGAATTAAGTCCAAGATCCTTTCATATCTACTACTACTGTTAAGAAAAGTTTTCTTGGCGTTCTTGCAACGAGCACAACCTTTACAAACACCATCATGCTCAGAAGGAAACTCAGGCATACTTATTACCATCTTTTGTAGACCAGGAAAAGCCCTGTAATGAAGGTGTCCAAACCTTCGATGCCATAACTCACAAGGATTGATTGTATCGTGGACCAATGCATGAATGGAATGCCCAGATGTCTTGTAAACGCCTCCCTCTCGAACTCCAATTCCAATGGTTGAACTCATCTCTTCATTCTTTGGCCATAAGTGGGCCTTTCTATCCATGAAGATTACTATTTAACCCTTATCTTCTAAACTTGCAATTGAGAGGAGATTCTTCTTTAAGTCGGGAACATATAATGTCTCTTCGATATGCAAGGTAGTCCCTGAGTCAAGCTGAAAAGATGCTAAACCGATTCCTTCAATTTCATAGGTGGTATCATCTCCAAGTTCCACCTAAGCAGTAAACTTCTTCTTTCCGAAGTTTGTAAGAGCTCCTCCAAAACCTGTTTGTAAGAGCTCCTCGAAAACTTGTCATATGTCTGGAAGATCCACTGTCCACCAACCAGGACTTAGCATTATTGATAATGGATCCTGAGAGAGTTGAAACCAAATAGTACTCTCTTCTTAGTTCTTGATCCTTGGAAGACTTGTTGTTTTTCTTCTTCTTAGGTTCTTCTTCTTCTGCAGCAAATGCTTGAAATTTTCCTTTGAACTTTCTCTATAGCCTTTTACAATCTCTGGCATAATGACCCATCTTGTGACAATTGAAACATTCTATTTTTGATAAATCAATGTGCTTACCTTGAGGCTTTTTACCTTTGTTCTTTTGATGAAAGAACTTCGTTCCTTTCTTTGTCTTGGCAGCAAGGGAAAGATTCCCTTCCTTAGAGCCACCATTTCGGCTTTGCATTCTTCCTTCCTCTTGTAAGCAATTGTGCCAGTCTTTCAAAATCTGGCTAGACTTCTCGACCATTATAGCAGATAGGAATGTCTCCCATGAACTTGGAAGACCATCAACTGCAGTTTGAACAAGATCATCATCATCTACAGTAACACCAATAGCCAAGAGTTGATCCCTTACCTGAGAGATCTTCATGAAGAATGAAGCCACACGTTCATCCTCTTCCATCTTCAAATTACGAAGCTTATTCTTCAGGACCCTCTTCTAACTAGGAGCTTTTCTTTCATGCAGATTTTTCAAGGTATCAAAGCATTCTTTGGCAGTCTTCAAAGGGGTTATGACAGGCATCAAATTGTCCTTGATTGAATCATAGATGATTCTTCTTGTATTAGCTTGCTTCCTCTTGAATGTTGCTCTATCTGCATTTGTTGTAGGTTCCTCTACAACATTGATGACTAAGTCATCAAGATCATTTTCTTCCAGGGTAGCCAAGATCCTAGCTTTCCAAGAGTTGAAGTTGGAGGTCCTTTCAAGTATGTCTTATGGTTTGAAGGAAATTTAAGCCATTAGAAAAGTCTGTTAAAACAAGTCTGTAATGTTCTTAACCTTTAACCTTCTCAAATATGTACCAAGATTATGTAGGCAACAGTAACCTGCTCAAAAACTGTGCTCTTCACGTCCTCTGCTCTGAAACCGTGTTAAATTTTTATAATGTGGATATGATTTGATAGCAGTAACAATCTTTTTCACTTTTAGCATACTAATCTGAGTTTATAAACCATCAAAAGATAACCAACAATAAAGAAGAAACAACCATCCACAAGAACACAAAAGTTTTACCCTGGGGAAACCTTTTCAGGTATAAAACCCCAATAAAGAATAATCTTCCTTAATATGAGATGACTGAGTTTTACATGAGCAGATTTAGAGAGAAGACCTTTACAAAGATGCCACTAGGGCTTGTTACATACCAAGAGAAACAACAATGAACCTCTTGAAATCAGAATGCATCCCACTGATGACTGTTGTAGGTGATGGAAGCCCTAATCTTGATGACATCATCCCTTTATCAAACAATGGCATCCTTGATCCTTGTTAAACTGATAGCAGCACTTCATCTAGGGTTTGATCTGAATCATGGCATCCCTTTAGGGCCTAATCCCTCTCATAGTAGCTTTATTAGGGATCATCATACCCTCGACAACCCTACTAGGGGTAGTGCAGAACCATAGTAGCCCCTGTTGGGCTTGAACAGTGTCACGGATGCCCTGCTAAAACCTTCGGTGGCCTTGTTAGGGGTCATACAAACCCTTGGCAACCCTGTTTAGTGGATGGCAGCCCTGTTGGGCTAGATCTAAGCCACGGCATCCCTCTTTAGGGCCTGATCTATCCATGCCAACCCTCTTTAGGGCCAGAACAGTCCCCGGCAGCCCTCCTGAAAAACTCAGCAACCTTCCTTAGGAGATGACAGCCCTGTTAAGGCTTGGTCTGAGCCACGGCAGCCTTGTTAGGGCTTTGTCTGAGCCACGGAAGCCCTGTTAGGGCTATACCAGACCCTCAAAACCCTCAAAGAAGAGAAAATAGGCTTGTAGATGAAGATGGCAGCCCTGTAGGGCTTGAGACAGACCCTTGGTAGCTTGAAGAGAAGGATGACAGCCCTGTAGATGAAGTCTTTATGAACCTGCTAGCTGATCCAAACTCTTAAAAGAGAAATCTGAGATGAAGAAGATGAACAATAGCTGAAAAATACCCCAGTGAATTCTTGGACAGAGATTGAATGATAATTTGATGTGTTTTTCACTTGAGGGGGGGTTACACATTTATATTCCATCATTGGGTGACTTCCATAAGTCAAGGAGTTCAACAAATAATATAAAATATATTGGTTGGGGTTTTTCAATTTCATTGTGGGCTTTTTAATACTTTAATACATTAGTTGGAGCCCTTTTTAGGTTCACTGTGGGCTTTTAACCCACCCTTCTTGGATAAGTCACCTTTTGACAAATTCTTAGCCCCTTTCTCTACGTCTCCATGTTCCACACATGCCAACTCAAGTACATCATCATATATAAGAAAGATTATTCTTTGGGTGTCATGTTCTCTCCACTAACACCAAGGTATAAAATATATTGGTTGGGGTTTTTTAATTTCATTGTGGGCTTTTAACACTTTAATACATTAGTTGGAGCCCTTTTTAGGTTCACTGTGGGCTTTTAACCCACCCTTCTTGGATAAGTCACCTTTTGACAAATTCTTAGCCCCTTTCTCTAGGTCTCCGTGGTCCACACATGCCAACTCAAGTACATCATCATATATAAGAAAGATTATTCTTTGGGTGTCATGTTATCTCCACTAACACCAAGGTCCCAGGCTAGTTATTCCAACAAGGGGTGGCCAGTCCCTTGAGGAGGTCCCATATCCCAGTGACGAAGGAGAGGAGTACATCACACATCACTTGCCTAAACCCAGTCTAGGTCTCCTTGTGATGGCCTGGTAACTGACCAGGTGCCTTAGCCCCAGGATGAATCTAGTTGACCAAAGTCAACAACTTGGTAACTGACCAAGTGCCTCAGTCCCAAACTGCATCATGTTCTTGGTAACTGACCAGGTGCCTCAGCCCCAAGCTGAATCAAGTTGACCAATGTCAACAACTTGGTAACTGACCAAGTGCCTCAGTCCCAGACTGAATGATATTCCTGGTAACTGACCAGGTGCATCCATTCTCCCAAAGAATGGCTCTTGATGCTGCTCAAAAATCAACAATCTATGCCTTCAAAATTGTATTGATTGAGAATCTATCAGGGCATACTCTTGTTATAATGAAAGGAACAAAAGGTCTCTTGGCTGAAACCAAAGGCCCCTCTCTCGGAAGCTGGCAATTAAACAGAAGAATTAAAAGGTTGGATGGATCCTTCATTGCATCAAGTATATTCCATAGATCAGGCTCTAGCAGTAGCATGCCCATTTCAGGAAGGTAAAGATTTAAGAAACCATTGTATTTCACTAGAAATTCATTATGTGTCAGGCTTCAGTATCACTATAAACCCTAGATTTATTATATCAGGGAATTTTCTTTGCAGTTTTCATGCTGACAAATTTTTGAAACAACAAACAAACACAAATACCTATATTTTAGTTCATAGCAGAGAACATGGAATGCCATACCAGTAAATGAAGAGCGACAACTAGCAAGAACATAGAGATGACAGCAATGATTTTGATTGATACTGTATTGTAGTTCTGAATCTGTGGCAGCGACAATAGATCAACCTCAGACTTGTGGAGGGTGAAAATTTGTCCTCTTCACATGAAAATGGACAATCAGATTACAGTACCGAATCCCTGGGGAAAAAATTGATCGATCTCAGACTTTGTGGAGGCAAAAATTTGTGAATATTTCTCTTCTTTACATTAAAATGGGGCAAAGCCGCAACTATGATCCATTTTGTGCTACATGTTTCCTTCTTTATACCCAAAACATATAATACAGTGTTGATCTGAGGAAAACTAAAGTACATTTATTTAGTATAAAAAATTGCCAACCTCAAAAAAAATCAAAATTTCACCATTTTGCTATATTTCATCCCTAAAAAATACCCTTCTGCTTCCCCCTCTCGCCCACATAGCTCTTGCCCCAAACTGTTTTAGGGTTTCACCAGCATGAAGGAAATTCCATTCTCACAGAAAGGAAATACGGGGAGAAATCTATGTTGAGAATGAGGGACAAGCTCAGGAGCCTGTGTTGGATAGCATGGAAACAATTTTGCAAGGGTGTGTAGCAGTAGCAGTTTTCATGGCCAAGGGTTGGCTTGAGGCTGTGGTGAGTCACATGCACATATGTTGGTCTTGGCAAGGGGTATCAAGTGTCAATAGTTGCAGGGAACTCTTGGCGGCTCCCAACACTACTAGAGCGATGAGAGATTGAATTAAGTGATATCAACCCCAGGAAAAAGCTTCATGGCATGCTGTAATCTGGTTTCTGATGCCCATTTCCCTCAGTGTAATCTGGTTCCTGGATGCACAACTATATGTCAACTTTCAAGTTATCCTCTAAGTTTTTCATCTTTCATTTGGGTTTGCAGTTTCTTTTTGTAAGGCACCTGCTATGAGTTTCCTACTTGTTTGGCATCCATGGTTATGGGAGGTGTGTTGCTAGCAGCCTAGCACAGCTCCGTGGTAGTTTGAATGAGGCGATTTTTGGTTGTGGGTTCTGATTTGGTGGTTGTAGCTACCCATTTGTCAAGTTGTGGATCTGTGTTTTCAGTGGCTTCACTTTAATTACCCTTTTTGCAGTCGGGGTTATGTTGCTCCCTTGCATGCAACCCTGTTATTTTGTAAGGTGAAACTTATTCTGATCTATTAGTGTTGTTGTTTGAGACATGAGTCTATGTTTCTCACAGATATGGACCTTGATGTTTCCTAAAAGAAAGTTATGCTGTAGGCTACCACACTAATTTTTTTTAAGTATCTACATTACAGTAATCAATTCAACTCAGAGTAATTAAACTCTTTCCTAGAGGTTTCCCAGATCTTAACCCTGTGAATGTTCAGTCTAAGGGCTGTTATGAAATATAAATAAAACAGCAGCAACAGAAGACAATATTTCACCTCATAACAACCCCAATTCTCTAGGCAATTCAAGAGAAAACAATACCAAAATGTGCCAACAAGTTTCAAGCAATCTTATCATGTCTAAAACAAATCTGGAATTTACAGCAGCAAATCTCAAATCTCTCCTATCTTCTTCAATATTAATGTTAAATCTATTACAAAAGCCAGAAATCCTAAGATGTGGGAGAGATACACACAATAACACAATATGATATTATCAGTAACTAGTGCAATTATTACATAGGGGTTCACTTCCTTATATACAGTTACTCATAGAGCAAATCATTTACACTTATGAATATGGGATAGATATGCTCAAAAACATAACTAAGTCATAAAGTGACTTTTATTACATATAAGGCTTATATCCTAACACCCCCTCTTGACAATTTTGAAACTCAAACTAACTAAAAGCAAACACACACTAACTGAAAACAAAATATAAGATGTAATCAGTACCAAACATTCTTCAAAAGCTTCTTCTTTGAGAAACAATTCATGGACTAGGTAGAGCTCCATCAAGCTGCCTCGTAACCCTCATGAAGAAGTAATTCCCAAGTCGAATTTCCAAGTTCCTGGATTTCACCTCCCCGAACTCCCAAATTACAAATCTTCTGAATCATTTGACAATCATCCATGTTGAGCTACATCCACAATGTTCCATCAAGTTGTCTCATTACCCTTATAAGGGTATAATTCTCAAGATTCACAAACTCTCAAACTATTTGAGTAACCATCCATGTTAAGCTTCATCTACCTTAGATCACTTCCTGTCTTCAAAGTGTGGGCTTCTTCAAATGCAGAAATCTACTTGTCTTCAATAAGGTCATCATCATTGTCAGTACATAGTGGATCTTCAGTAAGGGCTACATCTGCTTTAGTAAACCTTAGAGCACGAGCTGTGTGACCCATCTTCTTGCAACTTGTCAACATCGTAATACAAAATGAACTAGATTACTGAATGACGAAATCCTAGATCGTCCTATTAAAAAATGATAAACATTGTGTTAACCCTCTTTCAGATGGGGTGATTTTGGTTATGATGAGATATGTGGCTTCACCATAGATCATTGGTCAGAGATCCTTCAGCGTTGTCAGATGGTCCATGTGCCTTGACATGCCTAGTTAGAGACAGTGCTTGATCCTCTAGTGATGTGATATCTCTAAACCCTCATTTACTCTTAGCATGTTTTCTGGCATGATCGTATGTTAGCATGAGATATTTTAAGTATGCTTCTGTAATGACTAATACTTCTACTGCTACTTTTCTTTAGTCTAACCTTGGTGCTATTCTCCTTGATTCATAAGTGTGTTATTACGATGTTGATTTGTACCTTGGAAAACTAAGTCATGTGATTTCATCCATTTCCCACAACTTTTACCTAGCCATATTTCATTTCGTTAACCAATTCACTCATCCCCTTCATTTTTCCCCTTTGTGAATGATATGTCGTTAGTAACAATATATGGTCTCACTAATATGCCAATGTATGGATGCCTCGAAATCAAAGCTAAAAGAGTCTTGTACTCTGAAAAAGGGAAGTTGTTGATAAAATAAATGCAAAGGAAAATATCATGGCAGATACTCCCCATCGCAAACCCAGGTTCTTATCAAAGCCACATCTAAAGGAGGGACTAAGCCAATGAAAGGGCTAAATGAAATGTAAATGAAATATGTAAAGAGAAATAAAGAAAGATGAAAAGGGATCACAATATGAAGGTGCGAGGATGGATGACCTGGTGATACTGGAAATGATGTTTTCCAGATCAAATATTTTGGGCTTCAAAGTCGGCTAAACTATGAAGAACAGGAATGGACACCCTGATTTTAAAGCCTATTAAAGAATACACAAATCTCCATCTTCATGTAGATCTCAGAGGAGCTGTGCTATGCAGGTTTTTATTATTTTTTTATTTAAATAAAAATGCAAAGACAGAAATTCATACAAATAAATTAAGGAAATAGCAGTAAGAATTTTAACGCACAGCTGTGAACCTATTAATGTAAACACAAATCAATATAAACACTATTCACATTGCTAAAGAACAAGAATAATCACTCATTTTTTATAAGACCTATACATAACACAAATAATCTTAAAAAAGTTATTTTTTATATATGTTTCATATATTCATATATATATATATATATATATATATATTTTATAATAATCTTGAAACATGTTTTTTTATATAGATTGAAACAATGAATGAAATATAATGTAAAGAATGAACACTAAAGAAAGAACAAAATATATATACATAAATGTGAAATAGATATATCATATAAGTATAACAATAAAACTTGAAATGGAAAAATTGAAAATTTAGAAATACAAAGCAAAATTTGAAAAATGTGTATATATAAAAGATGAGAAATTTAAGGAAAATGAAAACTAAAACGAGAAATAGATGAGCCAAAAAAAAAATTGATTTTCTTGATTAGTAAAGCTTTTCATACATTTCTCAGGAAATAGCTATGCTTTCAAACTGTGCGAAGTTTGGATCAGATATAGTCCTCAAAACCATGTAAGGCGGAATGTAACATCGCACAATACAAAATCAAATTTACAATAAAGGAAGGATGAGGGGTTTGAACCAAGAAATATCAATAATAAGTTCTGTAATGTTGTTTCCCTGCAAACAAAACTATTTACTAACCAAACTGCGAATAGATTTTTAAAATTATAAAATATAACCCCCGAACAAAGGAAAAATATTGAAAAGTTTTTGGCCAAGAGCCAGTTAGTGATTACTCCTCCCATCCTAAATCAACCAATGCAAACATGATTTCAGATGAGGAAGAATATTCCAAAGTAGTCTTAGGGTCTGTTTTCACACCTTCTAGTCCCCAAAACCCTCCTTTCTATGTTTCCATGAAAATAATGTATAAAATTGCACATTGTTGTCTCATTGATGGCGGATTTGATCCAAATGTAATGTCCAAGAAAATCATCGAGGAACTAGGGCTATCATGCACAAATGAAAATCAAGAAACATGCTTGCTTTTAACAAGAAACGTCAGCCCACGATAGGAAAAATAAAAGACGTCACCTTAACCATGTGTTCTCATCCAGAAATTCGCACTACTTGTAATATTCAAGTGATGGACATGAGCGTTAGTAATTACTCTATCATTCCAGGAAGAGAATAGCAAGCCTTAACGGGTGGCTATTACTCGATGGATGGCACTCATGTCATCATTCCAAGGGGTCCTAAAAATATCATTGTTTATAGGGAAGAACGGATTGTACCTTACATTGAAAATGCTCCTCAACCAGCTGTCAAATTCATTGAGACAGACCTTGGTGTTTATTCAATCTTCTCTGAAGAGGAGGCTGACACTTCTCAAACCCATTCTACGGATCAGTTTCAAGATGAAATCTTGGCATATGCACTTTGACGGAGCCTCTTCTCGTGAGGGTAATGATGTTGGTATTATCCTATACACCCCTCTAGGAAAGGTTCATTCATATTCTTTTCGGCTCAATTTCGCATGCACAAATAATGTAGCAGAATTTGAAGCTTCGATCCTTGGTTTAGAAAATGCTCTTGCCTTAGGTTGTCATAACATTGCGGTTTTTGGAGATTCTAAATTAATAATTAAATTGGTCAAACAGGCTTATTCGCCATCAGACAAACTTATGAGAAGATATACTGCCCTAGTTTCTAAAATGATTGAGAAATTTTCAGCCTTCAACATAACTCACATTCGAAGAGGATTGAACGTTATCGCTGATAATTTAGCAGCTTATGCTGCTAGATCAGATAGACATTTAATCTCAGACAAACCAGATTGTCCTGTTGTTTCAGTTTCTTGCCCTCACATATCCGACAACATTGAATCTTGGCAGATTTTCGATGATGATGAATCCCTTCATGCTTTTGTGACTAACCAGACTTGTGAATCTTCACAAATTATTAATCTGGAACAGAATAAATTTCCTAGAGGTTTGACTCCTTTAGAAAATTCTTTCACTTCAAGCGACTCCCCAAAACAGAAATCTTCCAAAGAAGAATCGAAATGCAAAATTGATGAAGTTGTCCCAGTTAACATTGGAATTGAAAGTGACCCAAAGATGTTATACATTTCAGCTACCTGTTCTGCCCACAAGAGAGAGCAATTTATTTCTCTTTTTCACGAATTTTGCAACATTTTCACATGGTCTTATTCAGACCTAAGAGGATTCGATTCTGGCATTATTCAGCATGCTATACCAATCAAAGCTTAGGCTTCTCCCGTTCGGCAAAGACAAAGGCCTGTTAATCCATCCCTAGAAGCTACCATACGCAAAGAGTTGGATAAATTATTGGCCACGAAAATTATTTTTCCAATCAAGTATTCTGAATGGATTGCTAATTTGGTCCCTGTCCATAAAAAGAACGGTGGCATTCGCTTCCGTTGATTTTCGTGCCTTAAATAAAGCAAGTGTCAAGGATAATTTCCCATTGCCTAACATGGAGTTATTCTTACAGCAAGTTGCTGGCTCTCAGATGATGTCTTTACTTGATGGCTTTTCCGGATATAATCAAATCAAGGTTAAAAAATCTGAAAGGTATAAAACTATTTTTACAACCAGGTGGGGTACTTTTGCCTATGAACAAATGCCATTTGACTTAATTAACGTTGGAGCAACTTTTCAGAGAGCCATGCACATTGCTTTCAATGATTTAATTGGCATAATCATTCAAGTTTACCTTTATGATCTTACTGTCCATTATCGATTCAGAAAAGATCATTTTCAACACTTGCGTCAAGTATTTCTGCATTGTAGAAAATTTGGCATGTCACTTAATCCCACTAAATCTGTTTTTGGAGCTTCATCTGGTAAGTTTCTTGGTTACCTCGTTTCTGAAGCAGGTATAAGTATTGATCCAGAAAGGGTCAAAGCAATTCAAAATCTTCCTGCTCCTGACTCAAAGAAGGCCATCCAAGCATTTATGGGTAAAATTAATTTTGTGTGCAGATTTATTACTAATTTTGCATATATTATTAAACCTGTCCACAGTTTATTAAAATCTGATCAAACATTTCATTGGGACCAAACAGCTGAAAATGCATTTCTCGAGATTAAAAAAGCTATATCTTCGGCACCTGTTTTAGCTACTCCTGATTTTAATAAAGGTTTTATAATCTATACTAATGCAACAGAAGAAGCTATCTCAGCTATTCTCATGCAAAAAAATAAAGATGATGTTGAACAACCAATAGCCTTCATGAGTCAAAGCCTATCTGAATCGGCCACTTCCTATACCTTGATCAAAAAGCACGCTTATTCATTGGTCAAAGCAATTGAAAAATTCCGGCACTTGATTCTTGGTAAGCATACTCTCGTGAAAGTACCTCTTCCAGCAGTTAAGATTTTACTTTCACAAACTTATCTATCAGGCAAACTAGCCCATTGGCTCACTAAGATACAAGAACATGATCTTACGATTGTTACTGCCAATACTATAAGGGGTAGAGATTTGGCATTGCATTTAGCTCAACATGCGACTCCATTAGTTGACAATCCATCTGATGATGAATCTGACCCGAATCTGTTTTTGATTGAATCTTAGCATAATGAATTGTCTTGACTCTTAACATCCCTGGTATAAGAATATCATTTTTTATTTGAGTCATGAACATTGTCACAATGGTCTATAGTAACGAAAGGAGGAAATTAAGACTTGAAGCGACCAAATTTATCATCATTGATACTTTCCTCTTTTGCAGATCACCTGAAGGCATACTACTTCGTTGTGTCGATGACATTATGTCACATAAGATCCTTGAATCCTTACATGGTTCTGATGAGAAAATTCATGTAGGAGGGCATTTTGCTGCCAAGGAAACGACACATAAAATCCTCAAGACGGGCTATTACTGGCCAAGCGTTTTTCAAAATTCCTTCAAATTTGTTCGATCATGTGATGCCTGCCAGCAAGAGCTGGTAAACTGAAATTCTCAGTCATGCCATTAAAATCAGTTACAGTTGTTTGCCCATTTGAAAAATGGGGACTTGAATTTATGGGCCCCATAAATCCCCCATCTTCGGCTAGTCACATCTTTATTTAAACAGCAACTGATTATTTCAGTAAATGGTCAGAAGCGGTTGCTCTTAAAAATACAAGACGAACAAGTCATTTCATTCTTGGAAAACACTATCTTTTTTCGCTTTGGGATTCCACTTAGCATTGTCTCAGATAATGGTCCTGCTTTCATTTCTGCCAGGTTTACTCAATTCTGTACTCACTTCAAGGTTAAACATTCTTACTCTTCTTCTTATTATCCATAGGGAAACGGACTTGCATCAACAAACAAACAGCTAATTAAAATCTTAAAAAGGATCGTAGAAAATAAACCCCATCAGTGGCATCTCCGTTTCAATTATCTCCATATGCCTAGAACAGGGTTCACCCCGTTTCAATTACTCTATGGTCAAGAGGCAGTCATGCCTGTAGAATTACAGTTAGCTTCTTACAGATTTGCATTTCAATAGGAAGAGTTAGAAGAACCGCACTTGAAACAAAGATTTCATACCCAATTAGCCTTTGAAGAACAACATGAGCATGCTTTGAACAACATTGAAAAAAGGCAGCAAACATTAAAGAAATACTTTGATAAACGTGCTAAAACTGCAACAATCGAAACAGGGCAAAAAGTTTTATTATGGGACTCAACTCATGCAGAAAAGGGGAAACATACTAAGTTCCAAAAGGTCGATTGGAGGTGCTGATTTTTGTTGTTGAGTTATATGCATGAAAATCAAGGTAGTTTACTATTGGCTGAAGGTCATACAATGTACCTGTAGGTTACAGCAATCTGATAGACTGATACTATAGTTTTGGGCACAGAAACCAAGAAGATTTGCTGAGTTTGGGGGCCATATAGGTCGTACAGTCCTGTGGGCACAGTTTTTTGTGTGCACACTGTTTTCGAGGAGTTGGGAGTTGTACTTGAGATAAGTACTGAGTTTTTAATGCTGGAAATGTACTGTTGTGCATGCTTTTGTATCTTCTTGAGCTTATAATAAATCTGTCTTAGTGACTGGTTTTCCCTTTGGAGTTTTTCCAAGGGCTTGGCCCAAAATCATGTGTCAAATGTGAATGATTATTGTTGTTCGTGTTCATTATTTCCGTTGCATGTGTACTTAGCATGTGTATTTCAGCTTACTAGTTACATTGGTATGTGTGTATGTGACATGCATTGGCATGCATGAATGTAGATGACTGTACAAGACTGAAATCAGTGTATTGCTAGGGTGTTTGAGAAATTTCTGAAGTTGCATGTAGTTGGTTCTTGAAATTTCTACAAATTCATAGGGTAAAATTTGGGAAACCTCTAGTAAAAGAGGTGAAATTTCTTAAGTTTGAACTTTTCCGAATTTCGAGAATTTTCTACATTGGATCAGAGCTTGTTGTGGCTGAGATCAGTCTAGTGTAAGAGGGAGCTTGTATTTCAAATAGAAATTACTTGGAGGTATTGACCTTCTTGAGGATGTTGGATGTGCTGCCCTAACTTGGGAGTTAAGTCACCTGGTTCAAGTTCGAGTTCGTGTTTGAATTCAGAGGCCTTGAAATTTGACAAAAATTCGGCGAGGAAATTCAAAAAAAAATCGGCATTAAGTTCGAGTGACTATAAATTTTGGAAATTAAAAAATATTTTATTTTATACATAAATATTAAATATAATAATGATATATTGAGTTATTTAAATATTATATAATTTATATTCATTTATATAAATAAGTGAATATAATGATTAAGAATATGTGATTTATTTTAGAAGGTCAAAGTTTCAAATTTAAAAATATGCCGGTAGAGTACTTACAAATTACATCTTTAAAATTTAACAAGAACCATAAGACATTAGGCCACAACCCCCTCAACCGACCTTATCCCAATGTTAATCACAATAACGGAAGAAATGAAAGAAACCGACCAACCACCAGCAAAATCTAAATATAAATGTTCATGTTCCACCCCCTCAATCGACTGTCGGCACACGTCCAGTTACATCTACTTGGCACACGTCCCCCTTAGTATAAGTTCCACTCGTAGCAAACCTGGATCGATCGACTTGGCACACGTCCCTTCATGGACTCACAACTCACAGGTGACGAAATGGCATGGGCACACTTCACTCACAAATATGATCACTAAGCACTAGAGCAATGAGACACTGAGAATCAACGGCTCCAGTCGTGGAACAAGCAGTGAACAATGGAAACAAACAAAGGCTTTGCGTGCGGAGATAATCTTGTTAGGGAGAGTAGGGTTTACCCACGGGCCCCGAAAAGGGGGAAAAACTATTTTCAAACGATTCTTTGCCAATTTATAAAAAATCACCCCTATTTTCTGGCTATTTAATTTGCCTTGCAATTTGCCAAAAGAAACAAATTGAAATCGTGATTAAGTTCGCTAAATTTAATCGATTTAATTCGGTTCTCTCATAAGAATGTCGAATTTCGATTTTCAAGGCAAAAAAATCGTCAAGCCCGGTGACTTAGCTTGGGAGAAGCATCTTGACCCTTGGAAGGGTTGTTTCTACTTCATTATTATTGATTTTGTGCACTTGAGACTTGTTCAAAATGTGTTAGGTGACTCTCAATCTTAGAGAGTGTGATAGGTTGGATGGAGCTTTCAATTTTACTCCAGGAAGCTCAAGTTTTAGATTCTTATGGAGGAGGTCAATCTTTGGGAGCATGTTGAGAAGGAGATTCCAAAGTTAAAGTTAGTGCAACTGCGATATCCATTCTCAGGGAGGATTGTACCCTAGTCAAATAACTAGGGTTGCTGGTCAGTTAACTAGGTAGAGTAAGTCCCTAGAAGGTACCCTAGGGCCCCCAATAGTCTCCTGGGGTTCTTGGTTGGGGACCAAGCAGTTTGATGCCATGGCAAAGTCCCTAACATGTGGTGATGCAGGAGCACCGGGGCCTTGGCAAAGCAGTCGAAGTTAGTGAACTTGGAGACGACCAACCAGAGGGAGTGCCGACGACCACTGGTGCGGGGAAGCAGATTGGCTTGTCTAAGTCAATAAGTCGAGCAGGAGCAGTCGGTATGCAGCCGACAAAAGCAACGAAAGTCTAGAGTCGACAGGATGGTTGACAGACGACAGGTTGAGCAGGGACGTTGATGGTCGACATGCGTCGCACCACGACTCCGACAGGTTTGGGCATGAGGCAAGCGAGGAGGAAGGGGCGGACAGGCAAAGCCTTGGGTTGTGAGAAGGGAAGTCGACGGATAAGTCGAAGCTGACAGACAGTATGGCCGACATGACGAATTACTGTAGCTTGTCAGAAGGACGCGTAGAAGCCAAGGAGGGTACTTGGCAACAGTTCGGTGTTGCTAAGGAAGTTAATGGTAGCTATTGAAGGTAGTTGGGATCGTGACAGATGTCAACACAGGCAGATATTGTGCACCACGGCAGGGGCGCTGACAATTGCAGGTCTGCAAGATCTGAGGAGATCGACAAGCAAAGCATGCGTGTCTCGGGGGTCGAAGTGATCTCGGGAACAGCAGCAGCAGAGTAGAAGGCCAGGGGAGTTCGGATCAGTTGGATCACTTGGCTGAGGAGATTATCTTGGCAGAGCACAGTTTGGGGAGAAGATCTGTAGATTGGCGAGAACAATCACACATCTTCTGAATGCAGAGAAGATAGAGCCATAACTCAGAGTTCTGCAGTGAACCAGGAGAGGGTGACGATCGACACATTGAGAGAGCACACAGTTACTTCTGTATTGTAACGGCTGAGGCCGACAGTTAGTTAGTTATTTACATTCCTTGAAGTTTGCATTGTAATCGTTTTGGTAGAAGTAATATAAGCCAGCTTCTGGCATCCTGTTTACATCTTGTATATGTAAATGCGTGTGTTGTGTGTAATTGTTAAGCAAGAACCTTAGTGCATAAGGCGCCTTGCGTCAGTTGGTATCAGAGCTATAGCATCCCGAGATTTGAAGGATAGCCATATCAGAGCAGAAGAACCTTGTGATCAGGAAAGCGTCAAGTGTGTTTACAGCACCAGCTGCGGTTGGGTAGAATCGTGTACAACTTGTTGAAGTCCGGTTGCGATTGGACGGAGTGGGAGTTTCAGCCGAGGTTGAAAATGGCTCACAGAGCACGTGGCGCAGTAGTCACAGTTGATCGTGAGATGTTTGACGAGTGTGTCCGAACAATGCAAACTTTGACAAATGAAGTCGCATCGATCAAAGAAATCCAAAGGCGTGGTTGTATTCCTAATGCGTTAGACCACAGCGACGAGGAGGTCAAAGAAGTGGAAGCACGGGAAGCAGCAGGAGAAGAACCAGAAGACAAACTGATCAAACTTCTGACGGATATGAGAGGTCGGACAAAGATAGATGTATGTACCTAGTCAAGAAGTCTGGATCCAGAAGACCTGATCAACTGGTTCAGAGAGATAGAGACATACTTCGACATAGAGCAGATCAAGGATCCTAAACGAGTTAAGACTGCATGTTTGAGGTCGAAAGGTCATGCCTCATTGTGGTGGGACAATGTGCAGGCTAACAGAGTCAAGAAGGGCAAGGTGAAAATCAAGTCTTGGGATAGGATGGTCGCCAAGTTGAAGGGAAAGTTCTTGCCAAATGACTATGTGATTTCCGTGTTCTGGAAGTTGCAGAACTTTCGACAAAAAGAGATGACTGTGAAGGAGTACACAGAAGAGTTCTATAGATTGTCGATAAGGTCGGGTCAGATCGACGAAGGAGAAGAAGTTGTCGCTAGATATGTGAACGGCTTGAAATATGCCATTCAGGATGAATTGAGCATGTCGAGATTCAGAGCGGTCGGTGAACCCTACCAATTAGCTCTGAAGGCAGAAGAGAAACTGTCGAGGAAATCCGCAGTGACCAGAGGCAGGATGACTGGTCGGGGTGCGAAGACTATTTCCGCGAAAGGCCAAAGTAGCGATTACAGGAAGGAATATGTCGAAAAGAACCTACGGACGGAAGGGACATCGACAAGGGAGAAAGCGCAAAAAAACCGATGCGATAGTCGTGAGAACTGCGGTCGAGGTGTGTATGGTCGAAGTGGTCCATCCGACAGAAAAGGAGCTAACAGACCAGTCATAATCTGTTACAAGTGTCGTGGAGCGGGAGACAAGGCATATGAATGACTAGATAACCTATATGCTGTAGAGGAGTCGAAACCCAGACGTCGAAGAGATGAGCAAGTCGACAAGAGGGAAGAGTCGGCATCCGACAGTAGTGAGGATGGTAAGAAGAAGAGTCAAGCCATGACAGCCAGGAAGACACTGGTTTTGGACGACCGACGCGACGAGCAAGAGTCGGCACAGCAAAAGTCCATCTTTCGAACTAAGGTGCGAATCGGCGAATGGCGTTGCAAGACCATAGTTGATGGTGGAAGCACTTGAGAATCTTGTGTCCACAGAGGTGATCGACTAGGCATAGTTAAGGTGTCGAGAACATCCACACCCTTACAAGATCTCATGGTTGCAGAAAGGACACCATGTGAAGGTGACCAGACAGTGCCTGATTAGCTTCAGAGTCGGAGGATTTGAAGACAATGTACTGTGCGACGTAATCCCAATGGATGCGTGCCATCTGTTGTTAGGGAGACCATGGCAATATGATCGGAAAATGATCTATGATGGTCTAGCCAACACAGTCATAGTGTGGAAAAATCGCGTGCAGAGGACTCTTAAGCCGATACCAGAGGGACCAGCTGACGGTAAGTACGGCGAGAGCAACTTTTGGGAGAAGCAAGTGTTATGTGCTCAAGGAAAGAATTCTTCGCGGAAGAGGAAAAGCAATCGGGATGTTTAGCTATCATTCCCAAAGGGCCATGTGTCGAGAGGACAACAATGGAGAAGATTCTAGTCGAAGTCGAAAAGATGCTTGACAAGTTTCGGAGCATAGTAGTCGATGAGACACTGACGGGATTGCCACCGACAAGAAGCATATCCCATCAAATCGACTTGATTCTAGGGTCGAGTCTACCAAACAAAGCATCGCATAGGATGAGTCTGACAGAAGGTCAAGAACTCAATCGACAGGTCCAGGAGTTGTTGGACAGAGAATTGATCACAGAAAGTCTGAGTCCGTGAGCGATACCAGCAATATTAACGCCGAAGAAAGGTGGAGAATGGAGAATGTGTACAGACTCCAGAGCCATCAACAAGATCACGATCAAGTACCGGTTTCCATTGCCAAGGATGGACGACTTGATGGATTGCTTGAGTGGAGAGAAGTGCTTCACGAAGATAGACCTGAAGAGTGGTTATCACCAAATTCGGGTTAGAGAAGGAGATGAATGGAAGACGGTATTCAAGACAAAGGAAGGGTTGTATGAGTGGGTAGTCATGCCATTCAGATTGACTAATGCACCCAATACATTCATGTGATTGATGAATGAAGTACTGAAACCATTCTTGGGTAAGTTTGTCGTAGTCTACCTGGACGACATCCTGATATTTAGTCAAACCAAGACAGAACACTTGGAGCACATTCGACAGGTATTGCAGAAGTTGCAGGAAGAGAAGCTGATGGTGAACCTGCAAAAGTGCTTCTTCATGAAGAAAGAACTGGTGTACTTGGGATTTGTAATCTCGGGTAAAGGGTTGGTGATGGACCCAGAAAAGGTGAAGGCAATATTAGATTGGTCGGAACCGACAAGTACGACTGGAATAAGGAGTTTCCATGGACTTGCCAGTTTCTATAGGAAGTTCATTCGGGGATTCAGTGGGATTTGTGCACCTTTGACAGAGTGCATGAAAAAGGGCAAGTTCAAGTGGACGGAAGCAACCCAGCGAGCTTTCGACAAGTTGAAGGAAAAGGCCACTGAGAGCCCAGTATTAGCGCTCCCAAATTTCGACAAAGTTTTCCAGGTCAATTGTGACATGAGTGGAATGGCAATTGGAGTAGTGTTGAACCAGGAGGGTCGACCAATTGCATTCTTCATTGAGAAGTTGGATGATGCGAAGCGGAAATATTCAGTCTATGACCAGGAATTTTATGCTATTGTCTAAGCATTGAAGAAGTGGATGCATTATTTGTTGCTTAAGGAGTTTGTTTATACACAGATCACCAAGCGCTGAGATATCTGAATACTTAGTCAAAGTTGAATCAGCGGCACATGAAATGGATCGAGTTCCTACAGGGATATACATTCATGTTGCGACATAAGTCGGGCAAGTCGAACAAGGTTGCCGACGCGCTAAGTCGAAGAGTTGCATTGTTGAACACGACAATAGTTCAGGCAACAGGAATAGAGTCGGTGAAGACAAAGTATGAGACCAACGAGGATTTTGCGAAAGCATGGGAGGCTTGTCGTGAACCTTGGAGTGTCGACAGGACTCCATACTTGAATTATTTTATCCAAGAGGGATACCTATTTAAGGGACAACAGTTGTGTATTCCCAGAGGATCCATAAGGGAGAACCTAATTTGAGAGGTGCATAGCGGCTAATTAGCAAGTCATTTTGGCATCGACAAGACCAGGGCATTGGTCAAAGAAAAGTATTATTGGCCATGAATGACGGAAAATGTCGGAAAGTGGGTTCGACAATGTAGAGTTTGCCAGTTGGCAAAAGGGAGAAGTCAGAATACGGGATTGTATACACCATTACCTGTACCGGATACCCCATGGGAGCACCTGAGCATGGATTTTGTGCTAGGATTGCCGAAGACGCAGCAAGGGAGCGACTCAATCTTTGTTGTAGTTGACAGATTTTCGAAAATGGCACACTTTATTCCGTGTCGGAAGACAAGTGACGCCACAGGCATTGCTATACTATTCTTCAAGGAAGTAGTCAAATTGCATGGGTTGCCGAAGAGTATCACATCGGATAGAAATACCAAGTTTATGGGACATTTCTGGAGACCCTATGGAAGAAACTGGACACGAGGTTGCAGTTTAGCTCAGCATATCATTCGCAGGCAGACGGACAGACCGAGGCGGTGAATAGAAGTTTGGGAAATCTTCTAAGGTGTTTGACGGCCGACAGACCCAAGCAGTGGGAGAACGTGTTGGCGCAAGTAGAGTTTGTATACAACAATTTTGTGAATCGATCGACAGGGTTGAACCCATTCCAGATTGTTCAAGGAAGAAGCCCACATGGAGTGGTAGATTTGGTCGAATTACCGACGGAAACAAGGAAAAGCGCGGATGCAGAATCATTCTTAGAGCATATGAAAGAAGTGCATAAAGATGTGCGAAAGCGCATAGAAAAGAGTAACATGGCATACAAGTTGAGAGTCGATAAGAAGAAGAGACTACAGTCGTTCAGCGAAGGAGACTTAGTCTATGCGCATTTGCGGAAGGAGAGATTTCCGACAAGGACATATAACAAGCTGAAGCTGAAGAAGATTGGACCATGTAAGATTCTGAAAAAAATTTGGACAACGCTTATGTGTTGGAGCTGTCGAATGACTTGAGAATTTCACCAACGTTCAATGTCTCAGATCTGTACAAGTTTGAAGAAGGTTCAAGCAGTGGAAGTGCGGAACTGTCGAAGATCGACTGGACAGAGCAAATTCCAGATCGACAGAAGGAAGAAATCGCAGAAGTAATAGAGGAACGCGAAGTCAGGCATAGGCGCAGTTTGTGAAAGAAGGAATACTTAGTGCGATGGAAAGACAATGAGTTGGAGGAGGCAACATGGATTTCCCTAGAAACCTTTGCTTTGGTCCAATCATCTTTGATTGGCTATAGGGTCTCCCCCTTGGTCTTGATTCATCTCGATCTAAAGTGAAGAGTGCCTCGGTTGACGTGACTCCTAGCTTCCATTGGGAACCGTGGCATCTCTTGGGTCACCTCTTTAGTTGTCCATCTCCTCTACCGTCCCGAATGGGATACCTTTAGGGACAACTACAAGTTGTGTGATAACATTTTTGGCGCCGCTGTCGGGGAAGGTAGAGGCCTACCCTGGTTCGACATATATTCCTCAAGCTCTACTCCCGTTCTCTTTGCTAACATTTTTGGCACCGTTGCCGGGGAGGTAGAGGCTTACCTCAGGTGTCTGCAAGTATCCATGCGTAATTCATATCTTATCGCATTCGGTCTAATCTAGATGGTTATTATCTTCATCCTTAATTCAAACATAGCCATCTATTTGTCGCTCATTTCTCCCCGCTATCCTAACGACATATCTTTTGGTAGAAGAGATTTAAAATCTACCTGGCGACTCCACATAAGCGACTCCACTGGTGATCAATCCTATCATTATCTAGAACCCATGGGGTACATCATTTTGTATTTAGGTTCTTGATTTACAAAAATAAATAAATTCCACCCATGGCTGCTTCTTAGCGGCCTAGGACTTTCGGTCGATTGAAAGTCTTTGACTTCTCAAAAATTATTGGGTATCCTCATCATATTTCTCATCAAGCCCGTGAAAGGTTGCCTAAATTTGATGAAAGTTATGATAAATCTGCTAAAAGGCACCTTCTCACCTTTAGGGAAATTTTTAATGAATTGTCTATAACCCATGAGGACGTATGCATGAAACTATTGGCCTCATCTTTCCAAGAAAGAGCTGAGCTCTAGTTCCTAAATTTAAACCAGTAGCATTTCTGGATATGACATGTTTGAAAGTAAATTCTTAGAAAAATGAGGAAGTGAACTCGATGATATTTATTCTTCAATTCAAATCCGAGATCAAAACCTTCCTCTTTCCGATCCTATCATTGAATCAATCAATAATCAAACATCAAATGAATTGTCAACATCCGGAGATGACATCTCCTGCCCAATTTCTTGAGGATGAGTCTTCCACTTCTGAGTCAATCGAAAGTCAAATCCATAATCATTGTATAAATCATAAGTTTTCAAATTTCTTTTCAAGTAGCTTTAGTCATGATCCTGAGGAAATTTCTGAGGGTGAGCCTTTAGTCAGTCAGTCTATTGAAGTTCCTCCTTCTCATTAGTCATTCTAGCTTTATTGATCATTCAATTCCTTATCACCTTATTGAAGAAGAAGAAAGTGGGGACATTGACCAAGATCCTTTAGTGGTGATTTCACATAATCATTGTGCAAGTAATCAAGATGTTTTAAATGAACTTGTTAATTTTCTCCCTGACAATTTATCCTCAAATGAATTTAATGATGAATCAATAGAAAGTCAATCTCAAGATGAGGACGAATTAGTGAATCACACTAGATGCTCTAATCTTTGTTCCACTTCTTATAATGAGTCTTTAAATTTTTCCATCCTTAGTCAAGATAGCTTCATCCATTCATTAGAATTAGAATCTTGTCCTCAGTTTGTAAATATTAGACTTGATCAAAAGTTTATCATTCCTACAATGAAGAATATTGCTTTAAAAGACCTTCCCTTCTGTCAAATTCCAAGGCCAAACTTTTCTATCCATCTAGGAGAAAATGCATCCACCCTCCCTACCCATCATTTTCAATCTTTTTGGTTGTTGGTGGTCTAGTCAATCTTTTGCTTTTGAAATTTTCAATAGGAAGTATAGGCATGATTACATGTTTGGAGAAAAAGCACTTCATTTCCCTTTTCAGTCACTTTGGAACCATAATGCTTGTTGTCAAGTTATCAATCATTCTTGGTGGCTAGAAAAGGTGTTTAAAGATCAATTCCATCTTTTCTCCATTTTTGAGCATCAAGTGGGTCTGACTTTAATTTTCCGTCTTTTAAGCTTTAATTTATCCCCACTTGGTTATTATTTGATCATTAGTCCCACGGAGAACCAAATTGAATATGTGAGAGAGGTGAATAAAGAAAGTAGTATGAGTCAAAAGAAGTCAAATTTTTCATCGCATATTTTTCCTCCATCCATTTCGAAGTTTAGGTTACATCATTTTTATGATCCTATCGATTCTTTGATGAAGGATATTTGTATCAGTCAGTCTTCTCCTTGGCATGATTTCATATTTCACCATTCAAACCCTTTTTCAATTTTCGAACAAGTCAAGAAATTTGTGCTATCAATTTCATTAATCCTTAATGAAGTCCTAACTCATTTTCTAAGCAAAAGTCAAAGAAGAATCATGAACTTGTTTGATGAATGGTTGCACTGGATTTATGATTTTACCTAACATTTGTGCCCCCTGGTTAGAGTAAGGTAGGTAGGCTTTCTGAATAAGCTCACTTGAGCAGTAGGATTTGTGTGCTTTTTCTTTTTCTGTGTGTTGAGTATTGCCATCTTTCTTTTCTTCTTGAGTCGTCTGCTTGATTTTGTCCTTTGCTGAGTTGTTGATTGAGTTGAGCCTTGCTCCTTTCTAAGCTTGTCTCATCTGCTGCATGCATTGAAGAGTGGTTAGTTTTCTATTTTCTTTTTGGCTTCCTGTGCAAGTTGAGTTGAGTATGCCTTCCTGAAAAAGTTTTATTTTCCTCCTGCACAGTAAAATGAATAAAATTTATATGCCATGTTAGCTTAGATTTTCTTTTATGCATTTCAGTTTTTGTTATAGAATAGATTTCATTTTCAGTTTTATTTTATATATCTCCCATACATGCTCCATGAGATATTCTAGTGTTTGTGGGCACAGATACAGGTGCAAAATAAAAGCTGAAAGCAAGGATGATGCAGTGTTGGATTGATGATTGATGCAGAGCAGTTCAAGACCAGAGATTCTGAGGTTCTCAAGTGCTCTCCCCCTTAGAGCACTTGTCCCAGCTCGAGCCAGATGTTATCACACCATAGTAGCAGCGCTACTATTCTTGCTTAGCAGATATCTGCACATTCCAAAGCTTAGATTATTCAAAGCATGGCTATGATGACTTTATATTTTGAGATCACTCATGATCGGAGCAGTGTTATTCAGACTTATGTAAGACCTTGTGTTAAGGATGAGCCTTGAGAGTATATATGATGATTATTCTTATGATGATGTTGTATGACCTATGGATTCCTGATCATTGACTATGGATTATTATCTTGTTGTTTTAATCATGTTCACAGCATTGGCTTGGTATATAATTCATGATGTGGCAAACTTTATAAAATGGACTATTTTGATAATAAATTAAAATGGACATTTTACTTGCACATTTAGGTTGTTTGACAAAACTCACTGGTTTACTACCTTGCATAGATATGGTCTTTCCTGACACCAGTTGTCTGCCAGCTTAGGCTCCACTTTCACTCGACTCCATCCATCCATGACTTTCCTATTTGGCATTAAACCTTGACTTGTCTTACTTGACTTTCTGATATTGAGGACGTCCCTTTTAACTACCTTTGTGTTTGGACCACATCTCTGTTTGTTTAGTGTCTCGGATCTGAGTTGGTGACAGAACTTGCCTTTGGTAAGTTGGATTGTAGGCCTAAATCATTCCGGTCGGTTGTCTCGATGTTTGGCACTGGCACAAACTCCCCCTAGTCACTTGAGATGTTGTTGGCTAAAACTGAAAGCTCATGTACTGCTTATGGAAACTTATGTAAATTCGCCCATGGAAACTAAAAAGGGCAAGAGTGATGAACTGCTAAAAATACTCCTCGAAAAGTATAAGGAAGGTCCAAAAAGCAATGGTTCTTAAATTCTATATCTAAACAATTACTAACCTTATATATGTATAAACATGCCCTAGATGCAAGCTGCGATTAGTTGTGCTTATCAACACACCTAAGATCCAAAGGGTTATGTAGGCCAAAAAGGCCATGAAATGAAATCAATAGATCCTAATTAAACTGGATCATCTTTTATAAAAGTAGACATGATGCCTAAGTTGAATAAGCACTCTCTAAACAACTTACCCATTTGTGAGGCACGGCCATTCCCCGTGTTTATTTTGTCCAGCACAGAGTTTGTAGCTTCTCCTTTCTCCCAGTCCAAAGTGCCTTTTAGTTGAGTTTAGACAAGTCACCCCCTTTGCCCAACCTTGTTCCTAGCCTTCATCTTTAGCTTGCAGTTAGACCATGTCCAATGGGTGAGTTTGTCATTTAAGCTATTGTGCAAGTAAATATAAATAACAACGGAATGAAAAAATATGATTAATGCCACAAATGATGTTATGCTTTAAGTTAAGCTATGAGTATGATTAGAGGAACATGTCTTAGTCTACTGATATGATTTATCCTTGGTTGTATATTGACCTAGTCAAACCCAGTTTGACTATGGTCATTTATTGGGATCCGTGATGATGTGGGCCAGTATGCTTATTGATGATGATTGATGGTCCCACATACTCTTGATGATGATGCTATATGATGGGCATATGATTCAGATGATGATTGATGCAGTTCAACAAGTTTTATTATTACTTCAGATCATCAGATTATGCACTGTCCATATATGGTGGAGCCTACAACTGGCCCATCAGGGAAACCCATGGTGTATGAGTACACATTCTTAGTAGATTTGGGTCTTTTGGATCCAATGAGACACTTATCATTTAGTTCCGGGCACTTCTGACAATGATAGATGCAGTTTTCCACTTATTGACCAGATTTGGGGCTGATTTCACAGCCTGAGCAACAGGGGCCATGAGAGGCCAGTTCAAGTCCAGCCACTTGATATTACCATTTACCCCCCCTTCAAGAGAGCTTGGTGGGCTCAGATTGACAGCGCAGGTGCCCTAGGAGGCAGTTTCAGCACTTTCACAGTTACCGAGGCAGGTTAGAAATGGAATAAAAGGGTCACTGAGGAATTCAATTTGGGCCATTGAGGCAAGGTTTTGGCACTTGGTTTTCACAGAGGTCTTCTAGGGTGAACCCCCTATCTTCCAGCTAGTTTTCATCAGTCAGGGGGGTCCACAGAGGCCACAGGAGGCCTTTTACTACATGTCTCTCACAGATTTTGAGGACAGATTTGATCATTTGTATTTATTTTGGACATATTATATTATTTTATTGTGCCATGGGGATGAGCTAGCAAGGATTGATGCTTCCTAGCCCCACCATGTGCTTTATATGTCATGTCCTAGTCATATGAGGTGGGCCCATGTACTTTTGCCCCCTCTAGAGGATGACGTCACGCTCCATGAGTACTTTCTAGCTATGACATCATCACTATTTTGAGTGATCCATGTGTTATGTTGTTATGATTCATCTTAGCCATTGATTATGTATTGAGATCTTTTAATCTCAACCACTCATTTCAAAAAGTGGTTTTGAGATCTAGGGTTTTGGTCTTTATTATCCTATATAAGGAGGAGACCCCTTATTGTATAGCTCACCTTTGGGCTCTGGAAAACTTGGAATGAAAAGAATATTTTGGAGATCTGCTTCTTGGCTTTGATTGGGTTGCTCTTGCATATATTCTTGGATCTTTTGCTTCTAGACATTGTTTGCTTTTCAGGTGAAATCGACATCAAGAGAGGGAGGTCGAATTACTTCAAGCTAGCTCAACGATTTGCTTTGTGGGAAGATTGTAGGGGTTGCTCACATCCCCCATGGGCAAGGCGTCTTCATAAAGAGGGAGTTTTTCAATTGTGCTTTGTCCATTGATTACTTTCTTGATATGACATGCTTAGATCTTATGGATTTGTGGATCAAATCTAACTTGATGTAGTTTGATTTACTAACTTGATGTAGTTTGATTTACAGGTTTTCATGGGACATATTTCCTCCTGGGACATATTTCCTCCTAGGGCTTGGACGTTTTGGTTGAAGACACTTGGATCAAGCTTGGAATTGTAACTAGGGCAAGAATTCTCCATATGCTAAGAGATCTACAAGGTACGTATTGATTTCGCTTGTTATCCATCCTATTGGTCAAAAACTACATTAAAATCAAAACCCTCATTTTTGTTTTTCTTACATCTACTTGGATCTAGCTTGGCTTTTGAAAAGATATTGAAAACCCACCTCCATGGTATCCACAGAAATTCGGATCTATAGTTTGGTGTGGATTGGGCTACATTTGACACACTTTTCAAGGCACTTAGCCTTCCTTGGGTAAAGTCGCCCTCCTTGGGTGGTTGAGTTAAGCTAGATCTAGTACATGGGTAGGTGAGATCCCACTTGATTCATGATCCTCATATTTGATAACCTACCCCTAGTGCTTCACTTCATTGATTTTCACCTTGTGGGCCCCATTCCTCATTTTGAGGGTTGTGCCCCACTTGGGTCAATCTGGTGATGCCTGTTCAAGATCTAGCCATTGGATCCCCTTGATTTTCAAGATCCACATTGATAATTGCCTAAACTACCCGAATCTAAACTTTGGTGGCTTTTGGACTTGATTTGACACACTTTTCCATGCATTTAGCCCTCCTTGGGAAAAGTTGCACTTCTTGGGGGTTTGAGTTAACCTACTTAGAGAAACTGGGTGTTTGAGATCCCGCTTGTTTTGGAAAGAGCATACCTTGAAACCTACATCTAGTGTATCACTTTGTGAAGTTCTGCCTTAGGGGTATCATTCCTCATTTTGGGGATTGTTGTCCACTTGGGTTACTTAGTGGAACATCAGATCTAGTAAGATCTAACCATCATACCCACTTGATCTTGAAGAGCCTCCTTGGCTTGCATCTTAGGTGTCCCAATCTACATTTTGACACCCTTTTGACTCCATTTGCCCATCCATTTCAAGGCACTAGTCCACCTAAGGCAAATCGCACTTCTTGGGATTTGTGTCAATTGCTAGATCCCATATGTGGGTATATCTAATTTCTTCTTAGATCCATAGATCTACTCTTTGCATATCCCTTGGTACCATTTGCACCCTTAACTTCACCTTGTGGGTCCCATTTGAACCACTTTCCATATCCCAAGGAAGTGGGTCCCACTTGTGTATTTCATGGTACTAGATCTTGTCATTTGATCTCATTATGTGGCCTAAATCATTCATTGGTTGAAACACTAGTCATCCCTTAAGCCTCTTTCAACCATACTTAAACTTCTAGGTCCACCTAACCTTGCTTTGGTTTCCGTAACTCATCTTTAACACTTCCCTAGAAACCTTTGCTTTGGTCCAATCATCTTTGATTGGCTATAGGGTCTCCCCCTTGGTCTTGATTCATCTCGATCTAAAGTGAAGAGTGCCTCGGTTGACGTGACTCCCAGCTTGCATTGGGAACTGTGGCATCTCTTAGGTCACCTCTTTAGTTGTCCATCTCCTCTACAGTCCTGAATGGGATACCTTTAGGGAAAACTACAAGTTGTGTGATAACAAGACTGACGGAGCAGTCGAGTTCTTTTTCACTTGGGGAGTTTGATGCAGGAGCATCGGGGCCTACGCAGATCAGTAGAAGTTAGTAGACTTGGAGAAGGCCGACCAGAGGGAGTGCCGACGACCACTGGTGCAGGGAAGCAAATTGGCTTGTCTAAGTCAATAAGTCGAGCAGGAGCAGTGGATATGCAACTGACAGAAGCAATGAAAGTCGAGAGTCGACAGACGACAGGTTGAGCAGGGACGTTGATGGTCGACATGCGTCGCACCACGACTTCGACAGGTTTGGGCATGAGCCAAGCGAGGACGAAGGGGTGGACTAGCGAAGCCTTGGGTTGTGAGAGGGGAAGCTGACGGATAAGTCGAAGCTGACAGACAATATGGCCAACATGACGGATTACTATAGCTTGTCAAAAGGACGCATAAAAGTCAAGGAGGGTACTTGGCAACAATTCAGGGTTGCTAAGGAAGTTAATGGCAGTTATTGAAGGTAGTTTGGATCGTGACAGATGTCAACACAGGTAGAGATCGTGCACCACAGCAAGGGCACTGACAGTTGCAGGTCTGCAGGTCTGCAGGATCTGAGGAGATCGACAGGCAGAGGATGCGTGTCTCGGGGGTCGGAGTGATCTCGGGAACAACAGCAGTAGAGTAGAAGGCCAAGGGAGTTCGGATCAGCTGGATCACTTGGCTGAGGAGATTATCTTGGCAGAGCACAGTTCGGGGAGAAGATTTGTAGATTGGAGAGAACAGTCACACATCTTCCGAATGCAGAGAAGATCGAGCCATAGCTCAGAGTTCTGCAGTGAACCAGGAGAGGGTGACGGTCGACACTCTGAGAGAGCACACAGTTACTTCTATATTGTAACGGTTGAGGCCGACAGTTAGTTATTTACATTCCTTGCAGTTTGCATTGTAACAGTTCCGGTAGAAGTAATATAAGCCAGCTTCTGGCATCCTGTTTACATCTTGTCTATGTAAATGCGTGTGTTGTGTGTAATTGTTAAGCAAGAACATCAGTGCATAAGGCGCCTTGCGTCATGTGGCTAGGGCCCCTATTTGTCTCTAGGGTATTTTGGTCTAGGACCAAACAGTTTCTTGGTCACGTGGATCAAGCAAATCCTGTAGGATGAGACAGAGACCTCTTGGTCTAGGACCAAGCAGTTCCTGCAGGTGCATACCTGGTCAGTTAACCAAGATGATGATGTGTGATGACCTCCTCTCCTAGGTCTTCGAGATGGTTGAGCTAGATGGTCTTCTCAAGGGACTGGCCACCCCTTGATGGAGTCACTAGCACTTGACCTCAAGAGCAGTCAGGAGGACCATAGGATCACATCATCTAGTGTGGAACTTCCTTATACAGTGATGATGAACTTTCACTTAGTGTATGGAACACTTATACATTTGAGAGAGAGATGAATGGTTGTAACCCCACCTTGCTGATCTACCACTGGTCTTCCCACCTTGTTGTTCTTTTCTTGTGGTTAGAAGATTTACCACCTTGTCTTGTGGTTAGAAGGGTTGTCTACCCACCTTGATTTATCTTGAGTCTTACCACTTTGATGTTTTTGGTCTTATGGACAAAAGGTTTGCGTACCAACCTTATTGGTACACCCTTGGTCATATGGTTAAAGAGTCATGTACCATTCCTTGATTCATGGTTTGACATGTACCACTTGATTGGTCCTTGTAATAAAACCCTTCTTTTGTTGTGGTTCCTAAGACTCCTCGCTATGACCCTAGTACTCACCTAAAGACACCTTAATTATATTTCATATTCTTATTAGTGGTATTATTGTTTGGTGTCTTAACCCCTTATCTGTTGGTACCCTCCTTAATTAAAGGAACCCTAAGTCATTAAAGAATTTATTTTAGACCCTTCTAGAAGTCATTAAGGTTCTATATAATGAAATCTAATTCTTCATTATGGATTATCATTCACGCCCATCTCAGTTTTGATCTGATTGACTGTTTAGGGTTGACGTTAAGGGTTTTATGTTGTTGTTGCCTTTGTGATCTAGACGTGAACCTGCTAAGGCCTGATCCACCTAACCGTGAGCCTGTTTGTACCTGTCTTGGTCTAATCTAGCATGCCATGAGCTAGTTTGAGGAAACCGTGAGCCCTATTGAGGAGATTTTTGTGAAGGTTGCAGCCTGTTGTTGTCTTATTTGACTAAGCCATGACCTATTGAGAGCTTGCTATGGTCTGATCTGCTGAGTCGTGATCTTGTTGAGGTCCATTCTGCCAATTGTAAGCTTGTTGAGTGCAAGTTTGTGGAGGTTGTGAGCCCTGTGGGTCTAATCTCGTCTACTGAGTGCATGTATGTGGAGGCCGCATGCCCTAGAAATTATTGTTAGTTGTTCTTTGGACTGATTTAGAGGCCGCCTGCCCTAGAGACCTGATCCGTGAGTTTTATTGGTCTTGATCTGCTTGCTGAGTGTTGGAATTTGTGCAACTTTGGAAGATATTATTATTGTATTTGATTGTACCTCCTAAGGGAGTTGAACTTGATGTAATTAATTATGTAAACCCTTGAAAGAATCAATGTAAACCTTGGGGTGAAAAGAAAACAAAAGAAAAGATTAAAATTAATTTATTAATTGCCCCCCAAGAGAAGTCAGCCCAGTTAGGGTAAAAGCCAGTTTGGAACTTGTATAAATAGAGGGAAAGTTCACCTCATTATTCACTCACTCACTTCACACAAGTTCGCATCACTTAGAGAGAGAAGTTTGCATCTGCAGAAGGAAAGAAGCCATTGCTAGAACATTGTCGGAACCCTGTCGGAACTAGGGTTTCATCTTTCAAAGTCTTCACTCAACCTTTTGGAAGAAAAAGAGCATTGGGAATTTCGCTCTAAGGAGGGCGCATCTTTTGGTGAAGACAAACTTCAATTCTCAGAATTTTCATTTTTTTAACCTAATTCTATAGTTGCATTAGAAATTAGGGTTTCAATTTGTAACCTAATTTCTCCACAGTTTTGGCTCGGCCCTACCTCATCTCAACTCGCCTTGCTAGGGCGCATCTACCTGTGGATTCAGTTTTCCAAATTTCCAACTTTCATTTTTGACCTAGCTCCTACTAGGGTTTTTGGTCCAAATTTGCAGACAAGATGATTGGAATGAAGGTTGAAGATCGGCTGGAAGGCGCTTCCAACTTTATCTCTTGGAAGTCTAGGTTCTTCTTCTACTAGAAGAAAATGATCTTTTACAGTTTGAAAATGAGAAGGTTCCAGAACCAGAGGTTGAAGAAGACAAATCTCGCTGGAGGAAGAATGATGCCAGAGCAAGAAGGATTTTGGTGGACTCAGTTAGAGACCATTTGGTTCCTCAAATCTCAAGTAAGAAGACTACTAGAAAGATGTTCAAAACCATAAAGAAGTTGTTTGAACATAGTAGTATCAATGTATCCATTACATTGAGGAACCAACTATCAAACATGAAGATGTCCAAGTCAGAATCTATTGCCTCATATTTCATGAGGATTACAGAACTAAGGGACAAGCTTAGTACCAGTGGAGATCCTATTGATGATAAGGAGATTGTCATCACTACTCTAAATGGTCTCCCACCATCTTGGGAGTCCTTCATCCAAAGTATAAGTGGTAGATCCAAGCTACCCAAATTTGACAAGCTATGGGCAGATTGCACTCAGGAAGAGACAAGAATAGCAGCAAGACAAAGACTTCATGGCACTCAACCTGAGGAAAATCAAGCATTCGTATCCCATGCCAAGAAAGGCAAGGGAAAAGGAAGAAACTTTTACAAACACAAGCACCAAGATAGGAGATCAATTCCACCCCCAGATCAGAAGAAGAAGAAGAAGAAGGACTTATCTCAGATACAATGCTATAGGTGTAGGGCATATGGTCACTATGCCAGTAATTGTCGAAGCTCAAACAAAGGAAGCATGAAGCCTCAACTACTGATGTAGAAGAGGACCATCATCACAAGAAGCAAAGGAATGAAGATCGTACAGAATTCCTCCATATCAGCTTTATCACGTACTATCCCCACCACTAGTGATACTTGGCTCATTGATAGTGGTGATTCTAGACATATGACAGGTTATAAAGAAAATCTTTCAGAATTAGTTGAGAAAGATTCTCATCTCCGTGTTGTACTTGGAGATGATGCTAACTACACTGTGAAGGGATCTGGGGTCACCTCTCTTCAACTAGAATCAAGTGATACACTACGCTTGAGTGATGTGCTCTATGTACCTGGTATGAAAAGAAACCTTGTCTCCATCTCAGCATTGGAGGACAAGGGATATAAAGTAGCATTCTTATAAGGGAAGGTACTTGCTTGGCACAAGAACTCAAGCATGGAGAAAGCCAAGGTTATTGGTGTGTGAGAGGAGAGCTTGTACCGACTAAACACTCCACCAGTCCAAGCCCTAGTCCATGATTATACAAGCATGGGTGAACTATGGCACAGAAGACTAACTCATCTAAACTATCGAGCTCTCCCAACATTGAAGAATATAGTGACGGGTTTACCAGTACTTCAGGTAGACCATGATGGAACATGTAGAGGATGTGCACTTGGCAAAAATGCCAAGAGATCTTTTCCAGATAGTGAAAGTAGATCTAAAGGAATTTTGGATCTAGTGCACTCTGAATTGTACAGACCCATAATAGTTGCTTCATTGGGAAGATATCATTACTACATGACATTTATTGATGACTACTCACGAAAGACTTGGATATACTTTCTCAAGTCGAAGGAATCCGAGGAAGTACTCTGCAAATTCAAAGAATTCAAAGCACAAGTCAAGAATTTGTCAGGAAAGAGGATCAAGGTCCTGAGATCAGATAATGGTGGAGAATGCACCTCTATAGAATTCAATGATTTCTGCAAGGAAGCAGGAATTAAGAGGGAGCTCACTGTTCCCTACAACCCTCAACAAAATGGGGTTGTTGAAAGAAAGAATAGAACTATTGTGGAGGAAGCTAAAGCCATGATACATGACCAGAGTCTACTTATGTTCTTATGGGCAGAAGCATCTAGAACAGCCGTATTTGTACAAAACAGATGCCCACATAAGATAGTGAAGAACATAACTCCAGAAGAAGCTTTCACAGGAGTGAAACCAGAAGTGGGCCACCTTCGGATCTTTGGCTGTCCAATCTATATACATGTGCCCAAGGAGAAAAGAACAAAGTTAGAACCTTCAGGCAAGAAGGGAACTTTTGTGGGATACAGTGAGTCTTCAAAGGCTTATAGAATCTACATCCCAGGATCTAGACAGATTGAGGTCAGTAGGGATGTGACCTTTGACGAAGAGATGGTTGTCAGGGAAGGTAGAGGATCAGACATGGATATCGATGATGAAGAAATGCTAGAACCAAAGGAGATGAGATCATGTCCCCCTCCAGCTCAGAGGGAGTTAGTAGAAAAGGATGAACTCATTGATCCTATTGATCCAGTTGATATTCCCAGAGATATTGCAGTAGGCCGGAAAAAGCCTAGATGGGCACAACAGACTTTGCAAGATGCAGAGGGGCATGAAGCTCCACATGGTGCTTTTAGAGAAAGCAAAAGACCTCAGAGATTCTCCAGTTATGTAGCATTGATGAGTAACATCATTGACTCAGAACCGATCACTTATGAAGAAGCATCCAGACACCAAGTTTGGGAGGATGCCATGGTGGAAGAATATCAATCCATCATGAAGAATGATGTGTGGGAGGTTGTGCCGAGACCTGAGGAGAAGTCAATAGTAACTTCCAAGTGGTTATACAAAATCAAGCATGGAGCAGATGGGAGTGTTGAAAATACAAGGCTAGATTTGTTTCCAGAGGATTCTCTCAGAAAGAGGGAGTCGATTATGATGAAACATTTGCTCCTGTGGCTCGATATACTTCCATCAGAATGATCATTGCTATTGCTTCAGCTATGGGATGGAAGTTGCATCAGATGGATGTTAAGACAGCCTTTCTCAATGGTGTTATTGAGGAACAGCCAGAAGGGTTTATTGTCCACAGAAAGGAGTCTCATGTATGTAGATTGAAAAAGGCACTGTATGGACTCAAGCAAGCACCTCATGCTTGGTATGGACGGATAGACGGATTCCTAGTGAGCTTGGGATTTACCAAGAGTGATGCAGACCCCAACCTTTACTACAAGGTTGTGGATGATGATCCATTGATTTTGGTACTATATGTTGATGACCTGTTTCTCACTGGAAATGAGAAACTTATCGTATGGTGTAAGAAGAAACTCATCTCTGAGTTCGAAATGAAGGACCTTGGATTGATGCATTACTTCTTGGGATTAGAAGTATGGCAGAGGCAGAAGGAGATTTTCCTAGGTCAAGGAAAATACACCATAAATATTCTGAAGAAATTCGGAATGTTGGACTGCAAGTCCTAGGCCACTCCAATGGATGCAAATTTGAAGAAGCTAAGAGATTCTACTTCAGATTCAGACTTGATTGATCCTACTATGCATCGCCAGCTGATTGGGTCCTTGATGTATCTGACGAACACTAGAGTAGATATATGTTTTGTTGTGAATGTTCTCAATCAGTTTATGTGTGAGTCGAGGCAGATTCACTGGATTGCTGCAAAACATGTGCTCAGATACTTGCATGGCACTGTGGGATATGGCCTGAGATATGCTTCAGAATGTGACCTGAGATTGCAGGGATTTACAGACTCAGATTGGACAGGATGTGTTGCAGATAGGAAGAGTACTTCTGGATGTTGCTTCAGTTTGGGTTCTGCAATGATTTCCTGGTGCAGCAGGAAGTAGAACTCAGTAGCACTCAGCACTGCAGAGACCGAGTATATGGTTGCTAGTACAGCAGCCCGAGAAGCAGTATGGCTTCGTAAACTCCTTGCAGGAATGTTTGGCCAGATTCCAGAGCCAACCGTGATTCATTGTGATAACCAAAGTTGTGTGCAGATGTCAGTGAATCCTGTATTTCACGACAAGTCGAAGCATATAGAGATTCGATATCACTTCATTCGTGATATGGTGCAGAAAGGTGTGGTTGAATTACAGTATATTCCGACAGATGACCAGACTGCAGATGTTCTCACCAAGCCTCTTTCCAGGATTAAATTCGAATACTTTCGCGAAAGACTTGGAGTAAAAGAGAACATGTCCCTCCTTGACAGAGAGAGATGATATAGAGATGTTTTACCCTGCATTCACCCAGGTGCCTCTACTCGTCCAGGTGCTCAGCCAGGTATGGGAGAAATCCCATCGGCAGATGAGTCAGACAGGCAGTAGATGGTCGGGTTCACACAGGTGCCTCTGCTCGTCCAGGTTTTCAGACAGGTATGGGAGAAATCCCATCGACAGATGAGACGGACAGGTAGTAGATGGTTGTGTGATTGCACAAGTACCTCTACTTGTTCAGGTTCTCAGCAAGGTATGGGAGTACCCCATTGGCAGATGAGACGAACAGGTAGTAGATGGTCGTGCACATTTGCTCGTCCAGGTTCTCAGCCAGGTATGGGAAGATCCCATCGACAAATGAGACGGACAGGTAGCAAATGGTATAGCAGTTAGTAAAAGGCTGTCTCTCAGACATCCAGGTAGGATGGAGAGACTCTCTTGGACTCACCGAAGGACTGGTGGAGTTGATGCATGAAGACACTTCTCGAAGGACTGAGACTGTGCTGACAACCTTCAGTATGTATAGAGATGATGGAGACAGTATAGATCTACAGATGAAACCCAAATGATCGTGATGCTTATGAAGACCGAAGAATACCTTCCTTGTTGAGAGGGAGTGTTGGAATTTGTGCAACTTTGGAAGATATTATTATTGTATTTGATTGTAACTCCTAAGGGAGTTGAACTTCATGTAATTAATTCTGTAAACCCTTGAAAGAATCAATGTAAACCTTGGGGTGAAAAGAAAACAAAAGAAAAGATTAAAATTAATTTATTAATTTCCCCCCAAGAGAAGTCGGCCCAGTCAACTAGACAAGTTGGCCCAGTTAGGGTAAAAGCCAGTTTGGCACTTGTAGAAATAGAGGGAAAGTTTACCTCATTATTCACTCACTCACTTCACACAAGTTCGTATCACTTGGAGAGAGAAGTTCGCATCTGCAGAAGGAGAAGACTATTTCTGGGGTTTCTACTTGGAAAGTATTTCCATCTTTTATCTTTCATTATTATACTCTGATCTCGGAATTATCATCTCTATACAAAGGTTGTTGGGTTTTCTCCCGTTTGGGTTTCCCAGGATAAAACTCTTGTGTTATTGTTTATGTGCTTTGTCTTTCTTCTACTGATCCTATTGAATTTATGCAAAGTAAATTATTATGCTATGAATGTATTTAAAATCTAACACTGAGAGCCCATTTGTGGAGGTCAAGAACCCTTACTAGTCTGATCCTACCTGTTGTAACCCTACTGAGGTCTGTTGTTCTATTTTTGTGGAGGTCGCTTCCTTTAAAGTCTAACTTTTGCCCTAAGAAAGGAGGTCGTGACCTATTGTGGTCTTATCTATTGGTCTGAGACTTTATTGTGGTCTGATCTATTGATCTGAGACTTTCTTGAGGTTTGATCTTTGTGTTGAGACCTTGTTGAGGTATGATCTATGTGTTGAGACTAATTCTGGGTCAGATCTTTGTGCTGAGAATTATTCTAGGTCAGATCTATTGTACTAAACCTTGCTTGTGACTGCCACTATGATTTGACTGTTGATGGCCACCTCTGTTGTCTCTTTGTCCTTACCTATTCGATTGTACTACAACCTTTCATCTCTCTCTCTGAGGTTTGTATTAACCCTCAGGTAAGGGTCAGATTGTTCCTATTGTTTGACTTGCCTCTGAGAGGCACAGTCTGTTCTGAAAGTTAGTTTTTCTGAGTATAAAAGGAAGGGTCCAACACTCCAGGTAAGTATTCAAACTTGTTCCCTTTCTTATTATGAGTTAGATATGTTATTGTTGTTAGAACTTTCTTAGTTATACTACTACTGTTGATTACATGTTATTGAAGATTTCAACTTTAACATAGGGACCTCCTTGGGAATGTTAAAGTTGAAAGAGATGAAAATTATGTTTTAAATTTACCTTGTTTAGTTACAATTGCACTATTCTACTTTAGTACTAGTTTGTTACATTTACTTTTGCATTAAAGTATATAGAATTTAAATTCCCTGCATCAAACCCTAACCTAACCCAAAATTTAACATCCAAAACCTACCAAACCAGCATAGTTGGCCACTCCTTGAAAGAAGGAAGCAAAAGTGAAGAGAATCATTCTTGATTCTATGAAGAATAATTTCATCTCACACATTTCAAAACTCTTGTGCCTCTCGATAAATGTTTTTGTGAAACCAACTTTTAGTCGTTTGCATGAGCAAGATGTTGATGTTTCTCCAGATTGCAGCATCGGGCAAACATTCTCCTAGATTGGTCTTGTTGACTTGACCAAGGGGGAATTATACATTCACTCACGGGGCTATTCTAGTGGTGAATGGCCCTAGAAGGGAAAGTCAGACAATCATGTAAAACTTAGATTCAGAGATCACTACTCCCTTTGGATCGCCCTAAGATCTCAAGTGGTTTGAGTCTCGATGTAAGTAAATAATCATACAAACATAAACTTAACAACTAGATCTCTTTACCACTTTAACACACGCAATCACACACATAACACTACATATACCCTGGAAAGCCCAAACGTGGAAAACTAGCAATCTGTGGGGCTATTGTCATGTCCCAAATTTGGAATTGGGTCACAATGGCCTAATCACATTAGCCATATTCATTAGAGTTTGTAAAATTGATGTGTTGATGCCTCGGATATCGTAGCATCAATCAGAAAGGGATTCTCCCCGAGAGATGATCCCAATTACATTATCTCCCGTTTGGTGTAGGGAATCCGTCCGGTTAGCGGTTCCGGCAACCGTGGGTTTGGAGTTTAATTCCGATTGTACCGGTTATGGCACGATCCACCTTTCTTTTGGATTTTATGTTTTTAATGAGATGCAAGTGCCTAATTTCCATTTGATCTAAATGCAAAACTAAAACAGATCTAAATCTAGAAACTGAAGTAAAACTAACTATCCTTGCAAGGAACACACGTAAAGGATGAGCAATAGGATGTGACGGATACCGTAAAGAAAGGACAGATACCTATCAATTCTCACAGGTAGAGCTACAGCAAGATAAAAGATCTTCGGAAGGTAGCTTCCAGTTTAACATAAAACACATTTTATTACTCATCATAGAAGGAAGCAGAATTATTTAATCTAAATGGAAAGAATGAAGAAACAAATCTAAATGTAAACAAACTGAAATAACTCTAAAGATCCCTGCAAGGAGCAAATTTAAAGGCATGAACAATGAGCTATATGAGTTATCTTGAAGAAAGAACAGTTAGCCGTTGAATCTAAAAGAGAACTCTACAGCAAAGATAAAATATCAGCAGATAGCTCCTGATTTAAAAATGACACACATTCACTGTCCATGAAATGGAGAAATCGTTTGCACAGGAATAAGAAAAATCATTCGTTGCAAAGAAATAGTTCAAATAACAAGAAGGATCTCACATTACAGGATGGAAATCACCAGAACAGTCCGATACACATTCATCTTTGCTTCCCATGCAAAACGTCCATCTCCCGTGGCTTTTATTAGAAAATTCGATTTTACAGAAACGATACAAGATAGCTCGTAAAGGTTTCAGAATTTCATTCCCTGCCAAAAGTCCTTCTCTAATCTTTCCTAACTTCTATTTATAGTTACAAATCTACCCTTTGGGCTGCCACCTAGCATCTTCCACTTGTCATCTACAGAAATTTCTCTCCTAAAATAGACAAAATTGTGATTCTTTTCTTTTACAAAATATTTAACAAAAAGAATGGACAACTGTCCCATAGCTCACGCTTTATACATTTGAAAGTTTAACAAAATGCATATAGCAGAAATAATGTTCTAATATCGTGCTGTCATACTTGTGCGTGAGATTCAGCTGGGAGAGGATCGCCCAAGTCAATTGATGCTGCTGATGCTGCCTGGGAGGAGACACTCGAACCAATTGTTGCTGCTGCTTCTACTTGGGAAGAAGGGATTGAGCTGGCTAGACTTTCTGCCACTGCTGGGGAAAAGGGAATCGAGCCCACTGCTGTTGCTGGAATGGCTGCTAGGAGAGAAGATTCTGGATCTGCTGATGCTCCTGCTACCGCTGCAGCTTTCTTTTCCTCTTCCGCTATGTAGTTATACCACACACCTGTAAAACACAGTTCCCTTAAATGCCACGAAGTGGATAATAGGGACCCACTGAATCTTATACACGGTGCCATCGGGAATGCCGAAGATTCTGCACAGCATCAAAGCGATCAATCTGAAAGGAGGTCTCAGATTCTGTACGTCATATTCGTCGCTACCTTTCTTTCTTAGATGCTTGCCAGCGACCAGCAGCTTTTTGGCCATCTCAACGTTGTCCATTTTGCCCAACCATTCATCAGTCAGAGCTTGCTGGGAGCGGGGAAATTTGTAGGCTGCTGCAAGATATGCGGGTTGAAATGAGGCAATGGCCACTTTCCCGCTGTCATTTATCACTCTTCCTTCAGCATCGGCATGTTGGAGTATCCATCCGATCACTTCAGCACAGGGGAATAGCTCAGGGGGGGTAGCAGCTCTGGTTATGCCTGAGGCTTTGATATTTAGATAAATTGGCCCCTCTTCTAACAACATGTCCGGGACATCCTGGTCTCGGATCATCCTGTAAATGTCACCCCATCTGATTTCTGGAGGAACACCAGTGGTGCACTTAGTATCCTGGAGTGAGGTCTCAGTTTTAAGTGGCGCAGGCTTCTTTTCTGTCATTTTAGCCTTCTTCTTACCAACCTTCGGCATTTTGACTTATCCCTGATAGCACCCGCATACAAGTCATCATGAAATTGGGCAACATACTGTGAGATTTTAACAGAGATCATCATCGTTTTAATATGTGAATGAGATCAAAAACAGAATGTGAAGCTGCATTTAGGAAGCAAAAATACACCATTTCAATATGAAACATAGATTAACACATTTGAATCTTTTAAAGGGATGAGTGTGGGATGCTCCTAAGAGGATAGGTATGTCGCAGAAACAATCCGCTCTCGGGATAGCCCTAGGAGAAATGGTGATCTTTCGTCATTGTGTTTTTAAATGGCTAATGGCGGGAAAGTTCGGGGTGACATAACAAGTTTAATTACGAGACCAGGGAGGAGCTCCTGCGTTGACACATAGGCGAGGGGTTTCAGCCCAAACGCTGTCGTTATTCATAACATTTGACGGGGCGTCCTACGGCTGGTTTGATCAGGGGCGATGGCGCCTGTCTCAAGTTTTAAATTGGGTAGAGGTCACGCCGGGACTGAGGTTTATGAAAAAGCCCGGGGGCTACGTTTTTAGCTTTCGGCTGGGGACATGAAAAGTCCATGGGGCTTCGGTAGTTTTTTGAAATAACGAGGCACGTGGCCCGGGGAGGAAATTGGAACAAGTCTAACCGTCCAAACTAACTGTCTCCACCCACAAACGTTTAATCCTGCCTCTGTTTTATATGACGAGAAGAACGTAATTCAAACTGTATTTGACGGGCAAAATAGCCTATGACGGGCATTTTGCCCGTCAAAATCCCACCAATGCCCATCATTTTCAAACAAAAGACAACCCAATAGCAATTGGAAGCGTAAAAGGGACAAATTTCAAGGTTAAAATCCTACCTGGCACCGTGAGGATAGCTGAACGAGGTGGCTGCAAACGCGGATGAGCGAGATGAGCTGGAGCGATTTGCGCGGCGTTCCACGTCATTTGCCAATCGAAAAATAACGATATGTTGGCTCGTACCCCCCACCGCTTATTTAAATAAGCTGGGCACGTGCGGCATTTAATTTTGGTGGGTGGCGCAATTAACCGCGGCTTAAATATCGGTACGTCGGCGTCAAATCACGTTTTTCTCGATTCTCGCGCGACCGCCTCCTGCGGGACAAACTTGCGAACCGCATCCGCCGTTGCGGAAGGATATGGTGAACGCTTTTGCCGTTTCGGGGAACAAAGGCGAATGGCCCCCGCAAAAGGCCTTCGCAACGCGGAAGAGAAAACGTTCCGCAAAGCTCAACTCGTTCGGGAGGATACCGTGGAAGCTTCCGCTGTTTCGGGAGAGAGTGGTGAATTGCTTCCGCAAGAGGGTTCCGCGACGCGATTAAGTTCTTTTGGTGGCCTCTTCGGGATGAAAATGTGAAGGCTCCCGAAACTGCGGAAAGCTTTCATAAGTGGCTTCCGCAGTTTCGGAAGACTTCCGCCAACACTTCTGCAAAAGGTTCTCGCGAATTCGAGAAAATTTCTAAGTTTTGGCCGCGCTCGTGAGAATCGCGGAAGGCTTTTGCCCTTAGCCTCCGCTGTTTCGGGTAGGAAAAAACAAAGGTTCCGCAAAGTTTGTTTCGGTGATTCTTCGGGACGGTTCCGCGAAGGTTTCCGCGGTTGCGGAAGGCTTTGGTGATTGCCTTCCGCGACTTTCGAGACTTCAAAAATTTGCCAAAACTTAGTCGTTTAGCGGCCCCGGGGAAGGTAGACGGATGACTCCCGCCCGTTTCGGGTGGCTTCTTCGAATTCCTCTGCCATTTCGGAGAGAATTTGCTAATGATTCCCGCAGCTTATGAGCAAAATTTAAGTCCCTCTTCGGGAGTTTACGCGAGTGACTTCCGCCAGTTTCGGAAGGTTTCCTTGAGTTCTTCCGCGATCTTTTGGGAAAAGTTTCCATGTTCCTTTTCGGAAGGCTTAAACAAGCGGCTTCCGCCACTGCGGGAGGATAGCCCGAAAGATTCTGCAATTTCGGGAGACAAAGCTGAAAGGTTCCGCAGCGTTCGTTTCGCAAACTTTCAAAAACTCTAAGTCCTTTTTCGGAAGGCTTAAACATTTGGCTGCCGCAACTGCGGGAAGATAGTCTGAAAAGTTCCGAAATTTTGGGAAAATTTTCTTAGTTCCTTTTCTGCTCTTTGGAAGAAAATTGGGAAGGTTTATGGCGCGATTTTTCTGCTTGAAAGCAAAAGATAAACGCTGGGAATGGCCCCTTGAGGCCACTTTTTTGAAATTTTCTAAAGGAGGGGCCCCAATATGTACAAAATGTTGGGGGGATTGTTGCTGCAACAACAATGGCAAGTCGCTGGCGAACACAGATCTCTGAAAAATTCCTCTTCATGGTCTGAAACCTCATCAAAGACATCCACCTTAGGTGCACTACTCAGCTGAGCATTTTAAATCCATGTGAGAGGAAGGAGGCACTTTACCTGCTAGCCATTGGGGAAAGGGGAGCTTTGACCGAGACATCTTCACCACTCTCAAAGGGCCAACATATGGGATTTATTTTAGGAGGGTCATCTTTCAGATGGTCACTACCGCCTGACTCCACAGGATTCGCAACACTTTCTCATGGACATTATTGCTCTTGTTCCTCATTCCCATGCTGCTTGCATCCTTTTGGATGTTTGTACTTCGAACAGCTTAGCTGTTTGAGCCTTCCAGAGATATTTTCTTTGGACATGATTTTTTGATTTTAGGCTCCTCAATCCAAAATGTCCTTTTGTGTGAGTTAGAAATTTTATTGATTTGATCAAACCTCACGGACGGAGAGGAACTCACTTTGAGCTGGGCCTTTTTGGACAACCTTCTTGATTTTACATGTCTTTTGCTTTTGTCTCAGCCATGCTTTAATTGAGGCGAGAATCTCTGAAAAACAGACTCTTGGGTACTAGCCATTTTGGCTGTTAAATTTGCAGCATGGAGTCATTTCAATACCCTATGTCCTCGAGGTGTGTTACTTTCCATGGGTCCAACTTTGGTAACCTTCTTGAGATGCCTTTAAGCGTGAGAGTGGGTGGAGCCCAACGATAGTAGTGAAGATGGTCATAGGTCTCTGCTATTTAAACGGGATTAGTGTGACTAGCAGAGTAGGCTTCCTTCCTTCTGAACATTTCAGCGAAAGCACACAGACAGGATTTACTTGAGCATAGTTCCAGACTCATGGGTCGCGAGATTTCTCTGAGAGAGCTATCCTCGACGAGAAACTCAACCATAGGGGCTTTCAGAAAACAAACTTGTTGCAAAGGTTTAAACGACAATGGCCAAAAATAAAGCAACTAAAGGCTAAAGCAACAATAAAAGAAAACTTTATTTATGTACAGGAAGTCTCAAAGAGACTATGCGAAGTATTGTTTCAGAGTGAGGCCATTGAGAGGAAGGGTTACTTCTTCTCCCTCGAGATTTGTCAATTTGTAAGTGGATGGGCCTAATTTTGCCGAAATCTGGTACGGACCTACCCATAGGTGTTGAAATTTCGTATGCATTCCTTTACCTTCGTGATTATGGTCCCATTTTAGGACTAAGTCCCCAACTTCAAAGCTTCTCTTGCCAGACTTCCTCTTATCGAACCATCTCTTAACTATGTCTTGATGTCGATGGAATCGGTCTTTAGCCTTTTGTCGGGCTTCTTCAAGTTGAAGCAGGGTATTGATCCTGGATTGTAAGGCTTGGCTACTAGAACCCCGAGAGGCTTGGGATAACTGTAAAGATGGGAGTAAGATGTTTGGGGAAAGAATGGCTTCCTTGCCATATACAAGAGTGAAAGGGGAGACACCTAAAGCGTTCTTCGGGGTTACCCTATCTGCCTATAAGGCGTTTGGGAGAGCCACATGCCAACTTCTCTGGTTTTCTATCACAGTTTTCTTAAGAATTCGAATCAGATTCTTGTTTGAGGATTCAGCTAATCCGTTCCCCTGAGGATAGTAATTGGCTGAATAATGGAACTTAATTCCCCATTCATAAACAAATTCATTTATCTTGCATGACGAAAAATAAGTGGCATTATCAAAAACAAGGGAAATTGGAACCCCAAACCTGGTTATGATGTTCTCCTTCAAGAAGCTGATGACCGTGTCTTCGTTGATTTTGCGCAAAGGGATGGCCTCCGTCCACCTAGTGAAGTAGTTAGTAGCCGTCAGGATGTATCGATGTTGCAACGAAGAATTTGGATTTATTTCTCCGATAACATCTATACCCCATTGCTCAAAAGGCTCAGAGATGATGACCGGCTGCAATGGTCCTGCCGCCTTAGGTAACTTCCCAGCACTTCTTTGACATACATCACAGTTTCGTGCATATGCGTGGGCATCTCGGAACAGAGTGGGCCAATAATAACCAGCTCTCAGTATCTTGTGTGCTGTTGTCTCTCCCGAATAATGTCCGCCTGCAGGGCCATCATGCAATTCTTTGACAACCTTGTTTGCATCTTCCTTTTCCAAACATCTAAGGAGAACTCCATCATAATTCTTTCTGAACAGTATCCCATCAATGATTTGATAGGGTGCTGATTTCAAATGGAGTTCCCTTCTTTGCTTAGAGTTCCAGTGCTCAGGTAGATATCCCTGCTGTAAATAGTGCACCAGATCCCTATACCATGACTGGGGAGCTGCGAAGATATGACAAACTTCAACCGAATTTAACTCAGCTTCATTCTTCCAATGTTGTTCTTCATCAGTCGCGTTTCCCGCGAGTAACTTGCACAGGCCTTGTCCTTTGATGATCATGGCTGGTTTAAATTCCAAATCATATTCCTGCAGAGCGGTGACCCAGTTCCCTCTCCTTTCTCCTAATTCCTTTTGAACGAAAAGGGATCTAACAGCTGGGTGGGGAACTATGACTTTAGTTCTGTTCTTCAGAATGTATGGCCTAAATTGCTTGACTGCTTTGAAGACCGCATATGCATGTTTGTCAACCACAGGATAGTTCAGCTCAACTCCCTACAGACCAGTGCTCATAAACGAAATTGGGTATTCGTCCCCCAACTCCACCTTTTGTGTGAGTACAGCTGCGAGAGAGTCATCCGAAGCGAAGGTATACAAGATGAAATCCTTATCAAAATCTGGGCTTCTTAAGGAAGGAGCCTTAGCTACCGCTGCCTTGATATCTCTAAATGCGTCCTTCTCCAAATCTGTCCACTTGAATTGTATGCTTTGTTTAACCATTTGTTGCAACGGCTTAACAATTTGCGCGAAACCTGGAACAAATCTGCGGACAAAATTGATGGTGCCCATAAAGGACTACATAGATTTCTTGTTGTGAGGCATTGGAATCTTACTGATGGCTTGGACTCTTTCTTGATCAATTGACACTCCCCTTTTGGAGATGATATGACCCAAGAGCTTACCTTCGGGAACGGCAAATACGCTCTTCTTGGGATTCAAGGAAATACCATATTTCCTGCAGCGATCAAAAATATGCTTTAGATGCACGACATGATCTTCCCTTTTCTTCGAAAAGACTGTCACATCATCCAGGTATACAACCACGCATTGTCCACCCAATCCTCGGAAGGCAATATCCATCGCCCTTTGGAATGTAGCTCCCGCATTTACCAGACCAAATGGCATTCTTCTGTAGGTGAAGGTTCCCCACTTAGTTATGAAAGTAGTCTTAAGGCGATCTTCTTCGGCTACTAACACTTGATTGTAGCCGGAGAAACCATCGAGGAGAGAAAACAATTCGGATCCTGACACCATTTGAAGGATTTGTTCCATTGAAGGGACGGGGTAGTTGTCTTTATCCGAGGCTTTGTTTAAATTTCTGAAATCTACACATAGCCTTATCTCTCCCGACTTTTTCCTTACGGGAACCAAGTTTGCAACCCACTCCTAAAGCCGAACTTTGAAGATTATCTTAGCGTCTAGGAGCTTCTTTAATTCCTTTTGGATCAGCGGTTCTAGAGTGGGATGCATTCTTCTTAACTGCTGCTGAAATGGTTTGACGCCCGCTTTCATTGGTATAACATGCTGAATAATGCAGACGTCATACGTTTTTAGATCTTCATAGGTCCATGCAAAAACATCCTTGTATTGTTTAAACAATTTGATGAACCTATCTCTTTCTCCTGGTGAACAACATTTGCCAAGGTTGACAAATTTTGGTTCTGCCTCGGTACCCAAATTAACTAACTCATGTTGCATTGATGAGCTGTTAGTTTTGGCATTAGCTGGCCTTTTGAACTTATTTTGAAGATCGAACAGCATTTCGAGGGACCTTACCCCCTTGGGCATGAAATTTCCTTTCTCCTCATCCTTCTTCATCAAATCAGCATCGTGTTCTTCCTCATCTATTGCAGCTCCTTGAAAGCTATCTTCGTTTGTTAGAAAGCTGATAATTTGTTCATCATCATCGAAGACTCTGAAGTTTGTGATGTTATCGGGAACGGAAGGCCTGAAAATCAATTCAATTGAGCATTTATTATTTGACGGCACCAATCTAGAAGCAGATGTTGCTAACAAATCAGCAGCAGAATTTTGCAATCTAGGAATTGATTTTATATTGAAAGCGTCAAAATGCATAATTAAATCCCATACCTCAGCCTGATAACCTTTCAAATGAGGTGAGAGACAATGAATGGTGTCCCTTACCTGTCTTACAACTATCTCGAAGTCACCAAAGACCTTCAGGTACTTAACGTTTAAGCCAATGGCCTTCTTTAATCCATGTACCAAAGCTTCATATTCAGCGGTGTTATTAGTACAATCGAATTCTAATCTACAAGACAAAAAATACTTGTTTCTTTTTGGATCCATTAGAACACAACCGGCCCCGGATCCTTCCAGAGTTTTAGAACCATCAAAGTATAATGTCCAAAAGGTATCTTTAGATCCAACTAAGTTAGTTTCTTTAATCCATGTACCAAAGCTTCATATTCAGCGGTGTTATTAGTACAATCGAATTCTAATCTACAAGACAAAAAATACTTGTTTCTTTTTGGATCCATTAGAACACAACCGGCCCCGGATCCTTCCAGAGTTTTAGAACCATCAAAGTATAATGTCCAAAAGGTATCTTTAGATCCAACTAAGTTAGTTTCTTTGTGATCTATGTCAGTAACTAAATTGACTATGTTACAATCAACATCATCAGTCCGAGAGAAATGAAGGAGATCGAACTGTTTATCTGATTCATGGCTAATGGCTTCAGACTGATAATTACCCGGATCCATTTCTAAGAAATAATTCCCCAGAATTGAGGATGAGAAAGCTACAACCTCATTCTTTTCTTCTAACTGAGTTACCTTCTGCTTCATATGAGGGTTCCCTAAGAACTTTAATCTGATTCTGCCTATTCTGATAAGGTAGCCATAGATGAGACCAATCCGTAGCAAAGTAGCCACTCAGCTTGGTAGACTAATCCCTACTTAAAATCAGCCCATAGGCTTCAGGAATATCGACCACCATTATGTCAATGAATTGACAGACTCTAGGGTCAGCTGATAGTCTAATTAGAACGTCTTTCATCTCCCCAATTACTTTGACAGCAGTCCTATCTAATTGGATAATTTGGGCTGGAGATGGAACAGGCTGCCCATTAATTTTTTTACAAATTGACAGTGGCATAACGTTTGAGGATGCTCCAAAATCTACCAAACAATTGTGAACATTATGGTTGAAAATTTCAAAAGTCAATAGGAATGGCAAAGTTTGAGATTTAGACTTCCCATCGATGCTAGCCTCATTACTTTCGGGATTGTTTTGAGGATCCGTCAATGGAGTGTTGATCTGGGGTTGAAGAACATGTAGCAGTTTGTCTCGTTGATGGAGCAAGCTACAAATGTCAAATATTGACACATTCGCTTTGACTTTCTTGATATCTTCAATAATATCGTATCCTATGTCAGATTCGTTCCCAACTCGAGTTGGCTGATCTGTTTTACTTGTTGTGACCTTAGGTAGCTGAACTATGGTGTCAGCGCTTGGCTGCTTGGTCACTGTTTGGCTGACTTTTGGCTGTTGTGGGATGATTGTTATGTGCCTCCTAGGCGGTTCTTTTGAAACTTTAGGCTTATGAGGAGTTGCGCTTGGCACAGGATCAACAATTGGGCCTTTGCTGCGAGTAGCAACGTTTACAGTGGAGGGAGAACTTTCTATGTGATCTTCTTCTGCTGATTCAGTCATAGGTATCCAATCCCATAGCACCATAGTAGTGTCCGGGGTTGGTTCCTCTAACTCAGGGCTCGACTCTTCTGGAGAATCGTCTTGGTCTGGGATCTGTGAATCTAGCATTTGGTTCATGACTAAGCTCATGGAATTAATCCATTGCGGGCAGCTCTTTTCCGAATGTGGTTCTTGATGAAAAGTGCAGAAATTTTCCATCCCGATTTCGTTCAAGTTTAAGACAGGGGCAGTATTCATTGGTGGATGAGTTTGATCACCGTCTTCCCTTCTTTTATAAAATGGCTTGAAAGGTTTCCTAGATGTGCTAGCAGCCTTGTCTTTCTCGAGATCTACAATTTTGTTAGATAATTTTTGCATCATCTTGACTACATTTTCCATGTCCGTAGATGGCTCTTCTTTACCTCTAGTGAGCAGCAAAGGTTTTTTGCTAGCTGCTCGTTTTGGTTCTACATCTAAGGCGTGTTTAGCAATGCTATCGGCTTCTTCTTCTACCTTTCTAGCTTCCTCAAAGTTCTCTATCAAGGTAGTTTTCTTGGATCTTTTTACGAACATTGCTATTGGTCCTTCAAGAGCTGTAGTGTAGTATTCAATCAGAGATTCCTCCGCTGGTTTATTAGCTTCACTGAAGTTATTTAACAGCGTTGTGAATTTTTGATTGAAATCTTGAACCTTTTCTTTCTTTTCCATTCTCATAGATAAGAGTTCTTTCATGAGTGTTGCCACAGTTTTTTGGTTTCCGTACTTCTTTAAAAAGCATTTTTCGAATTCATCCCAACTAGAGATTGAGCTGGGTTGTAGGCTAAAGTACCAAGATGATACCTTTGGCTCGAATGTATATGGAAACAACCTGCAGACTACGTCTTCATGTTGTACGTTCAAAAGGTTCAGAGCTAAGTAAAAACTCTTGAGGTGATCTTCTGCCGAAATGGCTTTCCTAGGATCGAACTTAGGCAAGACCTTTTCCAGATTCTTTGGAAGATTATGGAATGGTCCAGCTAGGTTCAGCGCTCCCCTTGCTCTCCAAGTAGGTACAGCCATGTTTGGATGTGGAGACCCTGGTGGAGAATTGTAAGGTGAATTCTGTGGAGTACTTTTGGGAGTGGTAATTTCTTCAAGGTTTTCTTGGTTTGAAATTTTTTCTGAGTTTTCAAGATCTGCCTTGTTAAGAGTGTCTGAAATTTCTTCCAAAGTCAGATTCACAAGTTCTTCGAAACTTTGAACAAGAATCGAATCTCGGGTATATTGTGGCTCTTTTCTAGGGGTAATTTTCTTAGGGAGGAAATTGACAGCGTTTAAACCACCTAGCTGCCTAACGTAGAATCTTGTATGCCTTCTCAAATCCTCTATTTCTGTAAAAGGGACAGCATATAAAGCTTCTTGGGGCTCAGGATCATAAATGGAGCGTTCTTGATTTAATAATTCAAGATCTGGGCTGTTTGAAATGCTTTCTTTAAGCGGGTTTTCAGTGTCATCTATGACAGTGGAAGATTTTCCTCTATCAGCCATGCACTTTCAGGCCCTCCTTCTCGCACCAAAAACTGTTGATGCCTCGGATATCGTAGCATCAATCAGAAAGGGATTCTCCCTGAGAGATGATCCCAATTAGATTATCTCCCGTTTGGTGTAGGGAATCCGTCCGGTTAGCGATTTCGGCAACCGTGGGTTTGGAGTTTAATTCCGATTGTACCGGCTATGGCCCGATCCACCTTTCTTTTGGATTTTATGTTTTTAATGAGATGCAAGTGTCTAATTTAGATTTGATCTAAATGCAAAACTAAAACAGATCTAAATCTAGAAACTGAAGTAAAACTAACTATCCTTGCAAGGAACACACGTAAAGGATGAGCAATAGGCTGTGACGGATACCGTAAAGAAAGGACAGATACCTATCAATTCTCACAGGTAGAGCTACAGCAAGATAAAAGATCTTCGGAAGGTAGCTTCCAGTTTAACATAAAACACATTTTATTACTCATCATAGAAGGAAGCAGAATTATTTAATCTAAATGGAAAGAATAAAGAAACAGATCTAAATGTAAACAAACTGAAATAACTCTAAAGATCCCTGCAAGGAGCAAATTTAAAGGCATGAACAATGAGCTATATGAGTTATCTTGAAGAAAGAACAGTTAGCCGTTGAATCTAAAAGAGAACTCTACAACAAAGATAAAATATCAGCAGATAGCTCCTGATTTAAAAATGACACACATTCACTGTCCATGAAATGGAGAAATCGTTTGCACAGGAATAAGCAAAATCATTCGTTGCAAAGAAATAGTTCAAATAACAAGAAGGATCTCACATTACAGGATGGAAATCACCAGAACAGTCCGATACACATTCATCTTTGCTTCCCATGCAAAACGTCCATCTCCCGTGGCATTTATTACAAAATTCGATTTTACAGAAACGATACAAGATAGCTCGTAAAGGTTTCAGAATTTCATTCCCTGCCAAAAGTCCTTCTCTAATCTTTCCTAACTTCTATTTATAGTTACAAATCTGCCCTTTGGGCTGCCACCTAGCATCTTCCACTTGTCATCTACAGAAATTTCTCTCCCAAAATAGACAAAATTGTGATTTTTTTCTTTTACAAAATATTTAACAAAAAGAATGGACAGTTGTCCCATAGCTCACGCTTTATACATTTGAAAGTTTAACAAAATGCATATAGCAGAAATAATGTTCTAATATCGTGCTGTCATTCTTGTGCGTGAGCTTCAGCTGGGAGAGGATCGCCCAAGTCAATTGATGCTGCTGATGCTGCCTGGGAGGAGACACTCGAACCAATTGTTGCTGCTGCTTCTACATGGGAAGAAGGGATTGAGCTGGCTAGACTTTCTGCCACTGCTGGGGAAGAGGGAATCGAGCCCACTGCTGTTGCTGGAATGGCTGCCGGGAGAGAAGATTCTGGATCTGTTAATGTTCCTGCTACCGCTGCAGCTTTCTTTTCCTCTTCCGCTATGTAGTTATACCACACACCCATGTCCCTTATGACTATTGTTTGCTGCAGCAGGAAACAAGATTTTCTGAGAAGTCACATTCTTCCCGAGTTCTGCTCCAATGCTTTGAACTTCTGCTACTGCAGCTTGATGCACTTCCTTGAGCAAATGATCGTGGACTGATGACATTCCAACATAATGTTGTAAGTCATCAATTGCTAGGACATCAATTTTCTTCACGTATTCGGTTTGAATGCCCAGCTCTTCCTTTAGCTCAGTCGAGCGCTGTTCTGAATCCGGGAAGTCATCGAGGGATTGTGGGAAATTCAGCTTGCACCTGTCATGCACTCCCTTGATTCTTTGATACAGACCGTCGATCCTATCCCTTGTTCTTTGCACACTGGCTATCAGCTTACTGGCACAGTTCCTGTCGAACTCCAAATGGGCTATGTCCTCAATAAAACCGTCCACAGATTTAGATGCGAGATGCGTGGGGAAACCCCCTTTTCCTTCTCTCCATGCCATCTGAATCATGATATTTGCCTTGACACGGGTATTCTTAGCTTTGAGCCTATGGGCCTCCGCATTAATCTCTTTCAGCCTGACCACCATGGACTTGAGCTTGCAAATTTCATCAGTGATTAGCCCCTGAGTCTCATGCGTTTGCCTCAAAATGCTGCAGGACAGCTCATGGAAGGGAGACATGTCCATCGTTCTGCTCTCAGCTTGCTCTAATTGCTCAGCTAATGCCCGCTTGTCTGCTTCTAGCTGGGATGCTTTTTCTTTCGCTCCATTCTTCTATGCTTCTACAATCATCATTTGAAGTGTTAGCTGGTCCTTTTCCTCCTCCAGCTGGTTATACTTGCCTGATAGTTCTTTATGCTCGGCATACAGGCAATTATATTTGTTCACCACCAGATCTCTTTGGGCCTGCTCATTAGCCACCGTCTGTTGTAGCGTACGAGCTCTCTTCTTTGTCAATACATTTTCTCTGACTATAACGCCCACATTGTCCAGTGATGCTTTTGCTGTTTCCACAGCTGCGGATGCCATAGCAAAGGGGTCTTGATCTGTGTTCTGCATTATGGTGACCTCTCGGTGGGTAACGATGTCTTCATGGAAGGGACTTTTGATCCTCTCTTCCGATTTGAGGACCATAGCTTTCCTTTTCTTGTCATAGACAAACTCATTCCACCTGGACACCGTATGTTTTCCCGATGGAGTGTACGGGACAATAGGGTGGTCCATGATGTCTATGTCTTCTTCAGCAGGTGGGGTCCGGACTTCCTGAGCTGGATCTACTCCCTTATTTTGGGTACCAGAGCCACCTGCTTGAGATGCGTCTATTTCCATGTCTTGGACACCGGACCCACTTGCTTGGGCATCTTCCCCTGCTTTCCGCTCTTCTTCCGCTTTCCTTTCTGCCTCAGCTCGCAGCTGATCTTCGTTCTCTCTCCGTAGCCTTTCATCTTCCGCTTCTTTCTGCCGCTAGGCTTCCTCTGCCTCTCTCCGCAGCCTTTCACCTTTGGCTTCTTGCTGCATTCTTGCCACTTCAGCTTCCTGCCGCAACCTGGCTTCCTCTCTTAATCTGAGCTCTTCCTGAGCTCGGGCATCATCAGCTTCTTTCTCCTTCTGCTGGCTGGTTTTCTGGACCTTGGCTGAGCTAGAACTAGTTCCTGTGCCTTGGCGACAGATCCGCAGCTCACCCATGTTGCTGATGCCCCTGAATACCTCTTCCTTGGCATCAGGATAGTGGGAGTACTCAAAATGAGCGTAGATTTCCCTACAATGCTCGGCCACTCTTCCCTTCCTATCATTCCTGTGGAAGATCACCTCACTGAAATGGAAAGCTTTCAGTTCCTGCACAAACTCTTCGGCTGAGGCAACCCCTGAGAACTTGTAAGCTCCTATGCAAAAAGGTAGAGGGGGAAAGGAAGCCTTATGCTGCTTGTGGAGCACTGCTCCAATTCCATCCAGGAAGGTTTGTCTTATTGCTTCCTTAAGAACCACATAATCTGTGGCATACTGCGGCAAAATGTATGGAGCTTTGGTCCCTCCAAACATTCTGAGGTAGGTGCCTTGCTCTAAAAAGTAAAAATCCCCGTAATTCTCAAGGACTTCCACAGCGTTCTCTGACAGGCAATTGGGCTCCTCCTTGAATATCTTCTCATATAGGGGCATGATGAACCCCTCACAGATGAGTTTGTAGCTAGGTTTGTAATTCTGGGCCCACATCATCTTATAGGCGGTGTAAACCAGAGTAATGGCCTTATCCCATGTGCAGCCCAATTTGGGGAAGTCCATCTTGGCCAAAATACAATCAATCAGATATGAGGACATAAAAAATTCTGCCTTATTCAAGGCTAGACCTTCCCTTGCAGCTACTATCATTGAGGCCAGACTATCTGACAGGATAGTGGCCCAGTAAAACACGGTTCCCTTAAATGCCACGAAGTGGATAATAGGGACCCACTGAATCTAGACACGGTGCCATCGGGCATGCCGAAGATTCTGCACAGCATCAAAGCGATCAATCTGAAAGGAGGTCTCAGATTCTGTACGTCATATTCGTCGCTACCTTTCTTTCTTAGATGCTTGCCAGTGACCAGTATCTTTCTGGCCATCTCAACGTTGTCCATTTTGCCCAACCATTCATCAGTCAGAGCTTGCTGGGAGCGGGGAAATTTGTAGGCTGCTGCAAGATATGCGGGTTGAAATGAGGCAATGGCCACTTTCCCGCTGTCATTTATCACTCTTCCTTCAGCATCGGCATGTTGGAGTATCCATCCGATCACTTCAGCACAGGGGAATAGCTCAGGGCGGGTAGCAGCTCTGGTTATTCCCGAGGCTTTGATATTTAGATAAATTAGCCCCTCTTCTAACAACATGTCCGAGACATCCTGGTCTCGGATCATCCTGTAAATGTCACCCCATCTGATTTCTGGAGGAACACCAGTGGTGCACTTAGTATCCTGGAGTGAGGTCTCAGTTTTAAGTGGCGCAGGCTTCTTTTCTGTCATTTTAACCTTCTTCTTACCAACCTTTGGCATTTTGACTTATCCCTGATAGCACCCGCATACAAGTCATCATGAAATTGGGCAACATACTGTGAGATTTTAACAGAGATCATCATCGTTTTAATATGTGAATGAGATCAAAAACAGAATGTGAAGCTGCGTTTAGGAAGCAAAAATACACCATTTCAATATGAAACATAGATTAACACATTTGAATCTTTTAAAGGGATGAGTGTGGGATGCTCCTGAGAGGATAGGTATGGTCGCGGAAACAATCCGCTCTCGGGCTAGCCCTAGGAGAAATGGTGATCTTTCGTCATTGTGTTTTTAAATGGCTAATGGCGGGCAAGTTAGGGGTGACATAACAAGTTTAATTACGAGACCAGGGAAGAGCTCCTGCGTCGACACATAGGCGAGGGTTTTCAGCCCAAACGCTGTCGTTATTCATAACATTTGACGGGGCGTCCTACGGCTGGTTTGATTAGGGGCGATGGCGCCTGTCTCAAGTTTTAAATTGGGTAGAGGTCACGCCGGGACTGAGGTTTATGAAAAAGCCCGGGGGCTACATTTTTAGCTTTCGGCTGGGGACATGAAAAGTCCATGGGGCTTCGGCAGTTTTTTGAAATAATGAGGCACGCGGCCCGGGGAGGAAATTGGAACAAGTCTAACCGTCCAAACTAACTGTCTCTACCCACAAACGTTTTATCCTGCCTCTGTTTTATATGACGAGAAGAACGTAATTCAAACTGTATTTGACGGGCAAAATAGCCTATGACAGGCATTTTGCCCGTCAAAATCCCACCAATGCCCATCATTTTCAAATAAAAGACAACCCAATAGCAATTGGAAGCGTAGAAGGGACAAATTTCAAGGTTAAAATCCTACCTGGCACCGTGAGGATAGCTAAATGAGGTGGCTGCGAACGCAGATGAGCGAGATGAGCTGGAGCGATTTGCGTGGAGTTCCACGTCGTTTGCCAATCGAAAAATAACGATATGTTGGCTCGTACCCCCCACCGCTTATTTAAATAAGCTGGGCACGTGCGGCATTTAATTTTGGTGGGTGGCGCAATTAACCGCGGCTTAAATATCTGTACGTCGGCGTCAAATCACGTTTTTCTCGATTCTCGCACGACCGCCTCCTGCAGGACAAACTTGCGAACCGCATCCGCCATTGCGGAAGTATATGGCGAACGCTTTCGCCGTTTCAGGGAACAAAGGCGAATGGCCCCCGCAAAAGGCCTCCGCGACGTGCAAGAGAAAACGTTCCGCAAAGCTCAACTCGTTCGGGAGGATACCGCGGAAGCTTCCGCTGTTTCGGGAGAGAGTGGTGAATTGCTTCCGCAAGAGGCTTCCTCGACGCGATTAAGTTCTTTTGGCGGCCTCTTCGGGATGAAAACGTGAAGGCTCCCGAAATTGCGGAAAGCTTTCGTAAGTGGCTTCCGCAGTTTTGGAAGACTTCCGCCAACGCTTCCGCAAAAGGTTCTCGGGAATTCGAGAAAATTTCTAAGTTTTGGCCGCACTCATGAGAATCGCGGAAGGCTTTTGCCCTTAGCCTCCGCTGTTTCGGGTAGGAAAAAACAAAGGTTCCGCAAAGTTTGTTTCGGTGATTCTTCGGGACGGTTCCGCGAAGGTTTCCGCGGTTGCGGAAGGCTTTGGTGAATGCCTTCCGCGACTTTCGAGACTTCAAAAATTTGCCAAAACTTAGTCGTCTAGCAGCCCCGGGGAAGGTAGACGGATGACTCCCGCCCGTTTCGGGCGGCTTCTTCGAATTCCTCCGCCATTTCGGAGAGAATTTGCAAATGATTCCCGCAGCTTATGAGCAAAATTTAAGTCCCTCTTCGGGAAGTTTACGCGAGTGACTTTCGCTAGTTTCGGAAGGTTTCCTTGAGTTCTTCCGCGATCTTTTGGGAAAAGTTTCCAAGTTCCTTTTCGGAAGGCTTAAACAAGCAGCTTCCGCCACTGCGGGAGGATAGCCCGAAAGATTCTGCAATTTCGGGAGACAAAGCTGAAAGGTTCCGCAGCGTTCGTTTCGCAAACTTTCAAAAACTCTAATTCCTTTTTTGGAAGGCTTAAACATTTGTCTGCCGCAACTGTGGGAAGATAGTCTGAAAAGTTCCGAAATTTTGGGAAAATTTTCTTAGTTCCTTTTCTGCTCTTTGGAAGAAAATTGGGAAGGTTTATGGCGCGATTTTTCTGCTTGAAAGCAAAAGATAAACGCTGGGAATGGCCCCTTGAGGCCACTTTTTTGAAATTTTCTAAAGGAGGGGCCCCAATATGTACAAAATGTTGGGGGGATTGTTGCTGCAACAACATGATGTTAAGGGTGAAATAATTGCCAAGGAGGAAAATTACTAGTTTCCTAGGTTTGGGGTGGAAGCTTTGGGATTTGGAATAAGGGGGATAATAAATGATGTTTAGACATTAGAAGGGTTCAAGTATTTAATAAATAGAGTAAATAAAGAAATTCAAGAGAAATCCTAGGTGACAAATGGTTTTGGAGACATATGGAGGATGTGGGACCCACACTAGCTTGATTTTTCATAATACATGGTATCTCTCTTTTGCAAATTTGAATTAATGGGAATGTGAACACTCTTGGGTGAGTTGGTAAGTCATAACACATGTCATTGAGCATATTAGGTCGAAGTGGGAAGGATTGGTAACCTCCATGGACGATAAAGAGTCAAAGTGGAAGTTTGTGGACACTTGGGCTAGATTCCCTAGCGCCTATGACACCAATGATGGAGCATCTATGATAACTATGACAAATTGCAGACCTGACCTCTGACATCTGACCACTATGACATGTCAGCCCCAAAAATAGGCTCAAAGAAGGCGAATTTGGAAGTTGGAGAAGCCAAAGAGACTCAAAATCGAATTTGGGAGAAGATGGAAGGTTGGAACTAGGAGACAAGTGGCAAATGTGGAATATTTCCTAAATGGAAATATATTGAATCTATTGAGAGGATTTAGACCCTTAGGAGGATAATGTTGGTTATAAAATGTATAAATGAAGTATGAGAATGGCTTTTGATCATTTGTAGAATTTGCAATTGCATTTGTGAAGAGGGAGAGCTAGTGGATGACTAGTTTCTTGCTTTAGCCAATTTCGAGGGTGAAAGATTCCCATCCAAGTTGGCAATTGGAAAGGCCATTCAGACCTTTCATTTGTAACTTTAATGGATTCTTTATTTGCAGGTGTAAGCTATAGGGCAGCTCATGGTTTCTTCTATTGCATCTCACTCCTTCAACCATTTCCAGTTTTGATGGCATATTCTTGATCCTTGAGGGAGGGCATTTTTGGTGAGCTATTGTACTCTTTGGGGGAGCTTCTAATGACCCATTTCTTTTGTAATATGAATTAAATACTCTGTTCTTCATCTCCAGAAAGTTTCAGGTCGAAATTCCAAGTAGAAATGTAGAAATCTCATTTTTAATGGAAGAACAATGCCATTTCCCCACTACCTTGTTGTGAACCAATGTATTGATGATGATTTCGAAAGAATGGATGATTCTATGATGAATTTGTGATTAATGGACTGCCATGGATGTATTTTACAAGTTTCATGTACTGTACTTGAGCATTTGAAGTATTTTTACTCAGTTTAGTTGTATTGGGAGGTGAAATAGTGCCATTTCCCCAAGGGTCGAATTGGGGATTTTTGCAGTTGAATGGGAGAGGGTGAGAACAGTTGTAATAATCCATTAATGGTGCATATGAGACTTTAATAAAATATTTAACACATTACATACCTCTATTTATAAATTTGAGTGGGTTTGGAGGCATTTGGGAAGCCATTTTCAGTACTTACCCCAGGGGGATTTGAACCCCAAATTACTAGTAAAATTGCATAATTGGTCCAGAATCTTAAGAGAGTTTGCAGAGGCCTTTTGATGGACATATTTCATACATAAACATCATATTCAATTTCTAATATCATTCATACACCTTCCTTGAAAATTTGAAGGCATTTGGAGTCAATTTGAGACCTAGAGACCAATACTAGTCAAAGGAAAATCACTAGTAAAGTTACCTACATTGATCAGAATTGAAAGAGGATTTGCAGCAGTATTTTAAAGATCCAAAGGCATCCCTGAAACACATATTTATGTTCTAATATCATTCATACACCTTCTCAGAAGATTTGGGATCACTTGGGCCAAATTTGGGACCTAGAGATCAAAACTAGTCAAAGGTCGAACTAGGAAAAAAAAAGTGGAAAATTGCAATTTTAATAAAATTCCTAATAAGGGACATTACAGTGGTATCAGAGCATGGTCCTTGCACCTGTGTATTAGGTACATACATTCAAGAATAAATTCAGCCATGTCTTACTATTATGATGAATCCTATGAGTACAATTCTTATGAGGAATATGCAGATGCTTATGAGCAATATGAAGCAGAATGTGAATGGTACGAGGAAGAGGTGCCATCATGCAACACTTCTTACAATTTCAAGAGAAATGAAGATTATTCTTATGACTTTAAATCTGATGAATATGAGTGTGTCACACCAACCAAGGATAATTCTATGAGTGAGTTCCAAAGATGGAGAGCAAAATATAAAACCTTGCCCCAACAATATCAAAAATATCAAGAATATATTGCTTTTCGCAAAAATACACAAAATGCCATGTCTTTTGAGTACTTTGCTGAACATGTTTTTGAAAATAGGCCCAAAAATGAATATGTGGAATTAGTAAAGAAAGGTTTATGCCCTTCTTGTAAAGAACCTTGGAGCGAGTATCATATATGTGTGCATGAAATGATGTCCTCCTTGAGGAGAGCTTTTGAGATTTCTTCAAGAGATTCAAAATATACTGATCCTAAGGAAAACAAGGGGCAAAATGCATCAGCTTGCTTTAAGGAGCAAGAGGAAGAGACATCACAAGAGCATGAAGAAGATTCTATTGAAAATATGGAAGATCATTTCGAGACACCTTCTAGCTTAGACATGACCCAAAGAGCATCTACTGATGGATGCTTAAACTATGAAGGAGTACCTACTGATGGGTGCTCACACCTCTATGTTGGTGACATAGAGATCACTTTTGAAAATGTTTCTACAAGTACAAGTTTCATTAAGCATGATAATGAAGACCTTGTAGCAGTTGAAGAAGAACCAAGATCAACTTCCCCATCACCACTTGAGCTTCATGAAGTTGGTCCAAGAAAAAATGAAGAAGATGAGGAGGTTCATTTGCAAGAGCCTCATTTTATTGAAGGGTCCTTAAAGATGAATGAAAAGAAGATCCAAGAGTCCCTCAACATTCTCCATGACACTCAAGCATTGGTGTCAAATTCTTGTTGGAGAGCTACTTCATTGGAGGAAACATCCTTCCTTGAAGACATGGAGAAGATTCAAAGAGCAATGTGCCACATCAAAGGTAATTTCATGTCTTTGCTTTTTGATAGAAACCATTTGTTTGAGCTTAATGAATTGTTACATGATGCATACTTGAAGAATAATGAGGATAATCATAAGCTCACAATTCAAAATGAGCAACTTCTTGAAAAGTTGCAAGATACTTGTTTTTCCTCCTATGTTTCAGATTGTCAAATGGTAGATTGTTTGGAGGATTCTCATGACTTGGTGGATCATGAGAAATGTGAAAATTTGAATGTTCTTGATGTGTTTGAAGATGAACTTGAAGAGATCCAAACACTTGATGTGGTGGAAGAGGAATTTGAATTGTCTCTTGATGAAGGTTATGCAATTTTTAAAGAAGAGCATGATTCCTTTACATTGGAACCAAACTATGACAAAGAGTTCACACTTTTGAAGGAGCTGCATGATACTACCCATATGGATCCTTCCCATGATGAAACTTCTGCACTTTTTTATCATTTGGGTGATTTAGTTCATTCTCCTACATCCTACAATTCCATGTTTTGCAACATTAGTCTCAATGAAGTATGGGTGAAAGGGTTCTTTTTGATGGTGCCACATGAAGAGTATGGAACTCCTAGATTTAACTTTTATGATGACATGGTTGGAGCACATTCTTATTCACATTTGCAGCAGCATAATTTGTCACTTTATGATGATTCACATCTACATGGATGCAACTATGATATGGATTTGAGTCACTTGAAGACTCATGGTTTTTCTTGCTCAACACTGGGTTCATTTGATGTTAGAGGAACTTCATCCAACACTTGGGTGAATAGATTTATGATGGGAGAACATTTTTGTTGGCAGCCACATACTTTGTTACATCTTTATGATTCTCACATTCATGGATGTATGGGTGAGACTTTTTTGAGTCATTTGAAGTCTCCTTGTTTTTTCTGCTCATTATTTGGTTCAGATTTTAGTGGAGATTCTTCATTCACTTCTTGGATGAAAGAATACATGGTTGAATATTTTGATGCATATCACATCCTTTTGGAGCAGCATTATAGGACATGGGATCCTCACCTCACCTATGTCATTGGAGCAGATTTGATTGGTCACTTGAAGCTTATATGCACTTGAAAAATTGTGGTCTACTTGCTTGGAGGTACAAACACTTTTATGATTCTTTGATGAAGCACCTCCTTGATGTACATTTTCATTATGTAGTTATGTACTTTGATGATATATATTTTGTACTCATGATGTTTGGAAGAATGCATACAAGAAAATGGGATCCAGGAATCATCTTATCTGATGGTATGGGTTGGAGAGCACTCTTCATTGTTGGGGTGCAATACAAGCAATGGGACCCTGGAATAATTTTTATCTCATTGGTTTCAATTTTTTGGGGGAAACAAGAAGTATGGGAGATGGATATCCCACTTAATAAAGTGATTTTTATCAGAGTAGTGCAGCAGCAAGCATGGTGGTTCCTCTCTAAAATCTTCATGGGAAACTCAACGACTCAAGGTTTGGCAATTCAATGGCAACTTCAAAAAATTATACAGAAAGCAGGTTCTTCAACACCCATGTTTGAAATTGCTTGAGGACAAGCAATATTGGGAAGGGAGGATTTGTCATGTCCCAAATTTGGAATTGGGTCACAATGGCCTAATCACATTATCCATATTCATTAGAGTTTGTAAAATTGATGTTAAGGGTCAAATAATTGCCAAGGAGGAAAATTACTAGTTTCCTAGGTTTGGGGTGGAAGCTTTGGGATTTGTAATAAGGGGGATAATAAATGATGTTTAGACATTAGAAGGGTTCAAGTATTTAATAAATAGAGTGAATAAAGAAATTCAAGAGAAATCCTAGGTGACAAATGGTTTTGGAGACATATGGAGGATGTGGGACCCACACTAGCTTGATTTTTCATAATACATGGTATCTCTCTTTTGCAAATTTGAATTAATGGGAATGTGAGCACTCTTGGGTGAGTTGGTAAGTCATAACACATGTCATTGAGCATCTTAGGTCGAAGTGGGAAGGATTGGTAACCTCCATGGAAGATAAAGAGTCAAAGTGGAAGTTTGTGAACACTTGGGCTAGATTCCCTAGCCCCTATGACACCAATGATGGAGCATCTATGACAACTATGACAAATTGCAGACCTGACCTCTGACATCTGACCACTATGACATGTCAGCCCCAAAAATAGGCTCAAAGAAGGCGAATTTGGGAGTTGGAGAAGCCAAAGAGACTCAAAATCGAATTTGGGAAAAGATGGAAGGTTGGAACTAGGAGACAAGTGGCAAATGTGGAATATTTCCTAAATGGAAATATATTGAATCTATTGAGAGGATTTCGACCCTTAGAAGGATAATGTTGTTTATAAAATGTAGAAATGAAGTATGAGAATGGCTTTTGATAATTTGTAGAATTTGCAATTGCATTTGTGAAGAGGGAGAGCTAGTGGATGACTAGTTTCTTGCCTTAGCCAATTTCGAGGGTGAAAGACTCCCATCCAAGTTGGCAATTGGAAAGGCCATTCAGACCTTTCATTTGTAGCTTTAATGGATTCTTTATTTGCAGGTGTAAGCTACAGGGTAGCTCATGGTTTCTTCTATTGCAGCTCACTCCTTCAACCATTTCCAGTTTTGATGGCATATTCTTGATCCTTGAGGGAGAGCGTTTTTGGTGAGCTATTGTACTCTTTGGGGGAGCTTCTAATGCCCCATTTCTTTTGTAATATGAAGTAAATACTCTGTTCTTCATCTCCAAAAAGTTTCAGGTCGAAATTCCAAGTAGAAATGTATAAATCTCATTTTTAATGGAAGAACAATGCCATTTCCCCACTACCTTGTTGTGAACCAATGTATTGATGATGATTTCGAAAGAATGGATGATTCTATGATGAATTTGTGATTAATGGACTGCCATGGATGTATTTTACAAGTTTCATGTACTGTACTTGAGCATTTGAAGTATTTTTACTCAGTTTAGTTGTATTGGGAGGTGAAATAGTGCCATTTCCCCAAGGGTCGAATTGGGGATTTTTGCAGTTGAATGGGAGAGGGTGAGAACAATTGTAATAATCCATTAATGGTGCATATGAGACTTTAATAAAATACTTAACACATTACATACCTCTGTTCATAAATTTGAGTGGGTTTGGAGGCATTTGGGAAGCCATTTTCAGTACTTACCCCAGGGGGATTTGAACCCCAAATTACTAGTAAAATTGCATAATTGGTCCATAATCTTAAGAGAGTTTGTAGAGGCCTTTTGGTGGACATATTTCATACATAAACATCATATTCAAGTTCTAATATCATTCATACACCTTCCTTGAATATTTGAAGGCATTTGGAGTTAATTTGAGACCTAGAGACCAATACTAGTCAAAGGAAAATCATTAGTAAAGTTACCTACATTGATCAGAATTGAAAGAGGATTTGCAGAAGTATTTTAAAGGTCCAAAGGAATCCCTGAAACACATATTTATGTTCTAATATCATTCATACACCTTCTCAGAAGATTTGGGATCATTTGAGCCAAAGTTGGGACCTAGAGATCAAAACTAGTCAAAGGTCAAACTAGGGAAAAAGAGTGAAAAATTGCAATTTTAATAAAATTCCTAATAAGGGACATTATAGATATCTACTCTCTCGAGCCCAGAGCATATAAGAAAATGAGACAAGTACAATACAGGGTTACCTCTGAAGTAACTCAGGCAAATTCTAGATCTGCATGCATCAGGCTGATGCATGCACTGGAAGAATGAGCCCTAACTGGAAAACTGGATCTGAGTCTTCCTGGATGCACCTCTGTCTGATCTTTCTCTTGGTATCACTCTGCTCTGACCTGATCTGCAACTGAAGAAGCCTACAACTGAAAACGAGCTCCTCTGCATGCACACGTGCGCCTTCCCTCAACTGAAGAGTGACTCGTACTGAATCAAATCTCAGCAGATTTGAGCTCTGATTGTCACTGATCTTCCTCAATCACTGAGACGAAGATACTCTACAAGTTATAGACACTCAATCGCTCAACCGGATGCGATACAAGCTTCCTCCTCCTTGAGAAATGCGCGCTCCTTCACTAGGAAAGTCGTCCTCCTCTCAATTGATCTATCTCAGATCAATTCTCTTCATGAATGAGACAGACACCTTCTGTCTCCTTATATCATCTCACTGAAAAATTAGGTTTACCAAAAACCTAAAAGTAGGTGCATGCAAAACTCACTTTTGCATGCATCAAACATTTTCCTGGTTAACAATTTAACACTCCCTCTTAACCAGGACAAGATTCTGCACCACTCCCATTTTCTCGCTAAAGTACTCAAACTTATTTTTCAGCAAGGACTTTGTCAGAATGTCTGCAACCTGCTCATCTGTGGAAATGTACTGGAGCTCAACAACTCCCTTCTAAACATGATCACGAATGAAGTGATATCTGATCTCAATGTGTTTGGATCGATCATGGAACACTGGATTCTCAGAGAGTTTGATGCAACTATGATTGTCACAGTGAATCACCGTAGGCTCCAACTGTTGATCAAATAGACTCACCAACATCTTGCGAAGCCAAAAGGCTTCACAACTGGCTAAACTAGCCGCCATATATTCTGCCCCAACATAACTCAAAGTAACGAACTTCTGCTTCCTGCTGAACCATGACACAACCGCCGAACCTAAGCTGAAGCAGCATCCGGAGGTGCTTTTCCTGTCACCTGCATTACCTACCCAATCTGAATCCGTGAACCCTACAAGCTGGACTTCACCCTACCTCACATAATTCAGACCATATTCTGTTGTTCCACTAATGTATCTCAAAACATGCTTCGCTGCTACCCAGTGCACATCTCTAGGTTCTACCATGTACTGACTCAAGGTGTTGACTGCAAAGCTCAAATCTGGTCTGGTGTTGACCAGATACATCAAGGAACCAATGAGCTGTCGGTACTTAGTGGAATCAACCAACTTACTCTCAGAAGCCACTTGCTTCTTCTAGTTGGTTGTCATAGGGGTAGTCATGGGCTTGCAATCCTGCATCTGAAATCTCTTCAGAATGTCCATTGCATACTTGCCCTAACTGAGAAAGATATGCCCATCCTCCTGCCAGACTTCCATCCCTAGGAAGTAATGCATCAATTCTATATCCTTCATCTCAAACTCAGATGCAAGGTCCATCTTGCAATCACTGATGAGTTTTTCGGCCCCTGTAATAAACAAATCATCTACATAAAGCACAAGGATGAGTGGATCCCCTTTTACTACGATGTAGTAGAGATTAGGATCAGCTTCACTTTTCTGAAACCCTAGCTACTACAAATAGGTATCTATCCGAGAATACCAAGCTCTGGGTGCCTGCTTTAAGCCATATAGAGCTTTCTTCAATCTGCATACATGAGATTCTCTCTCAAGTACCTCGAAGCCCTCTGGCTGCTCAATTAATACCTCCTCCTCTATGAGTCCATTGAGGAAGGTTGTCTTGACATCCATCTGGTGAATCTTCCATCCCATTTCTGCTGCAACAGAAATCACTGTCCTGATGGAAGAAGACCTGGCTACTGGAGCAAACATCTCCTCATAGTCAACTCCCTCTATCTGTGAGAACCCTCTAGCCACAAACCTAGCTTTGTATTTCTCAATGCTGCCATCTGCAGCATGCTTAATCTTATAGAGCCATCTAGAGGTGACTACAGATTTTCCCTCTGGTTTGGGCACCACTTCCCAGACATCATTCTTCATGATGGAAGCATACTCTTCCAACATGCCATCTCTCCAGGCCTGCTTACCTGCTGCTTGTTCGTACAAGGAAGGCTTTGACTCACTGATACTGCTTACTAGAGCTAAGTAACTGCAGAATCTCTGTGGAGCCTTTCTTTCTCTTACATCTTTCTTGGGAGTTCCTACTGCCTGAGCATCCTTCAAGGTATCTTGAAGCCACTTGGGCTTCCTCTTCCCTGAAGTGACATCCTGTGAGGAGAACTCCTCATCCTCGTCCCAATATCCTGTATGAGAATGAGTGCCTCCAGTAGAGGTGCCAATATTCGTCAATCCTATAGCTCGAGAACCTGTAATTTGGGACCCTGATCTCGGTTGATCACCAATCTGAGATCCTGTGCCAGTTCCTGCTCCTATGCCAGTGGAAACCATATCTTGTGCATCTGTCACTCCAGACACTTGGGACCCAGTTGGCTGCTGAGCAGTACTCTGTCCTATGTCATGTAGGGATGTAGCAACCTGTTGTTTTCCCTTCTCCGACTCACATGACTTTCGAAAGGCCCGATCCTCCTCGAACTTCACATCCCGCCTCACAACAGTTTTCTTGAGAGCAAGGATGTAAATGCGATAGGCCTTTGAAGTCTCATCATACCCAACCAGAATTCCTCTTTCTGCAGTGGGCTCTAGTTTTGTCTTTTTCTCCGAAGGAACATGAGAGTAGGTGAGGCATCCAAAAATCCTGAGTGCCCAACTTCAGTTTTCTTCCCAGAGAAAGCCTCCTTGGGGGTTTTGTCCCCCAATGCCTTATGAGGACTCTTGTTCTGAATGTAGGCTGCAATGTTGCATGCTTCAGCCCAAAGGAAAAATGGCAATCCTGATCATGCAACATGGATCTCACAACTCCAACAATGGCCTTGTTCTTCCTCTCAGCCACCCCATTCTGTTAAGGTGTATAAGGTATAGTCAATTGCCTCTTGATGCCTTCCTGAGTGCAAAACTTATTGAACTCATTGGAGGTGTACTCTCCCCCATTATCTGATCTGAAGATCTTAATCTTCCTTTCTGTTTGTTTTTCCACAAGAGCCTTGAAATCTTGAAACTTCTGCAAAACTTCCTTAGACTCTTTGCTCTTCAAGAAGTAGATCCAGGTTTTCCTGGAATAGTCATCAATGAAAGACACATAGTACTTGTATCATTTAAGTGATGTGGTGGACATCGGACCACAAAGGTTAGAATGAATCAAATCAAGAGCTCCTATAGCTCTGTTATCGCTCTTGGGAAATGTTGTCTTAATGTACTTCCCGAGAGCACACCCCTTACACACATTGATGTGCTCACTGCTAAACTCAGGTACTCCTGTCACAATCTCCCTCAGAATCTTTAGGGTCAGATGATGCAGATGAGCCATCCTCCTGTGCCAAAGCTCACAGGGATCACATCCCTCATCACGGTTGCTATGACTTAGGGCATGATGAAGTTGGAAACTCAGCTTGTATAGATTCCCACTGCGGACTCCAATCCTGTCAGTTGAATCCACACTGGATCCCTTGGGATGAACTAGCACATTTCCATCTCTGAACATCACCCATAGTCCTCGATCTTCAATAGTAGACACGGAAATCAAGTTTTTCTTAAGACCTGAAACGTATAGAACATCACGAACTCTCATTTGTTCTCCAGAGTCTTTCTGGAAGGACACAGTTCCTCGTCCTATTGCCTTGACCGTAGAGTTGTCTCCCAGAACAATCTCAAGATCCATCCCATCCTCTCCAAGATCAGAAAAGTATCCTCAAACACCCTTCATATGGCTAGAAGCTCCACTGTCTATGTACCATACACTAGAAGTGGAGGCCATCAATGATTGACAGGAGTTGAGAGCCATCTCCTTGTCAATCTCGTCGATAGCATACTCATCAATATCCATAGTGAAGCACGAAGTGCAAACAATTTGATCCTCCCCCATGATCACAGATCTGATGCTGCAGCAGTAGATCTGAGTGTGATTGCCCTCTCTGACCCTTACCAGGGCTTCGATACCGTAAAACTTAGATCCAGAGATCACTACTCCCTCTGGATCGCCCTGAGATCTCAAGCGGTTTGAGTCTCGATGTAAGTAAATACTTATACAAGCATAAACTTAACAACTAGATCTCTTTACCACTTTAACACACATGCAATCACACACATAACACTGCATATACCCTGGAAACCCCAAACGGGGAAAACCAGCAATCTGTGGGGCTATCTTCTCTCTTGAGCCCGGAGCATATAAGAAAATGAGACAAGTACAATATAGGGTTACCTCTGAAGTAACTGAGGCAAATTCTAGATCTGCATGCACTAGAACAATGAGCCCTAACTGGAAAACTAGATCTGAGTCTTCCTGGATGCACCTATGTTTGATCTGTCTCTCGGTATCACTCTGCTCTGACCTGATCTGCAACTGAAGAAGCCTAAAGCTGAAAACGACCTCCTCTGCATGCACACGTGCGCCCTCCCTCAACTGAAGAGTGACTCGTACTGAATCAGATCTCAGCAAATCTGAGCTCTGATCGTCACTGATCTTCCTCAATCACTGAGACGAAGATACTCTGCAAGTTACGGACACTCAATCGCTCAACCGGATGCGGTACAAGCTTCCTCCTCCTTGAGAAATGCGCCCTCCTTCACTAGGAAAGTCGTTTTCCTCTCAATTGATCTATCTCAGATCAATTCTCTTCATGAATGAGACAGACACCTTCTGTCTCCTTATATCATCTCACTGAAAAATTAAGTTTACCAAAAACCTAAAAGCAGGTGCATGCAAAACTCACCTTTGCATGCATCAAACATTTTCCTGGTTAACATTTTAACAAATCACACGGGGCTTTGCTAGTGGTGATTAGCCCCCAAGATGCTATCACATTGCTTGCTCCAGGACGGAGTAATCTATTCTATATTAGAGTGTTTGACTTGTTTATTTTGTAGGGGCTTTCATCCCCTTGTGGAATATACAAAGTCTAATCTAATGTTGTATTTGACATAGGCTCTAAGAAGTGTCTGGGACTTCTTAGAGTGGGTCAAAACAACATTAGAGCTCTATGGGTGAATAAACGTGCATGTGAGGAGATAAACATCGACAAGGACAACTTTTCAATGATGAAGAAATAACCAAGAAGTCAAGTCAACCATTGAAGAAGTCCCAAATAGCATTGAAGAAGTTCCAAAAAAGATTGAAGACAAAAAGGGAAAGTCATCCTAGAAGAAAGAATAAATCTGCCCCAATAAAAGTGCAAGTCAGCCTGTAATGTCCCTTGTTAGGAATTTTATTCAAATGGCAATTTTTCACTTTTTTTCCTAGTTAGACCTTTGACTAGTTTTGAGCTCTAGGTCCCCAAATTGCTCCAATTGCTCCCAAATCTTCTGAGAAGGTATATGGTGTTAGTTTTTGTACCTAGGGAAGTGTTCCCAAGTGACTTTTGCCTAAAGTCACTTAGAAGGGGGAAAAAGGTGACTCTCACATTAAATGCACTTAATGAGACTTTATAACATTAAAGTCACTTTTTGATAAATTTAAGTGGGTGAGTGAAATTAATAATTTATGAGAAATAAATGGAGCATTAAATTTCAACTATAGATCTAAATCTATCTCATCCATTGGATTTAGGGAAACTCTAGGGTTTGATCAAAAAGCATGAGGGAGGCATTTTGAACTCACTTTTGAGATGAGAGTGTTGTGAAGAGAGAAAGAGAGACCAAGAGCACTTGCATGCATTTCGAGGCAGCCATTAGTGACAGTGGGCACAGAAATCGAGGCATAGGTTCAGCATTTGTTATTTGCACACAGTTCGAGGTGGGTGCATTAATCTTCAGCACATTTCCCGAGGTGAATACCGTACAGCAGTACTATTTCTGCATGCAGTTCGAGGAGGGTACCTGGGCACAGTTTTCAAGATAGTCTTCACGCATTTCGAGGCATTAACCCAGGCACAGATTTCGAGATTAACTGGCACAGAAATCGAGATAAGGTTCTGCACGGTTTTCGAGGAATAGACAGGTACAGAAATTTTGGTCCGTACAAACCGTACCTGTGTCTTTTCTCTGCACGGATTTCGGGATTGATACTTGCACAGAAATCGAGTAAAAATACAGCACATTTTTCGAGGTTGATTCTGCATAGTTTTCGAGAAGAGTAGAACACAGTTTTCGAGGTTGATTCTGCATAGTTTTCGAGAAGAGTACAGCATTAATTTCAAGGCTGATATTTGCACAAAAATCGAGACAGCCTCTGCACACATTTCGAGGCAGTCTGTGGGTGCATTTTTGGGTGGAGATAAGTTGTATTTTCACTGTATTGCTATTCTATTTAACCGCTGAAGAAATAATAAATATCTCTCTCTCTAACTGGTTTTCCCCGTGGGGGTTTTTCCAAGGCACAGTTGCCGAAAATTCAGAGTATCTATTTTTTATGGTGTGCATGTTAAAAAAATGTTTTTCTGCCTGTTAGTATGATTTTGCAGCGTGTTTAATTGTTAAAGAAAATTTCATAAGTAACTTTCAGCCTATGCAAAACCGGCTGGAAGTGAAAACCACTGAAATGTTAACATACACCAGCAAGCAGTAAACTCAGAAAAATTTACATGGTATCAGAGCGAGGGGGCAAAAAACAGTGGTATTTTGCAGACACACAGAAATTTCAAAAACTCAGAAATTTTAGAATTTTCTTCTGTTAGTGAGCAGCACTTTGTTGGGTTGGCTGAATGATGGCTACAGGACTTAGGTTGGAGGATAGGCTGAATGGGACAGTGAACTTTGTGCCGTGGAAGGCTAGAATTTTACTGATATTAGAGGAAAATGAACTATGGGAGGAAGTGGTTAGGAATACTACAACAAACCTCGTTCAGATTCCCACTGCTACAGATGCAGTAGCACTATCAGCCTTCAACAAAAAGGATTGTAAGGCTAGGAGGATAATCCTTGATGCAATTAAAGACCACATAATCCCTCACATTTCAGGCAAGACTAGGGCACACTTGATGTGGACAGCTTTGACCAGTTTGTATGAGAGTACCAATGAGAACCGGAAGATGGTTCTCAAGGAGAAACTCAAGAGTATAAAGATGAATGGAGGAGAGGGAGTGACAACATACCTTACTAGGATATCTGCAGTTCGAGATGAACTGGTAGCGGCTGGGGAAGTGGTATATGCTACTGAGCTTGTACGTACAGCAGTGAATGGGGCTTCAAAGCCCTGGGGTGCATTTGTGCAGGCCATAGTGGGTAGAGAGACACCTACCGTATTGGGAGAGACTGTTGGATGACTTTGTGCAGGAGGAGACCAGGAGAGGTCTCGTACATGGCAGTTCATCTCAGAGTGGGGTAGATGAGGAGAACATGGCATTGACAACAAAGGGGAAGAAGAAGAAGGGTGGGGCCAAGCAGTAGCAGTAGAGTAGGCAGAAGAAGGACTTGAGTAAAATCAAGTGCTATGGTTGTCAGACATTTGGACACTATGCTTCACAGTGTCCAAACAAGAAGAAGAAGAAGGGACAACAGACAAAAGCCTCAGCAGAGGTTGATGACTTTGGAGACAGGTTTCAGAGGGAGTTTTCCCTATATGTTGGACAGATTGAGAGAGAGAGTCTCTTTAGCCACCAGCACAGATATGGATATGGAGATTGAGCATTCATTGTTGGCAGGCCATCAGGCAAGTCCATCCACCACTAGTACTTGGTACATTGACAGCGGAGCCTCATGCCACATGACAGGTGCTCGAGAGTTGTTCTCCGAGCTATCGCAGACAGGTAGAGATGTGGAGGTTGTACTTGGAGACAATACCATTGTTAGAGCAGTTGGTCAGAGGACCATTACATTTCAGAGGGAGTCTATGAGTCCCATGATTCTAAGGGATGTGTTGTATGTCGTTGGGCTGAAGAAGAACCTTGTTTCAGTTTCCACTATTGAGGACAGGGGTCTTGGGGTGTGTTTCTCAGATGGGAGAGTGCAGGTTTTCCCCGGGACTACAGGTGTATCTACCCCCATGGACATTGGGGTTAGATGTGGAAAGTTGTACAAGCTATTATTTCAGACGCAGCATGCTCTAGCACACAGCAGCAGCAGTGAGCTATGTGAGCTATGGCATTGGAGGATGGCCCACCTACATCACCCAGCTTTGAGATTGTTGAGGAGCATGGTTACAGGTTTACCCGAGTTCAGCACTGAGCAGAGTGATGTGTGCAGGGGGTGTGCTTTGGGAAAGTACACCAAGACTGCTTTTCCAAGCAATGACACAAGAGCAGCAGGAGTGCTTGACTTGATCCATTCTGATATTTGCAGTCCTATGTCTTCAGTCTCTTTCACTGGTTTTGAGTACTACATCATCTTCATTGATGACTACTCCAAGAAGACCTGGATCTACTTCTTGAGGAGCAAGAAGTCACACCTAGTTTTGAGTGTCTTCTAAGGGTTCAAAGCCCTTGTGGAGAAGCAGGCAGGGAGGAAGATTTGGATGTTGAGATCAGACAATAGGGGTGAGTATACCTCCAAGGAGTTCGATGCTTTTTGCAGACAGGAGGGTATACAGAGACAACTGACAGTTCCCTACACTCCTGAGCAAAATGGAGTAGCAGAGAGGAAGAACAGGTCGATTGTGGGAGCAGCGAGAGAAATGCTTCATGATCACGGGTTACTGTTCTTTCTATAGGCAGAGGCATGCAACACTGCAGTGTATCTGAAGAACAGGAGTCCTCACCATGCTTTGGGAAGGAAGACTCCAGAGGAGATGTACACAGGCAAGAAGCCTGAGGTGAGCCACTTTTGTATATTTGGTTCTTTGACTTACTCTCACGTCCCTTCTGAGAAGAGGACGAAGTTTGAGCCCACTGCTAAGAGAGGCATATTTGTGGGATATGACGAGACTTTGAAGGCCTATTAGCTTTACCTACCTGGCCAGAAGAGAGTTGTTGTTAGGCTGAAGGTGAAGTTTGATGAGGAGAGAGCCTCCAGGAAGTCCAGAGAGAGAGAGCAGCAGGAGCCACCAGCTCCCACACCTCAGTTGACACAGGCTTCTTCGATACAAGTTTCAGGTCCACAGGTTTCTGGAGTGACTGGATCACGGAGTACGGGCACAGCTTCTACAGGTTCAGTGGTTCAGGTGACAGGTACTTCAGGGACAGGTTCAGGTTCTGGTTCGCAGGTTAGAGGTTCTTTAGGCACTGGTTCATCGGTTACTGGTCCTCGGGGTGTTGAACCTTCTGCTTCTGGGAGTTCCTCAGATGAGGATAGACCAGTTTGGGAGGAGCCTTCAAGGAAGAGGAAGCCTAAGTGGCTTCAAGATACCTTGAAGGAAGCAGAGGCATTTGGTAGGCCCCAGGAGGAGGTCAGGACAGTTGTGATGCCAGACAGGTTGGGTATGGCTCTTGTTGCGAGTCTTCGTAACTCTGAGCCTTCCACATTTGAGGAGGCTTCTCAACATCAGGTATGGAGAGATGCCATGATGGAAGAGTACCATTACATCATGAAGAATGATGTTTGGGAGATAGTGTCGAGACCAGGGGGGAAGTCAGTTGTGACTTCCAAGTGGCTTTACAAGATAAAGCATGCTGCAGAAGGTAGTGTGGAGAAGTACAAGGCTCGGTTTGTGGCTCGGGGGTTTTCACGGGTTGAGGGAGTTGACTATGATGAGACTTTTGCGCCAGTTGCTTAGTATTCTTCCATCAAAGCAGTGATATCTATAGCAGCAGAGATGGGTTGGAAGATCCACCAGATGGATGTGAAGACCGCATTTCTCAGTGGTCTTCTGCAGGAGGAGGCGTACTTAGAGCAGCCACAGGGATTCGAGATTCATGGGAGAGATTCTCATGTGTGCAGGCTGAGGAAAGCCTTGTACGAACTGAAGCAAGCTCCTAGAGCTTGGTACTCCAGGATCGATGCATACTTGACTTCGATGGGCTTTCAAAAGAGTGAGGCTGATCCCAACCTTTACTACATTATGGTTGGTGGAGATCCTCTCATTCTTCTATTATATGTTGATGACTTATTTATCACTAGAGAGGAGCGTCTCATTGCACATTGCAAGAGAGACCTTGCAGCTGAGTATGAGATGACTGATATTGGGCTAATGCATTACTATTTGAGGATGGAGGTTTGGCAGGAGCCTGGACATATTTTCCTAGGACAGGGGAAGTATGCAGTTGATATTCTGAAGAGATTTCGGATGGAGGACTGCAGGCCTGTGTCTACACCGATGATCACCAACTGGAAGCAACTCCATGCTTCTGAGGGTAAGTTGGTGGATCTTACACTTTACCGTCAGCTCGTTGGATCGTTGATGTATCTGGTCAACACCAGGCCAGACTTGTGTTTTGCGATGAACACTCTTAGCCAGTTCATGGTAGAACCTAGGAGTGTACATTGGACTACCGCAAAACATGTACTGAGATACCTGTTATCACACCATAGTAGCAGGGCTACTATTCTTGTACAGCAGATATCTGCACATTCCAGAGCTTCCATTATTCTAGAGCATGGCTATATATTTTGGATCACTCATGATCAGAGCAGTACATTATTCAGATTTTATGACTTTGTGTCAAGGCTGAGCCTTGAGAGTTCAGATTTGATGACTGATGTGACCACTTATCCCATTACAGTTTCAGTTCAGTGTCTAGACATGTATTTCAGCAGTGTTTCAGATGATGCATGATGATTATTATTATGATGATGTTGTATGATCTATGGATATGTTCTCACTGACTGTGGATTATTATCTTGTTGATTTAGTCATGATCATAGCATGTGCTTGGTATATTATTCCTGATGTGGCAAACTATTTAAAATGAACTGTAAATCATAAAATGGACAATTGCTTGCACTTTTAGGTCACTTAACAAAACTTACTGGTATTTCACCTTACATAGACATGGTCTTTCCCCGACACCAGTTGTCTGCTAGTGTAGGCTCCATATTCACTTGTCTCCATCCATACATGACCTTCCTGTTTGACTTTAAACCCTGACTTGTCTCATTTGATTTTCTGATACTAAGGACTTCCCCATTTTTCTACCTCTGTGTTTGGACCACATCCCTGTTTATTCAGTGTCTCGGCTCTGAGTTGGTGACAGAACTTGCCTTTGGTAAGTTGGATTGTAGGCCTAAATCATTCTGGTCGGTTGTCCCGATGTTTGGCATTGGCTCGAACTCCCCCTAGTCACTTGAGATGTTGTTGGCTAAAACTGAAAGCTCATGTTCTACCTGTGGAAACTAAATAAATTCGCCCATGGAAACAAAAAAGGGCAAGAGCAATGAAAAGCTAAAAATACTCCTCGAAGAGTATAAGAAAGGTCCAAAAAGCAATGGTTCTTAAAAGCTATATCTAAACAATTGCTGACCTTGTATAAATATATGAAAAACATGCCCTGGATGCAAGCTGCAACTAGTTGTGCTTCTCAGCACATCTGAAATCCGAAGGGTTATGTAGGCCAAAAAGGCCATGGAATAAAATTGAATGATCCTAATGAACCTGGATCAACTTGATGTAGACATGATGCCTAAGTTGAATAAACACTCTCTAAACAACTTATCCATTTGTGAGGCACAGCCATCCCCCGTGTTCTTTTGTCCAGCACAGAGTTTGTAGCTTCCCCCTTTTTCCCAGTCCAAAGTATTTTTGAGTTAAGTTAGACAAGTCAAACCCTTGGCCCAACCTTGCTCCTAGCCTTCATCCTTCACTAGCAGTTTGACCATGTCCAATGGGTTAGTTTGTCATTTGAACTATTGTGCAAATAATTTTATATAACCACGGAATATGTTAACTTGATTAATGCCACTGAGTGGAATTTATACTTTGAGCTTAGCTGTGGGAATGATTAGAGAAACATTGTCTTAGTCTACTGATGTGATTTATCCTTGATTATATATTCTTGGGATCCGTGATGATGTGGACCATGTATGGATGATTATTGATGATGATTTATGGTCCCACATGTTTGATGATGATATCATATGATGGACATATGATGCAGATGATGTTTGATCCAGTTCAGCAGGTTTATTATTATTTCAGATCAGCAGATTATACATTGTCCATATATGGTGGACCCTACAGCTGGCCCATTAGGGAAACCCAGGGTGTATGAGTACTCATTCCTAGTGGATTTGGGTCTTCTGGATCCATTGAGACACTTATCTTTCAGTTCCGGGCACTTCTGACAGTGATTGATGCAGTTTTACACTTGTTGACCAGATTTGGGGCTGATTTCCCAGCCTAAGCAGCAGGGGCCCCGAGAGGCCAGTTCACCTAGGGCGCTGATGATGGAGGGGGTGGTCCAGCCACTTGTTATTACCATTTACCCCCCCTTCCGGAGAGCCTGGTGGGCTCAGATGGACAGCACTAGCACCCTAGGAGGCAGTTTTGGCACTTTCACAGTTCCCGAGGCAGTTAAAAAATGGGATAAAGTGGTCACTGAGGAAATCGATTTGGGCAATTGAGGTAAGGTTTTGGCATTTGGTCTTCACAGAGGTCTTCCAGGGTGGCATCACTATCTTCCAGTCAGTTTTCACCATGTGGGTATGCCCGGATTGATCACAGGAGGACATTTACTGCTTGGCTGTCATGGATTCTGAGGACAGTTTTGGTCATTTTTATTATATTGGACATATTTTATTAGTTTATTGTGCCTTGGGGATGAGCTAGTAAGGATTAATACCTCCTAGCCCCACCATGAGCTTATTTTATCATGTCCTAGTCATCATGAGGTGGATTATTGCAACGTTGAAAAAGTCGGACTCGGCAAAAAGTCGGCAAGGGTCCCGAAAACAATTTCTCGGCAACATCGGCGAAAAAATCGGGAAAAGTCGGAAAAAGTCGACAAACATTAAAAAATACAAAATACATTCATTTTTTTCAGAATTTTAAACATACAACGTAACAATAACATCATATAAACACATTGGAACATAAATATGAAGAAATCACTAATATATAGATGTAGTGGATGCAAATAACTCGGAGTTGTTTGATTTCAATGACTCGGACTGTTAAAAAATACATAAAATTTTACAATTTTAATGAAAAAAATATATATTAAAGATTCCAAGCTATGATTCCAAACCATTAGAGACAAAATATTATCATAATGGCACCAAGCGCAATACATATCTAAATCAAAATTGAAAAAACATAATCATCAAAATCATTGTCTATGTCGAGATCATATTTATCAATAGCACCATGTTCCCCCACCTCTAGGCTCTAGACTTTGCCTCTGCCTCCAATCTCGAAGTTGATCCTCCAAGGACATCAATTAACACCCTACAATTTTGTTCAAACCTCTTAATCCAAGCGTTAAAATAAGGTAGAAAGAGCTTCCCATGCTTAATAAGTGATTTTGCTTGACTGAAGGGTACATTTTTTTATTATGGTCATGACAGTGTAATTCAAACAACTTTAACAATCAGGCATCGACACCACCAACATCAAGGTACATAGAGAGTTTGATGTACTTCATTAAATTCCAATCCCTTACCCACATACATGATAGAATCCACTGGAAACGTTGGAATCCTGAAAACCATTAAGTCTGTTGAATTCTAAATGGGATCTAAAATCCTACTTTTTGCATATGAAGTCTGATGAGGTTGGAACCACTCTCAAACATCCTGAAATAATTAATGGTAATGTTAAAAATTTAAGTAAAAGTGACATTCTCTTTATCTTTCATTTTCCATCCTGACATTCTCTTTATCTTTCATTTTCCATCCTTTTACTTTAAGAATTTAACATTACCATTTAGTATTGTTGCCATCAATGTTACATGTACAAAACCCATCAAATTTATAAAAAAAAACCTGAGTTTTTAAAACTGTGAAAAAACCTGGGCGATTTTTTTCATAAACTCGCGATTTTTTCGAAAAAAGCGCCGATTTTTTGAAAAAGTCGGAAGTCGCCGATTTTTTAAAAAATCGCGATTTTTGCGAGCCGATTTTTCGGCAAGGGTTACACCTCGCGACTTTTACAAAAAGTCGCGATTTTTCGGCGACTTTTTCAAGTATGGATTATTGTACTTTTTACCCCTCTAGTGGGATGACGTCACCCTCCATTGTACCATTTAGTGAGGGCGCTTTTGTTATTTTGAGTGATCCATGTGATATATTGTTATGGGTCATCTTAGCCATTGATTGTATGATGAGATCTTATAATCTCAACCACTCATTTGATGTAGTATTATGAAGTGGTATAGGGTTTTGGTCTTTATTATCCTATATAAGGAGGAGACCCCCCATTGTATAGCTCACCTTTGGAGCTCTGGAATATTGGAATAGAAGATTTTTTGTGGAGCACATCTCTCTTGCATTGTGGATTCTCTTGCATATTGAATATACAGTATCTCTTCTATGTATCATTGTGGATTTTGGTGCTTTTGCTAACCTTTTGACAGGAAAGTCGAATTGGAGAGAGGAGGGCGACTTCATGAGGGTTATTGTTGGAGGGATCCACATATTCTCTCTTGGGTTAATCTTGTGACAGGGAGTATCATTATTGTATCTTCGTGACAAAGTTGATGCTTTCTATTACATCTTTCTACCATTTTCATAATCATCTTGCTTGACTTATTTCTTTGATCTTGTCTTGTAAGAGGAGGACGATTTGGCTATCTTGGAGAAGGGCGATTTGGTTGGAGCACTTGGATCTCACTCTTGAATATACACATAGGAGAATGCTATCAACTTGCAAGGTGGCCATAAGCAATTGAGGTAAGATCTACAAGGTATGTGCCTCTTTCATTCATTCTATCTTCATTGGTCATAAAACCCTGATTAAATCAAAACCCCAATTTTGGTATTTCTTAGATCTACTTAGATCTAGCCTTGTAATTGAAAAGATATTAAAAACCCACCTCTATAGGATCCACCCCTAGTTGGATCTATAGTTTGGTGGTGATTGGCTAAAAATTTACACACTTTTCAATGCAAAAAGCCTTCTTGAACCTAAATCGATTTTCCTAAGAGAAGCTTGTTGGGTTAGATCTAGCACATGGGTAGGTGAGATCCCACTTGATTTGACATCTAGACATTTGATAACCTATACCCATATCTTTACTTTGGTGAAAACTACCTTGTGGACATCTCTCCATGTTTTAAGGGGTTGAAACCCCCTTTTGACCTTCTTGGCATCTTAAAACTTAGATCTACTAAGATCTAGCCATTGGATTCACTTGAAACTTTGAAGGAACATAGATCGGGGTACTAACATCCCGGATCTGCATTTTGGTGGCTATTGGACTTGATTTGGTCCACCAAAACCCATTTTTGGACCCTCCTTGAGCAAATCGCACCCCCTTGATTTTTTGAGTTGGTCCACTTCTAGGAAGTGGGTGTTGGAGATTTTCGTGGATTTGGAACGCCCATGCCTTGAAACCTAGGTCTATACTGTCCTTTCGTCAAGATCCGCCTTGGGGATTGCATTCCTTGTTTTAAGGGATTGTGGTCCACTTTTGGTCATCACTTAAAAACCTAGATCTAATAAGATCCAACCATTGGATCTCATTCAACCCACTTTACTTGGCTTCTAGGTGTCCCGATCTACAATTTGACATACTTTTTGACCCCATTAGCCCACTTAACAAGGCACTAGTCCATCACCAAGCAAGTCGCACTCCTTGGGATTGGTGTCAAATCCTAGATCTAGCACATGGGTATCCTTGAAATCAATTTCAACTCATAGATCTAGCCTACATATAACCTATAGCACCTACCTCACATCTAACTTCACCTTGTGGGCCTACCTAGAATCACTTCACACTTCCCAAGAAAACTAGACCCACTTGTGTAAACACATGGTACTATACTTTGTCATCATACCCCATCATGTGGCCTAGACCATACATAGGTTGAAACGTTAATAATCTCTTATACTTCCCTCAACCATACCTTAAACCTTAGGTCCACTTAGCCTTGCATTGGTTTCCGTAACTCATTACTTACCTACACTTAGAAACCTTCGTTTGGGTCCAATCAACTGTGATTGGGGTATAGGGTCTCCCCCTTGGTCTAGTTACACTTTGACCTAAAGCGAAGAGTGCCTCGGTTGACGTGACTCCCACCTGCATTGGGAACCGTGGCATCTCTTGGGTCACCTCTTTAGTTGCCTGCCTCCTCTACCGTCCCAGATGGGATACCACTAGGGGCAACTACAAGTTGTGTGATAACAATACCTAACAGGTACAGTGGATTATGGTTTGGACTACAGGGGTTCGGGTGGATTCAACTTGGTTGGTTTCACAGATTCAGACTGGGCAGGTTGTGTGAGGGATCGGAAGAACATTTCCGGTTGTTGTTTCAGTTTGGGCTCGGCAGTAGTGCCGTGGTTCAGTCGGAAACAGAAGTCCGTTGCATTGAGTTCTGTTGAGGCTGAGTACATGGCAGCCAGTCAGGCTACTTGCGAGCCACTGTGGCTTCGCAAATTATTGGTAGATTTATTTGATCAGGAGCTTAGACATACGGTGATCTATTGTGACAATCAGAGTTGCATTCAGCTCTCTGAGAATTCGGTGTTCCATGACAGGTCAAAGCACATTGAGATCAGGTACCATTTCATCCGAGACTACGTCGAGAGAGGAGCAGTTGAGTTGCAGTATATTTCCACTGATGAGCAGGTAGCAGATATCCTGACGAAATCTTTGAGGAGGCGCACGTTTGTCTTCTTCAGAGACAAGTTGGGAGTGGTGCAAAACACCTTCCTCGGTAAGAGGAAGTGTTAGTTTTTGTACCTAGGGAAGTGTTCCCCAAGTGACTTTTGCCTAAAGTCACTTAGAAGGGGGAAAAAGGTGACCCTCACATTAAATGCACTTAATGAGACTTTATAACATTAAAGTCACTTTTTGATAAATTTAAGTGGGTGAGTGAAATTAATAATTTATGAGAAATAAATGGAGCATTTAATTTCAACCGTAGATCTAAATCTATCTCATCCATTGGATTTAGGGAAACCCTAGGGTTTGATCAAAAAGCGTGAGGGAGGCATTTTGAACTCACTTTTGAGATGAGAGTGTTGTGAAGAGAGAAAGAGAGACCAAGAGCACTTGCACGCATTTCGAGGCAGCCATTAGTGACAGTGGGCACAGAAATCGAGACATATGTTCAGCATTTATTATTTGCACGCAGTTCAAGGTGGGTGCATTAATCTTCAGCACATTTCCCGAGGTGAATACCGTACAGCAGTACTATTTCTGCACACAGTTCGAGGAGGGTACCTGGGCACAATTTTTGAGACAGTCTTCGCGCATTTCGAGGCATTAACCCAGGCACAGATTTCGAGATTAACTGGCACAAAAATCGAGATAAGGTTCTGCACAGTTTTTGAGGAATAGACAGGTACAGAAATTATAATCCGTACAGACCGTACCTGTCTTTTCTCTGCACGGATTTTGAGATTGATACTTGCACAGAAATCGAGTAAAAGCACAACACAGTTTTCGAGGTTGATTCTGCACAGTTTTCGAGAATAGTACAGCATTAATTTCAAGGCTGATATTTGCACAGAAATCGAGACAGCCTTTGCACACATTTCGAGGTAGTCCGTGGGTGCATTTATGGGTGGAGATAAGTTGTATTTTCACTGTATTGTTGTTCTAGTTTACTGCTGAAGAAATAATAAATATCTCTCTCTCTAACTGGTTTTCCCCGTGGGGGTTTTTCCAGGGCACAGTTGCCGAAAATTCTGAGTCTCTATTTCTTATGGTGTGCATGTTAAAAAATGTTTTTCTGCCTGTTAGTATGATTTTGCAGCGTGTTTAATTGTTAAAGAAAATTTCATAAGTAACTTTCAGCCTATGCAAAACCGGCTGGAAGTGAAAACCACTGAAATGTTAACATAAACCAGCAAGTAGTAAACTCAGAAAAAATTAAATATGGATGATGTTAGAACATAAATATGTGTTTCAGGGATGCTTTTAGACCTTTAAAATACTTCTGCAAATCCTCTTTCAATTCTGGCCAATGTAGGGAACTTTACTAGTAATTTCCCTTTGACTAGTATTGGTCTCTAGGTCTCAAATTGACTCCAAATGCCTTCAAATCTTCAAGGAAGATGTATGAATGATATTAGTACTTGAATATTATGTTCAGGGATGAGATATGGCCACCAAAATACCTCTGAAAACTCTATTAAGATTCTGAACCAAGTATGCAATTTTACTAGTAATTTGGGGTTCAAATCCCCCTTGGGTAAGTATTGAAAATGGCTTCCCAAATACCTCCAAACCCACTCAAATTTCTAAATAGAGGTAGGGGATGTATCAAGGATGTTATTAAGGTCTCATGTGCATCATTAATTGATTATTATCTCTATTCCAACCCTCTCCCATTCAGCTGCAAAAATCACCAATTCGATCCTTGGGGAAATGGCACTATTTCTTCTCCCAATGCAATTAAACTGAGTAAAAATACTTCAAATGCCCAAGTCAAGTACATGAAACTTGTAAAATACATCCATGGTCCATTAATCACAAATTCATCAGAGAATAATCCATTCATTCAAAATCATCAACATTATCATGCTATACATCAATGTAGTGGGGAAATGTAACTGTTCTTTCATTAAAAATGAGATTTATACATTTCTACTTGGAATTTCGACCTGAAACTTTCTGGAGATGAAGAACAGAATATTTACTTCATATTACAAAATAAATGAGGCATGAGAAGCTCCCACAAAGAGTACAATAGCTCACCAAAAACGCCCTCCCTCAAGGATCAAGAATATGCCATCAAAACTGGAAATGGTTGAGAGAATGTGCTGCAATAGAAGAAACCATGAACAACCCTGTAGCTTACACTTGCAAATAAAGACTCCATTAAAGATCCAAATGAAAGTTCTAAATGGCCTTTCCAATTACCAACTTGGACGGGAATCTTTCACCCTCGAAATTGGCTAAGGCAAGAAACTAGTCATCCACTAGCTCTCCCTCTACACAAATGCAATTGCAAATTCTACAAATGATCAAAAGTTGGTTTCATTCTTTGTTATTGAAATTTATAAAGTTCTAATGTCCTCCATGGGTCGAATTCCTTCCAAGAGACTCATGCCAACTCAAGTTGGGAAGAGATTCCAAAGAACGCCACTTGTACAACAATTCCTAGTCTCCCACTTTCACCAAATCACATGTGGAAGCATCTTAGCTGCCCTAACACCCTTAGCGCCCTCTTGGAGTCTATTTTTATCCCTGACATGTCATATATGTCATATGTCAACCTTCAGGTCTGATTTGCGTCATAGGTGTCATAGCATCTTCATCATTGTTGTCATAGAGCTAGGGAATCTAGCCCAAGTGTCTCACTAGCCCCAAATTGCCTCTTCCTCTTCCATGGGAGTTACTCTTCCTCTATATTTCGACCTCATTGACTCATGCCAAGTATTATTGACCTTATAACTCATCCCAAGAACATTAGGCTTCTCATGGATTCGAAATTGCAAGAAGAGGATGCCATGTGGCACATAAATTCTACCTTGTGTGGGTCCCACTTCCTCCATGTGTCTTAATGATCAAATGCCACTTTGATTTTCACTTGTATATATTTATTTATCTCCTTTATTAAATATTTATGCCATCCTAATGTTCCAACATCATTTATTATCCCCATTATTCCAAATCCCAAAGCTTCCACCCCAAACCTAGGAAACTAGTAATTTTCCTCCTTGGCAATTATTTGACCTTTAGCATCAATTTGACAAACTCTAATGAATAGGGCCAATTTGCTTAGGCCATTGTGACCCAATGCCAAATTTGGGACATGACACGGCCCCACTAGTGAAATTCAAGTGAACTGTATATTATAAATAAAGTGCTCACACACTTCATTTTGTCACTCATCATCATCACATCTTCTTCTTTCTCCTAGTGCACAATTTCAGCCAAGTATAACAAAGGTCAAAAGGAGTAATTTTTGGGGTACTTCTATTGTCTTTAGAAGTTCGCTACCCTTGCTAGGGTTTCTTGTGAAGAAGGGAGAACCTCTTATCTTGCTAGGGTTCCTCTTCATGATCAGTAATGTACTTGTAATATTGGATTGATTTATTCACAGAAAAGTTGTTGGGTTTTCTTCCTTATTGTGTTTCCCAAGATAAAATTCTTGTGTCTATTGTGCATGGTTGTGTTTCTATGATCTTGTGTTTCCGTTGCAATTTAAGTTGAAATTTTCAGTGTGCAATTATTCAATGAAAACTATGGGATGAAATGAATGTTTGAAATCATTATGAAATAACTGTCAAGATCTGGAAATTGTAAGAAAATTCAACATGGTATTACAACAGTTTTTTGAAAATTTTCCATTGATCAGCTTTTTCCCTAAAGTCCGAAAAAGTAGGGCCATGAAAATGTAGGGCCGAAAAAACATGTCCAAGAAAGTAGGGCCGAAAAGGCAGGGCCAAAAAAGTAGGGCCAAAAAAGCAAGGACGAAAAGGCATGTCCGAAAAAGTAGGGCCAAAAAAGCATGTTTGAAAAGGAAGATCCAAAAAAATAGGGCCGAAAAAGCAAGGCTGAAAAGTAGGGTGCATCTATTTGTGGAGCCAGATTTCAGTTTTGTCAAATTTCAATTTTGACCTAATTTTTGCCAAGATTAGGGTTTCTGCATCAGATTTCATATTTCTTTCAAGATGGTGACGAGTCTCAAAATAGAAGACAGGTTGATGATGTTGAGATTGCAGACGAATTCCAGTATTCATTTGTCTCTGCTCTTTATAGGCACTATTACAGATAGTAGTGATACCTGGTTGGTGGCCAATGGTGCTTCTAGGCATATGATAGTTCAAGACCAGAATAAGGATCTTTCAAAAGTTAAGTGCTATAGTTGTCATAAATTTGGTCACTTTGCTTATCAGTGTCCTCGGAAGAAAGGAAAAGGAAGAAGAAATTTTGGAAAGAATAATACATGTGAAGGATCGGCTCCAGTTCAAGAACAGAAGAAGAAGGGTCTTTAAAAAATCAAATCATACGATTGAAATAAACATGGTCACTATGCTTCTCAGTGTCATCAGAAAATAAAATAAAATAAAATAAATAAAAAAAGATGAAAAAGCAACATATGCATCAACAGATGATGTTGGTGAGCATCCACCACGGAAGAAGACAAAACGTGATGTTGAAGCATCTTGATTGATAAATAAGAAGAAGTCTTGACAAAGAAGTCAAGTCTACACTTGCATACCAGCTATCACAAAGAGGTCTTCCAAAGCTTCATGTAGAGCTTGAGGATATTAGCAGGTGCAATACACTTGGCAAGAATGCCAAGGGATCTTTTCGAGCAGTGATGGTAGATCTAAGGGAATCTTGGATCTAGTGCATTTAGATCAAGTTTCAGGAGGTCAAGGCTCAGACAAAGAACTTGACAAAGAAGAAGATCAAGGTTTTGGAGGAGAGTATACCTCAAAGGAATTCAGTGATTTCTACAAGGTGGCAGGGATCAAGAGGGAGTCAACAACAAAGATAAGTATTTAATGCTTTAAGTAATGAGTTTTATTTACTTAAGTTGAACTGACATTTTGTTGATGAATTGCATAAATGTTTAAGGTTAACTCTTGTAGACAATTATGTCATGTATTGCAGGACAGGTTCATTATGAAGGTTGTCAAAGCGATGATCCATGACCAGGATTTACCCATGTTCTTATGAGCAAAGGCATCCAATATGACAATGTATGCTCACAAGAGTGAGTCATATCTCTTGTGAATGACAGAAGTGAGTCATATCTTTTGTAAGTCAAGAGTGAGCCATATCTCTTGCGAATGAAAGAAGTGAGTCATATATTCAGTAAGTCAAGAGTGAGTCTTATCTCTTGTGAATGACAGAAGTGAGTCATATCTCTTGTAAGTGACAGAAGTGAGTCATATCTTCAGTAAGATAAGAGTGAGTTATATCTCTTGTGATGGTCAGTACACAATGAGAGACAAGAGTTTGAGATCCAGTGAGTCATATTTGAAGGCCTGTCGAGATGCAGAGAAGCATAAAGCTCCCAGTGGTACTTTCAGGAAGACAGTTCCAAGATCAAAGGGGAAGTCATTGGTGACTTCCAAGCAATCAAGCATGCAGTCCAAACTAGCATCCAAAATGACATATTATAGAGGCTATGGAGTTAGCCCGTTTGCAGGATTAGAGAGAGTCGCGGATTGTATTTAGTATTCTTGAGAGAGCGGGAGGCTCGTTTCAATGGACCCACTTGGTGGGAGATGACACAGATGGATACACAGAGATCAACAAGGCAGCAGGTTGTTTCAATGCAGGATTCTCAGATGCAGAGGGAGCAGAGTGTCCAGATGCAGAGGGAGTAGGATACTCGGGTGCAGAGGGAGCAGGGTGCTCTCGCACAGAGGGAGTACCTATTGCACAGTTTGTTGATGATAGAGGTGTCTCAATCAAGAGTACCTCCCTCACCAAGAGGAAGATGGCCTCAGAGTTCAAGGATCTTGGCCTGATTTCTTGGGATTGCAGATGTAGCAGAGATCAAGTGAGACCTCCCTCAGTCAGGGAAGATCTTAGTGCACAGATAAGATCTTGATCAGATTCAATATGATGGAATGCAAGTCAACGGCTACACCTATGGACGCAAATCTGAAGAAGTTGAGTGATTCTGCTTCAGATTCAAATTTGATGGATCCCACGATGTACAAGCAGATGATTGGATCTTTGATGTACCTAGTTAACACCAGGCTAGATATTTGCTTTGCAGTGAGCACCCTAAGCCAATTTATGAGCCGAGGCAGGTACATTAGGTTGCGGCAAAGCATGTGTTGAGGTACCTGCATGGTACAATTGGATATGGCATGAGATATGCCTCAAGTGGTGAAGTGAGGTTGCAGGGTTATGCAGATTCTGACAAGGCGGGGAGTACAGTGAACAAAAAAAGCACCTCAAGGTGTTGCTTCAACTGGAGATCAATTATGATATTCTGGTTTAGTGGGAAGCAAACATTTGTCGCACTCAGTACAGCAAATACGGAGTATATTGCAGCCAGTGTGGCAAGTCGTGAAGCAGTGTGATTTCGGATGCTTCTTACAGAACTATTTGATTAGGAGATCAAATATAACTTCATTCGAGACATTGTGCAGAAGGGAGCAGTGAGACTCCAATACATATCCACAAATGAGCAGATAGTTAACATTCTCACCAAGCCTTTGTCTAAGGCAAAGTTTGCATACTTCAAAGATAAGCTTGGAGTGATGGAGAATGTATCCCTCAATGAGAGGGAGTGTTGATGGATGAGCAGGCAAACATTCACATGAGGTGAATGGCCCAGATGTTGTGATGGTTCTACAGACAAGTATGGGGCAGACATTCACTCATGGGGCTATGCTAGTAGTTAATGGCCCAGACATAAGTAGTATAGGGAAAGCATTCACTCATAGGGCTATGCTAGTGGTAAATGGCCTAGACATACAGATGAGCAATATAGGGCAGACATTCACTCACGGGGCTATGCTAGTGATGAATGGCCCAGACATACAGATGAGCAGTATAGGGTAGGCATTCATTCACGAGGCTATGCTAGTGGTGAATGGCCTAGACATACAGATGAAAAGCAACAGGCAGACTTTTATTCACGGGGCTATGGTAGTGGTAAAAGAGACATTTATTCACGGGGCTATGCTAGTGGAATGATACATTCATTCATGGGGCTATGCTAGTGGTGAATGGCCCAAGCAAGTCTTTCTCCAGATAGCCATTTTGGTTAGGAGTGGAAGACTCATGATGCAGAATGTCTCCCTCGTTGGGAGGGAGTGTTGATGTTTCTCCAAGTTGCAGCATCGGGCAGACATTCTCCTAGATTGGTCTTGTTGGCTTAACCAAGGGGGAATGATACATTCACTCACGGGGCTATGCTAGTGGTGAATGGCTCTAGGAGGGGCAATCTGATGATCACAGAGGGCTTTGCTAGTGGTGATTGGCCCCCAAGGTGCTCTCACATTGCCTGCTCCATGCCAGAGTGATCTCTTCTATATTAGAGTGTTTGACTTGTTTATTTGATAGGGGCTTTCATCCCCTTGTGGAATATACAAAGTCTAATCTAATGTTGTATTTGACATAGGATCTAAGAAGTGTCCAGGACTTTTTAGAGTGGGTCAAATCAACATTAGAGCTCTATGGGTGAATAGACGTGCATGTGAGGAGATGAGCATCAGCAAGGGCAACTTTTTTATGATGAAGAAATAACCAAGAAGTCAAGTCAACCATTGAAGAAGTCCCAAATAGCATTGAAGAAGTTCTAAAAAAGATTGAAGACAAAAAGGGCGAGTCGACCTAGAAGAAAGAATAAATCTGCCCCAGTAAAAGTGCAAGTTGGCCCCACTAATGAAATTCAAGTGAACTGAATAATATAAATAAAGTGCTCACACACTTCATTTGTTCACTCATCATCACATCTTCTTGTCTCTCCTAGTGCGCAACTTCAGCCAAGCATAACAAAGGTAAAAAGGATTAATTTTGGGGGTATTTCTATTGTCTCTAGAAGTCTGCTACCCTTGCTAGGGTTTCTTGTGAAGAAGGGAGAACCACTTATCTTGCTAGGGTTCCTCTTAATGATTGGTTAATGTAATTGTAATATTGGATTGATTTCTTCATAGAAAAGTCGTTGGGTTTTCTCCCTTATTGGGTTTCCCATGATAAAATTCTTGTGTCTATTGTGCATGGTTGTGTTTCTATGATCTTGCGTTTCCACTGCAATTTAAGTTGAAATTTTCAATGTGCAATTATTCAATGAAAACTGTGGTTTGAAATCATTATGAAATAATTGTCAAGATCTTAAAATTGTAAGAAAATTCAACACAAGATAAATACTATGGTGATCTATTTGACCAAGATCAATTGGTTGCCATTGGAATACTAGTGCCAGATTACCAATTGGTGTTCATTTCCCTAAAGGGACTTGCTACTTCTTAGATGCCTTTTGTTCAAGGTATCTGTGCTTGAGAGAATATACCCAAGTTTCCAGAGCTTTGGGTTGATTTTGTGTAAGAAGAAATCAAATTGCAATCTTGTCTGGAGCAACATGGGGAAGTAGATGCTATTGGCTTTGTCAAGACAACGAAAAATGGTAGTCATAATGGCTTCAAGAAAAAGGATGGGACAGATATATGAAAGGAGAGCTTGAGTAAGGTGATGTGTTTCCGATGTCACAAGATGGGAAATTATGCTAGCCAGTGTCTGTGGAAGGTGGGAAAGGTTCTGAAACAAGTTGTTCCATGGCTTCTTGTTTATCTTCTATAAATGTGTCTAGTGTTGGATGGTATGTGGGTGATGAATGGAAAATGGAGCTTTGAGACGCATCACAGATGGCAGGTCTTTATTCAATAGTATTAAGGAGCAAGAGGGAGGCATGACTGTGGCGCTTAGTGATGCATACCACTTATCCTATGAGAGTAGTTGGCTCCATTTCCTTTCAAATGCCTTTAGGTGATATTCTAGTAGGAGTTGGATCCATTTCCTTTCAGATGCTTTCAAGTGATCTTCTTGAACTGAATGATATTTTTTTTGTTCCTGGTTTGAGAAAGAACCTTTTTTCAGCGTCATGTATGATAGATGTATAGTGAAGAGTTGCAATTGAGGGACACCAGTGCACCATCAATGATTATAGTCTAGCTAGTTCGAGAACTTTGGATATAAGGGTGAGAGACGGTGGCCTTTACAAGTTATTTATTAATCCAGTGGCACTTTTATATTCCAGTGGGAGGCTAGAAGATCCTTCTAGCTTTGAAAAGGCACATGCATGGCAGGATGACATGGAGATAGGTCATGAACCTATTATGGATGTTGTGATAGCATCTTGTGTTGATGGATACAATGCTACTCCTACAATTTACAAAATCGATATTTTGACACGGTGGGAGACTATGGTTAGCAAAGATGAGATAGTTGATAAGGATGTGATATTTCTAGTTCACGGGATTCTCCTTCAATGATTGAGGAGAATGTGGAGGTTGTTGTTCTAGGGACTAATTCAAAGAGTTGAGATGTATCAAATTCAAAGGGAATAAAGGTGAGATTGAGTATGGATATGCCCTCACCTATTCAAGCTTGCAAGAAGCAAAGATGGCTTCCCCAAACATTGCAAGATGCACAAGAGCATGTAGAAATGCACAGATATTCTATGAGGGTGAGTGTTCCTCCTAAGAGATATGCTAGTCATGTTGCATTTGTTTGTTCCATTTGTGAGACTCCCAGTTCTTTATTGGAGGAGAAGTGTGATACCTTAATGGAGGATGATGTTGAGATTGATTCCATGTTTGCAACTAAGGGGAGTGTTCTATAGTACAAAGATAAGGTTGATGGATTCTCTCAGACAAATGGAATTGCCCATATTGTTGCTCGTGCTTCAGGATTCTCTCTGGATCAGGGAGTTGACCTAGTTTAGGTTGTTTCAGTTGTCAAAGGATTTGAGGTGCATGAGAGGAATTCTCATGTTGACAAATTAATGATGGATTTTCATAGGTTACCTATACCACGAGCTTTGTATTCCAAGATTGAAGAGTTGACTTGTGCATATTTCTATCTCTGAATTTGAGAGATGTGAACCACATGTCGAGTTACTTGTCTAGAGTTGTGATTATCTTTACAGAATGTCCTAGACAACTCATGATGTGTTGTCCATTAATTTTGGCCCGTGATGTTGACTTTAAAAATGATGGTAGTTTTGCAGGTTGCTTATGTTCCAGGATTATATTCCTTCATATTCGGAAGGGGTCATTATTCTTTGGAGGATCAAGATTTTGTGCTAGCATGGGTGACAGGTTTTTACGAGTGACGGTGGTTGACTACAGGTCCACATCAAGAACAGATTTGCAGGTAGCATGTTTGGTGGAGTTGCAAAGGGAGTTGACAAGTATCAATGTAAACACCTTCCTTGTAAAGAGGAAGTGTTAGATTTCGGGGTTACTTCGAAAGTGTTTACACCAAGATTGGGTATGCTTGATAAGATTTGGGGTACATGGTGTATGTTTAGTGCCTAGATGGTCCAAGATGGATTAGCACATGGGAGATGGTCTGTGATGGATTTCCACAGTTGAGACAACTTTCTAAGTGATTGCTTGACCTCGGTTAGGTACTGGCTTGGTATTCTTCCTTAGGGCATTGGATTTCTCTTGACAGCTTGGAGGACGTACTTCATGATGGCCACATGGAGAGGTTCACTTGCCTAGAGAACACCTTGCTTGGGAGGAGGAGCATTGTGCATCCTAAAGGAGGGCATCAGACCCTAGATAGCATGGGATAGCTCAGATTCCTAAATGGAGTCTTGGAGTTAGTTCAAGAATGCTTGGGTTATGACAATGTTCTTTATGCACACAACAACAGAAATATTTCGAAGCTGCTTTGGGGAATGTGTTGCCTTGGGGGCAAGCAAAGAGTTAGGTGCTGTCACCTGATCCCGACTCCTCCGTTTAGGCAAACTCCTAACGAAGCCAAGCGGGGTAGACCCTACAAAGAGTTACTAAGGCTCTTAAATGTTTTTTAAGTGTTTTTATGGATTGGGATGGGTGTTGTTTAGGAGTTTTTTGTGACAATTTTGCAACAAAATTTATATCCAAGTATAACTTTGCAAAACAAAGCACATCCACAGTATATGATAGCTTAAAAGGGAAACATCCACAGCATGATATGATGAAGTAAAAGACAACAACTTCAAGATAGATAATAAGCAAATGAAAGATTGAACAATTGTTGTTGTTTTAATGACCAGTGCCAATGGAGTCGATGTCTATGAAATGCTTGGAGTGCTTGTAGTGATTGAAGATGTTTTGCAAATGTATCTTGGTAAATTTTATTGTAAATTTTTGGAAGTGAGGTGGATTATTGTGGGAAAAGGGGATCTCCAAGATATACCTTTCGGTACAGGAGATATGTCCGGAATATAGTCTAAGTGGCTTCGTACAAAGACATGTGGGCTGGAACGGAGTCTCGAGAGCAGTGTTCAACACTACACCAACAAAGATGTAGTCTAACTGGTGCTCTGAAGTCTCTTCCCAGTGGTTCCCGCGTCCCCAGGCAGAATTTGCCCACTTTCGACTATAACGATCAGCGTCGGATTTCTGTTGGTTTTCTCGGGAATTTATTTTATTAAGTTGAAATGGAATTAAATGTGAGGAAATTAAACAAAATACAACTGCTTCTGGGTATCCCACTGGTGGGTAGAGCATACACAGTGTAGTCAATAGGTCCGGTACAATTTTATTAAGTTAAGTGATGAAAATGAGAGCCATTGATTCTCTAATAGAGAGCACTCTCGATCCGCCTTATGGAGAGATTCAAGATATTTATGAACAAGTGAAATGCTAAAGTAAAGTAAATCTAAGCAACTTAATGAAATAAAAAAAGCTCTCCGACAGAGAGTGCTCTTGATCCACTTTGCAGTGAGATTCAAGAGACTTTATGTTCTTTTTAAACAGTTTATATCAAAAAATAAAACTAAGCAGCTAAGACAAAAGTAAAAAGCTCTCCGATAGAGAGTGCTCTTGATCCACTTTGCAATGAGATTCAAGAGACTTTGGATTCTTTTTAACAATTTTATATCAAAGGAAAATCTAAGTAAAAACTTGAAATAAACTAAACTAAAGCTACAAACTTAAAGATCTAGATAATCATCAAAAATGAAACTAGTCTAACAATCCTATTCTACTCTTGCAGGTATAAAGCAAATTAACTCAAAGACGATACAGGCTTCCCCCAAATGGGGGAAGAAGGGTGTGGGAGCCTTTATCCCACTTGCTCTTTATTAATACTTTGTACAAATGATTTGGTGTTGATCTTTTTCTGAAATCACAAGGATAGAAAGGGGATGAAGAAAGGGGGAAATTAGAAGTTTCGTGCTCTTTAGATTTGCTTTAAGCCCTTCTTGGTTTTGCCTTAGCCTTTGGGCTTCTTTTGTTTGGCCTTCTTGCTTCCTCGTAAATAAGAGCTTTAGACAAAGAATGATTAGTGGATTAGTATTTGTTAGTTATAAACCAAAATACAAACTAGATCAAGCAAGGATGAAAGCTTTGAAAAGCAATTAAGATCTAGATACAAACAAAGTAGATCAACAATAATGTAAAGTTTGAAATCTTGAACTACTTGCATGCAAGGTGAGAGAATGCACTTGAAGGTGAGCGAATGCTCTTGGAGGATAGCAAATGCAACCTAACAATCAGAACTAGAAAGATGAACTTTTAACTTATGATCTAGCTGTCAAGTAAGAGAGCGAATAGGTAGAAAATGAAAGAACTTTAAACTTGAAACTACCTATCGCATGCACAATAGCGAATAGGATTTAAAGAGTGAAACTTGAAACCGAAAACCTATTAGCTAAGTAGAGTGAATGCAACAAAGACTGAAACTTTTGAAGTAGAGATTCGCTATTGTAACCAACAAAAAGGAAAGAGATTTGATTTTAATTTTAAGGGGATGAAAGAGAAGAAGCCCAAGCTCAAGCTTGAATAACGGGATCAGTTTGAAGAATCCTGTAGGACAAAACTCATTAGCATTGTAAAAGTAGCAAAGAGGAAGAGGAAGCAGTTGAACTCCAAATCCTACTTTGCCTTTGGTGATCTGCAAAGCTAAAAAAACCTTCAAACAAGTGATTAGATCTAGTATGATAGGTTAAATAAAACAAAAAGTGCACATGTATAACTGACTACAAAATGCAACTTTTAGATCTTAGATAACTTTGCATAAATAAACAAATTGAAGCTTCAAATGTCTATCCTATGGATTAGAATATAATCTTCTTTAGCTAAAACAATAAAAACTTGTATGAAAGAAATAATAACTGAGTAGATTTCACCTTGGTTCAAGCAAACACCATGAAATTTTGCACCTTCTAGATCTCCAAAGTCTTCACTTTATTCCAAACTTGTTTGCCAAATAGCAAAGCATTTACAAAAATACAGCAGAGGTTCCTTGCGCAAATTTCCACCCTCAATGGTGGAGCAAGAGCCTCATTTTATAATGAATTACAAAGGGATGCGAATTGAGAAAGATCTAGGGCTAGGAGGGTGCATTGACCAACCCAATGAGAGATCAAAGCCTTGAATCAAGGCTTAACTGAGCCTTGTTGGTTGGGATTGAAGTGATGTGGCCTCCACATAGGCAAGGCGCCCACCTTCAATCCTTGGAACCACCACCAACCCAATGCTTGAGTGCCACATAAGGAAGTCACCCAAGCATGCAAGGAAGGCACAAATCCCAAGGGAAGATAGCTCACAGTGCTCCAATACTGATCTGGATCTGGTAGGTGATGATTGGAATATTCCCAGATGCTGATTGCCATGTCATTTAGCCTTTTATTTTATCTTTTTTCCTCAATTTTGGAATTTTTTTATTTTCTCCAAATTTATTATTTTTTAATTTTTTAATTCTCTTTTAATAATCAGGAGAGAATTTCTCTTTGAGTGAATAATATTCATTGAAAACTTAGGAAAAGTGGATTTAAGGGTTTTATGGGTGCTCTGGGTTAGAAAACGAGCACCCCTATAGCAAAAACAACCTCCTAACCCATCTTTTATCATTTTTTATGATTTTTTAATTAAATCATTAAAAAACCCCAGGAAGCGGGAAAAAATATTTTTGTCGGAAATGTCTGAAAATCCTAGGGGACCTAGTGCATGTCCACATGACTCAAATTAGATGGCTAGCTTGTAAAAAATCCTAGACACTAAGACTTTAATAACCACCTTAGGTTCGACCACCATGGTAGATACTCCAGCTTTGGAGGTGTGAGTGAAAAACTCATGAATTATACACGACTGAAGCGTAATGCATAATTCCTAAGGAAAAAACACTCTAGAGTATCACCTTGATAATTAAACCTAAGGGAAGCCAAGTCTTTTATAAAAGGACCATGCTTAGACCAACTTTTTACAATTCCCCCAAGGGGTGTGAAACATGCATTTTATTACAAAAGGGGCAAAAATTGCCCTGAAAATGACTTCTGAACTTCTGAACTTTGAAGATGAACATGTATCATGTTCATGAAACTGGAGGCTCAATAGAAGTTCAACTATTGTACAAAATAGTTGGTAACAACTTTGAAAAGGAGTAGGTTTGAGCAGTCCAGTTCAGACATTGGTATGTGTGCACACCAACCATCATCTGGTATATAGGGTGAGGGGGGAGTAATTCAAGATAAGGACAAACATGTGGGATGTTTTCCTAATGATATAGTATTGACAACACCATTGCGTTGGCATTGGCCAACTTGAATTTTTATGAACTGGGGTGCGGTACTAGAGCCAGTCACTTTTGATGATGTGGATCCTCTTGAGGGGTCATCCTCCACACTAGTAGATGTAGATCTTGAACTGGATATAAATGAGGAAGAAGAGGACAATTGCAATGGTGGTGATCTTGATGATTTTGATGGTGACTATGAGATGGAGGATGAAATATAGCCCATGACTCATCAGTGGTCACCCATGAGATTCATCTAGAAATATAACCTATCTATGTTTTCCATATGTATCAAGTTTCAAATTCATCACTTTATCTTATCTTAATCTATGTAATACATTTTTATCATTGAATGAAAAAACTAAAGAACTTAACACTAATTAGTTTATGTGTATGTGTATGATTTATCTTATGTGTTTGATCAATGAAGATTTGATGTAAATATATCTTCTAATTGTTGAAAAAAGTTACATCTTTATGCCTATATATATATATATATATAGAGAGAGAGAGAGAGAGAGAGTATATATATATATATATAGAGAGAGAGAGAGAGAGAGAGTATATATCTATATATCTATATAAATATATAATGTGTTTGACCAATGATCATTTGATGTAGTTATATTTTAATTTTCTAATTATTGAAAAAAGTTACATCTCTATGCCTATATATATGCACCTATCCCATGTGTCCTCTTGTGAGAGGTCTACATACCTGTGTTAAACACTCAAAACCCCATGTGAAATGACTTAGCTTGTAATATCTCATTGTTTACTAAGCCTAGGCAGATTGTCATAGGTAATGTATCTCAATGGACAAGGTGCGAGCCCTGAGTGATTTTGATGCTATAAATACCCCTCAGTGGTGACACCTAAGTGGAAGGAAAAACTCAATTTGTTAATAAAAGGCAATTACCAAACCAAACAAATGTTATGGCATCTATTTTGAAATTGATATTTACAACATCAGTGCATTTCGGCAGGGCTTTGGCATGTTAATGTAATTGTAACTTCAAAAGATATTCACTTGTATTTTATATTGTATTTATTATTGTATTTTATTTGGACCTCTGACGGAGATGTTTATTCCTTCGGTCGGGGAAGTCATTATTGTATTTGGTCATGTAAAGTCATTGAGGTTAACCCTCCATTGTAAGTCAGGGCAATAGACCCCAGAGTCAGATTGTATTAGGGTTAATAGAGTCTTCTAGAGAAGTCGGCCAAGTCAGGTATAACTGGGGCCGACCTAGTAAGTGAAACGAACAAGTGAAAGTAAAGTATAAATAGAGAGCTAGGATCTCTCATTTATTCATTCACTCACTCACTCAAGTTCACATAAGTGAGAGAGAGGACAAGTTCGCACAAGTGGAGAAGAGAGAAGCTGTTGAAGACCATCTCTATTATTGGGTTTTACTTTTATGACATTGTATTGGTGATCATTCTATCTCTGAGGAAGTTGCAGGGTTTTCTCCTTCAGGGTTTCCCCAAGGAAAATCTTTGTGTCTCATGTTATGTTGTGCACGTTATTCTTTCAGTAAGATCCTAGATAAGTATTGATTAAAATTGTGAAAATCTAACATGGTATCAGAGCTAACCTGAGAAGAAGACACTGTGCAACTGCGGAAGCTAGGGCTTCTTATTTTTTGGACTTCTCTCCACAGATCATCAACAAAAAGAGGCTAGGCTAACTCGCCTAAGGAAGGCGCATCTTTCGGTCGAAGCAGAAGTTGATTCAGAGAATTTTCATTTTTTGGCTCGTCACTGCTGCCAGAGGAAAATTAGGGCTTCTCACAAAATTGAAATTTTGGAGTGCAATTGGCATAGGGAAGTGCGCCTCTCCAAGATCAAAATTTTTGGTTGGGTAAAACTCCCAGAAAGTCAAACCCTAGTTTGACTTTGGACCAAAAAACCAGAAAAAGGTAGAAACTGCAGATCAGAATTTCGCAAGTCAATTTTCAAGGGTGAAATTTTGGAATCTTCAAAAACCAAGTATACCACCATACTCGCCCCAGTCAAGTGCATCTACCTGTCCAACCAAAAGTTTCAAATTCCAAGTTTGAAAATTTAAGGTTTCTCTGACAAACCTTAGGCCAACCAGCTCCAGGACCAATCTCAACTCAGCATCTCAAATTGGTAAGATCTAAACCTTTGCCATTTCCATTTGAGGTTCTCATTAAAATATGTCTCACCATACCAAGCTTGAGGATAAGCTTGAAGGGGCTGATAACTTCCGAGCATGGAAGTATAGGATTGGGCTTGTCCTAGAAGAAAATGAATTGGACATATATGTAAATGAAGAAGTTCCGGCACAAAAGGGAGGTGAGGCTAAAGCCTTACACAAGAAGAACCTGATTAAGGCCAAGAGGATCATTGCAAATTCTATTAAGGATCGTCTCATCCCACATGTGTCATCCTTGAAGACACCCAAAGAGATGTTTGATGCCTTGACCAAGCTGTTTGAAGGGAAGAATATAAACCGGAAGATGACCTTGAGGAACCAGTTGAAGAATGTGAAGATTCAAATGCAGAGACCATGCAGTCATACTTTACAAGGGTCTCTCAGATCAAGGAGCAACTTGAAGCTGTGGAAAAAATGTAGAAGATGGAGAAATTGTGATGACCACCTTGAATGGTCTCCCTAGATCATGGGACTCCTTCATTCAAGGGATTTATGCAAGGAAGAAGTTAATCACCTTTAGTAGACTATGGGAAGAATGCTCACAATAAGAAGCTCGACTTGTAGCTCGAGAAGAGAAGATGGAAAATGAGATCTAGCTCTCACAACACACACTAGGAGGAATAACAACAAGAGGGAGCACCACCATCACAGCAAGGGGGAGAAACACCACCACCAAAGTCAAAGGAATAACTATAGAAGATCCAAAAGAGATCTATCCAACATTAGATGCTATACATGTGATGAGAAGGGACACTACTCTAGAGATTGTCCCAGAAACAGAAGTGTCTCCCGCAACAAGAAGAACAACAAGAAGAGACACCATGCTCACACTGCGGAAGATGATGAACCCACCGCGGAAGATGATGAACCCGCAAGGAAAAGAACCAGAGAAGAAGAAAGAGATGACTCTTCAAGTGATGAAGAATACGTATTGTAACGAAGGTAACCAATTACAAGGGTTCATGCAGAAGGTTCCACCTCATAAGGTAAAAGCAAGTGATGACTTTCAGTATTACATGAAAGGAGTAGGAGAAGATACTACAAAGTTGGACTCTGGAAAACAAATAAAGATCGATGCTCTATGGAAGCCTCTCATCCATTTCAGCATTGATTAGGGTACAGAAGAAAGGACACACAAAGTCTACTCCAGCAAGTGTATAATACTTGCTCAACGTTTTCGATCATAAGCAAGGAAGGCACAAGACCTCAGAATCAGACGATGAAGAAGAACGCTCTGTGAGAGACTCCTCCAATAGTTCCTACAAGGAAGCAAAGATCAAGAGGGAGTCCAACCAACAAACAAACAAAGATAAGTATTTGAATTGTCATTTCTTATATATCTATTTATTTAAATAATATTGTTCAGTGGTGTACATACTTATGTTCCTATATTTAGGTTGTGTATTATGCATATTAGGATATTTGCATTAATGAACAGTATACGGCTAATATGCATGTGATGGGTAAGTGGCCTATGGTACTGTACAACATTCCATTGCTACTTAGTTAGGATGAAACCTTTTTGCTAACATGTTGGGAGTAGTGCACACTCTTAACAATGTTCTGGTAGAGATGGAAGGCATCTAGAAAGTTACGGGATATGGATGAATGTTGTACTGAAGCATTGGCTAAGATAATTGCATGACTGTATGACCTGTCTTTATGCGTAAGAATTTGTTCTGAAACTATGAGATGTTTCTAATCATGCAATTGAACTTGACTTGTAGGAAAGATCATGTACCATCACCTACAAGAGAGACTTGTTTTGAAGAACAAGCGACGAAGATCCAGAAAGTTACCTATTGAAGACACTGAAGAACCTGAAGTTCCCAGGATCAGGGATGCAGTAATGGAAGAAGCGATTCCAGAAGATAATGAAGATCGTGAGATGGAAGAACCACAAGAACCTGTAGATCCACCTCGTGAGAAGAACTCCCACAAGAGGAAGCCAGCATGGGTACAAGAGGCAATACAAGATGCAAAGAGGTATGGAGCTCTAGAGGGGATGCACAGAGAAAGCAAGAGACCTAGGCCATACTCCAGTTATGTAGCCTTGTTGTGCGACATAATTGACAAAGAACCTGCCAACTATGAGGAAGCGGCAGAGAAGAAAGAATGGAAGGATGCCATGATTGAGGATTACCAGTCGATCATGAAGAATGATGTCTGGGAGGTAGTTTTGAGACGAGAAGGGAAGTCTGTTGTGACTTCCAAGTGGATCTACAAGATCAAGCATGCTGTAGATGGCAGCATAGAGAAACACAAGGCGAGGTTTGTGGCACGTGGCTTCTCCCAGAAGGAAGGCATAGATTATGAGGAAACATTTGCACTTGTATCCAGATACATTTCCATCAGATCAATACTTGCATGGCTGTAGTAATGAAGTGGAAGGTACACCAGATGGATGTCAAGACAGCGTTCTTGGATGGTGTAGTAGAGGAGGAAGTGTACGTGGAGCAGCCACTCAGATTTGAGACACATGACAGGCAGACTCATGTGTGCAAATTGAAGAAGGCCTTCTACGGATTGAAACAGGCACCCAGGACGTGGTATGGCAGGATGGATAGTTTCCTAATGAGCTTGGGCTTTACCAAGAGTAAAGTAGATTCCAACCTTTACTACAAGGTTGAAGTGGGAAATCTAGTGATACTTCTACTCTATGTAGATGACCTGTTTGTAACAGGGGAGGATGGGTTCATTGCAGATATGAAGAGGAAACTTGCCGTAGAGTTCGAGATGAAGGACCTAGGTACGATGCACGATTTCCTAAGCATCGGGGTGTGGCAGAATGCGGATGGGATCTTCCTTGGACAAGGGAAGTATGCAGTGGATATTCTGAAGAGATTCGGAATGATGGACTACAAGGCTATGGCCACACCCATGGCATCAAACTTGAAGCTACTATGTGATGCTTCATCAGAGTCTGTTGATGCCAGATGTATCGTCAGATGATTGGTTCATTGATGTACCTAACGAATACAAGACCAGACATATGCTTTGCTATGAACACATTGAGCCAGTTCCTGACGGATCCGAGACAAGTTCACTTGGTTGCTGCAAAGTATATATTGAGGTACCTGAAGGGTACAGTTGATTATGGGCTCAAGTATGACGTGAATCAAAAGATTAACCTGCAGGGTTATGTTGATTTGGATTGGGCAGGCAATGCGCCAGATAGGAAGAGCACTTCGGGATGCTACTTCAGTATGGGATCCGGTATGATCTCCTGGTTAGCAAGAAGCAGTCATGCGTGGCAATAAGTACAGCCAAAGCAGAGTACGTTGCAACTTGTTCGGCTAGTTGTGAGGCAGTATGGCTTAGGAAGCTATTGTCTGATTTGTTTGATCTCCAGTTAGATGCGACTTGTATATTCTGTGACAACCAGAGTTGTGTGAAGTTGTCCGAGAACCCGGTGTTCCACGACAAGTCGAAGCATATTGAGATCAAGTATCACTATATTAGGGATATGGTGCAGAGAGGAGCAGTGAAGCTCTAGTATATTGTGACGGACGAGCAGATAGCCAACATGTTGACCAAGCCACTAGCTAGAGTGAAGTTCGAGTACTTCAGAGAGAAGCTTGGTGTACTCCAGATTGAGGTTCCTTCCAAGGGGAAGGGATGAGTCTGGAAGACGCAGATGCACATGGTATAAGTGTCGGGCCATTCCAGCATGGTGGCAGGAAAGTCCTCCCATGGCCGTTGATATAAGTGTCGGGCCATTCCGGCATGGTGGCAGGAAACTCCTCCCATGGCCGTTGATATAAGTGTCGGGCCATTCCGGCATGGTGGTAGGAAAGTCCTCCCATGGCCGTTGATATAAGTGCCGAGCCATTCCGGCATGGTGGCAGGAAAGTCCTCCCATGGCCGTTGATATAAGTGCTGAGCCATTCCGGCATGGTGGCAAGAAAGTCCTCCCATGGTCGTTGATATAAGTGTTGTGCCTTTCCCGAATGGTGGTAGGAAAGTCCTCCTATGTCGATTGATGTAAGTGCATTGCAATTCCCGAATGGTGGTAGGAAAGTACTCCTATGTCGATTGATGTCAGTTGATGTAGGTGCTGAGCCTTTCCCGAATGGTAGTAGGAAAATCCTCCCATGTCGGTCGATGTAAGTGTTGTGTCTCACATGGTGGTAGGTTGGTCCTCCCATGTTGGTAGACTTGTTATGTGCATCTGGGCTATGCTCCGTGTGACGATGAGATGATTTGAACGTGATGAGGCAATAGTAGGAGACGCAGGTGATTGTTGTGGCAATGTAATGATTGGTCCTAAGCTGTACCTACTTGATGGCTTGCTCGCAGAGATGATGAAGACCTACATGGAGGCTAGGCCTACATCCAGCATGAAAAAGCGCTGGCTCTGTAGAACTTCCTATGACGAGTAGATTCGAGAGATGTCACCAATCGATGATCGAGATGATGAGGATTGCAACAGCAACGATGACGATGATCCAATGAAGATGATCCAGCATTGAAGACTTGTGTTGATGTCTGTATCAATAGAATACCTTCCTAGTTAAGAGGGAGTGTTAATGTAATTGTAACTTTGGAAGATATTCACTTGTATTTTATATTGTATTTATTATTGTATTTTATTTGTACCTCCGACGGAGATGTTTATTCCTCCGATCGGAGAAGTCATTATTGTATTTGGTCATGTAAAGTCATTGAGGTTAACCCTCCATTGTAAGTCGGGGCAATAGACCCCAAAGTCATATTGTATTGCGTTAATAGAGTCTTCTAGAGAAGTCGGCCCAGTCAGGTATAACTGGGGCCGACCTAGTAAGTGAAAAGATCAAGTGAAAGTAAAGTATAAATAGAGAGCTAGGCTCTCTCATTTATTCATTCACTCACTCACTCAAGTTCGCATAAGTGAGAGAGAGGACAAGTTCACACAAGTGGAGAAGAGAGAAGTTGCTTAAGACCATCTCTATTTTTGGGTTTTACTTTTGTGACATTGTATTGGTGATCATTCTATCTCTAAGGAAGTTGCGGGGATTTCTCCTTTATGGTTTCCCCAAGGAAAATCTTTGTGTCTCTTGTATTATGATGTGCATGTTATTCTTTCAGTAAGATCCTATATAAGTATTGATTAAAATTGTGAAAATCTAACATAGCATGGTGATTAATGATTTTCACAAGGTGGTATTTGAGAAAGTACAAACTCCACTTTTTGCTACATACTCCACTTTTGGTCCATTTCAAAAATTGGATTGGAACTTTCCCAACAGAATCTTTACAAAGTTGCAAACATAAGTCTTTTTCCTTCACAATTTTAAAATATTTTATGGAAATGATTTTAGGAAAAGTCATTGTCTATGAGAAGAAATAGAGAACAAGAATAGCCCTGATAGTTTGTGACATTCTATAAAAATGACAACCAGAAAAATAGGAAAGGACCCTTCAAAATACCTTCCAATATTGTGTACTAGGGCTCCTTTAATGCTGAATCTATTTGTGCAGGTGGCTCCGGTGAAAGTAAGCTGCTCAAATGAAGATATAGTCTGAGAACATAGCCCTTGACATTGAATCTATTTCCCACTGTCCAACCAGCTTTTGGTCTCAAAATGGTTGAAACTTCTTTGAAAATCCATGTCTTTGCTCTACAAATGCACTTCAAATCCTTTGACAACTGAAAACTCCAACTTTCAGTCCAAAACATTAAGCAAAATGGCAAATGATGAAAAACATTTAGCTCTCTTACACCACCCATCATGTTAGCAATACAGGCATGTGAAGTTTTGATGCAACTTAGCTAGTTTGACCAAAAAGTGTCAATTCGACTAGCCAAACCAATGACTCAAGTTGACTTGCAAAAACTTGTTGATTTTCCACAAGCCCTGTTTCACTGGTTTGATTTGGATTTACATCTCACAACATAGTATTGCTTATTGAGTTTGGCAATTGGCATCACCAGTAATCCCCACAAGAACAAAACCCATCCCTGAAATAATGGAAGAGATTTGCATCCCGGACAATGATTTCCCGTCCAATGATCTTAGAGATGAACTTGATAGCAGTGTGGCAGTTACCACACACACGAAGATTTTTAATAACTCGAATCGGTGTCCCAGAAGACAAGTTAATAATTCCAAATGCTATAGCCAGCTTCTCACTGTGATAGCCAATAGAGCTTTCTTTCCCTTGAACTGACACATTGCACAGGACAAAGTTTGTGTTGTCTACATACCCAGCTTTCTTCATTTCTTCTGCCAGCATCTCCAGTGCTGCATAACTTTTCTCCCACTGTGCATGTGATCTATCTTCTGCTATGAATTCATGCACTTTTTTATTAACCACGATCCAGCTATATCCTGGCGTCTTCCTTACTCCCCTCTCTTGCATAAGTGTTTTTATGGTTGAAACATCATCCCACCTACCAGCAGCAGCATAGATGTCTGACAGCATTACATATGGTCCTGGATATTGTGGTTTCAACCCCATAAGGGTTTCTGCTACCCGTTTCCCTATCTCCATATTCTTATGAATCCTACAACCAGCAAGCAAAGATTCCCACATCATACCATCAGGTTCAACTGGCAAGTTATTAATAAAGTCTTCTGCTTCTTCCAGGCACCCAGAACGAGCAAGAAGATCAACCATACAAGAAAAGTGTTCTGCACACGGGGTAACACCATAAGATTGACTCATGGAATTAAAGTAGTAACGACCCTCATCCACTAGGCCAGCATAGCGGCATGCTGCAAAAACACCTACAAAAGTAATGTGATTAGGCTTTATGCCTGCATGAACCATATGTTCAAAGAGTCCAATGGCCTGGTCTGGAAGTCCATTCAGAGAACATCCTGAGATGATGGCATTCCAAGAGACCAAATTCCGTATCTGCATTCTGTTGAATACATGACGTGCATTTTCTATGTTCCCACATTTTGCATACATGTCAAGAAGGGCACTACCCACAAGGACGTCAACTTCAAATCCACTTTTGATAATATGGGTATGAACATCCTCACCACATACTATACATGCTAGCTCAGCACAAGAACAGAGGACACTGGCATATGTTACCTCATCGGGCTTGATGCCTGCCAGAAGCATTTTCTTGAACAAATTCAAGGCCTCATCACCACACCCATTATGAGCATATCCTGTAATCATTGCAGTCCATGAGACCTTATCTCTTTCTGTCATTTTGTCAAACACGTGCCGTGCATCACATACATTTCCAAATCTCACACATGCACTTATAAAACTGCCAAGCGTTACCTGATCTAGCTCCAGCTTTTCTTGTTCCATTCGATGAAACAATGCCGAGGCCTCCTCTCCATACCCATTCCGAACATACCCTGCAATCATTGCATTCCACGACACCACATTCCGCTCGGGCATTTTGTCAAACACTTGGCGTGCATCATCCATGCTTCCACACTTTGCATACACATCCAAAAGCGCATTCTGCAGATATACATTCGCTTGGAATCCAGTCCTAACGCCATGACCATGCACCTGTTTTCCCAACTGCAGATCCATCAACGTTGAGCACGCTGACAGAACACTCACGAACGTAAACCCATCAAACCTATCCCCTGCTCTCTGCATTTCCAAAGACAACTTCACTGCCTCCTCACCCTCTCCTCTCCGTGCATGCCCTGCAATCATCGAATTCCATGACACCCTATCTCGATTCGGCATTTCTTCAAACAGTTTGCGTGCATCGTCCACCCTACTCTCCTTCACATATCCTGCGATCATGGTATTCCAGGAAAACACATCTCTCTTTGCCATTTTGTCAAACAATTGGCGTGCATCCTTAAGTTTACCGCATTTCGCATACAAATCGACGAGACGATTCATTATGTAGCAGTGAACCTTGAATCCGCTTTCATTCATATGGCTTTGAACCCTTCTGCCCTCCATCAAATTCTTCTTATCGATGCACAATTGCAGAATACATCCATAAGTATCCTTGCCAACCCTAACGCCATGCTGCTTCATTTCATAAAGTATGTCCACTGCTTTCTTCAATTGGCCCTGCCTGCACAAACTGCGGACTGTTTTTTCCTTCGGCTTTCGTTCTTTACATTCTATGTTTGAATCTGTGTTCTTTTCTCGATGCGTTATGAGAGAAATATTCCTCTGGGCTTCCACGTGACTGTAAGTCCGAGGTGAGAGCAGGCTTTGAGAGAGAAATATGATTGAGTTTCCATGGATTTGAATACCTAGCGCCCTGAAAGGGCCTGTGCGTCTGAATTTGTTATGAGTTGATGGCTTCATTATTCATGGTTTAGAGGATATACACACAGTATATGCCAACGGCAAACAAGTTTTGTTGATGAGTTTGATCAATGTTGACAGAAAAGCAGTGTAGCTCCATCCCGTGACGAGAAGTATATAACAAAGTTATTCCATGTCAACATTGAGACCAAGAAGTGCAAGATAGACACTATGTTCAATGCCTCTATGTATGCGAAAGACCTCCCAAGTGCACTTGTTTTAGAAATGCATGATCACTCTCATCAATACTCTTTGGGTTCGGTTAATGTGGAAGAGTTAAAATTTACGAAGTAGTGCAAGCTTAGATTTGTTGTCAATGCAAGTAGAATTGATGAAATAAAAGTCTATGTAGTACATATTTTGGTGCAACTCTTGAAGAATACTTATCACTTTCTCAATGTAGCTCAATACTCTATGCAACTTTGTAATTTACAATCAGTTAATTTTAAACCAAGTCAAACAATTCCAACAGATTGTCAAAGAAATAGCGATTTACGGATTTAACCATCGGTCTTTCATTATTTACGATTGAAACTTTCCTTTATTTCAAACTCAAACAAGATTTAATTCAATACTAGGTCAAACTTGACATATGTTCACTGCTATTTCGCCTTTGAAAAATGAAAGACCATAACCAACAATTTTCCTTGGAATTTAGAGATGACTGGGCAATTTTCATGCTATAAAACTTTACAGCTTTAAATTATCAATTTAATTAAAAACACAAAGCTACGCTTACTCTTCCCTCAAGTTCGAGCTTCATTTGTTCAACTGCTTTTGTCTGCAACTAATTAATTAAATGCATTTGGACTACACTCACTCACACAGAGAGCACTTTGTTTTCACGCAGATACATAATACACTTCGAATGCAATCTTTAGAAAAGAAAAAGAAAAAAAAACACCAACACATCTCACATAGAAACTTCTTGATTATTGTCAATCACCCCAAAAACTAATTGTCTACAAAAACGATTTGATTTGGATGATTATAACAGAGCATCGCTCTCCTCCTCAAATGAGGGTAACTAATTATATTCTTAGATATTCCCCTAAATTAACTCTAACAATAAAACAACTCACACTTATATGATCAACTGAAATTCAAAACTACCTTAACCTATTCCTAAATAACAAGAAATCAAATTTTTAGTTAGATACTTCATCCAAATCCTTTAACAGTTGCACCTCCACATGTCATGTAACCATACTATCACATTGTCGTGTCAGACTTGATGCCCCTATATTAGACTCCCAAGGGTAAGAGTTTATGAGCTCCTGCTCATAAGATCATCCACTGAATAACCTTTCTTTTCCAAATCTATAGCACTCATCCAGGTGGAATCTTCCTTTGGATGCTCTTTCCATTTCACCAAGTACTCTAGGTACTTTTTTCCCCTAGTTCTTCTTGCAACTTTAGTGTCCAAAATAACTTAAGCTTCCAAAGGTTTCACTTTAGGCATTTACTTCGGCCACTGTACTCCATCTGCTTCACCATTTTCCATATTCTCTAAAGACTGGCCAGTATCATCAATTTTATAAGGATACAAATCTGCTATTGTTGGGCCTAATATTTTGGAGATATCGTTTTTGAAGAAACAAGTTAGTGTGGACGAAGACAAAGTGGAACTAGCACAACGCAAGGGTCAACTCCGACGAAGCGGCCAGGAAATAAGGAAAACGGTCATGTTGACCGTATCAAAGGTCGCAAGTTGAGTTAGTTAGCTAGAATTGGTCAACATTGTAATAATGAGTCAGTTAGTGGTTTAGTGGGAGCGGGGAAAGCTTAGTGCGCCCTATATATATGTATTAAGAAGGAAATTTTGGGGTTAATGGCGAATGTTCGAAGTATAGTTTTGTGCCATGTAATAGAGGCATTCACTACATATGTTGAAGACAATTTTGGAGAAGTTAAGTCACTAATCTGCAGGCTGTGTGCGTAGATCCATTGTATGACATGAGAAAATCTGTAAGTTCTACCTGAAGTGCTTATTTGGCTACGACTCTGATAAAATACAAGCGCTTCTATGGTTTTTCCCATATGGGTTCGTTAAAACATGGTGTCTTATGTGTGTTAATGTTTTGTGATTATATGTGTTTCTTTCCTCCATTGAACAATTAATTGAATAAATGATGGAAGTAACTGCATGAAGAATGGATGTGATATATTAATTGGATACAAGTTCTAGAGTCTGTCGTAGTTATGAGTCTGTTGAAGCTCTGGTTTGTCGATGCTCTGTAATGGGTTTTAATTATGAATATATTGTGCGATGAGTATTCCCCTTCTATGATGTATGAAGTCTGGTTCTTGGAGTCCCCATAGATACTTCGAGTGAGACTTCATATGCTTTGCAGGTGTCTCCGAAAGGGATTTAATCCATTTCGGGTCGGTGTCTGTGGATCGTGGAGTTTGTTGGTGGATTTTAAGTGTTGAACCCTTGTCGAAGTAAAAGTGCGCCAACAAATGGTTATGTTGTCGGGACCGGGACTTTGAGGTGAAGGGGAATGTTGTGGCATCCAACTAGCCAGAGATACAGGATTGGGTAGACATACAACTGGAAGGATTTGCAAAGACAAATAACAGAAACCCTCGACTAAATAATGAAGATTAGTTAGATAAGTATGTTTTTAATGATATTCATGAAGTATTCTTTGGTGTGTTCCCGGTGATATTGCATGAATGGTTAGCAAGGTTGACTGAACAAAAGACAAATTTCCAAGGAGGTGAACGTAGATACTGGACACCTAAGCTGGTACAATGATTGAAGGGTGTGAATAAAAAAATCTCTCACGTAGTAGACTTTTGGCTTGATAACGTGTTGGAAGGGTACATTACTAAATTCGTTGTTGACACTATCAAGTCCTATAGTGTATCAGAATGTGAATTATTTGAAGGTCCGCACGGTAAGTGTTAGAAAAATAGGATCGCAGAACAATAACAATAAACAAGATGCAAATATAAATCACATAAACACAATACAAGATAGACACCAATATAACGTGGTTCACCCATTATGGGCTATGTCCACGAAGAAATTGCCAGTCCTTTTATTATTATACTATCCAACAAATGAAGGGATACAACCTACAACACATCTGCTGCAACTTCCTGTTCAATCTCTCTTACACAATCACATAGATCTTTACAATGCTACAATACATTACACAGCCGTATTACAATGTATTCCTTTTAAAGGGAATTACCATGGGAAAATACTACGGGCTACTCAATACCATGGGCCCATAAACTGTTGGCCCACAAAAAACCCATAAAATTTCTTGCCCCAAAACCCCCATGGGGGGGGGAATTCCCCCCACACCCCCCCGTTGGGATGAGTGTACAATCCACTTGCATATCATATAAAACTGGGGTACAAACACGGTTGAAATAACAACATCTACGAATTAAGAAGATTAGGCTCCACAACCAACAATCTCCCACTTGGAGACTGATCACAGCAACTCCACCGCAACTGCACTTGCTAGACTATGCTCTAAACCTTGGATCTAGCAAATTTCTCATCTTCACCCTCATGCTAGAAGGCCAGCTGAAACCAAGCAAGAACTCAGTTTCTCTCTCGTTACTACCTTTGTCAACATGTTTGCAGGATTCTAGCTAGTGTGTATCTTTTCCAGCTTCAACAGTTCATCTTCTAGAACATACCGTATGAAATGGTACTTCAGCTATATATGTTTAGTATTAGAATGGAAGGTTGATTTCTTTGCAAGATGAATGGCACTCTGGCTGTCACTATACAGCCTGATATCCTCCTGCTTCTTACCCAATTCCTCCATGAACCTCTGCAACCAAATCATCTCTTTACTAGCCTCTATAGCAGCAACATACTCTAATTCTGTTGTTGAAAGTACAACAACCTTTTGCAGCTTTGAAATCCAACTTACTGCTATTCCACCTACAGTAAACACATACCATGTGGTGCTCCTCTTTCTATCTTGATCACCTGCCATATCTGCATCAACATATCCCTGTAGAATAGTGTCTGAACCTCCAAAACATAATGCGTGATTGATAGTACCTCTCAAATACCTGAGAATCATTGTATTGCCTTCCAATGTTCTTTACCTGGATTGTTCATATACCTGCTCACAAATCCCACTGCATGTGCAATATCTGGTCTTGTGCACACCATGTCATACATCAAGCTCCAACTGTTGATGAATAGGAAACCCTGGACACATGTAATATATCTCCTATTGTGTCTTGGTACAAATCTCCTTACTTAGTTTGAAATGGTTGGCCAAAGGTGTACTAACTGGTTTTGCATTCTGCATTCTAAACCTCTCCAACACCTTTTCTATGTACTCACCCTCATACAATGTCAATTCGCGATTTTTCATGTCTCTTGTTATTCTCATACCAAGGATTTGTTTTGCAACACCCAAATCCTTCATCGCAAATGAATTAGTTAACTTCATCTTGAGCACATTTATATCCTGCATGTTAGACCCTGCAATAAGCATGTCATCCACATACAATAACAAGATAATATATGTTCCATTATCTAGCCTCTTGAAATAAACACAGTGGTCAAAATGACATCTACTATAACCTTGTTTTGTCATAAACCTGTCAAATTTCAAATACCACTGCCTTAGAGCTTGCTTCAAGCCATACAAGCTCTTCTTCAACCTACATATTAAATTCTCCTTCCCTTTGACCTCATACCCTTGTAGCTACTGCATATAAATTTCTTCCTCCAAATCCCCATGGAGAAAGGTTGCTTTTACATATAACTGCTCAAGATGCAAATATTCTACCACCACTAGACTTAAAATAGTCCTAATTGAAGTCATTTTAACAACGGGAGAAAATATTTCATCAAAATTTGTACCTTTCTTCTATGCAAGCCCTTTTACAACAAGTTTAGCCTTGTACCGCTTCTTTCCTCCATCTTCTTCCTTCAACCTGTAAACCCATTTGTTCTGTAATTCTCTTTTACCTGCAGGCAACTGAACCAAATCCCAAGTCTAGTTTCTTACCAATGAGTCCATCTCCTCATTCATGTCTTGCTCACACTTCTTTCTAGTTTCCACCTACAATGCTTCTTCATAACATTCTAGTTCACCAGAATCAGTCATCAATAAATAATACATTGAAGGAGAGTATCGCTCAGGAGGTCTACTTAACCTAGTAGATCTTCTAACACTTGCAGGAGTTTGAGGTACCTATTGTTGTTTTTTATTTTCTGACACCTTTGGAACTTCATTTTCTTTTATTTCATCAAGCACTGTGTACTCTGTGTTTTCATTTCCCCGTTTCTTTCCCTACAACTGATCTTTATACATGAACTTTTCATTGAATACTACATATCTACTCCTAATGATTTTGTTACTTTCATAATCCCATAAGCGATAACCAAAAGCATCAACCCTGTATCCAATAAAGGTACTTTTCTTGGATTTAGCCTCAAGCTTTGTTTTATTTCCATTATCAATATGGACAAATGTTTCACAACCAAAAGTTCTTAGAAATGAGTAGTTTACCTTTTTACATGTTCATGCCTCCTTTGGAATCCCACCATTCAAAGCGCTTGAAGGCCCTATGTTTATTAAGTAAACAATAGTATCTACATCATTTGCCCAAAATTGTAAGGGCAACCCTGCATGCAATCTCATACACCTTGCATGCTCCATGATCGTCCTATTCATCCTTTCTGACACACAATTTTCTTGTGGTGTTCCTGGGACTGTCTTCTCTCTACGAATCCCATGGTATGAACAATAACTATCAAACTCCTTGCCGCAATACTCACCTCCATTATCCGATCTGAAACACTTCAACCTTTTTCCTATCTCATTTTCAACCAAATCTTTTCATTTCTTAAAAGTAGCAAACACATCAGATTTTTTTCTAATGGAATAAACCCAAGTTTTACTAGTTGCATAATCAATAAAAGTAACATAATAACGAGAGCCACCAAGAGATTGTACCTGAGCCGATCCCCATACATTTATATGTACAAGCTCTAACTTTTCGCTCTTCTTCTATTTCCCAACCCTGATAAATCTGACTCTCTTTTGTTTTCCATAAACACAGTTCTCACAGAATTCCAAACTTACCTGCTTCAGATTTGGCAGCAACTTCCTTGAGTGGAGAATCTGCATCCCTTCTCACTCATTTGGCCAAGCCTATGATGCCACAATGTTGTATATGTTCCTGTGGAAGCTAAAGAGATAGAACTGTCAGTATTATGAGGACATAAATACAACATACCTATCTTGTCTCCTTTTGCTATCACCATCGATCCTTTAGTGATCTTCCACCACATTTCTCCAAACGTAGATAAACAACTACCATCTCCCAACTGCCCTGTTGAGATCAAATTTCTTTACATAGCAGGAATATGCCTTACATCTGTCAACAACCATTCAGTTCCATTCTTTAATTTTATCTATACCTTACCCATTCCAACAATTTTACATGGCTCATCATCACCCAATAAAACATGTCCAAAATCTCCTGAAACATAATCATGAAAAAATTTCCTATGGGGTGTAGCATGACATGAAGCCCCTGAATCTACTACCTAGTAACCACTAGTATTATCTAATGCAAGAATCAAGGCATCCTGTAACACATCACCTGCTAAATTTGCTTCCTGAGTAGTCTCTTGCTATCCATCTCCTTTCTTCTTTAGAGATTTGCAGTCTTTCTTCCGATGTCCTGTATTTTCACAGTTCCATCACTCTATCTTTCCCAGTCTGGACTTGCATATGCCTTTCCTAGACTTGCTTGTTGATGTATTTGTAACTTCGGAAGATATTCACTTGTATATTGTATTTGTACTTTATTGTATCCCCAACGGAGATGTATTATTCCTCCGATTGGAAGTGTCGTTAGTTGTACTTGCATGTGTCGCAAGTTATATTGTAAGTGTCGTAACTTATACTTGATGGGTTATTAGACCACCTTGATGGGGTCGGCCCTGTATGAATCATGTGGGTTAAAGGGTTATTAGACCACCCTAGTGGGGTCGACCCAGTTAGTATTATGTTAAGTGGTTAAGTTGGGGCCGACCTAGTTGAGTAAAGGTGTGAAAGAAAGAGTACAAATAAAGAGTGTGACTCTCTCATTTGACACATTCTATTATTCACTCACTTCGCATTAGTGAGAGAAGAGGAGGGTGCGCAGAAGTGGAGGAGGAGCATGCTGCTGAAGATTTCTATATCTTGGGTTTGATCATGGTGATCCATGTATTGATGCTTATTCTATCTCTGAGGAAGTTGCGGGGTTTTTCACCTTATTGGTTTTCCTCGGTGAAATGTTTTGTCTCTTGTCTCTTGTCTCTTATGCTTGATATGTTGTACATGTTGTTCTTTCAGTTAAGATCCGAGATCTATTGAATTAAATGATGAAAAACTAACATGGTATCAAAGCTAGCCTGAAGGAAGGCATGCTATGGCATTTATGAGACTTGTTGCACTTGCGAAAAATTGGAAGTTAGGGCTTGATATAGCAAAAACTAGTCATTGTGCCACTTTTGCTATAAATCCATTTTGGAAAAGATTATGGATCTGAAACTTCTATAGGTCGAAGGTAACATCCCCATGTACCTTGTGTCCGAAGCACAACATCTGATTCGTTGTACTTTGTGAGATATGATCTGTACAACCTAGGTTTCTACCTCTTCCAGATCTCAGTCATAAACAGGTGACCTAGGCAAAAAGGTCACAACTTGGGCTAGGAAGATCCAAATGAAATTTTGTAGAAAGTGACAGTAAGAGCATGGACTTTAGTTTCTCAGGAGTTTTTAGAGGCCGAATTTGAACCAGTGACACGTGGCACGCCGTACAAGTTTGCTCTCTTGTTTTATCCCATAAACAGGTCACGTTGCGACACTTGGCATAACTCTCTCTCAGGGAATCCAATTGAGGTCAGACCTGTGGGGTTGGAAAGATAACAGGTCAGGCTACCACAGACCGAAGTTTCAGACCCTGTGGATTCGTAATTTCAGAGAGACATCAAAAACAATCAGGTGCATATCTTTGTCAAAACAAAATTGGATTCTTAGCACCTTCATTCTTGGCTTGTCATTGCTGTGGGAATTTAGGGCTTCGGAGAAAGTTGGAATTTTTGGAATCGGAGACCACGGCTGAATGCTCCTCATCAAAATCGAAATTTAGAGACCAAGATCGAATTTTTTGGTTGGGTAGAAGGCCAGGCTTGATCAAACCCTAGCTCAGGATTTTGATCGGAAAGGTGGAAAATTAGGGCTTCTACAAAAGTTGGAGTTTTTGAAATTTGTGACCACGGCTGGAAGCTCCTTAGAAAAATCAAAGTTTAGAACACAAGATCGAACCTTTTGGATGGGCAAAAGACCGGGTTTTATCAAACCCTATTTCGGGATCCTGTTTAGAAGATATGAAAGTTTCAAAGGCAATTTTGAGGGGTCAAATTTTGGAGATTTCAAAATTCAAGTATACCAGCTTGATCAGCTCAGCAAGGTACATATTTTCATCCAATTAGAAGTTTGAAATTCTAAGTTTGAATTTTTAGGGTTTCTCTGACAAACCCTAATCCAGCTCCAGATCCAGTTTCAACAAATGAAAGTGGATTGGGTTAATCCTAGAAGAGAATGAATAGGACATCTGCATAAGTGAAGAAGCTCCAGTTCCAGAGGGAGATAAGGCTAAGGTCTTACATAAGAATGCTACAAGCAACCTCGACAGGTATGACTTGAGGAGATACAGGTATGTTTTGAAATATGTTCATGATTAAGTTTATGATATGTTTGTCTTCATATTATTGAGGTTAGTACAGTATTGATTTTAGACTTGTCTTATCACCCTATTAAAAGTATGAATGCATGTGAATGATAGAAGACATTCATTGATTAGGGTTATATGATTGTACTAAAGCACTATGGTGTTGTATGAGGTTGATGTTGTCCGCTAACATGAAAGGTACATCAAGAAAGACAAATCAAGTTCTAGATCAAGAACATATGACCATGGTGACATGAAGACAAAGACTCATCCATAGCCATTATAGAAGCTCTAGTTATGAGGTATGTATAATTTTGGTTCTACAATGGTTAACTTATGAGTTATGCAGGTTACTAGCACAAGTTTTTGAAGAAGAACAAGAAGACATTATGTGGGTATGTTAGACATAACTAGCAAACATGATAACCAGGTATGTTTTTCCTATATCAAATTAGAATCCTACCTTGTGTTATGATCTTATACTTTTGTATGAATGATAATGATTATTCTTGAAGTTAGAAGTTTAAGTAATCAAGGGTTTATGCATATTATGTTTCTTACTTTGATTGATGATAGGACTAACCAGAAAAGTCCTATGGTCAAATAAGAATATGCATGGGTAAAAGAAGTCTCCCCTGAAACCTTGAATACTAACGCTTACTACCTATGTATGAAATGATAATGACCATACATATTTAAGATTATTTAGAATCATAATGTTTTGATAGTATTGAGCTTATACTAATGAATGTATGATTATGTATGATATCTTGAGGATAACACAATCATGACACCAGTGCACACTTAAGCATGCATAATGATCCAGGATGGATATAAGTTCAAGGACAGGTAATCTAGGAAGTAAAGATCAAGAGGGAGTACACTCCAAAAGTTCCTACAAGGAAGCAAATATCAAGAGGGAGCACTCCAGGAAGCAAAGATCAAGAGGGAGTCCACCCAACAACCAAACAAAGATAAGTATTTGAATTGTCATTTATTATATGTATGATTACTTAAATTATGTTGTCCAGTAGTGTGCATACTTATGTTCCTAGACTTAGGATATGTATTATGCATATTTGAAAAGTTGCATTAATGAACAAGATACTACTAATATGCAAGTAATGGGTAAGTGGCCTATGGTACTGTACAACATTCCATTGCTACTAATCTAGAATGAAACCTCTTTGCTAACATGTTTGGAGTTGTGCACACTCTTAACAAATGTTTTGGTAGAGATGGAAGGCATCTAGAAAGTTACCGTGTGATTACAGGAGATGGATAAATGTTGTATTGAAGCATCGACTAAGATAATTGCATGACTATATGACATATATTCTTATGTGTAAATTTTTGTTCTGAAAACTATGAGAAGTTTCTAATCATGCAATTGAATTTGACTTGTAGGAAAGATCGTGTACGATCACCTACAAAAGAAGGACAACAACATTTGTTCCAACAAACGAAATTCAAAGAAAACTATCTATTGAAGATCTTGAAGAGTATGAAGTTCCCAGGATTTGGGATTCAGTAACGTAAGGATTCCATGATCGAGGAGTACCAGTCGATCATGTTTGGGATGTGATCCCAAGAAGAGAAGGGAATTTTGTTGTGACTTCCAAGTGGATCTATAAGATCAAGCATGCTGCAAATGGTAGCATAGAGGAATAGAAGGCGAGGTTTGTAGCTCGTGGCTTCTCCTAGAAAGAGGGATAGATTATGAAGAGACTTTTGCACCTGTAGCCAGACACTCTTCCGTCAGATTAGTACTTGCTCTGGAGGCAATGATGAAGTGGAAGATGCACCAGATGGATATGGTGTAGTCGAAGAGGAAGTGTATGTGGATCAGCCACTTGATTTTGAAACACATGACAGGGAGTCATATGTGTGCAGGTTGAAGAAAGCCTTGTATGGCCTGAAGCAAGCTCCTAGGACTTGGTATGGTAGGATAAACAACTTTCTATCCAGTTTGGGCCTTACCAAGAGTAAAGCGGATTCCAACCTTTACTACAAGGTTCAGAAAGGAAATCCAATGATACTTTTAGTGTATGTGGATGACTTGTTTGTGACAGGTGAGGACAGATTGATTGCCGACATGAAGAGGAAGCGTGCTGCCTAGTTCGAGTTGAAGGACTTGGGGATGATGCATAACTTTCTAGGTATGGAGGTGTGGCAAAGTGCAGATGGAATCTTCCTTGGACAAGGGAAGTATGCAGTAGAGATCCTGAAGCGATTCGGGATGATGGACTGCAAGGCCATGGCCACACCTATGGCATCGAACTTGAAGCTTCTGTGTGATGCTTCATCTGATCCGGTTGATGTCATGGTGTATCGTCAGATGATTGGGTCCTTGATGTACCTGACGAACATGAGACCAGATATTTGCTTTGTGGTGAACACATTGAGCCAGTTCTTGACGGATCCTAGAAGTGTTCACCTGGTTGCTGTAAAGCATATTCTGAGGTACCTGAAGGGTACAATTGATTATGGGCTCAAGTATGATGCAAATCAAAAGTTTAACCTGGAGGTTTATGTTGATTTAGACTGGGCAGGCAGTGTTGCAGATAGGAAGAGCACTTATGGGTGCTGCTTCAGTATGGGATCAGGTGCGATCTCTTGGTTTAGCAGGAAGCAGTCCTACGTAGCACTGTGTACAGCCGAAGCAGAGTATGTCACAACTTGTTCGACTAGTTGTGAGGCAGTATGGCTTAGGAAGCTACTGTCTGAGTTATTTGATCTCCCATTGGATGCTACTGGTATATTTTGTGGCAACCAAAGTTGTGTGAAGTTGTCTAAGAACCCGGTGTTCCATGATAGGTCGAAACACATTGAGATCAAATATCACTATATCGGGGATATGGTGCAGAGAGGAGCAGTGAAGCTCCTGTATGTTGCGACAAATGAGCAGGTTGCAGATATGTTGACGAAACCACTAGCTAGAGTGAAGTTTGAGTACTTCAGAGAGAGGCTTGATGTTCTTTAGATTGAAGATACTTCGAGGAAGAAGTGATGGGACACATTTGCAGGAGCCATTCCAAGCATGGTGAGAGGAGGATCCTTCCCATGGCTATGGATGTAAGCGTTGTGTGATGAGCATCAGGACGATTCTCCAGTTACTGCTCTGGATATGCATCAGTTGGATGCTTTGTATGATCAGTTGGATCATGTATATGTATATGCATTGGATCATGTATATGTATATGCATCAGTTGGATGCTTTGTATGATCAGTTGGATCATGTATGATGACATGCACCAGGACGATGCAATGATGATGATCAGGATGATCATGTGTGATGAGTATCAGGACGATGCTCTGGATGACATGCATCAGGACGATGCAGTGACGATGATTAGGATGATCATGTGTGATGAGTATCAAGACGATGCTCTAGATGACATGCATCAGGACGATGCAGTGACGATGATCAGGATGATCATGTGTGATGAGTATCAGGATGATACTCTGGATGATATGCATCAAGACGATGCTATGATGATGATCAGGATGATCATGTACATCAGGATGATGTATGGTGAGTATCAGGTTGATACTCTGTGGCCATGGACAGGTTGTGCAGATGAGCATGTAAGTTGACCTGGGAGATCTTGCCGGTCATGGTGCGGCACATAAAGGATCCTGGGATACTCTTTTGAGGCATTGCTTTGGGAGGACATGTAACTAGACTTGGGGGATCTTGTCGGTTGTGCTGCGGCACATAAAGGATCCTGGGATACTCTTTCGAGGCTTTGTCCTATGGAATATAATAGCACCCTGGGAGATCCGATAGGTTGAGCAGTACGCTCGTAATCAGTCCTGGGATGCTCTTTCGAGGTTTTGCCATGACCACATGTAACTAGACATGGGAGATTCGATAGGTTGAGCAGTACGCTTGTAATCAGTCCTGGGATGCTCTTTCAAGGCTTTGTGGTGACCACATGTAAGTAGACTTGGGATATCTTGTCGGTCGTGCTTCGGCACATAAAGGATCCTGGGATACTCTTTCGAGGCATTGTGGTGGGAGTCACATGTAAGTAGACCTAGGAGATCTTGTCGGTTGTGCTTCGGCACATAAAGGATCCTGGGATACTCTTTCGAGGCATTGTGACACACGTAATAAGTCCCGAGGATTCCACAGTATGGCCAGTGTTGATGAAGACCTACAGGTGGTGGGCCTACATCCAACATGAAAAAGGGTTGGCTCTGTAGAACTTACTATGACGAGAAGAATTATGAGATAGCCTAGTGATCGAGATGTTGAGTACAACAGCAGTGATGATGATGATGCTCCGTGATAGAGTGATGATGATCCAACTCCAGAATTGAAGACTTGTGCCTATATGTATTGATGACTTGTGTCAAGAGAATACCTTCCTAGTTAAGAGGGAGTGTTGATGTATTTGTAACTTCGGAAAATATTCACTTGGATATTGTATTTGTACTTTATTGCATCCCCAACGGAGATGTATTATTCCTCCGAGTGGAAGTGTCATCAGTTGTACTTGCATGTGTCGCAAGTTATATTGTAAGTGTCGTAACTTATACTTGATGGGTTATTAGATCACCTTGATGGGGTCGGCCCTGTATGAGTCATGTGGGTTAAAGGGTTATTAGACCATCCTAGTGGGGTCGACCCAGTTAGTATTATGTTAAGTGGTTAAGTTGGGGCCAACCTAGTTGAGTAAAGGTCAAGTGAAAGTAAAAGTATAAATAGAGAGTGTGAATCTCTCATTTAACACATTCTATTATTCATTCACTTCGCATTAGTGAGAGAAGAGGAGGGTGCACACAAGTGGAGGAGGAGCATGTTGCTGAAGATATCTATCTCTTGGGTTTGATCATGGTGATCCTTGTATTGATTCTTATTCTATCTTTGAGGAAGTTGCGGGGTTTTTCACCTTCTTGGTTTTCCCTGATGAAATGTTGTGTGTCTGTTGTCTGTTGTCTCTTATGCTTGATATGTTGTACATGTTGTTCTTTCAGTTAAGATCCTAGATCTATTGAATTAAATGATGAAAAACTAACATTGTTGCGATTACCTAGGCTTTTCCCTCTCTCCCTTTGTCGTCACCTGCTCTCCATGGTCAACGCATTACCTGATGTCTCACATGTGCTTTTCCTTCGCATTTCCTCACTAAGAATAACACCAACAACATCATCAAATTTCAAAGTGTTTGAACTAGAGATAGAGTTTCTTACAACCATGACCAAGCCATTCCAACTTTATGGTAATGAGCACAAGATTAGAAGAGCCCTAACCTCATCATCAAAGTTCACTTTTACAGAACTTAACTGATTTGTAATCGTATTAAATTCATTTAAATGATCAGCAATAGATACACCTTTTGACATCTTCATATTAAATAAACACTTCATTAGAAATACTGTATTAGATGTCGATGATTTTTCATACAACTTACCCAATGCGCTCATCAGACTCTCCGTTGTCTTTTCTTTTGAGATATTGAAAGCCACCGACGAAGCCAAGAACAACCATATTGTTCCTAGTGCCTTTATGTCAAGAACCTCCTTTCTTCATCTTTCATAGTTGCCAGTTATTTTTCTTTTCCTCCCACTGGTAGGAATAGATCCTTTTGATATAGATAGTCCTCCATTTGCATCTTCCATAACTCGTAGTTTTGGCTGTTAAATTTCTTGACCTTAAAATTTCCTTCTTCTACCATTACTCCCACTCAAAACAAGAACCCTTCTTTTTTGTGAGTTTATATGCCAAATAGACCTTTGGTTCTTATACCAATTGTTAGAAAAATAGGATCGCAGAGCAATAACAATAAACAACATGCAAATATAAATCACATAAACACAATACAAGAGAGACACCAATATAACGTGGTTCACCCAATCTAGGCTACATCCACAAAGAAATTGCCAGTCCTTTTATTATTATACCATCCAACAAATGAAGGGATATAACCTGCAGCACATCTGTTGCAACTTCCTCTTCAATCTCTCTCAGTCTCTCTTACAGAATAACATAGATCTTTACAATGCTACAATACATTACACATTTGTATTACAATGTCTTCCTTTCAAAGGGAATTACCATGGGAAAATACTATGGGCTACTCAATACCATGGGCTCATAAATTGTTGGCCAACAAAGCAACCAATAAAATTTCTTTCAGGGGCTTCACCACCGAGGTCCCGCTGGCCCCTGGACCCCCCATCCGGGGGGTGGTCTCCCCTAGACCCCTGTGAGTGTACATTCCACCTACATATCATATAAAACTAGGGTACAAACACAACTGAAACAACAACATCTCTGAATTAGGAAGATCAGGCTTCACAACCAACAGTAAGTACCTCAAGTCATTGAACTTGTCGATAAAAAAAATTCTTTGTGAAAAATCTAAAATGCGAATGGAATTTGACGAGTAGAGAAATTGTGCGCGGTGGGCATGGGTATCAGATGGACACCGGTCTAAATGGAATTAATGGGATGATATGAGATGATAAGTGGAGACAGAATTGAATCAGATGAAGAGTGTGGATTTCTACGGAGTGGAAGACGGTTTTGGTCGAACAAAAGGAGGAGAATTGCGACAGAGAAGAGGGGTTGTAGTGCGAATGAAAGGAGAAACTATGAATTAGTGCCACAGCTTGATGAGGATTCTAGTGACGAAGAGGTTGATTACTAGCTCATTATTGAGGAAGGATAAGGCTCTAAAGGACCGTTCCAAACCCAAGGTTGTGACATACCCACGACCCCGCGTACATCTCCGGAGACTGAGGTAAGACCTAATATTTCTTCGAATTTTATTCCATCTAGTTAGAGTAGTGGTAGTAATCCGAAGAGTACTTCACCGAGTGGGAAGACTCTGAGTAGTGGTTCATTAGTAGTGAATCAATCAAATCCCCAAAGGTCCAGAATGGTCGGGGATGACATGAAGTTATCTATTTTTAATGGGAATGGATCAGAAGATCCGGAACAACACTAGTTTTTATGCAACGCTATATGGACTATGAAGCAAGTCTATGACGACAACGTTAACTTGGCGCAGTTGATCAAGACATTCTAAGGTCGTGCCTTAAACTGGTTTATGAAGTTTTTTGAAGTTGTCGGTAACCATCCTGCAAAGACCTTGGCAGAAGTCAAGGAAGGACTGAAAATTGAATTTAAGAAGCCGAATTCTGAATCTCAATGTATTACAGAATTGAAGGAAATCAAGCGAGCATCGAATGAGTCTATCTGGGACTTCGACCAACGCTTCAAAATGTTGATGGCTCATATAAGCTTCCCAATGAATTATCTACAACATAAGGAATGGTTTATTGTTGCATTGTTTCCCCACATCATAATTCCACTTATGCAACAGAAGATACTGACATAGACAAAGGCCTTGGAATTGGCTATGAAGTTATAAGCATCAGCTATTGGGGAGACTAGTGTCGGTATGGCTCAGATTCAGTCGCAATTAGCAAACCTGTCTATTCAAATTCAAGATATTAAGAAAGGAAAAGAAAAGTGTGAAGATGTTTGGTGCACTACATGTAAAGAAGATGATCATTCTAAAGATCAATGTACAACATTTCATGACTACCTTAATGTTGGAAATCCGAGTCCAATAAATCCTGTTGTATGGTGTCGAATCTGTCAGACCAAGGGACATCGACCAGGAGAATGATACTTTGCGCAAAACATGGTAAGTGATCCTCATAACTTATGGTGTAAGTTATGTAGCTCTGTTGGGCATGACGAAAAACACTGTTGAGCATACTAGTTTCTCATTGAACAAACTGCAGACACATTTCTTATGAAAGGAGAAGGTTCAAATGAAAGACCCGAAGCACAATTTAATCAACCTAGAGGGGGATTCAGAGGTCATGGATGAGGAGGATTTGGCCGAGGTAGAGGACATCTCTGTTAAGTTTAAACTAATTTGACTAGCAAGATCACTGAAAGAAACATAATCACAAGATAGACAAAGATTTTACCCTGGGAAACCCTCATGGGGTAGAAAACCCAGCAAAGATTTCCTCAATAAGATGATCAACCAAAATTCAAGATGTGCTCCAAGACTAGAGCTCCTTCTTTACCTCCTATGCAGACCTCTCTCTCACAAGTGCGCTACTTTCCGAGCTATGCAAGTATGAGATAAGTGAGGAGCATCCTCCTCTACTTATACTAGATTTTCGACTGACTTTTTCCCTAATGGGGCCGACCTCTCCTAATGGAGTCTAATAACCCCTAATTAAATAACTCAGGGCCGACCCCCACATGGTGGATCTAATAACCTTGGTTACCACAATCCATCGGAGGAATAAACATCTCCGGATACATAATAGAATTACCTCGGAGGGATGAAACATCTCTGAAATAATAAAGTACAAATATAATATTCTTAGAAGTTACAATATTCAACACTCCCCCTTAACGAGAAGGATATTATAACAACATCTGCAGGAGCAAGGAGTCATCGACTACATCATACATGATACATCTATAAATCATTGGAAGCTTTCTTCAATACATCATCATCAGTAACTCAAATAGTTACTGGAATATCTAAATCCTCACGATCAACAACATTGTTATCATACGATCATCATCATCGTCATCACATGATCATCAACATCGTCATCACATGATCATCAACATCGTCATCATCATCGTCATCACACGATTATCAACATTGTCATCATCATCGTCATCACATGATCATCAGCATCATCATCACACGATCATCAACATCGTCATCATCATCGTCATCACACGATCATCAGCATCGTCATCATCATCATCATCACACGATCATCAGCATCGTCATCATCATCGTCATCACACAATCATCAGCTCATCATCACATGATCATCAACATCGTCATCATCATCGTCATCACATGATCATCAGCATCGTCATCATCATTGTGATCACACGATCATCAACATCGTCGTCATCATCATCATCACACGATCATCATCATCGTCATCACACGATCATAAGCATCATCATCACATGATCATCAGCATCGTCATCATCATCGTCATCACACGATCATCAGCATCGTATACTCTGCAATACACACGATCATATTATAGGATGATCAATCCCGCTCTCTTTAGGACATAGGTCCATGGATGATACAATCCTATCATGTACCTTTTGAACCGAGGTCCAGGGACGATCCAGTCCTATCATGTACCTTTTGAACCGAGGTCCAGGGATGATCCAGTCCTATCATGTACCTTTTGAACTGAGGTCCAGGGACGATCTAGTCCTATCATTCAATTCTCGGAGACCTCTGGCTACAGCTCAATTCAAGGGACCAAATTCCGGGGACGATCCAATCCCCATTCTCGAAGACATCTTGTCTACGGCTCAATTCAAGGGATCGAAGTCCGGGGACGATCCAATCCCCATTCTCGAAGACATCTTGTCTATGGCTCAATTCAAGGGACCGAAGTCCGGGGACGATCCAATCCCCACTTGTCCACTAAGGACTTCATTCTCGGAGACATCTTTCTACGGCTCAATTCAAGGGACCGAAGTCTGGGGATGATCCAATCCCCACTTGTCCACTAAGGACTTCATTCTCGGATACATCTGTCTATGGCTCAATTCAAGGGACCGAAGTCTGGGGATGATCCAATCCCCACTTGTCCACCGAAGTCTGGGGACGATCCAATCCCCACTTGTCCACTAAGGACTTCATTCTCAGATACATCTGTCTACGGCTCAATTCAAGGGACCGAAGTCTGGGGACGATCTAATTTCCACTTGTCCACTAAGGACTTCATTCTCGGAGACATCTGTCTATGGCTCAATTCAAGGGATCGAAGTCAAGGGATGATCCAATCCCCACTTGTCCACTAAGGACTTCATTCTCGGAGACATCTCTCTACGGCTCAATTCAAGGGACCGAAGTCAGGGGACGATCCAATCCCCACTTGTCCACTAAGGACTTCATTCTCGGAGACATCTATCTATGGCTCAATTCAAGGGACTGAAGTCTGGGGACAATCCAATCCCCACTTGTCCACTAAGGACTTCATTCTCAGAGACATCTGTCTACGGATCCTTTTAGAACATATGTTCAAGGATGATGCAATCCCCATAGTATCCTCATCAATACAGGTATCATTAATGCATCAATACAAGTATCCTCATCCATACAAGTACATCAATCAATACATGTATACATATCATCAATACAAGTATCCTCATCAGTACAAGTACATATACAAGTATCCTCATCAATACATGTATATATATATCATCAATACAAGTATCCTCATCAGTACAAGTACATATACAAGTGTCCTCATCAATACATGTATATATATCATCAATACAAGTATCCTCATCAATACAAGTACATATATAAGTAATATAAATATCTTAAATATACATATAAGAAATATAAAGATAATAAATATAAATATCCTAAGTAAAATAATACAGGTATCCTCATCATCGACCTTACTGTCGATGTGGGAAATCTCATCATCAGTGTCTTCATCACTCCCCCTTTCGAGGAGGGTCCTTTTGGACTACACCAAGCTTGTCTTGGAAATACTCAAATTTTACTCGAGACAGAGGTTTGGTCAATATATCAGCAATTTGTTCATCGGTGCTCACATACTCGAGCTTGATAGCTCCTCTCTGCACCATATCCCGTATATAGAAATATCGGATCTCTATGTGTTCTGACTTATCATGGAACATTGGATTTTCTGTCATCTTAATACAACTTTGGTTGTCACACATGATCACAGTGGGATCCATCTCTAAGTAAAACAATCCCGATAGTAGTTTCTGAAGCCATACTGCTTCACAACTAGCAGAGCAAGCAGCTATATATTCTGCTTCAGTAGTGCTGAGAGCTACACTAGATTGTTTCTTGCTGAACCATAAGATCATGGCAGATCCAAGACCATAACATCTACCTGATGTACCTTTCCTGTCTGAAACACTTCCTGCCCAATCAGAATCTGAGTAACCATGTAATTTGAGTTCATGATTTCCAAGATAGTATAGACCAAAATCTAATGTACCCTTTAGATACCTCATTACATGCTTTGCAGCTATTAAGTGAACTTTTCTAGGTTCCACTAGGTACTGACTCAAGGTATTTATAGCAAAGCATATGTCTGGTCTGGTATTTGTCAAATACATTAATGACCCAATAATCTGTCTGTATAGAGTCACATCTACTAATTCTGATGAGTCATTAAATAATAACTTTAAGTTAGAGTCCATGGGAGTAGCCATAGCTTTACACTCCAACATATCGAATATTTTCAAAATTTGCACAGCATACTTACCTTGATTTAGAAATATTCCTTTTGGTTCTTGCCATACTTCTAGACCTAAGAAGTAGTGCATTAATCCGAGATCTTTCGTCTCAAATTCTGAAGAGAGCTTCTTCTTGCACTCGATAATTTGTTTCTCATTTCCAGTTTTAAATAGATCATCTACATACAACAGTAATATAACAGGTTCATCATCCATAACCTTGAGATAAAGATTAGGATCAGCTTTACACTTGGTAAAGCCCATACTTGTTAAGAAACTATCAATCCTTCTGTACCAAGTCTGGGAGCTTGCTTCAATCCATACAAAGCCTTTTGTCAGCTTGCATACATGTGTTCTTCCATCTTTAACCTCAAATCCTTGTGGTTGTTCTATGTACACTTCTTCTTCAATCACACCATTCAGGAAGGCTGTCTTAACATCCATTTGGTGTAGTTTCCATTTCATCATAGATGCAAGTGCCATGATAGTTCTAATAGAAGTGTACCTAGCAACTGGTACAAATGTTTCTTCATAGTCAATTCCCTATTTCTGAGAGAATCCTCTGGCTACAAATATTGCCTTATATTTTTCAATGCTACCATCTGCAACATGTTTTATCTTGAATATCCATTTGGAAGATACCACACTTTTATCTTTTGGTTTGGGAACTATATCCCAAACATCATTTTTCATTATTGATTGGTATTCTTCTCTCATTGCTTCTACCCACTCTTTCTTCTGAATTGCCTCTTCATAGCTAGTAGGTTGTTGATCCACAAGGTCACACATCAAAGCCACATAGTTGGATACTAGATTTGGTTTCTTTCTTTCTCTAGTGGAGCCTTCAGGAGCTCCATATTTTTCAGCTCCTTGAATAATGTCTCTAGCCCATGCGGGCCTTCTTTTCTTAGATAAGTTTGTAATGGGGGGTTCTTGTGGTTCTAACATGTCATGATCTTCAGGTGTATCATCTTTAGGGATGGGAACAGCCTCTGTAACTCTAGGAGGTGTATCTTCTTCATAGAATTCTTCAAGTTGGCACTTCCTAGATTTCTTGAGAGCTGCTTCTTCATCAAATGTCACATCTCTACTTATTTCCATATGATGAAAACCTGGTATGTAAATTCTGAAAGCTGGATGATTCACAATATCCAACAAATATTCCATTCTTACTAGAAGTATCCAACTTGGTTCTCTTTTCTTTTGGAATGTGAATGTTCACTGGACATCCAAATATTTTGAGATGACTTACCTCAGGCTTCTTTCCAGTGAACACTTCTTCTAGAGTCTTGAATTCAAGAGCACTATGGGATAGCCTATTTTGTACATAGACTGTTGTCCTAGCTGCTTCAGCCCATAGATACATGGGTAGATCTTGGTCATGTATCATAGTTTTTACAGATTCCATGATGGTTCTATTCTTTCTTTCAGCAACCCCATTTTGTTGGGGATTGTAGGGAGTGGTTAGTTCCCTCTTGATTATAGCTTCCTTACAAAAGTCTTCAAAATCCTTTGAAGTATATTCTCAGCCATTATCTGTTCTGAGAATCTTAATTTTCTTTTCTGAGTGAATTTCTATCAAAGCCTTGAACTCTTTGAACTTTCCAAAAACTTCATTCTTTCCTTTTAGAAAGTATATCCAATTCTTCCTTGAATAATCATCAATGAATGTGAGATAGTATTCAAACCCACTTAGGGATGTGGTGGGCATTGGTCCACATACATCTGAATGTATTAGCTCCAGGATGTTCTTAGTCTTTGTTTCACTCTTTGGAAATGGGTTCTTGATATTCTTCCCCTTTTCACATCCTTTGCATGTGCCATTATGATCAATCTTCAAGTCTAGTAGTCCTATAACTACCTTGCTTACATATGGTAAGGCTTTGTAGTTAATGTGAGCTAGCCTTCTATGCCATAGCTCACTGGGGCTAGAGGTTTCATGGACAAGGGCAACTTCTGGATGTCCCTTGAGTTTGTAAAGACCTCCTTCCTCTTCACCAATAACAATTGCATCTTCAATTGATTTTCCTTTGGGCCACATAAGTACTTGTCCATCTATGAATGCAACTCTAAAGCCTTTCTTATCTAGTGCTGAGATAGAAAGTAGGTTCTTCTTTAAACCTGGTACATATAAAATTTCTTTCATCTTTAAAGGTGTTCCAGAATCAAGCTTGTAGATTGCTTCACCAATTCCCTTGATGGGATATTGATAATCATCTCCTAGGGATACCTTTTGTGGAGAAGTCTTTTCCTCAAGTCTTGAGAGAGTTTTCTTTTGACCAGTCATGTGCTTTGAAGCACCACTATCGATGAGCCATGTATCTTCTCCAGGTGATACAGACCCAGATAGTGCAGAAAATAGAACATATTCTTCTGCATCTACTTTCTTTACTTTAGATCTTTTCTTTCGAGGCCTTTCCTCTTCTTCTTCTTCTTCTTCTCCACTATCATCTTCTGCCATATGTGCATGATGTCTTTTGTGAACAAACTTCTTCTTTTGTGAAGTACAAAATCTGGCAATGTGCCCTAGTTTAAGACAATTGAAACATTGGACTGTGGAGAGATCTCTTTCTGAGTTGGGTCCTCTTCCCTTTTTAAGTCTATGGAAGGGTTGACACCCTTTGTGGTCAACTTTCTTGAAGTGACCCTTTCTTCTTCTTTTGGTGTGAGAAGCCAAGGATTGGTCATCCTCCTTAAGAAGGGATTCCCTATTGGCTACCCTAGCTTCTTCTTGAACAAAATCCTCCCATACTATATCAAACTTCATACTTTCTTTTCTGGCACACAGAGTTTGTATGAATGACTCCCAAGGTCTAGTGAGACCATTTAGAGCAGTCATTACAAGTTCATCTTCATTAAGGGTATCTCCAATAACATCTAGTTGTTCCTTGATTTGGGAAACCCTTGAGAAGTAGTCTTGAATGGATTCTCCTTTATTCATCTTGGTACTCTTCAACTGAGTTCTTAGGTTCATCTTCCTATTGATGTTCCTCCCTTCATACATTCTTCCTAGGGCATCATACATTTCCTTTGGGGTCTTCTTGGATGCCACTTGGGGAATCAAGTGGTCCTTGATAGAATCAACAATGATTCTCTTTGTCCTAATTAGATCCTTCCTATACTTTTCTTTGGCTTCATCTTCAGCCGGTTCTGCAACTTCATCCTTGATATATTGAGCAAGATCATTTTCTTCAAGAATGAGACGAATTCTGTATTTCCATGCCCGAAAATTCTTTATACCTTCTAGCTTGTCTTCAAGCTTAGTGCTTGGAGCCATCTTCTCTTGGGGGAGTCCAAGAGATTAGAGTTTCAAGAGATAGAGTAACACTTACCAGGAGATGTGCTTGATTGACTTAGGAACACTGGTGTGTTCTGTTTTTGGAAATTTCAACTTTTCACTTTTCGGATCTGCAACAGAATTTCTGGTTTATCGCACTTTTGGTCAAACTAGGGTTTGACTTTCCCGGAGTTCTACCCAACCAAAAAGTTTGATCTAGGGCTCAAAAGATTGATTTTGAGAAGGGTTATTCAGCCATGCAACCAGAATCCAAAAATACTAACTTTTGCAGAAACCCTAAATTTGAGAGAGAGAGAGAGAGAGAGAAAGATAATTTCACCTTGTGAAAGATGTTCTATTCAGGCTAGCTCTGATACCATGTTAAGTTTAAACTAATTTGACTAGCAAGATCACTTAAAGAAACATAATCACAAGATAGACAAAGATTTTACCCTCGGAAACCCTCATGGGGTAGAAAACCTAGCAAAGCTTTCCTCAATAAGATGATCAACCAAAATACAAGATGTGCTCCAAGACTAGAGCTCCTTCTCTACCTCCTATGCAGACCTCTCTCTCACAAGTGCGCTACTTTCCAAGCTATGCAAGTATGAGATAAGTGAGGAGCATCCTCCTATACTTATACTAGATTTCCGACTGACTTTTTCCCTAATGGGGCCGACCTCTCCCAATGGAGTCTAATAACCCCTAATTAAATAACTCAGGGCTGAACCCCACATGGTGGATCTAATAACCCTGGTTACCACAATCCATCGGAGGAATAAACATCTCTAGATACATAATAGAATTACCTCGGAGGGATGAAACATTTCTGGAATAATAAAGTACAAATATAATATTCTTAGAAGTTACAATATTCAACAATCTCATATGTTATAATTGCAGTACTCCTGAACATTATGATAGAGATTGGCCCCATTCTGCTACATCTTGTACGTATTACAGAGCACTGGATCATACCATTGAAGATTGTCCACAGCTTATAGCCAAGTGGAAAGTGAAGAAAAATCATAATCAAAATCAAAATCATAATCAAAATGTGCAAAATATTTCAGTGGAACCGCGACCGGGTCAGCCTACTATCATTGTTCTAACAAGGGGTGGTGCTGAAATGGGTGGAGATAAGAACAAGAACAATAACAATAACCTAATGGATCCAAGAGTCAGACCAGTAGCTCAGAAGCCACCACAATTTGATGTCCACAAGGAGAAAAGTGTATTCCTTGAAGCTTGGAATGAGTTTCTGAATGGCGCATCAACATCCTCCCCACCGCCTGCCCATGAAGAAGGACCTGTGTATGACATGCCACCTTGCTTCGACAGATCTATGTCGAAGAAGAATTTTGGAAAAGTAAGTTCCCTTAATACATTTTTTAGAAGTTGTTTGGCTTTGGTTAAGGATGAAGATGCTTTAAGAGAATTGCAAAAATTACTTGGAGAATCCGAAGAAGAAGTGCGATCCGAAAGGGTTGTTAATCATGTCCAGAAAAGATATAAGACTCACCGAGAACTGCGACTTAATGCACAAATTGGTGACTATGACACAAATTTTTTCATTTTAGATATGGGTTCAGATGTAAACATCTTGATTAAGAAAACATGAGAGAGCATGGGTAAGCCAAAGTTAGTATGGTCACCTATACAACTACAATTGGATAATCAATAGAAAGTAATACCATTTGGGCGAATGGTCAGGGTTCATGTTGAAGTGGAAGGGCTACGCATATATCCAGACTTTGAAGTGATAGAGATTGTTGACGACACCAATCTGTATCCTGCACTACTAGGGATTGATTGGGCCATTCAGAATCAGACTGACATAAAATTCAAAAAGAGAGTTTTGACATTTGAAAATGAGGAAATTAGAGTTGTCGCACCTCTAGATCCATTAGAAGGGAAGAGATATGTAGAACCAGTCGAAGGAGAATATGATACTCAAGATCTTGATAATATCTATAATATATCCTCAAAGCTCAATGATTATATCAATCCTACAACAGACGGCACACTCAGCTGGCAAAGTGTAAGTTCATGTTCATCTGATTCTGGTGAAGCTCTTGAAAATTGGCAGAATAGGCTACATGAAGTCTCTATGCGAAGGTGCGCTCATGTGACAAAGTACCTACGATGGGTTGGAACCAAGGTATGTAGTATTCCAACGTATGAAGGTTTACCTAATGTGTGCTAGTTTATTGACAAATTTGAAACTCAAGTCCCTGAACAACATCTCTTATTAGCCCTGGATGTCGCCTTGAAAGCAACACTAGAGAGATGGTGGGCTACACATAAGCATTCTGTAACTGGTTGGTCGCAGTGTAGAATATACTTAGAAATTTGATTCGGAGTAGATATCCCATACATAGGAGAGAAATATATAGGACTTACTAGTCCTATTGATCATGTGGCTATCTGTAGTACAATTTGGCAGAATATACCCAAGCAAGAGTGGGTCCATATGTTCATCCATACCGTTGATACCATTCCAACAAATTGGTATATGTTGATGGAGCTATAACAAGGAACTGCAGATTGGGATTGTTTGGTTACAAGTTTTAAACATACATTTAAGTATGAGGATGAAAGTCCCACAATAGATATGGCTTTGCAAATTATTAAGGCTAAAGTTTTCGAAGAAATCCTAGGACTAGTATCCAATCTGCCACAATGGACCACAACAGTGGAGAAAATGTTGGAATGTTACAATATTAGTGGCGGACCAGAAGATGATGATCCGAGGGATGTCCATATCCCAGAAAGTGAAGGAAGTCATGATTTGAAGGGACCAGATATATCATCAGATAAGTTTCTACATCCTTTGAAAATAAAAATAAAAAAAAAGTAAATATTGGCTCTATGGAAAATCCAGCGTTTGCAAACATAGGTGATTATTGGGATGATAAAATTGTGGGAAAAATTACTGATTTATTGCATGATTTCCAAGATTCGTTTCCTACTAAATTTTCAGAGATGAAATGTATAGTTGGTGATCTGGGTGAGATGAAGATTCCCTTGAAACCAGGTGCTAAGCTTGTGAAGCAGCGATCATATAGACTAAATCCGCAGTGTAAAGAGAAGGTTAGAGAAGAAATTGACAAAATTCTTGATGTGGGAATTATTGAACTTGTGGAAGAATCATAATGGATCAGTCCTATGGTGGTACAAGACAAGAAGACTGGAGAGATCATAATTGGTGTCGACTTGTGGAAAGTGAATGACACATGTTTGTATGATCATGTTCCCACTCCTTTTACAGATGAAGTGCTTGAGACTGTCGGAGGGCAGGAGGCTTACTCTTTTACAAACGGATTCTCTCAATATCATTAGGTTAAAATCACTAAGGAGGATCATCGTAAAACCACTTTTGCGACAGAATGGGGTTGTTTTCAATATACGATAATGCCCTTTGGCCTTATGAATGCTCCCACTATTTTTTCAAGAATAGTTGTTGCTTCCTTTAAGGAGTTTATTCCTAAGTTTCTAGAAGTGTACTTTGATGATTGGATAGTTTATGGATTACTTAAGAATCATATCGACAATTTAAGGTTGATGTGAGAACAGTGTCGCCAATATCAAATATCTTTGAATTTGAAGAAATGTATATTTTGTGCTCCATTTGGTATACTGTTAGGCCATGTTGTATGTAAGCAAGGTATGTTGGTCGATCCTGCAAAGATTGCTATCATTGTTGACCTCCCTCCACCTACTACAGTTCGACAATTGAGAACAACCTTGGGTCATACAGGATACTACAGGAAGTTTATTAAAGGATATGCCCATATAACAACGCCGATGGAGAAGCTGCTAGAAAAGGATGCAAAGTTTCAATGGAGTGAAGAATGCCAACAGAGTCTTGATACACTGAAGGAAAAGATGGTTACAACACCTATATTAGTATTTCCTGACTAGAAAAAAGAATTTCATGTCCATGTTGATGCGTAATCTACCGCTTTAGGGGCGGTCCTTGCTAAACTAGGTGAGGGATCCATTGAGCACCCTGTTGCATTTGCCAGCAGAAAATTGTCCACTGTGGAATGAAATTACACTACGACTGAAAGAGGGGGACTTGCTATGGTTTATGCATTACACAAATTTAGACATTATTTACTAGGAGGACATTTTAAGATGTTTACTGACCACTCTGCATTAAAGTACTTGGTCAATAAGCTAGTGATGGGGGGAATATTTGTAGGTGGTTCCTGTTGTTTCAAGAATATGATTTTGAAATTATAGTTAAGCCAGGGAGGTTGAATGTGGGTCCCGACCATCTGTCGAGGTTGGAAACGTGAGAAGAACCAACTAGCTTAGAAGACAATCTCACCGACGCACAACTCTTTTCAGTAAGGATGGTTGATGACTACTTTCGGGATATCGTCACATTCTTGTCTACATGAATGCCACTAGAAGGCTACACAACCGCACATAAGAAGCAGTTAGTAGTCAAGTCCGTGGATTATCAGTTGATCGCCAGTCAATTGTATAAGACGAGATTGGATGAAGTATTGCGTTGCTTTATTGTGGAGCATGAACAACCAATCATATTGGTTGAGGCTCATGAAGGGGTCGTAGGAGGCCATTATGCAATAAAAGCTACAACACAGAAGATCTTAAGAGTAGGAATATGGTGACCGACCCTTCACAAATATGATAAATACTATTGTAAGAATTGCGACGCATGTTAGAGAATTGGGAAACTTTATAGAAGAGATGGAATGCCCTTAGTACCTCAAGTTACTTTACAAGCATTCAACAAGTGGGATGTTGACTTTGTGGGGCCTATTAACCCAACGGGAAGAAGGACGAGAGCAAGATATATTATCACTACGATAGACTATCTTACACGATGGGCTGAGGCAACGCCAGTGCGAGATTGTACTGCTGCAACTCCTGTGAATTTTTTATTTGAGAATGTCATTACCAGTTTTCGATGTCTGCGCATTCTATTAAGTGACCAACGTACACATTTTGTTAATAGAAATATAGAATCTCTTAAAAAAGAATTTCAAGTTCATTATCACAAAAGTAACCCATATCACCCGTAGGCAAATGGAACTGTCGAAGCATTCAATAAAATTATGGAACATGCACTCACTAAAGTCTATAATGTGAACTATGACAACTAGGATTTGAGAATCCCTACAGTATTATGGGCTTATAGAACAACATGTAAACTGTTGATAGACCAGACAGCTTTCAAGTTGGTGTATGGATAGGAGGTTGTGATTCCCATGGAGTATATTATTCCCAGTCCAAGGATTGTGGCTTTGACAGGTATGTCTGATACTAGAGATATTGAGGAAAGGTTAGCATAGTTACTTCAATTAGAGGAAGACTGCTTTGTCGTGGGTTTTCATTAGCAGGTGCAGAAAGACCGAGAAAAGGCATGGCATGATCTCCACATCAGTAAGAAACATTTCCAATGAGGAGACTTAGTTATTCTCTACGACAGTAAATTCATCAAACATCCTGGTAAGCTACAAATGCATTGGCTAGGACCATATGTTATAAATTTTATTACAGAAGGAGGTGTGATACAGTTGCAAACACTAGATGTTCAAATCCTTCAAGGATTGGTGAATGGGAGTCAGGTGAAGTCCTATAGGGACAATCATGGTTTGTTGAAGTGAAAATAATTCATTGCGATTTTGTATATAAAAAAAATTGGAAGCCCCAAGTTGTCTTTCTGTCGTAGATGTTTGTGTCATTTATTAGTTGTGTCGATGTACAGTTATGCCGGATCTTTACAGAAACTCCAAGTTACCATTGTGTCAAAGATATCCTATATCAGGTACTCTAGTCGACGTCTAAAGCTGTTGGTTGGAAAGCCCAACTTCCAAGAATGTCGAAGCGGCTCTATTTGTCAAAGTCAGTAATCTGTCGAAGTGAGTCTGTTAATGTGTTTTCTTGTCTCTCGGAAACCCCAACATGCTAGACCTGTCCAAGTTATATATTTTGATGAGTGATTTGTTTGTCGCAGTTTTATTTGTCAAAGTTCTGGAGAGTCCTTACCTGTCGATGTTATAGTTGGGACACATTTATTGCTACTTTTATAATGCGTTCCACGGCGGTGCTAGTGGCCTTTTTGAATTAAATGTTGAAGTGACTGACGTGTGTGAAGAGATCCGCCGCTGCCCTTTTCATCATTAGAGGATCTAGGACAATTAATCCATCTCGGGATTGACAAATGGACCGCACGTGGGGGGGATTTAAAAACCCGCTTGCCCCTTGCTCGTTCTTCATTGTGAACTTTGTGCCATTGCAGTTGTGATTGAGAAGTTAGAGCCAAAATCTTTGAGTGAGATTGTGAAGTTGTGCGATATCAAGATGCAAGTTTATTTGTCTGTTGGAAGTTAACACCAAGGCTCCGTCGAAGATGTCCACATGTCGGGCTCTATTTCTGCAAGTCAGGAGCAACCTAAGGTAGTTTCTTCGCAATTGCCAAAGAATGTGCATCGAAATTCAATGAGAGTCAACTGCCCTAACCCTGAACCACGAACGAAGGCACGCCATGATGCAGGCGCATCTGCGGTGGGCTCTGCTATGTTCTTTCTAGAGTATGTCCCACTCCGTAATGCCAAAGAAAAACATTTGAGGATGCAAAAGAATGCACGGTACCAAATTGAGACTGTTCCGGTGCTGAAGAGAGTTATCATGCAGGGAGATATATTGAAGAACATACAAAAGTTATCATATGTTGATCATGACACCAGTAAATTTGTAGAATTCAACTATACCAATTACATGAGGCCTATTGTCACAACAAGGGGAAATCCGATTAAGTTAGAGCCGCAACAATGGGGTCTCAGTGTGGCTCACGCTGTTCTGCTGCCTTTATTACACTTAACACACTTTGGTCGCATTGTTGAGGCCAATGCGTGCGTGAAGCAACTCTTAGTATGTTTGCATGGAGGGTGCCTTTGGTTGGAAACCAAGGTATCGATTGATACATAACTCATTCTTGTATTACGGGTTTATCTAAGGCTGGGGTAGACCCGTTGCAGTTCTTTGTTGGTAAAGAGACAGACCGTGACTTGGCGACAAGGATGAAGGAAAAATACAACTTGACTAAGAGAAATTGGGGCTTTGAGGTAGCCTCTATCAGTGATCAGGCTGTTCGGTTTGTCACCAAGTTGTTGGCCACCAAGTTAGTAAGAAAGAATAGACCAAACCAGATGACTGCCTCTGTGATTGTTGTGCCAAAGCAGTATGCAATGGGCATTCAAATGAATGGGTAGACTTTCTGTTAGTTTTTCATCATTTAATTCAATAGATATAGGATCTTAATTGAAAGAGATAAGAGACAAGAGACAAGAGACACAAAACATTTCACCTTGGAAAACCAAGAAGGTGAAAAACCCCGCAACTTCCTCAGAGATAGAATAAGCACCAATACAAAGATCACAAAGATCAACCCAAGAGATATATGACTACAACAACTACTCCTCCTCCACTAGTGTGCACTCCTCCTCTCTCTCACTAATGCGAAGTGAGTGAATGTATCAAATGAGAGAGTCACACTCTCTATTTATACTTTTACTTTCACTTGACCTTTACTCAACTAGGTTGGTCTCAACTTAACCACTTAACATAATGTTGACTGGGACGACCCCACTAGGGTGGTCTAATAACCCTTTAACCCACATGACTCATACAGGGCCGACCCCATCAAGGTGGTCTAATAACCCATCAACTATAAGTTACGACACTTATAATATAACTTGTGACACTTGCAAGTACAACTGGCGACACTTCCAATCAGAGGAATAATACATCTCTGTTGGGGATACAATAAAGTACAAATACAATATACAAGTGAATATCTTCCGAAGTTACAAATACATCAACACTCCCTCTTAACTAGGAAGGTATTCTCTTGACACAATTCATCAATACATATAGGCACAAGTCTTCAATTCTGGAGCTGGATCATCGTCACTGGATCACAGAGCATCATTGTCACTGCTATTGTACTCGTCATCTCGATCACTAGGCTATCTCTCAATTCTTCTCGTCATAGAAAGTTCTACAGAGCCAGCCCTTTTTCATGCTGGTTGTAGGCCTAGCCTCCTGTAGGTATTTATCATCTCTGTGAGCGAGCCATCCTGTGGAATCCTCAAGACTAATTATGTGCATCAACAAAACCTTGAAAGAGTATCCCAACATCCTTTATGTGCCTAAGCATGACCGATAAGATCTCCCAGGGAGCTATTACATGTGACCACCACAAAACCTTAAAAGAGCGTCCCAGGAAAGTTTATGTGCATAGCACGACTGACAAGAACTCTAAAGAGCATCCCAGGATCATTTATGTGCCTAAGCACGATCGACAAGATCTCCAGGACTGATTACATGTGGTCTGGAAAAACCTCGAAAGAGCATCCCAAGACTGATTATGAGCGTACTGCTCAACCTATCGGATCTCCCAGGGAAACATTATATGCCACAGGACAAAACCTTGAAAGAGTATCCCAGGATCCTTTATGTGCCTAAGCACGACCGACAAGATCTCCCAGGGAAAGATTATATGTCCTCCCAAGCAAAGCCTTGAAAGAGCATTTGCCAGATCTCCTAGGGAGCTATTGTATGCCATAGGAAAAACCTCGCAAGAGTATCTGCAAATCTACCAGGGAAAGATTACATGGTTATTGCACAACCTGTCCACAGCCACGGAGTATCATCCTAATACTCATGATCCACCTGATCATCCTCGCACAGAGCATCCTCCTGATTCTCATGATCATACTGATCATCATCATATAGTACATCATCCTGATGCACATCATCATCGCATGATCATCCTGATCATCGTCATAGAATCGTCCTGATGCATATCATCATCGCACGATCATCCTGATCATTGTCACAGCATCGTCCTGATGCATATCATCATCGCATGATCATCCTGATCATTGTCACAACATCGTCCTCTTTAGATCATCTCATCATCCACGGAGCACAGCCCAATTGCACATCATACAACACTTACAGCATCGACATGGGAGAACACATCTACTACCATTAAGAGAAGGCTTCAGCCCTTATTTTTTCACCATGAGAGAACACATCTACCACCATGTAAAAAATGTCCCATCAATTACATAACGACCATGGGAGAACACATCTACAACCATGTCGGAAAAGCCCATGTGCATCTGCGTCTTCTGGACTCATCACTTCCCCTTGGAAGGAACCTTGATCTGAAGTACACCAAACCTTTCTCTGAAGTACTCGAACTTCACTTTGGCTAGTGGTTTGGTCAACACATCTGCAATCTACTCATCTATTGCAACATACTGGAGCTTTACTGCTCCTCTCTGCACCATATCCCTGATATAGTGATATTTGATCTCAATGTGCTTCGACTTGTCATGGAACACCGGGTTCTCTGACAACTTCTTCACACAACTCTGGTTATCACAATAGATACAAGTAGCATCCAACTGGAGATCAAATAAATCAGACAATAGCTTCCTTATCCATACTCCCTCGCAACTGGCTGAACAAGCTGCGACATACTCTACGTTGGCTGTACTCAGTGCTATGCAGGATTGCTTCTTGTTAAACCAAGAGATCACACTTTATCCCATACTGAAGCAGCACCCCGAAGTGCTCTTCCAATCTGCAGCACTGCCTGTCCAATCTGAATCAACATAACCCTCAAGGTTAAACTTTTTGATTCGTATCATACTTGAGCCCATAATCAACCGTACCCTTCAGGTACCTCAGAATATGCTTTACAACAATTAGGTGAACATGTCTAGGATCTGTCAAGAACTGGCTCAATGTGTTCACCGCAAAGCAAATATCTGGTCTCGTGTTTGTCATGTACATCAAGGACCCAATCATCTTACAATACATCGTGACATCAACCGACTCTGTTGAAGCATCACTCAATAAATTCAGGTTCGATGCCATAGGTGTGGCCATGGCCTTGCAATCCATCATCCTGAACCGCTTCAGGATCTCTACTGCATACTTCCCTTGTGCAAGGAAGATTTGATATGCACTCTGCCACACCTCCATACCTAGAAAGTAATGCATCATACCCAAGTCCTTCATCTCGAACTTGACAGCAAGCTTCCTCTTCATGTTGGCAATCAATCTATCCTCACCTGTCACAAACAGGTCATCCACATACAATAGGAGTATCATTGGATTTCCTTCCTCAACCTTGTAGTAAAGGTTGGAATCCGCTTTACTCTTAGTAAAGCCCAAACTGGACAAGAAGTTGTCTATCTTGCCGTACCATGTCCTAGGTGCTTGCTTCAAGCCATACAAGGCTTTCTTCAATCTACACACATATGACTCCCTGTCATGTGTCTCAAAACCAAGTGGCTGCTCCACATACACTTCCTCTTCGACTACACCATTCAAGAAAGCTGTCTTGAAATCCATCTGGTGTATCTTCCATTTCATCACTGCAACCAAAGCAAGTATTGTTTTGATGGAAGTGTATTTGACTACAGGTGCAAAAGTTTCTTCATAATCTATCCCTTCTTTCTAGGAGAAGCCATGAGCCACAAACCTTTCCTACCATCTGCAACATGCTTGATCTTGTAGATCCACTTGGAAGTCACAACAGACTTCCCTTCTGGTCTCGGGACCACATCCCAGACATCATTCTTCATGATCAACTGGTACTCCTCGATCATGGCATTCTTCCATTACTTCATCCTGAATCCTAGGAACTTCAGATTCTTCAATATCTTCAATATCTTCAATAGATAGTGAACTTCGTTGTTGGAACAAATGTTGTTGTCCTTCTTTTGTTCGTGACTGTACATGATCTTTCCTACAAGTCAAATTCAATTGCATGATTAGAAACTTCTCATGGTTTTTCAAAACAAATTCTTATGCATATATGTCATACAGTCATGCAATTATCTTATCCAATGCTTCAATACAACATTTATCCATATCCCGTATTCACACGGTAACTTTCTAGATGCCTTCCATCTCTACCAAAACATTTGTTAAGAGTGTGCACAACTCCCAACATGTTAGCAAAGAGGTTTCATTCTAGATAAGTAGCAATGGAATGTTGTACAGTACCATAGTCCACTTACCTATTACTTGCATATTAGTAGTATCTTGTTCATTAATGCAACTTTTCTAATATGCATAATATACATGCTAAATCTAGGAACATAAGTATGTACATGACTGGACAACATTATTTAAGTAATCATATGACAATTCAAATACTTATCTTTGTTTAGTTGTGGGTGGACTCCCTCTCAATCTTTGCTTCCTTGTAGGAACTACTGGAGTGTGCTCCCTCTTGATCTTTGCTTCCTGGATTATCTGTCCTTGAACTTATATCCATCCTAGACCACTATGCATGCTTAAGTGTGCACTAGTGTCATCATTGTGTCATCCTCAAGATCTCATACATAATCATACGTCCATTAGTATAATCTCAATACTATCAAAACATTATGATTCTAAATAATATTAAACATGTATGGTCATGATCATTTCATACATAGGTAATTTATCACAAGCGTTAGTATTCAAGGTTTTAGGGAGTACTTCTTTTACTCATGCATATTCTTATTTGACCATAGGACTCTTCTGGTTTTTCATATCATCAATCAAAGTAAGAAGTATAATATGCATAAACCCATGATTACTCAAACTTATAACTTCATGAATAATTATTATCAATCATACAAAAGTATACTTATCTAAGATCCTAACACAAAGTAGGATTCTAACTCGATATAGGAAAACATACCTGGATTATCATGTTTGTCTAACATACCCAAACAATGTCTTCTTTGTTCTCTTAGAGACCTTGTGCTAGCAACCTGCATATCTCATAAGTTAATAATTGTAGAACCAAGTTATACATACCTCATAAGTAGAGCTTCTATGTGATCCATGACTATGGATGAGTCTTTGTCTTCATGTCACCATGGTCATATGTTCTTGATCTAGAACTTGATTTGTCTTTCTTGATGTACCCTTCATGTTAGTGGACAACATCATCCTCATACAACAACACAGTGTATTAGTACAATCATAAGTGTCATACCCCTAATCAATGAATGTATTCACATGCATTCATACTTTTACTAGGGTGATAAGACAAGTCTAAAATTAATCAAGATTGTACTAACCTCAAATGAAGACAAAGATATCATAAACTTAATCATGAACAAATTTCAAAACATACCTATATCTCTTCAAGTCATACCTGTCGGGATTGCTTGTAGTCTTCTTATGTAAGGCCTTAGCCTCATTCTCCCTCTGGAACTGGAATCTCTTCACTTATGTAGGTGTCCAAATCATTCTCTTCTAGGATTAACCCAATCCACTTTGATTTGATGAAGTTGGATCTGGAGCTTCTGTCAAATTTTGGTTTTTTGGTCAAAATCCCGAACTAGGGTTTGATAGAGCCCGGGGTTCCACCCAACCAAAAACTTTGATCTTAGTCTCTAAATTTTGATTTTGATGAGGAGCATCTAGCCATGGTCTCAAATTTAAAAAATTCCAACTTTCTCCAAAACCCTAATTTCCCGTAGCAGTGACAAACCAAAAATGAAAGTGCTCAGAATCCAATTCTGTTTGGACATAAATATATTCCATATTGTTTCTGATGTATCTCTGAAATTTCGGATCCTTAGGGTCTGAAAATTCAGCTTGTGGTAGAACAACTTGTCATCTTTCCAACCCCACAGATCTTAGCTCAAATTGATTATCTGAGAGAGATATATTCCAAGTGTCGCAACGTGACCTGTTTATGGGATGAAACAATATAGCGAACTTGTACGTCATGCCAAGTGTCATTGTTTCAACTTCAGCATCTAAAACCCAGACCTGTGAAACTATAGTCCATTCCCTAACTGTCACTTTCTACGGAATTCCATTTAGAGTTTCCTATCCCAAGATATGACCTTTTTTCCTAGGTCACCTGTTTAGGACTGCATTCTGGAAGAGGCAGAAAACCTAACTTGTACGGATCATATCTCACAAAGTACAATGAATCTGAGGCTGTCCTTTTGACACAAGGTACATGGACATTTCATCTTCAACCTGTAAAATTTTCAGATCTTGAACCTTCACCAAAACGGAGTTATAGCGAAAGTTCCACAATGACGGGTTTTTACTATACCAAGCCCTAACTTCCAATTTGTCGCAAGTGCAACTAGTGTCATAAATGCCATACCATGCCTTCCTTCAGGCTAGCTCTGATATCATGTTATTTTTTCATCATTTAATTCAATATGATCTAGGATCTTAACTGAAAGAACAACATGTACAACATATCAAGCATAAGAGATAAGAGACAAGAGACACAAAACATTTCACCGGGGAAAACCAAGAAGGTGAAAAACCCCGCAACTTCCTCAAAGATAGAATAAGCACCAATACAAATATCAAAAAGATCAAACCCAAGAGATAGATGACTGCAACAGCTACTCCTCCTCCACTAGTGCGCACTCCTCCTCTCTCTGACTAATGCGAAGTGAGTGAGTGAGTGAATGTATCAAATGAGAGAGTCACACTCTCTATTTATACTTTTACTTTCACTTGACCTTTACTCAACTAGGTTGGCCTCAACTTAACCACTTAACATAATGTTGACTAGGCCGAACCCACTAGGGTGGTCTAATAACCCTTTAACCCACATGACTCATACAGGGCCGACCCCATCAAGGTGGTCTAATAACCCATCAAGTATAAGTTACAACACTTACAATATAACTTGCGACACTTGCGAGTACAACTTACGACACTTCCAATCAGAGGAATAATACATCTCCATTGGGGATACAATAAAGTACAAATACAATATACAAGTGAATATCTCCCGAAGTTACAAATACATCAACACTTTCTTGTTAAATGAGTTCCTTGCAGATGATGCGGACGTGAAAGACAATGGTACACTTTTTACATATTCATGGTGCTTATTACTCATATATTTCGAAGGCTGGGAAGAGTCTACGAACTATCAAGGAATGCACCCTCTCGACCCATGTTATGGGTCGCATTAAATGAATTTATCCTTCTTGGATATAAGGAGCCACCAGCAAGAGAGTAATGTGTCATTGTATATGCATCTTGAGGGGTTGAGGTATTATGTGGTTCAGATACCACAGATTGATGAAGCAGTGGTGGCTAAATATCGCAGAGTGGAAAAGTTCAAAGATGGGCCCCACCACATACATGTGTAGGAAATAAGGGATGCAAACAAGCAGTGGTTGGTAATGGGATTCAAATTATCCAATGACGAGGTAGAACAGATTATTCATGAATGGCCACTGGAGTGGCAAGTACCCGTTGAATTTGAAACCATATCGCCGGACCCATCATAGTAGGAGCAACAGAAAGATGGTACATCTGGATAGCAAAAAAACAACCAAAACACGCAGCAAACTAAAGGGGGAGGTGATGACGCAGAAGATCAGGAATACAGCAAGACCCCAATTGATCCAGAGATAAGAGACAAGCGGAAGGTGAAACTTCAAGACAAGGTGCATGGAAGAAGCAAAAAGCACAATGCCATGAGACTGGCCAGGATTTGACAAACGATGATATCAACATCATGTTCAACAGGATGAATGAAGTGGTAGAGGAGAATAAAAGGAAAATGGAAGATAAGACAATCCAACTATTCAGTAGCGTCATGGATGTTCTGGATACATTGTGTACATAGGTAAAGAAGATATGAATCTCGACTCCATCGCAGATCACATCAACATGAGTCGAGGTTGGGAAAGAAGAGTAAGCACAAGACCAGGAAGCACCACTTCCCTCTGTGGAAGGGGTAGTGAATATTTTTCCTCGAGCAATTGCATTTGAGGAACCATGAAGTAGTGTTCAACTTCCAAAGTCGGGGTATGTAGACCTTAAGTTACCTGCATTACCCCTTTACATGTTGCATAGGATACAAAAGAGTGTTGCTAGGGAAATAAAATCAAGGGAAAGTTCTCTCCTGGAATATATGAAAGCATATATTCACCAGGTGGCGACATTAAAGGATCTAAATGCCGAGCTCCAGTAGGACAAGGACCTGCTGTAATAGGAGAAAGACAAAGTTCAACGGGATGTCGAAGTGGTATGCCAAGGAGTGCCATAGGCAGAGGTTATTGAAGAAATGACAACATAAGAGAAGGTACAATGATTAGAGATGATCATATCCGGATACCATCTTAAGGTGAAAGAGTTAGAAGCCAAGTTGGTGCCAAGCACACCTATTGAAGTTGTTGATCAACGACAAGCAGATATTCAGAAGGTTGTTCAAACTATGCAAGCGATAGAAGCAGATGTATGATGTTGTGTTGCAGTCCTGGGATGCACTATTTGAGGATATTGAGCTGCAAGAGATCTAGAAGCGGCTTGGGGATGCTGACGGAAAAATGAGTGCTTTATGGGAGCAGTTGAAGAATCTCCCCCCATTTTAGAGGACAACCAGGGCCAATGAGAGCAAATAGTTACAACAAGAAGTAACCAGCTGAGGTTGTAGCACAAGAAACGCACTAAGAGAGTCCAAACACTTCAATCTGAGGTGCAGCACATATCAGAGGATATTGGAAGTTGCCATACTTCCATCCAGTTGGTAGTCACTCAGGTTGTCGAAGTGAGCCAAAACCATATTACAACAGACGTAGTGGAAACTCTTTGTTAGAAGAGGGGAGAAGTCCAACAGTTAGTCGAAGACAACAAAAGTCGTTATGCATATTTTTTGTCGAAGCTACAAGAACCTGACTCACAGCCTTGAAGTGGCTGGGGACGAGCCACATGCGAGTGTTGGGGGCCTATTGGGCCTCGTATTTTAGAGATATCATTTTTGAAGAAACAAGTTAGTGTGGATGAAGGCAAAGTGGAATTAGCTCAGCGCAAGGGTCAACTCTGATGAAGCGGTTAGAAAATAAGGAAAACGGTCATGTTGATCGTGTCAAAGGTCACACGTTGAGTTAGTTAGCTAGAATTGGTCCACATTGTAATAATGAGTCAGTTAGGAAGTTAGGGGGTTAGTGGGAGTGGGGAAATCTTAGTGCACTCTATATATATGTATTAAGAAGGAAATTTTGGGGTTAATGGTGAATGTTCGAAGTATAGTTTTGTGCCATGTAATAGAGGTATTCACTACATATGTTGAAGACAATTTTGGAGAAGCCGAGTTGCTGATCTACAGGATGTGTGCGCAAGTCCATTGTATGACATGAGAAAATATGTAAATTCTACCTTAAGTGCTTATTTGGCTGTGACTCTAATAAAATACAAGCACTTCCGTGGTTTTTCCCAGATGGGTTTCCACGTTAAAACATGGTGTCTTATGTTGTGCTAATGTTTTGTGATGATATGTGTTTCTTTCCTCCATTGAACACTTAATTGAATAAATGATGGAAGTAACTGCATGAAGAATGGATGTGATACATTAATCAGATAGAAGTTCTGAAGTCTGGACATAGTTACGAGTTTGTCGAATCTCTGGTTTGTCGATGCTCTGTAATGGGTTTTAATTATGAATATATTGTGCGATGAGTATTCCCCTTCTATGCTGCATGAAGTCTGGTTCCTGCAGTCCCCATAGATACTTCGGGTGAGACTTCATCTACTTTGCAGGTGTCGCCGAAAGGGATTTAATCCCTTTTGGGCTGATGTCTGTGGATCGTGGAGTTTGTTGGTGGATGTTAAGTGTTGAATCCTGGTTGAAGTAAAAGTGCACCAATAAATATATTAAAAATTAGAGAGATGCCAATACCCATAGGCAACTCCAGTTCATATGCATTCGTGGAAAACTTCCTAAGAACCTTGCATGGTCCTATCTTTTTGAGCTTGAGCTTATTATATTCCCTTCTACAGAATATTTCTTTCCTCAAATGAGCTAAAACCAAATCACTGACTTCAAAATACATTTCCCTTCTCTTCCAATCTGCTCTCCATTTATACTTACTGTTGTTATCCTGCAATTTCTGCTTGACCTATTCATGCAATTCAATAATGGTTGTAGCAAAATCCTCTCCTTCTACCTCCAGTATTCAAATTTTCCTAAATCTTTGAGTTCATGCACACCCTTGGGATGCATTCCATGCAAAATCTGAAAGGGCTCAATCTTGTAATCATATTTGGAGAATTGTTATATGCAAACTTAGCTTGAGCTAGCACATGATCCAACTTCTTAGGTTGCTCAATTTTCAAACTCCGCAATATATTCCCTAAGATTTTATTGACCACTTCAATCTTCCTATCAGTCTGTGGATGATAGGCTGAGCTAAAATTTAATTTAGTTCCTAACTTTTTCCACAAAGTCCTCAAAAAGTGACCAGTGAACCTGGTATCTCTATCTGAAACAATATTCCTTGGAAAACCATGCAACCTAACAACTTCATTAAAAAACAAGTTTGCAATGTGTGTAGCATCACTTGTCCTATAGCATGGGATAAAATGAGCCATATTCATAAATCTATCAACAACTACAAATATCAAGTCATTACCCCTTTGAGTCTTTGGCAAACCCAATAGGAAGTCCATACTGACCGAGTCCCAATGTCTACTTGGAATGGGAAGAGGAGTATACAAGCTCGTGTTTTGACTTATCCTCTTAGCATGTTGACATATCTTGCACTTATTCACAAACCTTTCTACTTCTGATATCATCCTTGGCTAAAAATAAAAAATAAAAACGGTTCAACTGTTCCAATGTCTTGTTAATTCCAAAATGTCCTACGATTTTTCCACTGAGTAGTTAGGAATGCATAATTTACTATTTTTAAACAACAGTCTATCTTGCAGCATATATTCAACCCAAGCTCCTCTATCTCTGCTGATAGGATTTTTACATGCTTCAAAAGCATAATGAAAATATGAATCAATTGCATATAAATCTATAAAGTAATCAAAGACTAGAATTTGAACTTGACTCTCCTGTATAATCAAACTTCTTCTACCTAGAGCATAAACTACTTTATTTGTTTTCTCACTAATGTGTTTCAATACAAAAGTGAAACCCTATAAGAACTCCACCCATTTAACAAGTTTTTGACTCAATTTGGGTTGCTGCATAATAAATTATAGTGCATGATTGTCTAAGAATAACAAAAATCCTCTGGGCATTAAGTAATGTCTCCTATGTCTCAAAGCTTGAAATATGGCATAAAATTCCTTGTCATAAGAAGAATATTTATGTTTTGATTCATTTAGCTTCTCACTAAAGTAAGCTACAGGTTTGTCTTCTTGGATTAACGTGGCCCCAATGGTTGTCCCGCCTGCATCACATCTAACTTGAAAGAGCTGGTTAAAATCTAGTAATTTTAGTACAAGATTTTTTGTAATTTTCTTCTTTAACATCTGAAAACTACTCTCAGCTGCTGCAGTCCAATGAAATGGTTGTTTATCTTTTTTTATAGTTTCTATAATAGGTGCACAAATTCCACTAAATTTCCTTATGAATCTCCTATATAATCTAGCTAAGTCGTGGAAGCTCCTAACTTCGAAAATGTTTCTGGGATATGGCCATTCTACAATTGCTTTCACTTTTTCTAAGTTCATTTTTAAACCATCTTGGGAAATGACAAAACCAAAATATACAAGCTTTGTTTTCAAAAAAGAACATTTCTTCATATTAATTAACAACTTTTCCTGTTGCAATCTTTCCAAGACATATTTTAAATGCCTTAAATGTTCTTCTTTAGTTTGACTGAATATCAAGATATCATCTAAATAAACAATAACAAACTTACCTATGAAATATTTCAGAACTTCGTTCATGAGCCTCATAAAAGTATTGGGCGCATTCAACAGTCCAAATGGCATAACAAGCCACTCATACAATCCTTCATTAGTCTTGAAGGTTGTCTTCCACTCGTCTCCCTCTCTGATTCTGATTTGGTGATAACCACTCTTCAAATCAATCTTGGAAAAATATCTTGCTACACTTAAGCAGTCCATCGGGTCATTTATTCACGGTAATGGGAACCTATATCTGGTGGTAATCTTGTTTATCGCTCCGGAGTTTGTTCACATCCTCCATTCTCCACCTTTCTTTGGTCCAAGTACTGTAGACACAACACATGGACTCAAACTTTCTCTTATCAACCCTTTTATCTAATAATCCTTGAACATGTTTCCTAATCTCTTGATTTTCTTTAGGTTTTATTTTGTATGCAGTCTTATTTGGAAGAATTTCACCAGGAATCAATTCAATGTGATGACTAATACTTATTTTAGGAGGCATCTCATCTGACAAATCATCTACTACTATATCATTAAACTCTTGAAGCATATATTGAAATTCAATAGGAAAATATGAAATATTAGTATTTATGAGTACTACTCTTGGTTTGCAAATTAAGGAAAAGCTTACCTCCTCCTCCATTTGTTACAGAAACTTTTTCCCACTTAACAACAATACTTTTGGGTTCCTCTTCTCAATTGAATTTTCTTCTTGTAGAGGCAAAAGAGTATGAATTATGCCATCTTTATAAAACTTGTAGTAATTGTTTCTCCCATCATGAATGACTTTCCTCTCGTATTGCCATGGTCTGCTTAACAAGATGTGACAAACATCCATGGGCATGATGTCACACATTATCTTGTCCTTATATCTCCCTATTTGGAACTCTACTTTAGTTTGCTCGTTCACCAATATCTGGTGACCTTTATGTAACCATGACACCTTGTATGGCGTTGGATGCCTAATTATATTTAATCCCAACTTTTCCACCACCTCAGTGGAAACCAGAGTATGAGTGCTTCCACTATCAATCACTACTTTGCAACATTCCCCTTGTGCTTTGCAAGTATTCCTAAACAAAGTCTTTCTCTGAGATGTTTCAACAACCTCCTTTATTGGTTTCAACAAAATTTTGTTCAACATTAGAGACTCGCCAGTCTCAGGTGCATCTTTTGTTGCAGATGCTTGTACCTCTCCTTGCTCTTTCTAAGCTATGTATGCAACTATTTGTCGTGTATTTTCATTTTTAGGACATTCATAGGGTCTGTGACCCAACTGGTTACACTTGTAACATCGATAGAAAATATCCCTACCTCTTCCTCTACCTCTACCTCTCTAGTAGGGTCTTCCTCCTCTCGATTCACTTCCTTTCCCTGGCTTCCTTGACTGCTTTGAGCTGCCAACATCACTTTTCTGAGTTGAGAACTTCTTTTTTCTAGTTGATTGTCCTCTCCCTTGAGCTCTGTTTCCTCATTATCTTCTCTTTAGCGTTCAAGGCATACTGGTATGATTCTTCCATTGTCTTTGGAGACATCATACTTATTTCTTCTTGAATTTCCATCCTTAACCCATTGATATAACCCGATGTCTTTTCAGGGGTATCTTCTACATAACCTGCTCTCGGGTTAACCTTATAGAATTCTTCTGTGTACTCCCTCACTGTCAACATCCTTTGTCTAAGTTTCTGCATCTTCCTGTAAATATTTAGTTGGTAGTCTTTTGGTAAGAATTTACCCCTCAGCTTAGCTACCATCCTATCCCAACTTTTGATTAGGGCTTGTCCTTTTTTCTCCTTTCAGCCTACACATTGTCCCACCACATGGATGCGTGTCCCTTCAATCTTGTCAGAGAGAACTTAACCTTTTTTTCCTCTTCAATTTCTTCATACTCAAAATACTTATCCAGACCACTAATCCAGTCCATCAAATTCTCAACTGTCAGACTTCCGTCATAAGTGGACAGTTCAAGATTTGGTCTTGAACTTGATCCTAATACTAATATTAACAATTTAAGCTTTGCACTTTCTTGAACTAGTGCTTCCACTAATTCTAGAGCTTCCTATTCTGGATCACTCATGTCACCAGCTTCAGGGTCACGTTGTCTATCGATCTCGATGGATTCTAAGCATGCTTGGAAACTCCTTATTTCATTCATAAGTTCAGCATTTGCTACAAGTCTTCCTCTTTGACCTCGTGCTCCCCATGGTCGAAAATACATTATCCTTAATCAACTATACCACTATGATACCACAATTGGTGCAGCTCTCGAAGAATACTTGATCACTTTCTGTTACACCAAAATCTCGTCATCATGGGTTTTGTGTCCTCTATATGCCTTGTTTCCTAAATCACCCGGGTTGAAAGACCAAAAGAAGAGTTGAGGTTTATCCCATTGACTTTTGTTTTCAGCCCGATGCACCCTGTTCTCTTGAAAGGTGCGTAAGACTTAAGGTGACACACTTTGTACATTAGCAGAGCGTGTCGGTGATGCCTTCTTCCCTTGCACAAGGTGCGTCACCCTTCCAATGGCGTGATTTGTCCATGTGCAAAGTGCATCGTTGTTGGTTAAAGTGGATAAAGAGAAGCTTCGAGCGACTTATCGAACCTTCGGTGTCATGGAGGCTTATCCATAGATACCTGGAAAGGTGGCATTTGATCCCCTTACCTAGTGGGATGATCCCTTAAGCTTCTCCCCTAAATCCTCAACCTCTCTTATCCCTTTTGGACTATAAATATGAACCCCCTCTCCATTGTTAGGGGAGGAAGGATAAAAGTACCTACATGCTGGTGGAATTTGGATAGGAGATCCTCTTCATCCATAGGAGGCTAGAAGGCTTTGATCTTTTGAGGCAAGATCGCTTGAGTCGTTGTTATAACGTACCAACGTTTACTATGATTAGCCCATTTTTTATGTATTTATTTTTACTAAATGACACATTAGCCCCATAAAATATATAAAGAAGACACTAAATTAAACCATTTCGCCCTGCTGTGATGATACGATTTCAAGCTCCCATCGCCCAGTAAAATAACCCGCTCTCTCTAATTCACCCAAATTTATAAATGGCATTTGATGAGGGTAAATTCGCCCTCGAGTGATCATGGAAATCTAGTTTTTTGGTAATTTTGTCCACATATTTTGGATATATACGTTGTTTTCGATTTACTCTTGTGCTAATCTACTATATTCTCATGTGTTTCATCCCTAAAGTCTTCCCTTTCTGCTCAGTGTTGCGTGCTGCCATCTCTGTCAACCCGCATGCCTGTCTGCCAGCCATATTCTCCCAAAGAAAGCAATGTCGGAAGCAATGTCGAGCTTGTACTTCCACCAAGGTTTTGATTCTCTCTCCCCGTTGGCTCTTCAAAAGCTTCGTGAAGGGCCAGCTTTGAATTTGAGGAATAACCAAGAAATCCTTGCGAAATAAGGATAAGCCATAGTTGCTTTTAGCTCTCTGTAGATGCTAAAAATTCTTCAATAAATTGTATTATTCAATGGAAAAGTGCTGAAGTGAGGTGCATGATAAATCTGGAGTGCGTTCCTGTTTAATAACTTGGCATAAATATTCACACTGATTCTGGAATTTAGTATACCTCTCCTTGAAACTCCAGGAAGAAACTTGCACCAAAGATTCTCTCCAGTAAAGGAACTCTGTCAGTCTACGTCTATAAGCTTTTGTGCTATACCTGTCTTGATTCCAAATTCTTAGATTTGTATTCGAACTTGATGCCGTACTGGAATGGTTTCTTGAATCCAAATCGCTCTTCACCATTCTGCACTACACATAGTCCGATCTCTGCAGATGAAGACTCTAAATCAATAATCCTATCCACCGTCTACCAGATTCGATAAGATCGCAGTATGAGAATAGAACCCACTCACATACCTAAACTTCTGATGTCTCACTCCTTCTCTAGAAATATGATCACATGGATGAAAATTTATCATAACCTACAGTTTGAATACCCCGGATCCCAGAGTGGATCCCTTGACGCTGATATAACTGGATTTCTTTCCAGTCCTAAGATTATTCTTTCTGCCTGTAAACTCTCAGTGCCATTCTCAGTTGGGACTCCTCTATCATTGGGACTCCTCTTAAGCCTTGCACAAATAAAAAAAAACTGGGAACGAGAATATCTGCGTTTAAAACTTAAATTGAAGGCCGATATAAAAACTATATCGCAGACCTTAAAACCATAAAAATTCTCGTGATAAAATTTAAATGATGACTGAAAGATTGGCGTCATTTTAACAATGATTTGGGGATAGTAATAATCTCTGTAAAGGAGCTCCAGTCCTTATTTTTTCAAAACGATATTAAGGAAGCATTAATGTTAGGCATGGAAACCTTAGTTACGGAACGCTTCATATTCAACTATAAATTATGATATGTTCATTTAATAAAAGTTTAATAGCATATATTGTGTTTTTTTTTTTTTTCATAGCAATTAAAATGGCGCCCGATATGCTGGGACACCGTAGAACAGTGGGCATATATGCGGGGATGCCGTAGAACAGTGGGCATATATGCGGGGACGACGCCGTAGAATAGTGGGCATATATGGGGGGATGCCGTAGAATAGTGGGCATATATGCGGGGATGCCGTAGAACAGTGGGCATATATGCGGGGACGACGCCGTAGAACAGTGGGCATATACGCGGGGACTCCATAGAACAGTGGGCATATATGCGGGGACGACGCCGTAGAACAGTGGGCATATATGCGGGGACGACGCCGTAGAACAGTGGGCATATATGCGGGGACGTCGTAGAACAGTGGGCATATATGTGGGGACGACGCCGTAGAATAGTGGGCATATATGCGGGGACGCCGTAGAACAGTGGGCATGGGGTTTGATCCGGGGTGGGGATGGCCACAGCCGACCGCCCTAGCCACCCCGCCCGATATGCTGGGACGTCGTAGATTAGTGAGCATATTTGCGGGGACTCCGTAGAACAGTGGGCATATATGCAGGGACGACGCTGTAGAACAGTGGGCATATATGCGAGGACGACGCCGTAGAACAGTGGGCATATATGCGAGGACGACGCCGTAGAACAGTGGGAATGGGGTGGGGACGGCCACAGCCGACCACCCCAGCCACCCCGCCTGTCAGCAGGACCCCCGCATAGATTGTGTTTATGAAAACATAAAGATTACTAAATTTAAAAGCGACAGCTTGGATGCATATATACTTGAGTACTTGTTTAAAATCAAGGGAATGAAACATTATATTCTAAACTATTAGAAAGTATAAATAACATATGGAATGTATACCATGGAATGGAAATTATACATGTGATAAATAAGAAGGTTCATCTTACAAGTTATGCGCTTTTTATAAATTATTTTATGTTATTGGAAAATACCAGAATCATATATATATATGTAGAAACATAGGAAAATTATTTTGGGTAGATTCTCATGCTATAATTTTGGGTAAGATTGTATGTTCATGATTTATGGAAGGACCAAAAATGTATAGGGTAGAATTATTAAAATAAAAATTAAAAACTATTGACCTTGTACCGTTTGGCAAGAAGTGTGTTGTATTTATTATGATTGGAATCCTAAAACCCTTCGTGAATATTGTATAAACTTCATAAGCTTAAACCATTATTATTGGATATTTTATAGTATAGATTTCACTTTTTGCATAGAATAAGGTGAGGCTGAATTATCAATATATGGTACATGGTGAAAATGAATTGAAATAATAAATTGAAAATACAATGATATGGGTGACAAGTGCTTTATTTTAATAATTTTATTTCTGATTTGTACATATAAATTTGTAAGAGTAGATAATGATTAAGGATGAAATTCTTTTGGTAAGAATGTAGAATATATATATAAAAGATATAAAATGACTTGATATATATTTTTTTTTCCTTGGAAAAAAGTCTGTAATTTTATTTCAAAAAGATGATTAAAATTACATTCTGCACATGTAGTAGAATCACAAGGATCCCTACATTTTCACATATTTCTGAACCAAAAAAGAGAAACCCATATAAGCAGAAACAACAGCTTATAAAGAGCTGAACCAAAAACCAGCCTACACGAACCCTGAGCAAGGTGCCACAAAACCCCCGTCGGCCACCAAGAACCCTTGACAATCTTAGCAAGACGACTTCAACTTCCATCAGAACCGAAACCCTCAACAGAAGAAACAGTAGATCCAAGTCTGTGGACAAGCAGCAAAACTCTGGATCTCCCAAACCGGCGTACTCAGCTAGCAACTACTGATGAAGAAAACGGTAGGTAGACGCCTCCACCGAATGAAACCACCGAATGTAAGGGCACCGCCCCTCAGGAAACCCACCGGCCTCCAAGAACCCGAATCAATAGAAACCTCAGCAAAAAAAACGGCTGACTGGCAGGAGTAGGCGCCATAGCTGCAACACGCAGACCCAAACGCCGCAGCCAACCAGCCACCAGTAAAAGCAAAACCCTGCACAGGCCTCGAAACTTTCCTTCGCATGTGGAGAGACTTTCGTGCCTCTGTCGTCGGAAAGAAGCACCAGAGTAGCCACCGCAGGCGGAACAGGTCGCCACCACGGGGTACAGGCAACGCGTGCTGCCATGGGGTGCACCTCATTAGAGAACCGCCACCGTCATCAAACGCAGAGGGCCATCTCCGACTCCATCGCAAGGTTGCAAACACCAGAGCAAAGATCCCCTGAAAACGAGACCATGGGATGCCACCACCGAAAGAAAAGCTCCAAAACCTGCAACAAACACACAGCGGCTATGTACAGAGGAGAAAGGGCGGCTGGGCCCAAAATGACTTGATATATAATCTATATAAGACATCAATTAGGTAAATTGAACTTCGTAGTTATATTGAATGGATGGATTAAATTGTTGAATGAGATGAAGGTTATATGTGTATATATGTGTATTAATGTGTTGTTGGAAAGAAATCCTATATAAGTAGGTAATTAAAAAATGTCGGAAATAGTAATCCTTACTCTTAATATAGTTCTTAATGATGGTAAAATGTAAGAAATTAGATATATGTACCTCAGGTAAATTGTTATGACTATGAATACTATAATTTTAATAAGACTATGATCATAACAAGAGGAGTTATTTTTAGTAATAACCACGTATGCATAAGACAACTAATGATTTAACTACAAAGACAGATAATGTGGTATAAATTTAGATGGAAATGAATATCTTATTCCATGCTTGAAATAAGGTCATTATACTCAACACACAAGGGTTGTTAGAGTAAAGATTATAATCACTATAATAGGATTATAGTATGTATTGCCCCAAATTATATAAACTATATTCGAATTATCTTTTAAAATTGTTAGGGAATATTTATTTCAAGGGATGCAAGTGAGTGAATGGGGAAGGTCTAAATAGTTTGCTCATCATAAATAAATAATGACACTAATTTTCCGGCATGACAATGTTGCTAAAAAGAATGAAAAAGTACAAACTCAACGTGACCATGACAACAGTAAATGAAGAATTCTTAATTGAGAAAGTCCACCAATAGGGCCAAATGAAGACTATTTTCGTAAAAAAAAGTATGGAGATGATTATCATAATAAATCGAACGGAATGAAGCTAACAATATTACGACATGGTCAATCCTTGATGAAAAGATGACTATCCCTCGATGTAGAACTCGATAAGGTTATGAAAAACACACATTATAAGACTTGATGAGTCTGTTGAAGTAACCTTGTGACAACAAAATGATGAAATGAAGCAAGGACGTGATAAGCTCATTAACTTGGAAATGATGTTATTGATGAAAGGACTAAGAGTTAAATTTTAACATGTTCAACTAAGTCACCAAATTTCGATGCTTGAAATCTTATTGAATTGAGAACCAAAATTATCAAAACATTAGGAGGTATTTGGAAGTAGTCTTATGGAATTTGGTTTTTGACAGTTATTAGAGGGTCTCTCTTGATATGTTAAAACCATGATTATATCTTACCGAATATTTTATGATATTTACCTTCTAGTCTTGGAGGGAGGATAACCAAATATATTTAAATCCTTGCTTAGATTTGTTATGCTTTGATAAACTATGGGGTGGCTATTCATGCAATGCAGCTTGTTGAAAATTTGGACATCGTAGACCTTCATAAATGAATAGAAGGTATAGAAAATCTAAGTTGACACTGAATTTATAAGAGGATTATTAGAGTCACATTACGCAAAATTACGATTGAGTTCTTGAGGATGTATTGGAACCATAATAGATGATCCAGAAAACTAATGATTAGAACCACTAGTGTTTATGGCCATGATTGTTTGAGAAAAATAGAAGAGAATGACAAGAAGATGAAAATAGGAAATTAAAGTAAAGATTAAATATCGAAAGTACAAGAACAAAATTTAACTTCGGGACGAAGTTCTATATAAGGAGGGGTGTATGTAGTGCCCCTAGATGGTTGTAGACCTTGAGGGCACTTGTCAAGTGACCTAACTGATTGAAACTTCCACAAGATAACCCTTTGAGTATCATAATGGAATTGATTGAAGAAATCCTATGTGAATAGGCAAGAAATCAAATAAAAATTATCTTAATTCAATAAGTACTGGATAATGGCTCTTTCTCTAGGATATTATAGTTTAATGAATATGTTGTTTTATTATTTTATGTGGTTTATGCATTATTGAAAAATTCGCCAAGTATTCATAATTTATAATTTAATAAAAGATTCGCCAAGACTTTACAAGTTTTTATAATTTCTTGAAAAATTCGCCAAGTTTGTACAAGATTTTATAATTCAATAAAAGATTAGCAGAGATTTTAAAAGATTATATAATTTGGTGTGACATTCGCCAAAAAATTATATATACGTATTATTTAATTGATAAAATAGCCTTCATATTTTCCTATGTATCATGGGGATTAGCCCAATTATTATACATAGAAATTTAGGGGGGTTCTAAAATTTTCCCTGTATAACGTCAAGGCATTGATTGTAACTCTCTACTTTGTATTTGCTGTAAATTACATTTAATGCAATTTCTTTCCATTAAATTATTGTCTTTATAATGTTCAAGATTAATCTCTTTGACTGTTGATCTAGTTAGATTCATAATAATATGCTTTCATTATTCGTCTGTTTCCACTTGCTCTATCTTGTTTTGCAACCGAAGATTGAGGAATTGGGAGTTAGATCAAACAAGGAGAAAGGAGTTGCATCTATAAGGCAAGTTGTTTCCCAATTTACTTTTCAATTTAATCTATCTAGGAAAGTTAATTGTGTTGTGTATGTGTTTTGTTCTAGATCTGAATCATTTAGAATAGAGAGATCAGTTTTTGTTCGCATTAACAGATTGTCTATAGTTTTTGTCCACTGGGGAATTTATAGCCTATAGTTTTGATTTGTTTCTGATTCATGATTTTTCTTGGTTTTTCCTCTAATGCTTCTCCCTCCACCGGATCTGATCATCAGAGAGTCTCTGGGTCATCCAGACTCTGATTAGGATTTAGATTGAGCCATTTGTATTTTGTTCTTTGAGGATTTTTTTTATTTTTGTTGCTTGGATCCCACCCGACGCACCTGGGCAGTTCATTTCATGCGTAAGATTTTCAGTGATGCACTTTTCCTTAAAGCAAACTGCGTCGTTGCCGCTATCTGTCTATTTACAGACTACGTCACTGGTGCACTTTCTGTGTATGCAGATCACGTCGCTGGAGTATCCAATGCTCTGGTGTACCCTTGTAGGGCGCGTCGCCCCTCATCACTTGGTACATTAGTTAAAAATATCTCAGTTTGATTTTTGGCTTGATTCTTTGAACTCTGTGTGTTGTCTTTGACAGTCTCAGAACCTCCTAGTTACAACATGCTTTGTCCATTGGCTTGTTTTTGAAGTTTAAGCTTGATTTGGGTCTTAGTTAGTCAAGCGAGTGCACCTCTCATAGTGCGAAATTTCAATCCCACATGAGCGCATTCAGTCTTGTGACCCCCTATCAGTCCATCTGATTTGTTCAATTTTACTTCTCAACCCTCCAATAGTTAGTTGTTGCGATTTTTGCAAGAAATTTTGTGTGTGATTTTGTGTGTTTGAAGATCTTGGGTGATTTATATTTTTGCAAATTTCCAATTGATTAAGGTTTGCAGTAGAAAATCTCTCTAGTTATCTGAATTTGGAGTAAAAGAATAACATAATTCTCAGATTTAATTGAGTCCTTTGGTGTGAAAATAAAAAAGTTATTATTATTTCCATTTTGAGCACCTTACTTGGAATCAGGTCAAAGAGTTTTTATGTTTAGGAACATCATTTAAATAAGCTTTGAAAAGCGAAAAATTTAGTAATGCTTATGACTTCTTGGTTGTAAAAAGTTCTTTTTATTTCCTTGAAATTTTTTGAGTTTATTTGAGCCTTCTCAAAGTATTCCGAAAATTAGTAAAAAATCAAGAATTTTTTATTTTCTCTCTATCTCTTTTAGTTTTCATTTCAGTATTAGAGTTAGTGCTTTCAAAAGGAAATTCATCTTTTCATTCTTTGCTCGTAGATCTGCTTGAATTGAAAAGGAAAAAGACAAAAATATTTTTTGATTTTGTGTGTTACTTTTCATTTTTGTTGGATTGTTGAAAGAATGCTTCTCATGTATTTTGGTTAATTTGAAAGTATAGGTGTTTTGTTCATTTTACTATCAGAAAAGGAAAAGACTTCTCCCTACCATTAGTTAGTGTTCATCAAAAGAGAAACGAAGGCTTGCATTGCATATAGTGTAATTTTGCATCTTTTTAAATTCCAAGTCTACACAACATGCATCCACTTAATCATCAAGATAAAACTAAGCGGTAGCTTAGGTTAAAATTGTATAGAAACTTGTGTGTTAGATTAGAGACGTGTTCTGACATCTTAAAGCATGGCAACTGTCGTTGTTCTCCTGCACTGCATCCCGAGGGCTTGTAGTTCTTCCACGTACCAGTCGATATATCAAATGGCCTTTCATGTACCTTCGGGTATATAGACAGGTACTTCACGTACTCAGCAATATATCGGAAGGCTCCTGTCGTGCGGTTGTGCATTAGACAGCACCACTACAGATTGGAGCTCCCACGTACCTTGAGTATATCAGGAGACCCATTAGGATTCCTGAAACCATCTGAGTTAAGTATTGGTCGTCTTGGTGTGGCAATTGTAACATCCCGTATTTTCATAAAAATTTAAAACTTTTGAAAACGTCATTAAATACAAAAATTATAATTGCGAAATAATAATTGTTGATTACAACAACATTAATTAAAAAGTTGTTAGTACTAAACATAATTTAATTTCTGTTTAGCAGCAATGTGACGGTGACAACTTTAACACATAATTAGCAAACATGATTATGCTAACAAATGAACTAACAGGTCGGAAATATGATGCGACACTCTTTCTTTTGCAATGATACTGACAGTTTGACTTTAGATGAATAAGGGTGTCCTACGAGGTATCCTGGAGTTTACTTAGCTGTGACGCTAAAGTATTTGAATGTTCTATGTGCAGACGATAGGTAAGAATTTCCATGATTGCGTAAATTCAAGTACGTGTATAGTTCAAGTTCAACGTCATAATTAAATAGAATATTAGAACGCTATTGCGACTCATAAAAGTAATACAGGTATGAATCACATGGTTATAATTTCTGGTTTCAAATGCTGTCTTACAACTCAGCATAAGTTGACAACAATGACGTCTAGAAAGTCTATATGCTATTTAAGTTTGATGTTGTAAACAAAAGACGTTGCCATGGTTTGGCTTTAGTCGATGTCTTAAAGTAATTAATACTTGTGTAATGCTAAAGTTGTAGTTGTAACGCTAACCATCAAATGCATGGCATTAAGAGTTAGGTATGAAGTACATAGTACTATCATGGTTTTCATACTAACATTTATTTATTGGTTTTGTTGAAATTCCAAAATGCAAAACTCTTATCTTTTTAATAGTTGCAAACAATGAAAACTATGACTATCATTTTAACCATATAATTCTTATAGGTTACTATCCTATGCAAATGTTTGAAAAATATGAACTATTCACTATATATATCAAAGTTCAAAATATTAAACGTACAAGAATTTAGAGCTTAATACATGGCCATGTAAACATTAATATCCAAATATTATATCACTTAAATCGAAATCGTGATTACAGACTTAGAACTATTAACCACTATATGATTATAACAATAAAGTTTTTGAATTGTAAATATCTATTTAGAAATCAAATCGTTTGATTTTATGGCACTGACATGCATTTATGTCGACAGGGTGGACGAGTTGACGGTTATTAAAAAGGCATAAGCCCTGAGCCGTCGTGGAGATATTGTCTCGATCCTGCATTAAAAATTCGAACCAAAACTCCAGCTGACAGGGATTGTTAACAATCCATGTAGTGTGAATTCAATGTAGTGGTAACTACGACAACTACTGTGTAAGGGTTTCTATACTGAACTCCTCCGAGCTAGCTATGGATCGATCCTCCCTATGCAAAAAGTGGCATTGCCATGCTGGTGCTAATGAATAAACATTAATTGTAGAGGTTGTTCGTCCCGATGAAATTTCGCTGGCACTCTTACGATCGTCGATCATGATGAGTTTGGGTCATTGGATGTAACCCTAACTTTTTGACATCGTTTGGGTTAATGAGATTGATTGTTGTTCATTGTTCTATTGTTTCGGTCTATGTGGCCGACAGGCTGCCGAATTCTAGGGTTAGAAGGCATTTGTAAGAGGTTTCGACCTCGAGACCTGTAGGTTAGGGTTGAAGTTGCAGGTTCTTCCTCACTGTAATGGCGTGTGAAAATAAAATGTGTTGTATGTAGTTTGTGTGCTGTCGTCGATGAAAGTTTGACTGTCTCGTTTCTGAGTTTGAAAGGAAATACATATTCCTGCAAAATATTTAGGGTAATGATACCCCGGTCTCGTCCAAAGCAAGGAACTCGTCATTTTTAAATGTGTATTGACAGAGCTGGGTCACCGGACGAAAAAGGGTAAGTGCTTTCTTAACTAAGTAATGTTGTAACATTCGTTTCTACAGTTGGAAATGTACAATGTTTAACCATTGAATGTTTAAATGGTAGGTATCAGTTTTCGAGAAGGAAAACGTGAACCAGGGTTTGGAAAAATGAATGGAAATTCTCCATACCTGGTAAGCTCTGGGTCTTCAAACCCTTGTAGGTGCTCTTTTCGATCTTGGTTGATGTGGTCTTTCAACAAATGAGTAGCCAGTACTTCCATGCTTCGACGTTTGTCTGTCAGTTGAGCATCTATGAAGATTTTATAGTTGAAGTGAAAACTTTACAGGGACGACTCTTGTTTAGTTGTATGATACTTGGTCTTCAATTTTGATGCCTAGCTCGTCGAACTAGGAGTTATAATACTCATCAATGCTTTAAAATTTTTGGACTTGGGAAATAAACCCTGTGCGATTTTCGTTTGGAAACGTGTTGTAATTTTCGTTTTCTAGAACATTGATTTCCCTCCTTGAAGTTGGAACTTGTATTGTTTTAAAACTTTGAGCCACGATTGGTTGGTTTATGTTATGAGAAGTGAGAAGTAGAGCCGAGGCTCGTCTACTGTGGATACAATGCCTTTCTTCTTGGCAATGAAAATATGCTATTTGTTTTTGTGCTATTCGTCTATGTTATAAGTTTGAGTACTGTAGGTAGATAACGTGACTATTGAGCTATATGAGGATCTATATGCTTTGTTGTGGATAATAATTCTGTAATATGTAAAAATGAAATGGTTTTTCTTTTCATTTGTAATTGGAAAAGAACAAGGCCATACCCTAGTTCGAGTCTTGTCTTCGAATATAAACAAATGTTTAAATATAACTTCTAGAAAAGATTTTCGAGCCGAAACTGGGTTTTGATATGTAGCTTGTATAAATCGTATTTGTTCATTTTTGCAAAACAATGATAATGGAAAAAGAAATTCTATTTAGGGTTGATACGGAAACCAGTTTCCGAGCAATACATAAAGATTGTAATATAAATGTATGTAATATGAATGAAAATCAAAGTAGGGTTTACATTTATTTTCATGCTCCGATAAAATGAAATAGTTTATGAAATTGTTATAACAAGTATTGAACACAATGTGTATGTGCAAATGTGAAGACTGTGAAAAATGACTGTGATTTGCAGCTAGATCCATCGTTAGCAATTCTATTTATTTACAATACTAATATTTATATTGCAGACATGATAGGATGTATGAAATTTTGTATTCCATTTATTTCCTATGTACATAGTAGAGATAAGAAAATACAATGTAGCTAAACATGAAATTAATAATATTTGTTTTTCATGAGACAATGGGGTATTCCATAATATATTAAATACTATACTGTAATTATTTCTGTTATTAACTATAGGGAAGAAAATGAAACACAACTCAATCACTGTACTTTATTTATCGAATCAATGGCAGTTTGCCTATCTTTCATCTATACTTAATTTACTTCTCTACACTAGAGTACGATGCACAAAACAGCATGTGGAAAAATGTAGAGATTGGTTTATCAATTCCAGATCATCATTTAAACTTAACATTCAGACTTTAAACAAACTTAGAAATAAATTCTTCTTCCAAACAGAAAAACAGAGATTACTAATTTTACTAAACAGAACTATTAACTAAGATAAAGTAGAAAACTGTAAAACCTGGATAAAATCTGTAGGGAACAAACAGCCCAAGAAGATTGTTCCACCCAACCAATTTCGAAGACAATCAAGTACTTTCCTTAGGACCCCCGAACCTGTTCACTGAACCACCAGGAGGAAGAAACTTAGGAATTTAGGATCTCTTCTTGCAGTAGCAAATAAATGTCTAATCTTCAAGAGCTAGCAGTCCAAGGGACCTGCTCCAACACCTCTGGTTCTCCTTATCAAATAGTTTGCAGACTTATGATTGCACTCACAACCAACCTCCCTATTCGAATCTCTCAGTGATCACCTGATGCACATGAGGAAATATTTCTGCAGAAAATATTGTGTAAGAGCTGCCTGCTCAATTCGAATTTGCCTTATGTAGGATGCCTAGGCCTTTTCAGTTGTTACTGGGTCATTAAATGAGCTGCCTTCCCACTCCCACCACCTGGGGGATAATGCCACAATTTTAGGGGTAGTTGTCCCATAACCAACAACTAGTGGTGTGTTGCAATTGCTACCATCTATCCCATACCTTCCAACAGCTTCCATTCCTCCTAGTGGGTCAGTGAACACTCATTTAACAGTCTCCTTGGGTGTTTGTCTCCTAATTAATTAATTTAAATAATAATAATCAGTAATTACATTCATCCTTGATCAAAATTGATCATAATTACAAAACTTTGTAATTAAATTTAACATAAAGTATTTTTCTAATAAAATAATAATTTCAGAAATTTGGGTAGGTGACAGCAATACACCAAGAACAACACTCGAGGAGCTACTACACACGTACTACCAGGTAGTCGGGTTATACGGTCCTAATCCTCCCTGGTTAGTGCTCTGAAAGATTGGGCCGAGTGTAACCGTTGGACCATGTAGTATATTGCGAGTTGCAATGCCTTGATAATCCCGTGAGGTTCCAGAATTTTGAATCCTGCCCATCACATAAGTTTGCTTGCAACTTTAGCTTGAGTAGATATTGAAGTGTGTTTTTCTTTTGTAGAAAACTCTTAGGAGAAGTTTTATTTCAGCATTCCTGGATGATCAACCTTTAAGAATATCCCACATAATTTTAAATTTGCTGCCTGAATATCCCCTTAACTAGGAGTAGAACTTGGGAGAAACCATGGATCAACCCTCTACGTCTATGTCACATGAAGAAGGAACTTCTACCTTAGAATTAGGAGTGAACTACTCTCCTCCTGCAAATCCACCTATCACTGATCCTACAGGACCTTTGTTGGTGGACTAACCTCCTACACATGACACAACCTTTCATCATTCACTTGAAGGACATCCCGAAGCTACAGACTGGATTTTTAGTCAGCCCCAGGACGACCTGATATCAACTGCGTTTGGTCTAACTGCATCATTTTGGGACACTTCTTTAGGTCAGCATGTTTTTTTTATTTTGGTTCACTTTCGATGGTGGAAAATCCACCATGCCGGTTTCCTCCTTGGATCCCAGATGACGTCTTTCTCGTACCCATTTACAAGACTATCGAATGCTTACGAACATTTGGTAACCAACTTAGATGCCAAAGTTCCCCCCCATGTCCAATACAGAAGTACCATTTTTGAACAACATTCCCCTGTACACTCTTTTTCATTTTCTTCACCAGGAATATCCACGCCTATGATGACCACCTATGAACCAAGTCAACCATATTTTCCCTTTGGTACACCTCCAGACAACTTCACTGGTTCTACACCCTACATGACCCCAACAATTGGAGTACAACCTTCAACTACTATTAACAACGTGATTGGAACACCACCTCCACCTCCCCCACCTCAAAATTCGAGCAAAGTTTATCCTCTACTTAGTAGTCAACAAATGAGTGGAGGTTATTCCCCAACGAGTGGACATTTTTCAACTAGGGGGAAACCCCTAGTCAGTGGACAAAACCTAACTGGGGGACATCATCCAGTTAGGGGACAAAACGTGAGCAGAGGATATCATCCACATATGAATTATAATATGGTTGGAAGTTCACTCCCAACCATGGGAAAAACTACACATCAAATGGGGGGACCATCCACTTGGACCCAACCCCCATGGGGCCATACATACCCAGGAAATCATAACATTTCTATAGGTCCAAAGTATCCGAGAAATATTTTCCCTGGATTACCCTATCTCGGAAACATGAACACCCCGTGGGGGCATCATAATGTCCCATCAACTGGACCTCCAGTTGGCGGACCAAACCCCCCACCCCCACCACCTGTCCCACCTCCTCCCCCCCACCTGTCCCACCTCCACCACCGCCACCACCTCCACCCGGAGGACCCCCATACGGCGGTGGTGGAACCGCTCATTCTGGCCCCCCCATTCTGGAGGAGGACCACCTTCCAGTCCACCTCCTAATCCGGGAGGCCCACCTCCATATGGCCAACCCTTTATGGGAGGACCTTATTATCATTCGATTCATGGTATTACTGGTACTTATATGCCTTACCAATACTATTAGTATCCACAACCTAACCGACAGTTACCATTTCTAGCTACGTTAGATCTACCAGATCTATCCCGTTTGACTAACGATCCCATCCAACATGGCAAAAACTGGCCTACTATTCCTGTGAAGTTACCATCGAACATACCAAAATTTGGTGACAAACCCGGTGAGGACCCTAAAAACCATGTAATGACTTATAATTTGTGGTGTTCCTCTAACTCCTTAATGGACGATTCTATTCGTTTGAGGTTGTTTCAATAAACCCTCACTAGCACTGCTGCGAAGTGGTACACTGAGTTACCATCACATTCTTTCACTGACTTTCGAACGTTAGCTATGGATTTTTTAACTCATTTCCAATTACCGATCCGCTATGAAACTGACACATAGCTTTTGACATCCTTCCGACAATATACCTACACTCACATTTCCAATCATATCCATGAGTGGAGAAGGAGGCGTCGCCTTATTAAAGATCCCATTCCGGATCAATTACTTGCTGATTAGTTCATGAAATCCTTACTTCCTATCATAGCTAAAGATGTGGCTATGGGAGGGATCACAGGCCAATGGCATCATTGGTGTCGTTCATACCTAGCCTACTACCGAGTCGAGCAGAGCACATAACCACCTTAGTTCCACTCCACCCTCGCCATAGGATGGTAACAACACCAATCGATCACCTAGCCCTGCTACCACTGCTGAAGTGAATTAAGATCAATCTCCTTCACCTCAAAAATCCAGTGGCAAAAAGAAGAACAAAGGGAAATCCAAGAAGTCTTTTAATCAGCAGGAGCCCAAGAAAGAATGTCTTTATTGTGCGACGACGATCACTTCACAAAAGAATGTCCACATTGTGAAGAAGTGCAAAAGTTTCTCAAGGGAAACCCCACACTCACAGTGTTAACTAATCCCTTCCCCACACAACAAAAACAAATGATTGTACAACAGACACCTCCCCTTCACGTAGAACCATCCATGACAGCTCATGTTCTCATGATGCGTAGCAAAACAGTCAACTTGTCTACTAGGTCATGCACATATGACTCTACTCCCGAGAAGGAATCTAATGGAGGTAATACAGAAAAATCCTCCATGTCTACATCTACTATCCCTTCACCTCAAGGTCCTCTTGTCATAGAGAAACCTTTCCCAGATTCAGTATTACGTCCACCCAAGAGTACGACTCGAAAAGCAGTTTTCAATCTGAATGCTCGGGCTGCTCAAACCTACAACATTGTAGAAGATTTAGCCCACGCCCCTTATGCTATGTCGATGCTTGAAGTCTTACAAAACTGCCCCAACCAGCATAAGACCATGTTATCTACAATAGGAGTTATAGACCCTGATTCCTCCAATACTATTATGTTCAAACTAGAGTATTTTAAGCCGAGGATTTCCCACCAAATAGTGTTTCAGATTGTTACCAATGTTTATGGGAAAAGTATACATCGTACTGTCTGAGACGAAGGAGCCTCCACTTCATTTATGTCATTATCGTGCTGGCAAACCATAGGCTCCCCTGAGTTGAATTGTTCCCCCACCACACTGAAAGCATTCGACAGACGCGGATTTCAACCACACAGGCTGTTACCATCCTTAGTCGTAGAGTTAGGGGGAAAGAGAATTTCCATTAACACAGAAGTCATCGCTAGATTATAAATTATTACTAGGTCGAAATTGGTTTTATGCCATGACTGCGGTCACCTCATCTGTCTTCCGCATAGTGCAATTTCCCCACAATGGAAGAATTGGCACTATCGACTAGCTTAATTTTTTTATGCCGAACATCACTACTCATCCCACGGATAACGTCCCTCTATTGGGTCACTTTGCACAGATATATGAGAGTGTGGGGGTAGGACTCCTCAAATACTCATCTTTGATGGGCGTCTTTCCAACACCTGATCTCCAAACCATGTTTCCTCAATGAACATGATCTCCTCTATGATCCCACCTTCTTCCAACTCGATCGACCAATGGATTGTTCCCAATCCTGATCATCTGGATTTGATTGGAGATGCGATGCCTCTTAGCCCTGCCGAGGCCACTTATGAGGCCATCCAATCAGCACCCGATTTACCAGATGTCCACTCTTTCGTGGCATCCAACCCATGTTCTCTGCTAATAGATTGGAACTCATCCTTACCATCTTTTGATCCTCTACTACAGATTTTTCATTCCGATGAGTCAATCATGGAGATAATGAGCATGGATGAGCCCCCATGGGAAGACCTTCATCATCGATCATCTTTCCTCCCACCTTTAAATATGGTAGTGAATGCCATTGATACGATTGAAACCCGACACCGTGAAAAATATTCACATAGGCCAAACTTGTTCTTTTGATGAACTCAAAACTTTTACGGTGTTGGACTGGGTCCAAGTGGGTTGGAAAAATATATAAGTATGGAAAATCGCACGTAGCGCGTTGTAGCAGGAAGAAAAGGCAATTTTGATAATTGCGCATTGCATGCTGCAGCAGGAAGATGAAGCAGTTTTGGAAAGTGCGCATTGCGTGCGGCGACAAGCTAGAGGCAGTTTTGAGAAATTACACATGTCGCGTGACGACAATGGCTAAGGAACAGTCGCATAGGAGGACGATGCACAAGGTAGCACATGAGCTATTTTTGGGTTCAGAACATGGGTAAAGGTTAGACGAGGACATGACCTATTTTGGGTAAGGAAAAGGTGGATGGCAGATGAAAGCGACCTGTTCGAACATGTGGTAGAAAGTAGTTGAGAAGCTAGGCCACGACGTTGTTGGTGACAGGCAGGAGAAGGAGTGGAAAGGGACAGGCCAATTTGCAGTTGTATCTATTTTGAGGACTGCGGCTGTCAGAAGAGTGTGTGAGCCACGAGTGGCCCAGCTGGAGCAGGCTGTTGACGGCGACAACTAGGGTGGCAGTTAGCCATGCCAGTTTTGGAAACCTTAGAGTTTTGGCCTAATGATTGTAAAACCATGACCTATGGGCATGATCTATAAATAAGGCACAACTTTGTAAGGGAAGGGTTACTCTTCATTTTGGTTAAGAATTGATCATTGTAAAATCTTAAGCTTGAAAGCCATTGTAAAGGCTCTGCATCTGAGTGCGCAGATATCTAAGAGAGAAGAGAGTCTGCAGCTGAGTGCCCAGACTAAGAGCGGTTGTACCCTTCCCATTAAGAGCAATATTAACAACCGTTCTTGTGGATGTAGTCTCCATCCGGGGGGTGAACCACGTTAAATTCTGTGTTATGTGACTATTGTGTGTTTATGATTGTTCAATTGCTTGGTATGAATGTTTAATGCTGGAAACTTCTGTTATGTGATTTCTTTTATATGTATTCACCGTAGAGAATGGGAATAATATGTTAAGTAATACATGCGCAGAGGAATGTTAAGTATTCAACATGTATGGATCTGTCAATTGGAATGTATGAATCTGTGAATCGGTCAAATAGTGAACATTGAGTTTAAGCGCAGCATTGGAGCGCGCAGTAATGTATGTTTATTAAACCACCTGCAAGTTAATGATAAGAACGTGAACGAGTGAAGGGATAAGGAATACTAAGTAGATTGGTTAGAATTAAACATCTTGGAAAGGACACGTAGTCTAGTTGATGCGCCAAGTCACTGAAGGTTGCTATGAGGTAAGCTGCTGATAGCTTATTGTCATAACGCAAAGGTATCCTGTATCGCACAGTCATTAGAGGTGCAAGTGCGCAAGCGTAGTTGCGCACCGAAGTACCCGACGCGGAACACAAGGTTCACGTAGTTATCCATCTGCACAACTCATAGGTGTTGCACTGCTTATAAGCCTTCCCCCCCATCGCATCACCCAGTTGTGGAAACTTGTTTCCGCGACCACCCCCTCAGCGTCACCTCGAGTGAGACCTTAAGTTGCGCGCAGTCTATTGCCGAAAGGACCAGTGAATAGGGGTTTTGTTGGTTCCTTGAACCGTGAATTACCTGGGTCTATGATTGGAAACCTCCAGAAGGTTATACAGCCAACAAATGGTTCCGTTGCCCGGCTAAGACCAGTGATGCGATAGAGTGTTGGAAAATAATGTGTGAAGAAGAATACCAGTTCCCATTGGGTTCAAACAATTGGCATCCTGAAAAGAAAGAAATCTGGGATTGGTGTGACAAGATTGAAAGAGATTTTGCAAGAAAAGAGAACAATCACCCGCGTCTATCTGACATAGAGTGGTTGAATAGATACTTGTGGAGAGAGATTCACGAGATCTTCTGGGCTACGTTTCCGAATGAGCTACACGCATGGATATCGCGACTCGCAGAAAAGAAAACCTGTTTTCAAGGAGTAGTACCTACAGAGTGGACTACAGAGCTCACAGCGCAACTCAAAGCAATAGACAACCCATTGACATGAGTAGTCGACTTTTGGGTTGATAGCATACTTGAGGGATTCGTGACCGAGTTTGCTGTCGACACACTAAAGTCCTACAATCAAGCTGAAGCATATTTTTTCGAAGGATTCAGAGGTAAGTTCCTGAACAATCTTAGTCTATACATTAAAATGCTGTTAGCTAAACAAGGCATCTTAAGAATGTAGTAATATTTTGATTTTGTCATGGTCAATAACATTTTTAGTGATTCTGATGAAGAAACCCATAATCTGAGAAGTGGAAAGAGATATAAGTTTAATAAGGAAAAGCATCCCGGAGGCTCTGGACTCTGTGTTGATACCAAAATCCCATGTGACCTTAATAATCAGACTGCACCATTATCGGCTACTATCCACCCTACTACACCTCAGAATCCGCTGGTTGCAGAAACCACACCACCCTTAGTTCAGAACCCACCTGCTGCAAGTGTCGGGCATCCCATTCCACAGAATACTAGTAGTCCGAATACTCCCTTTATTTTCTCTGCATAGATAATCAACACTACCCAGTGCAGTGCACAACCAGGAAGGAGAATGATAGATAATGATATAAAACTGCCGATATTCAAAGGAACGGGTCTAGAAGACCCTGATCAGCATTGGTTCCTATGTGAAGCCGTATGGAGTTTAAAGAAAATCCAGGATGATGTTGTGAAAAGAGCGCAGCTCATCACTACTTTTAGAGACCGCGCATTGCATTGGTTTATGAAATATTCTCAGGCACAGCCGAGAACCCTAACAAAAATTCAGGCTGCACTTGTTGCAGAGTTTAAGAAGCCAAAGTTAGAATCGCAGTGCATAACGGAATTAAAGGAAATCAAGCAAAAGCCTACCGAATCGGTTTGGGAATTTGACCAAAAAATTATAACATTGTTAGATCAAGTCAGCTTACTGATAGCTCCGCAACAGCACAAGGAATGGTTCATCACTGCGTTGTTTCCCCACATCAGACAACCATTGATGCAGTAGAAGGTTGCGTTGCAGGCAGAGGCCTTGGAGATTGCAATGAAGTTGGAGGCTTCATCGATTGGTGAGAGTAGTACTGGGATGTCATAGATTCAGAACCAACTGACTACCCTGACGTTAGAATTACAAGGTATGAAGAACGGGAAAGAACAAAGATATGAACACATACGTGAAGTCTGGTGCACCGGATGCAAAGGAGAAGGCCATACCAGCGAACATTGCCCTCTATTTCAAGATTATCGTGACAGTGGTGAACCAAACCCAATCAATATGAATCACAATCGGGCGCCGTGGGGTGAAATTTGCAGAACCAGAGGACACAGGCCTGAAGATTGTTACCTAATACATAAATATGTAAGAACACCTAACAGCTTGTATTGTAATTTCTGTAAATCAATGGAACATGACGAATCCAACTGTCATGCATATGAGCTCATGAATGAAATAATGCGTGACATGGAAGCAATGCAAGGTGCTGGGATGTATCGCATCCAAGAGGAAAATTAGTCAAAGCAAGAAAACAACCACTATGATCAAGGAGGATATAGAGGTCGCGGTGGTGGATACCGCGGGAGAGGAAGAAATGCCGGCCTGACGCAAGGAAGAGGCCGCGGCTAGGTAATCTGTTATAACTGTGGCTAGCTAGGTCACGTTTCTAGAGATTGTACCAACCCATGCACTATGTGCAATTACTGTAAATCATTTGAGCATGTTATTGAAGACTTCCCTGTGCTTGAGGTAGAAATGCAGAAAAGAAGGACATAACCACCGAATCCCAATATTCAGTTGATTGCAGCAGAGAGCAGAACTGCGGATCCAAGTGTAAACATGGTAACGCACAGTGGTGCTGATATAGGAAGGGACGGAGGCACAGAAGCTTGGACCTCCGAAACACGTGACCCTAGGCAGAATCCGAGAGAGCTGGTATGGATTAGGAAAGCTCCTGGGAAAGCGACGGGTCTGGATTTATAGAAAAATAAGGGAGAATTCAAGGAAGCGTGGGAGATGTTCAGAGCACCGCCACCTGGCTCTCCAAGAAAATAGTTGCGCAGTGAAATACCACAAAGAGAGAACATGCCAACGACACAAGATCAGACAAACGCCACAACAGATACAGGGACCTCTGTTGCGCAGTTCTTACACAACTGCATGAAATTACTAAAGATCGTAGATGCTTTTATGGAATTTGAAAAGATACTAAGACAGTACGAGCCAAACAGTGACAAGGGGGCTGCCAGTGGCACAGTCCACAATATTAGGAGTCTTAAAAGAGCAGGAAGGGAAATGAGACTCACTGCACAGATTGGGGACTATGAGATGGATGAGATCATCCTTGATCTTGGATCCGAAGTAAATGTCTTGACCAAGCAGGCATGGCATCGGATGGGTAAACCCAAGTTACAGTGGTCACCTCTATAGTTGAGAATGGATAATCAAGGGATAGTTATACCTTTGGGGAGATTACCCAACACCATTGTTGACATTGATGGAGTGCGCAGCTATGCCGATTTTGAAGTAATTGAAATAGTGGATGACGACCATCCTTATCCGGCACTGCTGGGTATCGATTGGGAAATGACTAACTCTACCATTATTGACTTAAAGACTATGAAAATGATATTTAGAGGCAATGATATCAGGTTCATCGTGCCATTGGACCCTTCGCAAGGCGAGCGATATGTTGAACCCATCCAAGAGGAATCTAGAGCTCAAGATTTGGACCGTATCTACAAGATGACAACCAATACTACTGACTATATTAATCCAACTGCGGATGGAACACTCAGTTGGAGCTGTGACAGCTCTTGCGTTTCAGATTCTGATGCAGGACTTGAAAACTGGCAAAGCAGGTTACATGAAGTATCTGCCAGGAAATGTGCACGGATCACGAAGTCACTCCGCTGGATTGGGAAAGAGGTAACTCCAATCCCTACCTTTGATGGTTTATCTAATGTTTATTGTTTCATCAAAGAATATACTGCAGCAGTTCCAGATGAATACCATGTCTCAGCTCTAGACATGGCACTGCGCGGCATACCTGCCAGATGGTGGGCCGTGCATAAGCAGATATTGACAACATGGGATCAGTGTAGAATTAAGATACAAATCAGGTTTGTTGATAAGGTTACCCTATCCTTTGAGAAATATAATGGATAGACAGATCCACGAAAGCATATTCGAGTCTGTTCCGAAGCATGGAAGGAGAGGCCACGGACAGAATGGGTGCATCTGTTTGTGCACACATTAGAAGAACCAATTCCGAAGAAGTGGTACCTAGACCTGGAGTTGCGCAGAGGCACAGTGGACTGGTCGGACCTGACTGCAACCTTCCAACATGATTTCAGTTTTGAAAATGAGCATCCAAGAATCAATGACGCATTGCAGGTCATTAAGAAAAAAATATTTAGTCCAGATTGTACACAAGAAAACCTGACACTAGAAGAATTATTTGGCGTAGACAGCATACCTGTGCGCCTACAACCTGAATGGGAGGAGCAACTAGAGCATGCTCTTGATTGTTATCACATCGATGGAGAAACCAAGGAAAAAGCAGATAGTGATGAGGAGGACCCACGCAACATACGGATACATGAGTCAGAGGGATCGCGCGAGGTAGAAGGACCTCCACTGGAAATTCCAGATATGAGTGGACCTGTGAAAACAAGGAAAGTGAACATTGGCACCAGCAAAGAGCCAATGCTCGCAGCTATTGGAGATTATTGGGATGAAGATACAGTTGAGGAAGTCACGGGTATATTGCAGGAATATCAAGAACTATTCCCGACCAAGTTCACAAAGATGAAAGGTATCTTGGGAGACTTAGGAGTGATGAAAATTCCTCTTAAGCCTGGTGCGAAGCCTGTGAAACAAAGACCATACAGACTGAACCTGCGCTACAAAGAATGAGTTAAGGCAGAACTCGATAAGATGCTCGATGCAGGGATCGTTGAGCCAGTCGAAGAATCTGAATGGATAAGCCCGATGGTTATCCAGGACAAGAAAACAAAGGGCGAGATCAGAATTTGTGTGGATCTCAGGAAACTGAACGATGCTTCAATGCATGACCCATTCCCTACACCTTTTACAGATGAAGTGCTAGATAATGTTGGAGGGAATGAGGCCTATTCTTTTACCGATGGATTCTCTGGTTACCATCAGATTAGGATTGATTGCGCAGATAGGCACAAGATGAATTTTGCTATAGAATGTGGGTCATTCCAATACACAGTGATGCCCTTTGGTCTAAAGAATGCACCCGCCATATTCTCTAGAGTGGTCGTCGCAGCATTTAAGGATTTTATACATAAGTTTTTAGAGGTTTAATTTGATGATTGGACCATTTTCGGGCTATTGAAGAACCATGCCGCGAACCTCAGGATGATGCTGGAAAAGTGCAGACAGCATCAAATTTCATTAAACTTGAAGAAGTGTATTTTCTGTGTTCCCTATGGAGTCTTGTTGGGACACATTGTGTGCAAACAGGGCTTGATGGTAGACCCTGCTAAGATCGCAGTCATTGTAAACTTGCCTACACCCAATTCAATTAAGCAGTTGCACACTACACTAGGGCATACCGAGTATTACAGGAAGTTCATAAAAGGGTATGCACAAATAACTGCAGCTATGGAAAAGCTACTGAAGAAAGACATACCATTCATTTGGAATGCGGATTGTGAGAAAGGCTTCGACACATTGAAAGAGAAAATGGTCACTATGCCAATCCTAGGTTTTCTAGACTGGGAGAAGCCATTTCACGTCCATGTCGATGCCTCATGCATAGCATTGGGCATTGTTATTGCGCAACTAGGAGAGGGAGGTATTGATCATCCCATTGCCTTTTCCAGTAGAAAGTTATCATCCGCTGAGAATAACTATACCACTACTGAAAGAGAAGGACTCGCCATGGTCTACGCGCTACAGAAATTCATACACTATTTGCTTGGTGCGCACTTCTCCATGTTCACTAACCATTCTGCCTTGAAATACCTTATTAATAAGCCAGTGTTAGGGGGGCGCATATGCAGATGGTTACTACTCTTTCAGGAGTACGATTTTGAGATTGTTGTTAAGCCAGGCAGATTGAATTTGGGACCTGATCATCTGTCAAGAATCGAGTTAGGAGAAGAGCCTATGAATCTGGAGGACAATCTACCTGATGCGCAGTTGTTCGCCATACAAGTTGCAGATGAGTACTATTAGGACATCATTGATTTTTTGACCACTGGATTTGCACCCACAGAGTTCACTATGCAGCAGAAGAAGCAGCTGGTAGTGCGCGCAACAGACTTCACTATAATTGCAGGTCAGCTATACAAATTGGGACCGGATGAAGTACTGCGTAGGTGTGTGCTAGAGCATGAGAAACTGTTTATACTAGCTGATGCGCACTCAGGAATCGCAGGAGGCCACTACGCAGGAAGAGATACTGTGTGCAGGGCTATGGTGGCCTACAATTCATAAAGACTCGAAGGAACACTGCCAGAGCTGCGATGTCTGTCAGAGGACATGGAAGCCATCGCGTAGGGACGAAATGCCTTTAAATCCAAAGCTGACATTGCAGGCCTTTGAGAAGTGGGCTATTGATTTTTTGGGTCCTATTAACCCACCAGGGAAAAGAACTGGTGCAAGGTATATCATTACTGCTACCGATTACCTCACCAGATGGGCAAAAGCAAAGCTAGTAAAATACTGTAGCGCAGCTACAGCTGCAGAGTTTATATATGAGAATATCCTTACAAGGTTTGGATGCCCGAATATATTTATGAGTGATCAAGGCACTCATTTTATGAATAAGACCATTGAGGCTTTGACCGAAGAGTTCCACGTTCATCATCAGTGTAGCACGCCTTATCATCCATAGGCGAATGGAATTGTCGAAGCATTTAACAAAGTATTGGAGAATGCACTAACCAAGATATGCAACGTCAATCGAGATGATTGGGACCTGCGCATTCCATTTGTACTATGGGAATATAGGACTACCTCAAAGAAGATAACTAGCCATACACCTTTCAGGTTGGCCTATGGGCAAGAAGCAATAATGCCGATGGAGTACATTATTCCCAGTTTGAGAATAGCAACATTTACAGGCATGGCAGATTGCGTAGCACTCGAAGAAAGGCTCCTACATTTGGTTGGGATCGAGGAAGATTGCTTCGTCGCAGGCTTCCACCAATAAGTACAGAAAGAGCGTGAAAAATCATGGCATGATCGCCACATCAAGAACAAGAGCTTCCAGGGAGGTGATCTAGTCCTCTTGTATGATAGTAAATTCATGAAATTTCCCAGAAAGATTAAGATGCACTAGCTTGGCCCATATACTGTAATGCATGTTACTAATGGTGGCGCAGTCCAGTTAGCTACATTAGCCAGCGATACCTTACTGAATTTGATAAACGGTAGCAGAATAAAGCTTTACCGCGATAGTCTGGCTGTGCACAGTTCTGGATGATTCATGGAAGTGTACCGCGCAACATTGCTAAAGTTGGGCGCAAAAAAAAGAAAAGAAAAAAAAACAAAAGAAGAGAAGAGTAGTAGCGCAGAGCACGTACAACTACTGATCGCGCAGAACAAGTCCAGATACTCATCGCACAGAACAGACAGAACGACAGCCGCACAGAAGACAACACCTAGTGCGGGTCCTGAAGCAAACATCCTGTTAGACCGCCAGCATGCCATGACGGAAACCGTGCCATGACATCTGTTGGCCAGTTAGTGGGCCGTTAAACAAATGGACGCCACTTGAAAAATATAAATAGTAAGGGCGAATGTGACATTTTGGAGCCCATTAAAGACCGAAGTGACCAGTTAGCATCTAAATCCGGCTAGCTGGCTAAGCCATTAACGTGGATCCGATGGAGTTGACAAGCTGGCTTGCCAGACAACCTTTTGGCATTTAAGGAAATAACATTCGCATCATGAGAAGGATCGGCTGACAAGCTCGAGATAATTGGCAATCAATATGGCTTTAAGGGCCTCGGCAACCATAGAAGGCCACGTAGCAGACCAACAATGGCTATAAATAGACCTCGCTCGCCCACTTAACCATTTTTAAGAAGTGTTTGAACTAGTTGAGAGCCGAGCGACTAGAGCATTGTATGAGTGAACCAGTTGAGTTAGCAGATATCTCCTAGTTATTTGAGCAGGCAGGGATTCCAGCAGTAATGACAGCGATGAAACCACCTGCATTTAGAAGTTCAACACGACAGGCTGCAGGAAGCAGCAAGGGCAAAGAACCAGCTTCAGAGAAGGGGGGCTCCGAAGTGCCATTACAGCAAAAAGCCTTGGCTCAAGTCCCACCATTTTATCCTATGCTTGACTACATTCCCCCAAGGAATCTCGATGCCCCACTGGTCAACGTAGAAAAGAAATTCAAATACGAAATCCCGCTACCCACTATCTCTACCAGGGTGAAGATTGAGGAGAATTTGATGGGTGGCATACCAGGTTGCAAGCTGGAAGACCAAGACTTAGTGGAGAATACCCTGGTAACGCCAAAAAACTACCCACAATTTAGACCGGATGCTTATATCAATTGGGTCAAGGATGCACAAACCGGCACCGTCAGGCTGGAAGTTCAAGAATGGCTAACGGCCATCCAGCCATCGGGCTTGTTAAATTTACTGCAAATGCCGCACTTTACGAAGAGTCCTAAGTTTTCCACGGTAGCGTGAATGCTGCTCACATGCGTGCATGAAGGATTCCTATGGTTGGACATGTGCATTGATATAAGTATCAACCTGGTCCATCAGATCACTGGACTAAACAAGCGAGGAGAGGACCCTACTAACCTCATCATAAAGAAGGCGCACGATAAAGCCCTTGCAGTGAATGTATCCGTTCACCAAGTTAATAGTCGAATCCGACTCTCATATTGAATAATAGATAAGAATAATATATTTGATGATAGGATAAAAGATACAATAAGCTCATCTTTATAGGGCTTGAGCAAGAATAGCGAAGGGTTACACCCTTTCGTTTATTAACCTAATAATCTATTTAATATAAAAATAACAATATTAATTAAATATTCATAGCATTGCCTTCCCCTTTTGGAAAGCTTTTTCCTCAAAGCTTGAGTATTTTCCTAATGTCGTCCTTCATTCAGATTCAGTGTCGGTATTAGAATCAGACGTGATTTCTTGTGTAGAGACTTGCACTTCCTTTCCATTGATGATTTTGCACTGTATTGTCTGATTGTTCCTACATTTATGGCCTGGGATCCAATCATCACCGCATCGACGACATATGTTTTTCTTCTTTTTTATTATTATCAGAGTAACTATTTGATGACTTTGATCTATTTTCCATTTCATAGGCATATGATTGAGGTTTGTGGCATTGATGGCCGGGTGACCAAGTATCTGCACAGTACCTACATTGTGTCTCTTTTTCTTGTCGATAATGGTTATCACCTCTTGTTTTTATTCCTTCCAATTTGCATTCTGCGGCTTTTGCTTTATGTCTTTCCACCTCTACGTTAGGTATGTCATGTAACTTTAACTCTTTGTGGAGGTACGTTTTAAGACCTCCTAAATAGGTTTCGAGTCTTTGTTTGTCAGACAACCCAAATACTCGTGTCGATAAGGATTCCCAATGATGTGTGAATTCCTCAACGCTTCCAACCTGTTGTAATCTGGTAAGTTTACTGAAAAATTCATCTTCTTTGATACCTTGAAACCTATTAAAAAAATCATTTTTGAACAAGTTCCAGGTGTAGGCAAAATTGTCTCTCTTCCACCATAAGTACCAATTATAGGCGTACCCTTCCATATGCATTGACGCATATTTCACCTTCTCCTCGTCAGATTGAATATTGTAAATGTCGAAGTATTCTTCTGCCTTGTTTATCCAAGCAACGCATTGGTCTTCACTTCCATTGTATTTCGACAACTCTATTTTTGACTTAGGTGGGTACACTATGTAAGGGTGATATTGATTCCCTTTTGCTTTATGGTTTGATGATGGATCAGAACTATTGGATGACGTAAGTGACATATTTGAACTGCTTCGTTGTTGGTGGTGATTTTTATCTTTTTTATTCTCTACTATCTTACTGATAGCTTCTATTTGGATATTTAATCGTGCCTCCATATCTGGTAGTACTTTTGTTTCTATCTCTTGCTTAAGCGTCGCATTGTTAATCTTTATTTCTTTTTGCAATTCTTCTTGATTCTTGGCAAGTGCTTCCTATGTGAAAATATGAAATGAGGCATCTAGCATGTCTGGACCGCTGACTTGGTCTGTCTTAGGTTTTAGTCTTTGTAACACCTCCATTAATATATTATGGTTCTGTGTCATGGTGCTCAAGTTCTGGGTTATGGTGTTTATGTTTTGAGTCATAGCACTCATTTTGTCATCCAAGTCTTTTTGTTTTTCGTTCAGAGTGTCAAATTTTTCACTCAACCTTCTTTCTAGTACCATAACAACTTCATCTTTGATTTCTTTTTTAAGCACTACATTGTTATTTTTCATCTCTTCCTTTAAATCTTCTTGAAACATTTTCTCAAGTTTGTCCATTCTAGAGTTTAGACCTTCGACGATTTTTAAATCTCTAATTTGGTCTTTTTCTAATTTTTCTAGTCGGTCTCGTAACTCGGCCATGGTTCTTGACCTGGTGTGGGGAGGTGAATATTTGGAATCAATTTTTGGAGTAAGGATAAGAGTTAGGGTTAGGGATAAAATAACATAATAAATATTATTAAAGTATACTAATAATTTATTATATATATATTAAAAATAATAATACAATAATTGTTATTTAAATTATAATAATAATTTATTATATAAAAAAATATAATAATAAAAAATTTATTATTATTTTTTTTTGATATTAACTTTTTTTTGTTTGATTGGTGCAGGTCGCTCGTAGTGGCGAGAGAGGGTGGAAGATGATGGAGGAATGGATAGCAGGTTGGAGAATGGAGGATGGCGTGGGTGTGCAGGTGGAAAGATGTTGTGGTAGAAGTGGTGGCAGCGCGGAGGTGGAGATTGGGGCGTGAGAGGGGAGTGTGCAGTGTTTGAAGGGTGTGTGCAGCGTGGAGGGGAGTGTGCAGCATTTGAAGGGCGTGGAGTGGATGTGGACGAATGGGTGAGTGGAAGTGAAGAGCAGCGTGGAGGTGGTGGAGCACGTAGGCAGTGGAGTGGGGGCGGATGGAGGACGCTGATGGATGAGAGCAGCAGCGTGGAGAGTCGGATGCAGCTAAACCCATGCGTGTAGAGTAGAGTTGAACTAATGTGAGCCAAAACCGTGCTCAGCAACCATATCCAGTTGGATTTGAAGGGAGACCTGAAACCGAGCTCAGGTCGAAGGAGCCGAATCCAAGCTTTGATACCAAATGCAGTGAACATATCCGTTCACCAAGTTAATAGTCGAATCCGACTCTCATATTGAATAATAGATAAGAATAATATATTTGATGATAGGATAAAAGATACAATAAGCTCATCTTTATAGGGCTTGAGCAAGAATAGCGAAGGGTTACACCCTTTCGTTTATTAACCTAATAATCTATTTATATAAAAATAACAATATTAATTAAATATTCATAGCAGCCCTTAGCGCTGAAATAGAAAAAGAGTTCGGCGTAGTGCACAAGGGACAAGGGTTCCCAACGGTCGACATCAATGATCGCGCAACACAGTTTACAACCCAGTTGCTTGTAGGAAAGCTATTGCGCAAGTGTAGACCACCTGAAGTACCTGCAGTCGCAATCAGGCCAGCCGCTAATCTATTGCATGGAAAAGCTTACAATTGGTGTGAGTTCTTATTGAATGAGTTTCTGACAGATGTTCAAGATACCCAAGATGATGGAACACCATTCCACTTTAGTTGGCTGCTAGTGTTGATAGCCCTTGTAGGCTGGAAGGAGCCTTAAGGATATCAGGGAGCTGCCACTTTAGCCGGACAAGGCCGAGGAACGTGCTTTGCCAATCTATGGGCGAGCCCAAAGGCGTCTAGGCAGCGACAAACGGCTGAAGTCTTTTATGCTTACTATCATAAGTTGCAAAAAGTAATCTTGTCAACACCACGTATTTCCAAACCACTAATTGATGAATACACCTGCATCATGAGGTTTAGCGTGAAAAGGAATAAATCCTTCATTCAACCAAGGGCTGACAGAGATGCGATGGAGTTATGGTATCCAGGGTTTTACCGACTAGATAAGCAGGCAATCGAGGGAATGATGGAGCGATGGGAACCAGAATGGAAAGTTCCCGTGTCACTCGATGACGCGTCCGACTACGAGCACAATGTAGAACCTCTTCGGGAGAAGATCAAAGTAAAGGACATCGATGAAGAAGATACCGAAACAAATCAGGATGACAAGGGGGAAACACCAACTAAGAAGGGAAAGAAGGGCAGACTACCAACTGGAACACCTATTGAGGAAGAAAAGGATGATGCATAGAGTCAAAATACAGCCACATTAGCAGGAAAGAGAAAGGCCACTGAAGGCCCCTCACAATCACAAATCCGACGCACAAAAAGGAAGGCTTAAAAACTAGAGTTCGGGCCACAACTACATCCCTTTGATTGCGAGACCATCGCAACAAAAGTACAGGAAGCATGGGAAGAGACTCACGTTGAGAAAGAAGCCAAGCAAGAACAACTACAATTGACCATAATCCAAGCTATGGAGGAGGTCAAGACATTGGTAGCCCATATGGGATTGGGGCAGTCAGGTTCAGGTTTTGACAGGAAGTCAGGAGAGCCGAGTGCGCAAAGAAGACCACCTGTTGCTAAAAACAAGTATCCGCGCATCTTGAACCTTGAATCGGGCTACCTTATCTATCCAAATGAAACGGTTAAGGAAGTAGTAAAGACTGGGTGCCTCGACCTAAATATTGGGGCTCTGCCCCTGGAGGACCTGAACGAGTTGCACATTAGAGTTGCAGAAGAAATTCATGAGAGAGGACTTGCCTCATATGATAAGTGTGCGCAATTAACTGAAGACATTAATCAGTTAAGGTAGGAATTAGATAACATCGAGCAAGAATTGAGCACAGCCAAGGAAAAGGGCCAGAAGCTGAAGGAAACCATTTCAGCTGTGTGCGCAAACATAGAAGAATGAGAAGAAGAAGATGATATGGAGGACACAATAAAGAAAATTGGGGCCAAGGTAGAGTCCCTTACCTCTGAGAAAATAGAAATGGAAGCCTCTTATAAAGGAAAAATCGCTGAGCTGGAGGCTAGGCACCCTGTCATTCCACCATATCAGTGCCCAGCTCTAGCCGAGGACATCAAGGCAACCATGGATGGCATTTCGGCAGAAGTGACAAGATGCCAAGACTTACTTGAGCGGATAACTACAATAGTAACCAGGCTGAGTGAGGATCTTGCGCTACAGCAGGTAAGGGCAGAAGTAGAACAGAAGTAGCAACAAGTAGATGTTGCAACTGTGTAGATGAGGAATGCATCGGCCAGAGAGAAAGTGCAGAGATTTAATGAGGTCAAGGACCTACAAAAAGAGTTGGCAACACTAAGGGAGAAAGAAGCTGCTGCATCGGTTAAGATGCAACCTATTGAGCAAGAAGGCCTTGAATTAATGCATCAATTCGACACGAAGTTCGTAGAACTTTAGGTGGAAGGAGGAACCGTGCAGGAACAAGTGGCTCGGGAGAAGGTCTCGTAGGCAACTTTGGAGACGATGCAAGGGTTCAAACAAAAAGCCAAGGAAATAGTTGTAGAGTTAGCAGGAACTCTCCAAAAATTTACATTAAATCTTGGGACGATGGAAGATGCGGCACCAGTTTCCACAAGTGAAAGTGGCTTGGTACGAGCCACAGGTGAGTGTTAGGGGCCTGTTGGGCTGGGCCTAAGTGGGTTGGAAAAATATACAAGTATGGAAAATCATGCATAGCGCACTGCAGCAAGAAGAAAAGGCAATTTTAATAATTGCGCATTACATGCTGCGGTAGGAAGATGAAGCAGTTTTGGAAAGTGTGCATTGCACGCGACGACAAGCTACAGGAAGTAGAAATTACGCATGTTGTGCAACAACAATGGCTAAGGAACTGTCGCGCAGGAGGACGATGCGCAGGGTAGCGCATGAGCCATTTTTGGTTTCAGAACATGGGTAAAGGTCAGATGAGGACATGACCTATTTTTGGGTAAGCAACATGTGGATGGTAGATGAAAGCAACTTGTTCGAATGTGTGGCAGAAAGCAGTTGGGAAGTTAGGCCACGAAGCCGATGGCGACAGGAAGGCAAAGGAGTGGAAAGGGACAGTCCATAATGCAGTTGTAACCATTTTGAGGACTGTGGCTGTCAGAAGAGTGTGTGATCCACGAGTGGCCCAGCTGGAGCAGGCGAAGCAGGCTGTCGACGACGACAGCTAGGGTGGCAGTTAGCCATGCCAGCTTTGGAAACCTTAGGGTTTCGGCCTAATGATTGTAGAGACATGACCTACGGGTATGATATATAAATAAATCACAACTTTGTAAGGGAAGGGTTACTCTTCATTTTGGTTAAGAATTGATCATTGTAAAATCTTAAGCTTGAAAGCCATTGTAAAGGCTCTGCAGCTGAGTGCGCAGAGACCTATCTGAGAGAGAAGAGAATCTACAGCTGAGTGCGTAGAATAAGATCGGTTGTACCCTTCCCATTAAGAGCGATATTAACAACTGTTCCTGTGGACCTAGCCTCCATCTGGGGGGTGAACCACGTTAAATTCTGTGTTATGTGACTATTGTGTGTTTATGATTGTTCAATTGCTTGGCATGAATGTTTAATGCTAGAAACTTCTGTTATGTGATTGCTTTTATATGTATTTGCCGTAGAGAATGGGAATAATATGTTAAGTAATACATGCACGGAGGAATGTTAAGTATTCAACATGTATGGATTTGTCAATTGGAATGTATGAATCTATCAATCAGTCAAATAGTGAACATTGAGTTTAAGCGCAGCGTTGGAGCACGCACTAACGTATGTTTATTAAACCACTTGCAAGTTAATGATAAGAACGTGAATGAGTGAAGGGATAAGGAATACTAAGTAGCTTGGTTAGAATTAAACATCCTGGTAAGGACGCGCAGTCTAGTTGATGCGCTGAGTCATTGAAGGTTGCTGGGAGGTAAGCTGCTGATAGCTTACTGTCGTAACGCAAAGGTATCCTGTATCGCACAGTCATTCGAGGTGCAATCGCACAAGCGCAGTTGTGTGCCGAAGCACTCGACGCGGAATAGAAGGTTCATGTAGTTATCTGTCCGCGTAACTCGCAGATGTTGGGCTACTTATCAGCCTTTCCTCCCATCGCATCACTTGGTTGTGGAAACTTGATTTTGCAACCACCCCCTCAGCTTCACCTCGGGTGAGACCTTAGGCTGCGTGCAGCCTGTTGCCGAAAGGGCCGATGAATAGGGTTTTTGTTGTTTCCTTGAACCGCGAAGTACTTGGGTCTATGATTGGAAACCTCCAGAAGGTTATACTGCATCTATGTATCTAGCGTACAGAACTATGCCACTAGACTCACGGTAGGCTGATCACTAACCCTAGGCCCGAATAGTGATACGGGGGCCCCACGTCTCAATAACCCCGTCAATAAGTAAATATCTTCCAAATCCAATGTGAGGATGTGGGCACCTACTCTAAAAAAATACTGCTATGGATCCCATAACCTGATCAGGTAGTCGAGCAGTTGTACCCTATATATCATGCCCTGTACATGGAAGAATTTTAATAGTCCACACCCCTGCAAAGCGTTCATGGAGTGTGGGAATCTTCGAGTTTGTGCTCTCTTTCCTTCCACTGGACCATTGTACTGGCCAAAGTTTGCATAAACATCAATTAGATCATCATTAGACTCTTTTTATTGCATTAGTTTGGATCTTTTGGGCCCCATTTTTTAATTTTGGTTATTAAATTGCCCCGATGCACCCCACATTTGCAGATAGTGTGCAGGCAACGCGCTTCTCCCATTGGGAAAGTGCGTCAGACCCCTTGTGACGCACTTCCCGCAAGGGGAAAGCGTGTCGCCCAGGGCACACACAATCCCCTTCATTACAAGCACAAAAAAACCTAAAACCACACTAAAAAAAAAATCTAATCCACTGAGAAGGTTAAGCATGAGATTAAGGACGACTTGCAACTGATGGGACATGATTCGGCTGATCGTAGTGTTCGCAATCATCATCAGAAAAATGTGCTCGAAAGAGGTTTTTTCCACTATTCCAATTTGGTAAAACAAATTGTATATATATCATTATTTCCAGTAGAATACAGAAAAGTGGTATTGATACAAAAATATGAAGCTCATAAGCTTTCAGTAGATCCTATCTACAAAATCTGAAGCCTATGGCCTTCAGTACATACATCATACATAGATCTATCATTGAGGATGCTCTTGATAACAGATAATGGCCCAAGCCACTCTATGAAGTAGCCGACCAAACAGTCCTGAAACCCCAGTTGTATTATGCTGGTAGCATCGAGGAAGGTCATCAGTGGAGATATCATGTGTTAGTACTCATAATTTATCCCTTGGTTGTAGAAAGATAATCCTAAGGTAACTATTTCAAACCAATCTTTAGGAGGAAATTTGGCTTTTTTCCTACCAGAGAGGGATCTCTCAAAAATAATTGTAATGGCTAGAGATATGTCAAAATGATTATGCTTTAATCTTGTAAAATGCTAAAACACAAGGATACCATTGGGCATGGAGTCAAAATTAGAAATCTTTGTAAAGTTAACAGAGTTTGAACAATATGAATTTTTACAAAGGCAAGAAAGTCATTGCTTCACAGTCAAGTTCTTGTTTGCAGGTGATAATAGAAGAAAAAGAAATATTCCATTAAATTTGGGCACCAATTGTAGATGAATCCAACACCAAATTTAGAAGAAAGATTATGAATACTTAGATCTCATAAATCAGAGCACAGTAACATGAATTCTGATCTAATTAAAATCTCATCTAAGCATGAAAGAAAACATAATGGAAAAGACATTACAGGAATGACAAATCATATGAGAGAGAGAAAGTTACAGACTGTAAATAAATAACACATCAATCTTTGCTTTGGAAAGTGTACCCAACTCTGCAGGATTTTTCTATTAATTCTTGAATATGCTTGATACAAAAAAAGTATCTCTTTCGAGTTCCAACCCCTATTACATTACAAAATCCTGCTTTTATACATAAAAGAATTCTTGAGCCAAAACCTAACTACTTATTTCTAAAAATAGGAAACTTTAACTACTTATTACATCTGTCACAAAACTAAATCTCCATAATCTTCAAAACTGCTAGAAAATAACTGCTGCTAAGTGTCCTATTCCTGTTGCTTTTTTGCCATGAGATATTGATTTGGATGCCCTTCAAAGGTTCAACTGCTTCCTTCATTTGTGGAATCAATCTCCTAAAAATATAATGAAGATAACTTGTTTGAGATCTGGGATTGATGATTCTGATTTTGTGCATGAAATATTTTTCAATCTGAAAAATGTGTGCTTGGCTGCTACACACTCTAGCAACGAACGAGTTGAAAAAGGTGTATCCTTTCGTCTTCTCACTGCACGCACATGTCCCAATCACTCGATGTTTAGATGACAAATGTCAACTTTTCACGTGCGCTTGGCCTTTATACCTTCATAAATGGTGGAAGGTGGTTTCCTTTACCACCCTTCCAACTTGCGAAATGTTGTGGTGTTGACGAGTGGATGGTGGTTTATAATTTCGCAACCACCAACCACTTCAGTTTTGTGTGCATGTTGCTGACGCTAAATAGATGTGAGTCATTGATCTATCTCCCAACCGATCAATCAACCGTTGATCATTAGTTCCTTTTAACGATGTCTCAACGGTCACTTTAGAAATGTTTTCCTACGTTATATACCTTGCTTGTCCTCCGAAGAAACCTACCTCTGCCATCGATCTTACTTCTACCTTGATCTAGACCATTGATTCCTTTATGTGATATACCGAGATTATTATTTTAACCTTTTTGGCTCTGCTTTGAGGTGGCTGACGGTGATATGGGATGCTTTTTCTTATGAGACTCTAAACCCTCTTTTAGCTTCTTCCTTACCAAGTTTAGGTGATATCAAAACCAAATTGGGAGATATGCTATCTACCAATCAACTAAAGAAATACTGTTCCAACATCAGGGATATCAACTATCAATCTCTGTAGTTTCTCCTCCAGCTCATCTAACTCCTGGGCCACCTCCATCTCTAGGATGACCCCCCTCCTCTCGATAGGACAGGAACCCATTCGTCAGGATGGGCCAACATCTGCATATGACATGTATGAACTATTAGTACTACACCAAAAACATTTAAAAGACAATAAAATACATAAAAATAACAAGAGTTTCTTTCATACCGATGTCTCCCCACTGCTCCCCCTCTGGTAGAGCTAGATCCGAATCTCCCCGAAAATTGGTACCTGCATATGTGTAATCCTCAACCATGAGGATCTGTCCACGGAGCCACCTGAAGAAGGTTGTCCCATAAGTAATGATATCCCCCCGCCTCTATGGAAGGCCATCACCTCTGACCACTAGACCATGTGTGGATCTCCCAGATCGAGATCATCCAACTCAACCTGTGGTCTCAGTAGTGGAACTCGCTCTAAGAAGAATGAAACCATAATGGATCCATAACCAAATTGTTTCAGCTCACCCCTTCAGCACTTGGTGAGCTGATCCTTCAGATTCGCGAGGAGTCCCTTGCACCAGTTGAATACTGTTGGTTCCATACACTAAATGGCATATAACATATGTGCTTTGGTGGCCTGATGGGAATCACTGCTGCCCCCTACCCACTCTATGGTAAATAGCGCAGTCCTGAGGGGTCGATCACGTATGTTCTTGATGGGAATTTTCCCAGCAAGCATCTGTGTATATAGCATACAGAACTATGCCACCAGACTCTCGGTAGGGTTATCAATAGGTGGTCTCAGTAGTGGAACTCGCTCTAAGAAGAATGAAACCATAATGGATCCATAACCAAATTGTTTCATCTCACCCCTTCAGCACTTGGTGAGCTGATCCTTCAGATTCGCGAGGAGTCCCTTGCACCAGTTGAATACTGTTGGTTCCATACACTCAATGTCATATAACATATGTGCTTTGGTGGCCTGATGGGAATCATTGCTGCCCCCTACCCACTCTATGGTAAATAGCGCAGTCCTGAGGGGTCGATCGCGTATGTTCTTGATGGGAATTTTCCCAGCAAGCATCTGTGTATCTAGCATACAGAACTATGCCACCAGACTCTCGGTAGGGTTATCAATAGGTTCCTAGGCCTGGATAGTGATACGGGGGCCCCACGTCTCGATAACCCCGTCAATTAGTAAATATCTTCCACATCCAATGTGAGGATGTGGGCACCTACTCTAAAAAACTACTGCTCTGGATCCCATAAACTGATAAGGTAGTCGAGGAGTTGTACCCTAGATATCATGACCTGTACATGGAAGAATTTTAATAGTCCACACCCCTGCAAAGCATTCATGGAGTGTGGGCATCTTTGAGTTCATGCTCTCTTTCCTTCCACTGGACCATTGTACTGGCCAAAGTTTGCATAAACATCAATTAGATCATCATTAGACTATTTTCATTGCATTAGTTTGGATCTTTTGGGACCCATTTTTTAATTTTGGTTATGAAACTGCGCCGATGCACCCCACATTTGCGGATAGTGCACAGGCGACGCGCTTCTCCGGTTGGGAAAGTGCATCAGACCCCTTGCGATGCACTTCCCGTAAGGGGAAAGCGTGTCTCCTAGGGCACACACAATTCCCTTCATTACAAGCCCAAAGAACCCTAAAAATTACACTAAAAACAAAATATAATCCACTAAGAAGGTTAAGCATGGGATTAAGGCCTACTTGCAACTGATGGGGCATGATTCGGCTGATCGTAGTGTCCGCAATTAGCATCAGAAAAATGAGCTACAAAGAGGTTTTTTCCACTATTTCAATTTGGTAAAACAATTTGTATATATATCATCATGTCCAGTAGAATACAAAAAAGTGGTACTGATACAAAAATATAAAGCTCATAAGCTTTCAGTAGATCCTATCTACAAAATCTGAAGCCTATGGCCTTCAATACATACATCATACATAGATCTATCATTGAGGATGCTCTTGATAACAAATAATGGCCTGAGCCACTCTACGAAGTAGCCGACCAAACAGTCCTGAAACCCTAGTTGTACTATGCTGGTAGCATCGAGGAAGGTCATCAATGGAGATATCATGTGTTAGTACTCATAATTTATCCCTTGGTTGTAGAAAGATAATCCTAAGGTAACTATTTCAAACCAATATTTAGGAGGAAAATTGGCTTTTTTCCTACCTGTTATCTCCTAAATAAACGTAGGCTGGTCATGTCATCTAGGTGATAGGAAGTCTTTTAGTTTTGATTCTTGTCTGCACGTGTCTGAGTTCTAGTCCGTTAGATTTAAGAAGGTAACGAAGTCTGAATTGATACTTTTATGCCGGCTCTCCTTCCGAAGGCGAAGTTCCAGGTTTCGGTGGCTTAGGCGGGCCTGGTATTGGCTCATTAGCTACTGAAAGCCCGATTTTCAACAGTTTATGGTGTGAGAAAGAGAATGCTCCAACCACCGAAAGGGAAAAGTTACAACATAAAGTGGAGGGACAGTTTTCCGTGGCTTGGGATAACATGACGATGTTCATTAGCTACCGAAAGTCAGGCATACTTTCCACAGCTTGCCATCAAGTGGGATGGATTAGCTTTAGCTGCCGAAAGCAAAAAGGCAGTGGCGAAAAGCGTTTTCTGGCGGCACAGCAGGTTTGAAGGTGGGTTATCGGCTGCCGAAATGGAAGTTATGTCAATCGACGGACACGTCAAATCAGGGGTTCGGGGTCATGATTCAGGGAACTCATCATGGTTTAGCCGCCGAAAGGGTCATTTTAGCGAAAAACTAGCTTACCCAGAGGGAAGGCCGGACGCCACTGCCATAACTCTGACCAGACGGACCTCATTTCCCATCCACATAACAACATTTCTCAAATTTCGTTCCACTGGTGCAATCATGTCTCCGTAATCATCATTTCACCCTCATGATTGCCCACCTTTTCATACCCTCGGAGTCAGCTCCCGAAAGGCCACACCACCTTTCTATTTTCGCCCTCACCGCATCGATTGAGCGCATTTTCCCCCTGTTTCCCGTCGCTCCCTCAGTCCAGGTTTGAGCAGCAAGCGCCAGTAAGCAGGTTACCGATGCCGAAAGGAGGTGGGGCGGTCCTGAGAAAATAATTGAGCGACATCTGTTACCTAGAGGCACACCCCGAGGTATGTCAGTTTTTCAAGAATGTTGGCTGCTATAATTTCTGAAAAAAGCTTCAGGGCTCTCATCAACAGGCGGCCGAATCTTTTGCACTCACATATGACAGAGAAAAGGCAGTGATAGGCAAGGAAGAATTCAGGGTGAATGAGGCCCTTATAGACCAGGTGACAGAATGCCCAATGACCACGGAGAGCTGGTTCAAGACCACTGTCAAGAAGGATTTCGAGTTTCAATCATATCTGAAACCGACGCAAAGAACCTGGTTTGGAAAAAGGACATCCCTATGTCATACTTGGAGGCTAACTGGCATCTTTTATTGAAGTCTATCCTGGTCTATATAACCTGTGAGGGCAGGTATAACAGGGTGCTCATTTATCATTTTAGACTACTGGACCATTTCATGGGCAAGAGCCCTTTAAATCTCCCTTTCTACCTCCACAAGAGCCTCACAAAAATGGTGCATCAAGTGAAGGCTCAGCCCTCCAAAATTGCAGGGAGGTTGTTCCACCATGGTCTGATTGAACTCTTAGTATTTGAGTTATTGCAGAGGAAAGGCATGAAATGGACCTTCTTTGTCTTCTGGAGTGGGCTCAAAACATAATTACAGCCAGAAGAGGGAAAGAAATCTTCAAACCCTAGAAGTGGAAAACGAAGAAGGAGGGCTCTTCCCCCAAATTCAGTCAAACCCTTTCTCTCAGCCCCACTGGTGAAGAAAGCCAAAAGGAAGTTTTCATTTAATGACAAGGCTGAGGATGAGGGGGTTGTTTCAAAAGAGACTCCCTCGAGAAGTACAAATATTTTAAACCTCCCATACATTGATTTGGAAGAGGAGGAGGAGTTGCAGGGAGCTGGAGCAGAATTTGAGGAGGTGAAAACAGAACAGGGACCCCAGGAAGCAGCCCCAACCCTGATGGAGCAGGAGAATGATTATGTTAATTTTCCTTCACCCACCCCTGTGGAAGAGCGAGGTTTCGGATGTGTAGATTTATCCTCCCCTACACCTATGGAGGAACAAAGCTAGCAGGTGGCTGAAGGACCAATCCAAAATGCAAAGATTTCTGCCTCACAGAAAATCAACTGGCTCCTCCATCAAGCTTATGAATGCAAGTTGCTCCAGAGGGTGATTAAGGAGAAGAACCAAAGGCTGACAGAGAGGTACGACGAGCTTTATGTATCTCTTTAGGGATTGACCAAGAAACATGGCAAATTGAGAGGCAGCAACATTAGGCTTATCAGGGAAAACATCAGATTGAGGAGGAAGGTCGAAGCTTTGGAGGGTAAGGGAGAAACTTAGAGTCCCCAGATCATGGTGCATTCCAACCTGGAGACCTTAGCAGCAACTGCAATCAACTTTGCCAGCCCTCCAGTTTTGTCCTAGGACAAAGAAAAATACAGGTAGCAAGAGGATAGAAACACAGTTTTGCTAGATTTTGCAGGATGGATCATGCATTGTTTTCAGTAGCTTGGGCGAACACAGGAACTGTTCATTAGCTGTTGAATCCCGTTTTGGTAGGTTACTACGTGCAGGCGGTGCCGTCCTGGATACTGAAAAGAAATAAGGTTTTCCAGCAATCCTAAGTGTTCCGGTGGTTTAGGCGAAGCGTTACTCGGATTCATTAATCACCGAACACTAGGCTTTCGGTTGCTTATCACCTTCAAGCGCGGTCTCATTAGCTACCGAAAACTAAAAGAAACACTTAGGTTTGTCTTCGGGCGTCAAACCTCTTTTGTATTGTTCCTAGCATCTTGAAGGCATTTTCCAAGGGATTGACAAGTGTTCAAGTGCACCATGATCGTCTCCGGTCACAGACTAAGAGTGTTGGAAAAAATGACAGTAAAATATTTCTGCCTATTTTTAGAAAGCACGCCTACAAGTTTTTTGTAGAATAGCAGTTTCACACTCACCCCCCAGCTCCACGACGCTCGTCTCAGCTGTCAAGCGTAGGTTCATTAGCAAGGAGCAGTTACTTTGATCATGATACGCTATCACACGTTCAATAACTGTTTTAGTTGTTATTATTAGCATATTCGATCCAGTTTTGGGATTTGAAAAAACTTTGTAATGGCTATAAAGCGGAGGAATGAAGTAGAATAGAGGTTCGACTTTGGAGAGACTAATCGACTTTTGTATTCTCAGACTTCTGTGACCTTCTAGATAATACAAGCTTCTTTTATTATTGGCTATCAGATTTCTTCTTCTCATGTTTCTGCATTTATTGTGAATGATCTATTTCCTGTATGTTCACTTTTATTGCTAGATAGTTGTTATCCTGTCACGGTTTTAAAGGATTGAACATATATGTTATTATTTTGTTGTGCCTAGCCATTGATATACATTCTTCTGTGTATGAATCTGCTAAATGCAATAAGGATTCACCCTCTTTATTTTAAATCAACCCTCTAAACAGCCGTAGTCAAAGCCTTGTATGTCTGGGCGTCCTCATGTATGTTGTGAGCATGTAAATTTCGGTCCGTGTCATCCAACTTGATCCAAAATAAACCCTTTCTTTCAAGACAAGTTTAAGTTACTAGGCATCTTTGAAATACAACCTAGGAGAGATTCCTGGAGTGATAACAAATTGGCACCATTGCCGGGGAACATTATTGAAGCAACAACTTCCCTAGGAGACGACACAGTTCCAAGTTTGATGATAGACAAAGCCTGGGCACTTTTTCGGTTGTAATAATCTATTTGGCGACTCCATTGGAAGGAAGTAGCTTCGAGAAGACCAAGTACCAGATCAAATCCTCAAAGGCCACCAGTGACACTGTAATGTCCCCAGTTTGACCCCATGGCATTAACATTATAAATGATGTATTATTGTTATGAAATCATGGTGAGGAGCTCAAGGCCAAGGCCCCGCCATCGATTTAGTGATGCATATGATTTGCGTGCTAGCCATGCACATTGGAAATTCAAATATCATGTAATATGCATTTTAATAAAAATACCCACAACTAGCTATGCAATGCAACAAAGATATGGGGGCATGATTTCACAAGGAATTGGGAGGGAAAACATTCAAACCCTTGAGCCAATCAGTTCAAGCCAAGTGTCAATGAGAGAACCCATCAAACCCTCAACTACCCATGTTGACTTTTGTACCCAATCATTGATTTCTCCCAAGAATTGGTTGAAGTAGTTAATGCCTTGGGGAATGGGAGGTATGGCTGTCCAATTTCGGGTATGGGCAAGCCACCCTGCATGGGAAATTGTGTTTTGCTTCTTGGGCAAGAAAAGAGCCATGAATTCCTCCCCCAAGCACTTATCCATGATCATTCCTTCTCCCTCACGAGTTTAGAGCTACCTGGGAGTCGTTTTTGCATTATACAACAGCTGAGAGAGAAGGGGCCACGTTTTGGGACTATGATGGAGGTCGTTTTTGCCCCAAAATGCCCTGGACGTTTTTCTGAAAATGATTTCTGCCCTCCAGGGTTGTTCCCCATTTGCCATTTCGTTTTTGGGCTTCCCACATTTTTCTGAATCGGTAGAAACCCCCTCTTGGGCATTCCACTGTAAAAACGTTTTTCCTCATGCCCAGCAATTGTGGTTTTGCTGTTATGTGCATCCATGTTTTGGTTTGAACCTGTGAGCAAAAGACTTGGACTGGTAGTGGACAGAATTGGCTTGATAAACCTAGTGGAGGGAGTAACCTCTCAAGAAGATCAAGAGGGCTTTGGCTACTTTTCTATGCACACCCTGAGAGCACTAGAATGGAAGGTATGGCTTGAGGGACTGTGTGGCAGTGAAGAGAATACTTCCTTGTGTTGGGTGTGTAGGCATTGTGAGTGCCAAGCTGAATAGATCTTGTAGAGGATCTTGTAGAGGTATCCATAGCTCTGTGGTTGAGCTCACTAGCTTAGCAATTCTTCCTTTCCATTTCCTAGCAGCCTGATAAACCCAATTGTAGATTGGCTTGGCTCATCTTGGTGTATGCTTAGCTATGTGTGAGTCTGCTGTTCCCTGGTTCCTTGTAGAAATCATGCCCAGCTCAAGGGTGGCAGTTGCATCAAGAGGTTGATAAGCACAACTAGCCTATGGTTGGGTGGAACGTTGCAGTTGCATAGCCAGTTGCTTGGGACTACTGTTATGAGATAAGTATTCTCCTGTGTTAACTTGCAATTATTTATTTGATAAATATCTTGAATGTATGATGAATGTGTAATTGATACTACTTCCGCTGTATTTTTCATATATTATACATTCCCATATGTTTTTTTCAATTATGTGAATGTTTAGTTAAAAGTTCATGGGGCTAGATGCCTGGTTATAGCATCACGTCCTCTCTATCATGCTGGTATGGTAGGAGGGGACGTTACAGACACCTGTTTCAGATCCTGAACAGATTATAAGGAGAGGGAGGACTACGTAGAGACAGATTTCCAGATCCATAAGAAGAACTACATCAGGCCTTACCAGATGTATTTCTTCTGTCTCATCAGATGAAACTCCTTTTGAATCTCCATTTTCTGAAATAGATAACCCACAAGGAACTACAAGTAGAGCAGAAGATTTATGGGCCCAAGTATCCTCATCCGTTGCTGCTGCCCATGTCCCAAGCCCTGATCCTGCTACACGAGCTGACCTAGAAAAATAAATCATAGAATCCGTCAAAGAGGAAGGATGTTCCTCCTACCTGCAACCCTCATTGACTGAGCCAGATGAGAAGTTTCCCTTTGTTTACACCAACATACTTGCCATAGAAAACATATTCCAGGACCTTTTAGAACAACGTGAGCAAAGGCTGTCCTCTTTACTTGCACAGTCCAGTAGGAAAACTGATTGCCTAGAACAACCATCAATCTGTTTCACCCCCATTTTTGGCGATTCCACCGAAGCAAAATCTCCATTTTCATCGTTGCATGTACCTCCTTAGCCCCCGTCCACACTCAAACTGCTTTCTTCCATCCCTTTAGTGCTCACACCCACAATGGTTGTCCCTCTAACCAAAATGGAGAAAATCCTCCTTGCTAGGTATGCCCCTCTAAATTTGCCTAATCCCCTTCTGCTATGCCTACCAGGGACTACCAGAAATATATGCCTAAATTCACCGGGGAGGGAGATTTTACAGCTGAGGAGCACCTGGAGGCATTTTATAGCTATGCCAAGAACATCAATATCGAGCATGAAGATGTATGGACTAGAGTGTTTGTGCAAAGTTTAGATGGTCAGGCAAGAAAGTGGTTTAAAGAACTTCCCGTTGGATCAATAAATGACATTGAGGCACTGGATGAACTGTTTTTGAAACATTGGGGGGAAAGAAGAGACCACCTTTATTATCTCACAGAATTTGATAACTTGAAGAGAGAAAGTGGCGAGTCTGTGGTAGCTTTTATGAAGAGGTTTAACAAAATGTTTAGCAAAATCCCTGCTGAAATTAGGCCTACAAATACCTCTGCCAGGATCACTTACGCCAACGCTTTTGACCCTGATTTTTGCCTTCATCTCCAGGAAATAAGAGATTCCTCTTTACTGCTCATGCAAGATGCTGCACTCGAAGTGGATTCAAATATGGTTGCGTCCAAAATCCTCAAAGGGAAGATTGATAAGAAAAGGAAGACCCCAGATTCCTCCTCCTCGTCAGAAACTAAGCTGAAAAAAATGGCCAAAATGCTAGACAGCTTGACCTCCGAATCCAAACTAAAAGTGCAAGGCCAGCCATGCATGAGAGGTAAAGGTCCACATGATTTTGTCCTCAAGAATGCTCCCCCTTACAGAAGAAATGGCCCACCAGTTCAAACCCTTCAAAGAGACAGGAATCCTGTGGAAGAACAAAGAATCAGAGCTCCCTTCCAGCATGCGGTATTAGAAGAGGAACATGAACTTATTCAGGGAGGAGCAGAAGAAGAAGATGATGTCAACTGCATGGAGGATAAGGTTGACCTCACCTTCTTGACACAGTCCGATTATGAGGAAGCCCTCATGACTGAAAAAATCATCGAGGAATCACTGTGTCAGGCCGATGATCAGAGGAGCTATGATTTGAGGTCTAGGACTATTGCTAAGAAGGATTTAAACCCTGCTCCTGCAAGGAAGACTCCTGCCCCCACGAAGCATCCCACTATTCCTGCAAAATAGTCTGTCACTCCTTCAAAACAACATCCTACTGCTCCCACAAAACAGGCTATAGCTCTTGCAAAACAGTAGCAAAGAACATCTCATCCAGCTGCCCCAGACCCTGTCCAACTTACAGCTCCAGCGCAAGAGACAAGGACCCCTGACAAGTTGCCCTATTCCTTCAATCTTGAAACTAAGATCCAGAAAATAAAAATCCCTTTTCCCCTAATCAAGATAATTAAAAAGGATTCCTTCAAGTCATCCATATTGAAGTCCCTCCAGCCAAAAGCATCCATGGATGCTAACTTTGTGAACCTCCAAGACGATAAGCCTACAGTAACCCTAGGTCCCATGGTTGAAGAACAGGACGGGTCCTACCCACCCTTTTACATATCCTTAAACATCCATGACAAAATCCTTCATAATTGCTTACTCGATTCGGGAGCCTCCCACAACCTCATGCCCAAAGGTGTGATGGATGAACTTGGTCTTAGCATCACAAAACCGTACCATGATCTCTTCTCTTTTGACTCCAGAAAAGTTAAATGCCTGGGCCTCATAAAGGATCTCGTCATAAACTTAACTCAGCTGCCTTCAAAGAGCATGGTAATGGATGTAGTGGTTTCTGACATCCCATCGAAATTCGGTATCCTTCTATCCCGATCATGGAGCAAACGATTAGGGGGGACCCTACAGATGGACCTAACTTATGCCACCATTCCCATGTTTGGAGGTGAAACTAAAGGTCTCTACAGGGAAAATCGCCTGGCTTATGTTATCAGCAATGAGAAGAATTCCATGAACCATCCCATCTATGTTGTAGATACAGATTTCGGAGCATGTATCCTGCAAATAGATGATGAACAACCAACCCCTTTGCAACTCACCAGGCCCACTAGTCAGCAACCTAAGGAGGTAACCACTACTGTGTGGAGCATGTTTTTTGATGGTGCTAGCTCCCAGGCTTCAGCGGGTGCAGGTGTAGTCTTGATCTCTCCTCTGAAGGATGTTACTCATTTGTCTTATAAGCTGGAATTCAAAGCCACAAATAATATAGCAGAATATGAGGCTTTGCTGTTAGGAGTCAAGGCTACCAAGGAATGGGAATCATGTGCCTAAAGACTTTTGGGGACGTAGAGCTCATCATACAGCAGGTGAAAGGGAACTATCAGGCAAAGAACGTCACGCTGAAGTCATACAGAGATGAGGTATGGAAACTCAGGGATTCCTTCATGTTTTTTGAGATTTCTTATATCCCTTGAGCCATGAACCACCTGGCTGATTCCCTTGCTGTCTCTGCCAGCACATTCCTTCCTCCCATGCCTCCCAAGTTGAAATATGATATCCAAGTCAGATACAGACCATCCCTACCCGATAACGTCAAATTTTGGAAATTTTTTTAGAACGATGATGAGCTCAGTAGATTCCCCTAGGCTGTTGATGAATTTTCTGATATACACATTGACCAAGAGAACCTGAATGTAGAAGAGTCTTATAAATCCAAATTGAAGGGCAAAATAGGCCATCATGACATTGTCCAATTTCCAGGAAATCATATACTTAGGGGCCTGGTACCTCTTGAAAGGATTTTTGACCATACTAACATCCCCTTTAAACCCATGAATGAGGAGAAAGACCCAGCTATCCTTGAGCAAAACCTAGGCAACCAAGATCACCCCAAATTCATAAATCTTTCCACGGAATTGACAACTGATCAGTAGTCAGATTACTGTAACCTGGTAAAGAATTTTGCAGATGTCTTGGCTTGGGAATATAGTGACCGAAGACCTATGATGAAGACACCATTCAGCATAGAATTCCATTGGAAAAGGGCATTACCCCTTTCAAACAGAAGCTACGGCTTATCAACCCTCTCCTGTTACCTGTGATCGAGAGGGAAATAAAAAAACTCCTTGATGCCAAGATCATAATCCCACTGAGGTATTCTAGATGGGTAGCAAATCTAGTCATAGTAAGGAAGAAGAATGGTGAAGTCAGGTTGTGTGTCGACTTCAGGAACCTAAACAAGGGCTCCTGAAAAGATAACTACCCTCTACCTAAGATGGAACACTTACTGCAGAGAGTGTCGGGATCTAGGGTCATGTCTTTTCTCGATGGCTTTTCAGGCTATAATCAAATTTCTGTGCACCCAGATGATCAGGAGAAGACAGCCTTTACCACTCCCTAGGGTACCTTCATGTACGCTAAGATGCCGTTTGGATTGATGAACGCTGGGGCCACTTTTCAGAGGGCCATGGATATCGCATTTGTGGGTATTAAGGATAAATTTGTCCTCATATACCTCGATGATATCACAGTATACTCAAATAGCCACGGGGAGCATTTGCAACACCTAAGAGAGGTCTTCCTGAAATGCAGACAATTTGGAATTTCTTTGAATCCCAGGAAGTCACAGTTTGGTCTTGGGGAGGGAAAGCTCCTGGGCCACATAGTTTCAGCACAGGGAGTAAGCATTGATCCAGTTCGGGTCAAAGCAATTCAGAAGTTGTCTATACCAAGATCGAAAAAGGATATCCAATCTTTCCTTGGTAAGATAAATTTCGTCAGGATATTTATTTCGAATTTTTTTTAGTTGGTAAAGCACATAACCTCTATGCTGAAAAAGGGAGCTGAAACCAAATGGACTGAACAGGCGAGACATTATTTTGAAGCCATCAAGCAAGCCATCATGGAGGCTCCCACTCTGGTTATCCCAGATGACACCAAGGTATTTTATATTTTGTCTTTCGCCTCCCATGATACAATGGTGGCGGTCTTGCTACAGAAAGACGACGAAGGGCTTGACCATCCGATCGCCTTCTTTACCAAAACATTGAGGGATGCTGAGCTGAAGTACGATCCCATAGAGAAACAGGCCTATGCTCTAGTAAAATCATTAAAATCTTTTCGAATTTATATCCTACATGCAAAGATTATAGCTTATGTCCCTTCAGCTTCTGTGAAGGATGTTCTAGCTCAACCTGATATTGACGGCAAGAGGGCCAAATGGATCGCCAAGCTGATCGAATTTGACATAGAGGTGAAGCCCACCAGTTTAATAAAGGGTCAAGGTCTGGCCAAACTGATGGCTGAAGAGAATTGCAAATTGCTAGACATTAACCTCGTCGGAATAAATTCTGAAAATATGCCAATGGAGGCAGCATCAACAGGACAGCATGAAAACCAACATGTGGCTAAAAATCTGCTCTCATGCGAGTGGTATTCGGGTGTCCTTCATTTCCTCCAGAATCTAGAAGTTCCACCCGGACTTAGCACAACTCAGGCATGATCTCTCAAACTCAAATCTGTAAAATTCTGCATAAGTGGTGGTCTGCTGTATTGGAAAGATCCTGCTGGAGTTCTGTTAAGATGTTTGGATAAAGAAGAATCAGGGCAAGACATGCATCATTTCCATTTGAGCATATGTGGGGGGCATCACTACTGGAAAACCATTGCCCATGAGATCCTGAGGGCTGGGTACTATTGGCCTTGTCTGTTCTCTGACGTATACACTTTTGTGAAAACTTGCGACAAATGCCAAAGATTCACGGGAAAACAACAGCTCAAATCCCTCCCCTTGAAGCCTATTGTGGTAAATGGTCCTTTCCAACAATGGGGCCTCGACTTCATAGGAGAGATCAATCCTTCATCCAGCTGCCAGTACAGATGTATCTTGGTAGCCACTGACTATTTCACCAAATGGATAGAGGCCATTCCCACCAGGAATGCTAACCATCAGGTTATCATCAAATTTCTATATGAAAACATCATCACTAGATTCGGCAATCTGAAAAGGCTGGTAACTGATAACGCACCTGCTTTTAAAGATAAAGAGTTAGTCCATATGTGTGAATCAACGGGCATTCAGTTAGTGCACTCCACTCCCTACTATCCTCAAGGCAATGGTATCGTCGAGTCTTCCAATAAAAGTCTAGTCAGGATCATCAAAAAACTATTGGAGGAAAATCAAAGAAGTTGGGATTCCAAGCTGAAATTTGCTCTTTGGCTGATAGGGTGACGAACAAGAAATCTATAGGGACCTCTCCCTTCAGTTTGGTTTATGGAACTGATGCGATTTTCCCAGTTCAGTTAATCATGCCAGTGACTAAATTCATCCAGGAGGAACAGGATGAACCGAATGCTATGGTGAGAAGAATGCTTGATTTGGTTGAATTGCAGCAGGCCCGAGAACAATTAGTGGAAAGGTCAGAGGCTCATCAGGAAAAAATAAAGGGCACCTTTGAAAAGAAAGCCAAGATTGACACTTTCCAGGTGGGAGACTGGGTGTTGAAGTGGGATGGACAAAGGCAAGCACGACAAGTTTGACTCTCTTTGGACAGGCCCTTGCATGATAACTCAAGCAAATAAGAACAATACTTTCAACCTACAGAGTCTGGAAGGGAAAGAGATGTTTGGTGGACCAGTCAATGGGCATTTCCTGAAACTTTATTTCGTCCGAAGGCTTCACGGCCTGGTCATTGTAAATATCATTTTGTTTTCAGTTTTGTCTTTGTTTTGTTTGCAAATAACTCCATGCCCAATGGAACACTAGAGGTTAGGGTTAGATTCTTGTGTGTTTTCTTTTTAGGAAAGGCGTTTTGTCTGGGTTCTTGGAGCCTCGCTGGGAGGCCTCCATCCCCAAGTAGGATCCAGATGTTATCTCCTAAATAAACATAGACTAGTCATGTCATCTAGGCGATAGGAAGTCTTTTAGTTTTGATTCTTGTCTACACATGTCTGAGTTCTAGTCCGTTAGATTTAAGAAGGTAACGAAGTCTGAATTGATACTTTTACACCGGCTCTCCTTCCGAAGGAAAAGTTTCAGGTTTCGATGGATTAGGCGGGCCTGGTATTGGCTCATTAGCTACCGAAAGCCCGATTTTCGACAGTTTACAGTGTGAGAAACCGAACGCTCCAACCACCGAAAGGGAAAAGTTACAGCGTAAAGTGGAGGGACAGTTTTCGGTGGCTTAGGCGAACATGATGGTGGTCATTAGCCACCAAAATTCAGGAATACTTTCCGTAGCTTTCCATCAAGTGGGTTGGATTAGCTTCAGCCGCCGAAAGCAAAAAGGCAGTGGCAAAAAGTGTTTTCCGGTAGCACAACAGGTTTGAAGGTGGGTTATCGATTGCCGAAAGGAAATTTACGTCAATCGATGGACACGTCAAATCGAGGGTTCGAGGTCATGATTCATGGAACTCATCATGGTTTAGCCGCTGAAAGGGTCATTTCAGCGAAAATCTGGCTTACCCCGAGGGAAGGCCGGACGCCACCACCATAACTCTGACCAGATGGACCTCATTTCCCATCCACATAACAACATTTCTCAAATTTCATTCCACTGGTGCAATCATGTCTCTGTAATCATCATTTCACCCTCATGATTGCCCACCTTTTCATACCCTCGGAGTCAGCTCCCGAAAGGCCACACCACCTTTCTATTTTTGTCCTCACCGCATTGATTGAGCCCATTTTCCCCTTATTTCCCATCGCTCCCTTAGTCCAGGTTTGAGCAGCAAGTGCCAGCAAGTAGGTTACAGATGCCGAAAGGAGGTGGAGCAGTCCTAAGAAAATAATTGAGCGACATCTGTTACCTAGAGGCACACCCCGAGGTATGTCAGTTTTTCAAGAATGTCGGCTGCTATAATTTCTGCAAAAAGCTTCAGGGATCTCATCAATAGGTGGCCAAAGCTTTTGCACTCACATATGACGAAGAAAAGGCAGTGATAGGCAAGGAAGAATTCAGGGTGAACGAGGCCCTTATAGACCAGGTGACAGAATGCCCAACGACCGGGGAGAGTTGGTTCAAGACCACTGTCAAGAAGGATTTCGAGTTTCAATCATACCTGAAACCGGAGCATAGGAACCTGGTTTGGAAAAAGGACATCCCTATGTCATACCTGGAGGATAACTGGTAGCTTTTATTGAAGTCTATCCTGGTATATATAACCTGTGAGGGCAGGTATAAGAGGGTGCTCATTTATCATTTTAGACTACTGGACCATTTCACGGGAAAGAGCCCTTTAAATCTCCCTTTCTACCTCCATAAGAGCCTCACCAAACTGGTGCATCAAGTGAAGGCTTAGCCCTCCAAAATTGCAGGGAGATTGTTCCACCATGGTCTGATTAAACTCTTAGTCTTTGAGTTATTGCAGAGGAAAGGCATGAAATGGACCTTCTTTCTCTTCTGGAGTGGGCTCGAAACAGAATTACAGCCAGAAGAGGGAAATAAATCTTCAAACCCTAGAAGTGGAAAATGAAGAAGGAGGGCTCTTCCCCCAAATTCAGTCAAACCCCTTTCCTCAGCCCCACCGGTGAAGAAAGCCAAAAGGAAGTTGGCATTTAATGACAAGGATGAGGATGAGGGGGTTGTTTTAGAAGAGACTCCCTCGAGAAGTACAAATTTTTTAAACCTCCCATACACTGATTCAGAAGAGGAGGAGGAGTTGCAAGGAGCTGGAGCAAAATTTGAGGAGGTGGAAACAGAACAGGGACCCCAGGAAGCAGCCCCAGCCTTGATGGAGTAGGAGAATGATTATGTTAATTTTCCTTCACCCACCCCTGTGGAGGAGCGAGGTTTCGGCTGTGTAGATTTATCCTCCCCTACACCTGTGGAGGAACAAAGCCAGCAGGTGGCTGAAGGACCAATCCAAAATGCAAAGATTTCTGCCTCACAGAAAATCAACTGGCTCCTCCAGCAGGATTATGAACGCGAGTTGCTCTAGAGGGTCATTAAGGAGAAGAACCAAAGGATGACAGAGAGATACGACAAGCTTTATGTATCTTTTTAGGGATTGACCAAGAAACATGGCAAATTGAGAGGCAGAAACATTAGGCTTATCAGAGAAAACATTAGATTGAGGAGGAAGGTCGAAGCTTTGGAGGGTAAGGGAGAAACTCAGAGTCCCCAGCTCATGGTGCATTTGAACCTGGAGACCTTAGCAGCAGCTGCAATAAACTTTGCCAGCCCTCCGGTTTTGGCCCAAGAGGAAGAAAAATCCAGGTAGCAAGAGGATAGAAACACAGTTTTTCTAGATTTTGCAAGATGGATCATACATTGTTTTCGATAGCTTGGGCAAACACAGGAACTGTTCATTAGCTTCCAAATCCCATTTTGGTAGTTTACTACGTGCAGGTGGTGCCCTCCCGGATACCAAAAATAAATAAGGTTTTCCAACACTCCTAAGTGTTCCGGTGGTTTAGGAGAAGCGTTACTCGAATTCATTAATCACTGAACACTAGGCTTTCGGTTGCTTATCACCTTCAAGCCCGGTCTCATTAGCTATCGAAAACTAAAAGAAATGCACAGGTTTGTCTTCAGGCATCAAACCTCTTTTGTGTTGTTCCTAGCATCTTGAAGGCATTTTCCAAGGGATTGACAAGCGTTCAAGTGCACCACGATCACCTCCGGTCACAAACTGAGAGCGCTGGAAAAATTGAGAGTAAAATATTCCTGCCTATTTTTAGAAAGCACGCCTACAGGTTTTTTTGCAAAATAGCAGTTTCACACTCGCACCCCAGATCCACGACGCTCGTCTCAGCTGTCAAGTGTAGGTTCATTAGGAAGGAGCAGTTACTTTGATCATGATACGCTGTCACATGTTCAGTAACTGTCTTAGTTGTTATTATTAGCATATTCAATCTAGTTTTGGGATCTGAAAAAACTTTGTAATGGCTATAAAGCCGAGGAATGAATTAGAATAGAGGTTCGACTTTGGAGAGACTAATCGACTTTTGTATTCTCAGACTTCTGTGACCTTCTAGATAATACAAGCTTCTTTTATTATTGGCTGTCGGATTTCTTCTTCTCATGTTTCTGCACTTATTGTGAATGATCTATTTCCTATATGTTCACTTTTATTGCTAGATAGCTGTTATCCTGTCATGGTTTTAAAGGATTGAACATATATGTTATTATTTTGTTGTGCTTAGCCATTGATATACATTCTTCTGTGTATGAATATAGTGAATGCAATAAGGATTCACCCTCTTTATTTTAAATCAACCCTTTGAACAGCCGTAGTCAAAGCCTTGTATGCCTGGGCATCCTCATGTATGTTATGAGCGTGTAGATTTCGGTCCCTGTCGTCCAACTTGATCCAAAATAAACCCTTTCTTTCAAGACAAGTTTAAGTTACCAGGAATCTCTGAAATACAACCTAGGAGAGCTTCCTGGAGTGATAACAAATTAGTGCCGTTGCCGGGGAAGATTATTGAAGCAGCAACTTCCCTGGGAGACGACACAGTTCCAACTTTGATGATAGAAAAAGCCTGGGCACATTTTCGGTTGTAATCATCTATCTGGCGACTGCATTGGAACAAAGTGGCTTCGAGAAGACCAAGTACCAGATCGAATCCTCAAAGGCCACTAGTGACACCTGTTTCAGATCCTGAACAGATTGTAAGGAGAGGAAGGACTACGCAGAGACAGATTTCTAGATCCATAAGAAGAACTACATCAGGCCTTACCAGAGGTATTTCTTCTGTCTCATTAGATGAAACTCCTTTTGAATCTCCATTTTCTGAAACAAATAACCCACAAGGAACTATAAGTAGAGCAGAAGATTTATGGGCCCAAGTATCCTCATCCATTGCTGCTGCCCAAGTCCCGAGCCCTGATCTTGCTACACGAGTTGACCTAAGAAAATAAATCCTAGAATCCGTCAAAGAGGAAGGTTGTTCATCCTACCTGCAACCCTCATTGACTGAGCTAGATGAGAAGTTTCCCTTTGTTTACACCAATGTACTTTCCATAGAAAACATATTCCAGGACCTTTTAGACCAGCGTGAGCAAAGGCTGTCCTCTTTAATTGCACAGTCCAGTAGGAAAACTGATTGCCCAGAACAGCCATCAATCTGTTTCACCCCCATTTTTGGCGACTCTACCGAAACAAAACCTCCACTTTCATTGTTGTCTGTACCTCCTCAGCCCCCGTCCACACTCAAACTGCTTTCTGCCATCCCTTTAGTGCTCACACCCACAATGGCTGTCCCTCTAACTAAAATGGAGAAAATCCTCCTTGCTAGGTATGCCCATCTAAATTTGCCTAATCCCCTTTCTGCTATGCCTAACAGGGACTACCAGAAATATATTCCTAAATTCACTGGGGAGGGAGATTTTACAGCCAAGGAGCACTTGGAGGCATTTTATAGCTATGCTGAGAACATCAATATCGAGCATGAAGATGTATGGACTAGAGTGTTTGTGCAAAGTTTAGATGGTCAGGCAAGAAAGTGGTTTAAAGAACTGCCCGCTGGATCAATAAATAACATCGAGGCACTGGATGAACTGTTTTTGAAACATTGGGGGGAAAGAAGAGACCACCTTTATTATCTCACAGAATTTTATAACTTGAAGAGAGAAAGTGGTGAGTCTGTGGCAGCTTTTACAAAGAGGTTTAACAAAATGTTTAGCAAAATCCCTTCTGAAATTAAGCCTACAGATACCTTTTCCAGGATCACTTACGCCAATGCTTTTGACCCTAATTTTTGCCTTCATCGTCGGGAAAGAAGAGCTGCCTCTTTACTACTCATGCAAGATGCTGCACTTGAAGTGGATTCAAATATGGTTGCGTCCAAAATCCTCAAAGGGAAGATTGATAAGAAAAGGAAGACCCCAGATTCCTCCTCCTCATCAGAAACTGAGCTGGAAAAAATGGCCAAAATGCTAGACAGCTTGAGCTCTGAAATGTCAAAACTGAAAGTGCAAGGCCAACCATCCATGAGAGGTAAAGGTCCACATGATTTTGTCCCCAAGAATGCTCCCCCTTACAGAAGAAATGGCCCACCGGTTCAAACCCTTCAGAGAGATAGGAATCCTGCGGAAGAACAAATAATTGGAGCTCCCTTCCAGCATGCGGTATTAGAAGAGGAACATGAACTTATTCAGGGAAGAGCAGAAAAAGAATATGATGTCAACTGCATGGAGGATAAGGTTGACCTCTCCTTATTGACACAATCCGATTATGAGGAATCCCTCATGACTGAACAAATCATTGAGGAATCACTGTGTCAGGCCGACGATCAGAGGAGCTATGATTTGAGATCCAGGACTGTTGCTAAGAAGCCTTTAAACCCTTCTCCTGCAAGGAAGACTCCTACCCCCATGAAGCAGTCCACTGTTCCTGCAAAACAGTCTATCACTCCTTCAAAAAAAACAGCCTGCTACTCCCACAAAACAGGTTATAGCTCTTGCAAAACAGCAGCAAAGAACATCTCAGCTAGCTGCCCCAGATCCTGTCCAACTTACAGCTCCAACGCAATAGACAAGGACCCCTGACAAGTTGCCCTATTCCTTCAATCTTGAAACTGAGATCCAGAAAATAAAAATCCCTTTTCCCCTAATCGAGCTAATGAAAAACGATTCCTTCAAGTCATCCATACTGAAGTCCCTCCAGCCAAAAGCATCCATGGATGCTGACTTTGTGAACCTCCAAGACGATAAGCCTATAGTAACCCTAGGTCCCATAGTTGAAGAACAGGATGGGTCTTGCCCACCCTTTTAAATATCCTTAAACATCCATGACAAAATCCTTCATAATTGCTTACTCGACTCGGGAGCGTCTCACAACCTCATGCCCAAAGCTGTGATGGATGAACTTGGCCTTAGCATCACAAAACCCTACCATGATCTCTTCTCTTTTGACTCTAGAAAAGTTAAATGCCTGGGCCTCATAAAGGATCTCATCATAAACTTAACTCAGCTTCCTTCAAATAGCATGGTAATGGATGTAGTGGTTTCTGACATCCCACCGAAATTCAGTATCCTTCTGTCCCGATCATGGAGCAAACGATTAGGGGGGACCCTACAGATTGACCTAACTTATGCCACCATTCCCATTTTTGGAGGTGAAACTAAAAGGCTCTACAGGGAAAACCGACTGGCTTATGTTATCAGCAATGAGAAGAATTCTGTGAACCTTCCCATCTATGTTGTAGATACATATTTCGGAGCATGTATCCCGCAAATAGATGATGAACAACCAACCCCTTTGCAACTCACCAAGCCCACTGGTCAGCAACCTGAGGAGGTAACCACTGCTGTGTGGAGCATGTTTTTTGATGGTGCCAGCTCCCAGGCTTCAGCGGGTGCAGGTGTAGTCTTGATCTCTCCTCTGAAGGATGTTACTCATCTGTCTTATAAGCTGGAATTCAAAGCCACAAATAATATAGCAGAATACGAGGATTTGTTGTTAGGAGTCAAGGCTGCCAAGGAAATGTGAATCATGTTCCTGAAGACTTTTGGGGATGCAGAGCTCATCATACAGCAGGTGAATGGGAACTATCAGGCAAAGAACGTCAGGCTGAAGTCATACAGAGATGAGGTATGGAAACTCAGGGATTCCTTCATGTTTTTTGAGATTTCTGATATCCCACGAGCCATGAACCACCTGGCCGATTCCCTTGCTGTCTCTGCCAGCACATTCCTTCCTCCCATGCCTCCCAAGTTGAAATATGATATCCAAGTTAGGTACAGACCATCCTTACCCGATAAAGTCAAATTTTGGAAATTTTTTGAGAACAATGATGAGCTCAGTAGATTCCTCCAGGTTGTTGACGAATTTTCTGATATGCACATTAACCAAGAGAACCTGAATGTAGAGGAGTCTCAGAAATCCAAATTGAAGGGCAAAATAGGCCATCATGACATTGTCCAATTGCCAGGAAATCATATACCTAGGGGCCTGGTACCTCTTGAAAGGCTTTTTGACCATAATGACATCCCCTTTAAACCCGTGAATGAGGAGAAAGACCCAGCTGTCCATGAGCAAAACATAGGCAGCCAAGATCGCCCCAAATTCATAAATCTGTCCACGGAATTGACAGCTGATCAGCAGTCAGATTACTGTAGCCTGGTAAAGAATTTTGCAGATGTCCTAGCTTGGGAATACAATGACCTGAAGACCTATGATGAAGACACCATTCAACACATAATTCCATTGGAAAAGGGAATTACCCCTTTCAAACAGAAGCTACGGCTATCAACCCTCTCCTGTTACCTGTGATAGAGAGGGAAACAAAAAAACTCCTTGATTCCAAGATCATAATCCCACTGAGGTATTCTAGATGGGTAGCAAATCTAGTCATAGTAAGGAAGAAGAATGGTGAAGTCAGGCTGTGTGTCGACTTCAGGAACCTAAACAAGGGCTCCCAAAAAGATAACTACCCTCTACCTAAGATGGAACACTTACTGCAGGGAGTGTCGGGAGTTAGGGTCATGTCTTTTCTTGATGTCTTCTCAGGCTATAATCAAATTTCTGTGCACCCAGATGACCAGGAGAAGACAACCTTTACCATTCCCTGGGGTACCTTTATGTACGCTAAGATGCCGTTTGGATTGATGAATGTCGGGGCCACTTTTCAGAGGGCCATGGATATCACATTTGTGGGGATTAAGGATAAATTTGTCCTCATATACCGCGATGATATCATAGTATACTCAAACAGCCATGGGGAGCATTTGCAGTACCTAAGAGAGGTCTTCCTGAAATGCGGACAATTTGGAATTTCTTTGAATCCCAAGGAGTCACAGTTTGGTCTTGGGGAGGGAAAGCTCCTGGGACACATAGTTTTAGCACAGGGAGTAAGCACTGATCTAGTTTGGGTCGAAGCGATTCGGAAGTTGTCTATACCAAGATCGAAAAGGATATCCAATCTTTCCTTGGTAAGATAAATTTCGTTAGGATTTTTGTTCTGAATTTTTTTGAGTTGGTAAAGCACATAACCTCTATGCTGAAAAAGGGAGCTAAAACCAAATGGACTGAACAGGCGAGAAATTCTTTCGAAGCCATCAAACAAGCCATCACGGAGGCTCCCACTTTGGTTAGCCCAGATTACACCAAGGTATTTTATATTTTCTCTTTCGCCTCCCATGATACAGTGGTGACGGTCTTGCTACAGAAAGACGATGAAGGGCTTGATCATCCGATCGCCTTCTTTAGCAAAACATTGAGGGATGCTGAGCTGAAGTACGATCCCATAGAGAAACAGGCCTATGCTCTAGTAAAATCATTAAAAGCTTTCCGAATTTATATCCTACATGCAAAGATTATAGCTTATGTCCCTTCAGCTTCTGTGAAGGATGTTCTAACTCAGCCTGATATGGACGGCAAGAGAGCCAAATGGATTCATTAGGCGAAGCGTTACTCGGATTCATTAATCACCGAACACTAGGTTTTCGGTTGCTTATCACCTTCAAGCCCGGTCTCGTTAGCTACCGAAAACTAAAAGAAACGCACAGGTTTGTCTTCGGGCATCAAACCTCTTTTGTGTTGTTCCTAGCATCTTGAAGGCATTTTCCAAGGGATTGACAAGCGTTCAAGTACACCACAATCACCTCTGGTCACAGACTGAGAGCGCTGGAAAAATTGACAGTAAAATGTTCTTGCCTATTTTTAGAAAGCATGCCTACAGGTTTTTTGCAGAATAGCAGTTTCACACTCGCCCCCAGCTCCACGACGCTCATCTCAGCTGTCAAGCGTAGGTTCATTAGCAAGGAGCAGTTACTTTGATCATGATACGCTGTCACACGTTCAATAACTGTTTTAGTTGTTATTATTAGCATATTAGATCCAGTTTTGGGATCTGAAAAAACTTTGTAATGGCTATAAAGCCGAGGAATGAAGTAGAATAGAGGTTCGACTTTAGAGAGACTAATCGACTTTTGTATTCTCAGACTTCTGTGACCTTCTAGATAATACAAGCTTCTTTTATTATTGGCTGTCAGATTTCTTCTTCTCACGTTTCTGCACTTATTGTGAATGATCTATTTCCTGTTTGTTCACTTTTATTGCTAGATAGCTGTTATCCTGTCACGGTTTTAAAGGATTGAACATATATGTTATTATTTTGTTGTGCTTAGCCATTTATATACATTCTTTTGTGTATGAATCTGCTGAATGAAATAAGGATTCACCCTCTTTATTTTAAGTCAACCCTCTGAACAGCCATAGTCAAAGCCTTGTATGCCTGAGCGTCCTCATGTATGTTATGAGCGTGTAAATTTCGGTCCCTGTCATCCAACTTGATCCAAAATAAACCCTTTCTTTCAAGACAAGTTAAAGTTACCAGGAATCTCTAAAATACAACCTAGGAGAGCTTCCTGGAGTGATAACACTACCAGAGAGGGATCTCTAAAAAATAATTGTAATGGCTAGAGATATGTCAAAATGATTATGCTTTAATCTTGTAAAAGGCTGAAACACAAGGATACCATTGGGCATGGAGTCAAAATCATAAATATTTTTAAATTTAAACAGAGTTTGAACAATATGAATTTTTACAAAGGCAAGTAAGTCATTGCTTCACAGTCAAGTTCTTGTTTGCAGGTGATAATAGAAGAAAAAGAAATAGTCCATTAATATTGGGCACCAATTGTAGATGAATCCAACACCAAATTTAGAAGAAAGATTATGAATACTTAGATCTCATAAATCAGATCATGGTAACATGAATTCTGATCTAAGTAAAATCTCATCTAAGCATGAAAGAAAACATAATGGAAAAGACATTACAGGAATGACAAATCACATGAGAGAGAGAAAGTTACAGACTGTAAATAAATAACACATCAATCTTTGCTTTAGAAAGTGTACCCAACTCTGCAGGATTTTTCTATTAATTCTTGAATATGCTCGATACAAAACAAGTCTCTCTTTCGGGTTCCAACCCCTATTACATTACAAAAGCCTGCTTTTATACATAAAAGGATTCTTGAGCCAAAACCTAACTACTTATTTCTAAAAATAGGAAACTTTAATTACATATTACATCTGTCACAAACCTATATCTCCATAATCTTCAAAACTGCTGGAAAATAACTGCTCCTAAGTGTCCTATTCCTATTGCTTTTTTTGCCATGAGAGATTTATTTGGATTCCCTTCGAATGTTCAACTGCTTCCTTAATTTGTGGAACTAATCTCCTAAAAATAGAATTAAGATAACTTGCTTGAGATCTGGGATTGATGATTCTGATTTTGTGCATGAAATATTTTTCAATCTGAAAAATGTATGCTTGGCTGCCACACACTCTCGCAATGAACGAGCTGAAAAAAGGTTTATCCTTTTGTCTTCTCACTGCACGCACATGTCCCAATCACTTGATGTTCAGATGACAAATGTCAACTTTTCACGTGCACTTGGCCTTTATACCTTCAGAAATGGTGGATGGTGGTTTCCTTTACCACCCTTCCAACTTACGAAATGCTTTGGTGTTGACGAGTGGATGGTGGTTTATTATTGCGCAACCACCAAACACTTTAGTTTTGCACGCATGTTGGCGACGCTAAATGGATGTGATTTGTCAATCTATCTCCCAATCGATCAATCAACCGTTGATCATTAGTTCATTTTAACGATGTCTCAATGGTCACTTAGGAAACCTTTGCCTACGTTATATACCTTGCTTGTCCTTCGAAGAAACCTACCTCTGCCATCGATCTTACTTCCGCCTTGATCTAGACCATTGATTCCTTTATGTGATATACTGAGCTTATTATTTTAACCGTTTTGGCTTTGCTTTGAGGTGGATGACGATGATATGGGATGATTTTTCTTATAAGACTCTAAACCCTCTTTTAGCTTCTTCCTTACCAAGTTTAGGTGATATCAAAACCAAATTGGGAGATATGCTATCTCCCAATCAACTAAAGAAATACTGTTCCAACATCAGGGATATCAACTATCAATCTCTATAGGTTCTCCTCCAGCTCATCTAACTCCTGCGATGCCTCAATCTCTTGGACGAACCCCCTCCTCTCAATAGGAGAGGAACCCATTGGTCGGGATGGGACAACATATGCATAGAACATGTATGAACTATCAATACTACACCAAAAACATTTAAAAGACAATAAAAGACATAAAAATAACAAGAGTTTCTTTCATACTGATGTCTCTCCACTACTCCCCCTCCGGTAGAGCTAGATCCGAATCTCCCCGAAAATCGGTACTCGTATATGCGTGATCCTCAACCATGAGGATCTGTCCACATAACCACCTGAAGAAGGTTGTCCCATAAGTAATGTCACCTACCCAAATTTTGAGACTAATTATTTTATTTGCAAAATACATTATATTAAATTTGAATTACAAAGTTTTGTAATTATGACCAAATCTGGTCAATGATGATTGTAATGGCTTATTATTATTATTTAATAAATTAAATAGGAGACAAACACCCAAGGGAACTGTTAAATGAGTGTTCACTGACCCACTAGGAGGAATGGAAGCTGTTAGAAGGCATTGGACAGATGGCAGGATTTGCACTCCACCACTAGCTGTTGGTTATGGGAAAACTACCCCTAAATTTGTGGCATTATCCCCCAGGTGGGTGGAAGAGAGTTGTTAGCTCATTAATGACCAGGTTAACCACTAAAAGGCCTAGGCATCTTAGATAGGGCAATTCGAATTGAGCAGGCAGCTCCACAATATTTTTTGCAGAAATATTTCCTCAAGTGTATCAGGTGATCACTGAGAGATTCGAATAGGGAGGCTAAGTGGAAGTGCATTGTGAGTCTGCTAATTATTTTGAGAAGGAAACCATAGGTGCTGGTGCAGGTCTCTTTGACTGCTAAGTCTATACGACTGAATAATCTACATTGCTGCTGCAAGTTGAGGATCTAAAGCTTCTACAGATTCTTCTTCCTAGTGGTTCAGTGAACAGGCTTGGGGGTCCTAAGGCAATTAATTTGGCTGTCTTCAGGAGTAGGTTGGGTGGAATGGGATCCTTGTGTGTTTTGTTTATCCTACAAATTATCAGGTTCTACAATTATGTTATTATTTTTCAGTCAAATAAATTCTGCATTTATCAGTAAGTTGTACAGTTAAAAGAATATAGAAGAAATGGTTTTATTTTCTGACCTAAGTATGATTTCTGAATGAAAATGATTTAATAGATGAAATGATCGATTAGATAAACTTCTCTATATTTTTCCCCATGCTATCTTTGCATTGTACTCTAGTACAGAGAAGTAAATTTAAGACAGATGAATGATAGGCAGATTGTCAAATGATTGAATATCTAGCGTTGCTGTATTTCATTAATATTTTTTTTAGTAATATTTTTTAATACAAATAGACTCGGGAAATAGAACAACATTTTATAATTACAGGAATTGTAACATTTATTTCACCTAATAACAAGGTACACATTTCACCTCTGCATGAAACTAGGATTATCACTTAAATCCATTCATTTTCTTTTGAAAAATAAATACTATGCATTCTTTTGTTACTATTAATATTCTTTTCAAAACAGTACAGTATTATTCTTCCATTTTATTTCTTTCATCAACATTCGTGAGATATAACAATCAACATTTCTACTACACAGTATTTGAACGAATTCAAACATCCTGGTATTAAAAACAACTGTCAAATTCAAGCATACTAACTAGAAAAACTTGGAATATTCCTACTTAGATCGTTAAGAATGTTTTAGCTTTGTTGGAAGATGAAAAACCTCATTTCCTAAGAATGCTAACTCCTATTACTCGGGTTCTTCTTTGATGAGTATAGTCACAAATTTTATTACACTGTACAAACTCATTTTCAAACTAGTTATCAGTTCAGTATCAACCTCAAAACAATAGCATTATACTCTTATTATAACCCTTGCTTTCAATGATACAAGACAAGTGATCGAAACTAGGTCTTGGCATTAGGTCGACTCCTTCACCTATCAAAATTATTTAAGGTTTGATAGTACAAGTGTGGCATTAACCACTTGACTCTCAGCCACTACCAAAACACATTTTATTTTCATAATATTTTCTTTACGATTAGACATTATAGGAACGACACAATCTAGCATAAAATCCATGTACGAGAACCATTTCATATATCATTTAACCAAGAACTAATTTTAAATAACCATTACTGTATCCATGTTGAACTAAGCCGTAGCTGACTTCACATAGCAATAATGTTTATAGTCACTTTAGGGTCGAAAACCCTAGTACAACATTGGATTCAAAATCTTAAAAACATTTCATAAAAACGACGAAGGTTTAAACCCAGTAAGAGGGGTACATTGCAACTGCAAAATACACAAAGAAGTATTTTAAAGTCAACAACGAGGAAGGTCGAGGATTCATCGTGCTACAAGCGTCGTTGTATTCAACACACTTTTCATCGGTGGCTAGAAGTTTCTTAACCAATACTGAAATACCAACTGATGGCTAAAATTACCAAACATCGGCCATGACAAGCCAGGAGATCCTATGAAGTAGAGAACCGCCGAGGCTTACCGGTGGACGAGTGGTTCCTTTCCTGGAGCTTTCAAAACAATGTAAACCCTTCAACGTTGTGAAGAACCTGTCAGAAAACATTTCTGAGATTAAATGATATCCGCAGAGTTATTATTAAAACGATAGATAAATTCTAGCACTATTTATTCGAAGTTTTACCTGTGCATTGAAGTTCTGAGTTATAAGACACCTCCTGCAAACAAAATAGACAAGGCCACCTATCCAGCACATCAAAGAGAGTTCCAGTTCTGTACACAATAGTATTTCATTGGTTGAAAATCGAACATGGTTCGAATCTTCCTGATGAAAACCCTGAAGGATTACTCTCTCAACCATACATAGAAAAGCCGACGATAAATTCAACACTCCAACTTCTTATCTACTTTAAACATTCACCAAAGCTTGGCTTCATAACATAACGTCCAGCTGTAGGTTAAACACTCATAGGTCACGATTTCAAGTCTGGATACCTCTAACAATCGAAACCCTAGAATCTCTTGACCTGTCGGCCTCTCCCCACTACCACTACCATGAAAAATGAAAACCAAAGAAAGCACTTCAACGATTAAACGAAAGATTAGGGTTTCATCCCTAAAACCAAGAACACACAAGATCAACGATGGAGGAGAAGCCAGCATGATACGTCGAAGTTCAGGAAACCATTGCAATCAATACCATATTGATTATTGCATCTACCACGTTGCCAAATCACTAGACCAAGGGCTAATGTATGGAACAACTCAGCATCGTATTGTGCATTGTTGTAAACTCTTTCACGTGAAGACAATCCACCTAAGTTTCCACTTCACATAACAGGTAGGCGATGTTAATGCTAGGACCAGGTATCGACATACTGAAAGCATGCTAAGAACTGAGACTTTAATGCCTTGTCATTATCATATTCAATGCAATGTTTAGAATCGTAGTTCATATTTCATTTTATTTCCCAAAGTTTATATTAGGCATCGTGATAATAGTAATACATTCTAAAGTATCAGGATGATGCTCCAGTTACTGCTCTGTATATGAATCATGTTGGATGCTTCATATATTTGTATATGCATCATGTTGGATGATTGTTATGATCAGTTGGATCATGTATATGTATATGCATCATGTTGGATGCTTGATATATTTGTATATGCATCATGTTGGATGCTTGTTATGATCAGTTGGATCATGTCTATGTATATGCATCATGTTGGATACTTGGACCATGTATCTGTATATGTATCAGGTGGATACGTCGTATGATCAGGTAGATCATGCATGTTGATATATATCAGATGGATACATTGTATGATCAGGTGGATCATGTATCTGTGTATGTATCAGGTGGATACATTGTATGATAAGGTGGATCATGTATGATCATATGTATCAGGTAGATTCTTGGTATGCATCAGGTGGATGTATTATATGATCAGGATGATCATGGATGATGAGCTTCAGGATGTTGCTCCAGATGGCATGCATTAGGATGATACAGTGATGATGATCAAGATGATCATGTGTACATCAGGATGATGTATGGTAAGTATCAGGTTGATACTCTGTGGCCGTGGAACAGGTTGTGCAGATAAGCATATAATCCAGCCCTGGGAGGTTTACAGATAGTCTTTCGAGGTTTTTCCTATGGCATGTAATGTGGCCCTGGGATATCTGGAAAATGCTCTTTCGAGGTTTTGCTTTGGGAGGACATATAATCCAGCCCTGGGAGATTTGAAGATAGTCTTTCGAGGTCTTGCCTATGGCATGTAATTTGGTCCTGGGATATCTGGCAGATGCTCTTTTGAGGTTTTGTCCTATGGCATATAATCCAACCTGGGATATCCGATAGTTTGAGCTGTGTGCTCGTAATCAGTCCTGGGATGCTCTTTTGAGGTTTTTCCATGACCACATGTAATATGCCCTAGAGATTTGGACAAGATGAAAAAGGCCTTAGATGCTCTTTAGAGTTCTTGCTAGTCAAGACACTCTTTAAAGGTTTTGTGGTAGGGGTCACATGTAATAAGTCCTGGAGATTTGGATAGGATGAAAAAGGCCTAAGATAATCTTTAGAGATCTTGCTTGTAAAGACACTCTTTTAAGGTTTTGTGACAGTCACATATAATACAGCCCTAGGAGATCCGACAGGTAGATCCGTGTGCTCGTAACAGCCTGGATGCTCTTGTGAGGTTTTGTGATGCACGTAATAAGTCCTGAGGATTCCACAGTATGGTCAGTGATGATGAAGAACTGCAGGTGGTGGGGATGCAACCAATATGAAAAAGGACTGGCTCTGTAGAACTTCCTATGATGAGTAGATTCAGAGATTGATTGAGATAGCAGCAGCGATGATAATGACGATGATTTGATGACGATGATCCAGAGAAGAAGACTTGTGCTAGCAGATCTGTGTCGAGAAATACCTTCCTAGTTAAGAGGGAGTGTTGATGTATATGTAACTTTGGAATGTATTTCACCCATGTATTTCATCTATGTATATTGTACTCCTATAGAGATGTTATTATTCCTCTATACGGAAGTGTCATCATTTGTATTGACAAGTGTCGCAAGTGTCGTAACTTGTCGATGGGTTATTAGACCACCATGTGTGGGGTCGGCCCTGATTAAGTTAACCATGGGTTATTAGGCTAATTTAGACAAGTCGGCCCCATTGGTTTATTGGGCAGGACAGGACAAGTATAAATAGAGATCGAGAGATCTCTATTTCATTCATTCACTTACTCACTCTTCCATCACTCAGAAAGTGGCGCACATGTGAGGAGGAGGATCAGTTGCTAGGAGAATACTATCTCTTATACTTTGGTTGTATCATTGCTCTTTCTATCTCTGAGGAAGTTGTGGGGTTTTTCACCTTTATGGTTTTCCCTAGTGAAACTCTGTGTGTCTATTGTCTCATGTGATTGATATGCATTGTTATACTTGATATGCTGTACATATCATTCTCTCAGTAAAGATCCTAGAGTATATTGCATTAATGCTCAAAAATTAACAATTTCGAGCATGGTGAGAGGAGGATCCTTCCCATGGATGTGGATGTAAGCGATGGATGATGAGCATCAGGATGATGCTCCAGTTACTGCTTTGTATATGCATCATGTTGGATGCTTGATATATTTGTATATGCATCAGTTGGATGCTTTGATATGTTTGATCATGTATTTGTATATGCATCATGTTGGATGCTTGATATATTTGTATATGCATCAGTTGGATGCTTTGATAAGTTTGATCATCTATTTGTATATGCATCATGTTGGATGCTTGATATATTTGTATATGCATCATGTTGGATGCTTGTTATGATCAGTTGGATCATGTCTATGTATATGCATCATGTTGGATACTTGGACCATGTATCTGTATATGTATCAGGTGGATACGTCGTATGATCAGGTAGATCATGCATGTTGATATATATCAGATGGATACATTGTATGATCAGGTGGATCATGTATCTGTGTATGTATCAGGTGGATACATTGTATGATAAGGTGGATCATGTATGATCATATGTATCAGGTAGATTCTTGGTATGCATCAGGTGGATGTATTATATGATCAGGATGATCATGGATGATGAGCTTCAGGATGTTGCTCCAGATGGCATGCATTAGGATGATACAGTGATGATGATCAAGATGATCATGTGTACATCAGGATGATGTATGGTAAGTATCAGGTTGATACTCTGTGGCCGTGGAACAGGTTGTGCAGATAAGCATATAATCCAGCCCTGGGAGGTTTACAGATAGTCTTTCGAGGTTTTTCCTATGGCATGTAATGTGGCCCTGGGATATCTGGAAAATGCTCTTTTGAGGTTTTGCTTTGGGAGGACATATAATCCAGCCCTGGGAGATTTGAAGATAGTCTTTCGAGGTCTTGCCTATGGCATGTAATTTGGTCCTGGGATATCTGGCAGATGCTCTTTTGAGGTTTTGTCCTATGGCATATAATCCAACCTGGGATATCCGATAGTTTGAGCTGTGTGCTCGTAATCAGTCCTGGGATGCTCTTTTGAGGTTTTTCCATGACCACATGTAATATGCCCTAGAGATTTGGACAAGATGAAAAAGGCCTTAGATGCTCTTTAGAGTTCTTGCTAGTCAAGACACTCTTTAAAGGTTTTGTGGTAGGGGTCACATGTAATAAGTCCTGGAGATTTGGATAGGATGAAAAAGGCCTAAGATAATCTTTAGAGATCTTGCTTGTAAAGACACTCTTTTAAGGTTTTGTGACAGTCACATATAATACAGCCCTAGGAGATCCGACAGGTAGAGCCGTGTGCTCGTAACAGCCTGGATGCTCTTGTGAGGTTTTGTGATGCACGTAATAAGTCCTGAGGATTCCACAGTATGGTCAGTGATGATGAAGAACTGCAGGTGGTGGGGATGCAACCAATATGAAAAAGGACTGGCTCTGTAGAACTTCCTATGATGAGTAGATTCAGAGATTGATTGAGATAGCAGCAGCGATGATAATGACGATGATTTGATGACGATGATCCAGAGAAGAAGACTTGTGCTAGCAGATCTGTGTCGAGAAATACCTTCCTAGTTAAGAGGGAGTGTTGATGTATATGTAACTTTGGAATGTATTTCACCCATGTATTTCATCTATGTATATTGTACTCCTATAGAGATGTTATTATTCCTCTATACGGAAGTGTCATCATTTGTATTGACAAGTGTCGCAAGTGTCGTAACTTGTCGATGGGTTATTAGACCACCATGTGTGGGGTCGGCCCTGATTAAGTTAACCATGGGTTATTAGGATAAGTTAGACAAGTCGGCCCCATTGGTTTATTGGGCAGGACAGGACAAGTATAAATAGAGATCGAGAGATCTCTATTTCATTCATTCACTTACTCACTCTTTCATCACTCAGAAAGTGGCGCACATGTGAGGAGGAGGATCAGTTGCTAGGAGAATACTATCTCTTATACTTTGGTTGTATCATTGCTCTTTCTATCTCTGAGGAAGTTGTGGGGTTTTTCACCTTTATGGTTTTCCCTAGTGAAACTCTGTGTGTCTATTGTCTCATGTGATTGATATGCATTGTTATACTTGATATGCTGTACATATCATTCTCTCAGTAAAGATCCTAGAGTATATTGCATTAATGCTCAAAAATTAACAATTTTGAGCATGGTGAGAGGAGGATCCTTCCCATGGATGTGGATGTAAGCGATGGATGATGAGCATCAGGATGATGCTCCAGTTACTGCTTTGTATATGCATCATGTTGGATGCTTGATATATTTGTATATGCATCAGTTGGATGCTTTGATATGTTTGATCATGTATTTGTATATGCATCATGTTGGATGCTTGATATATTTGTATATGCATCAGTTGGATGCTTTGATAAGTTTGATCATCTATTTGTATATGCATCATGTTGGATGCTTGATATATTTGTATATGCATCATGTTGGATGCCTGATATATTTGTATATGTATCATGTTGGATGCTTGATATGATCAGGTAGATCATGTACTTATGTATGTATCAGGTGGATGCATTGTATGATCAGGTAGACCATGTACTGATGTATGTATCAGGTGGATGCATTGTATGATCAGGTAGATCATGTACTGATGTATGTATCAGGTGGATCCATTGTATGATCAGGTAGATCATGTATGATGATATGTACCAGGTAGATACTTTGTATGCATTAGATGGATATATTGTTTGATAAGGATGATCACAGATGACGAGCTTCAGGATGTTGCTCCAGATGATATGCATCAGGTTGATGCTATGATGGTGATCAGGATGATCACAGATGACAAGCTTCAGGATGTTGCTCCAAATAATATGCATAAGGTTGATGCTATGATGATGATCAGGATGATCACAGATGACGAGCTTCAGGATTTTTCTCCAGATGATATGCATTAGGTTGATGCTATGATGAAGATCAGGTTGATCATGTGATGATGTACATCAGGATGATGTATGGTGAGTATCAGGTTGATACTCTGTGGCCGTGGATAGGTTGTGCAGGTAGCATAGAAAAGACCCTTTAAAATCCGAACAGGTAGAGCAGTGTGCTCGTAACAACTTGGGATTCTTTATCGAGATCCAGACAGGTAGAGCGGTGTGCTTGTAACATCCTGGGATGCTCTGAGTAGGTTTTGCTACAGTTTCACATAGAAAAGATCCTTTAAAATATGGATAGGTAGAGAGGTGTGCTCGTAACATCCTGGGATTCTCTATCGAGATCCAGACAGGTAGAGTGGTGTGCTCGTAACATCTTGGGATGCTCTAAGTAGGTTTTGTGAAAGTTCACATAGAAAAGATCCTTTAAAATCTGGACAGGTAGAGTGGTGTTCTCGTAATATCCTGGGATGCTCTATTGAGATCCAGACAGGTAAAGCGGTGTGCTTGTAATATCTTGGGATGATCTGAGTAGGTTTTGTGAAGGTCAACATGTAAAAGATCCTGGGATGCTCTTTCGAGGTTTTGTTGATGCACGTACTAAGTCCTGAGGATTCCACAGTATGGCCAGTGATGATGAAGACCTACAAGTGGTGGGCCTACATCCAGTATGAAAAAGGACTGGATCTATAGAACTTCCTACGACGAGTCGATTGGAGATTGATTGAGATAGCAGCAACAGTGACGATGATGATGATTTGAGGACGATGATTCGATGACGATGATCCCAAGAAGAAGACTTGTGCTAGCATATCTGTGTCGAGAAATACATTCCTAGTTAAGAGGGAGTCTTGATGTAATTGTAACTTCGGAATGTATTTCACCTATGTATATTGTATTCCTATAGAGATGTTATTATTCCTCTATACGGAAGTGTCATCATTTGTATTGACAAGTGTCGCAAGTTGCAAGTGATGGGTTATTAGACCACCAAGTGTGGGGTCGGCCCTGATTAGTATAACCATGGGTTATTAGACTGAGTTAGACAAGTCGGCCCTATTAGGTTATTAGGCAGGTCAGGTCATGTATAAATAGAGTGCAGGAGGCACTCTATTTGATCATCTAATTATTCACTTCTACACTACTCAGAAAGTGGCGTACTGGTGGAGGAGGAGGTTCAGCTGCTAGGAGGACTATCTTTGTGTACTTGGGTTGATTCATTGCTCTTTCTATCTCTGAGGAAGTTGTGGGGTTTTTCACCTTTATGGTTTTCCCCAGTGAAACTCTGTGTGTCTATTGTCTCATGTGATTGCTTGGTGTGATTGATATGCATTGTTATACTTGATATGTTGTACATGTTATTCTCCCAGTAAAGATCCTAGAGTATGTTGAATTAATGCTCAAAAATTAACACAAGCAAGTAAAGACAATGTTGATCATCTGGTTGAAGATGTTAAAAAGTACAGGGAACTATGTTTCAAGGTAAAATCTAACATGCAAAAAGAGGTGGTAGAAGGAAATGAGTTGAGGTTGAAATACAAAGAGATTCAAGAGGAAAAGGAAGAAGCAACTTTGCAAATCCAGCAACTTGAAAATGAAAAGAATACAATAGAAATGCGGCTGGAAATCTCAAAAGGCGAGCAAAAAGACTTAAATGCTCGTGTAATAGATTTGGAGAATCATGAAGCCAACATTGTTCAGAAAATTGAATTCTTCAAACCTCAGTTTGAAAGGTTGACGCAAGAAAAGGCAGGACTGTTAGAACAGCTCAAGGAGGTAAATGAAAAGAAGGAAGATCTAGCTACATTTTATAAGAAATCCTGCGACATGCAAGAAAAGACTCATCAATCGCTAGTATTGATTTCAGAAGAGGTCTATAGGAGGAAAGAAATGACAACAAGGATGACATCCATTGAGGTTGGGGCGCTTAAGATGAAGAATAAGTATGTGCACCATGTGGTTGAAATAAAGGAGCAATTTGAATGGAGGAAAGGGAGATTTGTATTCCCCTCAAACATGCGTGTTAAAACCACTGAGGAATTGGACGTGGATACATGAGTCCTTGAGTTTTGCAGGGATTGTGGTTCCAAGTTAAGTCTTGAGATCCGGAAAACCGTAACCAAATGCCACACTTTCTATTCCAAGGTTCGGGAAACCCACGATAAATGTCACATAACTTTACCTCAACCCATTTATGAGTTTCCTGAGAGAGAGCAACGTCTAGCAGAACTGCAGGATAACTTGAATGCAGAATTAGAATATCTGAAGAAGATAGAGGCGATAACCTTAGAGTGTTGGGTGTGTGAGCTATCTCAAAGAAATCACCTAATATTTAATTATCGACCAGGGTTGGTATTCTTAGAGTTGTGGCAAAGTATATGCTAAAGTAGAATGGTACCTAATATTTCGGCTTGTTAGAGCTTAGAAATATTTAATAAAGAAAAGATCGAAAGATCTTTCAAAATGAAAAACCGAGTCAAACTTCAGAAAGACAACAAATGAACTAATTAAACCTAGGTAAACCAACATATCAAAATAGTATCGAGCTATCGAGCTATACTACTCTACTCTATGGATAATGACTGAAAGATATAAGAACAACAATATTATTATGGAAAGCAAAACTAAACTAAAACAAGACTACTTTGATGAACTTGGAAATTGCTGATTAAAAACTCTAATCTAGGAATTAGGAATAACTGTAAGTGAATTTAGAAACCTATCTATGATATTGATTCAAACGACAATTACTTATGAAAACAAGAAACTATGTTAACTCAAAACAAGACTACAAACTACTTAAGAAATTCAGCAATGATTTAATATTCAAGACTATAATGAACTACCTAATTCCATTCTCCTTGGGGATTTTGAGGAAGTGTATCAAATGTAATGGGGATGGGAGAGAAGGTGTCAAAGTGACTTTCAAATGTAACAAGGAAGCAAAATGGAAGCAATTCTAGTTTAACCTCTACAAATAAATTTAAGCTAAAGATTATCCAACTACAATTAACTTTAAACATTGTGATCTATTTCCTACCTATAAGCAGAATGAGATGAAACAAGTAGAAAAATTAATAAATATATTCACTGGGATTGAATTTGATTTGGAAGCAAGTAAAAAAATTGATAAATATGTGTTATATAGAAGCAAGTAGAAAACTTGATAAAGATATTTATTTCCGAACCAAACCCTATTCTATGAACATCTTGATTATCTGTGTGAAAGGAAAACTGATCCTAAGCTTAACGGAGAGACTATCAAAACTAAGATAACTTGGAGAATGAAATTATTAACTCTAATGAAAAATAAATTTTAAGAGAATATAGTAAACTACCCTAAGAATTAAACTGATAAATTCTGTAACAGTAAAGTATCAATGAACCAGATATAAAAGAAACGTAATTTGTAAAACAACTGAAGCAAAGTAAGGGAAAATAGAATGAAAACTAAAGATGATGATGAAACTTAATTAAAAACTCTATGCAATGTAAAACATGATCTTAATTAAATCTAATACTACAAATTAAAAGCAAGAAATATTACAGTTAAAGGCCTAAGAAACTGGAGTCTAAATAAGCATGAAAACAATGCAAAAAGTACTGAGGTCCGAATGACGATCCGGATGGTTGTCCAAATGACAATCTGGATGGAAGAAAACGATTTAAACTAAGGGAAGAGAAGATTGGATGATCTTAACTACCAACTGGCTGATGCATGTGATCCTACAGTGCAAGGGAAAGCAATATATATGCTATTTAGAAGCTAAAGAAATGAGAAGCAACCTATACTAATCATTATCTAAAGGAAATAAACTATTTCTATGACCTAACCAGACAAAACTAAGATATGAATAAAGCTAACCTACAGCTACAGGAAAGAAACTAACAGAACTGATTCTAATTCCGAATGAACTTAGAATATGAAACTAACTAACCTCTAAGTATTTGTAAATAACATAACTAAAAGCAAGCTAAGCAAACTAAACAAATTAATCAAACTAAGTGAACTAAATGTGCTAAACGTAACCAGTTACTAATTACATTATGGAAATATCATTAACATGAACAGTAAGTAAAATATACATATCATAAAACAAAGGTATCATTTATATAAGTAGAAAACAACATATATTACAAGATAGAAATATCATATACAAAATAAATACATAAATTGAATGAATACACAACTTATCTACAGAAGACAAAGACAAATCATATACACAGACGAAAGACCACTGGTTGTTGAGGGGCCCTTCTCAGCAATCAGAGGCTATGCCTTGATCAATCAATCATCATTCATGCTACGCAGCTTTCATAAAACTAGACAGAGGAATATTAATTTAAAACTGAGTTACAACGTTTCTATGTCTATTTGCAGCTGAAAAGACTAACTAGACTAAAGATGAAAAGGACTGACTAACTGACTAACTCGTCTCAATAATGAAGACGTCTATATATATAGAGTTACAATTGGGAGAGAAAGTTGACCCTTTAGTGTTCGACTGCTCTAATAATAGGCAGTCTTAATGCCACAAAACGGTTCAGCTTATCAGCTTACGGAAGCTCATGAGTAAGGAACGACCCCATAACAGTTTATGACAGTGCACTGAGCATCTACCAGGTTCCAAGGCATTGGTTTCCTTCATGCGGGCGTTAAGACGTTGATCTTCCTTTGACGTGGCAGAGAAATGTGCTATCGAGTTGAGCATGTAGGAGAGGGAATATTCCAGAACACTAGCTCACGCACCATAGAGGCCACGTTCTAAACATAACCCATGTGACGGTTTGCTTCCCAACGGCCCGAGAATATCTCAACTAATGATCGTGCGGGTTGAATGCGGGTCTGAATGACGGACTGAATATGGCTAATCATTTGCAACATGAATATGCATCTGAATGGAGGTTCGTTTGAGAGCCACAACCTGTAGAATGAAATATATCTGCCAAGCAAGCCAAGAAATATCAAATAAACATCAATAAATCACAGAATGACGATTTTTACCCAAAATTCATGTGATATGTGAATATACGCATACCTGATCTGTTGGACGGTCTGAATGGCAAGCAGAATGACTTATTACATCAAAAATGGTGAAAGTAATGCCAATCAGAGTGTGTTTGATGTTCAAAAATAGTGACAAAAATGGACACCAACATTCCCCCAAACTAGAGATATGCCAGGTCCCACTGAGCAAACAAAGAAAAATTTAGGAAGAAGGTTGAGCTGCGGTAGCAGCTACCTTCTACTTAGACGAGGAAGTGCTTTTAGCTCTAAACTTCCAAAGCTGGTACTTCAAATTATCATGCTTCAAACGGAGAGAGAGATTGGAGGTTGTTTTGGTTTCATTTAAATCTTCCACACATTTCACCTGGAAACGCAAGTCCTTGTTCTCTTGACGAAGCCCAGAAATGATCTCTTCATACTTTTCATTCTGGCTTCTTAGATCTGCTACGTCCTGGGTTAATCTATCAACAGTCTATTGGAGTGGAACATATACTTTTGCTAAAGACACAGGGTCCTTTTGAGGGCTTGATCCCCTTAGAGATGGTTCAGGATCAGCAGGTGTAATGTGTGCCTCAGGGGCCTTATCTTCAATATGTGTAGAGGCAGGCTCCAAGATAGGGTCTTTAAGTAAACAGGCTGATAAATTGGCCAATGTGAGGAGAGGGGACTCAAAGACATGGTCATTTGCTTGGTCGTTAGGGTTGTCCGGGTGCATTGGATTAATGACCGACTGATCAATGGACTAAACAACGGTTTGGTCGATAGTTGGGTCGATCGAATGGTCGCAATTATCCCTTCTTAAAATTGTGGGTATGCGTGAAAAGAATGGGAGTTCCGTGGTGGTTTCCACGCGGACATGCTCAGGAGATTATGAATGATTAGGGTGTATTTCTCTTGAGTGGACCTCACTAAATCTTACACACTTGGAAACCTTTTCTTCTTGGGCAGGGTTTTGGGCCGACTCATTATCATGGGATAGGAAATGATGATGTTTACGAGAGGAAGGGGATTTAACAATAGGCTTCTTGAATAGGTGGGGGTTCAAGACTTCAAAGACAAAGCATTCCCAGGTTTGCCCCTTTTCTTCTAACTGATGAGTGATCAAGATTTTGATCAAACAGTGGTGGTATAGGCTTCCAGAGGGGTTAGTGGTATTTTTCCTAACCTGGCTAGACATTTTGTCTAATATTTTTAGAAAATAGAAGGGGAAATTAAGAGCCTGATCTTTAACAAAATGTGCCAGTAACCTAAGGTGGCAAGCTTTGAAGACGGTGTACTTACCTTCACAGGTAATCAAATGGATAATGATAGTCAGTGGCTCGAGGTAATCAGGATTAACCCATTCTTTGTGGATCCCTTTGGTGCCAACAACATGTTGATATTCATCCTTAAGGGAAAACTCGAGCTCCGTCCGTGGAAGAAAGAGATGTTTGTTCCAACGGGCTCCTTCCCCGGGAATTTTTGTGGCCGATGCAATGGATTCTTCTGTCGCGGGAAAAGTGAGATGGCTGAACCTGGCTGTCTTACCGTCAAACCCTTTTGTAAACAGTAAGGAGATTTCATGGTCATGGCCATCAAGAAGGTGAAGGAATGGTCCCCATCCGGCTCGCAAAAATACTTCACGACATGCCTTAAATTCGGGAATGTGGAGGAGGTCCTGATAACTTCTAGGTTCATGACGGATTGGCATTGTGAACAGAGGCCGAATGATGCGGATGGATAGAGGGATTGCATGAAAATTGTAGGGGATGGAGCTTGATAGGTTTAGGGCGGATGGAGAATGAGCAAGATGAAGTAGGATTTACACATGGGTAAGTTTAGATTGAGATCCGTTTGAGCGGCTGAATGATATTGGGGGGAGATTTGGCACGCTCGAGTTATACACTGTCATTCGGTTACCTTGAGTTGTGTGACATCATGGAACTTCGTAAGTTAATGAATTCTCATAGCTATGATATGTTCAACCATGTTCAAAGTGAAACTTTGGACAGGTTGAACGTAATTCTCATTATGAAATTATAAACACAAATTACACACAAAATCATGATGACTTAACAAATGAAACGATAGATCTCAAGATAAGCTTAATGGAAAATTAAATTCGTATGATAGCCATAGGATGGTTGATAAATTCATTTGATAAGACGAAATGAGTATGCAAAGATGGCATTTAAGTCAATCCTTGACATGATTACTTGATTAGATATGTCAGCAATAATCAAAATTTTAAGTTTCTTAGCACACTTATAAATATCATTACAAGCTATTGTTTCAATCGACAGTTCCTTCAGATCGCTATTCATTTTCCTCGTTTGTCAGCTCATTCGGATCGTCATTCGACCCTTCATTCAACCCTTCATACAGACCTTTGTACAAAAACGTGCTTTGATGGATTTGACTGCTGTTGATTATGCAGAGATTTTTTTTTTTTTTGAACTTGTCAACACACAAGAGATGTTGTAAACCTTCTTTTATGGAACTTTAAGTCACGTTCTTTTTTATCTGTCATTGATTAGAACAACCTTCCTTCTGCTTTTTGCGTTATCCTGAAAACACCTATCATTTTACCAAGGATAAATAAAATTTTTGTCAATATTCAAAAAGTAAAGAAACAGTTCTAATCCTCCCCCAAACCAACAATATGGTGTGTCATCAAGCCATCAAATAAAAATTGATTAATATTCAAATATTTCAATTGATGGTTTAGGCAGTAGCTTCTAAAATGCTGTGATAATTGTGGTAAGAAAATAAAATATTAACAGAAAAATGTAGATGATTTAGATATTTACATTCATAAAAAAGAATAAAACAGTGCTTAAGAAGACCATATGAATAATGATAGTATAATTGATGTGAAAAATGGCATAGGAAAACTATTAATCCCTGACTCATTGTAAGGATCTCTTGTCATCCAAAGAATATAGATAAGGTTCATCGTAGAGTTTGTGAGAATTCTATAGTTATGGGTCCCATTTCTAGGATAGTCATATCTTAGGTATTGTGTGAATTAGATGACAGGGTCCCAATCCAACTTATAGCTATTCTCTAATGACAATATAAATAATTGGCCTAAACATGTGTTTATATACTCAGGGTTTTTATGAGCCATGTGCATAGCGATGCGTTAACCAAACCTCTTTTACCCGATATTGCCCTGCTTCCAGTAGGCCTGTTCAGTACCCCGATGGGTTTATCTTGGTACCATGCAAGCATTGCCCCGCTGCCAGTGAGCCTGTTCAGTACCCCGACGGGCTTACTTGCACTTACTGAGCTTCCTTGTTTTTAATATTTTACCTACCATGGACCCACTGCCAGCGAGCCTGTTCAGTACTCCGGCAGGTTTTCCTTGTATAATGATACATGTATATAATTTTTTTTGTAAGGAAGTTGGTTGGCACTAGAGTGTGCTAAGCCTGCTAAACACATAATCCAAAATGTTAAAGCGAACCTTATGAGTACTCTTCTTATAATGGCCTAGATTATAGATCATGTCAAAAGATAATAACTAAAGCTATCCTTTGACCTCTCAGTACAACTTCTTCATAAAAGATCAGTAATGTTCGCAACAAAATAGAAATATCACTCACTTTTGAGTCTACCTTTTAAAGATGCTTTAAGAGACAAGTTTTGATAATGAGTCTAGGATGAGCTTGTAGTCCACAGGTGTAATATAGAGCTTTTTAAAATCATGATGATAGGTCTTAAGCAATTGTTCTAATGATAAATTAGAAATGTACATGTCTGAATCAAATACCATATGCATAATCATAAGAGAAAGTGGTTTGGAATGATATAAAGAACATTTTAACCTTCACTATAAATTTTCGATTTTCAACAATAATTGAAAGAGAAGGAGTTAGAGTGCATTATGAGATTTTTAGATCACTTCCATTTTTAAATAATATTGCACTAGCTGATTATAAGGACAAGGTTCTTGTAATCAAACTGCAAAACCACTTGTTAGATGATTTGAATTTATTCAAAACAAAAACATATGTACAAGGTAAAAGTTATATGAAATTTGGGAAAAAGGAAAAAGAGTCTTCCTATTGTAATTGAAAAAAATTCATAAGTTGATCATAAAAATGAATTTCCTGTAAAAAAAAATGCAATCAGTTGTTAGAAATGACTATGATTATTGAAAAACAAAAACATATTTACATATATACAAATGAAGATAACCCAAAATAATTCAAGAACCAGGAGAAGGAGGAATGACTTCCTTTTCTACCAGCTCCATCTCCGTCTGTTGTAAGGCATTCTGCACAAAATCTTGTTTAGATATTAGTTGATAATAAAGTATAAGTTTATGTCTAATTACAACTAGGGAAATTTGAGAATCATCAATTGTTTTAATTTTAACAGATCCACTATCAAAAGTTGTAACAATTTCATATGGGCCCATCCATCGAGTAGTTAATTTACCTTTTGTAATTACTTCCTTATGTGGATGGTTGTGTGTTGAAGAGTTAGGAATAACCACATCTTCAAGAGTAGCATCCTTCAAAACTTCATTAGGTATGTATTCTCCATTTACTTCTCGGATAACAACTGATGACTTGGGATGATCTTGCAAAACTCTTCCAGACCGCAGTTGAATCTCATGTATTGGTGCGGTAGAAATAGCATATGATGGAAGAGGCAACAACCTAATGCTATTAAGAGCTTGGGTTGGCTTGTTGTTAGGATTTGGTATCGGTTGTGCAGGTAATATTGCGGGTCTTGTAGGATTCATATTATGGATATAGTAAGGTTGATTTGGGATAGGGGGTAGTGAAGGAGGTACAAATCCATGCAAGAGTTGCTGAATATTAGGTGGGTAAGGATGGTAAGGCATAGGAGAAGGTGTTTGAGCATAAGCTTGTCCTCTCCACCCATGTGGCCATTGCTGTTGTTGAGCATTCTGAGGAGGGTACTGTGGTGGCCAATTCTGCCAACCTGGAGTGTTCCACTGTTGAGGAGGTTGATAAGGGTGGTAATAGGGTGGAAATTGTGATGGATCTTGATACGATGGTTGGTTTATAGGTTTCCAAGGCCTCCTAGATGTTTCACCAAAGTTTCTACTCTTGTATATAGCTTGCAACCCAGGCAACAATGGAAAATTATCAGTTGGATGTTCTTTTGTACAAAGGTGACAAACTAAAACATTATTCAATGGACATTCTCGTTGAGGATGTTTAGTTCTACACCTGGGACAGAAAACACTCATTGTTGCACGCTCTTTATCCTGCCTCTTTTTAGCATGTAGTGCATCTAGTTGAGAACCCATAGCTCCTAAGATATCTATTTTAAACTTTTCTAATAGGTTTCCCAACTCTACCCTTGTAACTTCACCAGGACCGGATGTGTTTCCTTTTTGGTTCCTAGCATAAGATTCTTGAAAATGTTTTCCACTTTTCCCTTTGCCCCTAGGGTAATTCCCACATAGTTCACAAATCTGTGCAAAAGACTTATGAGAAATGTCTCCTGCTTCCATGAGATTAAGGTTTTCTAAGAATTCTTCTGATATTTCCTTGAGGAAGAGTGTTCTTTCTGCATCTTCCTGAAGATCACTATATTTAGATTTATGTAACACATAGTTAAATCTTTCGAAATAGTCTTCTAGGATCTCATCTTCAAGTTGTTGTATTTTGAAGATATCATTACGAGAGTCCTTAGGTTTACAGTAATCCTGATATTTCTGTAGAAATACAGTCTTCATGTCTTCCCAAGTTCTAATACTAGATTCTCCTAACCCCATGAACCATCAGAGAGAAGAATCTTTTAATGTGGCAAGAAAGAGTTTTAGCTTTTGGCCATCTTGTAGGTAATTATAACTCCTACACAAAATGTCAAACTCGAATAAGAATGTATCCGGATCCTCACTACTCTTCCCATAGAAGGTTGGTAGTGAGGAGGGAGGGATATTTTTCATAGTTACATCTTGTGCAGTGTCTAAGATAGGGAATCCAAAAGTACCCTCGGTTCTAACCTCCTCCTTCATCTTGTCGAACATGATCTTCATTTTCATCCTCCATGAAGATTCGATTGCCAAAGAGAGAATACCTAGGTGGATCCTTTCTTTCTGAATATGGGATGTCCCAACGTTCTGTTTTAGGAAGTGTATTCTTCTTTTTAGGAGGAGAATTACCAGCTACGTGGGTATCCAGTTTTGAAGGTTGTACTGTTTTCGTCTCAATCTGTGAGATGACTATGTTCACAAAATTATCAAAAAGAGCGTCTACTTGTGCAGGACCAACAAAATATACTAAGTTCGAACCACCTACTATTGAAAAAGTAGTGTCTTTGGGTTTTTGGACCAATGGAGGGTTGGGAGGTTATGACGCTTTCTCCTTTTGAGTTTCCTCTTGTCTAATTTCAGTCTCAATATGAGCTCGAGGTTCCTTTAGTGGAATGTCTTTATGAACATATGTTTCTGATGTCCCTATGGTTTCCAGAAAGGATTTCCTTAGCTTTCCAAGTAGGACTATCTGCTTTAGGTGTCTTTTGATACCTTTTTGCTGAGTTAGTGGTTGGGGTGGCATGCCCCCCGTATAGGTTAGTGGGAATTTTAGTAGGGATTTTAGTAGAAGGTCTAGTTTTAATAAATCTACATTTTGAGTCTCTAGACCTATTCATGAAAACAAAACTAAAGTTGAAATAAATTCTAACTGCATCACTACTACTACTGGGTTTTGGGGATGCCTATTATAACAGATGCGCAATTTCTTACCTCTCGTCTTACTGCTCACCTGCCACCATCCTATTTCTAAATTTCAAAAGAGGAAAATTCAAATCTATCCCTAAGTTTTTAAGAGAAAGTTCTACCTATCTACAACTCCCCGTCAACAGCGCCAAAATGTTGGGTGTGTGATCTATCTCAAAGAAATCACCTAATATTTAATTATCACCAGGGTTGGTATTCTTAGAGTTGTGGCAAAGTATATGCTAAGGTAGAATGGTACCTAAGATTTCGTCTTGTCAAACCTTAGAAATATTTAATAAAGAAAAGATCGAAAGATCTTTCAAAATGAAAAACCGAGTCCAACTTCAGAAAGACAACAAACGAACTAATTAAACCTAGTTAAACCAACAGATCAGAATAGTATCAGCTATCTACTCTACTCTATGGATAATGAATGAAAGATATAAGAACAACAATATTATTATGGAAAGCAAAACTAAACTAAAACAAGACTACTTTGATGAACTTGGAAACTACTAATTAAAACCTCTAATCTAGGAATTAGGAATAACTGTAAGTGAATTTAGAAACCTATCTATGAGATTGATTCAATTGACAATTAATTATGAAAACAAGAAACTATGTTAACTCAAAACAAGACTACAAACTACTTAAGAATTTCAGCAATGATTTAATATTCGATACTATACTGAACTACCTAATTCCATTCTCCTTGGGGATTCTGAGTAAGTGTATCAAATGTAATGGGGATGGGAGAGAAGGTGTCAAAGTGACTTTCAAATGTAACAAGGAAGCAAAATGGAAGAAAGTCTAGTTTAACCTCTACAAATAAATGTAAGCTAAAGATTATCCAACTACAATTAACTTTAAACATTGTGATCTATTTCCTATCTATAAGTAGAATGAGATGAAACAAGTAGAAAACTTAATAAAGATATTCACTTGGATTGAATTTGATTTGGAAGCAAGTAAAAAACTTGATAAATATGTGTTATATAGAAGTAAGTAGAAAACTTGATAAAGATATTTATTTTCGAACCAAACCCTATTCTATGAACATCTTGATTATCTGTGTGAATGGAAAACTGATCCTAAGCTTAACGAAGAGACTATCAAAACTAAGATAACTTGGAGAATGAAATTATTAACTCTAACAAAAAATAAATTCTAAGAACATATAGTAAACTACCCTAAGAATGAAACTGATAAATTCTATAACAGTAAAGTATCAATGAACCAGATATAAAAGAAACGTAATTTGTAAAACAACTGAAGCAAAGTAAGGGAAAATAGAATGAAAACTAAAGATGATGATGAAACTTAATTAAAAACTCTATGCAATGTAAAACAAGATCTTAATTAAATATAAGACTACTAATTAAAAGCAAGAAATATTACAGTTAAAGGCCTAACAAACTAGAGTTTAAATAAGCATGAAAACAATGCAAAAAGTACTGAGGTCCAAATGACGATCCGGATGGTTGTCCGACTGACAGTCCAGATGGAAGAAAACTATTTAAATTAAGGGAAGAGAAGATTGGATGATCTTAACTACCAGCTGGATGATGCATGTGATCCTACAGTGCAAGGGAAAGCAATATATCGACTATTTAGAAGCTAAAGCAACGAGAAGCAACCTATACTAATCATTATCTAAAGGAAATAAACTATTTCTATGGCCTAACCAAACAAAACTGAGATATGAATAAAGCTAACCTATAGCTACAGGAAAGAAACTAACAGAACTTATTCTAATTCTGAATGAACTTAGAATATGAAACTAACTAACCTCTAAGTATTTGTAAATGGGTGAAAATGCGAAGCTGGGAAACAATTCCGTGACAATTTGCTTTTTTTTTGTTCTAATTTTCGTTTTCTCGCCCAAGACAAAAGTCAAAAAATTTTCTCGGGCAAGAGTTTTTAAATTTCTCGGGTGAGACATTAACCGTGGTTAAACATCTCTCCCCTGAGAATTCTTCCATAGTTAGATAATTGTTCGCCCTAGAAAATTTAGTCTTCTCGTCCGAGAGTATAACCTTTTTTTGATATTAAACTCTCGGACAAGTGTCTCGGTCGAGAGTTTAGATTCCTTTTAAACTCTCGACCAAGAAACATTTAAGTTTATAAACGCAAAAAAAATTCCCGCTCTCGTCGTTGTGTGTCATTGTTGAACTATTTTCTCTCTCCGTCGTTCAAACGCAGTGCTCGTAGAGGACATTGAAAAACCGTAGGGAGGGGAACGACCACGGCAACAAAGGGTCGAAGGAACGGCTGCCAACATGCGAAGATGAAGGGAACCCTTTGTTTGCACAGGTAATTGACTCATAATCTCAAAACCCCCACACTTCTCTTCTTGGGTATCTCAAATGGAGAATATTCTTACTAAACATGGACATTTCATGAGCTTTGCAGACCTTAGTGGTTGGTGGTTGGATAGCCTACTAATAGACTACCTCCATATCCCCATGAAGATAGTTCTTCCCATAGGATGGAGTTTTATACCGCTGATTAAGTTCAATCAATAGGTTATATTGGAACTGATAAGGGGTTATATATATTGGGATATTCTCACTACCAAATAGTCAGATAGATGATGAGGGTACAAACCCGTAAAGTGTATTGATTAGGAGGGTTTTTTCTGACTAGAACCATATTTTCGACCCAAGCAGAGTACCTGACAGGAATGATTATCTTTGCAATCACAGATATTTTTTTTATTCTTGTATAGAGAAAATAAAGGAGTGACTCTCTTCGGATAATAAGGGAAAACATTGAATCTGTTGAGTCAGCAGGACCAGGATGGTGAACGCTACATAGTGGCCATGGCACGTCAAGTATTGCAATGATAAAACACCCATTGACTTCACGATAAAACACCCATCATAGCACAATGGATCCTCTCATATATTCATTATGCAGGAGAACAACAGGCGCTTTAACTCTTTACAAAAAGACCCTATTAGTGAAATTAAAATAACCCCCAATTACCATCATCCTCAAGTGGATAATTAAAACTACTGCCAAAGCTCATCCCATTCTACCCATGATTGATTTTTAAATTCGTATCTTCTTACCTCGTTTGTAGCTCTTTTAGCACATTCCATGCTTGATTTATTTATTATCCAGGAGTAGGAGTAGGGTTTCAATAAATTTTTTTATTTTCTTTTTAGATTTTGTTCTACACAATCGTTTCGCCAATTAGTATGGAGAAACGGGAACAGGATGGGAGGAATATTGTAAATAGAGACACTGGAAAAAATGTATTGAACAAAATGGGGACTGAAAGAAGGAAATGCAATAAGGGGTTCAGCAGAGCATGGGAAAAGGAGACATGTTAGCAAGTATCATATCTCAAGCATCATCAAGGTCAAATCCAGATTTAGGAGGGATCGATCCACATTTCCAGAAACCAATCGTTAATATGTAAGCACATACATAGTTTATATTAATTGAAACTTTTAGAATTCAATCATACAATAACCAGGTCTCCTATATTTTTCATATGTGGATGAGAAACGAGGGTTCACTATTGTAAATCTTATCCAGTAATGTAGACATTTTCATGTTATAAAAACAAAAGAATATTTCTTAATGCATTGATTCCACATGTATCAAGATGATTGAATTGATGGATAATAAATATAATTTAAGCATACTATAATGATACCTTTAGGAGTTGTTCTGTACCTCTCATACAATCATAAATATGCATCCTATGCAGTGATAGTTTAATATAATAATTGTTGAGCTGGTAGCAATGCAACTGTCTTGTCATTGGTATATTACAAATCAGGCTCTTGAGAGATGCGGGGTAGTCTAGATCTCTCCCCAACTAAGGAAACTGAAACACTACCTAAGGTAGTGCACATGGTATCCACCATTGCATCTTGCACCTCACTTCCATGTTCTGATGGCTCACTTAAATCATGGGGTAAAACTATACTCTTCCAAGAAAATGGTACCAACATTAGAGGAGGTGGTATGGTAGTTGGGTCTCTACAAGCCCTTGGATGGTCATAACTATATCCCCTATCGGGACCATAAAATTGTGATGGTGTGGATGTGTAGTTTGGATCCATGTGCGACAAAACTCAACATAGATTTGTATAGTGAAAATTAATGGAAGCTCATCACGGCGGGAGAACATGACCCATGCTCCAATAAATCTATCATAAACAAAAGGTGCTACAACCTCAAGCTTAAAATATTTGAGTTTAAGCAGTTTCCTACTCGAACAATTAGGAGGGATCTCAAATAGAGTATCCCTCACATTACACCCTCTTGTGCATTCTTTCAACACATCCCATTTGTCTTTCCTCGATACCTATCGTCTCCTACTCTCGATAACATGATGATAGAGGTCTGTTAGGAACCCTTGTCTTTACTTTGTTAGTATATTGTTGTTGGACGCATATGCTTTGTAATTCGTCCCGTAGTATTTGTTGATCAATAGTTTGTGTTATTGTTGTTGGCGCATATGTTTTGTAAGTTGCCCATAGTATTGTTGATCCATAGTTTGTAGTGGCCCATGGTTTTGACCCATAGTATTCGCACCTAGACTTAGTATATAAGTGTGTGTTGAGACCTATGAAGGCACCGTGAAGTTATTTGTATTGAGCTCGCTCATAGGAGGTTGCCCCCTCGAAGTGGCCTGTGATCAATATAAAAGTGATTCTGAGTTCTGTCATTTCTGCTATTTCGCATATTCTTATTAATTAATTGTTGCAGGTGCATCACATCTGGTATCAGAGCACTTTCTTGGGCTCGTTGGGTGAAATTTCTGTCAATTTTTTTTTTCGCATCTGTTGCAGGTTCGGATTTGGGGAATAATCCCTATCCACTTAACTGTGGGAAGTACTTGGGCATAATCCCTAAAACTCATTGTGAGGAGTACCACATGAACCCTGAAGTAGCTGGCCCATTGAGAGGACCTACCAGCGAAAAGGGCAATGACCCCTACCTGATTGACTAGTTCCCACCCGTGAGGTAAACCAAGAGCTGTCATTTGTGGAAAAGTGGTTATCAGTTTTACCTGAGCCGTGGAGTGAGGGGTATTGCCCCAATACGCAAGCCGTTAGACAACATTGGTGGTCGAGTGAAACCCCTAAACTGTTAGGAAGCCGCACATACCTGGGGTCCATATCTACTTTCAGCTGAACTGTTGTCGATCATTGCTGCGCCGTTTCAGATCCATTTTGCAAGCTGTTCCAGATCCAGTCGTTTTCAATCCATTCGGCGCTGTTCCAGATCCCTTCCGAGCCGTAGCCCCCCCCCCCCCCAAAAAAAAAGGAGTATAAAATTCAGTTTTTTCTCCATATCTCCCTTGTTTTCACTCTATTTCCCTTGAAATTTTTGGGGAACCCCTGTCATCCCATTCTGCATATTTCATTCCTAAGGACCCTATCCCCAATTCCCCTTCCCAAAGCCTGAAATCCCACATTTGTCTATTTTTAGGGTTTGCCATAACTTCCTCAGATTTCACCCAATCACCTTCAAATTTTACCACAGAGTTCCTTTTTGAATTCTACTTCTTTGTCCCCCTCTACCAAATTTTCCCATTCTTTCACCCTGCTTCTGAAATCCTCATTTTTGCTTCCCTGTCTAGTCGACAGTGTCCAACACCTAGTCAAACCCCAATTACCCTTCAGATTTTTTCCCAAGTCCAGATTTTCCCTTACTGAAGCAGTTTTTGTTTTTGTTTTTCTACCCAGTCAAAAAAAAAAACTCCTGGTTATGGTTGTCACCCGTGCAGGAACAAAAACCATGGAAGACGCACTTGTAGCCATCCAAGCCAAACTCCAGGATCTTGATGAAAAATTTCTCAGCCTCCACCTTGAACATTCAGCTATGAACAACAAATGGCAGTCCGAGTCTTCATCAGACAATGGGTTCTCTTCTTCCAGCAATTTCCATGGTCTGAAGCTTGATTTTCCTCGCTTCAATGATATTGATCCAACTGGATGGATCTATCGTGCAGAACAATATTTCAGTTTGCATAATACTTTTGATGTCAACAAAGTTCCACTGGCATCCTTTCATTTGGAATAGGAAGCTCTTCAATGGTACCGTTGGTACATCAAGGCTCATCTAGAGCCCAAACGGTCAGACTTTTGCCAGCTCCTTTTGCAACGATTTGGTCCCAGTGCTTTTGATGACTTCACAGGAGCCCTCACTAAACTTTGCCAAATTGGCACTGTGAGAGAGTATCAAACCGAATTTGAAAACCTAGACAACCACACCGAAGGAATGTCTGATGACTTTTACCGGAGTTATTTTATTAGTGGTCTAAAGGATGCCATCCGCTTTAAGGTCAAAATGTCTGTCCCACCACAATGATGGAAGCCCTAGGGTTTGCTAAGTTGGCAGAAGACAAGATTGCAGCCCAACAATGCTCCAAGCCCACTTTTGTTCCCTTCTGAAATATGGGTTCTCACCGACCACCTATACCGCAGGTTCCTCGACAGACTCCTATCAAGCGTTTGTCTGAAATAGAGATGCAAGCACGTAGAGAAAAGGGGCTTTGCTATAATTGTGATGAGAAATTCACTTGGGGACATAGATGTGTTCAGCAAAAGCTCTATCTCTTGGATGTGGATTCTCCGCCTGCCTCTGAAATTGGTGACGAAGATCCAGAAACACTGGATGCTCCGGTTGACATCCAGGAACAGCTTATTGACCCTCCGTCTCAGGATGACCAGCCAGAGATATCTCTCCATGCTTTAGCTGAAATCACCACCCCCCAAACAATGCAGGTCAGGGGTTACTTCAAGAAGCTTCCTCTTACAATACTCATTGATTCTGGTAGTACTCATAATTTCAATGACCCTCGGATCGTCAAACAAGCTGGTTGTTTTATCCATCCTTGCTCCAACTTTGAAGTCATGGTTTCCAATGGGGGCACCTTACCTTGTAAAGGGAAGTGTCAAAATGTGCGTATCTCTATGGGAGATTATGCCTTGCGCTCTGACATGTTTTCCTTGATCTTAGGCGGATGTGATGTGGTTTTGGGCGCTCAATGGCTACGCACACTTGGCCCTATCTTATGGGATTTTGCTGAACTTTGGATGCAATTTTCCCTCAATGGACAAAAACACACATTGACAGGATTACAACCAGGTTCTCTCAGCATCATCAGTTCACATCGCATGGAAAAACTCCTCAAGAAGAATTCACATGGTGTCATCGCTCAAATCCATTCCATTCAGATGCAACCATCAGCGGTCTCCACCACTCCTTTGGATCTACAACAAATTTTGGATCGATATACAGGGGTCTTTGCTGAACCAGTGGGATTGCCACTTTCCAGGCCAGAAGACCATCGTATTCAGCTCCTTTCTGGCAGCGTTCCTCCCAACATCAGGCCCTATCGCTACCCATTTCACCAAAAAACAGAGATTGAAATGCTCGTTCGGGACTTATTGAAGCAAGGTATTATTCGCCCAGGCACTAGTTCCTTTTCTTCTCCAGTTATTCTTGTCCGCAAAAAAGATGGGTCATGGCACCTCTGCATTGAATTCTGAGCACTTAATCACCTCACCATCAAGGATAAGTTTCCAATTCCCGTTGTTGATGAGCTTCTTGATGAGCTTCATGGGGCTCACATTTTCTCCAAGTTGGATCTTCGTTCTGGGTATCATCAAATTCGGGTTCATGAGGATGATATCCCTAAAACAGCTTTCCGCACACATGATGGCCATTATGAGTTTTTGGTCATGCCCTTTGGCCTCACTAATGCTCCTTCCACATTCCAGGCCTTAATGAATAAAATATTTTGACCCTACTTGCGGAAATTCATTCTGGTATTCTTTGATGATATCCTCATCTACAGTAAAACATGGTGTTGACACCAGGTCTGAAGAAAATTGAAATTTTTGCTAAAAGACCCTAAGAGAAAGAATCATCACAAAAAGGGTTAAGTTGAAGGTTTTTTATATAAAAGAATAGGAGAAAAACCCATATGTGTAAAGTCCGCTAGCAAATATAATATAAAGGTTAAGCCCCGGTCAGGTTTCGTCGGCGGAGATAGCATAGATCCAAATCAACGGTTCATATTAACCCCGCGTCGCCAAAGTGATCGTCAACAAACGATGGAGGGTGGTAGCGGACATAATACCACCAAGGCACGTGTCCCACATTCATTCATCCGCGCTTGGAGAAAGTGGTATCAGAAACCACCATGACACCGCGCGGAACCACCCATTACGGAAAGGTGGGAAGATCTCTTACGTGGCAAGGTGGGACCTAACAGGTGGAGAGCGAGGAATGGATTGATGAGACCGTGGCACGTGGCACTATACTTTGCATGGATCGGAAGGCCAATACATGTTTCAATCAAATCAAAGGCCAGCATTTCATCCGCGGCCAGGAACATGCGCACGGAATATAAAGGAGAGCGGTCGCGGAGAATAAACCGCCTTGACAGGTGTCAGCAGATGGTGCATCCGCGCGGGTAGCAAACCGGAGAAGGAAACCACCTTTTCGATCGCGGATACCGCCGGTGCAATAAAGATGGACAAGATCTGACGGTTCAAAATGATGGTTCAAAGATCAATGGTTGAAAATGACCCACGTTCGTAAAAGTGCAAGAAGGTTAAGTTTAAAAGGCTTATATAAAAAGAAAGGGTTCCACACAACGGCATTTTATATGTGTCGTTATCCTGGAGAGCTCCGAAGACTGGTGGAAGCCGGCGATTGCGACAGAAGGCGAAAAGCAAGCACTTACAGGATGGATCACCGAAAATTCCAGCAGATAGATCACATGCTCACAGGAAAAATCCTAATGGAGAAAATGTCAGGGGAATTTGAAATTTTAAATATGCTGATTTCAACTTGCGCAAACCTTCTTCCTATTTCTTATGCAGGTCATATCGAGATGCGAGTCTTGGTGAAAGAAATGACCAGTTATGACCTACCCACGGCTGACCAGTGGAATTATGTAGAGAAGTACGGAAAGACCAGATATTCTGTTCATACTTAAATGCATTTGAAACTCTTGCCATGTGGCAAAATGATGATATCCAAAAATCTTGCCAAGTGGCAAAAAGACTTTTTATTTTAAATTTGTAATATTATTTGAAAGACAGTTATGGGTTACTCGAAGACAGTTATCTTTAGTTAAATATTTTTAATTATTAGTTAGAAGAAGCAGTTATGTGGAGCTTCTTCTAAAAATTTTGTATAAAAGACAATGGAGGTCATTGTTGAAGGGGTGGATTTTCTGGGAGGAGAGACCCATTTCGGGTGTTTTGCAGGGTTTTCAGAACTTAATACAGATCTCAGAAATGAGCAGATTTTTCATAAAAGATTCAAGCGTTGTTTAAAAATTGCAGTCTGTTACTTTCCTTTGTGAGTATTTTGATCACAGAAGATCGAGGAGCTATGGAGAACCTCACAAAATCGAATTAATTTGCAATTACAGTGGAAAAATTTGAAAAAAGAGATAAATTTACACACAATGTATGCTCAAATCTTTGATTAACTGACTGTCTAACATGTGAAAATGTTAGTAACAGGTTTTTATTACATCCATGAGAAAATCGAGAGCATTAGGTGGCTCAAGCTGAGTGTACAAGTCATCAATGCCAAATTGGCCTCAATCCCCCCTAGGTGGGTCCAACTCAATCCCAATCACCCCAAACAGCTACGAATTCTGGTGTGGAGGTGGCTGAAGCATGCTGAGTCATTAATTAGCTCAAGGCATGCGTGGGTGAGCAAATAGAGGAGGTTTGGGGGCCCAAGGGAGCATTAAATGCTCCAAATCTAGCCAAAAGTGGGCAAAAATCCACCCTAGCGCCCTTGGTCAACTAAATTCCCCAAAACAAGGAGAGAGGGCGCACCAGCAATAAATGAGGGTGCACTTGTGGACAAAACTGGAGGCTGGGTGAACTGGTTTGCTCAGAAGTGGGTGTGAACACTCTCAAAGTGGGTTTTTGACCAACTATAGTCACTTAATCCAAAACATGGTTTAATTAAGCACATGGATAATTAAAATTTATGGATTATGGTACTAAGTGTGGTTACTGTTCTAACACCCCCCCTTAACCATAACTTTGTACATCTCATGAAAGATAAGTGGGAGGCCTTGGCAACAAAGGCTCAAGTCACCTCAATACAAACATAAATTTTATTTGTCCATATGAACCGAGGAAAAGAAGTAAAACCTCATGGGATAAAAACTTCCCTCAAAAATGGACATGGGGCTGAACCTGCAATTAAATTGCAGCAATCACCATCCATCACTCACTCCAAGCAAAGATCTCAAGTAAGTGAAGGTCTTCTCTGTAAAGCACTTGGTGAAAATATCAGCAGTTTGCTCGGTGGATGGGCAATACTGCAATGAAATCACCCTGTCATGCACCAAGCCCCGAATGTAATGCATGTGGATCTCAATGTGCTTTGTTCTTTGCCTCTGTACTGGATCAGTAGATATCTTGATGGCACTTTGATTATCCACCCAAATATTGGTTGGAGAATCAATAGCAACACCAAACTCCCGAAGAATGCCTTGCAACCAAACACACTGTGTGGCTGCGTTCACTGCTGCCCTGTACTCGGCCTCTGCTGATGAAAGAGAAATTGTATGCTGTTTCTTACTTGACCAGCAAATAGGACCTTCAGCAAACATAAACACAAAACCTGAAGTGGACTTTCTATCGATGGGATCTCCCGCCCAATCGGAATCAGAAAATCCAGCTAGTTGAAGTGAAGAACCAGCTGCATAGTGTACCCCGAAGCTCTTAGTTCCTTGGACATAATGAAGGATTCTTTTGGCTGCCTTCCAATGGATCTCATGTGGCTGCTGCATATACCTTGCTACAGCACTTACAGCATAAGACAAATCAGGTCTTGTATGTGTAAGGTACAGCAAACTTCCAACTAGCTGCCTATAGAGTGTGCAATCCACCACCGGAGAGTCTTCAAATTCACCTAGTTTTATGCCTGAAAGGAATGGGCACTTGGCTGCCTTACATTCAGCCATTTTGAACTTGAATAACAGGTCTGAAGCATACTTAGATTGACTCAGCAAAATACCTCTCTCAGATTGCTCAATTTCCAAACCCAAAAATTGCCTTAGCAATCCTAGGTCGCTCATGGCAAATTCACTGTGCAAAGAAGCTTTAATTGAGCCAATTTGTTTGGTGCAGCTCCCTGTAATTAAGAGATCATCAACATACAGTACAATGACCTGCAAATTACCATCACAATGCTGCAAATAAACATTTGGATCAGACTTGCATCGACAGAAACCAATTGAGAGCAAAAAAGCATCCATTTTGGCATACCAAGCCCTGGGGGCTTGCTTGAGTCCATAGAGTGACTTCTTCAACCTGCATACAAGTGTGGGATCCTCTTGGAATCCTTCAGGCTGCTGCATATATATCTCTTCCTGTAGCTCACCATGCAAGAATGCACTTTTGACATCCATGTGGTGAACTTCCCAACCTTTACTAGCTGCCATGGCTAGAGCTAGTCTAATTGAGTCCATCTTTGCAACCGGTGCAAAGGTCTCTGTATAATCCACACCATGGATTTGTGAGTAGCCCTTAGCCACTAACCTAGCCTTATACTTCATATCAGAACCATCAGCAACAGGTTTGGTTCGAAAAATCCACTTACATTGCACTAGTTTCCTCTTGGGAGGAAGAGGCACCAAATCCCATGTTTTGTTCTCTTGGAGAGATTGGAATTCTTCTTGCATTGCTGCCCTCCACCTTGGATCATGATGAGCTTCCTGATATGATGTTGGATCAGATCCAATCATCATATAACAGTGATCAGCAAGCTCACTCTCATTTGCAAAGGAAGCATTGATTGTTTGGGATCTAGTCTTCCTAGGCTCTTGGGGATTGCCTGCCAATTCACCTGCAGCTTCTATGATTTTTTCAGCCCACTTGGGCCTTGATGGTGACTCATGTACAGCAATGTCATCTTCAGCTATGTCATCTTCAGCAATATCAGAAAAATCAGAGGAAGAATCATCACTAATCTCATTGAGGTGTGGAGGAGAGGAGCTTTCCCCCGGTGCAAGCTCAAAATCTGGAATTGGTTCTTCTTCGAATTGCACACTTCTCTCAATGAAAGTTTTAAGTGTGGATGTGTCAAAGAGCTTGTAGCCCTTTGTGTCCTCACCATATCCAACCATGATACATTCCCTACTCTGTGGCTCCAAAGCCTTCCTCTTTTCTGATGGAATTCGAGCCCATGCTCTAGACCCAAAAATCCTGAAATTTGACACATTTGGTTTTTGGCCAAACCATGCCTCATAGGGGGTTTTTCCTTTGATTGATTTGTGAAAGGCTCTGTTCTGAATATGAGCAGCACAATTGATGGCTTCAGCCCATAGCTTAGGGCTTAGATCCCTAGCTTCAATCATGCAAGTAGCCATCTCCTTGAGAGATCTATTTTTCCTCTCTGCCACACCATTTTGCTGAGGTGTGTAGGGGATTGAATGTTGCATTTGGATGCCACATTCCTCACAAAGGTGCTGAATGTTATTATTCACATATTCCTTTCCATTATCAGTCCTAAGGATCTTTATCTTATGACCACTATGGTTCTCCACTAGGGCTTTCCAAATCTTCAGTTTCTCAAACACTTCTGACTTCAGTTTAAGGAAGTAAACCCAGCAGAATCGAGAGTAGTCATCTATGAATGTAAGTACATACCTTGATCCACCATATGATGGAGTGGGAAGAGGACCAATGAGGTCTGAATGTACCAATCCAAGTGGTTGAGTGGCTCTCCTTGCCATTCCCTTCTCATAGCTGCGCTCAGGATGCTTTCCAACTACACACCCAATGCATGCACCATTCGATGATCTGATTTCTGGAAGCCCTTCCACCATCTCGTCCCTGTGCAATTGCTGGAGATATTTGTAGTTCATGTGGCCAAATATTTCATGCCACAACTTGGAGGTCTCGTTGGCATGAGAGACAAGAGCATGGTCACTAGAATTTGGAATGAAATTTGAGAATTTGTACATTCTCTCATCATGATCTGCATACCCCACTGCCACAACTTGATTTGAGGAAATTTCTGAGATTTCTACCAAATCTGGAGTGAATGTCACTCTCTTGGCTTCTCCTGTATGAGTCATTTGATAGACTGATAGCAAATTTGCAGCCAATGAAGGTACATAGAGCACATCACTGAAATAGCCATGCTCCATGTCAATCCTTCCAATCCCCTTGGTTTGGAGTTCTGAATCATCTCCCATTCAAACTGTTGGGCCACCATTCGAATGCAAAGAGGAGAAGAGCTCTCTGGATGAAACCATATGTCTGGAAGCTCCTGAATCAATGATGAAGGAAGAGGGATTCGAAGTACCTGCTACCAAAGCATGACACTTCTCCTTATTGTCAGGGTTTGAGGTGCTCTCTTTCTTCCTTGCGCCCTCAGGGACTGGGATGTTGTTCTTCTCCAGCAGCTGCGCCATTGAGTCAATGGTTTTCTTCATACATGAGCTCTCTGGATGCCATCCCCTATGACAATAGGTGCATTTGGTCTTTTCCTTTCCCTTCTTGTCCTTCTCCTTTGACAGATTCGAACCCCCATCTGCAGACTTGGTCTTGTCAAACTTCCTCTTCTCTTGCTGCTTCGAATTCTTGGCTTTCTGCTTTCCTTTGCTTGCATTTGAAACACCCATTGCCAATGCTTGGTCCTTTGATTTTATGGTGCCCATCTGAACTAGTTTATCCTGCTCCTGAGTGAGACACTCCATGAAGGTAGCTAGTGATGGCATTTGCCAATTTCGAAGGGTCATTTTGGCTGAGTGAAATGTGCTAACAAATACTGAAAACTCTGGGCCTAGCTTCGAAAGGATGGACAGAATCAGTTGTTCCTCCTTCTTAACAATTCCACATTGTTGCAGTTGAAGCACCAGTGACTTGAATTTCGTGAAGAACTCCTGGATGGTTTCAAAATGCGCTGGGCTCAAGCTAATGAGCTCGTTTTCAAGCTGGTGGCCTCTCAGTTCATCAGTTTTCCCAAAGAGTGATTCTAGCTTCACCCATACTTCATTGGGAGTTGTCAAACTGTCTGTATGAAACAAGAGTTCCCTTGAAATGCTCAGGCATAGCAATCCATAAGCTTCATCAAGTCGATTGTAGTACTTTGCTTTCTCCACAGCAGAATTTGGCTCCACTTCTGTGCCCATGGTTACTCTATAGAGGCCCTTAGATCTCAGCTTGATAACCATCTCAGCCTTCCAATCGAAAAAATTGAAGGGTGTGAGAAACATTTGGTTTGCTTCCATGACTGCTGCATTAATGGTGAGAAAACTACTGAAACACCTGCAAAAAACACTCAATTTTTGTCTGGAAATCCTCTCTAGAATGCAGTTCAACGCTCAATGTTGGCCTGCAACTCACTAACTCCACGATGGATCTGATACCATGTGAGTATTTTGATCACAGAAGATCGAGGAGCTATGGAGAACCTCACAAAATCGAATTAATTTGCAATTACAGTGGAAAAATTTGAAAAAAGAGATAAATTTACACACAATGTATGCTCAAATCTTTGATTAACTGACTGTCTAACATGTGAAAATGTTAGTAACAGGTTTTTATTACATCCATGAGAAAATCGAGAGCATTAGGTGGCTCAAGCTGAGTGTACAAGTCATCAATGCCAAATTGGCCTCAATCCCCCCTAGGTGGGTCCAACTCAATCCCAATCACCCCAAACAGCTACGAATTCTGGTGTGGAGGTGGCTGAAGCATGCTGAGTCATTAATTATCTCAAGGCAGGCGTGGGTGAGCAAATAGAGGAGGTTTGGGGGCCCAAGGGAGCATTAAATGCTCCAAATCTAGCCAAAAGTGGGCAAAAATCCACCCTAGCGCCCTTGGTCAACTAAATTCCCCAAAACAAGGAGAGAGGGCGCACCAGCAATAAATGAGGGCGCACTTGTGGACAAAACTGGAGGCTGGGTGAACTGGTTTGCTCAGAAGTGGGTGTGAACACTCTCAAAGTGGGTTTTTGACCAACTATAGTCACTTAATCCAAAACATGGTTTAATTAAGCACATGGATAATTAAAATTTATGGATTATGGTACTAAGTGTGGTTACTGTTCTAACATCCTTATCCTTATATGTGCATGTTTATCTTCTTCGTTATATCTCCCATGGTGTTTTTCTTCTATATTTAAATGAACATTTGAAAATAACTTGAGATTCATACTGGTTATGCCTCATTTTATTCGCATTTAAATATCCATTTTATTCTCCAAAGTTGACAATAGATTTATCCTGGATAGATACCTGTTGTTGATGGAATGTCTTTATTTCTTTCTATGTCGCCCGAAAAATCTTATTGACTGTAATAAGACAGCTATCTTGCCTTTGTATGAAAATATTTGTTTAACTGCTGGTCCATATTTTTCTGTTTTCTCGACTCCATTGCCCAATGGTATCCTGTTCATGTTGATCTAGCCACCTCATTAAAAATCCTTAAATTTTTATTTATTTTACAAATTGGCCCTTGAGTTTCATTGTCAAACTGCTGTCGTGGTGACATTGGATGGCAGATTTGCCGAGAGAGCCCTCTCTGGCTGAAGGAGGCCAACTTTCAGTCTAAAGATTGGTTTGAAATAGGTTACCTCGGGTTTCTTTGATACAGCCCAAGGAAAATCCGAGTGCTAACACATGGGATGAACATCTCCAGCATCTGGATCTTGTCATGCAACTTTTCTCTGACCATCATCTCCATGCCAAGCAGTCTAAATGTGTTTTTGGACAGAAGGAAGTTGACTATCTCGGGAACATTATCTCAGCACAAGGGGTTCGCGTGGATCTTGCCAAAATCGATGCCATGAACAATTGGCCGCATCCTCAGACACTCAAGACCCTTCGTGGTTTTTTGGGGTTGACTGGCTACTACCGCAAGTTTGTCAAGGATTATGGGAAGATTGCAGCTCCATTAATTGCTCTATTGAAAAATGATGCTTTTACATGGACACCTGCTGCTTAGTGTGCATTTGACAAGCTAAAACAAGCTATGTGTACTACACCTATTCTAGCTATGCCCGGTTTTTCCAAGCCCTTCACTATTGAAAGTGATGCTTGCGGTAATGGACTTGGTGCTGTTCTCCTTCAAGATGAACACCCCATTGCGTTCAGCAGCAAATCCCTTTCAGGTAAGAATTTAGCTGCCTCTACCTATGAGAAGGAAATGATGGCTATTTTGCATGCAGTACAGAAGTGGCACCCATACCTATTAGGGAATCATTTATGCATCAAGACTGATCACCAGAGTCTGAAATATTTCTTGGAACAGCGTGTCTCCTCCTTGGCACAACAGAAATGGGTTAGCAAACTCATGGGTTATGATTATGAGATCACTTACAAGAAGGGTAAAGACAATATTGTGGCAGATGCTTTTTCTCGCACATTTGATGCCCAAGGTTCTCTTTTAGCTATTTCTATGCCTGTTCCAAATTGGTTGCAATCTGTTCAACAGGGTTATGTCAATGACTCTTCCTTATCTCAAATCATCCAACGCTTGACCAACAACCCTTATGTTGTACCACATTACTCTCGGGATGGTGCTTCTCTGCGATACAAGGGTCGTCTGGTGCTTCCCCAGAGCACAGATCTTCAATAGGCTGTCTTCTATGAACTCCATGCTTCTCCATCGGCAGGGCACTCTGGGTTCCTCAAAACGTATGAACGAGCACAACTTCTTTTGGCAGGGCATGAAAAGGACAATTCAACAGATGGTGGCTGAATGTGATACCTGCCAGCACAATAAGGGTGAAACAACACTCCTTCCAGGATTGCTTGAACCCTTGCCCATACCTACACGGATTTGGACAGATATTTCTATGGATTTCATTGAAGGGCTCCCTAAATCTGGCGGGAATACAGTGATTCTTGTTGTGGTTGATCGCCTCTCCAAATATAGTCATTTTTTTTCTCTCAGCCATCCCTATACAGCCTCCTCCATCGTTCAAATTTTCCTGGACCAGATCTTTTGTCTTCATGGCATCCCTTCTTCCATTGTCTCGGATCGTGATGCAACTTTCACCAGTCATTTTTGGACAGAACTATTTCACCACACTGGCACCAAACTGAAGATGAGCTCAGGGTATCACCCACAAACAGATGGTCAAACTGAAATTATCAATAAATGCTTGGAAACGTATCTTCGTTGCTTCACCTCGAAACAACAACATCAGTGGGCAAAGTGGCTCCCTCTCGCTGAATGGTGGTACAATACCTCTTACCACACTGCCTCTAAAATGACCCCATATGAAGCAGTCTATGGTCAGGAACCTCCAGTTCTTCTTCCATACACCCCCACCAGTTCACCAGTTCAAGAAGTTGACACGGTCCTTCGAAACCGCGATCAGATTCTTTGCATTTTGCGGGACAATCTTCACATGGCAAGAAATCGCATGAAGCAACAAGCTGATCAGCACCGTTCTGAGTGCACTTTTCAAGTTGGCGATATGGTTTTTCTTTGTCTCCATCCGTACAAGCAATCCTCCTTGAAAATCAAAGGGCGTCATAAGCTCACTCCAAAGTTCTATGGGCCATATCGGATTCTTCAGAAGATTGGGTCCGTTGCTTATAAATTGGAACTTCCTCCTTCTTCCCGCATTCATCCAGTCTTTCATGTCTCTTGTCTGAAGAAAGTTCTTGGCACCAACATCAATGGACAAAGGATTTTACCTAAACTGGATAATGAAGGATCCATCCTTTTGGAGCCGGAGGCCATCCTCAATCGGCGCACGCGTCAGCTTCGCTCTCGCTCTATCATAGAGGTCTTAATTCAGTGGCATGGCATGCAACCAGAGGATGCTACATGGGAACCACTCCTTCAGATTTAGCAACAATTTCCACATCTAAAGCTTTGAGGACAAAACTTTTTTTTAAGGGGGAGGGGATGTTAGGAACCCATGTCTTTACTTTGTTAGTATATTGTTGTTGGACGCATATGCTTTGTAAGTCGTCCCGTAGTATTTGTTGATCAATAGTTTGTGTTATTGTTGTTGGCGTATATGCTTTGTAAGTCGCCCGTAGTATTGTTGATCCATATTTTGTAGTGGCCCATGGTTTTGACCCATAGTATTGGCGCCTAGACTTAGTATATAAGTGTGTGTTGAGACCTATGAAGGCACCGTGAAGTTATTTGTATTGAGCTTGCTCATAGGAGGTTGCACCCTCGAAGTGGCCTGTGATCAATATAAAAGTGATTCTGAGTTCTGTCATTTCTGCTATTTCGCATATTCTTATTAATTAATTGTTGCAGGTGCATCACAAGGTCACTCTGTGGCCTCAACCTTTGATACAAGTAAACCAACTTATCAATTATCTCAAGCATCATCAAGATGAAATCCAGATTTAGGAGGGATCAATCCACATTTCCAGAAAACAGAACCAGCATTGATGATAATAAAAGGCATTATTTCAGACTTAGTATGGGGTCTTCCTTTTGGAAGGAAGAAGGGTTTCGAGAGTACAGTGTCTCTGTTTTATAATGTATGAGATTTGAGTGAAATACCTATTGTAATATTCCATTATCATAGATCATTGAGAGATCTATTACCAGTTTGTAAATTTCTTGTTTTCCATTAGTCTTTTTCCTCTCATTTGAATGAAATTGCAGTTTTTTAGCCTAAAAAATTGTTCATGATTTATGAATTCTGATCCAATGAAGCCTCATTGTATTTTGCTCATGATTCATGTGTTCATTCTAGTGTTTCTTATTCATTTGTAGAAAGGCTTTCTTTTTATGGAAATTTATTCTTATGATGTATTGAAGTGATCTAGCATAGATTCCCTAATTACTCATAAAATGGAGGCAGTGACCTTCCCATGAAAGGGCTCGCCAACGAAAGGAACATATATCCGAAAGGTGACGGAGTTTCGGTTTCCTCACCCTCCTGTTGTTTTCCTTGCGAGGAGGGACAAGTAAAGTGCTTATAGTATTGTGGAAAATGCAGGAGAAGTTTTCATTTGAGTTTCTTGGGAATGCCGGAGGCACCCAAGATCTATCCTTGGACCTGTCCTTATTGCCAACAGACTAATAAGGTTAATATATATATGTTTTTATAATTTTTTATTTGACATTTATTAGTATTATTACAAGCAGGTCAAAACATTAAAAGCAATTGAAAACATTATGGCATCATGATGCTTTTGAACAATAAACGCTGTAACCTGCCATTGTCTTGGGTTTGTTTTGGTAAAATAGAAATAAGTATTTATATTAAATATATAAAATTGGGAAATTTAGGATTACCCCTACTCTGTTCGGATTTGGCTTTTGAATATGTTGTACGTGAGTTACCGGCTATTCTAGTAAACTAGCATAAACACTATATTTATAGAATTTACAAAGACATGGATTGTCTTCTTCTGAGTGCAACGGCTGACTGTCAAAGTCTTTGCTAACTGTAGATGTCTTTGGTATATTATTGTTTTTTTAGTTGTCAGGAAACTATGGTTGACCACACATCAAAAGGGCAGAGCACATATTATCTTGAAAATGTGATTAGTTTCTCTATTGTGAGAATCGTCAATTTATCGATTTTCCCTAAGTTAATCCCCAAATGAGAAATCACAATAAAAAACTTGTGAGTTTTAAAAACTCTAAAAATTCACCTTTTTTTTTGAAAAAAATTGCTTGCAGCACCAAAATTTTGGTATTAAAGTCAAAATATTTCTCTGTTGTTGTTGTAAGTTTATAATTTAATATAATTGAATAAAATCAAATATTTGCATTATAGACTTTGGGATAAGTTATTCCTTTTTATGGTCCCATCAAGTTATTCCCAAGTCCAAATTTCGCAACACTGGTTATTGCTTTATGGTTCTCGATATATTGTCCTAATTTTGAACCTAGGCATATGTATTATAATGTATTTAGCTGTCTGCATCCAGTAGTATGTATAAGTGTGATAGTAATCAATGACTTACCTTTCATTTGTTATTCATACATTACTAATCAATCTACAATGGGGCTTGGATTTTTCATTTGTTGAGTACAGCTTCAGGATTTACGGGCTATTCCAGTAAACTAGCACAAACACTATATTTATAGATTTGCAAAGACATGGATTGTCTTCTTTTGAGCGTGAGGGCTGACTGTCAAAATCTATGCCAACTGTATATTTTTTCTGCTTCCCTGGTCTTTGTTATACTATTGTTTTCTTCAATTGTCTGGAAACGATGGGTGACCATATCAAAATGGCAGAGGATATGATTGACTTGAAAATGTGGGATTACCTCTATTGCAAAAATCACTAATTTTTTTTATTTTCCCCTCGTTAATCTCCAACCATGAGATTGGAATATAAATTTTGGAAAATTCACATTTGTTTTTGAAAAAATTGCAATTCATATTGCCTGTAGCATGGAATTTTCTGTATAAAATCCAAAATATTTCTCTGTTGTAAGTTCATATTTTAATTTAATTGAAAAAATGAAATATTTTGCATCTTGAATGCTTGCCGACTTTTGGTCAAGTCATTCTGATTTTTTGGCCCTGTCAAGTTATTCCCAAGTCCACATTTCAACACTCAACATCAATCTCTAGAGGTGCTTGTTTTTTTGTGTGTTGAGGACAGCTTTAGGATTCATCCATGCATAATCCTTTGTGACAATAATCTATGTGAAATAGGCAACCTCACCTTTCAATTCACCAGCTCGGCAAAGTGGGACTGTGCTTGATCCTTTAGCTTGTCAAATTGCTCAGTGACATCAATAGCCTTTCCACTTATATCCTCCTTCCAATCCTCTTTACTGGTCATGGATTCGTTTTCAGAGTCAAGGGTCCCTTCAGTGAGTTTGATTTGCAAATTGTGGACTTTGTCCGCTGATTTATCCAATGAGCCAAGAAAATCTATCATCATTTTCTAACTTATTGTAAACAAAGTTTTCAAGAGGGTTCTTACCTTTATGGTTGCCGAACTCTTGCGCCAGATCTTCAATGGGATTGACTTCTTCATCCATTATTCCTTTATCACCATCTTTATTCTCATCTTCTCGATCTTGGTAGTTGAATTTGAGATTGTAGGAGTTATTTTTTGGCTTATGTTCTTCAACCACTGGTTTATTTGAGTAGATATCTTCTATATTGAGCCATAGTTATCTCGCTGAGGTACAATGTCGTATCTTTTCTTTTACAACATCTGATAATCCATCCAATATGGCTTCCATTGCCATATCATTTTTCTTCCTTTCATCCTTTTGTGCTGTAGTTCTTACTTTGTTTAGTGGAGTGTGACCGGTGACAATTGATTTCCATATGTCATATCCTACTTGTTTCCAAAGAACATTGGTGCCCCATTCATGGAGAAAGTCACTTGTCCATCCATTGTGTGTAGGCTAGGATCTACTTCAAGTTGGTTAGACTTGTATGAGGGACCTTCTTTGATACCAATTGTTGAACACACTGAGATATTGAGAGGAGGGGGGGTGTATCAATATCTCCACAATTAGCCATGCTTTTATCTGATAAACAACCTGACCTATAGGCTAATTAAGAAATTTGGAGTCCTAAAGTCTTATGACTCCTATTAATAACTCGATCATGGTATGAAACCTCCACTAGACATGTAAGAGCCTATAGAAATTTTGCATTGGCATATACATATAATGACAAGTAGCATAAATTGGATTGGAAAAGCCATTGCTTGAGTTATTGTTGGATATTTCAAACAACTGAAGGCTTACTAATTATATTATCTTATAGAATATGAATGAATTGGTATTTTATGGTATGTTATATTTGCTAAAAACTTGTTACGATTAATTGGCCTTATTGATAAAATTTTTTGTCTTTTTTTCCTTAAAAATGGTGAGAGATATTTATTGCATTTTCAAATTCCTAGAGATATTTATAAAATGTTTGATTTCTCATTTTGTCTTAACAAGGACACATGGATCGTCCAAAGACATTTACCATCGGTGCTAGACGAAGACATGTGATGCAGTCAGGTTTATTCGATTGTTAATCTGAAATATATTTATCTTGTTTGACACGTTCTAACATGATTTTAATGTGAGAATTTATCATCATGCACAGTTGCACAATGTTAATTTTGGTAAATTTAAATTTGACATGTTTATTAATCTGTGGAAAATTCTTATCATGCACAGCTTCTCAGCTTCAGGGTGAAGCAAACTTGGTTTCTATGCAACGACACTCTGTGAGGTCATCATCAGGTAAATTCAATTTTTATTCAATTCATGCTCAAGTCTATATAAACATAAACATTCTTTTACACATCTTTCTAAGATCTTGTTGTGCACAGGTGGTGTCTCTCACAATGACAGACGTCTGTCTGAGGGGTCTACAAGTGTTGGTGGACAAACTCAGACCACATGCTTAGTGTCTTATTCTTCAAATACGCCATTGCCAGGTAGAGATTGTTTACATACATTTTGACTAGAATTCTTGTTTGACATGTTTTTTAATATGTAGAAAATTCTTATCAGGCACAGATTCACAGCTTCAGGGTGAGGCAAACTTGGCTTCTATGCAACGACACTCCGTGAGGTCATCGCCAGGTAAATTCAATTGTTATTCAATTCATGCTCAAGTCTATATAAACAAAAATATTCTTTTACACATCTTTCTATGATCTTGTTGTGCATAGGTGGTGTCTCTCACAATGACAGATGTTTGTCTGAGGAGTGTATAGGTGTCGATGGACAAACTCAGAGGACACTCTTAGTGTCTTATTCTTCAAATACGCCATCGCCAGGTAGAGATTGTTTACATACATTCTGACTAGAATTCTTGTTTGACATGTTTTTTAATATGTGGAAAATTCTTATCAGGAACAACTTCATAGCTTCAGGGTGAAGCAATCTTGGCTAGTATGCAGCTAAACTCCTTGAGGCCATCTTCAAATAAATTCAATTGTCCTTCAATTCACGCTCAAGTCTATATAAACATAAATCTTCTTTTACACATCTTTCTAAGATCTTGTTGTGCATAGGTGGTGGCTCTCAAAATGACAGACGTTTATCTGAGGGTGGGTCTATAGGGGCCGTTGGAAAACCACAGATGACACCCTTAGTGTCTTATTCTTCAGATACGCCATCGCCAGGTAGAGATTGTTTACATTCATTTTGAATAGAATTTTTGTTTGACATGACTATTTTATTTGTGAAAAATTACATGATTTTTTGTGTAAACTTACATGTGATTGCCAATTTTTGGTTTCCTACAGGGGCTTCCTGGACATTCTAACAATAATGATGGTGCAGAAGACTTTATTTCTATTTCGCACCATGTTCATGCTAATGCAGAGGTTCCATCAAGTATTTATAATGAACACATTTTAAATGTTTATAATTTGATTGAAAAATTATATATATAGTTTTTAATACTTGCACATGCATTTTACTTCTTACAGGGTTTGTTGCTCCTGATCCTAATCCACCTCCCCAGAAAAGGAGAGGTCGTCAGGTGCACCAGTATGCTCGCAATGAAAGATACGATCCTCTTTAGAGTCATCTTAGAGATGTTCCTGAGGAGACTCCTTGGGAAGACAACATCGCTATGCTCACTGTGGAAGAGATGAAGGAGCATTCCTCAAGATTGCAGGAAGAAATTGACACTTTAAATATCTCTTTTGGTAGTCAACAATGTCTCCAGATTGTTTTGCACAATCTGAATAGTTTGATTGAGACATATCTTGGGGTTGGACCATCAACCCATATTTTTCACGACATGATGCGTAGGAGGCGATTGTTAGTGATGGGTCGCCACATGTTTGAAGAAATAAAAAAAGTTGTCACAGAAGAAATGGTCTTTTCATGTTTTGACTTGCGGCCTAAAGACAAAAAATGTCTAAAGATCGCAAGATTCAATGATCCACTGATTGCACCCCATATTTAATCTAGGTTTCGATGTGCACATGGGAAGTTCCCAAATAATGACGAGGTTCCTCATTATTTTGTTAAGATGTTGATTGCAGAGTTCCGGTTTCACATGGACCCCGACTATACAGATACGAGATCCATTTTCTATGGTGTTGGCAAAGGTCGTACATATGAACGACCTGATGCACGATGATATCTTCAGTATAGGCATCCAATGCCTCGGTTAGTACAACCACATCCTAGAGTCGTTTCTTTTCTAGAGGAGTTGGAAATCACATCCCAAATAGCAAGAGGGGTGAGGGAAGAGATAAAAGAGAGTCTTGGGGCTGCATTGGCAGGGGAGGAAATTGACATAAATAATATCCCATCTTCAACCAGTATGGATGAAATCCCATTTGATGATTATTCTAATGATCGTTTGAAAAGTATGAGTCAATTAGAGCTTGAGAAGTATGCAACGTACCGTAGAGACAATTATAAGAGAGTCATCGCTGGACAAGATCAAAACAGAGGCATGGTACGTAAGTATGCTATAATATATTAAATTTATTATATGAAATCTAATTTTTTTATTCTCCAAATCTATTGTCTATAAATTATATGAAATTTATGCAGTATACCAAATTCATGTATGATGACGACTTTGATGATACGGATCTTCTTGACTGGGAAGAAGTGGAGGCTAGTGGCACAAACATAGATGCTGAGGAAATTATAGTTTCACAATTTCCATAGGGGATGCAGGTATGCATATTCCTGTATCATCCATTTGCCTTTGAGATTGTTGATGGTTTGTAGAAGCTACGATCATTTGTATGTATTCTTATTCAACTCATTGTCTTCTATTGGGGGCTCATGTCTTCTTTCTTGAGTCTATCGTGGATGTTGTTGATGTGTGATTTCTTCTTTGCTACATTTATACCTAGTGGGTTGTCTTTGTGTCTCTTGTATTATGTTTGGTTGTAGTGTGATTTTTTTCTTGTCGTGTTGATACCCAGTCAGATTGAGGCTCAAGGTATGATTTGTTGTGTGTCCAGGTAGAAGGTTTTCATAGTGGTGGTATAGGAGGTTTTCTTTGAGCTCATGTATTTTGTCTTGACTATCTCATCCCATTGGGTAGAGGATGTGGGTGTTATAGCTTGGGTGTATAGAGGGCTCTGCAAGTTTGTGGTTTGGTTTAGCCAATGTTGTGTGACTTTCTATAAGCTTGTGGTTTGGTTCAACCAATATTGTGTGACTTTGGATCTTGGGTGTATGGAGGGCTATGCAAAATCTATGCCTTGGTTTATCATTGAGTGTTGGCTGTGTAGATCACTCTAGACAATGTACATCAGTTGGTTTCCCATTGTGTCTATGTGTTGTGAACTATGCCTTTGGATCTGATGTAAATTGCTGCTTTGGAGCTTGGTTGTGTGGAGGTTTGTGCAAAATGGTTATCTGCATATATATTCAAATCCTTGTTTGAGTCAAAAAATCATTATAATGTAGATTTTGAATGCCTACAATTGAGTATCTTGTTTTTTAGTATAAGTGTTTGTTTCCATGATTTTGATGCATTGTTGAGCAAAAATTCCTTTGTTCTAACTAGGTTGTGAGCTAAACAACAAGCAACGATTAGCAGCGAGACTAGCATAAGAGTATTCTAAAAAAACATAACCTAGTAAAATTTCTTCGAATCAAGTGGTAGCAAACACTCTCTTTGGGATGGATCTTTTTCCTTCTTGAATGCTCTCTCTCAAAATGGTGAATGAAGAGCACTTCTCTCCTTGAGGAAGCAAGCATGAGGGCAATGAATGTGAGATATGAAAAAGTGAGATTTATGATCTCTGAGCTCATTTCTCTAGCATAACTTTTCAAATCTTATTCTCCTTAAATGCTACCCATGGATTTCATTTATAGGAAAATTATGAGCTCCAATGAATAACTGGTTCAAATGCGAATGCTTCTCATTTGAAAGTAGGATCCTATTGCTTGATGGGGATATTAAGGAATCCATCTTACTCTTCATTGATGATTTACAGGCTCGGATTTATCTTGTACTTCCTCATAAATCTATTCAAACCAAGCCTATGAGCCTTTAATGCATCCAAAAAGGCTGGGTTTCAAATACTTACTGGAATTGCATGGGTATTGAAGGATAACCTATGCAATACTATGAGTATTGAAGGACAAATCATGAAATACTACAGGTGAAACACAATGATAATTGTGCATTTGACCTAAAAAAGGGTTTTATGAGGTTTTCTTTAGCTAAATGAGGTGAGTAAAGTAACCATGAGTTAGTAATTCTTTACTGCTTTTGCCAAATGATGACGCTTCTACATATTTTTCTGAAATTTAACTTATGAGCAAAATTAAGGTGATAATAGTTATCACCTAATGTGTGAGATTAGGAGCACCCATATAACCACAATACATCATTATTTTTTTGTTATCATGTGCTTGTGTGTTCCCTTTGTAAAGAGAGAGAGAGAGCTTAGTAAAAAAGGAAGGACTTCCTATGGAAGAGTGATGAAGGCCTGGTAGAAAGGCCAGAAAGGCTTGAATCAGTGGATTCAAAAACAACTAAAAGTTGTTAAAGTTGTTAAAGAGTCTCTCACAATTCCTTCAACAAACTTTGCTTTTCAATCTTCCTCCTTTAGCTCTTACCCCAAGCAGCTCTTAAATAGATTTTGGATTTGGGTGTTTAGGAGAAAAAGTACAATGTCAGATTGAATCAAATTCATTAGTTTCATTAATTTCCTTTACACTTTGGTTTTCCATATTTTTTAAGAACTTTCATGATATTTTGATCTTTTTGCACTAAAATGACATATTTCATGCAATTTTAACCACTTGAAGCTTGTGGTTTTTTATTCTAAGCTCATATTTGGAAAATTAAATCACTGTAGTTTCCCTTGGTCGGGATATGTCAATAACCATGTGCACCTTTCTTCTGGGAAAGCAGTACTTGGGCTATGATATTTTATCTATTTTAGTGTTATATCTCAGTCTTCATGTTGCGAGTGAACCTAGTATGTGCTTTCGGCTCACACAATTAAGGGCATTAAATTAATATTGTGTTAACATTTAGGTACCAATGTAAAAAAATAATGGGTCCCAGAAATTTTATCCATGTTAGGTTCCCATGTACACAAAAATATAAAGGTAAAACCCAGTAGGAACCCCCCCTCCCACACACACAAGAGGATAGAAGTGAGATCCACCATATGGATGGTAGATAGTCTCTAAAGACTAGAAAACATCAGAAGCCAATGAAGCACAATCTGATGATGACATATCATAATTTGCTCCAATGAGTGTGTTGAAGTTGATACTAGTTGACAACGATTAGATCTCTTCAAATAACTAAGGTGCCATCCTACACCAATGTGGTCAAGCTAGTTCAGAGTGCTTCCAAAGCATAGATGCAAACACAATAAAATTAATCTGTTAGTGGTGAACTGGGACATAAATGTGGCCTAATTAGTCATTGTCAAGAGCAATGAAAATTGTTCTCGTGTATCGTGGATGAAACACATATGTAGGATTTCCTCAATCAATTGATCAAATGCTACCATGACCAATCGTATATCCAACCACAAACAATCTCTGGAGTTGGTACCTTTCCAAGATGTTTTTGAATATGCATCTTCAACATTTAGTTGAAAAAAAAGAAACTAGGGAACATCATGAATACCATAAAGGAGAACAATGTTGTCTTTGATCATTATGTTGAGGATGTTGATATGTGGATGATGTAGAACCTAAAGCTAATGCTGAAGAGTTTGATGTTTCCAAAATATTTGATGTTGGAAATTCTTATAAATCTGAAGCTAGTGTCGAATTGGGCTAAGTGGGATTCAAACCTATATTAATATGTAGTGTAGGAAGTGGATCCTGCAAATCAACACTAGAAGATTAATCAAATGTGATGGACTCTAGTGATGGAACAAATGAATATGAGTAGTAGACAGATCGAGACGAGTTTCTAATGTTGATGAAGTGCCAACAAAACCAAGTCTAACTTTTGTTGGTCTCACCATAGGATGAATAATATTTGTGACCCCTTATCCATTTTTACCAAGTCCTCCACCAATGTAGCCCATCTTCAGAAGTGATTTGGACCCAAAGCTACAAGTATGCACCTCAAAAGAAGATGCTAGAATCTCATGAATCTCAATAGGTGCATGATCTACAGTAAAATATGTAGTGTAAGAATAAGAATTTGTATAAATGAAGATAGACTATGTAGAGTCAAAAGTAAGACTTGAATAAAAATTTCATTTTCAAAATCAGAAAATTAGGAAGTACTATTAGAAACAAGGGTTTGCTGCAAATGTACCTGCAAAACAACTATAAATATTCGTTCTCTTTTAAATCAACCAAAAACTGTTGATTAAGAAAATTGAATTTCTTCTCCATTTCATCAAGGTGAGTGGTCCAAGCATTGGCTTTAGCTTTATGTTGTTATTTTAAACCACCAACAAGTCCCCAATCCTTGAGGAAATAGGTACTAATGCTTTGAAGACCAATCTTTGATTTCTATTATTCACTTCAAAGTTTATAAATTCCTTGACAAGGTTTTGATTGAGATTGTGAACATTGGAAATGATCAGGTCTTTGTCTACCATTGCAAAAAAAATTCCATTAATCTGAAAAGAATCCAAATTTGAACAATCCGCTATGGCTGCAAAACATAGCTCAAAAACACAATTTTTGGGCCCATGGGAATCTCTAACTTGTGTGCTATCATTTCAAATACCATGAAAGAGATTCTCTTAAGCGCAATCGTCATTTAGCATTTGAGTCACTCCTTTGGCCACTAGGGTTTTACAAGCAATCAATTCATTTCCATAATCATCTTTTTCTTTGTTTAAGTTTATCATGCATAACAAACTAAGACTAACAAGCTCTCATCTAAGATTACTTTTTAGAATAACAGACTAAAAAAAACCCAAAAATATTCACATAAACCTCTACATACAAACTTTCAAAGAAAACAAAGGTTTCAACAAATAAACTCTTGCACAAGTAATCAAATACTGGGAGCATAATACCACAATGTTGTTAAAGAACAAAGTCCAAAAATTGACAATGATGATTGCAAGAGCAATCTCCAAATGGTGTAGTTTAAGGAAAAATGTTGAAGGAGTCTACTATTGTCTATCTTAATGTTTAATGTTTTTTGCAATCACTTTATCCCACTAATACATCCAACCTTAAAAAGAGCTTCTCTTAGTTTCAAGAATTATATATAATCTCTACTGATGAGGCCAACCACATGAAGGTGGAAGCTCATTTGGCCCCACCCACCCACCCACCCACGAATCAAAGAAAAAATTCATCAACCTTGATGTGTTCTTGAATCATATGAAATGTGCCAGTGGCAGATTTTCAAGAATGGAATTATGATCTTCTATCCACAATTTCCATTGTCGATGCTTGGAATTTTTCCTACTCTTCACTGCCTTCAACTGCAATCGGGCTGCTATGACCAAATGACTGTATTGAGCACATATAACATCTTACTCATACTCTTGAAAAAGAATATGGTCTTTACATTTCCTTACTTCTGCAAAGAAATGTCCCATTAAAACCATTGAACCCACTGCATACGTATAATTTGATGGGTCTTTAAATTCTTGCATCAACGTGCTTTTCGACCTAGTGCATCTCAATAAATAATAATGCAAATTTTCTGGATTATCTACTGGTGCAATGACTGCAAATACATCACCTTCTCTAACCAAATCAGAAACACGATAATAATCTTTGTCAATCACAACCGCTTCATTGTCGAGCTCTACATCGCTGATATTTCCAAATGGGGGCAATGGTGTCAATTCTTGGTGTCTCCATGGTTTCACAAATTTGTTAGTTTGGTTTTGACACTCATCCAAAGACTCTACATCATCAATACATGCATGATAGAAGAAAGAGTACTTTCGTTTCTCAATTGCATTTATATTTTCCATTTTCTTACTCCTAATGGAGTGTAAGCCCCTTGTTTTCGGGATTGCAGTACAATTATGTGGCATTGATCTGTCAACATCACCCATTGCAATATTCCAGAAAAACCTTCTCACATTACCCATCCTTTCATTGAATTCATGGCTCAAATTTTGTTTGCACCAATTAACAACATCGTTTGAATTTGCAAGGCGGGAAGCATAGTGATTCATTTGATATCTCCTAAGTGCACGTTTTACGTAGGCCCTAGCACCATCATGTTCTCCTTTTCCATGTCCCGTTTCTATGAAGGAGAGACAACCATAAGAATGATCGTGCAGATTTAAATTGACTAGCACAACCATCTGATCACGCCTAATGTTCTTTAAAAGTGACCCTTCTTGATAATTCTTCAAAAAGAAAACCAAAACAATGTTGGACAAAAAATGTATCATGTGTACGATCATCACTGATGTAGAAATGGTACTCCTTAATCACTTCACGATTATTTTCATTGCTATCAAAACCATCGACATCAAGCTCTGCATGTCTATACATAATATGCACAAGTATAGATACCTGATCTGAATGATAATACTCACTCTGTATCTCCTTTTGTGGAGTGAAAGTGTAATTTTCAGCAAAATCGCCAATGGATAATGTTGTTCCTTTTGGAAATTCATCTCGTGATTGCTTGAACTGTAAGTCCTGCCATTGTGCTGAGTGAGAGTGCTTGATATATTTATATATTTGATCCCTGAACAAATTCATAAAATCTGTCAAAGAGATATCACTTTCAACTAAATTAAGCTTTCTTGATGTTGTCGTTGAATCTGTAACTGCAGTATAATCAACATAAACATATCTCTTCCATTTCACAATGTGATTTGACAATTGAGGATCGTTTGCATCAATGGGGTAGTTAGCATTAAAAAGGGCCAAATTAGAACATTCATCACATTTTTTACCTCCGATGCATTGTTTCTTATAGAATACTTGATCAATCCCTCACGCACATAATATTTTAGATACAAATTCATGAACACTCAAAGGAGGGGGGTTATTTGGCCAACATTGCATGCCAAAAGTTAGAAATGTCTCATAATATAATTCGAATTCTACATGGTATCGACAACAACATGTGTCGCGAACAACAATGGGCCTGGCATACCATGGTTTAAGTTTCACAAATGTGCTAAGGGAAATCTTCACATCGACATTAATCTCAATAAAAGTTTTGAACATTTCCACTTGAGTGACCGTTGTTATGTGTTTGGCATGAGTTTCATAGTTTCCTTTCGATATACGACGTCGCACAACATCCCTTACATTTGGTAAGACACGCGAGTTTACATGCCAAAACTCTTTCACCCTGTCCCTCATCTAGAAGTCTATCTTGATAAGGTTTCCTACAGATAACACCCCAACATGCAACTTCATCATCCTCATCTAACTGAACCCTAAGTTTTTTATGCTTCCATAAACTTTTTCTTGATTTTCTTAACATTCTTGCAGTCGTAGACAACAAACGATTGGATGTAGTGTTTTTTTCCACAACCGCTATTAGAATTGCTTTACGAGCAACCATGATATTATGAGATCATTTTCTTGCAACTGATGCAAGGACCGAGGTCATATTTTGTGATACAATCTGATTTGATTTAGACTCTTCGGCACTTTGAATGCTCAATAATGTAATTGCATCTCTTAGACATTGTCGCTTTAACAAACTATGTAACAATTGAGCTTGTTCTATGACAGAAATACCTTCAAAATATTTTTTGACTATCTTATTTGCTCTATAACGAGCTGTATGATCAGGCATAAGAGGTCCCATTTCTTCAATTTTACTTGAATCCAAATTCTCCAAAAAATTATAATCAATGACGATATTGTTGCAGCTTCCAGTTAATCTCTGTAAATTGGTAACTGTAGTAGGATGTTGTATGTTGGATGTTGACCCTACATAAAAATAAATATAAATTTATAAGATTATGAACTTTCAAATCAAATATATATATATATATATAATCAAGTATTATAAAGAAAATTATAAACATATAAAAAATTATTTACTCACCAATCATGGTCTCAATATCAACGCTACCCATAGTTTGCTCCACATTTGTCATTTCATCGTCACCTCCATGTTCCTCATTTCTTTCATCAACGTGCTCCTCGACTATTTGGATTCCTTCATCACCGCCATGTGCATTCACATTTTTCATTTCTTCGTCACCGCCATGTGCATTCACATTTTGCATTTCTTTGTCACCACCATGTGAATTCACATTTAGCATTTCTTCGTCACCGCCATGTGCCTCCACGTTTCTTTCCATTGCTCTTTTTGTTCTTAAATTTCTCATAGAAATATGAGATCTCTCTTTCCTTGCCTCTTCATCAACTCTGGTGTGATCATATTTTTTTCACGTTTCTTTTGGTTTCCCATGTTGAAAGAAATAAAAACCTAAAATCCAATGCATGAAAATATATGAGAATTGAGAGTTATATGCTGAAAAAAAAAGAACAGTACACTGACCCAATAAGTGTTATTCATTCAAAATGAAATAGTTCTTATTATGGCCAAATAGTATCCAAAAACCTCTTCAACAGAAATAGTTCTTATGCATGTAAAATGAATACAAAGCATAGATTGATCTAACCTTGCCTTTATATCAAGAATACCATGATCATATAAAACAACAATTTCAGAATAGTGAAAGACTTGTTATGTGCTTCAATCTCAATTCTTTAAATCTCAAATATTCATCAAAGACATGTCATACTACCAATCTTAAAACAATTCCGAATGAAATCAAAATCCTCATTATGGGTGATTCAAGAGAAAAAGTAGTGAAAAGTTAGTGAATACAAACAAACGAGGCTTCTTTTAGGGAATATTTCACCATGCAACAACTAATACAATTCGCACAAGTACTAATTCTAAAAAATAAAAGTACTAATTCTAAAAAATAAAGAATAATGTGATGAAAACGTTCTCAATGGAAATGTACTAAAAGATTTTGCTTATCAAACTAAAAATAGTCTTCATTAAAAGCACTAAAATTTAGTTTAAATACCAATGAGTTTAATCTGCAAACTTTGCTTGATAGAAGTGGTGATTTGTAACCCTTTTCAAGTGAAATTTACCATTTTGTAAATATATAAGATGAGTTCAAGGTTCAACAACCACGAAGAGAGCAAGTGCAGCATTAGGCCTAATTGAAATTGAATGAATAACACATGTGAACTCACGACAGAAAAGAAACTATAGCTTGTAAATAGACTCTTGGCTGAAAAGAAATGCTCGCCTAAAAAAATACGCTAGAAACAAACCCTCGACTGAGAAAAACCTTAGCTGAAAACAAACCCTCGGCTGAAAAAACCCTTCGTTGAAAACAAACCCTCGGATGAAATAATTTGGAAGACTATCTCGACCGAGAGACTATATATACAACTCTCGGTCGAGAATTACGGGAATCCCGTCTGAATAATGTGGAATCCCACCCAAAAATCAAGGAAATTTAATACTTAATGTGTCAGGCTCTAAAAGATTCTCGGGGCATTACGTAACACAATTCTCGGGCGAGACATGTTATAAACTCTGCGACGAGAGTTTAAAACAACTTTCAACCGAGAGTTTTCATAACTCTGGGTTAATTTTAGAGCGGGAACAACTCTCGCCCGAGACATTTTAAATCTCTTGCCCGAGACATTTTCTGGGCTGAGAGTTTTTGGTCAACAGTTCCAGCACCATTTCTGTAGAATTCATAAATGTGTCACTTTAACAAGGTCGGACCACTGCAAAACATGAGAATTACATGTCGAAGTTTATACCAGCAGATTCGTCATTCAATCTACTTTCTCATAATATATTTTTTTTTGAATTTCATTTAGGATTACTATTTTTTTACTAAACTTTATCATTAAAAAATTAAGTGACTGAAAACTCAGTCACAATGAAAATTCAATATCATCACAATGCCGAAGCCAAAAAATTTTAAAAAAATACAGGGATGTTCCTTGAAGTGTCCTCTTCAATGGGTTGGTTTTAGTTTGTTTGATAAGAGTAACATTTGAAAGAAAATATGAAGACAAAAACATGTGTCAAAAATGCACCATTTTCTAAATATATGTTGTTTCGATAAATAATAACAAATAGTTCCCAAGTCTTTAAAAACTCAAAATATATTCCAGGATCAAGTTTAGTGTGTGTAGATTATGAGCCTACATTTTTTTTCCCTAAAATGAATAACCATCTATCAAAACACTGTTGTCAACATAGGTCACTCATTATCCATACCTAAAATTTTAAAGTATATGCCGTTGGTTGACAACAAATATGTCCCACGATATGTCCATAAAAAAATTTAAAAAAACTACGAGTAGAAAGCTAATTCAATTATGTAAAACCTTTGTGTTTACTTCAAGTTTAAATTCCTAAGGGAGATATGGGTTTGAAGAGGTCGAAGTTGAGAAACATAAAACTTAGCAGTTTTTTTTGTCAAAAACAAGCCAAAATTGTTTCCCAACTTCACGTTTTCACCCAAATAACAGAACTAAAAGTAAGCTAAGCAAACTAAACAAATTAATCAAACTAAGTGAAATAAATGTGCTAAGCGTGACCGATCACTAATTACATTCTGGAAATATCATTAACATGAGCAATAAGTAAAATATATAGATCATAAAACAGAGGTATCATTTATATAAGCAGAAAACAACATGTATTACAAGATAGAAATATCATATACAAAATAAATACATAAATTGAATGAATACACAACTTATCTACTGAAGACAAAGACAAATTATATACACAGACGGAAGACCACTGGTTTTTGAGGGGCCCTTCTCAGCAATTAGAGGCTACTCCTTGATCAATCAGTCATCACACATGCTACCCAGCTTTCATAAAACTAGACAGAGGTATATTAATTTAAAACCGAGTTACAACGTTTCTGTGTCTATTTGCAGCTAAAAAGGCTAACTAGACTAAAGATGAAAATGACTGACTGACTGACTAACTCATCTCAGTAACGAAGATGTCTATATATATAGAGTTACAATTGGGAGAGCAAGTCGACCATTTAGTGGTCGACTGCTCTAATAATAGGCAGTCTTAATGCCACAAAACGACTCAACTTAGCAGCTTACAATAGCTCATGACCAAGGAACGGCCCCATAATAGTTTATGATAGCGCATCGAGCATCTACGAGGTTCCAAGGCATTGGTTTCCTTCACACGGGCGTTAAGACGTTGATCTTCCTTTGACGTGGCAGAGAAATGTGCTGTCGAACTGAGCGTGCAGGAGAGGGAATCTTCCAGAACACCATATCACTCACCATAGGGGCTACGTTCTAAACAGAACCCATGTGACGGTTTGCTTCCCAACGGCCTGAGAATATCTCAACTAACGATCTCGCGGGTTGAATGCAAGTCTGAATGGCGGGCTGAATACGGCTAATCATCTGCAACGTGAATACGTGTCTGAATGGAGGTTCGTTTGAGAGCCACAACCTATAGAATGAAATATATTTGCTAAGCAAGCCAAGAAATACCAAATAAACATCAATAAATCACAGAATGACGATTTTTACCTAAAATTCATGTGATATGTGAATATACGCATACTTGATATGTTTGACGGTCTGAATGGCAAGCAGAATGACTTATTACATCAAAAATGGTGAAAGTAATGCCAATCAGAGTGTGTTTGATGTTCAAAAATAGTGACAAAAATGGACACCAACACGGAGGACCTCCACCAGTCCATTGGGAAAACCGCTGTACATGCCTATTTCCTAGAAGAGATTGCTCAGGCAGCTGTAGCAGGAGCATAAAATGTTAAGTTAGATTTGTGCAAGCACGAAATAACGCTTAAAGTGATAATCTCTGTGAGGGGAAATACCATTCTGAGGGAGATCAACCAGTGGGCTAGTTATATTCAGGGGTGGGACAAACCAGCAGAAGCAAGCGGGCCTGCTAAAGAGAACAAATCAGCAGAGGTAGAGAAATCAGATGAAGTGGCAGGACCATCTGGAGCTTAATTTGTCTTATTCTATTTTTGAGAAAAGATAGCTAGAATTTGTTTATTATATAAATATGTTGTAAAAACAGTTGGAAATGTCTTTTGTCTCTTTAGGCACTAGAGGACAAACTTTTGTGTCCCCCTAGGGTTAGGTTTAGAGAGGAGACAAGTTTTGTAAAATATATAAATATAGGAATATAAGAGATGAGAAGGTACTTTTGGCAGGTGAAAGGACAAACTTATGCTGTACGTGAACTATTTTACTGCATCAATAAAGAAATCTCTATTTTGCCTAAAGGAAGCCTGCATGGAGTTTTGTTATGGGAATGTTTGAATGACTATCCGAATTACTTCTGCATTATCCACTCATTGGCCGTGATATCATTCTTAACCATCCAAATTATTTCTTTGCTATGGATGCTTTCACTCTCCTATGCATAATTTCTGTGTAAAATGGGTAATAGAATGTTTATCTATATCAAGGCTATCTTTGATAATCTTTTATTTTCTGCTGTAAATGCTTCTATTCAATTTAACAGCTACCTGTGAAGTTCTTGGTTGCATTTCTAGTTTATTACTCATTCTTTAAATTTGCTCCTTACGAAGGTTAAATTTGCTTAAAACAGTTTTAGATTAGATTTGTTTAAACAGTTTGCATTTAGATTACAACACTTGCATCTCATCTTTAAAATAAAATTACATAAATGGTGGATCGGGCCGCAACCGGTGAAAAGGAAAACAATTCTTTAAATCTTACATGGTAGTCAGACCGTTAATCGGACGGATTCCCCACACCAAACGGTGAGCGATCTAATTGGGATTTCTTACTCGGGAGAATCCCTTGCTGATTGATGCTACGATTTTTGGGGCATCAACAGTTTTTGGCGCTAGAAGGAGGGCCACCAGTGCATGGCTGGCAGAGGAGATCCTTTCGTTAGAAGAAATCCCACTGAAGACCCACTTGAAACAGCTATCCTAGATAATTCAGATATGGAATTTACAAATCAAGAAGATCCCAATTTTGAGATCGAACAACAAGAAACACTGTATGCTGTTCCTTTTGTTGAAGTAGCTAATTTAAGAAGACATACCCAAGCTTATGTTAGGCAGCTTGGTGCTTTAAACACAATTCCCTTACTCCCCAGAAGAAGAGCCCCTAGAAGGGAAACGCAGTATACAAGAGATTCAGTTCTTGATCAAAAATTTGAAGAGTTGGTAGATCTATCTTTGGAAGAAATCATAGAACCTCTTGGAGAAATTGGATTTGAAAATCCTGCGGATCTAGAGGAACCACATACTCCACATAATTCTCCACCTCATACTCCACGCGATTCTCCACCAAATTCTCCACGTAGAGCCATGTTTGTGCCGGCTTGGAGAGAAAGAGGAGCACTGAATATAGCTGGGTCGTTCCATAATCTACCCAAGAATCCTGAAAAGGTTTTTCCTAAATATGATCCTGGTAAAGGTATTTCTGTTGAAGATCATCTTAAGAGTTTTTACTTGGCTTTAAGTCTTTTGAATGTGCAACATGAATATGTAGTCTGTAGGCTTTGTCCTTACACTTTCGAGCCCAAAGTATCTTCCTGGTACTTTAGTTTGCAAGCTAGTTCAATATCTAATTGGGAAGATTTTGGGAAATGTTTCTTGAAAAAGTATGGAAATCAGAAAACAGTCGTTACACTCATGAAATAATTGTTGTCCATGAGAATGGAAAAGAAAGAAAAGGTTCAAGAGTTTAATCAAATATTTACTACATTGTTGAACAATTTTAGTGATGCAGCAAGGCCTGCTGAGGAATCTTTAGTTGAATATTATACAATGGCTCTTGATCCTCCGATAGAAACGTTCGTTAAAATAACAAAGAAAACTACCTTGATAGAAAACTTCGAAGAAGGAAAGAAGGTAGAAGAGGAAGCTGAAAGCATTGCTAAGCATTCTCTTGATTTGGAAACAAAACCAGCAGCTGTTAAGAAGCCTCTTATGTTAACCAGAAATAAAGAGGAGCCATCAACAGACATGGAAAATATGGTCAAAATGATGCAAAAGCTCTCTAATAAAATTATCGATCTAGAGAAAGATAAGACAACTAGCACTTCCAGGAAACCATTGAAACCTTTCTATAAGAAAAGAGAGGAAAGTGGACAGCCGCTTTTGCCTGTAAATAATTATGTTGTGCTAAATTTAAATGAAGTAGGCATGGATCATTTCTGTACCTTCCATCAAGAACCGCACTCAGAAAAAAGTTGTCCACAGTGGGTAAACTCAATGAGCTTAGTGATGAACCAAATGTTAGATGCATAGATAATCGATCAGAAAGATCCTCAGGAAGAGCAGATTTTTGAGCAGGAAGAACCCACTCCTAACACAACAATGGTCTTATGGTATTGGGCATCCGTACAAGAAATTTCTTTTGAAGATCTAGCTGATCAATTTCAAACGACATCAATTAATGTCACCACTAGGAGTAAAGGCCCCGTGCTTGATCAAACTATTGAGGCACCTAAATCCAAGGTTGTGAAAGAGATACCCAAAAGGCACAGAAATGTCATTCTGCCGTAGCCTAAGGAAAACCCAACAGTGACAAAAGAGCCAAACACAGAAATATCTAAACAGCCAAAGGTCACTTTGAACAAAATAGAAAATCAACCTAAAGTTTCAAAAGAATGTGATATGGGGTATGATATAATCGAAGACATTAAGAAGGTGAAAGCAAATGTCTCTATATTTGATATGTGCAGTCTGCCCCAGCAAAGAAAGAAATTGCTGGATGATTTTGACTCACAAGCTAGCACTTCGGTAGAAAAAACTGAGGAAAACCCTGAGATAAACGAAGCTAGCATTGGCGGGAAATCAAGATCGTAGACTTTGCCTTTTCTTTTAACTTTCAAAATTTTCAATCATAATGTGCATAACTGTTTGGTAGATTCTGGGGCTTCTTCGAATGTCATGCCACTTTCGATTTGTAAAAGGATTAATGGGTGGCCAATTCCATCCCCATCTCAGATAATACAATTAGATAGGACTATTGTTAAAGTCATTGGAGAAATGAAAGATGTGCTTATTAGGTTGTCAGCATATCCAAGAGTATGCAATTCGTGGATATAATGGTGGTCAATATTCCTGAGGCTTATGGTTTGATTTTAAGCAGGTACTAGTCTACAAAACTTAATGGTTACTTCGCAACAAACTGGTCTCATTTGTGGTTGCCATATCAAAATAGGAAAAATCAGATTAAGATACTGAGGGAACCCCACATGAAACAAAATGTAACTCAGTTAGAGGAAAAGAATGAAGCTGTAGCTTTTTCATCTTCAGTTTTGGGAAATTATTTCTTAGAGATTGAACCAAGCAATTATCAATCAGAAAATGTTAGCCATGAATCAGATGAACAGTCCGATCTCCTTCAATTTGTTGATGTATTTGTAACTTCACAAGATATTCACTTATATATTGTATTGCTACTTTATTGTATCCCCAACGGAGATGTATTATTCCTCCGATTGGAAGTGTCGTCAGTTGTACTTGCAAGTGTCACAAGTTATATTGTAAGTGTCGTAACTAATACTTGATGGGTTATTAGACCACCTTGATGGGATCGGCCCTGTATGAGTCATGTGGGTTAAAAGGTTTATTAGACCACCCTAGTGGGGGTCAACCTAGTCAACATTATGTTAGTGGTTAAGTTGGGGCCGACCTAGTTAGAGTTAAAAGACAAGTGAAGTAGTGTATAAATAGAGAGTGCGTCTCTCTCATTTTACACATTCTCTTATTCAATCACTTCGCATTAGTGAGAGAGAGGAGTGCGCACTAGTGGAGGAGGAGTAGCTGTTGCAGTCATCTATCTCTTGGGTTTGATATTTTTGATCTTTTTATTGGTGATTATTCTATCTCTGTGGAAGTTGCGGGGTTTTTCACCTTATTGGTTTTCCCCAGTGAAATGTTTTGTGTCTCGTGTCTCTTGTTTCTTATGCTTGATATGCTGTACATGTTGTTCTTTCAGTTTAGATCCTAGATCTATTGAATTAAATGATGAAAAACTAACATGGTATCAGAGCTATCCTGAAGGAAGGCATGGTATGGCATTTATGACACTTGTTGCACTTGCGACAAATTGGAAGCTAGGGATTGGTATGGTAAAATCCATTCATCGTAGCACTTTAGCTATAACTCCGTTTTGGCGAAGATTCAGAATCTGAAGCTTCTACAAGTCGAATATGAAATGTCCATGTACCTTGTGTCCGAAGGACAACCTCATATTTGTTGTACTTTGTGAGATATGATCCGTACAAGTTAGGGTTTTTGCCTCTTCTAGAATGTAGTCCTAAACATGTGACCTGGGAAAAAGGTCATATCTCGGGCTAGGAAGATCCAAATGGAATTCCATAAAATGTGACAGTTAGGGCATGGACTGTACTTTCACAATTTCGGGTTTTAGAGGCCAAAGTTGAAACAATGACATGTGGCATGCCGTACAAGTTTTCTATACTGTTTCATCCCATAAACAGGACACGTTGCTGCATTTGGCATATCTCTCCCTCATAGAATCCATTTGAGGTCAGACCTATGGAGTTGGAAATATGATAGGCCAGGATAACACAGGACGAAGTTTCAGACCTTGAGGATCCAAAATTTCATAGATACCATAGAAACAATATGGCATATATTTCTGTCCAAACAGAATTGGATTCTGCGCAACTTCATTTTTGGATCATCATTGCTGTGGGAAATTAGGGTTTCAGAGAAAGTTGGTATTTTTGAAATATGAGACCACGGATGGATGATCCTCATCAAAATCGAAATTTAGAGACCAAGATCAAATTTTTTTGGTTGGGAAGAACCTCGGGCATCATCAAACCCTAGTTCGGGGCTTTGATCGTCAAGGTGGAAAATTAGGGTTTCTGCAAAAGTTGAAATTTTTGGAATCTGTGACCATAGTTGGATGCTCCTCAGAAAAATCAAAGTTTAGAGCACAAGATCAAACCTTTTGGCCAGGAAGAACCCTGAGCATTATCAAACCCTAGTTCGGGATTTTGACCAGAAGATCCGATAGTTTAAAAGGCAATTTTGAGGGGTCAATTTTTGGAGATTTCAAAATTGAAGTATACCAGCTTGATCATCTTAGCAAGGCACATCGTTTCATCCAATAAGAAGTTTGAAATTAAAAGTTTGAATTTTTAGGGTTTCTCTAAAAAACCCTAATCCAGCTCCAGATCCATTTTCAGCAAATCAAAGTGGATTGGGTTAATCTTAGAAGAGGATGAATTGGACACCTACATAAGTGAAGAGATTCTAGTTCCAAAGGGAGATGAGGCTAAGGCCTTACATAAGAAGTCTACAAGCAATCCCGACAGGAATGACTTGAGGAGATATAGGTATGTTTTGAAATCTGTTCATGATTAATTTTATGATATGTTTGTCTTCATATTATTGAGGTTAGTACAATCTTGATTAATTTTAGACTTGTCTTATCACCCTAGTAAAAGTATTAATGCATGTGAATGATAGAAGACATTCATTGATTAGGGGTATGACACTTATGATTGTACTAATACACTGTGGTGTTGTATGAGGATGATGTTGTCCACTAACATGAAGGGTACATCAAGAAAGACAAATAAAGTTCTAGATCAAGAACATATGACCATGGTGACATGAAGACAAAGACTCATCCACAGTCATGGATCACATAGAAGCTCTACTTACGAGGTATGTATAACTTGGTTCTACAATTATTAACTTATGAGATATGTAGGTTGCTAGCACAAGGTCTCTAAGAGAACAAAGAAGACATTGTTTGGGTATGTTAGACAAACATGATAATCCATGTATGTTTTTCCTATATCGAGTTAGAATCCTACCTTATGTTAAGATCTTATATAAGTATATTTTTGTATGATTGATAATGATTATTCATGAAGTTATAAGTTTGAATAATCATGGGTTTATGCATATTATGCTTATTAATGAATAGTCCTATGGTCATATAAGAATATGCATGAGTAAAAGAAGTCCTCCCTGGAAATTTGAATACTAATGCTTGTGATAAATTACCTGTGTATGAAATGATTATAACCATACATGTTTAAGATTATTTAGAATCATAATGTTTTGATAGTATTGAGATTATACTAATGCATGTATGATTATGTATGAGATCTTGAGGATGACACTAGTGCACACTTAAGTTTGCATAGTGATCCAGGATGGATATAAGTTCAAAGACAGATAATCCATGAAGCAAAGATCAAGAGGGAGCTCACTCTAGTATTTCCTGCAAGGAAGCAAAGATTGAGAGGGAGTCCACCCAACAACCAAACAAAGATAAGTATTTGAATTGTCATTTCCTGTATATATGATTACTTAAATGATGTTGTTCAGTCATGTACATACTTATGTTCCTAGATTTAGGATGTATATTATGCATATTAGAAAAGTTGCATTAATGAACAAGATACTACTAATATGCAAGTAATGGGTAAGTGGCCTATGGTACTGTACAACATTCCATTGCTACTTATCTAGAATGAAACCTCTTTGGTGACATGTTGGGAGTTGTGCACACTCTTAACAATGTTCTGTTAGAGATGGAAGGCATCTAGAAAGTTATGGGATATGGATAAATGTTGTATCGAAGCATTGGCTAAGATAATTGCATGATTGTATGACATATGTCTTTATGAGTAATAATTTGTTCTGAAATATATAAGATGTTTCTAATCATGCAATTGAACTTGTCTTGTAGGAAAGACCGTGTACCATCACCTACAAAAGAATGACTACAACATTTGTTCAGCAATGAAGTTCAAAGAAAACTATCTATTGAAGATATTGAAGGATCTAGGATCGAGGATGTAGTAATGGAAGAATGCCATGATCGAGGAATACCAGTCGATCATAAAGAATGATGTCTGGGATGTGGTCCCGAGACCAGAAGGGAAGTCTATTGTAACTTCCAAGTGGATCTATAAGATGAAGCATGCTGCAGATGGCATCATAGAGAAATACAAGGCAAGGTTTGTGGCTCGTGTCTTCTCCCAGAAAGAGGGGATAGATTATGAAGAGACTTTTTCTCTTGTAGCCAGATACACTTCCATAAGAACAATACTTGCTCTGGCTGCAGTGATGAAGTGGAAGATACACCAGATGGATATGGTGTAGTCGAAGAGGAAGTGTATGTGGAGTAGCCACTCAGTTTTGAGACACATGATAGGGAGTCATATGTGTGCATATTGAAGAAATCCTTGTATGGCTTGAAGCAAGCTCCTAGGACATGGTACGGCAGGATAGACAGCTTCCTGTCCAGCTTGGGCTTTACCAAGAGTAAAGCGGATTCCAACCTTACTACAAGGTTGAGGAAGGCAATCCAGTGATACTTCTATTGCATGTGGATGACTTGTTTGTGACAGGTGAGAATAGATTGATTGCCGACATGAAGAGGAAGCTTGCTTCTGAGTTTGAGTTGAAGGACTTGGGTATGATGCATTACTTTCTAGGTATGGAGGTGTGGTAGAGTACAAATGGAATATTCCTTGGACAAAGGAAGTATGCAATAGAGATCCTGAAGCGGTTTGAGATGATGGACTGCAAGGCCATGGCCACACCTATGGCATCGAACCTGAATCTATTGTGTGATGCTTCATCTAAGCCAGTTGATGTCATGGTGTATCTTCAGATGATTGGGTCCTTGATGTACCTGATGGACACGAGACCAGATATTTTCTTTGCGGTGAACACCTTGAGCCAGTTTCTGACAGATCCTAGACATGTTCACCTGATTGTTGTAAAGCATATTCTGAGGTACCTGAAGGGTACGGTTGATTATGGGCTCAAGTATGAGGCGAATCAAAGGTTTAACCTGGAAGGTTATGTTGATTTAGATTGGGAAAGAAGTGCTGCAGATAGAAAGAGCACTTTGGGGTGCTACTTCAGTATGGGATCAGGTGTGATCTCTTGGTTTAGCAGGAAGCACTCCTACATAGCACTGCGTATAGTAGAAGCAGAGTATGTCGTAGCTTGTTTGGCCAGTTGTGAGGTAGTATGGATTAGGAAGCTACTGTCTGAGTTATTTGATCTCCCGTTGGATGCTACCTGTATCTTCTGTGACAACCAGAGTTGTGTGAAGTTGTATGAGAACCTGGTGTTCCATGACAGATTAAAGCATATCGAGATCAAATATCACTATATCAAGGATATGGTCTAGAGAGGAGCAGTGAAGCTCCTGTATGTTGTGACATATGAGCAGATTGCAGATGTGTTGACCAAACCACTAGTCAAAGTGAAGTTAGAGTAATTCAGAGAGAGGCTTGGTGTTCTTCAGATAGAAGATACTTCGAGGAAGAAGTGATGGGACACATTTGCAGGAGCCATTCCAAGCATGGTGGTAGGAGAATCCTCCCATGGTTGTGGATGTAAGCGCTATGTGATGAGCATCAGGACGATGCTCAAGATGATATGCATCAGGATGATGGTAAGCTGATGATCAGGATGATCGTGTGTGATGAGCATTAGGATGATGCTCTGGATGATATGCATCAGGATGATGCTATGATGATGATCAGGATGATCATGTGATGATGATGTGCATCAGGTTGATGCACCATGCTATGATGATCAGTTGGATCATGAGTATCAGGATGATACTTTGAGGTCGTGGATGATATGTGGAAGGTTGTGCAGTAACACGTAAAAGATCCTGGGAGATCCGATAGGTTGAGCTGTGTGCTCGTAATCATTCCTGGGATTCTCTTTCAAGGTTTTGCTAAGGAGGCATGTAATCAGTCCTGGAGATCCGATAGGTTGAGCTGTGTGCTCGTAATAAGTCCTGGGATGCTCTTTAGATATCTTTTCGGTCGTTCTTAGGCACGTAAAATGTTCCTGGGATAATATTTTAAGGTATTTCCCATTCACATGTAATTAGTCCTGGAGATCCGATAGGTTGAGATGTGTGCTCGTAATAAATCCTGGGATTCTCTTTAGAGATCTCGCCGGTCGTGCTACGGAATGTAAACTGATCCCAAGATGCTCTATAAAGGTATTGTGAAGGGATGCATGCAATTAGTCCTGGGAGATCTTTCCGATTGTGGTTAGGCACATAAAATTTTCATGGGATGCTCTTGTCAGGTATTTCATCAACACATAATTAGTCCTGAGAATCCACATTTATCAGACCATTCGCACAGATGATGAAGACCTACAGAAGACTAGGCCTACACCCAGCATGAAAAAGGGCTGGCTCTATAGAACTTCCTATGACGAGAATAATTCAGAGATATCCCAGTGATCGAGATGATAGGTACATCAGTAGTGATGATGATGATGCTCCATGATCCAGTGACGATGATCCAGCTCCAGAATTAAAGACTTGTGCCTATATGTATTGATGACCCATGTCAAGAGAATACCTTCCTAGTTAAGAGGGAGTGTTGATGTATTTGTAACTTCGGAATATATTCACTTATATATTGTATTTGTAATTTATTGTATCCCCAACGGAGATGTATTATTCCTCTGATTGGAGTGTCATCAGTTGTACTTGCAAGTGTCGCAAGTTATATTGTAAGTGTCGTAACTTATACTTGATGGGGTATTAGACCACCTTGATGGTGTCGACCTTGTTTGAGTCATGTGGGTTAAAGGGTTATTAGACCACCCTAGTGGGGGTCAACCCAGTCAACATTATGTTAAGTGGTTAAGTTGAGGCAGACCTAGTTAGAGTTAAAATACAAGTGAAGTAGTGTATAAATAGAGAGTGTGTCTCTCTCATTTTACACATTCTCTTATTCACTCACTTTGCATTAGTGAAAGAGAGGAGGAGTGCGCACTAGTGGAGGAGGAGTAGTTGTTGCAGTCATCTATCTCTTGGGTTTGATCTTTGTGATCTTTGTATTGGTTCTTATTCTATCTTTGAGGAAGTTGCGGGGTTTTTCACCTTCTTGGTTTTCCCTGATGAAATGTTTTGTGTCTCTTGTCTCTTATGCTTGATATGCTGTACATGTTGTTCTTTCAGTTAAGATCCTAGATATATTGAATTAAATGATGAAAAACTAACACAATTTTCTTGGACTGATGATATTGATTGTAACATAGTAGGATTAGTCACTGACTTAGGTTGTAGTGATACTAACTTAGTTAAAATGGAGAATGTTTTTTGGGTTCTATGCTTTGACGGTTCGAAAACCCAAGAAGGATACGGAGCTGGTTGTGTCTAAATTGATCCTGAAACCAACAAGCACTTCTTATATTGCAGATTAGAGTTCAAATGCACTAAAAATATTGATGAATATGAAGCGATGGTCCATGGTTTAAAGAAATCTATTAGTTTAAATGTTAAATATCTGAAAGTCTTTGGTGATTTGGAGATAGTTGTCAGGCAAGTAAGAGATACAATTCATTGCCTTTCACCACACTTGAAAGGTTATCAATCAGAGGTTTGGAATTTGATTTCATGTTTTGATGCTTTTGATATTAATTCCATTCCTAGATTAAGAAATGTCGCAGCTAATTTGTTAGCTACCTCTGCTTCCAGATTAGTGCCTACTAATAACAAGTATTCTATTGAATTAATTTTCAGGCCATCTGTTTCGGATAACATTACAAATCTTAGAGTGGTCAACGATGATGATCAGATCATCAACTTCTTAACAAATGGAGATGTCTTCCAGGAAGCCATAATAGATGAAGAGAAGCATGATTCGGATCTGCAAAATAAAGACGCTGTTAAAGGAAATTTCATGCCGAAGTGAGTAAGATCTCTTGAAAGTTTATTTGATCTGCAGAACAAGTTTAAAAGTCCAGTAAATGCTAAAACTCACAGCTCCTCTATGCATAATGAATTAGTAAATTTGGGTTCAAAGGATGAATCGAAATATGTTAATCTTGGTAAATGTTGTTCGCCAGGTGAAAGAGATAAATTCATCAAACTATTTCAACAATATAAATATGTCTTTGCATGGACTTATGAAGATCTAAAGACATATGATACTCACATTATTCAGCACATAATACCAATGAAGACTGGTGTTAAGCCATTTCAACAACAATTAAGAAGGATGCATCCGACTCTTGAGCCTTTGATACAAAAGGAGTTGAAGAAATTGTTGGATGCAAACATTATTTTTAAAGTCTAGCATTCAGAATGGGTTGCGAATCTAGTTCCCGTCTGGAAGAAATAAGAGGAAATCAAATTGTGTGTGGATTTCCGGAACTTGAACAAAGCTTCCGATAAAGACAACTACCCCGTGCCCCCAATGGAGAAAATATTGCAGATGGTATCAGGATCAGAGCTTTTCTCCTTACTAGATGGTTTTTCTAGATACAATCAAGTGTTAGTAGTGGAAGAAGACCGGCTCAAAACCACTTTTCGTACAAAGTGGGGAACCTTTTCTTATCACAGAATGCCATTCGGTTTGATAAACGCAGGAGCCACTTTTCAATGAGCAATGGACATTTCCTTTCGAGGATTGGGCGGTAATTGTTTCGGAGTCTATCTAGATGATGTGGCGGTTTTCTCAAAGAAGAGAGAAGATCATGTTTTCCACATGAAGCAGATTTTTTATCGCTGTAGGAAATATGGTATTTCTTTAAATCCCCAAAAAAGTGTTTTCGCTATTATTGAAGGCAAGATTTTGGGTCATATCATTTCAAAAAAGGGAATCTCAATAGATCAAGAGAGAGTGCAAGCCATCAATCAGATTCCCATGCCCCACAGCAAGAAATCTATGCAATAATTTATGGGCACTATTAATTTTGTTTGAAGATTCGTTCCAGATTTTGCTCAGACCGTTAAACCTTTGCAGCAAATGATAAAGCAGAGTGTACAGTTCAAGTGGACTGACTTGGAGAAAGTGGCTTTTAAAGAAATCAAAGCTGCCATAGCTAATGCACCTTCTTTAAGGAGTCGAGACCTCGATAAATATTTCATTATGTACACCTTCACTTTGGATGACTCTCTCGCAGCTGTGCTCACGCAAAAGGTAGAATCAGGAGACTAATACCCAATTTATTTTATGAGAACTGGTCTGCAGGGCACTGAACTGAACTACCCTATTTTAGACAAGCAAGCATATGCCGTATTCAAAGCGGTAAAGCATTTCATTCCATATATTCTGAAAAACAAAACTAAAGTCATAGTTCCTCACCCTGTCGTCAGATCTCTGTTTGTTCAGAAGGAATTGGGAGAACAGAAAGGAAATTGGGTCACCTCTCTTCAAGAGTATGATTTAGAATTTAAACCTGCCACCATTATCAAGGGTCAAGGTTTATGTAAATTACTCATTGAACATCCAGTTGATGAAGAGATGAACTGGGAAAATGAAGTGGAACTGAATATGGTTGAGGTATGTCCTATTTTTACAGCTCCTGAATCTTGGTATAGGGACCTAGTACATTATTTGCAGCAAGGATATTTGCTGGAACACTGGAATTCTAAGCAAAGGAGAGCACTACGTCTCAAATCAGCATCCTATCAAATCATTGATGGGATACTCTTTAGAAGAAATTATGATGGCATTTTCCTTAGATGTCTAGAGAAAGAAGATGCTGATGGTGTGGTGAAGGAATTGCACAATGGCTCTGCTAGGGGACATTATTCTGGAGATACCACAACACATAAAATTATCAGAGCTGGGTATTATTGGCCCACCTTATTCAGAGATGCTCATGCTTATGCCCGGAATTGTGATGTATGTCAAAGAAGTGCCAGGAAATTGCCAAAAGCAGTAGGACCTCTGCAACCAGTCATCATATCATAACCATTCAAACAGTGGGGCATAGATGTTATCGGTGAGATAAACCCGAACTCTTCATTGTAGCATCGGTATATCCTAACAACTACTGATTATTTTACAAGATGGGCAGAAGCTGCTCCGCTGCGCAAAATAAACGAAGATGCAGTTATCAGATTCCTGGAGGAAAACATCATAACCAGGTTTGGGGTTCCAATTTCCCTAGTCTTCGATAATGCAACTTATTTTTCGTCTTTTAAGATGAATGAATTTGCTATTGAGAAAGGGATTAAATTACATTATTCATCCAATTACTACCCCCAAGGAAATGGATTAACTGAGTCTACCAATAAGAATCTCATTCGAATTCTTAAGAAAACTGTAATTGAAAATCAAAGAAGCTGGCATATAGCCCTCCCAAATTCTTTATGGGAAGACAGAGTCACCCCAAAGAATGCCTTAAGAGTTTCCCCGTTCACCCTAGTCTACGGTAAAGAAGCCATCCTCCCTTCGAATATTTTACTCCCATCCTTGCAATTGGCCCAAGCCTCTCGAGGGTCTAGCAGTCAAGTCCTACAATCAAGAATTGATACCTTGCTGAAGCTTGAAGAATCTCGGCTTAAAGCCAAAGACCGGTTCCACCAGCATCAAGACATAGTCAAAAGGTGGTTTGATAAGCGAAAGTCTAGCAAGAGAAATTTCGAAGTTGGTGACTTAGTTTTGAAATGGGACCATCCACATGATGGTAAGGGAATGCACACAAAGTTTCAACATCTATGGGTTGACCCTTATCAAATTTCTGAAAATCTTGGCTCATCGACATATAAGATGAAAGACCTGCAAGGAGAGAAAGTGAATCTCCCTCTCAACGGCCTCGCTTTAAAGCAGTACTTTGGATAGTCTTGTAGAGACTTTTGTACATAAATAAATGTTGTTGTTTCTTGTTTTCTTGTTTTCTTTTTTGTTTGTGATTTAAGTAGTTTGGTTTGATTTTTACATTGCTTTCTGCTCAAGTTTCCTTTATTCTTTCTTTAATAAATCCCAGCCCAACCCTTGGCTTAGCAGTGAGACAGGACTCCAAGCAAATCTAAAATATTGAAAGGCATATTTTCACTTATAAAGAGAATGTATCTTTGTGACATTGCTTTCACTGAGTGGCCTTTAGGAATGAAGAGATCCTTTCCTGTTTGGTCAAAATAACCCCGGTTAAATAACTGATATTTAGCATTTCCTTCTCACTATCTTGGGGCTCCATTCACTTTAACATTAATGCCTATCGCAGGAAGTTCGCTATGACGGACCCATGGAGAGGAAGCATGTCTCACAAATGTATGGTATTTAAAATGATCCCATGCTACAAATAAAATCCCAAAGAGCTTATATCAAAGAGTCTATTTTCCATAAATTCTCGCCTCAATTAAAGCATGGCTGAGAGAAGCAAAAGAGTTCAAACAAGGAAGCTGTTCAAATATTTCATCCCAACAAGGTTCTTCTCCGTCCGTGAAGTTTGATAAGAAAATAAAATCTCTCGCTCACACAAAAGGAAATTATGGATTGAAGAACCTAAATCAAGTATTGAAAGTTGAAGAAATTTATTTCTGGAAGGCTCAAACAGCAAAAGTCATCAATTGAGAAACATCCAAAAGGATGTAGATAGCATGGGAATGAGGAACAAATGAATATGTCTGTGAGACATTTCTACAATCCTGTGGAGTCCTATATTAGTTGGAATGTGAAAGATAGTTTTCAAAATGAACTCCACACTCTGGCCCTGAGAGAGTTTTAAGAAAGTCTCAGTCAAAGTTGCCCTTTCCCAAATGACCATTATGATAAAGTGTTCACTGCATTCACAAAAGCTGAACTATGAAGGCAATTCCGTTGCATATGAAGCTAGCAGTTTGTAAGTTGTCTAACCATGGGAAGTTTTGTTTCGGAGATCTGTATTCACCAGTGAATCACCAATTATTGTTGCTGAAACATCCCCCCCAATTTTTTTTGTAATATTGGGGCCCCTCCTTCTATTTTTTTGAAGAAGTCCTTGGTCTTTTGAAAATTGTTTGTTTGACTTTGCAAGTCTTCCCCTTCTTCGACAAGTTTATGATTTTTTCTGCTAAGGCAAAACTCATTTTCTAACAGTGGTCACATTTTTTAATGATAAAATTTCCGACAGTTGCGCATTTTTAAATAACAAAATTTACGACAGTTGCTCAAATTTTAGACTTATTTTAGCTGACCGTTGTGCGTCTTTTGACCTTAACTTTGTCGATCGAAAGCTTTTGTTTTGATCTTTTCTCTCAAGACTGATCGTAGTTTTTGTCTTTAAAATCGTCGTCGTTGCGTAGTTTTTAGTCTTGAATTTGCCGATGGTTGCGCATATTCCAAATATTAAATTTGTGTCGATCGTCGCAGATCTTAAAGATAAAGTGTCCTTCCTTGCACATCACTTAGCCTTAAAATTTTTGCCTCCTCTCTTGCGCCATTTCTATGGCCTTAGCCTCGTTTTACCGTCGCATTTCCTGGTCACAAATTATAAGACCATTTCCCCCGATCGTGAAGCTGTCTTCAGCTTAAAGTCACTGACCCTCACTTCGGTCCCCGAGCATATCTTTTTATCACGGGAGTTAGCCTTAAGATCGCCGCCCATTACGCAAGAGATGCCATTTGAATCTCCACCACGACGCAGTCCAGATTTTTGGTAAGCATGAAAGTTAAAGTTGGTAGGAGTGTTTATTACAACTCATGCAGTTTTATTGCATCTTATGTTGAGCCCTGTGCCCATTAAGACTCCAAATGGCCACCTCGTGGGGATTTATTGCTCACTCTATATATACGTAGAACGGGGTTTGTTTCATTCCACTGTTTCCAAGACCAAGCAGCGTTTTTCTATTTTCCATTGGAAGCGTTCGGACTGTTGCTAACTTGGGTATGCACGTCAACTGCAGGGAGCCATTCTTAGATTGACAGGTAGGCTCTTTTTCCCTTCCCTTTGGTTTTGTCCGGAAGAAAACTCCATTTGAAGCTTAATTTTGGCTGCTTTGAAGCTGTTCCGTTGGTGGTCCTCGAAGCCAAACCCATGTCATCACAACACTTGAATCCCTCCCTTTTCGTGTGGTTTGAGAGAACTCCTTTTCCCATTAGATAGACCTCCCATAAAAATGATAGAGCACGAAGTTTTTCTATTTTATTCCCGTCGAATCACGACCCAGAAAAGTTGTGTTCTGTGCACATGCAATATGGCCTGTCGGTCGTTTTTAGTGTTATAAAAGATTCCTTCTAGCTTTCATTTTATTGCTAAAAGATGAACCTATGAAAAATCCAAGTGGTGTCTAGGAAAGTCCCTTATCCTACAGTAGCAGCGCTTTGTGTGATTAGATTTTCAAAGAAATAGTGCCAATAGATTAATTAAATTTATCGCAAGATATTGTCAAATGTAAGCTAGCAACGTTTGGTATTGTTTAAAATGCATTTTTGAGTCATTGCGTGGTTGTTTTGTTTTAAATGCTCGTCCTAGTCATCGTTGTTTCCGAAAGATGTTTTTAGATTGGAAGCCAACACTCGTACATGCTCAATTTTCGCTAAGCACCATGAGTTTGAATGATGTTTTGATTCACTAACGATGGCTGCTCATAAATTTTTCAACTCCTCATTCGCGTTATCCTCACCATCGCAAGTTTGACATGCACCGGAGATATTCCATACAGAAGGCTAAGCTTGATGAATCAGATTAGAACATGGAAATTTTGTTAGATACATCACTCGAAACCATGTTTAGCGATACACAAGATGTCACCGGAGTAGCCCCAGGAGCTGCTTCCACAAAATTTCAATGGGGTGAGTTATACAAGTTTATTAGGGATCAGAAGTACCCCTAAGAATCCCTAGAAGAAACCATGGTCTACTTGAATATCAAGAAGTCTGGCCTTCACAAGGCAGCAACTCGTCCCGAGCTATTCCCATGCTTAGAAGTTATTGGTTGGACAATTCCTCATGTTAAGACTGATACAAGGTTCATCAATGATAAGACCAGGATGAATCTTGCGTCTTTCACACCAGAACACATCATGGACACTTACAAGTTATCCTAGGCAAGGGATTGACTGGACAATGATTGGCTTGCAAAGCAAACAATAGACCCATTGGAGTCCGCTAGGAAGATGCTTATAGTTGAAAGGAAAATAAGGCAATGCAACAACAATGAGTATGAAAGTGCTCTTCTAAGGACTCCTTATTGACTAAATGCCTTAATGCTAAGTTGGATTTTCGGCATGCCAAATGGAAACATATTCAAGCTTGGCTGGGTGCCAGTGATGGTCCATGTGGCCACGTCCAGTACAATCTTCAATTAGGCCGACATAATTTCAGATAGTATGGTATCGCACTTAACTGTTGCCCAAGGAGGATTGACCCGGAAGAAAGCTGATCTGTTCATGTCTTCATATTTGATGGATTGCTTGTTAAGAAAACACTCTTTCCCAGATTTGGGTTGCATATGGAGCAAAAAGGATTCCCCTCTCTTTGTAGCTTACCAACCCACACGGGTAAGCAAATGTGCGAATTACTACAAACAGATTTGTGAGAAACTCATCATGCCCCTGTATCAGCTCATTTTTCAAGAGGACCCGAACTGCCTGTCCGAAAATGCCATGCCCATCATAGAAGAGTTTGGGGATTATTACTTCTGCACCGAGGGAACCTATATCCGAATGAGCAGAGGATCTCTACCTCCCTTTTTGTTTCATCGGTATGTCATAGATTTTGTAGTACACAAAGAATCTCTAAGGCAACTTTCCATTAGTGGGTTCAGCAAGGTTCTCTGTGAAAGGAAGAAAGGTATGTACCCACCAATGCCTTTCACCATCAGTGCGTATAGTCTCCATAAAGCAAAAGATGGTGAAAACTTTTCTCAGGGATTAGAAGTTTTTGATTTCGACACAAAGCCCTTTAGGAGGCATGATCCTAATGGCAGAGTTGCTGAGCACTGTTTCAATGTCAGAACTTCATTTGAGTACGCACATCTTTGGGACAATGAGGAAGAATTTTTTCGAAGTGCTAGGAACGTAACTGAATTGGGAAAACGTTACCGCCCTAAAAGCAGAGCAAGTTCCATCCCTAAACCTATTGGGTTAATCCAGAAGGAGCAATAGGCAACAACATCTCAATAAGAAGATTAAAGGAGGAGGGAAAAGGCAGAAGAAGAAAGACTCCAAAAGGAGAAAGAAGTCAAGCAGCAAGAAGATATGGAAGCTGCTAGAGTCCATAAGGAGCAAGAAGCAAAGGCTCTGAAAGATGAAGAAGAGAGAATCCGACAAGACGAAGCTACCAAATTGCAGCAAGAATAGGCCCAAAGGTTACAGGAAATGAGAGAGAAAGCAGAGCAAGAAGAAGCAGAACTAGCAGAGCTGGCAGAGCAAGCAGAGAGGCAAGCAAGAGAAGAAGCTGAAGAATCTAATAAAGCCATGGAACAAGGCACTTCTAGCCCGCGGGCCACGGACTTAGATCTGGAAACAATAAACCAATCAGGGATATCTAATGAAGGAGTTGTAACCACTGAAGAGTTAGCACTCACCCCATACAATCCTTCAAAGCAACGCCAAGTGGCCAACCTAGATTCCGTTTATTTTAATAAGAGGAAGAAGGTTATTGTAGATAGGTCAGAGAAGAAAATGAAGATTGGGGAAGACCGATACGAAATCATAGTATTAGAAACCACACTTGTCCAAGGGACCGACATTGACCCTTTGTTCACAACGCCATGCTCTGTGGCTTCGACCATAACAAGTAAAGACAATGTTGATCATCTGGTTGAAGATGTTAAAATGTACAGGGAACTATTTTTCAAGGTAAAAGCTAACATGCAGAAAGAGGTGCTAGAAGGAAATCAGTTGAGGTTGAAATACAAAGAGCTTCAAGAGGAAAAGGAAGAAGCAACTTTGCAAATCCAGCAACTCAAAAATGAAAAGAATACACTAGAAATGCGGTTGGCAATATCAGAAGGCGAGCAAAAAGACTTAAAGGCTCGCGTAACAGATTTGGAGAATCATGAAGCCAACAGTGTTCAGCAAATTGAATTCTTCAAGCCTCAGTTTGAAAGGCTGACACAAGAAAAGGTAGGATTGTTAGAACAACTCAAGGAGGTAAATGAAAAGAAGCAAGATCTAGCTACATTTTACAAACAAGCCTGCGACATGCAAGAAAAGACTCATCAATCGCTGGTATTGATTTCAGAAGAGGTCTGCAGGAGGAAAGAAATGATAACAAGGATGACAGCCATTAAGGTTGAGGCGCTTAAGATGAAGAATAAGTATGCACACCACGTGGTTGAAATAAAGGAGCAATTTGAATGGAGGAAAGGGAGATCTGTATTCCCCTCAAACTTGCATGTTAAAACCACTGAGGAATTGGACATGGATACAGGAGTCCTCGAGTTTTGTAGGGATTGTGGTTCCAAGTTAAGTCTTGAGATCCAAAAAACATTCAAAAAATGACACACTTTCTATTCCAAGGTTCAGGAAACCCACGATAAATGTCACATGGCTTTACCTCAGACCATTTACGAGTTTCCTGAGAGAGAGCAGCGTCTAGCAGAACTGCAGGGTAAATTGAATGCAGAATTAGAATATCTGAAGAAGATAGAGGTGATAAACTCAGAGGACCTCCACCAGTTCATTGGGTAGACCGCTGTACACGCCTATTTCCTAGAAGAGATTTCTCAGGAAGCTGTAGCAAGAGTAGCAAATGTTAAGTCAAATTTGCACAAGCACAAAATAACACTTAAAGTGACAACCTCTGTGAGGGAAAATACCATTCTGAGGGAGATCGGCCAGTGGGCCATTTATATTTAGGGGTTGGAAAAACGAGCAGAAGCAAGCGAGCCTACTGAAGAGAACAAGTTAGTAGAGGTAGAGAAATCAGATGAAGCTACAGGACCATCTAGAGCTTAATTTGTCTTATTCTATTTTTGAGAAAACACAGCTGGAATTTGTTTATTATATAAATATGTTGTAAAACAGCTGGAAATGTCTTTTGTCTCTTTAGGCACTAGAGGACAAAATTTTGTGTCCCCCTAGGTTTAGGTTTAGAGAGGAGACAAGTTTTGTAAAATCTATAAATATAGGAATAGAAGAGATGAGAAGGGACTTTTGGCAGGTGAAAGGACAGATTTATGCTATACGTGAACTATTTTACTACATCAATAAAGAAAGCTCTATTTTTCCTAAAGGAAGCCTGCATGGAGTTTTGTTATGGGAATGTTTGAATGACTGGTCGAATTACTTCTACATTATTCACTCATTGGTTGTAGATTGTTCTTAACCATCTGAATTATTTCTTTGCTATGAATGCTTTCACTCTCCTATGCAAAATTTCTGTGTAAAATGGGTAATAGAATGTTTATCTATATCAAGGCTATCTTTGATAATCTTTTATTTTTTGTTGTAAATGCTTCTATTCAATTTAACAGCTACCTGTGAAGTTCTTTGTTGCATTTCTAGTTTATTACTCATTCTTTAAATTTGCTCCTTACGAGGATAGGTTAAATTTGCTTAAAACGGTTTTAGATTAGATTTGTTTAAACAATTTGCATTTAGATTACAACACTTGCATCTCATCTTTAAAATAAAATTACATAAACATTGGATTGGGCTGCAACCGGTGAAAAGGAAAACAATTCTTTAAATCTTACACGGTAGCCGGACCGTTAACTGGACAGATTCCCCACACCAAACGGTGAGCGATCTAATTGGGCTTGCTTACCGTGGAGAATCCCTTGCTGATTGATGCTACGATTTTTTTGGCATCAACACAAGCCATCGACTCTCCCGAGTTGAACCATTCCCCCACCACTTTGAAATCCTTTGATGGACGTGGCTTTCGGCCTCATGGGCCATTACAATATTTGACCGTTGAGTTGGGTGGAAAGATCGTTTCCATTAACGTGGAAGTCGTCGTTGCCCCATTGGATTACAAGCTACTACTTGGGCGAAACTAGTTTTATGCCATGACTGCGGTCGCATCATCCATCTCCTGCATTGTGCAATTTCCCCACCAAGGGAAGATTTTCACTCTCAACCAATTAGATTTTTGTACACCTAACACCACTACTTATCCTATGGACAATGTACCTCTTTTAGGACACTCGACGAAGATATATGAGAGTGTGGGGGTAGGAATCCTTAAGGATTCATCCCTCATGGGATTCTTTCCAACACCAGATCCCCCTGCCCATGTTTCCACGGTGAACATGATTTTTTCCTCTCATTACTCAACAGACCAATGGATTGTGCCCGATCCAGATCATTAGGATTCGATTGGAGATGTAATTCTTCTCAACCCCGCAGAAGCTACTTACGAGGCCATCCAATCAACACCTTATTTACCATATGTCCACCCTGCCATGGTATCTACCTCACATTCTCTTCCATTACAGGGGAGATCATCCCTACTTCATCCTCTACTCCATACTTTTCATTATGACGAATCAATCATGTAGATTATGAGCGCGGATGAACCCCCGTGGGAAGACCTCCACCATAGATTGTCTTTCCTTCTACCATTAGATTCAGTAGAGAATGCCATTGAAATGATTGTTTCACTGGATGTCTTTCCTTACCCTCAATATACTATCCTGACTATGGATACGGTAACCGAGGGAAATATGGCTAACATTATGCCTACCTTTCCGATCGACATCTCAGTAAAACCTAGAGTCCTGGAACAAATTCACTTAGGACAAACTTGTTCTCCGGAAGAAGTCACCATTTTTAAGGCCTTGTTTAAACAATTCTGTGACGTCTTTGCATGGAGCTATGAGGAAATTCCTGGGATTGATACTGTTATTTTTATGCACGAGATTCAAACACCCCCCCTTAACTACACCCCATGCACCCTAGAAAAAATGCGGCTATTAAGGCAGAAATAGAAAAGCTCTTGAAGGTTGGGTTCATTTATCCTATTCCCTTAATAGATTGGGTCTCTCATGTCATCCCCGTTACTAGAAAAGCTCTTAAAGGTTGGGTTCATTTATCCTATTCTCGACGGAGGAATGAAACATCTTCGGATAAAGTACAAATAGAATATTCTTATAAGTTACAATATTTCAACACTCCCCCTTAACAAGAAGGATATTCTAACAACATCTACAGGTGCAAGGAGTCATCAACATCATACATGATACATCTATAAATCATTGGAAGCTTTCTTTAATAATCATCAGTAACTCAAACAGTTACTGGAACATAATCAATACTGGAACATCAACATCGTCAATACTAAGTCTTCATCTTCTGCAGCACTCGATCAGCTACAACAACATCATCATCTGGATCTTCTGATCAACAACATCATCTAGATCTCTCGATCAACAACATCATCATCTTGATCTTCCGATCAACATCATCATTTGGATCTCTCAATCAATAGCCTCATCATCTGGTTCTCCCAATCAACATCATCATCTGGATCTCTCGATCAACATCCTCATCATCTGGATCTCCCAATTAACAACCTCATCGTTTGGATCTCCTGATCAACAACATCACAATCTGCAACACACATGATCCTTCCTTTTGCAATTACGGGATCATGGATAGTCCTTCCTTTCGGAATTACGGGACCATGGAAAATCCTTCCTTTCGGAATTACGGGATTCTAGTTCATCAATTATGGTGATCCTTCCTTTTGGAATTACGGGATCATGGACAATCCTTCCTTTCAGAATTACGGGATTCTATTCCATCAACTCTGGTTATCCTTCCTTTCAGAATTATGGGATCATGTTCAGTCCTTCCTTTTAGAATTACGGGACCATGGACAATCCTTTCTTTCAAAATTACGGAATTCTAGTCCATCAACTCTAGTGATCCTTCCTTTCATAATTACGGGATCATGGACAATCCTTCCTTTCGAAATTACGGGATTCTAGTCCATCAACTCTGGTGATCCTTCCTTTCGGAATTACGAGATCATGTTCAGTACTTCCTTTCGGAATTACGGGACCATGGACAGTCCTTCCTTTCGGAATTATAGGACCCAGTCTTTACGGAGCTACCACACTTGGATGATTCTTCCTTTTGGAATTACGGGATCCTTTTCCATTACTCACATCTTAGAAAACCTTCCTTTCAGAATTATGGGATTCTAGTCTAAGGATCAATATTTAAGACTATCCTTCCTTTCGAAATTATGGGATCACTGTCTAGGGATGATCAATCCCACCAGTCCTCTTAGACAAAGTCTAAGTACCACTTCATTGACCTCATCATCGGTATAGGCATCCTCATGATCGAACTCATCGTCAGAACAGGTAGCCTCATCATCGATACAAGTATCCTCATCATCAATACAAGTATCCACATCATCAATACATGTATCCTCATCATCGACCTTACCATCGATATAGGCAACCTCATCATCGATACAGGTATCCACATCGATACCGGTATCCAAATATCATCATCGACCATATCACTCCCACTTTCGAGGAGGGTCCTTCTGAACTACACCAAGCTTGTCTCGGAAATACTCAAACTTTACTCGAGTCAGAGGTTTGGTCAATACATCAGCAACTTGTTCATCAGTGCTCACATACTCGATCTTTATAGCTCCTTTTTGCACCATATCCCAGATATAAAAATATCGGATCTCTATGTGCTTTGACTTGTCATGAAATACTGGATTCTCTGTCATCTTGATACAACTCTGGTTGTCACATAGGATCACAGTGGGGTCCATCTCTAAGTCAAATAGTCTTGATAGCAACTTTCGAAGCCACATGGATTCACAACTAGCATAGCAAGCTGCTATATAATTCACTTCAGCTGTGCTAAGAGCCACACTAGACTGCTTCCTGCTAAACTACGAGATCATAGCAGATCCCAGACAATAAAATCCACCCGATGTGCTCTTTCTATCTGAGACACTTCCAACCCAATCTGCATCTGTATATTCATACAATCTGAAATCATTATCTCCAAGATAATATAGACCAAAGTCTATCGTACCTTTTAGGTAACTCGTCACATGCTTTGTAGCTATCAAGTGAACATGTCTAGGCTCAACTAGATACTGAATCAGGGTGTTCACAACAAAGCATATATCTAGCCCGGTATTCATCAGATACATCAGCGACCCAATAATCTATCTGTACTGAGTCATATCTACTAATTCTGACGATTCATCAACCAACAACTTTAAGTTGGTATCCATGAAAGTGGCCATGGATTTACATTCCAACATATCAATTTTTTTTAAATATTTCCACATCATACTTTCCCTGGTTGAGAAGGATTCCTTCTGGGCCTTTCCATACCTCTAGACCTAGGAAGTAATGCATTAATCTGAGATCTTTCATCTCAAATTTTGTAGCTAGATTCTTCTTGCTTTCCATGATCTATTTCTCATTTCCTATCAAAAATAGATCATCCACATACAATAATAGTATGACAGGTTCATCATCCATAACCTTAAGGTAAAGGTTAGGATAAGCTTTACTTTTGGTAAAGCCCAAGCTTGTCAAGAAGCTATCAATTCTTCTGTACCCTCTAGGAGCTTGTTTCAACCCATACAGAGCTTTCTTCAACTTACATACGTGATTTCTTCTATATTCAACCTCAAATCCTTGTGATTGTTCTATGTACACTTCTTCCTCAATCAAACCATTCAGGAAGGCTGTCTTCACATCCATCTAGTGTAATCTCCACCTCATCATGGATGCAAGTGCCATGATGGTTCTGATGGAAGTGTACCTTGCAACCGGTGCAAATGTTTCTTTATAGTCAATTCCCTCTTTCTAAGAGAATCCTCTGGACGCAAACCTTTTCATATACTTTTCAATGCTACCATCTGCAACATGCTTTATCTTGTATATCCACTTGGAGGATACCAGACTTTTGTCTTTTGGTTTGGGAACTACAACCCAAACATCATTCTTCATTATTGACTGGTATTCCTCTGTCATTGCTTCTACCCATTCTTTCTTATGAACTGCTTCTTCATAACTGGTAGGTTCTTGATCTACAAGATCACACATCAAAGCCACATAGCTGGAAAATGGATTTGGTTTCTTGCTTTCTCTAGTGGAGCCTTCTAGAGCTCCATATCTTTCTGCTTCTTGTATAATTTCTCTTTCCCATGCTGGCTTTCTCTTCCGTGAGATGTTGATAGGTGGGGATTCTTGAGGTTCTATCATATCATGGTCTTCTGGTGTTTCTTCTTTAGGGAATGAAAATGCTTCTGTATTTTTGGGAGGTACATATTCTTCATATACTTCTTCACATTGGCTCTTTCTAGATCATTTGAGAGCAGCTTCTTCATCAAATGTTACATCTCTACTAATTTCCATGTGATGGAATCCTGGGATGTATATTCTAAATGCTTTGGATGCTTCACAATACCCAACAAATATTCCCTTGTTTTTGGAAGGGTCCAGCTTAGTTCTCTTCTCTTTTGGTATGTGAACATATACAGGGCACCCAAATATCTTGAGATGGCTTACCTCAAGCTTCTTCCCTGTGAACATTTCTTTTGGAGTCTTGAATCCAGGGGCACTATGAGATAATCTATTTTGGACATAGACTACGGTCCTTGCTTCTTCATCCCATAGATGCATAGGAATATCTTGATCATGTGTCATTGTCTTCATTGCTTCCATGATGGTTCTATTCTTTCTTTCTACAACACCATTTTGTTGAGGATTGTAGGGAGTGGTTAGTTCCCTCTTGATTCCATCTTCTTTACAAAAGACTTCAAAATCCTTTGAAGTATATTCTCCACCATTATTTGTCCTGAGTGTCTTGATTTTATTTTCTAAGTGATTTTCTATCAAGGCTTTGAATTCCTTGAATTTTCCAAAGACTTTATCTTTTTCTTTCAGAAAATATATCCAAGTCTTTCTTGAATAGTCATCAATAACTGTAAGGTAGTATTCATATCCACTCAAGGATGTGGAGGGAATTGGACCACATACATTTGAATGAATCAATTCCAAAGTACTTTTAGTCTTTGTTTCACTCTTTGGAAATGGATTCTTGATATTCTTCCCTTTTGCACATCCTTTGCAAGTGCCTTCATGATCAACCTTCAAATCTGGTAACCTATTACCAATTTTCTCAAATAGGGTAATGCTTTGTAGTTGATGTGTGCAAGACTTCTATTCCATAGCTCACTTGGGATAGTGGCTTCATGAACAAGGGTTGCTTCTGCATGTCCCTTGATTTTATATAGCCCTCCTTCCTCTTCACCAATAACAACTGCATCCTCAATTGATTTTCCTTTGTGCCACATGAGTACTTGTCCATCTATGAATGCAACCCTATAGCCTTTCTTATCTAATATTGAGATAGAAAGTAGGTTCTTCTTCAAACCTGGTACATATAAAACTTCCTTCATCTTCATGGGGGTTCCAGAATCAAGCTTGTAGCTTTCTTCACCAATTCCTTTGATAGGATATTGATAGCCATCTCCTAATGACACTTTCTGTGGAGAGGTCTTCTCTTAAAGTCTTGAAAGAGTTTTCTTTTATCCTGTCATGTGATTTGAAGCACCACTATCAATAAGACATGTGTCTTCTCTAGGTGTTACAGACCCAGAGAGTGCAAAGAATAGAACATACTCTTATGCATCTTCTTCTTCTACTTTAGCTCTTTTCCTTTGAGGTCTTTCCTCCTCTTCATCTTCACTGTCATCTTCTACTAGATGTGCTTGATGTCTTCTGTGGTGGAAACTCTTCTTCTTCTTCCTTGAAGGACAATCCTTAGCAACGTGTCTTATTTTGTGACAAATGAAACATTCGAATGAAGAGTAATTTCTTTCTAGAATGGTTCTTCTATTCTTTTGAAACCTTTGTGGAGGTTGAGACTCCTTGTGACTTTCCTTCTTGAAGTTGGATTGATTCCTTCTTCTTTTGGTATGGGTGGATAATGCTTGATTATCTTCTTTGAGTAGGGCCTCTCTATTGGCTACTCTAGCCTCTTCTTGAATGCAATCCCCCCATACATATCAAACTTCATGCTTTCCTTTCCTACACACATGGTATGGATGAATGAATCCCAATGTCTAGTGAAACCATTGAGAGCAGCCATGACTAGTTCATCTTCATCAAGGTCATCTCCAATGGCTTCTAATTGTTCCTTGAAATGGGAGACCCTTGTGAAGTAATCTTGAATAGATTCTCCTTGACTCATCTTAGTGCTCTTTAATTGAGCTCTCAGGTTCATCTTCCTATTGATGTTCCTCCCTTCATACATTCTGGCTAGGGCATCATACATTTCCTTCAGGGTCTTCTTGGATGACACTTGGGGAATTAAGGGGTCTTTGATAGAATCAACAATGATTTTATTTTCCCTAATCATATCCTTCTTGTACTTCTGTTTAGCTTCATCTTCTGTAAGTTATGCAACCTCATCTTTGATGTATCGAGCAAGATCATTCTCTTCAAGAATTAGACCAATCCTATATTTCCATGCCCGGAAATTCTCTATACACTCTAGCTTGTCCTCAAGCTTAGTGCTTGGGGCCATCTTATCTAGGTCACCAAAAATTGAAAATTCTTAAAATGCAAAAATGACCTTACCAAGAGATGTGCTTGACTGAGTTGAGTTGACCAGTGTACTTGATTTCTGAAAACTTCAACTTTTCACCCTTCAAGCTTGACCAGCGAAATTCGAATCTGCAACAGATTTTTTGGTTTACTGGTTCACTGGTGCGCAACTTTTCTAGTTTACTGGTGCTCAGGTTCGCAGCTTTTCTAGTTCACTGGTGCACAGGTTCGTAGTTTTTTTTTGGTTCACTGGTTTTCTGGTCTAGAAGTCAAACTAGGGTTTGACTTTCCCAAAGATCTACCCACTCAAAAAGTTTGATCTAGGGCTCAAAATTTTTCTTTTGAGGAGGAGCATCCAGCCATGCTCTCAGATTCCAAAAATTCCAACTTTTGCAGAAACCCTAATTTTCACTGGAGGATGAGAGAGAGGAATTTCCACCTTGTGAAAGATGTCCTACTCAGGCTAGCTGTAATACCATGTTAAGTTTAGCATAAAATTCACAACAAGAGCATAATAAGGATCACTGAAAGAAACACAATCACAAGATAGACACAAATTTATCCTGGGAAACCCTGATCGGGTAGAAAACCCAGCAAAGCTTCCTCAATATAGATGACCAACAAATACAATGATGTAAACCCAAAACAAGAGCTCCTTCTCCTCCTTCGCAGATATCTCTCTCTCATACGAGCAATTCACAAGTGAGTGAATGAGTGAGTGAGTGTGATAAATGAGGATCACACATACTCTATTTATACTTTACTTCACTTGAATTTTAACCCTAACTGGGCCGACTTCTCCTAGGAGAGTCTAATAACCCAAAAACACTTAACTCAGAGCTGACCCCACTAGGGAAGTCTAATAACCCTAGTTACAACATCCTGACAGAGGAATAAACATCTCCGAATACATAATCATGTCCCGACGGAGGAATGAAACATCTCTGGATAAAGTACAAATAGAATATTCTTAGAAGTTACAATATTTCAACAAGAAGCACATCAAAGCCCAGTATGACAAGTAAGTCAAACCTCGTATCTTCAACGAGGAAAATTTGGTCATCACTTTTGACCAAAAACATGATAAATTAGGGGTAGGTATACTTGAGTCCATGTGGCACCTTCCATATGTGGTTAAGCGTGTGTTGGAGAAAGGAGCATATGAACTTGAGGATTACGACGGAATATCTTTGGGAGAGCCTCGCAATGGGATCTACCTAAAGTGGTACCATGCCTGATTCATTTACGCATTGGTACTTTGTATATATTATATATGACGTGTGTTTTGTTTGGTGTGACACTTTATTTTTAGTGTGTTAGGATCTTATCATTCTGCTTATACCATGTTCTGCCTCGATGTGCAGATGACAACGTGTTTTGTATTCACAGACGACGCTAGCCGGCACACCCGTAACCTCGCTTCGGCAACTTGGGTACTCTATTCCCCTACCAGCTAACTGATTAGTTCATGAGGAACTTGCTTAGGATTTGCTACCAACAATGACACCAAGTTGTTGATGTATATGTAACTTTGGAATGTATTTCATCTATGTATTTCATATATATTTATTGTACCCTTATTAGAGATGTGTTATTCCTCTATAAGGAAGTGTCGTCATGTGGATTGACAAGTGTCGCAAGTGTGTGTACTTGCTGATGGGTTATTAGACCACCATGTGTGGGGTCGGCCCTGAAATATATATTATATTATGGATGTACCTAGCTAGACAAGTCAACCCCATAAGGTCACTGGGCAAACATGTTAGTATAAATAGAGATCAGGAGATCATTCAAAAATTCATCTCTCTCTCACTCAGAAAGTGGTGCACTAGTGAGGAGGAGGATCATCTGCTTCTAGGAGACTATCTCAAGTGTATTTTGGTTGTACTTTGGTTGAGCCATTGCTCTCTCTATCTCTGAGGAAGTTGTGGGGTTTTTCACCTTAGGGTTTTCCCCACGGAAACTCTATGTCTCTTGTCTCTCATTCTTTTGATTCTTGTGATGCTTGTCATGCTTATTGTGATTGTTATGCATTGATATACTGTATATGTTATTCTCTCAGTGAAGATCCTAGAGTATTGTGAATTTATGCTCAAAATTTAACACAAGTATCACGTGGTAATTGGATTATTGAACGACGTTTGTTCCTTGGGTGTAGACCATCTTGTCATCTACCTTGATTCACAACTAGTGGTATCCCACCTTAATCGAGTCTACGCTATCTGTGATCCCATGTTACTTTGCCTATTCCAACGAGCACGTCTCTTGGAGAGGTCCTTTGAGTCAATTCAATACTTGCATATTCCGAGAGATATGAACACTGTTGTTGATTCCCTAACTAATTTTATATTAGATTGGCACATTGCACATTCATAAGCATTCCTATCAAAGATGCACAAAATGACACAACATGTAAAATACTCATAGTATGTAAGCAAACATCCATAAGATCCTCAATCATCATAGAACACATAATGTATAAATCCCCAAAATAGTGTTTTTATATATATAATCATCATGTACAAAAATGTGGTACTGATACAAAATCTGAAGCACAAAGGCTTTCAGAAGGTCCTAACTGCAAAATTCTGAAGCCTAGAGCTTTCAGTACATATACATCACACATGATCTATCCCCGTGGACGCTCATGATATTAGATGATGGCCCTAGCTACTCTATGGAGCAGTGGACCAAAGCATGTCGAGACTCCAGCTGTCTGACACTAGTAGCAGAGAGGTAGGTGATCTATAGATACATTGGGTATGTCCAATGTTAATCTCTGGAGGTTCTCCTCCAGCTCACTCAACTCCTCTGTTGCATCCTAATGAGAAGTCGCTATATCCTGTACCACCCCTCTCCTCTCGATCGGAGAAGCACCTATCGGGCGAGACGAACCAACATCTGCATCAAAAAAATGTGAAACATTAGTACTACTCCCAAAAACATTCAAAAAATTATAAAATGCAAAAACACAACAAGAGTTTCGTTCTTACCTAGGTCTCCCCATTGCTCACCCTCGGGAAGGGCCAAGTCCGGGTCTCCCTTGAAATATGTGCCTGCATACGCATAATCCTCAATCATGAGGAGCTGTCCATGTAACCACCTGAAGAAGGTGGGACCAAAAATGATGACGGCCCGCCCACCTCCATTGTGGGCCATGACCTCAGACCACCTGACCATGTGAGGATCTTGCGGATTGAGTTCCTCTTGCTCAACCTGCGGCCTCAACAATGGGACCCGTTCCAAGAAGAACGAGAACACGATGGACCCGTACCCAAACTGTTACAGCTCACCTTGGCGACATTTAGTGAGTTGTTCCCTAACATTTGTGAGGAGTCCCTCACATGATTTGAAGACAATAGGTTCCATACACTCGATGGCGTAGATAATATGGGCCTTGGTGGCCTGATGAGCATCCCTACTTCTCGCCACCCACTCTATGATGAATAATATAGTGTGCAGGGGTTGATATTTGACATTCTTGATGGGAATTTTCCCAGCAAGCATTTGCATCCCCGACGTGTAAAATTGAGCCACCAAGCTCTCAGTAGACTGGTCACTACCCATTAGATCGGATAGTGAAACCGGGGCTCCCCTCTTGGAAAACCTCGTCAAAAAATAAACATCCTCCACATCCAAAGTAAGAATGTGGGCACCCACACGAAAGTGTTGTTGATTCGGATCCCACAATTCAATCATGTAATCCAGTAACGGTAGTTGGTCCCTCATTCCCTGTACGTGAAATAACTTTAACAAGTCACAACGTTGCAATGCCTTCATTGAATTTGGGTCATTTTTCGCTTGGGAATCTTCCATTTCATGCTCTCTTTCCTTCCATTGGACCATGGTGTAAGTCAAAACTTGCATGAACATCAAATTGATGCATATTAGAACCTTTCTCAAGCATTGGATTGGGATTCTTTGGCCCTATTTTTTATTTTTCCATGTGGATATGCGTTGACACACCCCGCCTTTGCGGACAGTGCGTCATCGACGCACTTTCGCCATGCGAGAAGAGCGTCAGAGAGCCCTCGACGCACTTCCCATAAGGGGAAAGCACGTTACCGAGGGCGGACGCAATCCCCTACTTTACAAGCCAAAAAACCCTAAAAATTAACCAAAAAACATAAAAGTAATCCACTAGAAAGGTAGATAGTAGGGTTTAGGCCTACCTGTCGCTGATGTGGCGAAGAATGGCTGACCGTGGCCTCCGCAATCAACGTTTGAAAATCATCTCCAAAGGGTTGTTTTTTCTATTTCCAATTTGGTAAAAAAACATTGGTAACTATTTCTTACTATTTGACTTTTATATGAAAGAAAATGGAATATTCCCTTTTTAATTTTTCTTTTATGGGTCATTTTTACTATAGTTGGTAATATTTTACATCTAAACACCTTATTATCATTTCTGACTTAGTTTTTGGAGTCTACAGATGAAGTGAAGTGGTGTTCTAACTTTATTGGCGACCATCGTTGACGTTTCATACTTTTCATCAAGTGTGAGTAAGTCGTCGAGCGTTATTTATGCTATTATACCACTCATTAAAACCAAATATCAATGGCATAGAGCTTACTTTTGTCCTTTCTCGTGCTCGTAAAACTATGAGAACAAGTCACCGAGTTACATTTTATCGCCTTTTAGGGCTCGTAAAAATCCCACGAAAAAGGAACCCCTTGGAGTTCCTCTTTAATATCTTTTCAAACTCCCTAAATATGAAAAGATCGCCAAGTGAACTTGATTATTTCATGCTTGTAAAAGTATTTGAAAGGTCGTCTTTCTGGTGATAATTTACCCCTTTTTCGGACCAGGAGGACTATTTACTAAAAAGGAGAGCTCCAGTTAATCATGACTGGAAGAGTTCTCTCTCATGTTGTTTTATCCTTTTTCGCATCAGGAGACTAAATTTTATGAAAAAGAACCCTTTGGAGTCTCCTTTAGTTCTTTTCAGACTCTCTAAACATGAAATGACGCTGAGTTTTCCTTCTATGGACTCATTAAAATATGACATTGAAGGGCCCGTTTTGGGATGAACCTCTCCTATCTCAGGTTCGTAAAACATATGAGATCGGACTCGTCCGAAGGATGAGATATACCGAGCATCTTTTACCCTCCTCAAGCTCGTTAAAAAACAAAAGAGGTACTCATTGATCATAATGGGGACAAGGATAGAGTTTGTGTTTCATTGTAATTATGATAGTTCTTAGTCACTCTTGAACATGGCACTTGTTTTCATATGCATCCAACACTTGGATAATCTGCTTGTCTTCGAGTCCCACCAATTCTATGAGTCTTTTCACTCCTTTGATTCATTCAAAGAATGTTTCCACCATCAGTTTCATTAGGAGTCAGTGTCATTCTCATTATGTCAATGCTGCCAAGTCATGCCATTCCCATGTTCAAGAGAGTTCTGTTCGTCAAAGTAAATCTTTGCAGTCACTCTACCTTCTATCATGTTGGTCATTCCCGAGTCAGTCTCAAGTGTCGCTCTACAGTCTGATCTACTCCAAAATATTTTCGATCATGCTTCATGTCGATCACTACAAGATTTGAACCCAAAATTTGACGAGAAAATCCGACGACATCCGACGAAAAGGACTGTGTCGTCTGATTGCACCTTTAAAATTACGAAATTTGATGATTTTTTTAAAATTGATAGAAGGCGCCATCGGATATCCAATGGCTCTTGGATATCTGACGAGGTCCCTGGAATATTTACCAACGTTGTCAAATATCCGACCGAATATTAAGCCTGAGGATGTCAGATATCTGATGTAATATTAAGCCTGAGGAGGTTGGATATCCGACGACAAGCGATACCCGAGAATGGAGGATATCCGACAGCTTATGATTCCCTAGCTGGTCGGATATCCGACATTTACTCTCCAATGGTAACTAAGTTCAAGTCATTGGATATCCAATGGAAGGATGACTTTTAAAACCTATAAATATCGAAACATTCTGACATGTTTTCTATACAAGCGACGGTTTGCGGAAGTTTTTTTATTCGCTGGACTATTTTTCATTATTTGCATTGTTTTTGTGATTAAAGCGAGCGAAGTGTGGAGCTTCATTTTCTAAGAGCGATAATCTCCATTCAAGCTCTTTACGAGAAAATGTCAACTAGCAATATTCCTGATCCAGACGAACAAAATCGACAATTGCTTGCTAGATTGTGGGAAGGAGTTGAAAGAAGGGGTGATGGGAAATGCTATTGTCCATGTAGTCAATGCAGGGGCTTTAAGAGGAGAATAATTTTGATCACAACAGCCACAAAACATTGTAGGGAGCATGGACATGCTGAGGGGGGACATGAATACCATCCATTTGTAAGTTTTGCATTATATATGTTTTTATTTTGATTGCTTTTGTAAATGTATGTATTATTTTAATATTTATTATATTAACTTATATCTATTGATCGTGGTTTCAGTAGATGGGGACTAACATGGACAATAAATATTATTTTAATATTTAATATATATTATAACAATTTTTTCTTTTGTGCATGTTGAATCTAGGGTATAGTAGAATAACTCATTTATTTGTTCGTTAGTGAGACTAACCCATTTACTGGGGAAAGCACTTAGCTCTCTAGATTTGTGACACTTTCCATCATGAAAATAGAAAACAACTATATTGGCATGTTGTAATTTCTCTTCTATTTTCTCTATAGAAATCATAGCATCGTTTATCTTACCTTAGTGGACAGTATGGAAAATTTTGAGTTATATTTGAGTATCTTTGCTCAGTAATTGGGTCAATTATTATGTCTCTTGGATAGTTTGGATGCACCTATTTGACCAATAGTACAATTGGTCGTTGTTCTTTTCATCCCAATAATACAAAATTTGTTACATTTTAAATGCATCACAAAAATGTTTACATTTTGCGTTTGAAATTTTTACATTTTGCATTTGAATTTATTATATCAACTTTTATCTATTGATGGTTTCATGTAATTATAAAGGAAAGACATCCTATGGCATATCGTCTGGAGGAAGTGCTTCCAGAACAAGTACCGGAGGAACATGGAGCTATGAATATTAATGGAGAACAAGTTAATGATCACATTGAAGAAGATGGTCATACCGATAACATAGTTGAAGACGATGTTACAAATACTTTGATCCATGATTCATTTAATGTTAGAATGGATGATGATGATGATGATGATGATGATCATTTTGATGATATTCATGATATACCTCTTCTTGAGAAGGCATACCAACCCCTTTATGAGGGCTCCAAGACAAATCTTCTCTCTGCTATATTGTTGATAATGAACTTGAAGGTTATGAATGGTATTTCAAACATATCAGTCACACGGATATTAAGGTATGTAATATATTCCATCACATAATATATATGATCGTCTAATAATTTTATTGTTAATTCATATATAAGTCAAATTAATACGGATTAAATGTGTTTCATTAATATTATTTCTATATTATATTAACTAGATTTTTATTTTTATTTGTTGTAGCATGATAGGTGAATATTTGTTACCACCGTCAAATATTTTACCTCGCACATATCGAGATTTATCTGCCATCATGAAAGAAATTGGAATGCAGTATGAAGCAGTTCATGCATGCCTCGATGACCATGTTCTATATTATAATTAGCATGAATTTGCAACAGAATGTACTGAATGTCATATCACTAGATATCGAACAGATCAAGTAGCAAAAAAGGTGCCTCGCAAGGTTCTACGCTATATTCCCATTATTCCACATTTGCAACGACTGTTCAGGTGCAAAAACATAGCGCAGTTTATGGACTACCATGCACGGAATAGAAGTCAAGACAACATTATTCGGATGCCTACAGATGGGTCTGCATTTAGAGATATGGAGGAAAAATGGCCTCACTTTAAAGAAGAACCTCCTAATCTTAGGATTTCTTTGGTAGCAGATGGTGTCAATCCATTTGCATAGATGAGATCCATTTACTTGGTGTGGCCTATTTTTGTTATCAACAATAACATTCCTCCTTGGTTGGCAATAAAGAGGGAGCACATAATGTTGTCGATGATTGTTCCAGGTATATTGTGTCTACAGTTTTTTTTTTAATGTAGTGGTATCCCATTTTCCGTATTTTTGTCGCAAAATATCATATATATATTTAATGTTTTTCTATTGTGCAATATCGTTTATATATCTAAATGGTACGTCTCATAATTATATTTTTTACATGTTCAAATCAATCAGGTAAGTACCAAGTCAAAGATATGAATGTATATATCAAACCTCGAGCTACTGAAGTTATGGATTGGCATCACTATGTCTGATGTATCTAGACCAATACGAAAAGGCAATTTCAATATCATGCAATGCTTGTATGGACAATACATGATGCCCCATGATTAACCCATTTTTGTGGTATGTAATTATAAGTTCCACTTTATTTGCATTTAATTTTATGAACTAGTTAATATACTACCCACAAATGTTTTTCAAAATAATCCAATCATTTTGTATATAATTATAATTGACATAGATATTCCATCTCTTTATGTAGGTCTTCAGACAAAGGGGAAATTTGCATGTCCAGTTTGTGGTCCTAAGATCAAATCTCATCATTCAAAAATATTAGGAAAGGAGGTGTTTGATGAGTATAGGCACTTCCTCTCTAAGAATCACAGGTATCGAACTACCGAAAAACATTTGTTCAATGGCAAGCAAGAGATTGCATTAAAACCACAGAGAATGACACCTCACCTATGGAAGTTGCAATATAATAGGAATCGTTAAGGTATGTATGAATCATCGTATATGAAATGTTATATTGTATTTTTTTATTGCATGTTGTTTACTATAATTGACATCGATTTATGTAATTTATTTATAAACTACTATTCATGATTGTCGTTCATGTGATCATGAAGGCATTAATGGGCTTCCACGAGGAATGAAAAGTTATCCTAGAAAATTTAGTAGGTTTCCCTACTATGAGCACCTACAAATTTCTCATCTATTTGATACAATGCATATTGGAAATAATGTGACCGAAACATTATGGAAAATATTGGATGGAAGGAGTGAGAAAGAAAAAATTGTCAAAATTTGCAAAGACATTCAAGATAGCAACCATGCAATGAAAGACGTCATTCAATTTCATAGCAACGGAGAGAAAATTAATATAAACTCACTTCCATGGATGTTAATAGACCAGCAAAGTAATGTTATAAAAGAAGTCATGCGAAAAATTAAATTTCCCACCAGATTTTGTGCGAACATGAAGAATACCATAACAAAGAAAGGTGATTTCGCGGGAGTGAAAACGCATGATTGGCATGTCTTCATGAAGGTATTTATTATGGTATGCATTTTTATTTTTTTTCTATTCCAGTGAATATGGTTGGTATTTTTGTTTGTCTACTCTTTGTTGAAAAAATGAAACGATTCATATATTGTTACAGTATCTTCTACCTCTCTCTATCTTGAACAACTTCGACAACAATGTCAAACAAATGATATATAGTCTCGGAAAATACATGAGGTAAGTGGTGATTTTTTCCATGCGCTCAGTGTTTGTTTAATTCAACATAGAACTTCTATTTGATTTTTTTTCTCTAATTCATGGTATGTAATATAATGTTTTTTTCCTTTAAATATCTATTGATTGGGTTGTCATGGCAATTGTAGATGGATGCCATCTAAATAATTCCATAAAGAAGACATAAAGTATTGGAGGAGAGAAATTCCTCGTCTCATGTGTGAAATGTAGAAGCATCCACCTTCGACATTTTTCAATGCACGGGAACACTACCTCATACACCAAGTTGAGGAGATTGAATTGTGTGGACCTGCGCACTTAAGGTCCATGTGGATGGTTGAGAGGCACTTGAAATTTATGAAGGGTTTGGTCAGACAACGAGCATATGTTGAGGGTTATATGATGGAGGGATATATGGTATACCAAAACATGTTGTATATTAGTGAATATCTTCCTATATTAGCGTCAAAGCTCAATTTACGTCCCATTTGTGATCCAGACTCCAATAAAGATTTCAAAGGGGAGTACCTGACGGGGAAAGATAGATCAAGGAAGGTGAAAGGTAATATAACACATTTGACTGTTGATTTTTATGTATATATATCATACATATTCTATTTTTATATTCAATATTTTGCATCAATTTAGAGTGTAATAATATACTTTCATGTTAAATGACTATACATTTGTATTGAATTTTAATTTTATTCTCATCGAACAGTTGGTCGAAAGTGGGATGCAATTCATTTATACATCGCAAACAATCTTGAGTGGATGAAGGTATGGATTGAACGATGTGAACAATCTGGTCATGGAATATCATGGGAAGGTGTGGCTTCAATGGTTAAAGTTTCACATTGCAATGGAGATACCAATGTAACACAAAGGGAAATCAATTTAGCAAGAGGTTTAAAAGATAATCAGGTAATCATATTAATCAACCACACTATTTATTTTGTTGTAAAAAATATTATCGTTGTACACGCTGATTTTTTTCCCTGTATGGCATTATAAACATGCACTAGTTAATCATAAATATTGGATCATTATGTAATCTTTTATTGTATGCCTTGTTGTAGATAAAACACCATAATTCTATGTGGTGCAATGGCTGTAGATATCGCATCAAAAAGTTGGATGAAATGAAGAAAACATCAGATTGTGGGATATCTGCAGTCTTTGAGGTGACCAATGTTTCTTCTAGAAGTGATAGAGATCCAGAACTCTTTGAAAATCGATACTATGGGTATCTGGAAGACATTCTTCAGTGTGACTTTAACTCCTTCAAGGTATTTATATTCGTTGTCAAATGGTATAGGTGTCGATTAAATCAACGTGATACCGATAAAATAATTATTGAACATGATAATGGATTTACCATGGTAAATACAAGGTTGTTTGAGCCAGGAATAGAGCCCTATGTTCTTCCAAACCAATGTGAACAGGTATTTTACTCTAAGGTTCCAGGTAGAACGGGTTGGTCATTTGCTGTGAGACACGATCCAAGGGGAAGGCTGGTAAAGTATAACGTAGATGAAGGTAATGAAGACGTTCTCGAAGAAGAAGACGTTGTTGAAGATGATCATGATCAACATGAGTTAGATGATCATGTTCAAGAAGAAGATGTCGAAGAATTTCTTGAATCAGATGATGTATCAGACAATGTCCATGAACATGATATCAACGATGACATGATGATCGTAACTGACATCGACGACGATGATGATATGGCCAATCCTTACAATGTTGAATCTGGATCATCGGATGATACATATGATGAATCGGATGGAGAAGATTGTTAAATTTTGAGCATTAATTCACAATACTCTAGTATCTTCACTGAGAGAATAACATATACAGTATATCAATGCATAAAAATCACAATAAGCATGACAAACATCACAAGAATCAAAAGCATGAGAGACAAGAGACACAGAGTTTTCGTGGGGAAAACCCTAAGGTGAAAAACCCCACAACTTCCTCAGAGATAGAGAGAGCAATGGCTCAACCAAAGTACAACCAAAATACACTTGAGATAGTCTCCTAGAAGCAAATGATCCTCCTCCTCACTAGTGCGCCACTTTCTGAGTGAGAGAGATATGACTTTCCGAATGATCTAAATAGAGATCTCCTTATCTCTATTTATACTAACCTGTTTTCCCAGTGACCTTATGGGGCCGACTTGTCTAGATAGATACATCCACAATATAATATATATTTCAGGGCCGACCCCACACATGGTGATCTAATAACCCGTCGCCAAGTACACACACTTGCGACACTTGTCAATACACATGATGACACTTCCTTATAGAGGAATAACACATCTCTTATAAGGGTACAATAAATATATATGAAATACATAGATGAAATACATTCTGAAGTTACATATACATCAACAAAGATGATGAATTCCATTGAAGTGTATGAGGTATGCAATAGTATATCTACTCTATATATTTTGATTTAATTTTTTGATAGAAATATTGAATTTTTTGCCGGTACATATAATAAATTAACTGTTTCTTAGGGAGTTTCCATTTTTCTGTATGTTATAATTAGAAACATTGCTTGTTATAGAGTATGACAAAAACACATTTAATTTTTTTGGACATAGGTATTTTTGTTGAGTTGTGGGGAATTGAGAGTGATGTGAGGGGGGGGAGGGGCCATAAGAGCTTCCACCTTCACATGGTTGGCCATGTTTAGTAGAGAAAATTAAATTATTCTCGAAATAGAGAGGATCTTAGTAAGGAAATGAACAATTATCATGCTAACCCAAATGGCGCTGGATTAATCATCATCATCATCTTCATATTCATAATCATCATCTTCATCATCATCATCATTATCATCATCATCATCATCCTCATCCTCATCCTCATCATCATCATCTTCATATTCATCATCGTCATCTTCATCATCATCATCATCTTCATCATCATCATCATCATTATCATCATCATCATCATCATCGTCATAATTATCATCATAATCATCATCATAATCATTATCATCATCATCATCGTCATCATCATCGTCATCATCATCATCATCATATTCATCATTATCATCATTTCTTCATTTCTACCATCGAGGATAATATATTTTCCCAAGTTGTTTCTCATCAAAAAACAATTCATGGGGCCAACGTTGATTTTTTTTAAATATGTACTGGACTGTACTGAAATTTGGCATGGTTAGACTAGACGCATGCATTGACGTTGTGGGAGGGTTTCCGGACTCAAACATGATTGACACTAACCATTGGAGCATCAAAAACCCTACGTATAGATTAATTAATATGCTACATGGGGCCAATGTTGAATTTTTTTAAATATGTGATAGCTTGGACTGAAATTTGGCATGGTTAGACTAGACGCATGCATTGATGGTGTGGGAGGGTTTCTAGACTCAAACATGATTGAAACTAACCATTGGAGCATCAAAAACCCTATCATCATCATCATCATCTTCATCATCATCATCATTATCATCATAATCATCATCATCATCATCATCATCTTCATCATTGTCATTATCATCATCGTCATCATCATCATCGACGTTGTCATCATCATCATCATCATCATCATCATCATCATCATCGTTGTCGTCGTCATCGTCGTCGTCATATCACCATCATCATCATCATCATCATCATCCTCATCCTCATCCCCATCATCATCATCCTCATCATCATCGTCATCATCATCATCACCATAATCCTCATCCCCATCCTCATCCTCATCCTCATCCTACATGCTTGCAAGGAGATTGCCACTTGTCGAGTCATTCATACGGTCATGGTACTAACATTCCCATCGATCAACCAAAAATGAAGATAACTATATATATTCATTATAAGTGATTAATATTAACTTTATAGTAATTAATTATATTATTCAATGTAATTAACAAAAATGAACTAGTTTCCCCTTATCAAAACTATAATAATACACCAGGGTAATTTTTAAGGGCGAAATTTCGCCAATTGGCTATTTTTTGGGGTTTTTTTCAAAAAATAAATTCGCTATTTGGTCATTTTTAGTCTCTAATATCGCCTATATTTACATAAAATATGTTTTTTTATCATAATATTCGCCAAAAATTATACATTTCAGTAGTAAATTGTATGTTTCATATTTAATATTCGCCTACCTATCTATATGCATGTTTTTTTCAATAAAAAATAATCGCCTACGATACTATACTTAAGTATAATATTAGAAGCCTTAAAAAATACCCTGTAATACACCCAAATTAGCATTATGGAAACCATTAACATCATGCAATTTGGTTGTCTTTGGCTAGCAAGCATGAATAGAGAGTATCTACTTCTCTAAAGTCACCTAAGACTCAAACTTAGCCCAAACCACCATTATGTGTGCTAATGTGCATACACAGACACTAATATGTTAATTGGTAGAACTTGAACCTTGGTAATCTTGGTGAGGCTATATTAACATAGTGAATTAAAAATTAAACAAACTCTTTTTTTTTTGTTAATTTTGATCCTTTTTTTTCAAAATTTTTGGATTTTCTTAAAATTGATCAAAATTCTTAAATGAAAAGTTTTATAATCAAAATTCCCATCTATCAAATGGAATTATATATTTTTTTTATAAAAATCTAAACTAATTTGAAAAAAAAATAATTTATGAATTTTTAACTTAATGGAAATTATTTTTACATAAAAATATAAATAATTAATTATAAACATCCAAAGCCTTTATTTTTATTATTATTATTATTATTAATTAATTAATTACATAGACACTTAAATGGTTCCTAATGTACTACTAAATATTATATGATGTTTTAACTTTAGAGTACTAGTATATAATCACATCCATATAAGAGTATAAAAATTTATGGGATATAGATTTGTGTGTGTCAGGGTTGGAGATCATTTGTAATTGCCTGATGTTGTCTTGTGATGAAAGAAATTGAAATACCACCTTCTCTCTTATGATGAGAGAAATTGGGATTGTGAAACCATGTCTATTATTGATGAGCATCCAGTTCGTGTAGTCTGTATTGGCCAATGGCCTTTGATCAATCAAATCTATAATCACTATGGAAGAATCCTCAACACGACATGAACACTGATATCATTTTAATGCCGCCACATTCTTCCATTCTTTCTTTGACAATACTGCCCATTTTCGCCGAATCATTTTAGAAAATGAAGAGATTCAAGCACCTTCTTCATTTATGATCCATTTTGGCAGCGAGTACACGAAGAGTCTAAGCCTCACTCAAATGCATGGTCATATACTTATCAACTATAAAACCTAATTATTAACCCCTTTAAACATTAATGGATACAACCTTTAACACCTAAACCATAAAACATAACAATTATGAAACCTAACCTCCAATACTCCTAACCCTAAACCTTGACTCTTATCAATGTTATAACTCATATCTACAATTATTACCCAAAACTCACAACTTTATCACCCTTAAACTCTATCCCTTGTTACATGTATCGCCTTGATGTCTAATCCCTAACACCCATAACTACTTTAACCCTTAACACCTACAAGCCCTAACTTAACAACATCCCTCAATCCTTATAAAGCTAATCCCTATAAAGCTAATAGATCACAATTAAGACCTAATGTTCCCTAATATCAACTTTTATTTTGACAAATTGTGATGTGCGATGTTTAATAGAGCAATGAAGTCAAAGGTAAATGGCGAGTTTTTTAAAGTTTTGTAGTTTTTTTATATTTTGTTATATATATATATTATTAATATATATATATTTTGTTTTATATTTTATATATAGTTTATAGTCTTTTTTTTTAAGTTTTGTAGTTTTTATTTTATGTTTTATATTAATATATAGTTTTTATATATAATATTTATAGTTCTCTTTTTAAGTTTTGTAGTTTATTTTATGTTTTATATTAATATATATATATATTATATATATAATATATAATATATATATATATATATTAATATTATATATATAATATATATATATATATATATATTAATATTATATATATAAATAATATTAAAAAACTACAATATAACATTAAAAAACTTCAAAACAAAACAAAACAAAAACTAATTTACTTGCTCATGCCCGAACTCTGCTCCTCTCGCGCTCGAACCATTAGACCCACGAGAACCATTACAGTGAAATCTCCCTCTGGCCACTGACAAAGCACATTTTCACCTATGGCCTTAATGCATCCAGTCATAGCTCGCAAAAGAGGGCGAGGAGGTTGCAGAGGTTACCACAGAGGTGACAAAGGAGCTCGCGGAGGTTGCAGAGGAGGTTGAGGAGGCCGCAGAGGAGGTAGAGGAGGTTGAGGAGGTGAAGGTGGTTGAGGAGGATGAAGAGGAGTTCGAGGAGGTGAAGGTGGTTGAGGAGGTCGAGGAGGTTGAGGAGGTCACAAACAAGGTCGAGGAGGTCGTCTAGAAGGTCGAGAAGCCATAGAAGCTGCAGTGCCTCCCAAATCGGTAAGAAATCATGTTCAACTTTATGCAAATTAGAATTTCCAACAGGGGTTAAAGGCTCCTCTTCATATGGCTCAAAAATAATTCTTCTTCTTTACTAACTGGTAGGAGCCACATTTTGCCTCTATGCGAAGATCTTCAATCTTCCTTCCATCAGTGAAATTTCTTTCCACAGGGGTGGAGGAAAGTGCTCTGATACCACTATAATATCCTAGTCAAGATCTGACCAAAATATTAACTTCCACTTCAGATTTTTAATGGAAATTTTCTAGCAATGTTTAAGGTAAACTCACAAAGTGTGCAGGATGTAAGTGACGGGGATGGAAACTCTAAATGGGGATGGTAGGAGAGAGATTAGGTTCTGGAAATTATAGGTGAGAGTGTGCAGCAGCATCAAAATATGGTTTCAGTAGAAGTCCTTGGCACAGAGTACTAGGGCCATTCACTTTTCAACAATAGAACAAATCTATTTCCTACTTCAAGGCTTCCTGGGCTTCTAGCATATGCCAACAAGACTGGGTGATGATTAATAATGTTTAGTACAGAGATATATCAGTCATGTAACTCATAAAATATGCTGGAATAAAGACCGGGTGAACTTGGAAGAGTCTGGAGTAATTTGGGGGTTAATTGCACATGGTGGACTACTGAGCTAGTTAAGTTTATGGCTTTCCAAAATTGATTTAAATGCAACCAAATTATGAATAAAGGGGCTGATATGTAAATTATATTGAAATATGAACCTTCTACAACTAGAATGGAGTTAAACTGACACTCATAATGGATTCAACAATTATTTTGGTAAAACTAGTCTAGAATAAGCACCCAACTAGCTAGTCTTGCACTTTAACTCATCAAACTGCTTCAAAAATTCATATACTATGTTCTGATATTAAATAAGACTCTAATATATGATATTAAACAGAAATAAGTCCATATATGACTTCAGAACACTTATTTTCTCATTAATTGATTGTCTTCCAAAGTACAATGCCTCATAGGCTAGATTTTGCATTACAATAGTGGGAGAATGAATATGAGAAGAAATAAATTACTTTGGATCTATTCTGGAATAGAATATCAGTCCATATACAGGTTATATGTCTGATCTTGCTGCACTCTGAGTTGCTGGTCTTCACTAGGGCGCAATCATCAAATACTAGCTCTCTTCTCCAAGAGAACTCCTCCAAATCTAGCTGATGTTGAGAGAATGATTAAGAAGAGAAGGATGGATTAGTTATGAAGCTGGTTTCTGATATTGGACATCTTCTATATCTGAAAAAATGGCTAAAATAACTCTCCATCAACCCTTGGGCGCATTCACTGGAGCAATCTCCTTCAACTGGTGAACCTTCTCCAAAACTAGCTGTAAATATCCTGTAGGAATGATCTTCTCTTCAAGCTAGCTGTGTATCTTCAATGTTGGACTGATATGAATGTTATTGTATGCAATAACATATTTTGGACCTGAATATCACTCACTGGAAACTCATAGGACCTTGGGGCACATCACCCAAGCAAAACTTGTTAAGGCACATCACTCAACTAGAGGGCTCAGAGCTCTCATACACAAATTCTAATAATGATCAAAAGTTGTCAAATGGAGTTGGTTGGATTCTTTTATAAAATTTATGATGACCTGCTGAGCAAGTTCTTGGCTTGGTGACCTATGAGAGTAGGTTACCCACTTTCCCATTCTACTCCAAAGCCATGAGGGCACCTTTCTTGAGGAAAATAGCAACTTCTGAGCTTTCAAAACTTTCTTTCCTTCACCTCCTTCACTGAATTTGGGCAAGTGCGCTTTAGGTAGCTTTTCTGGTTGTTGCTATTTTCTTTCTGAAAGCTTTTCTGAATCTTTCCACTTTCTTTACTTTCCTCTTTCCTGCTTTTGTCTAATTTTGCCAACTTTTGTCAGTTTCCTTTCTGGGTTCATCTTGCTAACTTGTCTCCACTAGATTCCTTAGCTTTTCTGAGACTTTACCACTTAGGCAAGTTTGGCTCACTTACCAATTTGAATTTCCTAGCCAATTCATCAACCACTTGGCACATTTATTAGCAATAAACATTTAAATGAAAATAATACAACTCAGAAATAATTTAACTTAGCAATTAATTAATTATCCAATAATTAATTAATTGTTATGGTGTAATGCCTCAAAATTTCCCCAATTAATTAATTTCTCAATTAGTCAATCACTTAGACTTAGTCATGGGGTTAATAACTGCATGGGGGGGCCTCCTTGTTCATTTAATTCCCAAATACAACCTTAGGCATCTTCCATAAGGTAGTTTCCATACTTGCTCATTAATTAAATAATTATTGCCTAGGTGACTTAGGCCAAAATTACCCCATGGACCATGGAAAAATATGGGGACATGACAGTCCTCCCTTCCTAAGATTGCTTGTCCTCAAGCAATGTCAGGATTCCACCAGGATTTTGATGCACCACTCTGATTGTAATTGTCCCCATCCACTGTACAGTCTGTAAAGTAAACTTGGGCCTTCAAAAAATGAAGAAAAACTGCACTGTAATTTATATCTGCAAATGAACCAGCAATGAACAAAATTTTCAACCCAGTTAGGATAACTTGAGTAGAATTCCTAGAACCCATTGTTTCTCCGGCAAGGACCAAACTTGTTCTATCACCTTTGGAAATCTGTCACTCCAATGAATGCCCGGATCCCAAAGTATCAACTGCATTTTCCCAATCATCAAAGTCAATTTAGTGAATCTGTCATCAAGCATGTGCCTTTCCATCCGAGGAATAACTGAAAGGACATTACTGCCAACTAAACCAAGTGGATAGAAAAATGTTTCTTCCAGTGGAAACATCCAATGGCTCAACTCTCTGCCATTGGAGAAAAATTTCAAGCATCCCTCCCAGCATGTGGATTCCCTCCACATAGGCCAACTTTTGCAAGTAAAATGTTCCATTAATTTATCTTGCAACTTGCATGCTTAGCTGCCTTCCCTTGATCATAAGCATAAAAAATTTTGCAAGGTAGTTTCATGCTTGTCGGGTAATCATTCACCCAATCCATATGTGGATGAGTGACATCAAATGGCTACAAAATGTACTTTTGTTGCTGCTCACAATTCAAGACAATGTCAGTTATAATCAGAAATTTATTGCAGAAACAAGTGAACTTTTTACCTTCCAGATTTTCTTTTCCCGTGGGGCCTCCATCCATCCATCTGGTGGATGAATCGAAGATCCTGCTTGCTTATTTATATGAGCTATAATCAGCCATCTCTTCTGCAATAGGATCCATCTCCCATGGGGACAGATCATGATCCTCCTGCTGAACATGTGACACAAACCAGAAAAATGTCTTCACCCACTTCTCATTCCCCATTGGTGTTGTTGAATCTAGGACATGTGGGAAAGAACTGTGAACCTTCTTTGCATGTCTGCATCCTTCAGTAATAAAACTTATGGCTGCAAATTCTTCATTATTGGCTGTCCCAAATTGGGTGCTCTCATCTCACTCTTTCATGGGAGAGTGTTTGTCTTCAAGGAACAGCTCAAGTTCCCTTGAAAAACAATCCTGTGCTTGGTTCTCATCAAACCGTTCTGCACACTCTTCAAGCACATATAAAAATGAATGATCCTCATGATCCACCCTCTCATGAGGTTCCTCCCTATGTTCAAGAATTCTTTCATCCGAATGAAGTTGACTGAATGGTGTGTAGGAGGGTAGCGGGGATCTTTGCAACTTTTCATGAAGCTGCAATATTTCTGCCTTGGATTCTTGGAGGGCACCTTGAGCACTTCTCAAAGAATCTTGGGTGGCCATTAATTCATCATTGATCTTGTTGATCTCTTCATCATCCCTCAAGGATGTACCATGAAACAATTCTACAAGCTCCAATAAACTATCTCTATCATAAAGCAAGTTCAAGAATTTACCTTTTATGCTTGCCATGGCTTTCTGAAATTCTTCCATGTCTCTCATGGAAGACTGCTCCCCCAAATTCCAACAAAGGTTATTCATTAAGGAATGTGTGTAATTGAGGGTTTGAAGGGCTTCTTGGATCTTCTGTTCATCCATCTTTAAATCTCCTGCAAGAAGATGAGGTTCTTGCAGATGTTCATCCTCTTCATTTTCCATCGTTGGATCAATTCCATGCAGTGCATTTGAAGTTTTGAAATATGATATATATGTTCCTGCTGCAATATTTTCATCTTTTAGGTCCTCAAAAACATAATTTGGGCTGCAACATAAGTGCTCATTCATCCTTGATGCAACAGAAAGATCTTCTCGTAAAGTTTCAGCCTTCATACTGTTTTCATTTTTAACACCAGAATTTTGAACCTCATCACTATGGGGGTCAACCATTCTAAATTTTTCAATGGAAATGGCTGCCATATCAAATTGACATAATGGCACATAAAAATAAGAATTTACTAATTCACCATGTGTCATTTTCTCCTCCTTATCTGGTGGAATTTTGATGGCTTGTCCATACACCCATTTCTCTGCTTCACACCCTACTGAGATGTGCTCAATTTCTGCTTCTTGGCGAGGCTCTAGGGGTGAGTGTAAATCTGAATTATGTTCCTCCTTTGGATTAGATCCAAAAGATGTCTCACCTTCATCAATCTGTCTCATTTCTTCTGCACTTGTTTTGAAATCAACCATTAAAAGATCGAGAGTGATTTTACCTCCCTCATCACCAACAATCAAGTGTTTGACTGCTGGATCTTCTACTGTGCATTGACCTTCTTCATCAACTTCTTGGAGTAATGGGGCACCAGCAAGATCTTCTTGGTCATTTCTTTCCAAGAAACTTGATGTCTCTCCACATTGTGTGGTGCTCAAATCACAACCTTTGGACTTCCTGCTTGAAGGAAAACCAAACAGTCTCGCAATGCTTGGCCCTGCAAGTGGCCTTGATGAAAATTCCTTCTTGATTCCTTTTCCTTGAGATTGGGATGGATCCATATGTAGGGCTGCAAATTCATCTTTATTCTTTTTGGCTTCTTCTCCACCAGAAGAACTAGGTGGCTCTTGGTTTCCTCCCTTGATTTTTCCTAGCTGTGTGGACACATCTTTATTCCTCCCTTCTATCTTAGCTCCTAGGGGTAAAGATCTTGCCTTGACTTCTTTGCACACACCATCAACCATATGTGCAATCCTTCTTTTTCTATCACTATTGTAGGGGTCTTTGAACAAACTTTGAATTTCTAAATCACAATAGTCTCTAAATTTTAGGGACTTCTGAACCTCCTTCTTCAAGGCAGAGTACTCCATGAAGTACTCATAGGATTTCTTAGGGTTACCTCTTTTGAGTATTCCTTCATAATCCCCATTAGTCATAGGTAGGTCATTTACTATACTCTCTTAAAACATTTGTTCATCAAGGAAATCATGTTCAACTTTGTGCAAATAAGAATTTCCAACAGGGGTTAAAGGCTCCTCTTCATATGGCTAAAAAATAAATTCTTCTTCTTCACTGACTGGTAGGAGCCACATTTTGCCTCTATGAGAAGATCTTCAATCTTCCTTCCATCAGTGAGATTATTTATTTCCACAGGGGTGGAGGAAGGTGCTCTGATACCATTGTAACATCCTAGTCAAAATCTGACCAAAATATTAACTTCCACTTCATATTTTTAATGGAAATTTTCTAGCAATTTTTAAGGCAAACTCACAGAGTGTGCAGGATGTAAGTGATGGGGATGGAAAATCTGAATGGGATGGTAGGAGAGAGATTAGGTTCTGGAAATTATAGGTGAGAGTGTGCAGCAGCAGAAAAATATGGTTTCAGTAGAATTCCTTGGCACAAAGTACTAGGGCCATTCACTTTTCAACAATAGAACAAATCTATTGTGTACTTCGAGACTTCCTAGGCTTCTAGCATATGCCAACAAGACTGGGTGAGGATTAATAATGTTTAGTACAGAGATATATCAGTCATGTAACTCATAAAATATGCTGCAATAAATACTGGGTGAACTTGGAAGAGTCTGGAGTAATTTGGGGGTTAATTGCACATGGTGGACTACTGATCTAGTTAAGTTTCTGGCTTTCCAAAATCGATTTAAATGCAACCAAATTCTGGATAAAGGGGATGATATGTAAATTATATTGAAATATGAACCTTTTACAACTAGAATGGAGTTAAACTGACACTCAGAATGGATTCAGCAGTTATTTTGGTAAAACTAGTCTAGAATAAGAAGCCAACAAGCTAGTCTTGCACTTTAACTCATCAAACTACTTCAAAACTTCATATACTATGTTCTGATATTAAATAAGACTCTAAAATATGATATTAAATAGAAATAAGTTGATATATGATTTCAGAACACTTCTTTTCTCATTAACTGATTGTCTTCCAAAGTACAATGCCTCACAGGCTAGATTTTGCATTACAATAGTGGGAGAATGAATATGAGAAGAAAGAAATTACTTTGGATCTGTTCTGGAATAGAATATCAGTCCATCTACAGGTTAGATGTCTGGTATTGCTGCACTCTAAGGGCACAATCATCAAATACTAGCTCTCTTCTCCAAGAGAACTCCTCCAAATCTAGCTGATGTTGAGAGAATGATTAAGAAGAGAAGGATGGATCAGTTATGAAGCTGGTTTCTGATATTGGACATCTTCTATATCTTCAAAAATGGCTGAAATAACTCTCCATCAACCCTTGGGCGCATTCACTGGAGCTATCTCCTTCAACTGAAAAACCTTCTCCAAAACTAGCTGTAAATCTCCTATAGGAATGATCTTCTCTTCAAGCTAGCTATGTATCTTCAATGTTGGACTGATATGAATGTTATTGGCTGCAATAACATGTTTTGGACCTGATTATCACTCACTGGAAACTCATAGGACCTTGGGGCACATCACCCAAGCAAAACTTGTTGAGGCACATCACTCAACTAGAGGGCTCAGAGCTCTCATACACAAATTCTAATAATGATCAAAAGTTGTCAAATGGAGTTGGTTGGATTCTTTTATAAACTTCATGATGACCTACTGAGCAAGTTCTTGGCTTGGTGACCTATGAGAGTAGGTACCCACTTTCCCATTCTACTGCAAAGCCATGAGGGCACCTTTATTGAGGAAAATAGCAACTTCTGAGCTTTCAAAACTTTCTTTCCTTCACCTCCTTCACTGAATTTGGGCAAGTGTGCTTTAGGTAGCTTTTCTGGTTGTTGCTATTTTCTTTCTAAAAGCTTTTCTGAATCTTTCCACTTTCTTTACTTTCCTCTTTCCTGCTTTTGTCTAATTTTACCAGCTTTTGTCAGTTTCATTTATGGGTTCATCTTGCCAACTTGTCTCCACTAGATTCCTTAGCTTTTTTGAGACTTTACCACTTAGGAAAGTTTGGCTCACTTACCAATTCGAATTTACTAGCCAAGTCATCAACCACTTGGCACATTTATTAGCAATAAACATTTAAATGAAAATAATACAACTCAGAAATAATTTAACTTAACAATTAATTAATTATCCAATAATTAATTAATTGTTATGGTGTAATGCCTCAAAATTTTCCCAATTAATTAATTTCTCAATTAGTCAATCACTTAGACTTAGTCATGGGGTTAATAACTGCATGGGGGGGGGCTCCTTGTCCGTTTAATTCCCAAATACAACCTTAGGCATCTTCCATAAGGTAGTTTCCATACTTGCTCATTAATTAAATAATTATTGCCTAGGTGACTTAGGCCAAAATTACCCCATGGACCATGGAAAAATATGGGGACATGACACTTTTGGTAATATGCCAATTGGTGTAAAAAAATGGTAAATTACGGGGCTTCTGATGAAGTCGCATCTATACGTTTTAAAGTACAATATTGTTGCCATGGATACGTGTTTACCTCAGCTCCAGCAAACTATTCTACTAGGTATTCTAGTCCCTAATAGGTGGGGTTGTGTTCCTCCATCCATGTCCACAGAACACGGGTTTTTCTATGCCAGCAAGTCCCCATCCAACAAACAAACGTCAGAACTCAATTTATTCTCTCCCTTTGCCCCACATAGGAGAAGAACCAACTAGGAAATCTTGAGATGCACACAATCCCCCATCAACTTTAAATCAATACGTCGATGATATACGATGTTGACATAGATAAAATTTTACCTCGTCATAGATAAGTTTTCAATACTCTAACATACTCTACTATATTGGATTTAACATATGATGTTCAGCATGGAGAAGTCTGTGGCACCAGAAAAAATCTATAGTTCTAACTAGTTCTAATTAGGATAATCTTGGAGGAAGGAGATCTGTGAATATGCATATGATGTAGTCCCCAATGAAAAACCAACTTAACTTTTCTCTTATACAGAAAAAAAATGCTCTTCTCTATACTATCTAGCCTTCCTGAACTCACTCTGATGACTAGGAAGACCACTGTCGCGATGCAACAACACTCAATGTTATTGTAAGGTGGTGTTGCTACAAACAACAAGTGGTTAATATAGCGAAAAAACAAATCTTAATGAATAGTTTGCAATATCTTCTTTTCTAAAGTGAAGAACAAGAAGCTATAGGTTGCTTGCTCCATCCCCATCTATGTCCCACTAGTTGGAATAGGTTTTTTTATGCCAGTAGTCCCCATCCAAAATAAAAGAATAAATCTGGATGGATATAATTTCACTAGCTCTACCTTGGTGGAACAACCTCCAACACAATTACATAAACCTTGACCCTATCTGGCGACAACCCTAACATAGATATCTACCTATCACCGTTAGAGAGTAGGGTCACTAGGAAGCCAGGATGGGTATCTGGTGTCACGGGTACTATTTCAGTTTGTCATTAGAGGAAAAGGGGATTGAAAGACTAGGGAAAAAGGGGAAAGGATCTTGCCTTTCTCACTCTTTCCCTCCTTTCCTGCTAAGCTCATTATGTAAACTGTGTTCTCCTTCTGAAGCTCACTGCGTAAACTTTGTTCGCTAGCTTGGTATTGGTCTCTTTGTATTTCTCTTAGGTTTCTGTCTGCGTTGACTAGGATCAGTTCTTCAATGTTCTTCTTTTTAGTTCCCTATATTTATTTTTCAATAGAAAATATAGTTAAAGATTGAAACTGCAACTATAGCTATGATCAAGAAACCATGCAACCAATGAAACCATAAGACCATCGTTTGAGAACCAAGAGCCTATCATCCATTTTATGCTTGATATAAAGAGTTGTGCTATCATTGAGACAACTATACCGGGTTTTGAAGGGAATAACTCCTGGCACTAAACTTAAGATAACTCATATATTACACAGGTATATCCATTAATTGTTACTATGCCCAAGGATTATGTCAGTGCCACCCTATGAGTCACCTAGGCTACTTCCAAGTGCTCATATTTCATGTGGCATTTAAAAGTTGTTGAAAAGTGAAAGATATAATTTTCCTTTCATACAAGTTGTGCCATTCCTCTCTATCTGGTTTGAGTGTTCGCTATAGCTTAACCACCCCAATTCATTAATGGAAAGCATATAGTCATCCCCAAGGGATTTTTACGAACACCCACACATAGTCATAATGCTTGGGATGCCAAAAATTATAATATTTTACATTGATGATATCTCCACCTTCTCACTCTTCACATGATCATTGTGATCTGAAACTCAAACAAACACTCACTTTCTGTTGAATTTTTGAACAATGTCTCATGTTTTGTTGTATTGATAATTTCATAGTCTCATGTTATGTAACACACATATTCCCCACCTTAAAGAGTAACTCATGTTGGATATGGTGATAATCGCCATTTTCTCTATCTACCACTTTGTGATGACCTTGTAGTTGTTGATACACCCCTTTGAAGTCTTCGTCTTCAACACATTCTTCTTCGTATGCCTCATGGGTAAGTGGATCTTCTCAAGGTTGTTACCTTTGGTGTTACTCGTCTTGATAAGAACTCAACCAACTTGTTGGTAGTGACATTATTATATATAATCACCATATAAAATTATAATTGTAGAAATCACATCAATCCCTTACTTTCTATAATTTACTCTCATTTTGTAGTTATTCAAGACTAGGTTGGTGGAAAAATAGGTAATGGTCTCCTTACCCAATAAATAGTGCATCTACTTTTTCATTGTCTACACCAGGGCATATATTTTATTGTCATAGCAAGGGTATTTTAGTGCCACTTCATCATATAATATGGCGTTTCCTATGTTACAAACATAAAAAAAAAACTAAAAAAAACAATAACTGGTTTGTAGGAATGCATTAAGACCCTCACTCCGACATGTAGTATATTTCTTCTCTAGGGAAATATAGAGTAGAGTCAAACAACCCTTATCCATAAAGTTCATTGGGGAATTAAAGAAGTAGAATGATTTAAGGGCTCGTCAACTTTCATTCTACTTCTTTAACTGACTAGTTAGCACTTCCTTAGTTCTTATTGCTTCTTTCACTTGGAGTCTTAAATCAACAATAGTTTTTATGGCCTTTCAATGCTCTTCATGTTTCTTTTTCTTAAATTATTCTAGTATTTTTGCTGCAACACATTCTTCCCTTTGGATTTCTTCAATTCCTCTAGAGCATGCATGCATAAGCAAAATCCAAGTTCCGTTTTTCGTCGAGGCAGCTTGAAGATGAGAATTGCCAGAAAGTGGCCCCAGGGTGCAAAGTAACAAAACATTTGATGGATTGGAAACGTATACATATAAAAGGAATGGAATTATACAGGCCTAAAATTGCGGTTGTTGCCATTGCGGTCAAAGTTAAATCAATTTGTAAGTCGCCTTGACGGAAAACGGAACTTGGATTTTGCTTACCCATTAGCTTTTAACCAATCTTCGTACTCCTTCTCAAGTTGAACTGGTGTTATCTGCCTGCCTTCTCTTTTTATATACATATTGCAGAGTCACTATTATCAGGTTTGAATCCTAGGTTCTTCAATACAAGAGTAGATGGGTGCTTCATACCAATTGTTAAAGTCTAATCCTAGGACCTATTTGGAGTGACCATCATATACCTTTGAGTCCGTCCTCCAATTCCATGGAATCATGATGTGCCAAGGTCTTTTAAAAAAAATATTGCTCAACTTCTGATTTTTTGATCATTTATCATCAAGTTTTTCTTATGTAAAGTTGTCGGCTATCATAATCTTCTTTGTAAAACAAATTGTCATCACGACCAGGCTCCCCTTATCTGATATGCTAAATAAAATTCATCAAGGTTAGTAAATTCATAAAAGGTAAGCATGCATCATCATACTTCAGACTTCAATCAAACCATCATGACTTGGATTGTGGTAATTTTAGTCTTCAACTGGGGTAGTACTGTAGCAGCTTTAACACTTAGAATATAGTAGCTTCAAATTTGTACTGTGGTGGCTTTGGATTGTGGGAGGAGATTATTATCAAGCATACCTTAAAGTATTTATTGGATCCATTTGTTGAGTACCTACTGCTATCCTTCAAATATGTGCTTCAAGAACCAAAGAATTTGAATGCGGCCTTGTACTCCTTTTAGTGTCCTGAGTTCAGTCCAGATTGAAACTTGATTTTTTATTTTTCTTTAAACTTGTTTTTGGACTTTAAACTTAAACAGTAGATGGTTTTTGTGATTTTTGTCTAGTTTCTATGACTTGTAGCATGGAGAATTTGTGCCTAAAGTGATCCAGTTGTCGAATTTGCAACAACCTTTTCTTCAATGCCAACAACTTTTTCTTTGTTGTTGTTCTTATTTCCCTAATTTGCAACAAGTTCATGCACTTGTTTTGTCCTTAGGGAACCCATAATAGGTTTATCTCTCACATGGGTGACATTGGTAAAAAAATCATCCAATGAAGGATTCTTCCAATAATCTCTGAATGTGGATTTTGTTACATCGAAGATAGAAACAAAAATTGAGTCAAGACCTAGTTTGGATAGAATAGAGAGAATAGATTGCTCTTCCTTCTTGTATACACCACATAACTTGAGCTATAGTGGAAGTGATTTGAATTTGGTGAATAAATTTTGGATTGTGTCAAATATTGTTGGGCTTAAACTTATGAGATCATTCTGCAATTTATTTAGTTTAAAATAAAAATATTTGTCAACTTCCCAACTTGGCCTTCCAACTTCCCAACTCTTGCACTATCTTTAACTCTCCACAATTTGACAAGTTTTGTCTTTGTCCTCAGGTTGAATTTTCATCCTTATTGTGAGAGTAATATTCAAATAAAATATTTTAAAATTACAAATTTCTCCCAATCAAGGTGAAGTTTATCAATTTGTATGGGTGTCCATGTATGATTCTAATCACACTCTTAAGAGCTGTGACATCATTCATAATGATTATTTTTTGGTGCCCTAGTGATGATGATGAATGTTCATATGAACTGTTTGAGGCATGGTGATTCATCCTACAGCAGTAAACCCTATTCAACCTCAATATGACTTGGTTTTGGTCACTTCTGGGCACAAAGCTGGTTTTGGTCACTTCTGGGCTCAAAACATCCTTGTTTGACAATTGAGAAGGGATGAAACAACAATATTATGAAGTTGTGGGCACTTTGGAACCTCTAAAATGCAAGCCACATCCTTATTTCTCAAGTTTGAGAAATATTCATACCTTAATAAGCAATAGGTAGAGTGGATTCTTTGATCTGGAAAACTCTTAGGGTCAAAATAGCCCTACAACAACACTTACTCTTCCTAATTTTGGGTTGATTGTTGGAAAAGACAACATAAGAGAAGTAGATCTGGGTAGTTTTGAGGAACTTTAGAGGCTAAAAAAACCCTAAATTAGAAAATCTAAGCCATGAATTAACAACAAAAACCCAATCTAAGTTAATTTCAGACTCTAAAAAAGCAAGTCTGGGTTGAATCTGGGTTTTCTCTAGTGAAGTTTGTGGACAAACATAAGCAAATCCAAGTTCTGGTGCAGTCTAGGCATGATTTGAATATGTTCAAACCCACATACATCAGTTATAGAGTAGAATTGTACCCACTGTGATCCTTTTAGCAGTAAAAAGTTGTGAAAATCACCTTAAAATAGATGTTGGGTAGTAATGTGGATGATAGCATCCCTAAACAACATGTCTAGGTTCTCTTTAGCCTTCAAACAATAGGTCTGGGTCATAGCAATAGTACTAAAACCTCATCAAACCTATAGTATCAACCTTGGAACCCAGTTTTAGTTTAAAAATTGAGCTAGAAGAGGGTGACATCTTGTAGTTTGAAGTATTTTATACCTTATTTCAGTTAGCTATCAACCCAGGAAGGGATGCGTCCAGCCTTCTATAGAAAATTTTAAATGACTTTATACTTCAATATATATCTTTAAGCAGGAGGTTGAGTGGAGACACTTAATAGTAAGAACTTTGGAATGTTAGGTTTGTTATCCCCCAATTTGTTTGGGTGTCCATGTATGATTCTAATCACACTCTTAAGAGGTGTGACATCATTCATAATGATTTTTTTTGGTGCCCTAGTGATGATGATGAATGTTAATCATATGGACTGTTTGAGGCATGGTGGTTCATCCTACAGTAGTAAATCCTATTCAATCTCAATATAACCTGGTTTTGGTTACTTCTGGGCACAAAGCGGGTTTTGGTCACTTCTGGGCACAAAACATCCTTGTTTGACAATTGAGAAGGGATGAAACAACAATATTATGAAGTTGTGGGCACTTTGGAACCTCTAAAATGCAAGCCACAATTTCACCTAAAGGTACTTTGTCTCAGTTAGAAGAGTCAAGAGATATTTCAAACAAAAGTTGGAAGATCTTGGGGGTCTTGATGTTGTTTGTGGTATTGTTATAAATTGTTTTTCTATTTTAAAAGAGGCACAAATGGCATAGTTCAAATTCTAGGAGACATGAAAAATAGAATGACTGGTAATGATGGTAATTGTAGAATTGAAAAATAGAATGACATGGTAATGACTCGTAATGATGGTAATGCTAAAAGAAACTACTCTTTGATCAAAGATGATGTAAAATTATTACCGTGATTTGATTCATTTAATACCTATGGTTCTAGCTAGTTATCTAAGAACCAAATCATCAATAGAGAACATTGCATAGTTCAAACAAACAACACAAAATACAACTAGATGGGAAGATAGAGCTTTAAGGATATCAAGAAATATCTGTTTTGTTTTCCTTATTTCCAAAACAATTCTACAACAAGGTAGAAATTTATAGACACCGGTGGGTAACTGATCTAGACACTGCTTTTTCCTATAAATTTAGGTGTTTTTTATCAAGTATCGCCTTGCTATATTAAGCTAATAATCAATTTCTATGCATAATCTATAATTGTTAATTGTGTAGGAACTATGTCTGCATTATCTCTTAGCCCCTATTTAACCTATGAAAATTCATTATCTCATTTAATTTGAAAGAGTATGTATAGTTTGAAAGAACTCTCTCCTTACCTTAGCTAGCATTCATTGAATGGAAAGGCTTATTTGATTCATATGAATTTGCATGGTTTGAGTCAGTCATCACACCACAAGTTTCACTTCCATCACCTGACTGAGTAATACAACCATTAAAATTTAACTCGCTAACTCAACACACTTTAACCTCGCTTGAGGAAAAAAAGAATTTGGTAGTTAGGTAGGACACCGAGGATAGGCATCCAAATAATTCCCCCTTGTCATTTTCATATGAGACATAATTGTTGTCCTCTAGGGTACTAAAATCCTCTAGTATTTATTGACACAGTCATCGACCAGTTTGTGGAGGGGCCTCCCGTTTTTTCAGGGGTAAGCCGCGAGGACAGGTTTAGGATAGACTTTGTGGAATGACGCACTCCACTTAGCTCCTAAGTATATCTATCCATTGTCTTCCCTGTACTCTACTGTATATGTGATACAGGGGCTCAAAGACAGAAGTGCCAGTTAACCTTCTTCGACGTGTCATGAACGAGGTAGCATAATAACTTTTCTTCTAGGGCTCTTTTACCCAGGATCCCTTTCGGTAGAGGGATATCCTTCCACTTCGGTCTCCCATTTCGTATTGTTCGACTTGGATTTCATCACCTTGCGAAGGATACGATTTGTCGAGGTCTCCAGCTCCTAGTTAGGAATTTTGCTTGCTATTTCACATTTTTAGAGGGTCTTTTTCTTTTTAGTGTTGCTTGTTCGCACTCTGGCCACTTTTGTTTCAGCTCGCTTATTGTGACACCAATCCCAGTACAGTTTTTTGAGCTTGCTTTTTTGGCCTACGAGCCTTGTCTTTTCCTATATCCCCTTCTGCACGCTCGGTTGCTTTAGGGTTTTTGAGTTCTTACATGGTCAGTTACCAATTATCTGATGAAGTGTGATGTCCTCTTCTCCTAGGTCTTCAAGATAGTTGAGTTAGATGGTCTTTTCAAGGGACTGGACACCCGACCTTGATGGAGTCACTAACGCTTGACCTTAGGAGTAGTCTAGAGGACCACGTGATCACATCATCCGTGTGGACTTTTCCTTTTACTGTGATGATGGAATTTCAGGTTATATGGAACAATGGTACATTTGAGAGAGAGATGATTGGTTGTACCCCACCTTGGTTGATTGTCTTACGGTCCTTTCATTTTGTTGATAATATTTTTGTGGTACCTTTCCTTTTACCTTTTGGGTCTTTTACTCATATTGGGTTATCTTTTGATTTGTACCACCTTTTATGTTTTTGGTCTTGTGGGTACTATGGTAGTTTTTCCACATTTGAGGTACACCCCCTTTGTCCAAATTGTTATGAGTCTTTATACCCACTTTGTACCACCCTCCAGACCTTAGTTAGGAAGATTGCTTGCTATCATAGCTTTTGGAGGTCCTATTTGAGTTACAAGAGGTAGTTACAAGGAGGTATTGAATATAAGAGGTAGTAACAAGGAACTATTGCATATAAGAGGTAGTTATAAGGAGCTATTGCATATATTTGACATTATTTGACCTTCCATATCTTTGGCATGTCAAATAACAGGTAGTTACAAGGAGCTATTGCAATATATATTTGACCTTATTTGTACCTTCCCCACAATGGTTGATTTACTTTTGGTCCTTACACCCTGTTGTTTATTGGTCTTGTGGTACCTTGTGCTTTAATTTTGGTCCTTTCATTTTTTTGTGGTACCTTGCCTCTTACCTTTTGGGTGTTTTACTCATCTTGAGTTATCTTTTGATTTGTATTTCCTTTTATGTTTTTGGACTTGTGGGTATAGCTATGGTAGTTTGTCCACATTTGAGGTAGTACACCCCCTTAGTCCCAAGGGTTATGAGTCTTTATACCCACTCTTTTCTTTTTGACTTGTACCTTACTGGTTGGTCTTTGTACCCTTTGGTTGGTCCTTGTCCCTTATTGGAGGCCGTGAGTCTCTTTGGACTCAGTCTGCTGGCTATCAACTCATCTTTATTGTGATTGTACTGAGCCTTTTGACTGTCATTGACTTTCTTTGATTGACCGTACCATAGCCCAATCATCTCTTTCTCTCTGGTTTGCACTAACCCTATAATAGGGTCATTTGGTTCCTAGAGTTGACTGGCCTCTAAGAGGCACAGTCATTTATGAAAGTATCTCTTCTAAGTATATTACAGGAAACCTCTACACCCAGGTAATCGAATATGTGTTGGTAAGACTTAAGTAATCAAATTGTTGGTAATCAAATATGTGGTAAATAATTTGAATTAAGTAGTTAAGACTTGTCCTGTCAGACAAAATTGTTTGTAATCAAATTATATGTGTTGGTAAAGAATTTTAAGAGTGGTGGAACTCCTCGATCGAACTTGTGAGGAAAATTATTTTGGAGAATAAGTGTCTTGACTATGGGACAACAACAAATATATATTCAACAACATATGAGATATTCTAGGCACTAGGTGGGAAAATAATTATAAACCTTCAATTACCAAGTACTATAGTGATGAGTGACTTAATGAAAACCAGGAAAATTCCATCATTTAATAGGAATATTTGACAAGAGAATATTTGACACAAATTTCCTGTTAATTTTTAACACGTGAGCCTGAAAGCAAGCGAGCCTGAAACAAGTGATCTTGGAGCAAGCGAGTATAGAAGGTCGAAGCGGAATCCAGTGGGCCTATAACCCATAAGTAAACATGGAAATCTTTGCTTGGACCAGAGGAAAACATCAGATCTATACTATTGATGATAATATGATGTGGTTGGATTATATGCAAGATTGGAAACCTAGGTAGGAGTTGAGACATACTGAAGTATTAGATGCTAACTTACAGGGATCTGATGCTTTTATTAGACTAGTGCCAGAACTCAGAAGAATGCCTATGGGATCCAGTATTGTACCAGAGATGATTTACAACAACTCCCTGAGAAAAGCAACTGATGCAAGCAATTGGTTAACACACCTCTACCATGATCTTAACTTAATCATGACAGAGGTCTCTACACATCACCCCAGGCTACAACTAGACCATCAATATTACTATATTAACTGGATACGTTCTTTGGAAGCATGGCCACATCAAGATACTAGTCTCCGGTTTCCAAGTACTACCCACACTTATGACAAATATAAAAATTTATGGTGGGATTTCTTGAGAAAAGAAAATACAGATAGAACATATTATACTACCATGCTAAAGTTTGGACATAAAAGTACACATATCCATGATGATCCTCCATTCTATGGCCCTGATTGGATGAGAGACTAGTGGCAGTCATTCATCATCAACCTGACAACATTAGAACCAACTCTTATTTATAATCTAAAACGAGACATTGGAGAATCTCTCGAACAAGTCAAATATATTTTGCAGACAAATATTAATGAGGATCAAATGCTTGAGTACTACATTCAAAAGAAAGAACAATGGCTTGCCAAAACCCACATAGAAGTCCACATGCATAAGAATAGATGCGTGGTCCTGAGGTTTGTTTATTCAAAGGCATGGGATACTGAATCCAATGTCTTTTGAGAATTATATGGTCCCCCATACTCCGATGAGTTGTAAATATCTCAAAAGTATTTGGCTATGAGTGGGGCCTGTCCATTCAAACTGTCATAATAAGATTCCATTAGGCTAAGAGAGTGGGCCTGTCCTCTCTAAGTTTTAGGTAGAGAACCATTTGAGGCCTTCGAGTTTTGTCTCATTCTGTATTTTAGTTTAGATTTTGAATAAGATTATACAAGTTTCACAACATTATATAAAATATTGTTTTTTAAGATTTGTGAACACTTATTAACCACCTCAAAGATCTTAGTTTTGAAAGCCATAAAAAAATTTAGAAGTTTTCCATAATGGTTAGCTATTTTTATTTTATATTATTATTGCTAAACATAAATATTACTAAATGTGAGTGTAATTCAATTACCGAGGTGATGAACCCAAACTGATGGGATGAGAGAGACTTTAGGGCCATGACGAAAAAGATAGTTAGATGGTGTGATATGGGACTCAAGACCCAAAGGAGCAATAAAAGACAGCTCATAATTGCATGAATTTCTACTCCTAATAAAGATAAAGTGATCCTCTTCATCATCACTTGAATGCCTACATTTTGAGAAAGGGAATGCGGTACAAATCACCTTATAAAAGGCACTACACGTCACCTTTTAAGAGGCGCTATGCCTTGCGGTCCTATCTAAACTTTTTTCCCATGGTGCAGGTAGAACCAAACATGTATTTTTCAGATCTGTCTTCCTCGAGCAAGGGGGATTTTAGGAATGCTACAGGAAAGTGAGACATCCAGTAGGTCTACAAGAGTTTTATCGACTAGATGTCAAAAGACCAAAAGAAAATTCCATAAACACATGGAATATTTTTGCACTCGAGGGGGGTCATGTTCATATGATGATGAGACAATAGGCGACGTCGAGGTGCCCTTGAAGTACAAACATTTAGTGAAACAATGGGTACCCAAGGATATTCCTCCACCGAACACAGATTTTTGTGTGGATTAGAGGATATATCGAATTGCACCGTCATCATTACATGGTTTGGGGTTGTTTTGCATGGCTGGCATAATGGTTCGTTACAGAACATGTACAGAATTGATGGAGTATGTTGGACCCTATTACAACTACAAAGATTGGATGTGCCTGGTCCAATATACACGAAGTATGCGTAGATATGGATTGTCAGCAAACTATTTACAGTTGAAAGACAAAGATCAAAATAAAGGAGCCACATTGTGCATTGACGGAAGGCCAAAAGCCACAAGGAATATTGCGGGGTTTATAAACAGTACACAACCAGGGTCTACAATTAAGCAACCAAACTACGAATTTGAGGGGTGTGAAGGAAACCATGTTTTTGTATGTGCCATTAAATCAATATCTACAGGGGAAGAGTTGCTTATTAATTACAATTTGAATCGAGTAGATACAAACATGGTTACTATGGGAGTGGAACATATAACAATTTACTTGACCTTTTATTAATGAATTTAACATCTTAAGTGTTTTTCGTTAGTTTATTTCATTTAAATTTTCCATATTTACTTCGCAGGCTAGTGATTAAGAAAAATCCCAGCTAGCAGATGGTCGGAGGAGTACATCTTCCTCGAGGGAGCAGGTATACATCTTTGTAATAGTAAAAATATAATAAGAAAAACGAGTTTTTTTTTGCTTTGTTTTTTCATTATTAGTATATTGGTTTGGTTTATATAATGTTATCTATTTTTGATGCAAAACGTTGATCAGGAAAGCCACCCGAATGTTCATCAGACAACAACAGCCTCCGGGCAACAAGTAAACCTGATTGTAATTGTACAATTTAAATATGTCACAATGTTTTCTCATTATATTAATGTTTCAATGAATATTTTGGTTTCATTTAGGTAATCTTTTCTATGTTTTTTATGCAGGCCGGTTCTGTAAGGGTCACAGTAGACCATACCATACCTGCCTCGACGCAACAGGTATACATCTTTGTAATAGTAAAACTATAATTATATGAATAATGTTTTTTTTTATGTGTTTTTTCAGGAATAGTTTTGGATTCGTTTAGGTGCCTTTCACTATGTTTTTGATTTAGGGTTCTGTAAGGGGCAGCTCCCAGATATTAGCAGATCGGGGCAAGTCAGCTATGACCATTGATCTGATGAGTGGATCACGATCCTCAAGGTTGCAGGTATAATTCATTGGAATTGTACCAATATAATATGTAACATAATGTTTATTTTGTTATGTATTTTTCGTGTGTATATTGGTTTCGTTATGATAATTTTTTCTACTTCTTTTTTGCAGGGGCCCGATGATCGGGGCAAGTCCATAGCTGTGGATCAGATGACACTATCGTCCAGGCATCAGGTAAACCTAGTTGTAATTTTAAGAATCTATCATGATAGATATCTTTTGTTAATATAATTTTAGGAATCTATCATGATAGAACTCAGTAGTGTTTTATATATTTTTGTTGCAACCCAGTGAATCAATGTATGAAACAGCATCGCAAGAATATTCAATAGATCCTGAAGTGGTTGAGATGCTAGTTAACGATACCGACAAAATTGGTGAAGCCACGAACCCGTTTAAGATGATAGAAAAAATGTTGAATAAATATAGTGCGGAAATCGTTTCTCTACTAATCAGGGTTCCACAGACAAGCCATATTAGAGCAAGGATTGAATTGTTGGAATAGAGATCTGAAACCTTGCGAGTAAGTTGAGGAATCTTGAATCATAAAACAATTCATTTATAACTTTATAATTTTCTCTTTTATATGATAGTATTGAATGTATAAAATGTGGTTTGTATTTACAGAATTATCAGGGACTACACAATAGTGGTCAATGCGGTGTTGGCCCCAGGGAGGCTCGTGGAGAGACATCGCATCATGAGAAAACGACTCCATGTGCATCGAATCCTTTGCCATTGTTGTCGATTGAACAGTCAGCAACACGTTCCGAAACACCGTGGACCTCAATTGTGATTGCACTAGCCGCTAGTGACCGACGCACAATAGATCGTCCAAAAGAAGGGGTTGACACCAAGACTCTTAGTAGTATTGATATCGCCCTAGTTGCATTTCCAGGATCTTCCTGTGTCACTAGCATAGGAACAATGGAGGAAACATTTTTGGTGGATGAAAATCTCGTCCCAATAAAGATCGAGAAGATCCCAGATAATTAATATACGTTGATCAAGTTAGTGTTTATAATTTCATTGTAATATACCGATAAAACATTTTTTTTCAAATAATTATGATCATGGCATGATCGTTTTGCAGGAAATGATGTTTTCTATAAAAAAATGAATGACTTGTCCTTGGAGATCTTCGGGCCCACCATCCGAACAAGGTGGAATACACAACCGAAATATTTAAAAGAAGACCTCACTAATCGATTGTTTGGCCTGTTCGATGACAAGACCTTCAATCAAGCCCAGGTCCTGAAAAAGGCTGGACAACATATGAAGGTTTTCTGAGACCAATATAGGACCCACCTGGAAAAAAACCATAGGTATGAGCGCCCTCCAATGATTCCAGAAATGGAGTGGAAAGATCTAGCGGAAGATGGAAAGGATTGGGCTCAAAGAAGAGAAGGAAAGATACCACCAGGCACAGGGAGGTATGCAATACTTTCCGCAATGTAATTCTAAACCTTAAATTATTAATATTGATTTCTATATCGAATTTGGAACATCTAAAGTATTTCAACACTTACATAGGCTGTCTAACACTTCAAAGGCCATAAAGGAAAGACTAGAAAAAATAGGTCAGCACAAGCTTGGGCCTGGTGGTTATTCAAATTTGGCGGCACGAATTGTAAGTTTCGAAAAACCAATAATGCATACAAATAATAAATTGCAAATTATTTTTTGTTTTATTTCACCACAAAATGTTAATTAACGATGTTATGCAAATATGCAGGCTGACCAATTCAATGAAGTTCCCACTGCGAAAGACATGAATCTTGGATTCCAGCACAACTTTGGAGCTGTTGTTGAATGCCAAAAAATCTTATCTAGGAAAACACAGTCTTCTGGTACCAATCCATCCGGTGCACATGTATATAAAATCTATATAGTTTAATGAAGATTTATTGCTTGTGCAATCTATTCGTTATAAATACTTAACATAAAATATTGACTTTGTTTTGAGCAGGAAAGAAATGATCCCCTTAATGTTGAGTAGGGACAACAACAAATAGAAGATCATGCTTCGAATCCTAGTAAAGAATTTATTCATATGCTACAATTTTATGTATAGCATTGCAAATGGTGAACATTAATTGTAGTTCACCATATTTCAACTGCAGAGCATGTAGAGGGTGAAACTGTATAGGTTGAGCCTCGACAAGAACATGAACAACGTGATGTGGCCACAGCAGGTAAACAAAACACCTTTGTAATGTTTTTTTTAAATGAAATACTTGTCATTACAATAGAAAAATATATAATGATGTAACATTTTCACATTGTTGCAGCAAATTCGAACCCCTTGCCGCAAAATCCACGTCTGGATCAGCAAATAATTAGACATCATGACAAGTGCCTGATGAAGAACCAAGAACTGGAGGAGAAAGTCCAGATCAAGATGGTATTATTAGAGATTATGTAGTACAACAAAAGAGAAGAAAAACTAAAAAGAAGTGACTAGAAAAACGTCGTCTAATTATTTTTTATAATAATATATCGTCCATGATTTTTGGCCTAATGAATGAATGAATGGTTTAATGGTTTAATGTTCCAGTGTAGTAAACTGTTACCTTTATTGAATGTCATCTTTTATTGAATGAATGAATGGTTTATTGAATGAATGTGTTGACTGAATGAATGAATGGTTTATTGAATGAATGTGTTGACTGAATGAAACAATGGTTTAATGAATGTTAGCCTTTATTGAATGAATGGTAGATGAAAGTTCATGATGAAGTATGCATGAATTTGTACGTAATTTTTTTTTCCAGATACATGCATTGGGTATGGGGAATTGAGAGTGATGTGAGGGGGGGGAGGGGCCATAAGAGATTCCACCTTCATGGATTTGGCCTTGTTCAGTAGAGAATATTAAAGTACTCTCGAAACAGAGAGGAGCTCAATGAATGGCTACGATGCTATCTTTCTACAACCCACTCATGTGTCATCTAAATTTTGACAATTTCTTGGAGCTTGTCGTGATGTTTGGTTGCTCCTCATAACCAATTTCAAATTTCCACAACTTCAAAGGATGAGTAAATGATGCACTAGAATCAATATCCTTAACCTTCTCTTTAATTTCTTTGGAATCTCCTTGAGATTATTTGAATGACATATGTCTCAAATCCTCTAGATCGTTTGCATCCTCTCCATTATGTCCAATCTTCATGCAATAGAGAATATATCTCGTCTCTTTTTTTGGGGAGAATAATGTGGAGAGTGAAGATTAAAGAGGATGAGAGGTTGTTTGTATCCCTAACCCAAGTATAATAAATTGTATAGAGAGTTATAAGAAAACTGAAGGTCAACGCTGTCAACGAGGTGGACATAAGTCCATGGAGGAGATTAAGGGAAACTCTTATTTAACAATTGTCGTTTATCTTCCAAGTGAATATATCCTGAGTGTATATGTATTAGGGATTGGTAAACATAAGTTAATTATAATGGGGGTTCATTGGAACTCCATAACACTTGTTGGAGAAAATAGATGTTGGATAGTTCATGAAGGTTTTGTTTGCACACATAGGTTACCATTCAAACTGACATTGTTATAGAGATTATCCGACTTCCAAGCATTGGAGAATCGTTTTCAGATGTCAACAACTAGTCTCAATTAGGCTGTATTGGCCTACATTGAAGGCACTTCATCAAAATTTGAAGTGTTTTTCCCATCTTTTTCCTTTTTAACACTAATGTATAATATATTAAATCAAGTTCACGAATTCCAAGTAATGAAAATACATAGGATTTTTTCAGTTGTATTGCAGCGGTTATTGCTTTGGTCTATCTTTTTGTTAACTATGTTTTAAATTTTCTGTCAAGGAATAATACTCGAACGTTGAGAGGAAAAAGTCATGATATCTTGATCATCTACTAATTCTCCTCTCTCTATATATAAATAAAATCTTTTAATCTTTACATATTTAGATTAGTGTTCACTTCTGTTTCACTTAACTAGATTTAAAATTGGTTTCACTTTCATTGCTATAGTTGGATGTGTACTTTATATAATCTTTACTTTCTACATCAGTTATCATGCCACCAATATAGAGACTACTTTGTGTAAACCTTTTTTTTCTTCAATTAGCCAAAAAAAATAGTTTTATTGGTTACAAATACATTGATTTTCGCAAAATAGAGTTCGTCCTTGACATCTATAAACAACCTCATCAATTCCTCACAGTCTACATATTTCATCTCAATGAGAAGATTTGCTAACTTGTGAAGAATATCAATGCGTCATGTGATTACTGTCTTATCCCTTTCATAGGCCTGCTCACCAAAAATCAAGCGTAAGAACTTAACTTCTATATTTGTGTTGGTTTTGTTTTCTTTTACAATGCTTTAACTTTCTGAAATCCAAAATATGACATAAACTTTAACTTAACCTGCTTTCCCTAATAAAGGATTTCCACGACCCCCTCCGAGGGATAGTTTTCCAATAGCACGTCTTTCAACCATATGCCTAGAAACACGAGAAACTTGTTGAAAGTCTTTTGAAGGGCTCCGAGAACAAATGCCCTTCTAATAAAAATTAAGATCCACCCTTCAAATTTGATCAGAACATAATAGTGTATTTTGTTTTTTAAATTACCATACGGTCATCAGATATCCGACTACCACGTCTTAGATATCCGACGTTCTTGCCATACCACCGATGACTAAGAACGTCGGATGTCAGCCCTTTTTTCTTGGAACAGTCGTCAGATATCTGATTTACACGCCTTAGATATCCAACGTTCTTGCCATACCATCGACGACTAAGAAAGTTTGATATCAGCCCTTTTCTCTTGGAATGGTTGTCGGATATCTAGCGTCCATGCCTTAGATATTCGACGTTCTTGCCATACCACTGACGGCTAAGAACGTCAGATAGCAACCCTTTTCTCTTGGAATGGTTGTTGGATATCCGACTACATATTATGTGATAGTCATCGAATATCTGACTGAATATTAAGTGATAGTCGTCGGAGATCCGACAGGAGTTTGTTGTCGAATATCCGACGGTTGGCCTACCGTCGGATCTCAGTCAAATTTGGACCGATGTTAAAAAAGAATGAAGGTTGTCGGATGGTCAACAGCAAGATGTAGAAAATCTGACATTTTGGCCGTCGTATTTTGGGTCCAAAAAACCTAGTGGATGATGGGGGAAACATCATGGCCCTCCTTCGCCCGGTTTATCCTTGTTGACTTCAACACATCATCCGATGATTAAACATAGAAACCATTCAAGTACCTTGGGCCTGCATGCCTGAATCGCAGGTTACCTCGCTTTTGACAATAAGTTCACATCATGGGATTCTGATTGAAAGATTCCACTGAGTGTTTGACCTCAGATCATTGATTCACATTTAGTGGTATGTACTTTGATACCTTGGGGATCATTGACACCAATGGTCATTTCCCTCGTGCTTGTTAACGGTATACATCAAGGACCAATAATCAAGTGGTTTCTACCATGTTCGACTTTAAAACATTGTAATCACATGGTAAGAATCATGTCATTGCGAGTTCAGCTTGAAGACCCTGGGTTAGGTCATTAATCTCACTCGGGTTTCGATGGAGATTGTTTTGATTCATATTACATAGATCCACTTTTGTATTGGTCGTGGCTGTGTTATCATCTCATCATGGATCTACGATTGTGTCTAGTAGCCAAGATTGTGTTCAATCGGTCTTTACTACCATGGATTTGCAATGTATTGGTTGACAACCATGTTATGAGTCAGTTTGAGACATGTATCTCATAGTTGATTGTACTGCAGAAGATATTTGTTCGTCACTCCAACCGACAATCCTTACTTCAATTTTTCCCTATTACAAACCATTTCACCTACCTTATTTTTCCGGCTTCATGCTTTGGGGGGCATTTTGTTACACCAAAATATCGTCACTGTGATTGATGTGTCATATATATGCCTTGATCCCTAAAGTACCTGAGCAAAAACATTGAAAGACAAAGTTGTTGTCTTCCTCTTTAACCTTTTATTGTCACCTCGACGTTCCCTGCTATCCAGCAATGTGCGTCAGGTTCAAGGTGACGCGCTCTGCAACTTAGCAGAGCGCATCGGTGACACAGGCTGCTCTTGTACAAGGTGCGTTGATCACTGTCTGGTGCATTTTTCCCTTGTGCAAGGTGCATCGCATTTGGTTAAAATGGAAAAAGAGAATCTTCGAGTGACTTCTCAAAACTTGGATGGCGTGGAGACTTATCCCTACTTACCTGAAAAGGTGGCAACCGATCCCCTTACTTAGTGGGATGATCCCTTAAGCCTCTCCCCTAAATCCTCAACCTCTCTTATTCCTTTAGCTCTATATATATGAACCCCCTCTCCATTGTCAACAGAGGAAGGATAGAGTACTCTTATGTTGGTGGAATTTCTCTAGGTGATCATTTTTCATCCATTAGGAGGCTAGGCATTCGATCTTGGAGGCTAGGATTGTTGGAAGGAGGTTATGGCATCAAAGCTTTGGTCGTAACATCTATCCCTTTGTACTTCTTATCATTACATTTAATACAAGTTCTTTCCATAAATGTTATTGTGTTAATGACATTTAGGATTTTCCTCTTTGATTGTTAATCTAGATCAATTCATATCCATATGCTTTTACTACTTGTTTGTTTCCACATGTTGTGCTTGGTTTTGTAGCTAAAGATATGAAGACTTGGAGCTTGGAGCAACAAAGAGAGAGTGTGAAAATCAGTTCACATCCAAGAACTATTCAATAAATTACACTCATAAGAAAAATCTCACACAACTAGTCAAAGACACAAAAATTATGCACAAGAGTAGATTTCTGTATTAACTTCTCATGATAAAAATACATCATCCAACCATATGAAAGTAATAGGATATTTTTAAATAACATTACATCAATAATTTGAATGGATAAAGATGCCAAAAGAATCATCTCTCCATCATACTTGCTAAAAATGCCCACCCCCCCCAGGTGGCAAGTCGACTTTCCAAATCAGCGCAAAAGCTCACGAATTGCCTAATTTGTGATCTGAAGGTGAGGTGTGGAAACAATCAATGCCAAATACGAATTTTGGAAGGAAAAATAATTAAGGAAAGTCTTGGGTGCAAAAAACAGTTTCCTAGGTAGACTAGCTTTTCCCCCATAGGGAAGAAGCAGTAAAAAAGCTCTAAAACTCAAAAATGTGCCTTTCCTTCTAAATCTTATCCAAAATCAGTTAGGAAAGAGCCCAAGTGGCCTAGATGGCATGTGGTTCACACCTTGGATGTATTCTTATCCTCCCATGTTGCCTTGTGGCCCACACAAGGCAATTTCCTAGTCTATTACATAGAATTAACCATAAAAGATTAATTAAAGCATCTAATGTAAATAAGTGACATGGTAGGAAGACTTAAATATTCCAACACCCCCTCTTAAGTCTGACTTAAATGATCTAAATATCAGAAAATGAAATACTAAGGGCCCAGTAACAAGACTTGGTCACCCTGTACAATATTGTCGGTCCACAAAAACAAGGATAGAAGAAAAACCTCATGGGAAAAACCTCCCCTCAAAACATGGACATATCAAAATTGAAAGGTTGTTAATCAACCCTTCACTCCACCACATGTTCAACCATCCCAAGCAGTGATCTAAGGTAGCTGAATGTCTTCTCTGTGAAATCCTTGGTGAAGATATATGTAGTTTGCTCACCTGTGGGGCAATACTGCAAATCTATGATCTGATCATGCACTAGGCCTTTGATGTAGTGCATATGAATCTCTATGTGCTTGGTCCTCTTCCTCTATACTGGATCACATGAAACTCTAATGGCACTCTGGTTGTCACAATAAATTACAGTAGGAGTACTGAAATAAATCTCAAACTCAGACAAAATCCCCTGCAACCAAACACACTATGTAGCAGCATTCACTGTTCCTCTGTACTCTACCTCCGCTGAAGATAGTTCTATGGAATTCTGTTTATTGCTCGACCAACAAATAGGTCCACCTCCAAGCATGAATACAAATCCTGATGTAGATTTCCTGTCAAGGCTATCACCAGCCCAATCTGAATCTGTGAAGCCCAAGAGATCTAGGCTCGAATTTGCAGCATAGTGAATCCCATCACTCTTTGTGCCCTACACATAATGAAGGATTCTTTTTGCAGCCCTACAATGTAGCTCATGTGGCTTCTCCATGTATCTTGATGCCACACTCACAGCATAAGCAAGATCTGGTCGAGTGTGTGTCAAGTAGAGCAAGCTGCCAATCAACTGTCTATATAAAGTGTTGTCAAACAATGGTGTAGATTATGCATCTTCTAGTCTAACTCTAGAAAGGAATGGAGTCTTAGAAGGATTGCAATCAGCCATCTTAAACTTATTTAACAGATCAGAATCATACTTTGACTAACATACCTTGGTTCCTTGTTTTGTTTGAGAAATCTCAAGCCCCAAAAATTGCTTAAGAATTCCCAAGTCACTCATGGAGAATGCTTGGTGCATTGTGGTCTTCAATGATGCTATTTGTTCAATGCTATCACCTGTGATCAGCAAATCATCAACATACAACACTATTAACATTATAAAACCATCAACAAGCTTCATATAGACATTTGGGTTAGATTTACACCGAACATAAGATTGTGACAGCAGGAAACTATCCATCTTTGCATACCAAGCCCTGGGGCTTGCTTAAGTCCATACAAAGATTTTTTCAACCTGCAAACAAGGTTTGGATATGATGTGTACCCTTGTGGCTGCTGCATATATATTTATTCTTCAAGCTCCCCGTGGAGGAAAGCACTTTTCACATCCATGTGATGTACTTCCCACCACTTGGAAGCTGCCACTGCCAAAACTAATCTAATGGAGTATTTCTGAGTTACTAGTGCAAATGTTTCATTATAATCAAGTCCTTGGACCTAAGAATATCCCTTTTCTACCAGCCTTGCTTTGTATTTAATGGTTGTACCATCCGTTGCACATTTGGTCTTATAAATCCACTTGCATCTCACCAACTTTCTACCTGCGGGGAGCTTGACTAGCTCCCAAGTTTCATTCTTCTGTAATGACTCAAACTTTTCATCCATAGAAATCTTCCATCTTGGGTCATGTGAGGCTTCCTCATATGTTTTTGGATCATAATCTATCATCATATAGCATTTCTTAGAAAGATAAGGATCATTCACATTGAGAGCAGTCTCAAACTGTGATCTAGTCCTTCTTTGGTCCTGAGGGTTTCCCGCTAGTTCACCTGCTGCTTGCAAATTTTTTGCAGCCCACCTAGGCCTTGTAGGTGAGTTAGCATATGAAATAAAATGATCCTCATCATCAGAAATATCAGAATAAAAAACATCAATAACATCACTTACTTCTTCTTTAGGTTGTGGTGAAGATGGTTCTCCAATTTCAGCGCTCTGAGAGGGCTCTTCCTCAAACTGCACACTTCTTTCGATGAATGCTTTATGAGTGGTCATGTTTAGCAACTTATAACATTTGGAGTCCTCTTAATATCCAACAAATAAACATGGTTGGATTTGGGGCTGCAATTCCCTCCTCTTCTCAAGTGGAATCCTAGCCCAAGCCTTTGAGCCAAAAATCTTGAAATGAGAGATGTCAGGTTTGTGACCTGTCCAAGCCTCAAAAGGAGTGATACCTTTGAAAGCTTTGTGTGGCACTCTATTCTAAATATAAGTGGCACAATTTATTGCCTCAACCCATATCTTGGGAGACAATGCATTTGCCTCAAGCATACAAGTGGCCATCTCCTTTAGAGACTTATTTTTCCTCTCAGCAACTCCATTCTCCTGAGGTGTATATGGAACTGTATGTTGCATCTAAATGCCCGAAGAGGCACAAAATTGCTGAAACTCTGATTTCACATATTCACCACCATTATCAGATCTTATAAATTTAATATGCCTACCAGACTAGTTCTCAACCGAAGCTTTGAATAGCTTGAACAACCCAAAAAATTCTGACTTTAACTTGATGAAATAAATCCAACAATACCTGCTAAAGTCATCTATGAATGTGAGAATGTATTTTGCATGATTCAAGGAATCATGAGGGAATGGACCTGATATGTTAGTGTGTATAAGTTCCAATGGTGCAGTGGTTCTCTCAGTGGTGGATTTCCCATACTTATGCTTAGGGTGTTTTCCTAGGATGCAAGATTGACACACACCTTTGGAAAATTTGATATTGGGAAGCCCTATAACCATCTCTTTTTCATGAAGTTGGGAAAGGTATTTGTAGTTTAGGTGGACAAATATTTCATTCCATAGCTTGTTGGACTCATTGGCTTGGGTTAACACAACATAAGGTGAGGGGTTTGGCACAAAATGAGAAAACTTGTAAATTTTAGAATAATGATCAACAGTACCAAATGCAATAATTTTTCGTGTTTAAATTTCTGCTATCTCAACATCATTGGGGGTAAAGGTTACTCTCTTGGGAAGCCCTGTATGGGTCATCTGATAGACTGACAGTAGGTTTGAAGCAAGTCCAAGTACATATAAAACATTATTAAATGACCCAAACTTGAGATCTATGCTACCTTTGCCTTTGCTAGAAGTTTCAGAATTGTCTCCCAATACAATGTTTGGACCACTAGAAGAGTCAAGTGAAGTGAAAAACTTACTTGTAGACACCATGTGTCTTGATGCACTGGAATCAATGATGAATGAAGAGGGTTTTGAAGTGCTATCCATCAATGCATGAACTATCTCTTTATCATTGGAATTTTGTCCTCCATCCTTCCTCCTTGCGCTCTCTGGAAGAGGAATGTTGGCTTTCTCCAAGAGTGAATTCAATTGGTCAATGGTTTTCTTCATGCAAGAGATTTCAAGATGAAAGCCCTTGCTGCAATAATTGCACTTTTTTCTCTCATTCTTCTTGAAGTTGGATGTCTCTTCATTTGAAATCTGCTTGTCTTTCCTCTCACCGGTGGGCTTCTTGAAATTGCCCTTCTTCTTGTCTTTCGAACCTCTTGAATCTCCAACATCAGACAGTGGTCTTTGGATGGATTTTTAATGGCTCCCATCAAGACCAATTTGTCTTGTTCTTGTGTCAAAGACTCCATTAATTCTGAAAGTGTTGGGCTCTTCCAATTTGTAATTGCTTTCCGGGTGGAATGGAAGGTTGAGACAAAGATTGAATAGTCAGGGCCAAGCTTGGAGAGAATGGCCAAAAATAATTGCTCATATTTCTTGTCTATACCACATTGCTTCAGCTGCAATACAAGAGACTTAAATTTGGAGAAAAAATCCTGTAGATTATCAAAATTTTGCGGGCTCAAAGAGACTAGCTCGTTATCCAATTGGTGGCCTCTCGATTCATCGGTTTTCCTGAACAATTCTTGAATTTTCAGCCATACTTCATTGGGTGAAGTGAGGCCATCAAGATGAAATCGAATCTCTCTGGATGCAGTGAGACATAACAGCCCATAGGCTTCATCCCTTCGATTATGCCATTTAGATTTCTCTATTACTGAGGTTGGCTCAGCTTCAGTTGCCATGGTCACACTGTAGAGCCCTTTGCTCCTGAGTAGAATCTCCATCTATGCTTTCCAATCAAAGTAATTGAAAGGAGTGAGTATGATCTGCTGTGTGTGATCCATTGCTGCTCTGAAATAAACTTATTGACTGATTTTAGAACACTTCTGGATTCCAAAATGTGCCCTGCAGAGAATAGAATTCACCTGGTGAATTGATCAATGCGCCCTTCCTGAGACTATTGGATCCTACAATACAATCAAATATGAAAGGAATATCTTGATGGATCTAATACCATGTGAAAATCAGTTCACATCCAAGAACTATTCAAGAAATTACACTCTCCCATAAGAAAAATCTCACACAACTAGTCAAAGACACAAAAATCATGCACAAAAGTAGATTTCTGTATTAACTTCTCATGATAAAAATACATCAAAAAACCATATGAAAGTAATAGGCTGTTGTTGAACAACATTACATCAATAATTCGAATGGCTAAAGATTCCAAAAGAATCATCTCTCCATCAGACTTGCTAAAAATGCCCATCCCCCCTAGGTGGCAAGTTGACTTTCCAAATCAGCCCAAAAGCTCATGAATTTCCTAATTTGTGATATGAAGGTGAAGTATGGAAAAAAATAAATTCCAAATACGAAGTTTGGAAGGAAAACTCATTAAGGATAGTGTTGGGTGCAAAAAACAGTTTCCTAGGTAGACTAGCTTTTCCCCCATAGGGAAAAAACAGTAAAAAAGCTCTAAAACTCAGAAATGCGCCTTTCCTTCTAAATATTATCCAAAATCAGTTAGGAAAGCTCCCAAGTGGCCTAGATGTCTTGTGGTTCACAGCTTGGATGTATTCTTATCCTCCCATGTTGCCTTGTGGCTCACACAAGGCAATTTCCTAATCTATTACATAGAATTAACCATAAAAGATTAATTAATGCATCAAATGTAAATAAATGACATGGTAGGAAGATTTAAATATTCCAACAGAGAGGAATTGCATAATTTAGGTAAGCCATCTCTTTATTTGTATTGCATTTCAATTGATCTAGGAAAGATACTCGTGTTATGTACTCATTTGTTCTAGATCTAAACCATTTAGACTAGGGAGATATATTTGAGTCCGCTCATACAGATTGTCCATAAACAATTATTTATGCACATAATATTTACATATTTTCTAAATCAACATAACAATCCAACCACACAGTCCAAATAAAATATATACATCATACATGCCTATCCATTCACTAGTTGGGCCTTGGCCTTGAGCTTCGCACTAGGAATCCACACTAGCATATTTACATAATTTTGGCTAAATACATTCCAAGTAAAAAATGGGGGTATTACAATACCTAAAGTCATTGTAGAGCAAGTAAACGATATCTGTAAGAACCTCCATGATTGGTGCTAGGGTAAATGCCTATAATGATTTCCAATAAATGAAAGTATGAATGTAAGACATGAAGTTCCTCATATAAATATGGCAATAATGTTGTATTAATTTTTTTTCTAATCCAGGCTGTACAGGTTAAGATATATATACATATCTGCACCTATTACAAACCAATGATTACATGAATCTCATACAAATGCTTGCAACATAGGAAATGACCTGAGCTTTACTATGCTCTAGCAATACAAATGAAAAATATATAAGAGGGGATTTCATAAGTTTAGGCTATCTAAGAAGACTTAAGAAGTTACCTATGCAAGTCTTAGGATCAAAACCTAGAACATATAATGATGATTCCTTGAGCCGATGCGAGAGCATATAAACAATAAGTACAAGAGCATCAACATTATATTCCTCCCTATATTATTATAACCGAGATAAAATTCGATAATGGAAATAAGAATTACAATGATAATTTAATAAACAAAATCAAGAGCCACGAGGTGGCAATGTCCCTGACATTGCCACCTGCTCTTTCTAGAAAGAGAAAGTGCAATTGCTTTGGCAAGAGGTGCTAAGTATAAATGCTTCAAATTTTACAAACATCCATGTTGGTTGAGCCATGACGTAATGCTTTATATGCACCTATAAGAGCCACGAGGTGGCAATGTCCCCAACATTGCCACCTGCTCTTGCCAGAAAGAGAAAGTGCAATTGCTTTGGCAAGAGGTGCTAGTATAAATGCTTCAAATTTTACAAACATCCATGTTGGTTGAGCCATGATGTAATGTTTTATATGCACCTATATAAAAGCACAATCCAACAATAAATTGTACAGGAGTTGATAAGATCCACCTTAGATGTTCTTGTTTCTTATTATCTATTACACATCATATTCTCATGGAATCCAATTTATTTTTGCATGAGGCATTCTCATTTGTTTTGTTTTCTTACCCCAGAACTAAATCTTTCATGTCCAAAATCCATGAATGTTTCTATTGGGGAATATTGCATCATTGGCCTTGACATCTTTCAAATTGCAAGAATGTTAAACTAAGGGTTGAAGTTCATGTTCTGCTTTGGATGTCTTCGGTTTTTTTTGTTTGTTTAACTATGTACAAGTTGGGTTTAATTAGGATATATCCACATAATATTATATTTTTTGGGTGAATGAGGGTTTCATAACATATAATTTAGTTTAATATTCCCTGTTTTTAAATGTGAAAGTTTGACTAATTTCAATAATGACTAGCATTTCACATATACATTGTTACTTTAAGACTCAATGTTGTAGGTGCCCCATCGAGTGGTATCTCCTCTCCCTTGATTGGTCAAGACTTAATAGCCATGTGGAAATTTGTGCATTTGGCTTTCTAGTGCCTGAAGAAGATTTTAGATACGTCGGTTTGATGCAAGCTCACCCATTATTATCGAACTCACCTACCCAAACTAGTATGACTTTCTGGTCTTCTATTTTTTCTACTCCACTCAACTGAATCACTAACCAAATCCCTATTTGGTCAATAACAGTTCTCAAGGAGCCCTCCACACACCAAAAGTGTAGTTTCCACCCATATGACCATGTGCCATTTGACAGATAATTAGGAAGATGGTTTGCAAGATAAAGACCTCCTTGTCCATGAACCCCCTTTCAAACAATCCCATCCATTTCATTTTTTTAGATACAGAAAGTCTCTACTCACAAAAAAATTATGGGCTCCCTCGACAACAACACGAGCCATTTTACAAGAAATCAGGTTGAGAATGGATAGAGGTCAACTGACTAATGGTATCAATTAATAGGTAATACATGAAGGAAACATAATTGCAGAATTATGTGCAGATCATTAAGCTGATAGATTCCAAGCAGACATTACGCTAAACTAGCGTCAGATCCATGTTTGAACCATTGTTCAAATCCTTTTTTGTTAACTTCAAGGTGTTGGGAATGTTGATTGCATTTCTATTGTGAGAGGATGTTGTCATTGTTGTTGCCCTCTAAGAAGACCCGTTACAAGCCATGGTGTTTCCTTGTCTTGGAAACCTTGAGTCCTTGTCTTGATTACTTAATTTTTTCATCTAGGAGAATGACCAATCGAAGAATGGGTTGAAGTTGAACAATCTGTCAGACTGGAAAAACTACCTAATGCCCCTTGCCATCATAGCTTGCTTCCATATACATTCCATGCAATATTAACATATATTAAATGTGAAATGAGGTGCAACTCATACGCAATAACTATTTAGGGTGGAGATTTGTGTAATGTCCCCTCCCATCATACTAGCATGGTAGAGAGGACGTGGTGCTAAAACTGGGCATCTAGCCCCATGAACTCTTACATAAGCATTCACATAATATAAAAAGACATATGGAATGTATAATTATAAGAAAACACAGCGGAAGTAATTTGAATAACACATCCATCATACATTCAAGATATTCATAAATAAATAATTGCAAAGTTAACACAACAGAGTACTTATCTTATAACAAAGTAGTCCCAAGCAACTAGCTATGCAACTGCAACGTTCCACCCAACCATAGGCTAGTTGTGCTTATCAACCTCTTGATACAACTGCCACCCCCGAGCTGGGCATGATTTCTACAAGGAACCAAGGAACAGTAGACTCACACATAGCCAAGCATACACCAAGATGAGCCAAGCCAATCTACAATTGGGTTTATCAGGCTGCTAGGAAATGGAAAGGAAGAGTTGCTAAGCTAGTGAGCTCAAGCATAGAGCCAGGGATAACCTTACAAGATCGATATAGCTTGGCACCCACAATACCTACACACCCAGCACAAGGAAGTATTCTTTTCATTGTTGTACAGTCCCTCAAGCCATACCTTCCCCATCTAGTGCTCTCAGGGTGTGCATAGAAGAGTAGCCAAAGCCCTATTGATCTTCTTGAGAGGTTGTCTCCCCCACTAGGTTTATCAAGCCCTCTCTGTCCACTACCACTCCAATCTCTTGCTTACAGTCTCCAAATCAAACAGGGATGCAGATAATAGCAGAACCACAATTATTGGGCATGATAAAAACGTTTTTACAGTGAGATGCCCAAAGATGGGGATTCTACTAGCCCAGAAAAACGTGGGAAGACCCAAAACGAAATGGCAATTGGGGATTCAACCCTGGGGAGCAAAACCCGTTTTCAGAAAAATGCCCATGGGTATTCTGGGGCAAAAATGACCTCTATAAACCCCCAAAATGTGACTCCCTTTCTCCCAGCCACTGTGCAACACAAAAACGAGCTCCCAGCTATGGAAAAATGCAGGAAATTGGTAAAAACGAGATGAGGAAAGACCCAGTAGTTCAGACTGTGTGAGAGAGGAAAGACTATGGGTTTAGAATGGATTTGGGCATCATTTCATGGGTGTTTTCTTGCCCAAGAATCAAAAATACGAATTCCCAGGTTGATGGCTTGCCCATGCACGAAATTGGCTTCCATACCTCTTCATTCCCAAGGCATTAACTGCCTCAACCAATTTCTGGAAGAATTAAATGATTAGGTCCATAACCCTAAATGGGTAGTTGAGGGTTTATGGGTTGTCTCATTGACACATGGATTAACACCATTGGCTCAAGGGTTTGAATAATTTCCCTCCCTATTCCTTGTAGAATCATGCCCCCATCTCTTTGTTGCATTGCATAGCTAGTTGTGGGTTTTTCATTAAAATTCGTATTTACATGACGTCTTAATTTACATTGTGCCTATCTAGCACAAGAACCATAGGCATCTATTTTAATTGCCGATACATAAAACGCTAAATCAATGGTGGGGCCTTGGCTTTGAGCTCCTCACCATGATTAAATTACAATGTTTACATCATTTACGATTTAATGCAAAGGGGGTCAAAATGGGGACATTACAATTTGTTGCAATAGCTATTTACAAATGAGCTAATGACATAAGCTCATGTGGGACATCAAAATTATTTAGATCCATTGATCAAGGTTGAAACAACCAAAGCTTCATATAAACTTGTAGAGTGGACAACACCATTCATATAAATCTCGAGTTTCATGAATTTTGTAGAGTCTATGCCTAAAGAGGCAAGATTAGACACTTGGTATGAACTCAGAATGGTTTACGAGGCACACTTGGTATGAACTAAAAATGGTTTACAAAGCAGGGACTATCCACTTCGTGGCTTTTTCTCCCTTGTATTTTGCATCCTTATGGAAATTGTGTGCTTACTACAACCTTATGCTCGTAGATTTTTTCTTGCGCAAACAGCTTTTAATAACCTGCTTTTTTATTTGTTGTTATTTGTTATATAAAATGCCATGTACATACCTGTTTTATGAATAATTTAATGGGAAGCATTTTACTTTCAATTAAAAAAACCACCTCTCAAAACACATCAAAATGCAGATAGATTTACTTACACTATAATGGAAATATGTTTAAGACATGATGAGGCAATTTGTAACTATGACCATAGGTTGAACTTGCTAACACCCAAGCTTGACATTGATGACAAAATTTCATCAACGATGAGGCCACTATATTCTATTGCATTACATTTCATAAGCATCCAAACATCTTTTAATAGTTTTTTCATAAGCATGCAGTTTCATTCAACTAAAATATTATCTCACGTCTCTAGCATTTGTATTTTTCATAGTGTTGTCAGGATGCCTAAGCGACTTGATGTGCAAAGTAAAAAACACTTTTATGACACTACTATCCAAAAGGATTTCAAAACCGTAGACCACTTCCACATATAATACATATGATCCACTGTTGCTTTAGCTATGCACTTTACATGTCTCCCGTGATTTATCATGAAAACAATATTTTTATCCAGAAGAATCATGGCCTATAAATTTTAATAGAGAACTGAATTTTTTCCAGAAAGGCAATGTCATTCCAAAAAATATGTTACAACTGAAACACAATTTTCCTGCATATGTATTGACAATGTTGTGTTGTCTTCTTCTATCCCTATTCCCCAAAAAACATTGCAATCATAATCTTAAGCATGAAATAGCCCAGGATATCTCTAGAAATAAACTTAGTATAACTTGCAAAGACGAGGTTGGCTATAAAACAACCATCCATTAGCTTTTACGATTGCCATTACAACAATTGTTATAACTGCCCAAAAAATTGAACGAAGAAAATGGTGTGCATCACAAGGTCCTGCAAAAATGTGCAATCATAGTCAAGAAAGATGGTAAGGGTGTCTGACCACCAAGTAAATTAACTTAAATGTACAAAATAAATAGAAAATTCAGTTCAGCTAGGAGTGCGCCATACACACTATATTTGAAACGATGCTCTTAGAAGTGGAAAACAAAAACCTGAAGATCAACAAGTACACTTCGTAAATTACCTCGTTGAAGAGATAAAGTTGTGATGATAAGGACCCAAACTATTAACATGGAAGCAACTGGAAGATACTGAAATGTCATGTCAAACATACATCAAACCATGGAGAAACGCTTAATCAAAATGTGACTTTTAATGTACTGATGTCATGATAAAGTGCATGCATACTTTGAATTTATATTTGCATTTCAACATAAGATAGATTTAAAACAACCCAGTTTGAACCTTCAACTTTGAGATTATTTTATTCTATGCTGGATATAAAACCAACATCAATGCTAATGTGCAACTCAAGAATTGCACAAAATTTTATTCCGTCTTACTACATGCACATCGTTTTGGGGAGGGGCCCTCTTGCTAGGACATTGACCCAGCATAATAATTTGAGTTTGACCGTTTATGTTGATTTGTAACGCAAGGGCCTATCTAGGGCCACTGTAAAAGAAATGGAACCTATTTTGTTTGCAGATATCAATATAGCAATTACCTGATGTGGATGGGATGTAAAAAGTCAACAACATGCTTCACTGTAGCTTTAGCGGTATCTAAATCCAACTCTCTTTTATAGCTATTAGCATCAAAACCTTGATGAGAAGCACCAAAGGCTAGTTTGATGTCACCCAATGGCAAATAAACCTTCCATCACAAACAATGAAAAAATCTCAAATGAGTTAGGTGGCATGACATTCAGTTTATCAGAAGAAAAAAGAAGTCTAAATTGCTTTTCCGCTGACTTCAATACTTATTTTTCCAAAGATTATGAGCGGATACGCTGCTTTTCTTTCATTGCTCATTCATGGTAATCAATCTTAACTGAGATGTGCAGTCTCTTTGACTATTCTTTGTATTAGCAAACTCTGAAATAAATATAAAAACATATTTAAAACTTTATTATAATTGAGTTGAATTTGCTTATGGTAGCCATTGTCTTTACCAAGTAACCAAATATACATTCTACATACATGAAAAAATCTTGAACGAGAGTGAAAATAGATTTCTATCAATTGATCAAAATTGGCCACCAATACAAGTCGTGTTTAAATGCAAACATGATAGTAATAAATTGTAATAAGGGGCAAGGAAAATGATTCATATTTTTTACAATAGCATACTATGAGTTACAGGGCATAATTACACGCCGAGTGATGAGAAAGCACAAACGATTCGTGATAGGATAATTCACACCTAGGAAACAACCTTAGAGTTGGTTTGGCAACAAAAATAAGTAGAGGCTGCAAGTCCCAATCATTCTCCATAAAAGGATGATATACTTTACAACGCAGATATGTTTCACACGTCGCAATCCCAATCAGCCATGGTCGACTAGTTTGTCCATATCGAACTAGCAATTGGCTCAATTTCATAACAACTTGGTGCAAAGACGATGAGACTGACAACCCTATCGATGCTCCTCCTCCCTTGGGCTTCTCTACAATTCAACACCATTCCACCGTTTGGTCCAATTCCCTGAACTTCATTGCAATGTGGTCTTTATCTTGTTTCCGGGACAGAAAGCCGATATCCCTGTTTCAATAGGAAGGATCTACACACCCTGAAGTTGCGCTGGGGTTTCAACTTTTTCTATTCTCAGCACAATTTCTTTTATTGCTCTTTCTTCCCTACGAGAATTAGATTCTTCTTCTTAAGCTTTAGAAATATTTCCATGAGTCTTCTAATCTCATCATTTCTATTTCCGGTGGCTTCAGCACCAACCCTTGAACTTTGAAGTCGCAACCTAGCATGCCTAGCGCAGATGCCTAGCAAGGGCTGCCAAAAGCATTGCAGCGACATGTAGATGATTCGTTTAGTTGTGCCCGCGGCGACAAGCTTTTGCTATGGCATGATTTAAGATGCTCGCTGCCTCCAGAGTTAGAGTCTGTTGCACTTTGATTAGCCCTGCTCGGAAAATTTCTTGATAAGGAAATCAATTTTCAAAAACTGTCTCTACTGTATTTCTTAACTGAGCAAAATAAATTCTCAATGAGGGACTTCCCAGGGTAGCTGAAATTTAACAGGAGGAAGCTGGTTTAGATTCTAGAATTCCTAGGGTAGCTAAAATTTAATGAGCCTCTACAACTGTTGATTTCTCCAGATGACCATCAACTTAAGCCTACAACTGCTGATTTATCAGGTATCCGTGGCTGATTTTCTCAAGAAAATCTAATTTTATTGGAAACACAGATCGTCTATCCTGCAAAAATTCCTTCCTTGAGCTTTAAGCAAAACAATCTCCGAAGCAAAACAGTCTCCGAACACCTTTTGTTGAACTAATTTATCCATGAGACGTCAAATTCAGCCAAGCTCCCTTGATTATTTACCGCAAATTCACCCGCTCTGCAAAAGAGCCAGAATTTAACTATTTTAAAAATATATATACCGCTCTCTTGCCGAGAGTCCTCCGCGACCACTGTTTTTACAAAACACTCTCTGAAACAACCATTTGGACAAAGAGGACTCCAACTTCCTCCTCAGCTACTGCTATTTTCACAAAAATGTCTCTGAAAAGTCCATTTGCACACAACAAAAACCTCCAAATTCATCCATCGCGATTGCTTTTTTTACAAAAGCCTCTTTGCAATGGCAAATTGGACATAAAGCACTGCAAATTCATCCATCTGCTGGACCTCCAAGGCGCACGAATTTCTAACTTTCTACCTTCCAAAGGAGAGAAGATTGATGGTTTCTGAGCCCCAAGATGCATGAATTCGCACTTTCTATGTCACTCTGCAAACGAACCGAAAAGAAATGCGAAAAGGGAACCGACTGTATAGTGTATATGCCTGAGTTGGTGTTGATACCATGCCAGAGAAGGCACCTTATCCACAATGGCCTGTGCATAAAGAGGGCTAATGGTTCACGGATGCATGCTGCACCAAGGTCAAGGCGCGTTGTACTCCATAATACAGATGGAGAACACTTACCTGAATAGCCCAGACTAACATTAAAAACCTTCACACTGCACAGCACTACAAACTCATGTGAATGCAAAAATTAAATGAGGATGATGTCATTCCGCAGCCACCTCTCGGGAAGGAAAAAACGAGGAATACATCTCCTCCTACAACCAATGAGGATTGGGAAAAACCCATTTTTAAAAATACAATTTAATACAATATATTCAAAACTATAGTTCAAACTATAATGTAGGTAAAATTTACAGTAAGTAGACCAAATTAATAGGGATTTCACGATATATATATGATCACCTTCAGGGACATAACAATACTCATAGAATAACAATGATGCCTTTAAAAAATAATATGAGTCTCTGAAACATTAAATGTACATATTCAATAGTTCTATTCCAAGATAAAGAAAAATTTCGTGGCTCGAACATATGATGCTGAATCAACCCAAGATAAGCCATGGGTATGGCATTGAGAATGCTTCATAAACCCTCTCCTCTAAGATTCTCAAACAAAAGCCCGAAAAAATTGAGATTGTGAAGTAATGAACAAGATTTAAAATCCAAGGATTAAACAATTATGTATCTCAAGGATTGAACAATTATGTATCTCAAGGATTAAACAAAAGTTGGTGGAATGCCAGCAGATAGAAAATCCAAGGATTAAACAATTATGTATCTCAAGGATTGAACAATTATTAACAAGTTTGCAACTAGTGTCACGTCGATAAACCATAACCATTGGTCCATATCCGTGACTATCATAGAAAATCCAAGGATTAAACAATTATGTATCTCAAGGATTGAACAATTATTAACAAGTTTGCAACTAGTGTCACGTCGATAAACCATAACCATTGATCCATATCCGTGACTATCAGATCGTTGATTACATTGTAAGGTTTAAATGTCAATATTTCCATGACATATCATGTATGGTAATAACCATTAACTAAATAATATATGGTAAACACATTTCATATTCATAGTTTTGAAATCACGATTTGACATATAACTTATGGTTACGTTCACACATTAGATACTAACATTTTGTCTTAGACATATCATAAGGTTAACTATTGTATAAGAATACATAGAAATAAAACCAATGAACACTTATATACTAATATTTAGAAATCCAAATATGGCAATGATATCATAGTAGTGATTATACCTTGGTAGTTATTTGTAAAAGCTTGGAATCTTATACTCATTTAAGTTATAATCTCGAGGGGTTCACTTTATGAACCTATGACAAAGCACATACATTCATAAAATATTAAAGAATATCAATAATTTCTCTAGATATTAAAGAATACCTTCAAAAATCCTTTTGTTGAACCCCCCTCTCATTAGATCTTTCCAATTAAAAAACCACAATTTTCACTAGATGTTATAGATATTCATTTTCTCCATGACAATTTTAATACCCCTTTTTATTTTTACCCTTAGAATGGTGGCATGCCACAACTCTTATGGGTGAATCCATGAATATGGGTAACAGTTTTTTACCAAAAGTGATAGTAAAAATTTGATATTTTACTCCTTTATTAAATCAAAGCCCTCAAAATTCATCTATGCTTTGTGAATTTTGACATGCAATAAAAAAAACAAATTGTAGGAAATTGTGTTGTCTTTTCAATGATATTAAAAAAAAATTACTAATGTCATTTAATGTGTCAAAATTGCTTTTAATGAAATGTTTATCCTTGCAGATTTCTAGAAAAGTTAACAAGTGGCTCGTGTGCACGTAAAACATTTAATGCTAAATGTATAATTTTCAGAAATAAAAAATATGAATGTGATCTATACATAATGCACAGGGACATACATATTTTTTTATTTATTTTGAAAAATTATTATTTTTTATTAATTTTCGAAACTGAGCACTAAGTATTTGAATCACATTTTGTACACATTTATTTGCACGCAAACATTTTTTTACTGTTTACATAAATTGAAAAACTAAAAGTACCCTTTTAAAGAGGACTCATCAATGCGGGGCCTATATATATATTTTTTAAAATTGGTTGTGTAATTTTTAAGTTTATGATTTTTTTTTGAGCTCCTTGGAAGTTGTGGACAAGGTTTTTAAGTGTAAGTTTTAAAACAAAATTAAAAAAAAATCTTCTGAACTCAAAAACACATAAATTATATGCTAGTGGATAGAGAATTCATTGGTGAATCCACTGACATTAAGTCTGCCACCTAAGGTGTAATTAATGATAGGGTTTATGACTTTCAAAGAGGCCAATAAAATTAAATGTGCAGAAAATGGGGCTAGAGGCCTATTTTTAAAGCCCTTGATGGAGGTCTTTAAATACCTTGATCAGGGGTTTTAGCATTTTTTTAAATACCTCAATTGAGGGTTTAGTAAACCCATGCCACAGTTAAAAAAAGAGCTCGATCGAGCTAATGCATAAATAATTTTTTTGCAAATATTTCATATATTATGTTAATAGCTCGATATTCCATCTATTGATTATGCAATAAATAATATGTAAAACCATTTATTAACATAAAAATTACTGAAATCAAAGTTAAACAAAATTATTCACGATAAGTTTGAAAGTAAATTGTATATCTTATAACCAATATTCAAATTTTTGCTAACATAAAAATTACTAAAAACAGAGTTAAAAAAATTATTCACGATTATCGAACTAATAGTTATTTCTAAGCTTTTGTAATAAGGTTATTATTTGACTCCGTCAAATAGTAATTAGCTTAAGGAATATTTGTTGTTACTGATTTATGGCCCATGGTGTTGGTAACTCCTGGTATTTGATGTGATGAATTGTATTTAAATGATTGGAGAAGACCATTGTAAAATGACTTAAGAGGCATCCTCTTTGGTTGTTAGTAATTGACTTAATTTTGTTTAAAATAACTCTTTGTACTATATAGATGGATTGATTAAAATATAGATTAAAAGTAAAATAATTATTAGTGAGGAAAAATATAACTATTAGCAAAGTAACTTTTTTATATAATGAGTTATATTTTTTTTAATGTTGACAAATCCCTAATTCAAACTATTAGCTCGATTGAGGGTTTAGATAAAGCTAAGGGCTTGTTTAAGCTCTTGATCGAACTTTTGAAAGGTTGATTGAGGGCTTAAATATCCCTCAATTGAGCTCACGCTTCAGGCAATCCACGCCCACGTCTTCCCAAAAAGTGTTACCCATCTTCACGGGAACACCCTTATAACCCCTAGAGACCTTGCGAGGTGAAATATGAAATCTTAGCCAGAAAAAAAATTCACGATGGGGAACAACCCACTATACACAGGTCGACTTCATACATAGTCTTCCCAATCAACTTCACACCACATTCACTCACAAATCATACCTATTTAAACACCACTATTACTCCAAACATAATGAGTATTGGTGAACCCCCCAATACTCAAGGTGTTCCCATGAAGATGGGTAACACTTTTTGGCAAGACGCGAGTGCAGATTATCTAAAACGCGAGCTTGATTGAGGTTTATTTAAGCCCTTGATCGAGCTTTCAAAAGCTCGATCAAGGGTTTAAATAATCCCTCGATTGAGCTTTTTCCAATAGCTCGATTGGGGGATTAAATAACCCTCGATTGAGCTTTAGAACTCAAAAAATATTAGCTTAACCCTCTATCAAGCTATCAAGGGTTTTTTTAACATCAAAATATTTAAATTATAGTAAAAACCTTATTTTTAGCTAAACCCTTGATCGAGCTAATAACTAGATCGAGGGTTTTGCGAACATAAAAAATATAAATAGTTATCTTAAAAAACTTATTTTTGGGTTTTTATTTTATTTTGTCAACATAAATTATTATAAGTTATGCTTAAAAAATGTTATTTTGCTAATTACTATTATTTTTATAATAGTTATGTTTTTTTTTCTTACTTTATTTACTTTATTAACATGTATTGGGTGGGGATATTAACATTTAAATTTTGGGACATAGAAAAAACCCATAAATATAATTCATGATATCAAATACCATGGCAAATTTACCATGGGATACCAAAGCCATGGGCCATTATGATTAATGGCCCATGGCTTGGTAACCCATGGTATTTGATATTATGAATTATGTTTATTATGTCCAAATTATTTTTTTACTATAAAATTTTTTTTAGCTCAATAAAAATCAAATTTTATTTTTTTGTAAGTTATAAGTTATTAGCTTGTAAATGTTTTTTTTTTGTACGAGCTTAATATGAATTGCCAAAAAAAATATTTCTGTGATTTTATTTATTTTTAATGTAAGTTATTTGTTATGTAAGTTATTTTTTTTATGTAAGTTATTATTTTTATGTAAGCTATGCAAGTTATTTTTTATTAATTCAAATTCAAGATATTTGAATTATAGTTATTTTCCCATATAAAGTTTAAATTTTTAATAAAATTTTTTAGTATTAAAAAGCTTGATCGAAGTTTGTAAAAGCTAGATTGAGCTTATGGCTTAACCATACATAAACCCTTGATCAAGGTATTTAAAAAGTGCATGCAAAACCTCGATTGAGGGACTTAAAACCCTCGATCGAGCTAATAGCTCAGTCTGGGGCTTTATAACACTCTTTTAGCCCCCTTTTTGACAAAGTGTCTTCAGACACATAACTTTATTAATGAAGAAGGAAAATAATTACATCACAGAGATGTGAGGGCTAAATCCCGAAAGATTACCTCACATGGAAAACTCGATGGATTTAAATATCCAAAGAGTAACAACTAATTTACCGTTACCAAAACTAACTAAGGGACACCTCACATAATGACGTGAGTGTGTAGATGCCCTTTTACATTTATTAAACTAAACTTCTATTTATTACATTTTTGGATCATAATTCCTAACAATCCCCCCTTTGATCCAAAAATTCTTTTGAACAAATACCAAGTTCATTTCTAAACTTATCAAATTTAACCCTTCCAAGAGATTTTGTAAAAATATCTACAGTTTGATCTTCTGATGGACAATACTTTGGCTTGATGATTTGTTTGACGACGAGAGCCCGAATGTAATGATACTTAGTATCCACGTGCTTAGTTTTTGAATGAAAAACATGATTTTTGGCTAACTTGATTGCTGACTGATTATCAATAAATAATGAAGTTGCTTCTTTCTGATCAACTTTGAGGTCTTTCAAAATCCTTCTTAACCAAAATATCTCACAAGCAGCTTCCCAAGCTGAAATATATTCTGCTTCTGCTGTAGAATTTGCAATTGTATCCTGCTTTTTACAACTCCATGCCACTGCAGCTGATCCCATATTCATTAAGTAACCTGAAGTAGATGCCCTGTCATCAACATCTCTAGCAAAATCCGCATCTGAATAGCCAACAAGCTTGAAATTTTTGTTTCTTTTAAACTCAAGTCCAAAATCCTTTGTTCCTTGAAGATACCTTAACACCCTTTTTGCTGCATTCCAATGACTTTCTCTAGGTTCCTGCATATATCTAGAAAGTATGCTAACTGCATAAGATAGATCAGGACGAGTATTCATCAAGTAAATGAAACATCCAATTAACTGTCTATATCCAGTACAATTTACAAGTTCCCCCCCTTCAAACTTAGAAAGTTTTAAATTTTGCTCCATGGGAGTAATCGCTGGTTTACATTCCTCCATTCCAAACTTCTTCAATAATCCAGATATGTACTTAGCTTGAGAAATAAATATACTCCCTTCCTGCTGCTTTACTTCAACTCCAAGATAGTAATGAAGTAAACCCAAGTCTGTCATTTCAAAACCTGTTTGAAGTTCTTTCTTAACCTGAAATATATGATCATTATTGTTACCTGTTATGAGCAAATCATCAACATACATAACCAAGATGACTAAGTTGTTTTCCTGGATTCGAACATACAAAGTATCATCTGACTCACTACGAAGAAAACCAACTTTTTGTAGGTAGGCATCCATTTTTGCATACCAAGCTCTGGGAGCCTGTTTCAATCCATACAATGCCTTAACTAGTTTACAAACTTGATTTTCTTTCCCTGGAACCTCAAAACCAGGAGGTTGAGTCATATAAACATCCTCTTGTAGATCACCGTTTAGAAATGCACTTTTTACATCCATTTGATGCACTTTCCATCCATTTTGTGCAGCTAAAGCTAGCACAATCCTGATAGTATTCCATTTTGCTGTTGGAGCAAAAGTTTCTTCATAATCAATCCCTTATTTTTGAGCAAAACCCTTTGCCACCAATCTTGCCTTATATTTATCAATATCTCCATTTGCTTTGTACTTAATTCTGTAAACCCACTTACAACCAATGGGTTTAACATCATGTGGACAATCAACCATTTTCCAAGTCGGATTCTTCATTACTGCATCATACTCACTTTGCATGGCCATTTTCCATTCATCATACTCAACTGCTTCATTAAAAGTAGTTGGTTCAACAACTGAAAGAGCAAAATTTTCTGAACCCGTATTAGAACTCCTTGTACCTGTTTTGCCTTTTTCATCAGACTTAACATCCTGAAGTAACTTAGTTGCCCATTTTGGTTTCTTCTTTTCAATGTTAACTTGATTTGAATCATCCAAGTTAACTTGTGAAGAATTCAAAGTATCTTCAACCTGTTCCAAGGTGTCTTCAACCTGTTCATCATCCTGTACTTCTGAAGTGAGATCAAACCATTGTTCATTCCTTGTCTTATTTAAGTGTTGCATCCTTAATTGTTCCTTAGTTACTTTTTTCTCTAAGTGACTAAGTTGTTTTTCAACCTCTTCTACACTTAAACTTTCAGTTTCATCAAAAATCACATCCCTGCTGACAATAAACTTTCCATCTGACAGAAGCCTATACCCCTTTTTCTCATGAGAATAACCAATCAACATGCACTTAACACTTCTAGACTCTAACTTATTTCATTTTTCTTTTGGGACAAGTGCATAACAAACTGAACCAAAAACTCTCAAATGTTTGACCATAGGTTTGAATCCATACCAAGCCTCAAAAGGAGTTATTCCATCAAGTTATGATGAAGGAGATCTATTCCTCAAATAAACTGCTGTATGAACTGCTTCTGCCCAATAACATGATTTCAACCCTTTGAAAAATAACATTGCTCTAGCCATGCCCAATAAAGTCTGATTCATCCTTTCTGATACTCCATTTTGCTGTGGAGTATAAAAATTGGTCAACTGTCTTTTAATCCCTTTTTCCTGACAATCAGTCAAAAAATGATTTGATGTAAACTCACCACCATTATCAGTTCTCAAAGTAGCAATCTTTTCCTTTGTTCCTGTTTCAACCAAATTTTGAAATGACTGAAACTTTTCAAACACTTCTGATTTTTCCTTCAAAAAATACACCCAAACCATTCTGCTAAAATCATCAATAAACAACAAAAAATATTTACAACCACCAAGTGAAGTTTCCAAAGGACCACAAACATCACTATGAACAAGCTGTAATCTCCTTGTTGCTCTCCAAGTGCTTTTTGAAAAAGCTATCCTTCTCTATTTGCCATAAATGCAAGCTTCACACTTTGCATTTTCCTTCCGAAAAGTAGGCAACCCCTTTACCATTCCTTGTTTTTGAAGTTGTACAAGACTATCAACATTCAAGTGCCCAAAACGAATGTGCCACAATCGGATAGGTGAAACATCAGTTTCAACTAAACCTGCAAATTCCTTCAAACGTTCTTTTGATCTAGGAATGACTGTTCCCTTCATCCTAAGAAGCTTTCTGTCTTCATAACCTGTCATAACTGTTTTGTATGCATCCTTTGTTGAATTAACAAAAAGGATACCATCTTCCATTACAATTTGATGTCCTAATTGGCGAATGACAACTAAAGACAACAAATTTTTCTTAAATGTAGGCACATACCAAACATTAGAAATCAATCTTTCTCCAATTCCAGGCAAATCAACCTTAACTATTCCTTTTCCTTGTGGTAAATGAATAGAATCATCTGCAAGAAAAATTGAATTTAAATGACAATCTTCATAACTCCAAAAGAAATCTTTCATATATATCATATGCTGAGTAGCCCCTGTATCCATAATCCAAGCATCTTCAAAATTATTTTTGAAACAATAAGAAGACTGAACAAAATTCACTGATTCCAACTGATGAACTTGAACAAAATCCATTGATTCTGATTGTCCAAGTGTTGTAAAGACATATTCACAATTTTCATTATCGTCTGCATGAGCATAATGTGCCGCTGATGAAGATTCTTTAGATTCTCTTTCTTTTAGAATTTTTTCAAATGAAACTCTACAGTCTGAAGCATAATGTCCAATTCTATTACAACGAAAACATGTGACCTGTTTATTAGCTCTTCCTCTTCCAGAGACCTGTTGTTTTCCTGAACCTCTTCCTCTTCCAGAAAAATGTGACTGTGTACTTTCAAATTCTTTAGAACCTCTTCCTTGATTTCTTCCTCTTCCTCTTCCGCGGCCTCTTCCTCTTCCAAAAACCTGACCACGACCTCTATTTGAATTTTGAAAAGCTTTCTGATCATTGCCTTTTTGATGATTACCTGGAGACTGTTTGCTAGTACTTGCAACCAAAACATCTTCTCCTGCTTGCTTTGTTTGACCAAATTTTTTTTCATGTGTGGCAAGTAATTCACTTAGTTCATCAAAAGAAATTTTATCCAATTTATTTGTAATTTGTAAAGTTTCCAAAAAATGCTTATATGTCTCAGGCAATCCTGCGATCAAAATGGTCACCATCATGCTGTCCTCAATTTTATCAAAACCAGCTCTTGAAATTTCTTGTTTGATATTTTTTAATCTAGAAATGTACTCCATGACATCACCTCCTGAAGACAATTTTTGTTGAAACAACTTCAATTGAAGATCAATTTTCTTAGCTTCACTCTGAGAATCAAATAAATCTTTCAATGTCTTCCAAGCTGACCACGCATCAGAACTATTTTCAATATGCACATAAATATCATTAGAAACAGTACTGTGAATCAATGCTAAGGCCTTTTCATCTTTTAGTTCCCATGATAAGTTGGTTTGGTAGGCTTAGCATTACAAACACCCTTCCACAATTCATTGTAAATAAGAGTGCTTTGAATATGATGACTCCAAACTTTATAATTTTTCGATCCTTCCAACTTGTCAGATTCATTAAAAAGACTTATAACTTTAGACATTGTAAAAAAATAATAAACACCTTGTAACTCCAGAAGATGTGTATTATCCAAATCTTATAGCTCCAAGAATTAAAAAAGAAAGCACCTTATGTCACCAGAATAAATCACCTTATATCACCAATGGAAGATTTTATGCAAAAATATCACCACCAATATGAAAAGAAAATTACTCATCAACAAGAGTCACCATGAAAGAAATGCTGCAAGAAACACCACACACCATGCAAAAGAAAGCTATAGGGGCTTGGCCTTGACCCACTTATAGCCTCAAGAAAAGAATTTGATAGAGCTTCACTTTGCTCTAATCAAACCTTGAGTGAAAATACAAGTACTCCTTATGACACCAACAATGCTCCTTATTACTCCAATGCCAAATAAAAAATTACACCTTATCACTCCAAAAAATAACAAGTCTTTATAAGTGAATTGGAAAGATACAATATTGTTGAGTGGGAGGTCACAAGATCCAATCCCATCAACTTCAAAAATAACTTCTTCTTTTTTTTAAGTTTATATCTCCACCTTTTTCTTCTTAATATAAAAAAAAATCTCCAAAAATAAAAAATGAATAATAATTATTCACTTTTCAAAATATTACATAAACATTGAATTAAGTGAAAAAATAAGCCAGATTCAAATTCAAAGCCGAGCGTTATAATTCTTCTTCATTTCTGTTCTGCGGTTTGTTGTCGTATACATGGAGTACGCCAAGGAAAACACCAAGTGCATGCAATGCGAGAACGGCAAGAATCTGTACGCATCCTATTGTAAGCATTTAGACCCCATCTGCATCACTTGCGCTACCAGCATGGAAAAGGAGAAGAATCTGCATCCTATTGCTGTACGTTGCAGGTTTCTAGCAGGGACGAATCCGGTAGCTCTCTGTCAGCAGACTCTTCCTTCACGCGGGCTGCTGGTTTTTCAATGAATGGGGTTTAACCATGGAGGAGCTCAATTCTCTCGAAAAGGATGCCTTCAGAAAGCTCACCGACCGACATAAACCATCTTTTGCACAGGAAAACCGCGTAATTCCTTCAACTGTTCTTCTGCACAGGGAAACCGCGTAATTCCTTCAACTGTTCTGTCGTCTCCTTCCAAGAGAACTAGCGGCCAGGCGCCGTTAAGATTTTCAACGACCGTTGCTTTAGAGACTCAGTATAATCAGCATTTGGTGGATGCGTTGAAGTCTATCGTTGGACATGAATGGATCAACTTCGAAGGGTTTGGACGTATCCTGAGGGTCAACTGGAGAATATTGCAAAGGCCCTTAGTTTGCTTCCCCAGATTGTAGCAACTATCCATGCAGTTCCTCCACTTAACTTGCGTTCATCGGATGGAAGTCCACAGACTCAAAAGAATTGCTTTGCTGTGCAGATATATTTAATAAATGAAGACCGGATCGCTATCCGAAGCACTTATAATGAGAGAGTAAAGGAAGACTGCCAATCTGTGGCTGGGAGATAGTGGAATGCAGAAGAGAAAGTATGGACATTTCCAAAGAATGCACTGGACGATCTTCTATATTCTTTAGACATGATATCTTCACTTCCTATAGCTGTTGAGGCTATTTCACCATTGGTATCAACTTTTTTAATAAGTTTGGTGCTATTACAGTTCTATTATTCATTTGAACTTATACGTCTCTTCCTTTTTTTTTAAAAATTCTCTTCCACAAAATTTTTTAAATAACCTTGCCTTAAAAAATAATAATATTTTACTCTCTCCAAGTAAAAAAAAACTGAGTCTATAAAAAAATTTCTGCAGAGATTCTTTTTAGCCCAAAAGAATAGGAAGCATTAACTTATGGTTAAAATTTCGCTATTCCAAAACCTTGAAAGTCACCTTCTTCAAACAACCTTTAGCACCTTCCAACCAGGTTCCAACCAGACCAAGCTTCAACTGCGTGCTCTGATACCACTTTGACAAAGTGTCCTCAGACACATAACTTTATTAATGAAGAAGGAAAATAATTACATCACAGAGATGTGAGGGCTAAATCCCGAAAGATTACCTCACATGGAAAACTCGATGGATTTAAATATCCAAAGAGTAACAACTAATTTACCGTTACCAAAACTAACTAAGGGACACCTCACATAATCACGTGAGTGTGTAGATGCCCTTTTACATTTATTAAACTAAACTTCTATTTATTACATTTTTGGATCATAATTCCTAACACTTTTCTTGCAAATTTAATTTTACTTGCCTCTTTGTCAGGCCTAAACCCTACCCTGGATGCATCTTAGGTGGCAGACTTCATACCGATGGATTCGTCAACAAATCGTCTATCCATTGGCATATAATTTATGGGTATCTGACTTCATAAGATAATTGATTTTAATTTTCTTTTCAAACTTACACTTACAAAACCATGTCCACAACTTCGAATCAGTGCAAAGAAAAATCAACAACATAAAAAGAACACAAAAAAAAAATAAAAAATTATACGCCCTAGATAAACACATCCTCTTCAAAAGGGTATTTTTTGTTTTTCGATTTTTGAAACCTACAAAAAATATTACGTGCACACACATGTATATGAAATGCGATTAAAATTTTCAACAGTTAGTTTCGAAAATTAATAATAATAAAATATTTTTTTAATATAAATTTAAAAACAAATATGTGCACCCGAGTGCTTTTTTTGTAGATTATGTTCATATGTTTTTTTTCCCAAAATCATGCATTTATAACTAAATTATTTTACATGAACGCAAGTTACTTATTAACTTTTCCTGAAATTTACAAGAACAAACATTCATTAAATGCAATTTAGAAATATTAAATAATATTATTATTTTAAAAATATATATATATATAGGTGGAAAGACAACATGATTCCTTACAATTTGTTTTTTTGTTGCATGTAGGAATTCACAAGGCATATATGAGTTTTGAGGGCTTCGATTTAATAAATGAGTAAAAAATCGAATTTTCACCGTCACTTTTGGCCAAAAAGTGGCACCCATCTTCATGGGAAAACCCCTCAGCAGTGTTCAAAATTTTGTATGAGGACATTAAATACCGACAATTATTTATTTCGAATTATATTAATGTATATTGAGTGTTTATTACTTACTATATAGTGGCATTATTAAGGACTTTGATATAACTATTAAGAGTGTTGACTAGTTAATGATAGTTATGCCAAATATTTAGTGGTCTTTTAAAGAAAACGATGTCTAAAAATGGGTACATTACAGTGTGTTAGGATTGAGTCTTCACATAGAAGTAGATGGTTCTATGCTTTCAATGGAAATACCTTTGTTCCTTCAAGTGTGATGAAGTAGTTGATCAACCACCTTGAACAAACCAACACCAAAAAGCATAATCTAGACATGCTACTTTAAACAACACTCCACTAAAATTTCTAAATAGGTTCACAACATTTATCAAAACTCTCCCAAATACCTTTTCTTGGGTGGTGAAGACCCAAACACAAAGTTGGTGAAGAGATTAGCGAAGAGACCTTTTGTAATTTAGCCTAGGATGGTGAGGACCCTAGTCCAACCAATGAAGGAACGAGAGACATTTACAATAACTCTCTCACAACCATCACCCAAGGTGCAAGTACACTTACAAAGACGGACACCCTTTGGGGCAATTGAGGTGGATGTTATGTGTCTATGTTAGGTACCACAAGTACTTCCCACTTGAAATCACCTAGGAATAGATCCTAAAGAAAGACAACTAAGGTTACCAGTTCAATCAAGCTAAATAGTTGTGGGTTAGGTTTCTGCATATGGGTAGGGAATGTAGGACAGAGTCCTAGACCCAAAAATTTAGATAGAAATGGTGTCACCGTGAGGAATTTTCACATCACCTAAAGTTCTCATACATGTATAGCTCACTATGAAAGCAAAGAGGAAAAATTAGTTGTATTTGCATAGCTTGACCTGGTGCTTGACACACATGTTTGGCACACTTTCTTGACAAGTTCTTTTGATTAATGTTGGAGTTTTGCACCCAATAGATGTTCTAGTTTTGGTTTTATAGTCTCAGAGAGTTTCCTCTCCAATCCTACATCGAGGCTTTAAACTTAGATTATGTTGGTTCTCGATAAAAAAATGTCTAATTCATTTTAATTAATCATTCATTTAAAGTTTGTTGATTACTCAAGAAGGTATAGAAGTGAAACTTGATGATGTTAAAGACTCTTACATGAACACTAAACTTATAAGGGCACTAACAATTCAACACGAAAATTGCACTAACCTTTCAAGCAACTGCGCATTACAAATAATGTGCAAACAATATGAAAAGCAAAGAGATCAAAGTCTGATTAGTTATGAAATGCAACTATTCCTTTTATTTTCAATATTATGATAAGCCAATAACTACTACTACATAATACAAGTTTCAAGAGAACACTAAAATGAACCTAAAAATGAATAAATTAAATCTAGTTTCTTTTCTTTTTTGATGCAAATGCAAAGAATTAAGGCTAGCTAAATGTTTAAATCTATCAAAATGCATCCATGAACCTTTAACGGTCCCAAAAAAGTCAAGAAACAAACTCAAAAAGACTTCAAGACAAGGATTTTCCTACAAAAGAAGATAATCATGTGTTTCTCAAAGGAAACATGCATGTACCCATAATTTTCTCAAAGGAAATAAGCAAGGACCCTCTCTTGTTGAGAAAAAACCCACGGGTACCTATGACTATCACAAAATAAAGGCACAGGGATAGGGTACAAGATGACAAAAAAGACCCTTGAAGGCAAGAAAAGCTTCAATCTTCCAGTCTTTGATAGGATGAGATGATAAAAAAACATATCATCTAACCAACTGCTACACTTCCTAATGCTGGTAAACTAAGCAGTGAACCCTACAAGGAGTAATTCAATGAGTCCTTTGTAGTATGATTGCTAGTTCTATTGATGGAAAAAGATCCAAGTGACTAGTGTTGAATCACTGATAGAGCAAATTCGAAGAGAAACAACTCTATTTTCCCAATTGAGTTGGTTATTACAATATTAAGCAAGAAAATCAATTAAGAAATACCTTAGTCTAGTCAGCTAACCTCTTTGTTATAATCCACAATTTGAGCAACAATTTTTTTCACAAGTCCAATCCATGCTAATCCAGTACCAAATCAATTAAGAAACTTTCTCAAAGCTTTTTAACCGTTAACAAAGATAATCAATGAAATGAAAAATCATAACTAATTAAAATAACTACTTTTCATGTATAGTAGTTCCACTTCTAATCTACCAATCAATACGCATATCAATTAAAATAATATTTGGGTGGGGGGAAGAGGAGAGTTATTCATTTTATTAACAAAAGTTGAGGCACCTCCTTCACTAGGTTTTGGATTTCTCCATCCTAGATCACTCATCGAAAATTGTTCTGCCTCATTGGTCATGAAAATATCAAATAATTCTTGGGAATTGAGAGATCCCATCTCAAACTCAAAAAGACAAATTACTAGAAACAAGAGTTTCTGATGGGAAGGGGGCCATCAAAGCCAAATATAATCACCTCTTGATCCTCCAACATCGGGTGCTCAATTAATGTGTTACCCCTTCTTCAACTAATGGCATTCTTTTATACTTATGAAAGTTGGGTTAGGCAGTTGACACATGTTTCTAACCATGTTCAGGGCTATGGCTCACAATAATCCCATTGAAGAGCGTACATTTAATGCACATTTATTAATTTTTTTCATTTTTTGGAGTACCCCCATATGTTGCTTTAAAGAAAGGCATGATCCGGATTTTGGGAGCTGAGATCCAAAAGACTTGAATGTCGAGAGAGGAGGAGAAGAGATAGCGTCAAAGCTGAAGTGGAATATGGATCAGCTGTGAAAAAAACACAGCAGTGAGATCTGGGCTGTGAAAAACCTAGACAGAGAAACATAGAGTAAATATGCCACATGGAGAGGTGAGGCTCAAAGAGGGTTCTTTGAGCCTCACCTCTCAAACTATACTAAGAAAGACACTCATAACCAATAAACCAATAATAACTCAATAAAATAAGGGAAATGTAGGATGCCAAAAATAATAGCTTGCTTTATTGAGAATGCATAAAGCCCTTTATATAATATTATTACAATGTGACTTGAAGCCATACCATGGAACAAAACCATGGGCTACCAAATACCATGGATGGGTGTATTCTAAATTGTGGGCTGCATGGAAGATTCCAAAACCATGGATGGGAGAGGGTGGTCTCTCCATTTAATTATTTTATGATGAATGGGATAGAGTGGCCTCTCCATTTAATGCTTATATGATTTATACATCTGAATTTAGACCATATGCCCCTTAAAATTCGGATCATTTGACACATGGAGAGGTGAGGCTCAAACTATACTAAGAAAAACACTCAAAACCAATAACCCAATAATAACTCAATAAAATAAGAGAAATTTAAGATGCCAAAAATAATAGCTTGCTTTATTGAGAAGGCATAAAGCCCTTTATATAATATTATTACAATGTGCCTTGAAGCCATACCATGGAACAAAACCATGGGCTACCAAATACCATGGATGGGTGTATTCTAAATTGTGGGTTGCATGGAAGATTCCAAAGCCATGGACATGAGAGGGTGGTCTCTCCATTTAATGCTTTTATGATGAATGGGAGAGGGTGGCCTCACCATTTAATGCTTTTATGACTTATACATCCGAATTTAGAGTATATGCCCCCTAAAATTCTCATCAAGGCGTGAGGAACAAGCAGAAAATGTTTTTTTTAGGAATATTTTCACGGATCCCTCAGTTGTTGACGGTGGGTGAAGATTCTACTCATGTAAAAACGCCATGGCAATATAAATTATATGCTACAATTGAAACATAATTAAACATTTTTCATTCCATTCTTAATTTCTAAAATTTAAGTAGTTTAAACATAAGAATTGGATAGATACATCTACCTAAAATTTGAAGAAATGATGGAGAAATACACTACTATTATTGAAAATATTTGTATGGAAGTAACGGAAAAGTCTCCCATCCTCTTCATGTTTAGATGCGGTGCTCCACTACTCAATAAACAAGTGATGTCTTTTTCTAATTGATAGATAGAGGAATGCACACACATTCCTAGAATGCACAAGCGTTCCTTTAAATCTGACTTGTGGCTTAGCTGGCAAGTATATGTGAGAGTTTGGACAAGCTTCAGGGTAATGTAAAATGAACACATCTCCTCTGTTAAGACTACATCGGTGCCTTCAAGATCACATGCATGTTGTTGCGTGAGTGTGTTTTTGATCTACCCATTGCCATTTTTAGTCCATCATCTTTTTGTGAGGGTCCTTATCCACTATCACATGATTGTTTTCATTAAGTAGAATTGAACTTATGCTACATACTTTTTTCCTCTCTTTGGTTATCATAGTAAGTTTTTTGTGCATACATACGTTAGTTTTTTAGGCATATTTATGCTAATTTGTTTTAGTATAAATATAAATATACTTTTGTTTATTATATTAATATATATATATATATATATATATTTTTAATATAAATAATTTTTTTTTAAAATTTTAGTTTAATATGAGTTTGGTTTTTCTATCTTTCTCTTTTGTTTGTAAGTATTTATATTGAGTATTGGTAGGATAAAAGACAACCAAAACTCATTGCTTTTACCGCGGTTTTGGGAGAAAAAATGGTTAAATTTTTTGTTGAAAATTGTTATTTTCTAATTTTGGTAATTTTTGTGATTGGGAATGCTTGTTCTAGACTAGTTAGAAATTGCGATCTAAACACTCTAAATTGCTATTTTGATGAGAATTGCTCTATCAGATTCCAGTCGAGGACGTTTATAAAACTCCATATTGAATAATACCCTTAGTTTGCTATTATACAACATTAAAAATCCTTACTCCACACAACACAAATTTGTTCAAAAGTGTCAACATTAAAAATCCCTACTTCACACAACACAAATTTGTTCAAAAGTGTAGACGAGTCATAAATCACCTTTTGTTTATATTGCATTTGTATAGGTTTCATCATTGTGTTTAAAGGTAGATACAAGTTATAGTATTTTTTTCAAAAGTTTTTTTCAATATAAAATGATGAAAATTAATTCTTGAACAAGCCAACATTGTAGGTGAATTTGAAATTAGTATGAGGAATTTAGTGAGCAAAAGTCAGCAATAAATTACTCCTTTTTCAAAAGGTAGTTAATTTCTATATCAAATATTAACATATTATTATTTTTTAATTTTATTAAATACTAATTTATCGTTATTTTTAAAAACTTAAAATTTTAATAAAAAATTTAAAAATCTAAATATCACACACAAAACATAAAACTTTTTAATCTCAATTTCTTTATCAAATATTAACATACAATAATAGTATTTTAATTAATTTAAATTTTAATACAAATTTTAAAAATCAAATATCAAATAAGATATATATTTTTTTCAGCCATCAATAATCATCCAAACCAGAATCTGAGTAGATGGAATAAAATCCATCTAACCCAACCAACATCCTTAACTTAAAGTAATAATCTTTACCAGAACATTGAAATCATTGAAATCATTTGAATGTAATTTATTCAAGATGATCGTATTAATGTAATGAAATGTATTTATTTTAATTATATTAAAAATTAAATTAATTTCAAAATTTAAAAAAAAAAAATAATTATAAAAAAATAAAACATTTAAAAATTCTATAATAAAATAAAATAAGTTAACATGCGCGCTTTTAAAAAGCAGCTGTACTTCGGCCTTTAAGAGAATGACAATGATACACTGTATAAACATCCGTTTCTCTCGTGTAAAGAATTGATCAGTGCCTCCAATTCTCTGCATCTGCCGAGTACTTTTCCAGCAGACCCATAAAAGCTTACTGAAAACCATTCAAACCCTATAAATTCACCATCTTACGTTATCATCATCTCTGCCAAATTCGATATTACAGTCCTGACAAATCTCTTAAGAATATCCTGATAACTTATAAGCCTTGTTCTAAAATATAATTCTGTTCGGACTAACCCTAATCGTAAGGCTTTTAGACCTGGCACTTGACACTGACAGGTCGGAGACTCGTACTTAAGGCTAACTGCCTGCCTATGTACAAACCTGGATATGAATTGGTATCTAATCTGTACTCCACGAATGTACTGGGACTTGTGAAGATCCGATCGATTCCAAAATAGCTACAATCAGAAACCCATCATATTGTTCATAGAACCCAACACATAGATGAAATTAGGGTTTACAGATGTATGTGTTGTCATTTTTACTTCTGTACTAAAATGCTTGACGTACAAATGGCGTCCAGTCTCTTCAACTGAACAAACAGAATATCACTTTTATCTGCTACTTTACGTGTTGTACAGTGCTGTAGCTTCTGTTTTGCCCTGACCTACTAAAAACATACAAAGCACATCCTCTCCCGGGCCGCGGCAAAACTAGTTGGAATTTGTGAAAATAAAAAAATTAGGGTTCCAACCGATTTCGTGGGCTTTAGGTTTTTGTGATTTCGGCTGATTTGGTGGGCTTCAAGTTTTTCGCTGCAACGATGCACAAACAAAGAAACCCATATGAATTATGAGGTCGATCATCACAATTGAGTTGGCTAATTTGCACAAGGAACTGCAACTTATACGATATTGATCTTACAAAATCTCGAGAACGCTGGTCGAGTTACTTGCTGACACCATGAATTTTATGTAATGAATCGACCACCCAAACGTGTAATGCATGCTCCGCTGCGCATATTGCGTGAGTCTGCAACCTGCATGCCTTCGTAGTTCACGTGACAGCCGTCCCCCATAAATGCGTTGGACGCCAAGGCCCAAAAATGGTTTTAAAACAAGAAAACTTAAATTGATTTTCTGAGAAATCCGTGCGCATCATTGAGTATCTGCCATTTCCACACACAACATCAAGAACAGCTTCTTGGGAAAGTCTGAAGCAATTAGCAATTGCTAATGAGCAGACTCGGTTAAATGAAGCGAAACAAACATTGCAATTCATTTTTTTTTTGGGAATGGGCTAAATTCCAGACTATTTGCATTTTTTTTTGTGATTTTACTAGGAATCCGGCTATAAACAAATTGTTAAAACTGCAATTTAGGTTGCTTGAATTGCAATTTTGGTTGCAGAAATAGATTCAGCAACCTCAATTACCTATTAGGCACCTTGATTATGCAATTCTAGCCACCCAAAACTATCATTTTAACAATTTCAGCAGGATTTTTGCCCAACAAATAGCAGCAATTTTGATGCAAATAGTGGAGAGTTTAGCTTTACACCTTTCCAACATGGCACTTCATTTCATTCATCCATTGGCTGGCAGTCAAATTTTCAAAATAACTGATGTTTAAAGTTTGAAGTTGGATTAAGCTAATTTTGTTATCTTCTTTGAATGAGTTAAGCTAATCTTGTTACATATGGATTAAGCTAATCTTGTTACCTAGGCTAGTTGCTTGTTGTTGAGATCCAAATGCAAGCAATCAACTTAAAAAATGACCTAAAACAAATTTAAAAAATAGTTTCAGTACTTTTAAATATAATAGAAAATGATAACTTAAGTAAATAAAAAATGATCTAAATTTAATATGGAGATAGACTATAAAATAATAAAAAGAGATTAAGTATTTTTTAATGTAATAGAACATGCCATTAATGTAATAAAAAATGACAACCTAAGCTTTTTTAATAAAATAGAAAATAGCCTGAATAATACTAAATTCAATATGGTGATAGACTATAAAATGACAAAGAGATTAGTGATGCTTTAAGTTATATTAAATATATGGTATCATGAAAGGTATAAAGATAATAAATGCTGCTTTAAGATTTTGAAAAAAATTAACTTATTAACCATGAAATTAAATTTATTTATTTATTAACAATGAAATTAAATGTATTTTTGTGCAATTTTTTGTTGGATATGTTTTTTTATCAATTTAATAAGGTTACAATTTTACATAAAAATATTTATTATGAATTTTGTTATATTTTTCTTAAAATTTGTAGGGATAAAATGACATAAATATCAAATGACTTGAGGTGTAAACATTTCTTCAAATCTTTGCATTTTTAATACATGGAAAGATAGATCTAGAATTAAGATTGATATACAATTATTTTTATAAAAACTGTATATATGTGTGTGTGTGTTTGTCTTTGGTTTTAAATTTTAATTAGAGGCAATATTGTATTTCTTTTAATTTAATATTTTATTATTTTTCTTAAAGTGACATGTATTGAGTGTAGATTGAGCATGGAAGGAATTACACATGCCCTATACTAGGGTATAGAAAATGTCTCTAGCTACAATAATGCAAATGAAAATTAAAAAAAACAAGTGGATTAAGTTTGTTCATTTATTAACTCATTCCATAACATAATTTAATGATTTCATTAAATAGTTCCCACATGCCCTATGATACTCAAAAGTTTGGACTTAATAAATTTATCAGAGAACTCCACATTTTATGACATTGAATGTGATCTTTAAAAATCTTATATAGAAGAGAGTATTAGTACCATATAATATTTGATATATTAAATAACTACAAACTTTCTACACCAACTCTATGTCTTGGAGATGCTTTTCACAACAAATTCAAACATTGATTATCAACCTCACCTTCTAATATGATAACCATAACTATGTAATTTATAATACACTCAATGACCATAGCTCATTAAAGTAATCAAATCAATTTTCCAATACCAATATCATCAAACACTTCCAATATCATTATCATTAAACACTTCAAAAGATTAAGGATTAGCAAGGAAAATTTCCCATTAGTTAGGTAATACTCAAACCAATTCTAGGCACACATTCAAAAATTCAAGTCTCCAATTGATGTTAATAACCCTTCACTAATCAAAGTTACTATCAACCCTGGAAGCACCATGTTATACATTTCCAAATTGCTTAACAAATCATTGCCAACACTCCCTCACATAGTGGTTTCAATTAAGGTATTAATAAACTATGTTATTGCCAATTTTTCTTTTTGATATCACATATGTTTTTGTTTACGTGTTCTTCTACATTTATTTACTATATATATGTTTCTATTATTTATATGTTTCTATTATTTATATGTTTAAAGGATTATGTTGTCATTCCAAGAGGGAATTTGTTGCTTGTATAAAGAGGGCAAGAAGGCTACTGACTAGGGGTACCCATCTACAAAGAATTGCCTTATATGAACCTAAGATAAATGAGGATACTACTAAAGAGAATATAAATGTGGATATTGAAGAGCATAGTGAGGCACAGGGTAAAAATGTTACTCCACCATCAACTATAGTGCAAGGTGCAAGTTTAACCAAGAAAATCAGTGCTACTAGAGGCTAGACAAAAGACTATATGCTACATGAAATTGATGATGTTGGATTCAACATATATTTAGTAAGATTTGTTGTGAAAAACTTTGGAATTGCACCAACATCATTGCATTATAAGATAAATGGTCTCACATATACAAATATGAAAGGGCCTATTATAGTGTTGACTGGAAGAAGTAGTTGTTTGGTGTAAGGAGGTAGCTAAAATGGTTTATGGGCTAGATTTGATACAACCAAGGGCCAATGTTGCTCAAATCTATCTCAACAAATCCATCCAAAGATGGATTTCTTGGGAAATCGCAATGGGTAGGATTCAAGAAAAGAAATTCGAAGATTGTATTACGAACATAAAAAGGCCTAAATAAATATAGAGATTTGAATTCATGCTCTATAATTTTGATCAAGTTCTATGACACTCCATGCAAGGCATACAAGAAACATTCCTATAGTCTACAACATATATAAAACTATGACAAGACTAGCTTACAAGATGGAAGTAATTGTGACATGCGGTTAATTACCAACAGAGGGAGCATGATGAATGTGCCAAAAGTCTTTCCTAAGAATTGGCAGTGGATAACTATATTGTGTTGTGTATTTGCAATTGATATATCAATCCCTAAATTATATTTGTTTAGGGGAAAGATTCATTTGAAGAACTATATCTCAAATTATGAACTAGGAGTGTGCATGGTTGCTCATCACATTGCATGGATTGTTAGAATGTATTTTACATCTCCTTAGCAATAATATCTCACCTAAGTACTTTGGATCTTGGTATCATGATCCTAATGGTCCAATTAGTACTAAATTTGACCAAGTGAGACATGGGAGCACTTCATCCCTATATTTATGGGGGGATTCTACTATTTTTAGCTAATGATGACACATTTCTTGATTTTAGGGTCTTACCCTAATTTTAGGGTCCTAACTTGCACTTTTGAATTCCTTGAGTGATTCAAGGAATCTAATTTCATGAATCAAGAAGGATATCACTCTCCTTTCCTATTTTTAGTATATTCCTATTATGCATGATTTATGCATGCACTAGATCCCTGATTTTAGGAAATTAAGTAAAGCACTTGTCATCATGAGTTAGTTATGAGCTAGTTCAATTATTATTGAGATATTTCATGGATAAATAGGGTATATGAGCTCTAAGTTAAGTACCAAATACGTCTTCGAATTACCTTCTTTAGGAATTCAAATTTTCTATATGTACAACAATTGTTCACTCTTTGACTTATTGAATAAGAGTTTAGCATTTTTTATTCAAGATTTTTTCTCTTCAATCTATCCTTTATTTTTACTTTGTAAACTTGTTAAGTATATTGCTATTGATTAGATTTCTAGATCTAGTTGTGATCTCTTGAAGGTGATCATCATATTTTACATGCTATCAGATCTAGTTGGAATCTAGGTGTAGCATACCTTTATTTTGCAAGAAGAATACATATCAAGAGTAGCCATGGTAGATAAAATGGATTAGCCATAGAATGTTATTCTTACTCCATTTAACTACCATGAGTAGAAATATGAGACCAATATTATCTTGAAGAGTAAGGGTCTTTATAGGATTACTATGGGAATAGAAACCGAACCCAATTCTGTAGTGGAGAAAGAAAGGTGGTATAATAGAATGGATGAGATCTTTCAGTTGTCATGCCTTTCAATTTTTATAGATCTTCGGTTTAATACTGAATATTCTTCAAAACTAAATGAAGTATATTGTACCATCTTAAAAGGTATTTTCAAGAATCATGATATGATGTAGGGACGCCAATTGGAGAACAAGCTCATTACTTTTAGCCTAGGTAACTTCGACACTATTCAGTACTTTTCATAAGTTTAAAGCCTTGTTATTGAAGCTCAAGTTTTATGGGATTGGGAAAGAAAATGAGCAACTTATACTCTCTATTCTCTCAAAACTGGTGCCACAGTTCTTAGTGTTTGTATCTTCCTTCCATACTACAGAACTAGCTATGGGAAAAACATGGAAGGTGCTATAGTTAGGTGATGTTGCTATCACACTCACTCAAAAGCATGCTAAGATAGCTCAGATGGGTGCCCTCAAGTCCTCAAAGGCCCATGCCATTGGATAAACTGAGAGACAAACAAGAAAAATAGAGGAAAGAAGAAGAAAATTTCTAGATTTAATCAGGGAAAATCCTCCTTCAAAGACTGGAAGACCAAGAAGGAAATACTTGTATGTAATTACTGTAACAAATACAATAATGAAGAGCATAAGTGTATGAGGTAAGCGATTCATCAGGTGAAACATAATATTCTGCAGGGAAAGATCAAAATCCCTAATCATCTCATTGAGAAGTCAACTGAAATTTTTTAAATGTCCACAAGTTGTAGGATATGCACTTGTTTCTATCTTTTTCAAACCACTCTCTTCTTGTGTTCTTGGAATAGAAGGTTAAAAAAATATCTCTCCTTTCTTTCCACCATGCACCAGCCCGAACATCTTGGGAGGTTCGTCGATTTAGATCATGTCCATTTATCTAAGGAAGAAACTTATACATAAATAGATGAAGAAGTACTTGGCATTGATGAATAGGTGATCATCATATTTTTACATGATATTGGAGAACTTGCCACATATGATGCATCAGTTCAAATCAATTGTTCAATTAAGGGAGGACTTGCTACATATCAAGTTCTTATTAATGAATATATCATTCATGTCCCTTCAATTACCTCAGTAAATATTTTAGATTTGCACGTAGAATTTGTTGACATTGATGAATAAGTTGTTGTAAATATATCATCCAAACCACTTTGGGCACAACATAGTCTTCATGCAATAATTGATCGAGTTGGTTATCCAATATATATAAGGTGGACCCAATTACATTCTCAAGGTGCTCCTCATGCACTCACTTCCTCAGATCCCTTTATGCTCATCTACAATTACAGGGCCAATACAATAGATTTACAATTCTTTTCAAAAGCAATAGGAAATCCATATTTGAATACTACCATGAAGGAGGAGTGTCATTCTTTGATAACTAACCAACTTTAGTAGCCATATCCCCTACCCCATGGCTGTCATGTCCCAAATTTGGAATTGGGTCACAATGGCCTAATCACATTGGCCATATTCATTAGAGTTTGTAAAATTGATGTTAAAGGTCAAATAATTGCCAAGGAGGAAAATTACTAGTTTCCTAGGTTTGGGGTGGAAGCTTTGGGATTTGGAATAATGGGGATAATAAATGATGTTTGAACATTAGAGTGCCATAAATATTTAATAAAGGATCTAAATAAATATATACAAGTGAAAATCAAAGTGGCATTTGATCATGAAGACACATGGAGGAAGTGGGACCCACATATGGCTAGATTTCCCCACTACACTTGGCATCATTCTCTCACCAATTCGAATTCAAGGTGAATGGTAACATACTTGGGGGAGTCCAAAAGGTATTATTCATGGCATGACTCATCCAAGGTCGAAATGTAGAGGAAGAGTAACTCCCATGGAAGAGGAAGAGGCAATTTGGAGTTAGTGAGACACTTGGGCTAGATTCCCTAGCTCTATGACAACAATGATGAAGATGCTATGACACCTATGACACAAATCAGACCTGAAGGCTGACATATGACATATATGACATGTCAGGGCTAAAAATAGACTCCAAGAGGGCGCTCAAGGGTGTTAGGGAAGCTAATATGCTTCCACATGTGATTTGGTGGAAGTGGGAAACTAGGAATTGCTGTACAAGTGGCGTTCTTTGGAATCTCTTCCCAACTTGAGTTGGCATGAGTCTCTTGGAAGGAATTCGACCCATGGAGGACATTAGAACTTTATAAATGTCAATAACAAAGAATGAAACCAGCTTTTGATCATTTGCAATTGCATTTGTGAAGAGGGAGAGCTAGTGGATGACTAGTTTCTTGCCTTATCCAATTTCGAGGGTGAAAGATTCCCATCCAAGTTGGTAATTGGAAAGGCCATTCAGACCTTTCATTTGGAGCTTTGATGGAGTCTTTATTTTCAGGTGTAAGCTACAGGGCATCTCATGGTTTCTTCTATTGCAGCTGACTCCTTCAACCATTTCCAGTTTTGATGGCATATTCTTGATCCTTGAGGGAGGGCATTTTTGGTGAGCTATTGTACTCTTTGGGGGAGATTCTAATGCCCCATTTCTATTCTAATATGAATTAAATACTCTGTTCTTCATCTCCATATAGTTTCAGGTCAAAATTCCAAGTAGAAATGTATAAATCTCAATTTTAATGAAAGAACAGTGCCATTTCCCCACTACCTTGTTGTGAATCAATGTAATGCTGATGATTTCGAATGAATAGATGATTCTCTAATGCATTTGTGATTAATGGACTTCCATGGATGTATTTTACAAGTTTCATGTACTGTACTTGAGCATTTGAAGTATTTTTACTCAGTTTAATTGCATTGGGAGAAGAAATAGTGTCATTTCCCCAAGGGTCGAATTGGTGAATTTTGCAGTTGAATGGGAGAGGGTTGGAACAGATATAATAATCAATTAATGGTTCACATGAGACCTTAATAACATCCTTAATACATTCCCTACCTCTGTTCATAAATTTGAGTGGGTTTGTGTAATGTCCCTTATTAGGAATTTTATTAAAATTGCAATTTTCCATTTTTTTTCCCTAGTTCGACCTTTGACTAGTTTTGATCTCTAGGTCCCAAATTTGCCCCAAATGATCCCAAATATTCTGAGAAGGTATATCAATGACATTAAAACATAAATATGTGTTTCAGGGATGTCTTTGGACCTTTAAAATACTTCTACAAATCCTCTTTCAATTCTGATCAATGTAGGTAACTTTACTAGTGATTTTCTTTTGACTAGTATTGGTCTCTAGGTCTCAATTTGACTCCAAATGCCTTCAAATCTTCAAGGAAGGTGTATGAATGATATTAGAACTTGAATATGATGTTTATGGATGAAATATTTCCACCAAAATACCTCTACAAACTCTTTTAAGATTCTGAACCAATTATGCAATTTTACTAGTAATTTCGAGTTCAAATCCCCTTGGGGTAAGTACTGAAAATGGCTTCCCAAATGCCTCCAAACCCACTCAAATTTATGAACAGAGGTATGTAATGTGTTAAGTATTTTATTAAAGTCTCATATGCACCATTAATGGATTATTACAACTGTTCTTACCCTCTCCCATTCAACTGCAAAAATCCCCAATTCGACCCTTGGGGAAATGGCACTATTTCACCTCCCAATACAACTAAACTGAGTAAAAATGATTCAAATGCTCAAGTACAGTACATGAAACTTGTAGAAGAAATCCATGGCAGTATATTGATCACAAATATATCAGAGAATCATCCCTTCATTCGAAATCATCATCAATACATTGGCTCACAACAAGGTAGTGGGGAAATGGCATTGTTCTTCCATTAAAAATGAGATTTATACATTTCTACTTGGAATTTCGACTTGAAACTTTTTGGAGATGAAGAACAGAGTATTTACTTCATATTACAAAAGAAATGGGGCATTAAAAGCTTCCCCAAAGATTACAATAGCTCACCAAAAACGCCCTCCCTCAAGGATCAAGAATATGCCATCAAAACTGGAAATGGTTGAAGGAGTGAGCTGAAATAGAAGAAACCATGAGCTGCCCTGTAGCTTACACCTGCAAATAAAGACTCCATTAAAGCTCCAAATTAAAGGTCTGAATGGCCTTTCCAATTACCAACTTGGATGGGAATCTTTCACCCTCGAAATTGGCTAAGGCAAGAAACTAGTCATCCACTAGCTCTCCCTCTTCACAAATGCAATTGCAAATTCTACAAATGATCAAAAGCTATTCTCATACTTAATTTCTACATTTTATAACCAAAATTATCCTTCTAAGGGTCGAAATCCTCTCAATAGATTCAATATATTTCCATTTAGGAAATATTCCACATTTGCCACTTGTCTCCTAGTTCCAACCTTCCATCTTCTCCCAAATTCGATTTTGAGTCTCTTTGGCTTCTCCAACTCCCAAATTCGCCTTCTTTGAGCCTATTTTTGGGGCTGACATGTCATAGTGGTCAGATGTTAGAGGTCAGGTCTGCAATTTGTCATAGTTGTCATAGATGCTCCATCATTGGTGTCATAGGGGCTAGGGAATCTAGCCCAAGTGTCCACAAACTTCTACTTTGACTCTTTATCTTCCATGGAGGTTACCAATCCTTCCCAATTCGACCTAAGATGATCAATGAAATGTGTTATGACTTACCAACTCACCCAAGAGTGTTCACATTCCCATTAATTCAAATTTGCAAAAGAGAGATACCATGTATTATGAAAAATCAAGCTAGTGTGGGTCCCACATCCTCCATATGTCTCCAAAACCATTTGTCACCTAGGATTCCTCTTGAATTTCTTTATTCACTCTATTTATTAAATACTTGAACCCTTCTAATTTCTAAACATCATTTATTATCCCCCTTATTCCAAATCCCAAAGCTTCCACCCCAAACCTAGGAAACTAGTAATTTCCCTCCTTGGCAATTATTTGACCCTTAACATCAATTTTACAAACTCTAATGAATATGGCTAATGTGATTAGGACATTGTGACCCAATTCCAAATTTGGGACATGACAAATCCTCCCTTCCCAATATTGCTTGTCCTCAAGCAATTTCAAACATGGGTGTTGAAGAACCTGCTTTCTGTATAATTCTTTGAAGTGCCATTGAATTGCCAAACCTTGAGTCTTTGAGTTTCCATGAAGATTTTAGAGAGGAACCACCATGCTTGCTGCTACACTACTCTGATAAAAATCACTTTATTAAGTGGGAAATCCATCTCCCATACTTCTTGTTTCCCCCAAAAAATTGAAACCAATGAGATAAAAATTATTCCAGGGTCCCATTGCTTGTATTGCACCCCAACAATGAAGAGTGCTCTCCAACCCATACCATCAGATAAGATGATTCCTGGATCCCATTTTCTTGTATGCATTCTTCCAAACATCATGAGTACAAAATATATATCATCAAAGTACATAACTACATAATGAAAATGTACATCAAGGAGGTGCTTCATCAAAGAATCATGAAAGTGCTTGTACCTCCAAGCAAGTAGACCACGATTTTCCAAGTGCATACAAGCTTCAAGTGACCAATCAAATCTGGTCCAATGACATAGGTGAGGATTCCATGTCCTATAATGTTGCTCCAAAAGGATGTGATATGCATCAAAATATTGAACCATGTATTCTTTCATCCAAGAAGTGAATGAAGAATCTCCACTAAAATCTGAACCAAATATAATGAGTAGAAAAAACAAGGAGACTTCAAATGACTCAAAGAAGTCTCACCCATACATCCATGAATGTGAGAATCATAAAGATGTAATAAAGTATGTGGCTGCCAACAAAAATGTTCTCCCATCATAAATCTATTCACCCAAGTGTTGGATGAAGTTCCTCTAACATCAAATGAACCCAGTGTTGAGCAAGAAAAACCATGTGTCTTCAAGTGAATCAAATCCATATCATAGGTGCATCCATGTAGATGTGAATCATCATAAAGTGACAAATTATGCTGCTGCAAATGTGAATAAGAATGTGCTCCAACCATGTCATCATAAAATTTAAATCTAGGAGTTCCATACTCCTCATGTGGCACCATCAAAAAGAACCCTTTCACCCATACTTCATTGAGACTAATGTTGCAAAACATGGAATTGTAGGATGTAGGAGAATGAACTAAATCACCCAAATGATAAAAAAGTGTAGAAGTTTCATCACGGGAAGGATCCATAGGGGTAGTATCATGCAGCTCCTTCAAAAGTATGAACTCTTTGTCATAGTTTGGTTCCAATGTAGAGGAATCATGCTCTTCTTTAAAAATTGCATAACCTTCATCAAGAGACAATTCAAGTTCCTCTTCCACCACATCAAGTGTTTGGATCTCTTCAAGCTCATCTTCAAACACATCAAGAACATTCAAATTTCCACATTTCTCATGATCCACCATGTCATGAGAATCCTCCAAACAATCTACCCTTTGACAATCTGAAACATAGGAGGAAAAACAAGTATCTTGCAACTTTTCAAGAAGTTGCTCATTTTGAATTGTGAGCTTATGATTATCCTCATTATTCTTCAAGTATGCATCATGTAACAATTCATTAAGCTCAAACAAATGGTTTCTATCAAAAAGCAAAGACATGAAATTACCTTTGATGTGGCACAATGCTCTTTGAATCTTCTCCATGTCTTCAAGGAAGGATGTTTCCTCCAATGAAGTAGCTCTCCAACAAGAATTTGACACCAATGCTTGAGTGTCATGGAGAATGCTGAGGGACTCTTGGATATTCTTTTCATTCATCTTTAAGGACCCTTCAAGAAAATGAGGCTCTTGCAAATGAACCTCCTCATCTTCTTCATTTTTTCTTGGACCAACTTCATGAAGCTCAAGTGGTGATGGGGAAGTTGATCTTGGTTCTTCTTCAACTGCTACAAGGTATTCATTATCATGCTTAATGGAACTTGGGCTTGCAACAACACTTTCAAAAGTGATCTCTATGTCACCAACATAAAGGTGTGAGCACCCATCAGTAGGTACTCCTTCATAGTTTAAGCATCTATCAGTAAATGCTCTTTGGTTCATGTCTAAGCTAGAAGGTGTCTCGAAATTACCTTCCATATTTTCAATAGAATCTTCTTTATGATCTTGTGATGTCTCTTTCTTTTGCTCCTTCAAGCAAGCTGATGCATTTTGCCCCTTGGTTTTCTTAAAATCAATAATTTTTTCCACAAGTTCGATAGAAAACAATTCGAATCCTTCCTTAAGTTGCTTGGTCATATCTTCAAATATTGTTTTCATAATTTTTATATGCTCCTCACCATCATATGAGGTTCCCTTTTCATCCCTAGTCATAGTTTCCTCAAAAAAATTGCTCTTCTTCTCCTACTTTTTTTTCCCTCTTGAACAAAAGCACGTTTGGTTTCAATATCTAATGGTGGTACCTGAATTCTTTTCCTCATGAATATTAGACCACATCAGGTGCCAAGATCATGCTCTGATACCACTGTAATGTCCCTTATTAGGAATTTTATTAAAATTGCAATTTTTCACTTTTTTTTCCTAGTTCGACCTTTGACTAGTTTTGATCTCGAGGTCCCAAATTTGCCCCAAATGATCCCAAATATTCTGAGAAGGTATATGAATGACATTAAAACATAAATATGTGTTTCAGGGATGCCTTTGGACCTTTAAAATACTTCTGCAAATCCTCTTTCAATTCTGATCAATGTAGGTAACTTTACTAGTGATTTTCTTTTGACTAGTATTGATCTCTAGGTCTCAATTTGACTCCAAATGCCTTCAAATCTTCAAGGAAGGTGTATGAATGATATTAGAACTTGAATATGATGTTTATGGATGAAATATGTCCACCAAAAGATCTCTGCAAACTCTCTTAAGATTCTGAACCAATTATGCAATTTTACTAGTAATTTCGGGTTCAAATCTCCCTGGGGTAAGTACTGAAAATGGCTTCCCAAATGCCTCCAAACCCACTCAAATTTATGAACAGAGGTATGTAATGTGTTAAGTATTTTATTAAAGTCTCATATGCACCATTAATGGATTATTACAACTGTTCTTACCCTCTCCCATTCAACTGCAAAAATCCCCAATTCGACCCTTGGAGAAATGGCACTATTTCACCTCCCAATATAATTAAACTGAGTAAAAATGCTTCAAATGCTCAAGTACAGTACATGAAACTTGTAGAAGACATCCATGGCAGTATATTGATCACAAATATATCAGAGAATCATCCATTCATTCGAAATCATCATCAATACATTGGCTCACAACAAGGTAGTGGGGAAATGGCATTGTTCTTCCATTAAAAATAAGATTTATACATTTCTACTTGGAATTTCGACCTGAAACTTTTTGGAGATGAAGAAAAGAGTATTTACTTCATATTACAAAAGAAATGGGGCATTAAAAGCTTCCCCAAAGAGTACAATAGCTCACAAAAAATGCCCTCCCTCAAGGATCAAGAATATGCCATCAAAACTGGAAATGGTTGAAGGAGTGAGCTGAAATAGAAGAAACCATGAGCTGCCCTGTAGCTTACACCTGCAAATAAAGACTCCATTAAAGCTCCAAATGAAAGGTCTGAATGGCCTTTCCAATTACCAACTTGGATGGGAATCTTTCACCCTCAAAATTGGCTAAGGCAAGAAACTAGTCATCCACTAGCTCTCCCTCTTCACAAATGCAATTGCAAATTCTACAAATGATCAAAAGCTATTCTCATACTTAATTTCTACATTTTATAACCAACATTATCCTTCTAAGGGTCGAAATCCTCTCAATAGATTCAATAGATTTCCATTTAGGAAATATTCCACATTTGCCACTTGTCTCCTAGTTCCAACCTTCCATCTTCTCCCAAATTCGATTTTGAGTCTCTTGGCTTCTCCAACTCCCAAATTCGCCTTCTTTGAGCCTATTTTTGGGGATGACATGTCATAGTGGTCAGATGTCAGAGGTTAGGTCTGCAATTTGTCATAGTTGTCATAGATGCTCCATCATTGGTGTCATAGGGGCTAGGGAATCTAGCCCAAGTGTCCACAAACTCCCACTTTGACTCTTTATCTTACATGGAGGTTAAAAATCCTTCCCAATTCGACCTAAGATGATAATTACATGTGTTATGACTTACCAACTCACCCAAGAGTGTTCACATTCCCATTAATTCGAATTTGCAAAAGAGAGATACCATGTATTATGAAAAATCAAGCTAGTGTGGGTCCCACATCCTCCATATGTCTCCAAAACCATTTGTCACCTAGGATTCCTCTTGAATTTATTTATTCACTCTATTTATTAAATACTTGAACCCTTCTAATGTCTAAACATCATTTATTATCCCCCTTATTCTAAATCCCAAAGCTTCCACCCCAAACCTAGGAAACTAGTAATTTTCCTCCTTGGCAATTATTTGACCCTTAACATCAATTTTACAAACTCTAATGAATATGGCTAATGTGATTAGGCCATTGTGACCCAATTCCAAATTTTGGACATGACAGTTTGGAGGCATTTGGGAAGCCATTTTCAATACTTACCCCAGGGGGATTTGAACCCCAAATTACTAGTAAAATTGCATACGTGTTCCAGAATCTTAAGAGAGTTTGTAGAGGTATTTTGGTGACCATATGTCATCCCTGAACATCATATTCAATTCCTAATATCATTCATACACCTTCCTTGAATATTTGAAGGCATTTGGAGTCAATTTGAGACCTAGAGACCAATACTAGTCAAAGGGAAATCACAAGTAAAGTTACCTACATTGACCAGAATTGAACGAGGATTTGCAGAGGCATTTTAAAGGTCCAAAGGCATCCCTGAAAAACATATTTATGTTCTAATATAATTCATATACCTTCTCATAATATTTGGGATCATTTGGGGCAAATTTGGGACCTAGAGATCAAAACTAGTCAAAGGTCTAACTAGGGAAAAAAGTGAAAAATTGTCATTTTGATCAAATTCATAACAAGGGACATTACAGTGGTATCAGAGCATGGTCTTGGCACCTGATGTGGTAGAACATTAATGAAGACCAGGAGTCAAAGAAATAATCCACCACCCTTAGAAACTGAAACTGGATGTACTTTGGTGAAAGGGAAGAAATAGGAGAAGACGTGCATTCATTGGTCACCATGAGTAAGGATGAGAAAGGAACCTTAGAGGAGAATGAGGAGTTTAGAAAATTAATTAAACCATCCTTTGAAGACCAATGGAGGCAATACTTTCAAGAGTTCAAATTGTTGCTTAGTGAACTTGGAAGCAACTCGGAAAACATAATGAGCAATGGTTCTCTTTTCAAGGAAAATGATGAAATAATTTATGTCATAAAAGAGGAACCTAATGTAATTGTTGAACATGAGGTACATGTTGATATGCAGGTTCTTGAAGATGCTACACCAAAACAAGAAGAAGGACAAGCACTTGTCCTTGTTCAAAGGGATTATGAGTTGCCTCATGGAGAGAGTTGCAAAGCCTTGGAAGAGGTACATGATCTCATAATAGTTGGACCAGCCAATTATGGAGAAGATGAATTAAATATTTCAATGGGTAAGAGTTGTAAAGAATTAAAGTTGGTTCATAATTCCTCACCCCACACTTCTTTTACATCCACATCACTTTGGGATGAAAATTGGGTGAAAGGTTTTTTTCTAGTGGTGCCACATGAGGGGTATGAAACTCCTACCTCTCCTTTTGATGATGACATGAATAGAGCACCTCATTATTTAGAATTGCAGTAGCATATTGCTTTACCTTATGATGATACATATCCTCATGGATGTATGGATGAGACTTCTTTGAGTCCTTTGAAGTCTCCTTGTTTTTCCTGCTCATTATTTGGTTCAGATTTTAGTGGAGATTCTTCATTCACTTCTTGGATGAAAGAATGCATGGCTGAATATTTTGATGCATATCACGTTCTTTTGGAGCAGCACTATCGAACATGGGATCCTCACCTATGTCATTGGAGAAGATTTGATTGGTCACTTGAAGATTGTATGCACCTAGAAAATGGTGGTCTACTTACTTGGAGGTATAAACACTTTCATGATTCTTTGATGAAGCATCTTCTTGATGTACATTTTCATTATGTTGTTATGTACTTTGATGATATATATTTTGTACTCATGATGTTTGGAAGAATGCATACAAGAAAATGGGATCCAGGAATCCTCTTATCTGATGGTATGGGTTGGAGAGCACTTTTAATTGTTGGGGTGCAATACAAGCAATGGGACCCTGGAATAATTTTTGTCTCATTGGTTTGAATTTTTTGGGGGGAAACAAGTAGTATGGAAGATGGATTTCCCACTTAATAAAGTGAATTTTATCAGAGTAGTGCAGCAGCAAGCATGGTGGTTCCTCTCTAAAATCTTCAAGGAAACTTAAAGACTCAAGGTTGGGCAATTCAATGGCAACTTCAAAGAATTATACAGGAAGCAGGTTCTTCAACACCCATGTTTGAAATTGCTTGAGGATAAGCAATATTGGGAAGGGAGGATTTTTCATGTCCCAAATTTAGAATTGGGTCACAATGGCCTAATCACATTGGCCATATTCATTAGAGTTTGTAAAATTGATGTTAAAGGTCAAATAATTGCCGAGGAAAATTACTAGTTTCCTAGGTTTGGGGTGGAAGCTTTGGGATTTGGAATAATGGGGATAATAAATGATGTTTGAACATTAGAGTGGCATAAATATTTAATAAAGGATCTAAATAAATATATACAAGTGAAAATCAAAGTGGCATTTGATCATGAAGACACATGGAGGAAGTGGGATCCACATATGGCTAGATTTCCCCACTACACTTGGCATCATTCTCTCACCAATTCGAATTCAAGGTGAATGGTAACATACTTGGGGGAGTCCAAAAGGTATTATTCATGGCATGACTCATCCAAGGTCGAAATATAGAGGAAGAGTAACTCCCATGGAAGAGGAAGAGGCAATTTGGAGTTAGTGAGACACTTGGGCTAGATTCCCTAGCTCTATGACAACAATGATGAAGATGCTATGACACCTATGACACAAATCAGACCTGAAGGATGGCATATGAAATATATGACATGTCAGGGCTAAAAATAGACTCCAAGAGGGTGCTCAAGGGTGTTAGGGCAGCTAAGATGCTTCCACATGTGATTTGGTGGAAGTGGGAAACTAAGAATTGTTGTACAAGTGGCGTTCTTTGGAATCTCTTCCCAACTTGAGTTGGCATGAGTCTCTTGGAAGGAATTCGACCCATGGAGGACATTAGAACTTTATAAATGTCAATAACAAAGAATGAAACCAGCTTTTGATCATTTGCAATTGCATTTGTGAAGAGGGAGAGCTAGTGGATGACTAGTTTCTTGCCTTAGCCAATTTCGAGGGTGAAAGATTCCCATCCAAGTTGGTAATTGGAAAGGCCATTCAGACCTTTCATTTGGAGCTTTAATAGAGTCTTTATTTGCAGGTGTAAGCTACAGGGAAGCTCATGGTTTCTTCTATTGCAGCTCACTCCTTCAACCATTTCTAGTTTTGATGGCATATTCTTGATCCTTGAGGGAGGGCATTTTTGGTGAGCTATTATACTCTTTGGGGGAGATTCTAATGCCCCATTTCTATTCTAATATGAATTAAATACTCTTTTCTTCATCTCCAGAAAGTTTCAGGTCAAAATTCCAGGTATAAATGTATAAATCTCAATTTTAATGAAAGAACAGTGCCATTTCCCCACTACCTTGTTGTGAATCAATGTAATGCTGATGATTTCGAATGAATGGATGATTATATGATGCATTTGTGATTAATGGACTGCCATGGATGTATTTTACAAGTTTCATGTACTGTACTTGAGCATTTGAAGTATTTTTACTCAGTTTAATTTCATTGGGAGAAGAAATAGTGCCATTTCCCCAAGGGTCGAATTGGTGATTTTTGCAGTTGAATGGGAGAGGGTTGGAACAGATATAATAATCAATTAATAGTGCACATGAGACCTTAATAACATCCTTAATACATTCCCTACCTCTGTTCATAAATTTGAGTGGGTTTGGAGGCATTTGGGAAGCCATTTTCAGTACTTACCCCATGGGGATTTGAACCCCAGATTACTAGTAAAATTGCATACGTGGTCCAGAATCTTAAGAGAGTTTTCAGAGGTATTTTGGTGGCCATATGTCATCCCTGAACATCATATTCAATTCCTAATATCATTCATACACCTTCCTTGAATATTTGAAGGCATTTGGAGTCAATTTGAGACCTAGAGACCAATATTAGTCAAAGGGAAATCACTAGTAAAGTTACCTACATTGACCAGAATTGAACGAGGATTTGTAGATGTATTTTAAAGGTCCAAAGGCATCCCTAAAACACATATTTATGTTCTAATATAATTCATATACCTTCTCAGAATATTTGGGATCATTTGGGGCAAATTTGGGACCTAGAGATCAAAACTAGTCAAAGGTCTAACTAGGGAAAAAAGTGAAAAATTGTAATTTTGATAAAATTCCTAACAAGGGACATTACAATGGCAGGATACTTTCATGGAGATGGACATGAGAATTAATCATGGCTAAAGACGACTACTAAAGTCCACTCAACACTATCCTCTTTTTGGGGAGGGTTTTTTCCCACTAGGTTTCCCCTCTTTTCCCACTTTCAAGGGATCTTTTTTATTGTACTTGGGTACCTCAAATGGTTGCAAATTGTAGGGAAACAACTTTTTATGCATTTTATCCACCAAGCTAGGCTTATGGCAAGGGGGGGGGGGGGGGTGTTAGAGCATATTTTACATCTTACTCCTTAGCATTACTATGTCACCTAGGTACTTTAGATCATGGTATCATGATATTAATGGTCTATGTTTTACTAAATTTGACCAAGTAACCCATGGGAGAACTTCATCCCTAGATTTACCAATATCTAATGTGATTGGATAACTAAATAATTGCTTATGAATTGAAAAATATGATATTGCAAAATTGCAAAATTGGATTCAATATTTGCAATTTCATAATATGATTATGCACTTTTGGAATCCAATATTGAGACATTCTAGATTGGATGTTTCACTTTAGAAACTCCAATTTCATAAATACTGAATATGAAATTGGCACATTCAAAATTATATTTTGAAAATTTTCAATCCAATATTGGCACATTCAGAACTAGATTTTCTACTCTAAAATACCTAATTTTTCACTTAATTTTCAATCACATTTAATCCATATCATTTAAAGCTTTTAAAATGGGTTATACATCATTTAAAAGTACTCAATATGAATGTCTTCATAATTATAAAGTCTTTGTAAGTATATATCTATATCTATATATATATATATATATATATATCTTCATTGCCACATAGATTACCTTCCTTCGAGTCGTCCATAAGAACCGTGTTTCTATAATCACAAATACCATTAATTACAATGTTTCAAACATTTACACAAACTATTTAATATTAGACATAATTTCATAATTGAATTTCTCATTATTTGATTATTCATATACCTCACTATAATTCCTACACACAATTATTTCAACACAATAAACATATGTAACGTGAGATCCTAGAAAATGTCGAATTGGCCCTTCACCATGCTCCCCTTTGACAATATTACTATATTTGAAGAAGGGTTAGGTGACCGTTCTTATGCTCCACTTAGACACAAATACCATGATTAAGGAAGGGTTAATCAACCCTTAATAAAACTCTTAATCAGTTCAAATTCTAAGGTTCAAGAAGGGTCAACTAAACCTTCCTTGGGATCTCCCTAGCAGATAATAGGATGCTTGAAGAAGAGTGAGAAGGCCCTCAATCAAAATAATGTTCTTGAGGAAAGTTTGATCATCCCTTCCTCAGTCTCCCATAGGAAGATAATACTATACCTGAGGAAGGGTTGACTAAATATTCCATGTTCTCCTACTCAATGAGAATACTATGTTCAAAGAAGATTTGATCAACCCTTGCCAAAGATTCTTTGGGAAGAAAATAATGCGCTTGAGGAAGGATCAATTGACCCTTCCTTATTCTTCCCCTTGATGAGGATATTATGTTTGGGGGAAAGATCAATTTACCCTTCCTTATGATTCCCCTAGAAATAAATAATATTCTTGAGGAAGGGTCAACCAACCTTTCTGTGGGATCATCCTTGGAATGTCAAATACTAGTATCAAGGAAGGATCAACCAACCATACCCTTGGGTCTAACTGGACAATACTATTATGCTTGAGGAATGTTTGCTTGGAATTACCTATGCTACCATTCAATGTGAATGGTAAGCTTTAGGAAGGGTTGGATGATCCTTCCCCTAGATCTCTCGCAATAAGAATAGTATGCGAGAGGAAGGGTCGATTGACCCTTTCCCATTATCCCTTTCAATGATAATACTATACATGAGAAAGGTTAGTCAACCCTTTCCCATCCTCCCCTAGGTAATAATACTATTCTCAAAGAATGACTAATCAACCCTTCCTCAAGATTAGTATTGTCATCATATGAGATCTTATGGAAGGGCCAACCAACCCTTCACAATGTTCCCCCCGATGATAATACTATGCTTAAAGAAGGGTTGGTTGACCCTCCACTATGCTCCACTTAGATGAAAATATCATGATTAAGGAAGGCCTAGTTGACCCTTCCTTAGGCTCCACCTCAAAGAAAATACTAAGTTAGAAGTAGGGGCTAATTGAAATTTCCTCGAGATCCCCCTTAATGAGAAGACAATTCTTTAAGAAGGGTCAATTGATCCAACCTTGTTATTCCCCTCAAAGAAAATACTAATGATGAGGAAAGTTCATCCTTCCCCTCCCATGGCTCCCTTAGGAATATAATACTATGTTTGAAGAAGGGGTGGTCGACATTTCCCTAGAATAACCTAGGAAGAGGTGTGGCTTGGGGAAGGGTCAAATGACCCTTCCCCATTTCCCCCCTCAACAAGAATTGTTGAGAAAAGTGTTTTAATTGATGCCAAAGCACAATGATGATTATGAAGTGTCATTACTAGTATACCAGATGATGTGGCATTTAAATGTCAATAAGAAGACAAAATTGCACCTATAGGAATTTCAATACCAACACCTAAAATATTCCAGTACTAAAGGAGAAGGAATTATTGGTCATGTAATTTGTTGAATAGTGCATAGCAAGAGCTCAAATTTCCAAAAGGTGATTTCATGCTTTCAGTCATGAAATCCTTCAATCATAGCCACAATATCATTCATAAATTTGTTGGGGTGACTAAGGGGACACTAACCCAACATATGAACAATTTTGAAGCCCATACCATCATTCATATGTTGGATTTCGTTGTAGTCTACACAAGGAACGTATCAAATTGAAAAGTCTCATCTATAGGCCAACTCTACAAAAATGGGATTCAAGGGTATAAATAGAGAGATAGGGTTCACCCAATTTGAGTGTGAGGCTATGTGAGAATATAAAATATCTAAGCAAAGGAGTAGGTCGAATATGAAGAGTGAAGGCGAGGTTCAAGGAAAATTCAAACCTTAATTGAGGACAATTATGGGTGCAGAAGTCACAAGTTACAATTATTGGGTACATAATTATAGAGTGGTGATATGATTCACCCCCCTTCTCAGTATAACTGTGTGTTCCAACAATTGGTATTAGAGTAGGTTTCCTTCAGACAGTTTGACCACTGGAAGGCAGATCCGATAGAATACTCACGGATTGTGAATGGGTAGATCATAACAAAGCACCCTTGTTTAATGGATTATACTATGTACCATGGAGCATAATAATGGAGGCATATCTACAAGCTCTTGGGCTTGAAATTTGTAGTGCAGTTCAGAATGGTTACACAACTCCAAATACTTGACAAAAAGGTTCAATAGCAAAGAAGCTACATAAAGACAATGCAAAGGAAATGAATGCAATTTTGAATGGCCTATCAAATTCTAAGAAGAAGAACAAAGTGGGATAGTGTAAGTAATATAAAGAAATCTAACACAAAGGAATCTTTCCATGTGACCACAAAACTAAAACACGTGGATTAAGGACATGAATAAAATCAAAAGGAAAGGCCATGAACACAAAATGAAGAACATCCTGAAACATATGATGAATTCATTGAGACAAAAGCAATTCCTATGAAGATAAAAAAGACTTTGAAGATGAGGGATAAGTAAATCTTGAGGAAGAACTTATTAATGTTCAAAGTGAACTAAGGAAATATGAAAGACAAAACCATCCATTAAGGGAATAACTGAAAAAGCATCAAGAAGAAGATTGGATTTCAAAAGAAGGGACTGAAAAGACTATTATTGGTCTGAAAACAAATTGAAAAGACACAACAAACCCTGACAAATCAACTAGAGGAGAAGGAACAAATTTGCAAGAAGAAAGAAGAAGAAATTATCTCCCTAAGAAAGGAGCTAGAATATAAATACATAAGAACCATGAAGAAGTTGAAAAGATCATTGTTGGTCTAAGAAGTCAAATAATAGAGGCCAATAAAATTGAAGAATACCTAACAAGTCAAATTCGAGAGAAGAAAGAGTTTTGTCAAAGACAAGAGCTTGAGATTCTCTCATAAAAAGAAGATTTGGATAAGACAATTTCTCATTTGGAGACAAATTCAAAGTTTGAGAAGAGCACCATGATCTTAGATCATATCCCTAGTTGTCAAAGATCACCATATGATAAGAGTGGTTTGGGCAATGATGAACAAAACAACGTTAAAGAAAGTGATAGCTCCAAACCACCAGTGAAGAAAGTTGAAGAAAAGGCTAAGTGTTATGCAGATATTCTTAGAATCTCCCAAAGCAAATACAACCTCAAAGGAGGAAGTCATGGTCAACAAAATTCAAATAAAAGTGAATACAAAAGAGTTGCACCTCCAAGAAGACCTATTACAAACATGTATGAATATCTCTTTTATGGTAATTGCTTTTCTTGCAATAACTGTGGACACAAGCCTATAGATTGCAAAGCTTATGGATGAAATGTTCGAGCAAGAAATGGAGGTGGAAACATAGCAAGAGATTGTAAATGCAACATAACAAGATTTTATATACATGGATATAGAAAGATATGGAAAAAGAAACAGAGACTAGAAGAACATACAACTATGCTAGAACATGTTGCACATGAGAATGATGATAAATCAAGTGATGATGATGGACTCTCAAGCTATACAGTAGAGGACAAGTCAAGGGTTCTTGCATTAAATAAATATTATGATGATATTGATTGCTATGCCAAGACAATAGAAAAAAATTCACAATCAACCTAGAAAATGGAAAAGCTACAATAAAAGATGCCTTGTATGTCAAGGATTTAAAATACAATCCGCTTAGTCTTTAAAAATTTGATTATGCATACCTCATAGAGGATGAGGTAGAGTTTGGTGAAGAATTTAAGTTGCATTAAAGAGAGGAGAGGGTTTTTTTTTGCATTCTTGATATTAGAAGAATATAGAAGATGAAAAGGCCCAGTCTTGGATTAGAGAATTGACATTTAAGAGAACTAGAGCACTATACTAAATGGAATATGATTAGAGAGATTTTTCGGTAAAAATAAATTTTGTCTTCGACACTGAAAAACAATAGGTATGAAATAAAAGGAACAATAGAAGCTGATTGGACTTGTGAACATAGTTCATATAATATGATGGTAAGGAAGAGGAATAGTTAAAGAAACAAAATATATGTGATGCGTTAGGAACCCATGTCTTTACTTTCTTAGTATATTGTTGTTGGACGCATATGCTTTGTAAGTCGTCTCGTAGTATTTGTTGATCAATAGTTTGTGTTATTGTTGTTGGCGCATATGCTTTGTAAGTCGCCCATAGTATTGTTGATCCATAGTTTGTAGTGGCCTATGGTTTTGACCCATAGTATTGGCGCCTAGACTTAGTATATAAGTGTGTGTTGAGACCTATGAAGGTATCGTGAAGTTATTTGTATTGAGCTTGCTCATAGGAGGTTGCCCCCTCGAAGTGGCATGTGATCAATATAAAAGTGATTATGAGTTCTGTCATTTCTGCTATTTCGCATATTTTTATTAATTAATTGTTGCATGTGCTTCACATCTGGTATCAGAGCACTTTCTTGGGCTCGTTGGGTGAAATTTCTGCCAAATTTTTTTTTCGCATCTGTTGCAGATTCGGATTTGGGAATAATCCCTATCCGCTTAACTGTGGGAAGTAATTGGGCATAAGCCCTAAAACTCATTGTGAGGAGTACCACAGGAACCCCGAAGTAGCTGGCCCATTGAGAGGAACTACCAGCGAAAAGGGCAACGACCCCTACCTGATTGACTAGTTCCCACCCGTGAGGTAAACCAAGAGCTATCATTTGTGGCAAAGCGGTTATCAGTTTTACCTAAGCCGTGGAGTGAGGGGTACTGCCCCAATACGCAAGCCGTCAGACAGCATTCGTGGACGAGTGAAACCCCTGAACTATTAGGAAGCCGCACATACCTGGGGTCCATATCTATTTTCAGCTGAACTGTTGTCGATCACTGTTGCACTGTTTCAGATCCAGCCGTTCAAATCCATTCTTAGATCATGGTGCTCTTAGATCATATATTTTAGATCATAGTCGTCTGGTGCTTCCCCAGAGCACAGATCTTCAACAGGATGTCTTCTATGAACTCCATGCTTCCCCATCGGCAGGGCACTCTGGGTTCCTCAAAACGTATGAACGGGCACGGTGTAACTTCTTTTGGCAGGGCATGAAAATGACAATTCAACAGATGGTGGCTGAATGTGATACCTGCCAGTGCAATAAGGGTGAAACAACACTCCTTCCAGGATTGCTCGAACCCTTGCCCATACCTACACGGATTTGGACAGATATTTCTATGGATTTCATTGAAGGGATCCCTAAATCTAGCAAGAAGACAGTGAGTCTCGTTGTGGTTGATCGCCTCTCCAAATATACTCATTTTTGTGCTCTCAGCCATCCCTATACAGCCTCTTCAGTCGCTCAAATTTTTCTAGACCAGATCTTTCGTCTTCATGGCATCCCTTCTTCCATTGTCTCGGATCGTGATGCGACTTTCACCAGTCATTTTTGGACAGAACTATTTCGCCACACTGGCACCAAATTGAAGATGAGTTCAGGGTATCACCCACAAACAGATGGTCAAACTGAAATGATCAATAAATGCTTGGAAACTTATCTTCGTTGCTTCACCTCTGAACAACAACATCAGTGGGCAAAGTGGCTCCCTCTCGCTGAATGGTGGTACAATACCTCTTACCACATTGCCTCTAAAATGACCCCATATGAAGCAGTCTACGGTCAGGCACCTCCAGTTCTTCTCCATACACCCCCAACAGTTCACCAGTTCAGGAAGTTGACACCGGTCCTTCGAAACCGCGATCAGATTCTTCGCATTTTGCGGGACAATCTTCACATGGAAAGAAATCGCATGAAGCAACAAGCTGATCAGCATCGTTCTGAGTGCACTTTTCAAGTAGGCGATATGGTTTTTCTTCGTCTCCAGCCATACAAGCAATCCTCCCTGAAACTCAAAGGGCATCATAAGCTCGCTCCAAAGTTCTATGGGCCATATCAGATTCTTCAGAAGATTGGGTCCGTTGCTTATAAATTGGAACTTCCTCCTTCTTCCTGCATTCATCCAGTCTGTCATGTCTCTTGTCTAAAGAAAGTTCTTGGCACCAACATCAGTGGACAAACGATTTTACCTGAACTAGATAATGAAGGATCCATCCTTTTGGAGCCAGAGGCCATCCTCAATCGGCGCACTCATCAGCTTCGCCCTCTCTCTATCATAGAGGTCTTAATTCAGTGGCATGGCATGCAACCAGAGGATGCTACATGGGAACCACTCCTTCAGATTCAACAACAATTTCCACATCTAAAGCTTTGAGGACAAAGCTTTTTTTTAAGGGGGAGGGGATGTTAGGAACCCATGTCTTTACTTTGTTAGTATATTGTTGTTGGATGCATATTCTTTGTAAGTCGTCCCGTAGTATTTGTTGATCAATAGTTTGTGTTATTGTTGTTGGCGCATATGCTTTGTAAGTTGCCCGTAGTATTGTTGATCCATAGTTTGTAGTGGCCCATGGTTTTGACCCATAGTATTGGCGCCTAGAATTAGTATATAAGTGTGTGTTGAGACCTATGAAGGTACCGTGAAGTTATTTGTATTGAGCTTGCTCATAGGAGGTTGCCCCCTCGAAGTGGCCTGTGATCAATATAAAAGTGATTCTGAGTTCTGCCATTTCTGCTATTTCGCATATTCTTATTAATTAATTGTTGCAGGTGCTTCACATGATGAAGAAGAAGATGTTTAGAATCCATATAGAAGGCTCAATGAAGAAGGTGATGTAATAAGTGAAGACCTCATGGTGAGGAAAATATTGTAGAGGAAATGTTGCAGAAATTGATGAAGAGGTTGGATGCCATGATGTTGCTTCAACAGAAGCTAAGAAAAGCTAAGAAGTTGTAGAAGGTATATTTAAAATGCATGAGAAAGAACTCCCGACAAAAGAAATTGTAGCAACATTGCAGATGTAGAATTATCATCATGTTGTTGTAGAAGCCAAGTGTCAATGAAATTCATTGAAGAAGATGAGATGCTAATGGTTTTTTTTTTAATTCCCATAACATGTTAATTCAATCGCAAAGAAAGGATACCTCGCAACAACTAGAGAGAAAGAATACGGTGTGCTATTGATAGCATGCATAAAGAAGAAGACTAGAATGAAGAAGCAAAATGCTTGCCAAGATAAGATGAAAATGCCCTGCCAAACTAAGAAGATTCCTTCCAACCCAAGTTAAATGCCCACCAATGCACTGAAAATGCTCACCAGGAATGAGAAATGTTTGCTAGAAAGAAAGAAATGCCTTCCAAAAATTCCCTCTCGGCATGAGGAAATGTCTGTTAGGATGCATTATTGTCAAGGATGCAAACTGCAAGGAGTGATAACAAGAAACCAATAAGTAATGAAATAAATTATATTCAAAGGAATTAGGAGTTGTGCAATAAAAATTTAGAATTGGATACATAGATACAAATTGTTCTGAATAAGGATAGTCTTACTGAAAATATTAAGGGATGTGACAGTATGAAAGTTTAATTTCAAATATATAAAATGGTTTTGGAGAATTCTAAAGTTAAAAATGCACAATTAGATGTGTCCTTGCATATAGTTAATCAAAAAAGGGAAAACTTGTAATGACCCTCTGGTTTAGCCCCTGGAGATATTATTGTTGTTATTATGTTAGATATTATGGTACAAGGTGTCGAGACTATGGTTTGCACATTATTATTATTTCTATTATGTTGGACATTATTAATTAATAAAATAAAATAATCGGATCGACTGATGCCACGAAAAAGAGTATGAGGAACCATGATGTTACGAGCAAGGGGTTGTGGGAAAAGTGTTACCTTGTGTTTTGACCTATGTTGATATGATACACCCTTGATTGTGGACTTGGTGGACTCTCTTGATTTATGCACCCTCATGTGTTATGCTACCCCTTGGTTTTTATTTTATTTGGGGATTAATTTTATTTGGAGTTAGAGTTTTTTCCTCACCTAGTGCACCCCTCATGAAAATTTGTAACTCCCACCTTGATGAGAACTCTTCCTCTCCCCTCTAATGCACCCTCTTGAGAAGTATAACTCCCATTTTTCTAATTTGGGAATGTAACTCCTCCCTTGTGTCTCTCCCCCCCCCCCTCCAATTTGAATTGCTCTTGGGAAATGGGATTTGGGTGGATGGGAGATAGTCTCTCTTATTGGTTATGCATGCGCTTGGATCTTGTTTTTTCTATGGCACTGGTGTGATTGTTTTTGGTTGCTCTTGACATGAGTTTTTGCTGGTTGGTGCACCCTTGCTGAGCGTGTGCCCAAGTTGAGTTACTATGGAATTGCCACTGTTTTGTCCTGGAATTTCCACTGGAGATCCTGGATTGGAAATGATGTGGAATCCACTTGCCATTGTGATTGGATTTGAGGTTGGATTGATATATTTCTGAATCTTTTGTCCCAGAGCCACTGGAATTGCCCTCGAGCATAAGTCGAGGAAGACTTGCCATTGGGTTGTGGTTGGACTAAATTCTCCTAAAAACTGTCCTAGAATTGCCATTGGAGATCCTGGATTGAAAGTGATGTGGAATCCACTTGCCATTGGATTGTGATTGGACCAATGTTAGATTAGTTTTGTGGTTGAGTGCACTCTTACTTGTGGCATCATGGTTCCCGCTCGGGGTGACCATTGCAAAGTGATTTTTGGCTTGCATTGTATCTACGGCTGGGTGGAACGTGGCACGATCAATTTCAGTTGCGTATTTCGCAAGATAAATATTTTATTTCATGTTTATTTGAATTACTTGGATCTGATCTAATTCTTATATGGTTTCACATGAAATGTATGAGAAAATATATGAGCTAATTATGGAATAAATCTCTCATAGATTTTAGTTACATTATGCTACTAGTTTTGGGGAAAAATAGCTATTTATAATGCACATGATTTTCATATTTATAGGATTTTAGTATTCTATGTTATCATTATAATAATATTCATACTCCAAATTATTGTACATTATTTTATAATAACATTAATTTGTTTAACTAGATATCAAATCCATGTGAAAGTGATTATTTTACATACATATAATACAAAATACTTCAACCTTTTGTTATTTCTACCTTTGTGTGTAATTCCACATTTGTAACTCACCTCTAAGAAGAATTGAATTCATTGGAATTAAACCTTGCTCAAAAGTGAAAAACTCGTAGCTCTTCAACAATAGATCCAACCCCTTTGAACTACCCAAATAACAATTTAATAATGTATATATTTTTTGGATTTTATTATTTTAATTTATAAATTATATTTATCCCTCTCAAAAAGTACTTTATTCATGGCATTTGATTTGAGGACATTTTATTTGATTGTATGAATTTAGCTAAATAAATCTTATGAGAAATCCCCCAAAACATTGGAGCAACTGAAAGCTTCGATCAGATAAAAAAAACTTGAAGCAATAGAAAGCTTCCCACAAATGATCTTCTTATGAATAACTTCATTTTGCAGAGCTATTAACTTCACATTCACCTAATTTGTTTAAAATCTAAATAATTACGTTGTCGACCCGAGCTCCTCCCACAATTCGGCGCTTCGACTTCACATTTTCGCTGAGCACGAAGACATCCCGCACATCGTTGATATTTTTTCTGTGTTTACTGAAAGTTGTTTTCTCTCTTAGTTTCCAATTCCACAATGATTGTTAATTGTCCTCTAATGCATTGCATATTAGTACAAAAAAGATGAATATACCCAAGAAGGTGACGGCCACAGCCATGGGAAGCTCAAATGTTAAATCATAAAAGGGGCCCTATACAGGGTCTCAGGGCTGGGACTGTTGTTGGTATGTTTTTTAACACCGTATGGCGCTCGTTTGTGTTGAACAAATAATTCTAGATGAAATGTCCCTATTGGCGGACACCAACAGCAGAATTGGCTGTGCTTGCTATAATATCTCCTTCACATTCCTTCTTATCTATCACTGCAATTTGATTTCTGCATTCCCCTCCAAGCCCAATTATCTTTGATGTTTTCCGTGAGTATAGGTAAGTGTTGAACGTGGGCTCAAAATTTTTTGGACAACTAAATCCTAAAATCAGATAACATATCGGCACAACTTTACTCTTTATGCTTGCTTGGATGTGACTCCAAAATCCAGGTATCAATCCCAAAGTTTTCATATATCTTACATGAGAATCAGATTCACAAGATTTACCTACTTTTACACTTTATCTTCAATTGTCGATCTTTAAAGTTTACACTTTACACTTTATCTTCAATGCTCAATTGACAAGATTTACACAACTTTACACTTTATATTCAATGCTGGGAAGTAAGTCCAAAATCTGTGAAACTGTCCCAAAGATTTCACATAACCTGAGATTGGATGAGCTTCTCCATTCCATTGATGAAGAGATTCATGTTAAATAAATAACAGTGGGATATTTTAAAGTTTAGGTGATGAAGAGATTTATGTTAAATACAGATTGGATTTTTTAAATTTAGGAAAAATGCCATCGCTTTGGCTGAAATTTGAAAAAATTATCGTATAATAAAACCCAGATCTGATCTAAATCAGAAACAAAATCATGTATTTTTAGAAATCGCACCAAAATTATCATGAAAACCGATAAGACCTTAATATTTTTTAAATTAGTGCTTGAACATCCAAAGTTATCAAAGTTAAGTGATCTACTTACTGCTGCTGCTGCTTTAATACGATAATGAAATGACCTGCCTTCTCAGAATTGCTAGCCGTCGAAATTACGTGGAATATGGAATACAAATGCGACTGTAAAGCTATACAGGCACGCCATTTGTGAAAATAACCGTGACACTGTCTATATTGGCTAAATGGAGTAGAAAATTATCAAAAATCTATTCGGTAAACGTCAATATTATATATTATACTACCAAAGAATCGATAGTATATATTTCACTGCAATAGAATCAGGATAACTCCGGATCTATTCATCGTTTAAGTTTATCTTTATTTTCGTAAAGATTGAACAGTGTAACAGCTCTGAGATTTTTACAGCAGTTTGGTCAGTAATGAAATATTAGAGATAATCTCCATCTTTATGAAATAAAGAAAGAATTCAAATAGTTACATGTTGAATATTCAGATAACGATCATGACAATTAGAAAAACAAAGATCAGCTCTTGAAATAATCAATATACATATATGACAAGTTATATATTTCTTTGAAAATATATTTGTACATTCTAAGCTCGGGAGGGATAGACAGCCATGGATAATGTGGAAGGATGGACGAGTATGCTCTTGAGAACAATGGCAGAACAAGGTGTGGAAGATGCCGATAAAACCCAAGAAGAGGTGAGAAAGTCTTGCAAGGTCAAGAAACCGCTTCACAAGTTGAAGAATTCTTGGCTTTGGGCAAGATCGAGCACATACACTTGGTGAACTAAAAATATAGTGCGGAAGACAACATATGGATAAGTTGAGCCTACCAATAACAATGGAAGGAGAACTGGAGAGAATGGGTGATAGAGGAATATGAACAAGCTCAGGTAGGATAGCACCCACTGAAAACCTATGCAACACCACTGCTTGTGGTAGTTGAAACCAAAAGTAGAATGCCTTGCAATCTCACTAAATTCCTCAGACGGCATAAACGAACTCTTAAAACAGCATTATCTGCATTATCAATGGCGCTCAGAGCCGTTTCTGAGTGAATCCCATCCACATCTGCATTGCAATAAATAGTTATGATCAGTAATCAAAACAAAGATACCCAAAAAGACTGGATGAATTCTGAATGGGGAGCCTTACAAATCATCGCCTTCGTCATCATATTAAGAACAGTGATCTGAAAGCTGATAGATATCACTGTATCAGTAAACAGAGGCCAAAAAGCTGAATATGAATATGAATATGATGCTTGGGCCTGAATATATGTCACAATAGACGGAGAGCTGTGGGTTATGAATCCAAGCAAGGAGGGGTTTATATAGTGATCCAAACATCCAAACTGCTACTGTCGTTGTGATGGAACAACTCATATCATTGAAATACATCAGAGTCCACAACACGGAACACGTTACACGCGGTGCACACTGACATCGAGAGAAAGGAATTAATTAAAACCTTTCGGTTTGGTTTCAGTGAAGACCTTTTTTATTATATTTTTGTTGACTATCTTACTCTGTCAATAGGGAGCTAACATCTGTCCCAAAGCACTTAAACTCTTAATGTTTGTTTGGTCTTTGGGTATGAAGTTGTTTTCAAATATTGAGACAAGCTATGTACATCTCTCCTCAAATATCTCCAATATGTCATGAGACATTGCTGGTTCCTTTTCTTCAGCCGAGCCGTATGGCTGTTCTTTTAGAATATTCAAAAAAATTATTAGGCCATTTAAACAGTTAAACAGATTGTAGTATTGTGAAATTTGTGACAAACATTTGGAGATAGATGCTAGTCCTGCGTAAAGGAGATTAAGTTTTTTAATTCACATGGTTTTCAATAAAGTTCGTTACAACACGGAACACGTTACACGCTGTGCACATTGAGATCGAGAGAAAGGATTTACTTAAAACCTTTCGGTTTGGTTTCAGTGAAGACTATTTTTATTATTGAGTTTTGTTGACTATCCTCCTCCGTCAACAGGAAGGAATGAGGAGCTAACACCTGTCTCAAAGCATTTAAACTCTTGATGTTCGTTTCGTCTTTGGGTATAATGGTGTTTTCAAATATTGAGAGAAGTTCTGTACATCTCTCCTCGAATATCTCCAATATGTAATCAGTCATTGCTTGTTCCTTTTCTTACGCTGAGCCGCATGGCTGTATTCCAAAACTTTTTTAGGGCATTTAAACAGATGGTAGCCTGCGTACACTAGATTAAATTTGTGACAAACATTATATGCAACTGTTGCGTAAAAGAGATGAAGTTTGTGACTTCACATGGTTTTCAACAAAGTTTCTTTTATAGATACATTAATTTCATAAATTGTTGTAATAACTTTTGGTATTGTATGGGTTTATAAGACGACGGGTTTTGGTATTTTGGGTAGAGGTGTCTACCTCTGTGCTCTCTGTGTTCGGTGGGGAGCTTTCTTTTCTATCTTATGCGGCTATTTTATTTTGTACGGATCAGATTTTTATTGTTGGTATGGTTTAGACTCATCCGTTATGGTTCTTTTGGTTTTCTGCTGGATCAGCTTGCTATGTGGTTGTTTGTTGGGAAAGCTTTTGGTCTTTGTTTTTGGATGGACTTCATTGTACTGTAACAATTATCTACTGTTTTTAATATAACTAGTATGTTTTTAATATGGCTGTTTGTTGAGAAAGTTTTTAGTTTTGGATGAACTTCATTGTACTGTTAACAATTATTTACTATTTTTAATATAAATAGTATGTTTTTAATATAAATCTACTATTTTTAATATAAATGATATGTTTTTAATATAAATGGTAAGAACTTTAAGAAAAAAAGATGAGAAGCAATTTCAAATCTCACCAGATGAAAAAAATTAAGGATTCCTATCTTTTTAAGGTATAGAAACTCCTTAAAGATTAGGGGACATATTGCAAACGCTCAGGCCGATAGTTTAGTTTCTTCCTTATGCAGTGGGAGTTGTGCTCAAGGTTTTGGAATAATTTTTCCAAAGTTCATGCATTTTGGGTGTGTACCTGGTTATTTTTATTTTTGGGGGAAATTTTATTTATCGGTGTTTTGGTTGGCTGTCTGCCCTGTGGTGTCAGCCTGTAGCTTTAGAGCCTGGGCATCGGCGGCGGGGTGATGATGGTCATGTGCATGTGAGGTTAATTGTTGGCAGTTGTGGCGTAAATGCCACCCGGTGGGCACGATTATCCATTTCGCTCTTCTTCTGGATTCTTTGTTCAACATTTCTATATTGTTCTGCATTGTTCAACATTCCTGTATTGTTCGGCATTTCTAGATTCTTCGTTGGTTGCACTGTCATTGCTTTGGGTTGGAATTTGACAGGCAAAATGCCTGTCACGAAGAGATTTGCCCGTCAAATACAGTCACAAATCAACATAACCCGTAAAACAAATAGCTTAAAATGAACAAAACTTGTGATAAATCGTTTTATCTTTGACGGGTGATTTGGATTTGAAATTCCAACCCATTTGCTTCTGTTTTGCACCATAGCACACGTTATGTGCCCATAAATTCTGCTACAATTCGGGGCTAGGAAATTGGAAAATTGGTAACCTCCTATAGATAAGAACACCCTTGTTGAACTTGGGGGAGAAGTCGGGGCTATTGTAGCTGTCGAAATGGCCTTGAAAATGCTTGCAGATGAAAATGTAGGTGTCGAGATAGAAGAATTTGCAGTGAGTAGTAAAACTAGGATAATGGTACTTGGAATTGACCAAACCCAACTGTAAAAGGTGTTTCCTGAAACAACGCAAAGCCATTGCTTGCACAAAGTATCCTTGCCAGACGGTCATAACCACTTTTGTGACAAGCGAGAAGTTCATGGTGAAGAGTTATGTGCAACAAACCAGCACAAGCATAGACAGGCTGACAACAACTTGGTGAATTCCATGTGCATAACAAATTAATAATGCCTCTGATTGCTAGATGTGTTCTCCCTGTTAGTTATTTTTTTTGTTATCTTTCTGTTAAAAATGAATACGAGGGTATGAATTGACACAAAAAGAAGCTCAGATATTGCAAATTGTGAAATATAAATTTTATTGTGCAGAGTGAATATCCCAAAGGCTATGGAGGAACAAAGCATCAATTTATCCAAGACTGGAATTGTGACATTGTTGCAAGCACAGTGTTCGCTGATTGTAGAAACCAACACCAAGGGGGTCAGGTGCAACCACATGACCATTATTAGTGATTCATTTCATACTTTAGCACTGGTTATTTTGCTAGTCAATTTTGTTGCAGTCTTATTGTCTGTGAGTGTGAATTAATATGTTGATTTCACTATCATTTGTTAACACCAACTTTGTTGTGGATTTGCAGAATGTTATTGATCCAGTTAAAGATGAAATGCTTGGATTTACTTTTTTCTTGACAGCCATGCTAAGTCCCAGGCTACAGGTTATAGCATAGAGGGAACGCCTATAGTCCTATCCCAGGATAAATCCTGCAATTTGAGCCATTCTTTAATTTGATCCACAGATTCAAAACATCTATTTTGTTTTGTTTCTTCTTTAGAAAAAGATAATACAATTGTATGAATGCCAAGGATTATCTTGTATCTCTGCTTATGTTGTTGTCAACATTCGATTTTCAGGTCTTATGACAAGACATTGAAAAATAGATTGTTTATGCCAAACTTAGTTATTCCCAAAATTACATAATGTTTATTTGGAAAACCTGACGCATGTACATGCAGATATGCAGCGAGAATCATCGGCATATAAGTAGAGTTGATTCAGTATGGGTTGCAAACTGCAACCATAGTAGTTATTTGAGTTTGTACCTACTAATCTCGTCCTTCGATTCTTGCTTGCCTGCAGTATGGCCAACGAGTTCCTATTGCAATGAGGCATATTAAATCGATAGAAATGTTTGGATCCCATGCTAAAATGCATATTAGGAATTATGTTACTGAAGGGAATGTAGGCATGGTTACCAGAGTCCTCCTAGATTCATTTATTTCAACCCAGAAGTATGGAGTTCAGAAATATTTGCAGAAGGTATGTCATGGAGATGCATTGAGATATATCTGTTAATGAAATAAGTCACCAGTGCAAATTTGATTCAATCTGATTGCATGTGTTGAATGAACTATCAGAGTTTCAAAATATATATCATTTAGAAGAAGGATTCCAATGAGTTGCTATTACATCTTCTGTAAGGACTTGTCAAAGATATGTTGTGTCTTGAAGAACTGTTGTGTGGGACTAGATTAAAATATAATATTTAAATAATAAGGTGGGCGTTTGTTCTTATCATAGTCATTATTTCCCACTTTGCATTTTCTTGCACGCCATGTTTTCCATGCATTGATCAAACACAATCGACATCTTCAACAAGATTTTATTACTTGTTTGCAAGCACATAAGTATAAAAGTTTAACTCTTCAACCATTTTTCAACAATAGACAATTTGCGAGGGCCAATTTTAGAGCGGCTAAGGCAGAGGGAATTATAAAACATCTAGTTTCTTGATGCAAGGGATAAATATTACTTGATCTCGTCTATTTGTTATATATGTATAACATGAAATCACTGTTGTATGTGTTCATTCCTTTGGATGGATTGTAATCCTAGCACTGGAAGTCGTTGATAATCCCAAATAAGTTTCCTTTTGCATTAGGGCATAGAGCTGTTGGAAAACTAACGTGTCACCGTTATTGAAGTTGCAATTGACTTAAGCATTTGTATTTATGGTTCAAAATTTTCCATAGTTGTATATTTACTCCTCCCAAGTTTTCCAAAGTTTCTTCTACAATGCTGGCCAACTGAAAATTTCTATCTATTTTTGCTCCATGGATATAGAGGTACAACGGCTTCAATATTTTCCAAGTGGTTGATGAGTGCCAACCACACTTTTAAGACAAGGAGTTGTGTTTTGATGTGATTGCAATCAAGCATAAACTTGTGGATCATTTGCCTAATTAATTCTAGGAATACATGAATGCAATCCAATTTGTTATGGAAATCTAGTTTGTGATGGAATTCCAATGATGACCTCTCTTCGACAAAATTTGCGATGAAATTTCAATGAAACTTTGTAACTTTCGTTGAAGAAAGGGCTCATATGTGGTAGTGGATGACCATGAAGAATATGTTGATCCTTCATTGAGATTTTCATTCTCAATGTGGGGAGGGCAAGATGGCATTGATCGATCCTCCCTCAAGATTAGGATTTGCATCGACTTAGATCCTAAGGAAAGGTTAGTTAACCCTTCCTCAAGATCATAGGTTTCGTTGGGCCAGGATTTTGGGAGTAGTTTTGGGAATTGCACGTAGGGAGTGGACTCTGTGACAAGTCAGCCAAGGGACGAGTGCATGCAAAAGAAGGAAGACCATTTAATCCATTAGGCATTTTTGGTCCATTTGTTATGGGCTAATCCCTATTGTAATTGTATAAATATGTAAGGGTTATGGGATAGATTGTATGTTTATGGAGAGAATGCTCATATACGTAGTAAAGGGATTGGGAATGTCTGAGATAGAGATATGATGTAAGAGCACAATGCACATGTTTGGATGATAATACAGACGTGAGCTTGTTGTGGATGAAATTATTCTATGCTTCAATATGGTTAATGTTTTATTTACTGTGCACATATGATATGTTGGATTTTATGTTTGTTTGGTTGCAATGAATGTGGTATCTAGTTCCATGAATATGTTATCCATTATTGCGCTATGAGTGTTCAATAGAATGGTTACAATGAATGCCTCTTATCCCTTCAACATTGCGGAAACTTGGTTCCTGCAGTCCCCATAAATGCCTTGAGTGAGACTTCATATGCTTGCAGGTGATGCCAAAAGGGTAGGTATCTAAGCGTTTTATTGGTAATTTTTAATGTTAAACCTTGGGTCTTTCCACCATGTGCCAACAAATGGTTATGTTTTTAGGACCAAGATCTACGACTGAAGGGGATGTGGAGGCTGACTAGAAAAGAGATAGACCAGTGGCTAGAAAGGATCTATAGGATCAGGGAAAGCATTGAATGAATATTAGGGCGTGAAGAAGAATGACATAGCTGGCAACAAACTATAAATGAAGATGAAAAACTTGAGTAAGCCTTAACCAACCCATGATTAAGGTCATAGTTTTCTCATCAAATTATAATTGGCATTCCTAATCTATATTAGCCCATGAATTTTCGATGACCCTTCCTTAAGCTCATGGATTTCCCAATAATTGTATTATTAATATTCCTATTTTATATATCCTAGGGGTGGGCTAGATGACCACTCCCATAGATTAATACTATTATCCATGGGGCGACTTAAGAGAAAGGCTATCCAATCCCTTCCTTTAAATTATTATTCTCATCAAGGATGATCTTGAAGAAGTGTTGGATTAACCTTCTTTGAGCCAATAATTTTGTTAAATGGGAGCTTGAGAAATATTCAAAAAACCCTTCTTCATCCCCATGGTTCATCATCGTGAAATCCTAGTTAAGGGTTTCTTGATCCTTCTTCTAGATTAATATTGTTGTCAACTTTGTTCATGGGGAATGGTCAATCATGAAGAAGGGTTGATCAACCCTTTCTTAAAATTTCCATTCTCATTGAGGGGAAGACTAGGAAAGGGTTAGTTGACCTTTCCTTATGATTAGCATTCTCATCAATGGGGTTCCTAGGGATGGGTACTTTTACCCTTACTCAAGCTCATACATTTTCTTTTGCAGCATGGAATTATTTTTCCTAATCTATACAACCTTAATGAACTATAAGTTTACCCTTCCTCAACTTTGTAGGATTTTTGTCAATGTAAGTGCCAATGAGAAGGATATCGAAGAAGGGTCGGATGAGTACATAATGTGACTTTTTGTACTCTTAGTTTTTTCCTTATGATAGCATTTTCATCAATGGGGTTCCTAGGGACGGGTACTTTTACCCTTACTCAAGCTCATACATTTTCTTTTTCAGCATGGAATTATTTGTCTTGATCTATACCACCTTAATGAACTATAAGTCTACCCTTCCTCAAGTTTGTAGGATTTATGTCAATGTAAGTGCCAATGAGGACCTTGAAGCAGGTTCGGATGGGTACATAATGTGACTTTTTGTACTCTTAGTTTTTTTAAAGTTACAATTTATAGTTTAATATATAGGGGTCAACAATGACATGTAAACCCTTCCTCTATACTAGTACACTTGTCTTCAAGAGGATCCCAATGAATTATTAGGTGTGAAAAAGGAAAAAGGGTCAATCAACCCTTCCTTGGGATTTTCATTTCCGTTGAAGTGTCAATACCCTTTCCAATTACCCTTACTTATAAGTTCCATATTATAGCTTACTAAGGTATCATACTGTTAGCCAATTTTTTCTTGTTAAAAACATGACTTGGCATTTAACGTTTTGTTGGATAGAACTCCTCATAATATAGATGGTCATAATGACTTATGGTAGGGGTTAGATATCCAGTACAATAATGACTCTATCCAAAATCATTGGGATTTTGGAGACTCGTGTTTTTGGTAGTTCTTTGATGCCGTGGAGAATATGGAATTTAGGATGATAGTTTCATTGGATGGCATGTGAAATTTGATAGATGATAACTTGTTAAGGATTACTAGTAAAATAAAAAATTATAATCTCATTAAATAAAAAATTTATGGGTATTGTTTAGGAGGCTCAAAATTTTAAGCTTACATCCATAGTTAAAAGCCTCGGTAATGCCATTAGATAGACCTGTACAATTCTATAGGCTAAGTCGTTGCAATCACTGTGATATAGCTACACAATTTTCTAAAATTTGTAAAGATCAAATTCTAATTTTAAAAAAATTTAAGATTGTGGAGATCCCACTCTAAATTGAAAAAGATAATTACTTATATAAATAGAAATAAGTATATTTATCGAAGATATATGTAAATATATGGCCATGCTACTAAATATTTAAAACTAAACAAAATAAATATATTTTATAAAATAAGAAAATGCCACTATACTTTAGACAATTTGCACTAGAAGGGGAGTTGCAATGATGTTAATCCTAGGAATGAATATTATGCATTGGATATTGCATGTATAGAGAGTATATATAACCAGTCGAGTATCTTAAATTAGGGATGTTACTTTATTTTGCATTCAATATTACTACTCAAGATGACGTAAATATTAACTATGTTAATCTTTGCACATTTCACCCCAATGACTTGGATTGCCATTCAAGATATTCAATGTGTTTAACATTTACAATAGAGTCAAGAATATGGAATTGGTTATTGCTTGTTAGATTCTAATTATATGTTTGGCATCGAAGCATTCACAATAAAGAAATAAAAAAACATCTCCTTAATAAGTACTTCTCAATTTTAAATTTGATTTTAGATGGAATTATTTTGAACAATTTAACAACATTAGATATGTATATTTTATGTGACAAATCCTAGTCATCATTAGAACGAAATTACTAATTTCAATAATATCTTATACCCAGAATATCACTTTCCCAAGAAGGATAAAATGTTTTTCTTGGGACATAAATATTTTTCATTCAATATTACTAGTTGGGATAAAGTTGTCAAGTGGTTGTCAAGTGGTTGTCAATTGAGCCTAGCTAGGAATGCTAAACATGAGTGTTATCCTTCCCACACATGTTCAATTCCCGCAAGTGACACATTGATCTCTTAATGAGTATATTGTTGGAATGGAATTTAGACCTATGTTACCAAAGCCTCTATCTTTTATAGAATCCAATTTACACTAGGCACCATCCTCAAATTAAGGGGAAGTGCTTGGTGAGTTTCCAAAAAATGTGTATATTGGAAAGGATAAATGATAGGTTAGAGTCCATGGTAATTTTGATACTATTTACATATTTTTCCAAAATGAAATGATTTACCATTCAATATATTCAAGATTCTAACATTAGTAATCATCTCAAGAATAATGAGCTAACCAATGCTCGCTCGTTAGTTTCTTAGTTTATGTGGAGCATGAAATCATTCACAATAATCAAATAAATAAATAATTTTAACATGTCTTTAATTAGTTTTGGTCAACTTTTGAATTTGATTTGGGATGGAAACATTTTGGACAATTTAACAACATTGATTAGTATATTTATTTTCATTACAAAACCTAGTAGCTATTAGAATGCAATTGCTAGTTCAAGTCAGGATCCAATGGAGTACCTTTCAATACCACGTGATTCCAATCATAAGATGGAATTCTCATGTTTGGGATTAAGAATAACGATTTGTTGTTAAGTTCTATGATTCATCAATTATACAAGACACTCTCAAATGTGTTGGAATATGTGTTGTTGGTTGAATATATTATTTGGTGAAGTGGAATGGATATGAAATTGTTTTGATTCCAATCGGTAATGTAATGCTTATTGTTTATTCCTTTTCCTACTTTCTTTCCTCATTTTTACAGGAGATATGCATATATTGATACCATATTAACTAGTGACTAGAGTGTTTCACATCGTGTCATTAAAATGGAAGGGGATTTTTTTTTAGGTTATTGTAGAGTCTTTATCTTATTACAATCATTTTCTAGATACCTCATTTTTTTCTTCACTTGAAATATACTAGAATATAGTATTGCATAAACCCATCAAATTGAAGTATTGGCTATGCCCTATAATTAGTTTAAAAGTTTCAAATTATAAAACTCATTTTTCTAAATAAAGAAAAGGTAGCTTCTGTCATGGTTTCATTTGTTTAACTAGTTGTTGTTTACAAATTAATGATCACTTGCAAGAATTGATCCTGGGTGGGGAGGGTAACACTCATTCCTCCCAATGGAAATGCTTGTACATGAATATATTAAATTCCTATCCATGACTGATCATTAATATTTGAACGCCTATAATAAATATTACCTTCTAATCCCTTGTTTCTTCAACATTCTAAATTCCTATATTATGTTGTGATAGAATACATTCATCTAATTAATCTTAGCACTTGCAACCTACATCGATCAAATTGACATGTGAATATGACTTCTTAGTTTCTTTAAGCCTATGTTAGTAACTTGTACCAATAGCTAGATCTCCACTACAATAATGATTATGCCCAAAACTATTGGAGTTTTGGAGACTTATATTCCTAGTGCCTCTTTGATACTTAAAAAATTATTGCAATCAAATAAGTGTAGCTATATTGAAAAACTTGATAAATCTTATAGTTGATGTTATGGATAGTAAAATAAAAAACTAGATACGCTTACTCTTTCCTTGAACCAATATACATAAAAAGTAAAAAGTCTATTTGGTCCTTTAAATGCTTTGTGTCATGTGGTTTTGTAAAAAAAACATAATTTGAAGTTAATGTATGGATCGAATTTTGATAATTAAAAATCCTAAACATTTTTTATAGGCATATCCTACTCAAAATTGAAAAAAAATATCTTTTGGTTATAAAGCTAAACTCACTCTCGTTTCATAATTCTCTTAGTAAATTGCTTTTTTGGATTCAAAATTTTGTTTTCTAAGGGTTGAATTATTTTACTAAGTGTTCATTTCATAGAAGTGAAAGGTTCTTTTGTATAACTTCCATGGTTTCGTGCAATTTCTACCCAAAAAGTTGATTTTTTTAACTCTTGGTAAGATTTATAGTTATTTATTAAGAGTACAACATTGTGCACATTTTGGTGTTTGGCTTGCAATGTTACATATTTGGGAGTAAATTTTGAATGTAGAGAAACTTCTTGCATATACATATTTGTTGTTGATATATATATTAACAAGATTATGGATTCTGAGAGAATAACTTCTAAAAAAAATTTATGAAGACATTGAATGGCTTTGACATGAATATTATCAAGCTTGGATCTAAAGAAAAAGATTATGTACCCCAAAACAAACTACTAAATATTTATTGGGATGTTATTGGACAAATGTCTACCTAGATATTTAGGGATGTGGGTTTTGGGTGTTGTACATTATATGATGCTTTACTTCTTTTGGTTGTAGTCAAAAAGTAATTAATGCATATGCACTTTCAATTTATTATAGTATATAATAAAACCTCTATATTTGAATGTGTGGCTGGTGCAAGCTAATGAGGGTCTCTTTTGACATGTTAGATGCAATAGAAAATTGAAAAAAAAATAGGAATCCCTCAACTTACATGGATATTTTGAGATACATACATAATAAATCTTGGTTTGTGTAAAAAATATGAAATGTAGGAAATTGAATTACGTTTCTGAATATATATATATATATATTGAAAATGTTTAGAACTATCTCAAGTTTAATTTTTTCTAACAAATACTTTTTGGGGGAGGAAATGATAACTAGGTATATGTCTTTGTGGATGCATCCTTTGAGTGCCTAAATGATGGAATCAACCCACAAAAATTGGTAGACATATATAGAACAAATAGTACTAGTGTGACACTATTTTTCCAAAATAAATTTAACGATTTATAATTTTTTTAATTATCTAAGTGATCAAACCTCGAAAATAGTACTCCAAGTGTGGGTGCATCTTTTGAAGGTCTTAATGCAATGATCATAAAATGGGGTTTTTATAGCATGTAGAGATTGGTGTCTTGCAGTTCATCATACAATTTTTTTTAAATGCTTGAGAAACAAAAAAGTTATGGAAGAAACACTAACCACGTGTTTTTTTAGTTAAGGAGTTATGAAACAAGAAAAATAGAAAAAAAAAATACATATTTGGAATCTGCAGAAAATATGCTAACTGGGTCTAAAATTTCGTAAAAAATGATTGTGAGTAGAATGCTGTAACAAGTGGTAAAACACATGCATATTGAGAAAATGAATGAAATGCCCAATTAGCTATGGTTACCATATTCCATAGCACATGTTTGGTTAACCTGATTCTAACTCCGAAGCAGACACATACGAGGAGGGATGACACTCGAACACGTGGCGATGATCAATTTAGGTGGTAAGGAACACGAGTGCATTTAATTTAAATTCAAATTTCGCTTTCCCCCTATTTGGGTACCATGAAAACCAAAATGCATGTGCATTTTAGCTCTACAAAACATGTGTGTGTTTTATCACTACAAAATGCACACGAGTTTTGTAGAACTAAAACGTGCATGTGTTTTGTAGAGCTAAAACGAATGTGTAATGTTATAGACATCAAATTTACCTTAGGGATAAGGGGGAGGAGGGGGTTGGATGTTGGGCGGTAGGGGTTTAGGGAGGATTAGGATATTAGGGGGTTGTGGGAGAGAAAAAGAGGTGGGGGTTAGGCATAGGTGGAGGAGTAGGGGAGAGAGAGAGAGTGGGGGGGTTATTGAGGGTTAGAGAGAGAGAGAGAGAGGAGGAGGAGGAGGAGGAGGAGGAGGAAGAGGTGCGGGGTTAGAGGTAATGGGAGGATTAGGGGGAGAGAGTGAGAAAGGGGGTTAGTAAGGGTTAAGGGGAGAGAGAGAGAGAACTACGGGAGGGTGGGTGTTAGGGGGTTGGGGGAGAGAGAGAGAGGGTGGGGTTAGGGGTAGGTGGAGGTGTAGATGCAAGAGAGAGGGGGGGGGTCGAGTTGGGGGAGGGTGTGGGTGATTAGGGGTAGGGGGAGGAGGGGGGTTGGGGGAGATAAAGAGATAGAAATCAAGGTGAGGGAAGGGGTAGGAGTTTAGGGATTATTAGGGAAGTTAGAGAAAGGGGACACAGGGTGGGGGTAAAGAGAGAGATAAAGAGAGAGAGAGGCTTATGGGGTGTTTATGGGTAGGGAGAGTATGATTTGGGTTAAGGACAGAGAGGAGGGTTAAGGGTAGCAAGAGTGTGTCAGAGAGAGGGGGATTTGTTAGGGGACTTGGGAAGAGAGATATAAGGAGAGAGAGAGAGATAGAGATGGGGGTTAGGTGATGTGGAGGAGTAGGGTAGAGAGAGAGAAAGGAGAAGGGGATGTTAGAGGCAGGGGAGGAGTAGGGGGGTGAGAGAGTGAGAGAGGCAATTATTGAGGGTTAGGGAGAGGAGGGGAGAGAGAGAGGGAGAGGGGGGGGGTTAGTGGTAGGGGGAGGAGTGTGTGTGTCTGAGAGAGAGAGAGAGAGAGAGAATGTGGGTGTTAGGGGTTTGGGAGAGAGTGGGGGTGGTATTTAGGGGTAGTTGGAGTAGAGGTGTGGGGGGTATGGGTAGGTGGAGGAGTAGAGGTGTGTGTGTTTGTGTGTTCGAGAGAGAGAGAGAGAGTCGAGGGGAGAGGGGGGAGGGTATGGGTGATTAGGGGTGGGGAGAGGGGGGAGGGTATGGGTGATTAGGGGTTGGGGGAGAGAAAGAGACAGAGATGGAAGTGGGGGGGAGTGATTTAGGGACGATTAAGGAAGTTAGAGAGAAGGGCGATATAAGGTGTGGGAAGAGAGAGAGAGCGGGGGTTTAGGGATGATTAGGGAGGTTAAAGAGAAAGGGGGGGTATAGGGTGTGGGAAGAGAGAGAGAGAGAGAGAGAGAGAGAGAGAGAGAGGTGGAGGGGATGGTTATGGGGAGAGAATGAGGGGGTTAGGGAGAGAGGGGGAGTTATGGATAGTGAGAGTGTGTGCGAGAGAGAGAGGTGGGGGGTGTTAGGGGGTTGGGGGAGTGAGAGAGGGATGGGTGTTAGCTGTAGTTACTAGAGGAGTAGGGGAGAGAGAGTGAGAGGGGGATAATGATGGTTAGAGAGGGAGCGATAGGGAAGGAATGAGTGAGAGAGAGAGAGAGAGAGAGAGAGAGAGAGGGGGGGGGGGGGAGGAGGGGGGTTGGGGGAGAGAAATATATAGATACCGTGGTGGGGGGTGTATGGGTTTAAGGATAATTATGACACTTGTAGAGAAGGGGGGTATAAGGTGGGGGAGGAGAGAAAGAGAGGGAGAGATAAATGATGGGTTGGTCAGTGGTACGGGGAGGGGTATTAGGTGATATAGAGAGGGGGGTTTAGAGAGAGAGAGAGAGAGAGAGAGAGAGAGAGAGGTGGAGGGATTGGTTATGGGTAGGGAGAGTATGAGGGGGTTTAGGGAGAGAGAGGGGGATTTAGGGGTGGTGAGAGTGTGTAAGAGAGATATGTGGGGGGTGTTAGGGGTCGGGGGAGTGAGAGAGGGAGGGGGGGATAAGGAGAGAGATTTATTGAGAGAGAGAGAGAGGCTGTACGTAGGGAGGGATGGAAATGTAAGGGTAGATAAAATGTCTTATAAAATGTGTTTGCATTTTGTAACTAAAGAACATGCATGTGTTTTGTAACTACAAATGTGCATACATTATATTTTCCCAACCTGACACGTGATCATAGACCCGACAAGGAGGATTAGAAGAAACACGTTGAGGAATTTGGTGGATCTGTGATTGATTACAAAGGATTTGTGTGAGTTGGACCAATAGTTGTATCTAGGGAAATAGGTGATGGATTTATGAATATATTTGTGTTAGCCGAACCATAGGCTAGAGTATTTGAAATAAAATCTAATTGTGAGTTTATAATTTTGGCATCATATGGGTTGTGGAATCTGGTGAGTAATCAGGAGGCCATTGATATTGCAAGGCTTTTTTTGTGCGAAAAGAAGCATGGAGGTGTTCTATGTGCTTGCAAAAATATTGTAGAAATAGTGGTCGACAGAAAATATTATGATGATATAAGTATGATGATAGTGCAATTCCAAGACTTTTTTAAGGAAGGAAAAATGATACGAATGAACACACACTGCGTGTATCCAATATTGATATTCAGCATTGAAAGGTGTTGTCTTTTCCAAATTTTTGTTAGACATTTTAAGAATGCGCATTATAGCTAGTGTTTTCACACTAGCTTGTGCTAAAAAGCACCTACTAAGACTTAGGGAAATATTAGTAGCAGTTCAAAATGGGAATGCAATCATTTAGTAAATAATAGTAAATAACAATAAACAAAATCTAAACTATGTAAAGTAAATGCATGGAAATAAAATATAATATAATATTTCTTTTTCTTCCTTCACAAACAAAGAGTAGGGGGAATATGATTTCATTTTCATTATGTAAAAATAATGGTGTGTACAGTAAAAATGGATGTTACCTCGAAAGAATGTAGGCAAGGGCCCTTGTAGTTATCTGAAGTAGAAAATCCTTGGTCTCCAAGCAACTTTGGTTTCTCTCCAATTACACATGATCACAATAGTAGGGAAATCTCCACAATATGAAACAAGGAAGCACAAAAGGGGCTTCAAGGGTTTCAGTAGAAATTTTGTCAAAGTGATGGTAAGGTAGAAAATGGAGAAATCAGGTCAAAATGAGGGACCTTCACCATTATTACATAGAAAAATGGCCCTAGGTAATAGCCCATGGTACTAAGTTGACCGTGGTATTCGTCCTTGGTATTGTGTGGCATTTTTGGTTTTCCCTCTCTTTTCAACTTTTTTGAATGTTTTTCCCTTTTTATTTTATTTTTGTATTTTTTAGGTATTTTATCCCTATTTTAGGGAATTTCCTTCTTTTTGGGGGAAAATATGCCAAATTTCCCTATTTTTGGAGAGGGCAACTTTTAGAAATAATAATTGTGGGCCAATTTTGGGTTTTAACTTTAGGAATTTTAAGCAAGTTAAGGTTTAATGTAGCGAAAATGAAGAGAGGTATGATGTGACTAGGGGATGATCATGGTGTGCAACTTTTTGGTGTTAATAGATTTCCCCCTTATGTGTGAGGGAAGGAGCTCATTGTATGGCCGATAGACATCATAGGTTATTTCTTTTCCGAGATAATGTGTGACGGTGATATAGAGAACATAAGCTACATTGGAGGGTAGAACAAGCTCTTTGTCTGGACTACAAGGGCTAAATCTATAGATACAACACTCAAAGTGGATGAGCTATATCTAATATCAAATAAATAGACGAGGCAGGCATACCCATGCTCGTATCAATGTCTGAAGATATACAAATAGGAACTAGGCCCAAAGGGGACCTAACCGATACATGGTTAACTGTTGTGTATATCATAATAGTCCAAGATAGACTCAAATCTAGAATGTAATCATGGTCCAACCATGGCTAATCTGGAGAACTGAAACTGGAAACAATTAAATTCATCATGAATGCAATACCACAATAGCTTATGCTCTGTTGGATCTAAAGGGGTCCAATGACTATGAGGAATTAAACAACTGGGGGTATGAATATCTGAGGTACAATACATTGCATATGGAATTGGATATACTAGGAAGCATGGGGGGTTTCCAACCATTGTCGCCAACATAGCTTGGATATCCTTGGGAACATAATACATGAAGGGTTCCAAATAGACTCACTAGTGTACTAGAGTCAAAGGACATTCAGGGTCTTCAACCAAATCATGAAAGAACCAATACCCTATACGAATATCAATGGTGCAATGATGTAGTTGATGTCGAGCACATGAGAAACAACCATTTTGAGGGGCACTAGGGACTTCCCTCAGGTGGTCCGTAGGAAATCATCCATGATGGTGATGAGGCCAAGGTACAGGGGCCTCTTGGTCTATCCTCTGGAATAAATGTGCTGAGGTCAACAAAGGGAGACCCGCAACTATCAAGGAAATGATGGGTCCTTAACAAAAGTTAGAAGAATACAGCCAAGATGTGATAGAACTAGAAATAGAACTGAGACACTATTGGGGAATACTAGGGTAGATGAGTAATGGGACTCAAACTTCCTTTGTTTAGAGTTTGACGAAGTGGATGACCTGGAAGCATATGAAACTAACTGCATGGGAGTGGACCATAGATGGGGTGACCTGGTGGGGATGACTGCAATGGTTCATGCTCGTAGGGGAAGAAATCAAGGTGAATCCAAGGAAGACTCATTGCAAAATACTCTGAACAAAGGAGACCATACTAGGTATGCTACCGTAAAAGGGGATTATAAGTGATCTATAGGGGAAATTAAAGGCACCAATTGTGCCTCCTTCATTGTTTAATGAGCTTTAAGAGGGGATAGAAATGTGCTCAATATGACAATGTCTCATGGATTTGTGTCGAGCCCGAGACAGTAAATGCTCGCTAGTGTTTTCAATTTTAGGGAGTTTGAAAACATAAATAAAACTCCATGAGTGGTATTTTTTGTAAAGTTAGTCTCCAATGCCCAAAAAAGCATAAACGTATACAGGGGAGAACTCTTCTAGCCAAAGGGACTAGAGTATTCATTTTTTGTAATTAGTCCATTCGATCCAAAAAAAGGGTAAAAGGAATAATGAACGAATGTCCTTTCAAATACTTTAATAAGCATGAAAGGAAACAAGTTTGCTCAGCTATCTTTCATTATTTAAGGAGTTAGACAAGGGATTAAAAGAAAATCCATACCGGGATTCCGTTTACAGGGACTGACCAATGAGTGACAATATGAAGGAACTCATGCAAATTCATTTCTGGATGTCAAACTGCGAGGAATCCCTATCCTATAGGGGTTCGAATGACATGGGATCCAAATTTGAGGGATGCTAAAACGAACACCCATGTAAGGTGGGTTGTACTACCGAGCAAGGGCTAATGCAATGGTGGTTTGGCTAGGCCACATACTCGGACAATGGGGGTCCTACACGAATAAAGGAAAAAATAGAGCAGTGCATAAGATACTCAAGGGTGAATATGACCTATATGTTAGTTAAGAGGGAATACATGTAGGGGATGATGTCACCAAAGAGGAGTAGCACCACCATAACCTGTATCTGTAAACAAAACAAGAATACCTAGGTGTAAACGTGCGTTTGGAATTTGAATTTAGCATAAAAATACATAAGATAGGGTACTCATGTGATGTCACACAAATTGATATAGGCCCTATAATTGCTAAAAGCATGGAACAATGATTCTGGCGATGCGATCGACGCAAAAAATGGATGTCATATGAGTTCACAACTGTCAATAGGAATAGAATGGGAAAAAAAGGATTATGAAATAGGGGGGAGCCCACCTACCACATGCCATTTTCAATGTGGAGTGTTGAGGTTGTGTGAAGGGACCCATAAATGAATTGTTTATTTCTTCCGATTGAACTGGAGGATTTGACTTTTGTAACTTCTAGGTAATTTCTCTCACATTTCCTTGTCATTATGTCTATTTGATTTTTGTCTTTTCACTTTCTTGGGACCCCGACAAAACCTGTGAGGGTTTTTGGTTCGGGTCACGTGTTACAAGGGAGGAAGATCAACTAGGTCACACCTATCGAGGAGACAAGCGTGATTTGGGTCTCACCTTTGTAGGAAACAAGTGCGACCCAGATTGCGCCTGTTTAAGGGATAGGAGCAACTTGGCACCAACTTGGGTCACCCTTTTCATCCAAATAAGCATGACTAGGTCATTTGATTCCTAAAAATAGGTGAGACCTAGGGCCAAGAGGGCACTTTAAAGGCTTAAAGGATGACTGTGACATTGTGGGAATGAAAGATTCCGTGAGTGAACTGGCAAGAGAGAGATATGGGTGATCTTCGTGGGGATATTGAGGGCGACCAACTTGTGAAGGACAACTTGGTGCAATATGGCCTATTGAAGTATGTGACGAACCTGTTGATGCACAGTGCAAAGCAGCTACAGAACAAAGTGATAGAGTTCTAGGACAGAGAGTTCAAGGTGTTCATAATACAGGGTGAGTGACTGGAGCTTACCCTCGATGCTCTATACTTTATGATGGGATTCCCACGGCTGGGGGTGATCAAGGACACATAACCAAGACATCTAGGAGACATTTTGATGTAGTACATGTTAGCACATCACTACTACAAGACTGCATGGGTCCATGACTCTTACATCATGATCTATGACATTGAGAGCCTTGAGACATGGGAGATTGCAAATACAGTAGTGCGGGTGTTCGGATCTAGAGGTTCGCACAATATCTCAGGTGGGAAGCTAATGCTGGTGGAGTGGATACTGGTGGGTACCTATTTTGGTTGGGCTCAGATGTACTTGATTGTGGTTCAACAGACGCTGAACCAAGTGAGCCAAGGGGGAGGTGACTTTTTATTCCCATCATTTCTATGTGTATTCTTGTTTGATCACGTGCCCACTCTGTGGCCACACATACCAGTGCATGATAGTGGGCCCATGGAGCCTAGGATGCGACGATGAGGGGAGATGATGCTTCAGGAGGGAAGTGGATTGGTGGGCAGTTTCTTCACTCGGGAGTTATTCAGTCAGTGGCATCAATTGTTGGTAGTGATTTACGACTACCGATATGCTAGTAAGGACTTCAGGGGAGATGTAAATATACCTCAACTTCCTAGTCAGGCCTTGGGCACTTGATGGCACGTATGCAATTATTTTGATTTTATAACCATGCTTTATACTTCTAGCATAGATGGTAATTATATGTTTTTGTATGATGATGATATTGATGACGATCCATGTGTGTGCAGATATTGGACCAATGCCGCTAGCAGGATATTAAAGGCACAGCGGGAGACTGGAGGGAATAGACCCTCCAACTCATGGGAATCAATGACGTCGGGGCACTGATGCTATCCTAGACTCGCTGCAGAGGGGGATGGATCAGGTTCTAGAGGGAGTTACTGATGACGGTTGCAATACCTTGACAATGATCTGATCATCTTCTGCTACTCGGATCCTCCGGATTGGAGGTCTATTATGCGTTGAATCATCATAGCGGTAGAGTATGTGAAAGCCGTGACTTGAGTTGATGTACCCAAAGGGGAGGATCATGAGAGCAAAAATGAGGAGGCCGAGGAGGATGAGGAGTGAGACAACTCCGAGGACTAGTTGGCAGCGTAGGGAGATGCCTTGCAATGGAAAGAGCATGGGGATTTTGACCGATGTATTACTGTATGACTTTAAAGGAATCTATTGGGGATCCTCTATTTAGACATGACTATACTTTGTGGGATATTTTGACACTATCTATATATGCACATGGATGCAATTTTTATGGTTTTTTATGTGTTTTATGAGCCTCTTATGTCATGATGATGGTTATGCTATGTGTATGTACATGTGAATGAAAAATGATGTGATGATGCATGTTGATGATTTATTTCCTATATGTGATGATTGATATGCAAACTCTAGAACGTCATTATCCATTTGGTTTGTAACACTATTGGAACACCTAGGGACATGCATGAATGTAATAAACTCAAACTGTCTAACCAGTTGTTTAGTGTACTTGAAATTTCTAAAGAGCGAAGGGTCACATACCCAATAGTAGTTATTTGACTGGGCGAAAAGCAACTAGGATTCTAAGAAGATACAAAATGATAGATACCCAAATGGAGGGCGGTGGTCAAAATACCGATCATTGTATCATACTCAGCATGGTTATTGGTGGTCGTGTTGATACATACTCCATCGAGATGAAGCAACTCATGTGAAGGGGAGTATATAACCCATGCAACCGAGGTGAGGTTCGAATACCACCTACTCATGCCATTGGAAAACCGATGTGAATAGAGGGAACATGATCCATCTGGTAACAATCATGGAAACAAAACGTAAGGCTCATGCGTAAAAAATGTGAAAAACAAAAAGGGAGAAAACTCTACACATGGAACAATGGGTTTGGAGAGATTAGGCATAAAATATCTTGAGGTACAACCCATTACTAGGGTTGTTCAAGAGACAACCTTCAGAATCGGCTAGGATGTATGCCCCCTTCCAAGGCAGTGTTTGATGACATATGGGCCCTACCACATAGGTTCAAACTTCCCCTTTTCATGCTTGTCATGGGCTTGGTCATAAATGAGGATGAGGTCCCCTTACTTAAAGGTACGCAGATGGAATCGAGTATCATAATGAGCCTTATACCGATGCTTGTAATCCTTTATCATCTAGATGGAAACCTGGTGGTCTTCATCTTCCTATTCAAGTGTGAGAAATTGTTTCTATAAAGGAGAGGTATCTGGTAAAAGTTTGACATCTTTGTGTAAGGATGGGATCTGACACTCAATGGGGAGGAAATAATCCACACCCTGAACCAAGTGGAATGGGTAAAACGCGTCGTGGTTTTGGTAGTTGTGAGGTAGGCCCACAATGTTCGAAAGAGCATGTAGTTCAAGTTGGACTTGTGCTTATCTACTATTCGTTGGAGCATGGCCTTAAGGATCCTATTAACAAACTCAACTTCGCCATTTCCCTGGGGGTATTATGGAGAGGCATATTGATGCTCAAATTTCAATAGGATGGATAACTCTTTCTAGAAGAAATCCTTAAAATGCTTGTTGTGGTCAGAGATGAGTTGGCGAGGGACCCCGAAACGAGTAATGACATGGTTAAATAAATAGCATGTCGTAGTCTCATCTTGGAAATTAAACACGGGCATAGCCTCATCCCATTTGGTGAAATAGTCAACAACCACAATGATGTATTTATGGCCACCAGTAAAGGATGGATTGCACTCCATGAAATGAATGGCCCATTTGCAGAAAGGACCGACGGTGATAACATGATGGAGTGGCGTAGGAGGGGTTCTCTCCTTTGGTACAAAGAGATGACAGTTGCGAAAGTGTTTGATTGCTGTAATACAATCAGTGAAAAGGGCCATCCAGAAATAACTAACGTGAATAACCTTTTGGGAAGTGGCCATGCTAGAGATGTGGTCGTCGTAGGATCCTCTACGAGAGTAATTCAGGACCTTCTCAGCCTCATCATGCATAACGCATCGACGCAAAATGGTGTCGATGACGCGTCGATAAAGAAAATTGCTAATGAGGAGATATCGAGAATCTTGATGGAAAATAATATTTTAGTCGTCCTGAAAGAGGTGAGGCCGAAGTTTTTGGGTGCACGAGTAAACTAGGATATCTCAATACCACAGGTCATCTGAGGAAATGGTAAACAAATTTTCATTGGAAAAATCAATAGTGAACGGAGGTGGAACAGATGGAGAGGGTAAATTTGTCATGAGTTGCGCCAAGGCTAATGCCTTGGTGCTTTTGGGTGTCTAAAATCTGAGATCATACTCATGAAGGACAATGATCCATTTTCCAACACAACCTTAGACAAGGTAATGAATCAAGAGATAGATCATATGGTTGGAATCAGCCACAACTATGGTTTGGCTCATAAGGATGTAATGGCATAGCTTTTGAACCGAGAATACAATAGATAAGGCCATTTTCTCCTCATGGGGATAATGCAATGGTGGGCCAGATAATGTTTGAATCACGTAGTAGATGACATGCTCTTGGAGAGAAACATCTTATTGGACTAAAACTCCTATGATGGCATGTTTGAATGTCAAAATGTAAAGAATAACATCTTTCGTGAAATCGAGTGGTGATATCAAGGGAGCGGAAGTCAGTGCTTGTTTCAACACATCAAAGGAATCTTGTTCCTGCTCATCCCAAATGAAAGGGATGTTGGTTCGAAGAAAGTGCAATAATCCATGGACCTTTGTAGCGTAACCCAGAATAAATCGTCGTAGGAAGTTAGATTTGGCTTGAAGGCACTGTAGTCGGAGCAGGGTGAGAGGAGATGGATGGTCAATAATGTCTAGAACCTTCAAGGGATCCATAGTAATACCCTTCTAGGAAACAATGAATCCCAACAATCGATTGGAAGGAACATAAAATAAAACCTAAGAGGGCTCAGGCGAATGTCATACTTACGACAGTGGAGGAAGACTTACTGGAGGTCTTCCAAGTGTTGGGCACATTTCTTGGATCATGTTGTTAGGTTGTCCAAGTAAACAAGGATGATGTGGACCAAGTCATGGAAACAAAAATTCATGGCCCACTGAAAGGTGGCCCCAACATTCTTCCGACCAAGTGGCATGAATCAATAATAAAACATACCCCAAGGGGTGGTGAAGGAAGTTTTGTATTTATCCTCTTTGCGGATATGAGTCTGGTTGTAGCTAGAAAATCCGTCCATGAAGGAAAAAAACTCATGGCCCAAACAAGCATTTTTAAGTTGGTCGATGAACAAGGTTGGGAAGTTGTATTTGGGGCATGCCAAATTTAGGTCACTAAATTTGGTACAGACACGTATGGTGCCCTTCTTTTTATTTACGAGAACAAGGTTAGAAACCCAAGTGGTGTAAGCGATGTGGTATATGAAGCCAACTTGGCACAACTTATCAATCTCAACCTTGAATGCCAACATTTTAGATGGATTAATTGGTCTCTTCTTTGACTGAACAGGTGCAACCTCGGGGCATGTGTCGATACGGTGTTCTAAAATGGCGGGATCAAGGTTGGAGATTTAAAGTGTATGACCAAGCGAAAGTGTCATGAAACTCTTGGAAGAATTTCTTATAGGCAGCAACCTCTTCTGGGGTGCAGGAGGCGCCTAACGTTATATTCTTCATAATGTCGGGTTTGACAAAAATATCCACTGGAATGGTGGGAGATATTGGTCGTATTCCCTTCTTTGAAAGCGTTGTGGGATGGGATGGGACATTTAAATCGATAGACACTTCCATGAGGGATGAATTCTTTCGATTTGATGGAGAACTAATCTTATGAAGGTGCAGTAAATTCCTCCATGATAAAATATGCACGATGGTGCATGTACTCTCAAGGGAAATCAGGTTCGGTTAATGCTTCAAGGATCTCTCCATCGCTTCGCAAGTGTCGTCTAGACATATCAGCAAGTTCGATGTGTGTCAATGACATGGAAGGTTGATCATGTGAGGAGATAACATATATGGTGTTTGTCTCATTTGAAGAAGATTTCGGGGGGTAGATTTCTTCGATAATGATGACCTGAGACTCTAAGGATAGCTTACGCAAGTTAGCTAGCCCGGATCGGTATTCTAGAAAATCTGGGCAGTGTTAAGAGTAGTGACCGTATAGGCAAAAAACCGCACATGAATGGTTTGGGCGTAAGGACTTGTTGCGTGCTTGGGAGGGTCAGGTACTTGGACCGTTGGAATCTCTTCTCCAGCATCCATTTTCTACAGGAGGGTGCATAAGATGGGAAACTACAGGCAATTCTGCATAGCGTGACCCAAACATCCTCCATGTGCAAGGAGAAGGTGCTCGATATGAGGCAGGAGGGGGAGGGTACATGGATTTGCTCGCTATTGCCGAGGCGATTTCCTTTGTAGTCTTTCCCCCACCCTTCTTATCCGTAGGAGTTCTGGGTGTTGTGGGTATTGTTGTGGGCACATCAGGAGGTATATGACTAGCTGTATAAATTGGTTGTATAGGTTACAAAACCGAGCCACGTGTGGGGTCGGGGAAGGGTTTGGCGTAGGTAAGTACCAAATGGGGATACCTAATGTCAATCCTGGGAGGTTAAGTGTTTCCATCATAGGCATGTTGACCACTCCTGATGGTGGAAACAATATTGGGATTGTATGTATAGGGTTTCACCCCCGCATGGCTGGGTACTGATATAGCCTGTGGCCGGGATTTTTGTTGAGGGTGCGATTGTGACTGCAGTTGGGAAATATGCTAAGTTGCAGGTTGTGTTTGGGGAACTGGTTTTCTTGAAGAAATGGTGGATAGATTTGAAATCTCTATGGTCAAAGGGGGTGGGGGAAAGTTATGAAACGTGGTATTCATGGGAGTGTTGCAATAAATACCCTCCCTATGGCGAAAATCAATGGGATGGAAATGTCAGGGATAGTGTTGTCAGCCATAGGGAGGACATTTTATAGAGTAGCTAGCCCTTTGGGGCATAATAAGTCAATTGGTGAATTTTGAAAACCTTCTCTTTGTAAGGGAACATCATGAGCCAAAAGACAAACGAGGCAATGCCTTTCATTGCATACATGTAGTTTCACCCAAGAAGAAGGTTATAATCAATTTGGGCATTAACGACCTCAATGTCGATTGGAGGGATTTTGATGGCCAACGTGACATTGACATTCGGTAGAAGTTCCTAGGTTTGGGTTGCGTGACCATCATAAGAAAGTAGTGCTGTCATGGATGGTTGTAACTTAGGGGACCCAAGTTTTTTCCAAACAATGGTGGACATGACGCATGTGGAGGTGCCCTCATCAAGAATGCATCAATGGATCAATAAGTTCTATATTGAGACGGTGATATGGAACGCGATGGACGAAGGCATGTGGGGTTCATACTAATTGAAGTCGAATATTATCTTACATGAATAAGATGGATTGATTGCACCTAAGGATGGTAGTAAGGATTTACATTGCATGAGGCAGTTCCTAAGAACTTTCAAGGCTGACATGGCGACATGAGATTGGGCCAAATCATCTACACTATAATTGAGAATGACTCGAGCATTGGGATTGTTCACAATGCGATGCAAAGGAAATTTTGGGACTTTGGGATCCCCATCAATCGGGGGTCTAGGTAGATGCACAGACTGGTCTAGTGGGGTAGAGTTGACTTCCTTGTCTATGGGGATGGTTTTATTGGCCGAACCATATTGATTGCGACGAGTCTGTAGGTTGAACTTAGAATATAACATCAAAAGGTGTTGTACTCCTGCATGAGGGAGTTGACTTGAAGATGTGGAATATGTAACTAGTGGTTGTTTTGCGACGATCCATTGAGTGGGTAAAGGGTTTTGCAACACCATTGGTTTTTGAACTGTTTGAGGTGGATTGCGTTGTGTCTGAGGGGAAGCAGTGGCATCATGGCGATTGGCCTCATCCCAATGCTGACAAGCTTTGGCCAAATGTAGGTAGTGATGCGTGTAATGTCTATAGAGATTGCAAAAAGAACACAAATGGTTAGTTCGTAGCTGTGGGTTATTTCTTTGCTTGGGTGGTTGGTTGGGGTTCTGGTTGGTAGGTTGGATCCATTATTGGCCATAGGGTTAGGAGGTGGTCCACCCCCTCCCTGGCGTTGATTGTTTCCATGGCTCCTACCTCGTCTTCGATTAGGTTTCCCTTGCTAATTCTCATGGACTATCTAGGTTTGTTTATGGTTGTTTTGGGTGTAAACTTGCGCCTATGGAATGGGATGAGCTTGAGGTGGGGTTACATAGGAGCTACTGCCGGTGGGCCAGGGAAAGGATAATAAGGGTCGGTATCTAGGGAAGCCACATAACCTTAAGAAGTGCTGCCAAAGGTAGGTCCTTGATAAGAGGGTCCATGGTCATGTGAGGTGGGGGGAGGAGGCATATAAGAGGGTGTCACTTTGGAATGAGACAACATGTGTGATAGATCAGGGCCACAACCCATCAATGGTTGTGTAATACTAGGGGTGATGTCATAAGTGGAAATCGTTGTGGGGGGTAAAGGCACATAAGGTCTAATGATGGATGCGACGGTTCCAATAACACCATCTGTGGCATGTGATTCCCCCGATGAATCCTTCCAAGAGGAATCTCCGTGAGGGGTGTCAGGGAGAATGGTATATAGGCAACCTAGTTGTGCGTATATAAGGTCAAATTATTGGGATTTGAGGATAGCCTCTTCTTCAGTTTGAGGACATTTTGATGCCACATCCTTGAAAATGGATGGGATAAGGGACTTTAGGAACCAATCCAAGAAGACATGGTCATCGAGTTTAATCTTGCATAAGCTTTGTTTCTTATGCCACTCATGAATGTGGTATGTGGCGTGGATAGTAGTAGTCTATCTGCAAGAAAGAATGATCTCTATGCCAGCATCATATCGAATAGGTAATTGGAAGAACTGCATGAATGTGGAAGCTAAGGATGCAAAGGTGGGTTGTGCCCCATGGGGCTGGTTAATGTACCATTTAGCTGCAACACTTGTGAAATTTCTCTAGAACATAAGTAATCTAATGGAATCATCCACTATGGAGTTGGAGAAACACCATATGTGGAAGGATATAATATGGTTCTTAGGGTCCTCCCCATCCTTCCCTTCAAACTTAGGAATGTCTGGGGTAGCTTGGTAGGCATAGGGGGGCACATGGGGTAATGTCAACTAGTGTTAATGGTTAATATATCTAATTCAGGTAGGTTAATATTGGCCATGATGGAAAGCTAACAGTAGGATGTGACATGGTATGACCAACAACTGTGTTGGATGCAGATGCGAGTGTGGATCCACTAATTATGGTGGTTGTGACTGGGCTCATGGGGATGCTACCCCTTAGGCTCAGGATCATGGTGGAACCAAGAATGGGGGTTCCTGTGGAACCAATGATTGTGTTGGTCATAGTAGTAACTGTCGAGTTGCTACCACTTCCACCACAAATGGTGCCCCCAACAAAAGAAGTCGGTATATTTCTCTCCATCCTACTAGGCGAAAGTGAGTGTGTGGGTAAGCGTACAGGTGACTCTAACTGAGGGGATTCAAAATTAAACTCGGATGTCTCGAAAAAGGTTCCTAAGACTATGAAGTGTGCCCCATGAGGGTTCGATGATTGTAGTCTAACAATTTATACTGTGGTGACTGCCCCCAAAATCTACGAGAGTACCTCAGGAGAGAAAGAATGTCATATGTGTAGATGTGAAATGGGCATGGTCTTAAAATAGGCTCAAAATCCCAATGCAACCAAGTGTGCAAGAGGAGAGCTATCAACAAAAGGGGCACCTAGGCCAAAAGGCTAAAAATTCCTAATGCAACTGAGTAACAAAGAGGTGCTCAGGAAAAAAACAAGCTACAAAAACCTATTGTAATCGTGCGCTACAACATGTAAGCGACAACAAAGTGGCCAAAAAATCAACAAGCAACACTACCAATAAAAAGAAAAAATGACCCACTAACCTATGAGGTATGGGAGCAAGCAACCACCTAACTAAAAGATGGAAGCCCTCGCAAATCATATGCCCTACAAGGTGATGAAATCTGCAATAAAACAATATGAAATGGAAGACCAATATGGCCAAGGGATATCCCCCTACCGAGAAGTATCATGGTTAAAAGAGTCCTAAGAAGAATGGAAACTTGGCTACTTCGTTCAAGGAACTTACGAAAAGGTTACCCGCATTTTCTGTGCGTAGACAACGAGTATGTGTTCTTCAGTATATAGTGGAGAGTGAGATTCCACCAAGACCTATGGAACCAATTTTGGTACTTGCCCTCCTAAAGGAGAGCCCCTCGACAAATTGGTCTCAACCGTGTCAATAAATACAAGAGGATTTTAGTACCCTAAAGGACAACAACTATGTCTCAGATGTAAATGACAAAGGGGAATGATTTGGATGCCTATCCCCAGTGTCCTACCTAAGTACCAAGTTCTTTTTGTTCCTCAAGTGTTTGTACCAAAATCTACCACATCAAAATTTTTGAACCTCCGCCAATTTTATGCAAAATTTGCCCATATTTGTTTAAAAATTGTTGCTATCCTAAATCTGTATGTGTTAACTCTACCCAAACTTCCAAATTTCTTATCAAATTTGCCAACTTCTTGCTTTGAAAAATCAATCTCATGAGTCTTTACTGCTGGAAAAGCCATCCCTTACTCAAACCTTTATCTATATGCTATTTTTCCATAAATTAATTTGAGTTGTGTTTTTTATAATTATTGTTATTTTAAATTAAAGATCCTTTTATCTTTTATTAAAATGATATTTTTTATAAAAATATATTTAAAAAAAGAGGGTTTAAAACAAATGAAAACTCTTTTCATTTTATCCCATAAGCCTTCTCATGGGTATCGTATGTGGATTCAAAAGACATAAGTTTATGAAAAATAGATAAATCCTTTGGTCTCATTTCAATCCAACTTCAAAGCTCGACCAAAACAAATGAAAACTCTTTTCATTTTATCCCATAAGCCTTCTCATGGGTATGTGGATTCAAAAGACATAAAGTTTATGAAAAATATCCTTTGGTATCATTTCAATCCAACTTCAAAGCTCGACCGTCATACTCAGTTTTCATCGTCCAAATCACAAAGTACACCAGGGTGAGAGCCCAAAAGAAGCCAAAACGGTGCACAACATGTCGAAATCTATGGCATAACTCGCCAATATTCGGGAAAAATAAATTATATATGAAATCCATGTGGGATTATTCTTATGAAGTAAAATCAAAACATGCACAAGCATCCACGAAGATTGCCCAGGAAGAACACTTAGTGCCAAATGTCATGGCAAGCATCGAGAAGAGCCAATGAGGACTTAAAAGGTAAGAGGATGAATCATGGTTTCGTCTTTTTTAAATTCTTAGCCCATTTAGATGCTATGAATGCATACAAGAACTGCAAAAAACATATGCTTGAGAGACTGTATGTCATAGGAATACATATAGCATTTTAAATCTTTGTTGTGTAAAAGATGAGCAATCTTCATCAGAAGTTTGCATACAAGCAGGGTTTACAATGATAAAGAAGGGCCAACTTATTCTAGAAACCATAAAGATAGAGCATGCAGTCAAAGCACCATATGAAGGATATGATCGAAAGTTACAGGAGGCAAAGCATTTTTCAAAGATAAGCAGCTAGAAGACATGCAGATTAAGAACGTGGTTGTTTTTCTCGTAGTTTTTGTCTCATGCATTCAATATATGTGTTTTGGCATGCCCTAGTTTGCATCAGAGGTAGGTTCATTATGATGTGAAGCAATTCCAGCGTTGGAGACCTCTCATGCATTGGCTTATTTGGAACAATTTTGTTTTCTTCCCTCATGGAACTAAATTGATATTGAACGCAGTGAATATTAAAGATGTTGCATACAACTCCATAGCAGATATGACACTACAAATTGCTCACCCATATCCTTTCACAATGGACAGTGTGATCATTTCCAGAATTAAGGATTGTTGCCGCAACTTAGTTCTTCCACATCCAATTGACAATGAATCCTATGATTAAATTAATCTTTTCTTATGGATTCTATATGTCCTGATTATTTCTTTGAGTTGTTTGTGAAGTTGTGTTCTTTTCATATTTCTGTCAGCAACAGGAAGGAATAAGTTTTTGAATGATGCAGGGGCATACAAAACAATCAATAATTTATTCATGGCAGGATTGACTTCAATTTGATATGGAGAGGCAGGCCTTGAATGTATTCCAAATATGTCTTCTGAGAGCAGAGTTCAACCAGTACATTCTGGTACAATTACACTGAAAGATACCATTTCAGAGGCAATGTATGTTTGGGTCGCAAACATAGAAACCACACCACATTATATATTCTAAATTAGATACAGGTCCACATCCATACTTAATGTTGGAAAGAGAGTTTCATGCAGTGATTGGTAAAGAAACAAATACAACGCCATGTGCACTAATAGTCTTTTTCTTATCGGAACTTGTGTAACTAAAATTAATCTAACAGGAAGTATCAGGGATTATGTATGCAAGTAGAAATGTTTTCATTGGATTTTAGGTAGCGCCAGTTAAGTTCCAGATCCATTTTCCACTGTAGAATTTATTATAGGTGTCAAATTTCCTAAATCATGTTGAAACTAATATTCCAGTTGAATCTGAAGGTTAAAAGGGACCCAAGGTATTTTTCCAAGAGCTGTCAGCATATTTTAATCAAGTAGAAGTCAATGGTTAAAGAGATTAAGATTGGTCAAATAAATCTCCTTCAAATCAGGTTTGTAACAGATTTCCTACTCTTCAGTATCCAACACATTTCTGTTGTGATCAAGTCTTATCCAAAGATACTTATCTTTAACAACTATCATTTGTTGCTATTTGGAAAGCTCGAGAGCAAGCTTCAACAAAATGGCCAAGTCAAAGAAGTTTCAGAAAAACAGGGGACTATCCATTTTTAGCTTCCAAATCATTTTATTGATGGATCTAATTTTGGTAAAAGAGGATCCTCGATCTTCCTAGATGTAGTACTCTGTTATGAATGTAATGAAAAACATAGATATAAGTGGGGGATATTCCTCTTGGAGGGAAGAGAGGGGTCATAGAGGAGCAAGTTTTATACTGTATAAACTCTTCCAGTGCCTGATATAATAGCAGAATTCTCATGCTCAGTGATCTATCATCTCACGGGTCAGACTTTGTTCGTCTTTTTTATGTTATTATTCTTATGGGATTGCAGATATAGTTCCTTGTGTTGCATGAATTATCATTTGAGTTTGAGATCTAATAATGGTTAAGATTTATTCATTTATTACCTATAACTTAAAGTCTGTCTTCTAATACATGATTCTAAATTTGAACGTTGTTTGAATTCGGAATAATGTATAGCTGGCATCCTATGTATGAAAAGCCCTTTCTTTTATCTCTTGATGTTTACCTTGTGTTTGGCCCTTTGGGTTGCATGTCAATCAACCTATGAAGTACTGCTCATTATGTTAGAAGCACCTAATTTGTAACTCCAAAGTGTTTAAGCCCTCATGATCTACTCAACCTATCCTATCAATTTAAACCAAAACAATTTTAAATCCAAGATGTGTTGAACTTGTCCTTTTTGTAGTCATTAGACAACTTTTAGTGCTAACACCTACCTCGTCTCCGATTAGGTTTCCCTTGCTAATTCTCGGGGGCTGTTTGGGAATGTGTCTGGTTTTGTTGGGCGTAAACTTTCCCTTGCGCAGTGGGATGAGCTTAAGGTGGGGGTTGCGTAGGAGTTACATGCGGTGGTCCAGGGAAAGGATAATAAGGGTTGGTAGCTAGGGGAGTTGCATAACCTTGAAGAGTGCTTCCAAAGGTAGGTCCTTGATAAGAGGGTCCATGGTCATGTGAGGTGGGGGGGGAGGCATATAAGAGGGTGTCACTCTAGAATGAGACAACGTGCATGATAGATCAGGGCCACAACCCATCGATGATTGTGTAGTACTAGAGGTGCTGCCGAAAGTGGGAGTCCTCATTGAGGGTAAAGGAACATAAGGTCTAATGATGGATGTGATGGTTCCAATAACACCATCTTTGGCATGTCATTCCCTCGGTGGATCCTTCTGAGAGGAATCGTCGTGAGGGGCGTCAGGGAGAATGGTATATAGGTATCCCAGTTGTGCGTATATAAGGTCAAACTGCTGGTATTTGAGGATAGACTCTTCTTCGATTTGAGGACGTTGTGATGCCACATCCTTGGAAATCGATGTGATAAGGGACTTTAGGAACTAATCCAAGAAGATATGGTCGTCAAGTTTAGTCTTGCATAAGATTCGTCGCCTATGCCACTCATGAATGTGATCCGTGAGGTGGGTAGCAGTAGTTTGTTTGCAAGACAAAAGGATCTCTATGCTAGCATCATATCGAATGGGTAATTGGAAGAACTGTAGGAATGTGGAGGATAAGTATGAAAAGGTGGTATGTGCCCCATGGGGATGGTCAATGTACCTTTTAGCTGCAGCACTAGTGAAAGTTCTCTATAACAGAAGTAATCTAATGGAATCATCCACTATGGAGTTGGAGGAACACCATAAGTGGAAGTAAATAATGCCATGTTCTGGGGTCCTCCCCAACCTTCCCTTCAAACTTAGGAATGTCCAAGGGGGGATTGGTAGGCATAGGGGGTCATGTGGGGTTGTGTCAAATAGTTTCAATCATTAATCTAGCCAAGTCATGTAGGTTCATACTAGCCATGAATGGAAAGCTAACAATAGGATGTGACATGGTAGGACCAACAACTGTGTTGGATGTAGATTTGAGTGTGGATCCACCAATTATGGTGGCTATGACTGGGATCGTGGGGATGGTGCTCCCTAGGATCAGGATCATGGTGGAACCAATGACCGTGTTGGTCATAGCAACAACTGTCGAGTTTCTACCACTCCCACCACAAACAATGCCCCCAACAAAATAAGTCAAGATATTTCCCGCCATCCTACTGGGCGAAAGTGAGTGTGTGGATAAGCGTGCAGTTGACTCTGACTGAGGGGAGTAAGAATTAGACTCAGATGTCTCAAAAAAAGGTTCCTAAGATTGTGAAGTGTGCCGAACGAGGGTCCAACGAGGGTAATCAAAAAGTTGTATTGTGGTGACTGCCCCCTGTAATGTACCCACCCTTGGACCAAAGGCAAGGGAGGGAACATGAAGCCAATCTATGGGGCTTTTTAAGCAAACTCAACCATTCATTATAATTTATACAATTAAAAACCCATGTGTGCAGATGTAAATTCAACAAATATGCACAGTGGAGATAACTCATCCACACACATAATCTCATATGCATTCAATATATCAATAACAGTCATTTAATTAAACATTGCAGAGGTAAAACACAGAGACGGAGAACACTTATCTTCATTGTGCAATTGTCCCAAACAACTAGCTATGTCGCAGCAACTTTCCTCCCAACCGTAGGTCTCTGCCCAGCCTATATTATTTCAGCACTCAGAGACCACCCTCGAGCTGGGCATGATATCTACAAGGAAAAAGGGGACTCTCAAGCTCATACATAGCCAAATGATCATTTGCATTTAATCCAAGCCAGTTCACAGCTAGATTTATCAGGCTAAATCTGAACCCTCTTCATTTGTGGATGGTTCCACTCAAGCTCAAGCCAAAACAATGGAGACCCATTTCAACCCCAACAATCTCCCACACACAGAAAACTCATGAACTGGGCATGGGTACATATAATAGCAAAAATCACAATTTTTGGGCATGAAGAAAAACGTTTGGCAACCAAAAACGAAATGGCAATTGGGGAAAAACCCTGGGAGAGCAAAACAGTTTCCAACAAACGTTTGTGGGCACTCAACGGACAAAAACGACCTCCATAAACCCCAAATTCGTGGCTCTCTTCCTCCCAGCCATTGTGCAATACAAAAATGAGTTCCCATGCATGGAAAAATGCAGGAAATGATGAAAAACGTGATGGAAAAAGCCCCAGCTAGTTCAAACTGTATGAGAGGGCAAAGGCTTGGGCATTCAAGGGCCAAAACGACCTTCTCAGCTTGAAAACCAGTGAATTTACAGCGTACTCCATGAGAGAAACGCCCAGCAAGCTCCAAAACGTGAGAGAGTGAAGTCTGATCATGAATAATGGCTTGGGAAGGCAATTCGTGGGTGTTTTCTTGCCCAAGAAAAAAAAACACGATTTTCCATGAGGGTGGCTTGCCCATACTCGAATTTGGACAGCCATACCTCCCCAATCCCCAAGGCATTAACTACTTCACCCAACTCTTGGGAGAAATGAATGATTGGGCACCAAAGTCAACATGGGTAGTTGATGGCTAATGGGTTCTCTCATTGACACTTGGCTTGTCTTCATTGGCTCAAGGGTTTGAACATTTCCCTCCCAATTCCTTGTAATATCATGCCCCCATCTCTTGTTGCATTGCATAGCTAGTTGTGGGTATTTATATTAAAATGCATATTTACAATCCCCATGGTTCACTAGCACATGGGTAGCATAATATCCAATACTTGTCTCTTCAAGGTCGAGCGTTCACTAGCAAGGCCTTGGCCTTGAGCTCCACACTAGGAATCACACATAATATGCATACATTATTTACATTATAGCCCAAATTATTACAAGGATCAAAATGGGGACATTACACCCCCGAAGTCTACGAGAGTACCTTAGGGGATCAATAATGTCAAATGTGTATATTTGAAATGGGTATGGTCTAAAAATAGGCTAAAAAATCCCAATGCAACCACGTGTGCAAGAGGAGAGTTGTCAACAAAAGGAGCGCTTAGTCCAAAAGGCTAAAAAATCCTAATGCAGCCGAGTGTGCAAGAGGAGAGCTCACAACAAAGAGGCATTCAGGCCAAAAACAAGCTCAAAAAACCTAATGTAATAATGTGCTACAGTATGTAAGTGACAACAAATTGGCCAGAAAAGCAACAAGCAACACTACAGATCAAAATAAAAAATTACCCACTAACCTATGAGGTATGGGAGCAAGAAACCACCTAACTAAAAGGTGGAATCCCTCGCAAATCATGTGCCCTATAGGGTGATGCAATCCGCAATTAGACAATACAAAATGGAACACCAATATGGCCAAGAGATATCCCCCTACCGAGAGGGATCCTAGGTAAAAGAGTCCTAAGAAGAATGGAAACTTGGCTACTTTGTTCAAGGCATGTCCAAAAAGGTTCCCCACAGTTTATGTCCGTAGAAAATGAGTAGGTTTCCTTGAGTATAGAGTGCAGAGAGGCATTCCACCAAGACCTATGGAACCAGTCTTGGCACCTAACCTCTTAAAGGAGAGCCCCCCTTACAAATCGGTCTCAACCGTGCTAATAAATACAAGGGGTTTTTAGTACCCTAAATAACAACAACTATGTCTCATATGTAAATGACAAAGAGGAATGAATTGGATGCCTATCCCTAGTGTCCTACCTAACCACCAAGTTCTTTTTGTTCCTCAAGTGAGGTTAATGTTGGTTGAATTATGGTTCATTTTAAGGCTAAGCTTGGCGTCATGAACTAAGCATTTTAATGTTAAGGTGTGACCTGTGTGTATGTGTGGTATGCAACTGAAAAAATAAATGTTGAATGTAAAAACATAAATACGAAAATAAAATCTTTCCTTTTTTATTTCATTTCAACTACAATCAAGCATCTAATTTCCAAGAAAAGAAAACACTGATTTTTTAAATAGATAGCTTGCTAAAACAGGAAAGATGCAGTTCTAATGGATCTTTATGGCTAAATTTGTGAAACACAACGAATACTTCAAAACAAAATTCTCTTTGCTACAGAATGGTCATAAAAGCAGATACAAAGAAGGTTATAACAAGCAAAAAGGGTTGCAAATAGAAAAATCAAAGTGATGCAAACATAAGTCTGTATAAAACCAGAGCAAGATGCAAGGGGCTAAAAAACAACTAAAAAATGTAGAAACAGTCACAGGTTGCACCTGTCAAAGGCATAGAAGCGATCTAGGAGACACCAATATGGAAAACAGATGCAACTGGGGTAGGCAGACCCAAAAACAGACTGGGCCTCACTTATCGAGACACAATGGGCGATTGGGTTGCACACTCTAGGAAAAACTATGCGGTTGGGTTGCTCAAAACATAAAAATAAAGCTGACCTGGCCTGAAGGAGGTATTTCACACCTTTCGAGCCATAGGGGGGGAACTAGGTCGTTCCAAATAGGGAAACAAGAGTGACTTGTCCTGGAGGAGGAATGTCACTCTTATTGAGACTTTGGGGGTGACCAAGTCGCGCTCTTCGGGCAAATTTGGGCGACTCGGTCGCATGAAACATGGAAACAGGAGCGACCTGGCCTAGGGGAGGCAGGTCGCTCTTATCGAGTCTCCGGGGGTGATTGGGTCACACTCTTCAGGAAAAACTAGGTGAATGGGTTGCTCCAAAGGGCCCGATAGTTGCGACCTCAATCAAGAAGATTTTTTTTGAAAAAACACCATGTCGGCAAGGACTAGACTAGAGGGTGTAGGTCGGTTCTCAATTCTGGAACAGATAGACAGAGACCGACACTGTGCAAACTAACATAAATGAACAAACTAAAGCGAAGTGCACAATGAACAAAAATCACAATGTATGGACAAACAAAAGCGGAGATCGATAGAGATCGAACCCAGTGGAGTCGTCAAAATTGTAGCGAGTGTTTTCACACTAGCCCGTGCTAAAAAGAACCTACTAAGACTTAGGGAAATCTTAGTAGCAATTCAAAATGGGAATGCAAGCATTCGGTAAATAACAGTAAACAAAATCTATACTATGTGAAGTAAATGTGTGGAAAAAATATAATCTAATATTTCTTTTTCTTTCTTTACAAACAAAGAATAGGGGACAGAATGATTTTCATTTTCATTATGTAAAAAGAATGGTGTGTATAGTAAATTGGATGTTACTTCGAACGAATGTAGGCAGAGGACCTTGCAATTGTCCGAAGTAGCAAATGCTTGGTCTCCAAGTAGCTTTGGTTGCTCTCCAATCACACATCATAAGGCAAGGAAATATCCACAATAGGTGAAATAAGGAAGCACAAAAGGGGCTTCAAGGGTTTCGATAGAAATTTTGGTAAGGTAGCAAATGGAGAAATCATGTCAAAATGAGGGACCTTCACCATTATTATATAGGAAAATGGCCCTAGGTAATAGCCCGTGACATTGAGTTGACTGTGGTATTGGCCCTTGGTATTGTGTGGCATTTTTTGGGTTTTCCCTCCCTTTTTGACTTTTTTGAATGTTTTTCCCCTTTTTGTTTTATTTTTTTGTGTTTTTTGGGGGATATTATCCCTATTTTGGGGAATTTCCTTCTTTTGGGGGGTAAATATGCCAACTTTCCCTATTTTGGAGAGGGGAGCTTTTAGAAATAATAATTGTGGGCAAATTTTGGGTGTTAACTTTAGGATTTTTGGGCAAGTGAAGGTTCAATGTAGGGAAAAGTAAGAGTGGGATGATGTGACTAGGGGATGAGCATGGATGCGAATTTTTGGTGTTAACATCCATGATAATGGATGCACACCTTTAGAGAAGCATTAATAGAAAATGAAATAATGACATATCAGTAGTAGGCCCGCTACCTTGATTACAAGTCTGGAAAACTATTATTTTTTTATTATGTATGTCAATCTTTAGGGTCCTATAAATTGGTGCAAAATTGGGAGTCTTTTTTTCTTCGTGTAATATGCAGAGTATTCTAGAGAAAATAATCTCCCTTTTTGATGGATTTGATTTGCGTCCCTGATCATTAAATGAAATCCATATAAATGTACTTCATTTTTTTTAAGCTTTATACCTTGTATTAAGGATTTGTTATGGATTTTGGTGGATTTTAAACCATGATTATGTAAATGAATATAGATGTATATTTTCTATTATTTATGAAAATCTATATATTTTCTATTACTTATTAAAATTTAGTTATATAAATTTTTTATTTATATAAATGTATATTTTCTATTATTTATTAGAGCTTACTAAGATATTTTGTTTACTTATAGGAATATGTTATGTATAGGAATTGAACTTGAATGCATCTTTCCCTCACTTTGTTTTAAAAAAATTATTTATACATGATTTTGGGATGTTGTTTTGCAAAACTTTTCTATAGTAATAAGGATACATTTTTTTTATGACAATCGTTGATGGAATTTTATCCACATTGAGAACCTTTAAACATTACAAAAACCTTTAAACATTACAAGATAGTCTTTGAACTTTGTAGTGAGATCATTTGGATATGATTTCTTCCAACTTTGTCTTAGTAAAAATTGACATAAGATTGTCATATTTTTTTATAAGGTTACACACTAATGTGAGACTTACACTTTGTTCACTTCCTCATTTACAAGTTTGAGATGTGTTAGGGTTTTGGGCCTAAGTCATTTATTTATTTACAATTTGTTTTATTGTATTCAAAATTAATTTTTACAATGGATATTTACAAGGGTTTTTATCACAAAATTGCATTGTGAGAATTTTCATAGTTATAAGATTTTAGTATTCCATGTTAACTTTCTAAAGGGTTTGTGAGGAAACACTTCATTCACATTGGCAATATTTATTTATTTATTTGTATATAGTGTTATTATACTTATAATTAAAAAAAAGGATGTTTGGCATCATACATTTTTTAATCATTAAATTATATTTTATTATTATATTAATATTCATAATGACATTAATCTATTTAACTACATATCAAATAGAGTGCTTATTTTATACACATACATATAATACAAAATACTTCAACATTTTGCTATTTTTTTGCTATTTCTACCTTTATGTGTAATTTTATATTTGTTCCACATATAATAATTGTTTATTAAAAGAATTCACTTATTTTCATATATTAATATGACATTTTAATAAAAACAAAAAATATTTTAATATTTTTGTATCTTTTTAAAATTTTAATTTATAAATCATCTTTATCCTTTATTTCAAAAAATACTTTATTTATAACATTTTATTTAACTTAAGGAAAAAGATATTGACATTTTTTTAATTATAACAATTTAGCTAAATAAATATTTTACGAGAATTCCTCGCATTTGAAAACTTCATTTTTCCACGTACATATAATACAAAGTACAACATTTTTCCATTTTTACCATGTTTCATATTTGTTTTATACATATAATTGTTTATCAAATGGATTCTCTTGTTTTCTTGTTTTCATATACTTGTGACCCTTTAATAAAGAAATAATATTTTTCTTGGATTTTAATATTTTTATCTATGAACTATCTTTATTTATAATTTCAAAAAATACTTTATTCATAACATTTTTCATTTGATTTAAAAAAACATTTATAAAAATTCAGCTAAATAAATTTTTTATAAGAAATCCCCAAAACATTGTAGCAATAGAAAGCCTCTATCTAATAAAAAAATTTAAAGCAATAAAAAGTTTTCCACAAATGGTTTTATTTTGAATAATTTTATTTTGTATAACTAATCACTTTTACTTTTTAATTTGCTTAAAATCTAAATAATTATATTTATAAGACAAGTGTATTCTCCATACTGATTTTATGGTTATCTTTTAAAATAAAAATAAAAAACACAATTATAAAAAGAAAATGGTAGTTGATGCATAGATAAGTTACAGATAACTCATTTAACTAAAAAATGTAACAATAGCTGAGAAATAGCCGAGACATAGAAAACATGAAATTACAACCAAGCATGGAGAACAAGTCACAAATAACTTGTTCATGACACTTAACTTATAACCTATCTGTGTTCACCAGCCATAAGTTAACTATACTAATTACAAATCTATCTGTGTTCACCAGCCATAAGTTAACTATACTAATTACAAATCTGTACTTCACCTTCACATTTTCACTTAACACGAATACAATACATACTCTGCACATTATTGATATACTTCTTCAAATGTTTATGAAAGGTGTTTTTTCTCTTAGTTTCAAATTCCACAGTATGCTTAAATGCGATTGTTAATCGTCCTCTCATGCATTGTGTATTAGTGCAAAAAGGTGATTATTCCCAACAAGGGTGATGCCATAGCCATGAGAAGCTCAATTGTTAAATCATACTCTAATGCATTGCCTCTTAGTGCACAGAAGGTGATTTTTCCTGTGTTTTTGGACCAGAAAGGGGCCTGGTACAGGCACGGTACAGGGTCTCAGGGCTGCTGTTGGTATATTGTTTAACACCGTATGGCGCTCGTTTGTGTTGCAGTTGAACCAAAACAATTCCACATGAAATGCCCTTATTGGGGGACACCAACAGCACAGGAATGGTTGTGCTTGCTAATATATCCCTCACATTCCTTCTTTTATCACTGCATTTTAATTTCTGCATTCCCCTCCAAGGAGTGGTTGTGCTTGCTATAATATATCGCTCACATTCCTTCTTTTATCACTGTAATTTAATTTCTGCATTCCCCTCCAAGCCCAACTATCTTTAACGTTTTCCGTGAGTATAGGCAAGTGCTGAACGTGGGCGTAAAATTTATTGGGTAGCTAAATCCGAAAATCAGATAACATCGGCACAACTTTACTCTGTATGCTTGCTTAATGCTTGGATATGAGTCCAAAATCTAGGTATCAATCTCAAAGTTTTCACATATCTGACATGAAAATCAGATTGACAAGATTTATATAACTTTACACTTTATCTTCAATGCTCAGATTGATAAGATTTACATAACTTTACACTTTATATTCAATGCTGGGAAGTAAGTCCAAAATCTATGAAACGGTCCCAAAGATTTCACATAACCTTGTGTCCATTCCATTGATGAAGAGATTCATGTTAAATACCAGTGGGCCAAGATTTCACAGAACCTTGTCCATTCCATTGATGAAGAGATTCATGTTAAATACCAGTGGGATTTTTTAAAGTTTAGGTGATGGAAGAGATTCGTGTTAAATACAGATGGTTTTTTTTAAGTTCAGGTAAAATGCATCTTTTTCCATCGCTTTGGCTGGAATTTCAAAAAAAATAAAATTCTATGATGAAACCGAGACCTGATCTAAATCAGGAATAAAACCATGGTTTCTTAGAAATTGCACCAAAATGATCATGAAAATTGATACGATCTTGATACTTTTTAAACTACTCCAATCAGTAATGTGAATTTTCTACCAATTCAGTGATGTTTTGATGTTCATCGTGATCAATTTTATGCACCGATGCAATACTGTTATTCCATAAAGAGTTGTTAGATGTTATATAATGGAGTATAGGGAGATGTTATCACTGTACTAAGTTTTTAAAAATAAAATTATAATATATATGTACTTAATTTTAAATTTATATACAGATTCAATTTAAACTTGATATATCAATCCATCCAAAGTTAAGGTCTACTCACTACTGCTGCTGTAATATGAAACAACCCACCTGCTTACAATTGCTAACTGTTTAAATTACATGGAATATGGAATACAAATGTGACTGGAAAGCTATACAGGCACGCCATCTGGGAAAATAACCGTGACACAGTCCATATTGGCTGGGAAAATAACCGTGAAACAGTCCATATTGGCTAAATGGAGGAGAAAATTAAAAAAATCCATTCAGTAAATTTCAATGTTATATATTACACCGCCATAGAATCAGCATAACCCCGGATCTATTCATTGTTTAAGTTCATCTTTATTTCAATAAAGATTGGACAGTGTAACAGCTCTGAAATTTTTACAGCAGTTTGCTCGGTAATGAAATATTACAGATAATCTCCAACTTTATGAAACAAAGAAAGAAATAGTAACATATTGAATATTCAGATAACGATTATGACAGCTAAAACACAGATCAGGTCATGAAATAATATCTCTCTATTTATGACAAGTTATACATTTCTTTGAAAATATATTTGTACATTCTAAGCTCGGGAGGGATAGACAGCCATGGAGAATGTGGAAGGATGGACGAGTATGCTCTTCCGAACAATGGCAGAACAAGGTGTGGAAGATGCCAATGAAACCTAAGAAGAGGTGAGAAAGTCTTGCAAGATCAAGAAACGGCTTCACAAGATGAAGAATTCTTGGCTTTGGGCAAGATAGAGCACATACACATGGTGAACAAAAAATATAGTGCGGAAGACAACATAGGGATAAGTTCAGTCTACCAATAACAACGGAAGGAGAACTCGAGAGACTGAGTGATAGAGAATATGAACAAGCTCAGGTAGGATAGCACCCACTGAAAACCTATGCAACACCACTGCTCGTGGTAGTTGAAACCAAAAGTAGAATGCCTTGCAATCTCACTAAATTCCTCACACGGCATAGACGAACTCTTAAAACAGCATTATCTTCATTATCAATGTCGCTCAGAGCCGTTTCTGAGTGAATCCGATCAACATCTGCGATGCAATAGTTATGATAAGTGATCAAAACAAAGATACCCAAATCATTATTTTTCTTAAATTAATCCATTTAGAACCACTATTCTAATATCAACCATACTTGAGAATAACAAAAAAAGAAGGGATGAATTCTGAATGGGAAGCCTTACAAATTGTCGCCCTCATCATCATATTAAGAAATCTGAAAGCTGATAGATATCAGTAAACAGTAGGCAAAAAGCTGAAGATGATGTATATATATTGTGAATATATGTCACAATAGACGGAGAGCTGTGGGTTATGAATCCAAGCAAGGAGGGGTTTATATAGTGATCCAAACTGCTACTGTCGTTGTGATGGAACAACTCATATCATTGAAATACATCAGAGTCCACAACACGGAACACGTTACTCGCTGTGCACACTGACATCGAGAGAAAGGAATTAATTAAAACCTTTTGGTTTGGTTTCAGTGAAGACCTTTTTTATTATATTTTTGTTGACTATCTTACTCTGTCAATAGGGAGCTAACATCTGTCTCAAAGCACTTAAACTCTTAATGTTTGTTTGGTCTTTGGGTATAAAGTTGTTTTCAAATATTGAGACAAGCTATGTACATCTCTCCTCAAATATCTCCAATATGACATGAGACATTGCTGGTTCCTTTTCTTCAGCCGAGCTGTATGGCTGTTCTTTTAGAATATTCAAAAAAATTATTAGGCCATTTAAACAGTTAAACAGATTGTAGTATTGTGAAATTTGTGACAAACATTTGGAGATAGATGCTAGTCTTGCGTAAGGGAGATTAAGTTTTTGACTTCACATGGTTTTCAATAAAGCTCGTTTGATGGATACATTAATTTCAAATTTATGATGTTGCAACAACTTCTGGTTTTGTCTTTTTTTTCAATCAGAAATATTTTATTGACAAGTAGAAGAAGAATAGATCCAAATACAACCCCTACTCGGGGAAGAAACAAAAAAGACCATCCCACCGGACTAAGAAAAGACGCCCACACCCTAAACCAAGACATAATGCCCCACATAAAACATGCTGCCCCCAGCCATATAGAAAAGGAAATTACCCAACCAAATGAGCCAAAGAAATCATCCATCAAAGAAATGAGCACCAAAAAAAAAGGTCAACCGACATGGAGTGCCAAAACACAAAAGTGCATGATGCACAGTAAAAACAAACTAACAAAACAGAAAGATCAAAATAGTTTGATGCTGCCTGCTTCCCAAATGATATCTCCATCCCAATGCAAAAAAAATACCGTACCATCCATTGAAAGTAGAGCACGCTTCGAGAGAGAGTCAGCAAATTCATTCTCAACACTATGGATATGCATAAACTGGACACCATGAAAGAGTAATAGTAAAAATCTGATCTTGTGTAACCAAGGAAAAAGTGCCAAGATATTGATACTCCCAACATAGTTTATCCAATTGATCTGATCTTCGTCTTTGTTTATAAAAAGAGAAGCAATTTCAAATGTATAAGATGTCAAGTCACAATGTTTGGCTTTGTTTGTTTATAAAATGAGAAGCAATTTCAAATGCTCTAAGATGAGAAGTATCTACCTTGCGAGAATTAAATGCTCTTAAGATGAAAAGGTCATAAGATAAGAAGTCTTTGCCTTCCAAGAATTAAATTGAAATGCTATAAGATGAAAAGGTCATGCAGGTTTCAAATATTATTAATAATAACTTGTTTAATATGTGAAATTTCTTTATAATGTTAAATTGGATTCATTCTATACCTATAACTTCATGTTAGGTCATGAATGAAACAAAGGTTATCATTGTATTGGGTATTCAATATGTACTTTGTAATAGTTTAATAATTGTATGAGCTTTGTAATAGTTTAATAATTGTATAGGATAAGATATACATCCTTTAATTTGAAACATTCACAACAATGTGCCATTATACTATTCCCACAATCTTTCAACATCCTTACTTAAGTCAAAGTGATCTTAAGTATTTAGTAGATGCCAATCTTTTTTAGTAAGTTTTGTATAATGATTATTCAAAAAGCTTAGTAGATGTGAATTTTTTTAATATGTTTTGTATAAGGATTATTCAAAACAACTTTACATTGGGTTGCAATAGAATTAGGTAAAAGGGAACATGTTTTTTTACTATAAGGATTTTTCAAAAGGTTTTATAATTTTTACTATAATTGTAATAGAATAAGGTAAATTAATTAGATTTAATAAGTATTTTAAAAATCGATTGATTTCTTTTATTGTTTTCTTCTTTAGAAGAATCATTTGATTGATTCTTCCTTTTTGGGCAAGGTATAAGGTCTTTCTAGTGAGTTGAACTATCTTGTTTATGAAATCTTTCTCTCTTTCCACAATCTTCTTCACCAGAGTGTCAAAGGTGAGGTCTTTCAATTTACCACTATCTTGAAGTGATTTAGGGTAGTGTGAATATGTGGGGTAGAGGAACTTGACAAAGGAAATGGGATGAAGGTTTACCTTCACATCAATGACATGGATGCCATGCATGACTCGGATCTCAGATGTTGCAATAATGAAATCATTGTCCTTCACCTCTAGGTTGAAGAGCTTCAACATCAATTGAATTAGCTCCAATTATGAATGCGAGTCATATAAATTTATTAACTTCTTTAAGGCATCATGAGATGTTTTAGCAGATGTTATATGATGACTCACCTCTTCACTTACTATAGTAGTGATCAGTGCATATGCATTCACATACTCAATCTTCTCTCTTCTATTCCACATGCAAACTCTTTGTTTGTTGTAATTTGTTTTGGTGCAGTGACTATAGGCCCATCTATATAATTTCAATAGTTTATCCTTCACATATGTCGTCCTATAGATTGTTGAAGATGAGTGTGTGCTTGATATTCCTCCACCATTATGGATAGTTGTCCTTGTCGGTATGCACTACCTCGACAATGGAAGCCAAAGAATGCATCTTTGACAAGACACTCTACAATGAAAAATAAAGTTTCTGCAACAAGTAGTCTGAATAATACAATTTGTGGGTCTAAGTCAGTAGAGTACGATAAACATATCGATAATCCCTACTACAATAAAGTCTCTACAATACAATACTCTCTATAAATTGTAGTCGTAGTCCCTGCAATGCATTCTGTAGTGATTTTTGTAATAAGCTTTGCCCAATATAATTTATGCTATATAGTTCTATATTTTGCAAACCCTAGAACTATCACCCAAAAACCCTAATCATTGTTCAAAATTGAATTTTTTATGGAATGATAAAATTTATTGACTCGGTTCTCAAAAGGGAAAAGCACTTCACCAATATATACATTAATACTCACAAAACCAAAATATTAAAGCCAAGAGATATTAGTTTGTGAGAATGATAGTAACTACCATTTGACTGAATGACTAAAACAAAAACTTGAATAGAATGGGAAATCAAGCTCTTGAGGACATGCTGAGATACCTTGGATCACCTCTCATATGATTTTGGTGTCATTACATAATTTGTCAACCAATTAATGGCCAAAATTTATTGTCATTGGGAATGAGGAGAACATGTATATCATTTGTTTATTAATATAGAAGACAATATTGTTTATAGTTCACAAGAACTGCACAATGGCTATGATTCAGGAAAAACATCGGACTACATAGAGAGGATGACATTAATAAATCCAACAAAAACAAACACTAAAACTCGTGGATATTTTAAGCTCAACTAGGTTGAATTTGTGGTCGAGCAGAGGAGAGTACAAAGAATGACCACAAAGAGGAAAAATATGGCCGTGACGGAGGAGGAGGAGTTCGGAGGTTGAGAAGTCGGTTTCATACTAGATCAACAATTGAAAGTGATTGAAAAAATTCATCGCACTTGCATCCAAATGCTGGAAATAAGCATGTAGTAGCTCAATGTACCACTTGGTGTCTACTCCAATCAACGCTCTCTAAAATAGGTGAAGCCTAATGCTGTCATCCATCAATGAGTTGGATGAACACCAAAGATGGAATGTCATAATGTGTGTGGCAAGGTCAACTCTATATTTTCCTTCAAACTTAGGTATGTTAGAAGGATGGTTCATGGGAACTAAGGGACAAGTAGGATTGTCCAATATCGGGTCATTGGTTAAGTTAGTTACCTTAGGTAAATGCAAAGTTTCCAAGAATGGTAACTTTTTCTATGCTAACGGGGTATAATTCCCCAGGGCTTATCCTCCCCATTGATTAGTATTAATGATAATTGGTCAATGCTTATATATGGCAAAATAGTGAAGTATCATAACTCTTCACTAATGGACATGCCATATTACAATTAATATTTAACCACCAACTAATAATTAGTTTAGGTATATTAGGTATATTAGGTATATTACACTTGTTATGTAAGGACTATCAAGGACTGCATTGATGACAATGCATGTGAGTGTGACTAGGTTGATTTTGGATATATGAAGTGGAAGTACCATTGGCCATGCCCGCCATTCCATGGAAAGGCATGTTACCTTGAGACACATTAACATTTGAAACAACTCCTGCACCTATTCCCCCTCCTTCAAGGCCAGGCATGTTGGCATGTTGCATACTAAATCCTGAAGGTGTTCCAATACTCATGACCCCATTTTAGGGAAAGACATACTACCTTGCGGCATATTGAGGCATAAGGCTTCTCCAACACCGATGCCCCCCATTCCAGGTAAAGACATACTACCTCAGGGTATGTTGAAGCCTAATGTAGCTTCATTGTTCACACCCCCCATTCCTTGGAAAGGCTTACCACCCTGGGGCATACTAGATCCTGGAGTGGCTCTAGTTATCATAGAAGTGGTTGGAATATGCATATGTACACCTCAAATGGAAAAGCATTAAAAAGAACCGAGGGATCCCCACCAGAGGTAGTGATAGTAGCAATGACAAGAGGTATGCTAGAAGGTATCAACTAGAATATGGGTTATGGCATCCCAAAATAGAAGGGATTAGTGCCTTGTGGCATAGATATTGAATTTACAGGTCCACCGACATGAGTGCTAGTTGAAGGAATTGATCCTTCATTAAATATTCAGATGAAAATGGGAACCATGTTGATTCCATTGTGGATGACACAGTAGGGTTGACTCCTCCTATAAAGGTAGAGGTAATCGAGCTTGGAACTACCCCAATGGTAGGTATGTATTCCATGTCATTGTCATCGACCCAATCAAACAATGGATTGTAGTATGTCATGCAGTGATGTGTTTCAAACCCACGAGTTTGGATGAATTAAATAATTTGAGGTGAGTTTAATCCTCCATTGGGATCCGTGAGATACTCAAAATCAACAAGACCTAAGTCCTCTTAAATTGGATGAGATGAGCTCTCTCAGATATATTAAATTGATCATCTAAACCACTAAGGTATCATTCACGGGACAACCTACTAGACTCACTTGATCTCGATCGTGTTTCATCCTAAATGGGATTAATTTCAGGTTCTTGGTTCTCTCCCGTAGCCTCTTGTGGGGGTGGATCACTATGTTCTAGCCTCCACCTCTTAGGAGCTAACTCTCCCTTTTCAGGTGAAATTTATTGAATCCTTTTGGACCTACAATGAGGCTAGTTATCCATTTTGGCTTATATAGACACAAAGGAAGAAGCTTTTCACAACTTGAAGTATACCAAACCCACACTCACTAAAATTTCCTAAAATATTTAACACCAACAATCTAACCCTTCCAAAGATAAAACCAAGATTATTAATACCCGACACTAATTAGTGAAGAGCCACATAAAGACCTTCTGGAGGTCATCCTGGGATGATCAGGGCCCAAGTCCAACAAACGAATGTTTGAATGAGATAATTAAGCTAACCTTCATACAATAATCACTAGGGGTGCAAGTACTTTCCTTCAGTGAACACCGTCCCAAGGATCTGTGTTGGAGAAAACTCACTATGGCTTGGGGTAGACCACAATAAACAACTGACTACCATAAATTAACTCAATCTTCAATACTATGCTATATAAATGACAATGCTAAGATAATAAAGAATATAACCAACCTCGATCCAAACGTTTGATGTAGATCCCCGTTGGAGCTTTCAACCCGTGCACTTGAACCTACAAATTAGTCTTAACAGCCAATACACAACAAGTGCATATAATATATAAACGACATTAACATTATCAATAACAATGGTCCACGATAATATAAGTAAATGCAACCCAATGTAATATAAACAACATTCACAACATTAATGGACGAAAATATGAGTATTTCTATTAAAAATAACAAGAAGTACAATGTGATACGACCTCTTGCTGGCAACCAATCTGAACCAAGATCTGGGTCAATCCACTTGCGCCTCCACCACTTCAATCCTCCATGGAATGGAAAACTCAAACTATGATAGGAGTTTGGAAGGTGAACATAAAGGGTTCACAACTACAAGTATCAATGAGTGTAGACTCAAGATAAGGCAAAAATCCACTAGAGTTCTCTTGATCTTCTTTCTCCTTCCATCGATAAGCCATATGTGCTCAATATATAGTCCTCCCAAAGGTAAGTGAAAGGACACATTGAGACGTTTTAGGGAAAATGGAGGGCCAAAGGTCACCCTATGACCGCTTTTTGGGAGTAAAAAGTAATAAACTAGTGATTTTTACCATTTTACATGCTACCCGCAGGCTATAGTGATGCAACTCGCAGGTACATCCACTGTAATGATGCAGCTAGGGTACAAGGGAAAAAATTAGGGAAAAATAGTGTCTGAAGGATATAAAGTGGATCTGAGTCAGTGAAATGGATCCTGCAGGCCAAAGAATGCTAATGCTCACAAGGTGGAAAATTACGCTGTAACAGATTCCCCCTAATGTGTGATGTCAGAGACTGATGCTACGATGGTCGAAATACATTATAAATCTCAAAAGTGGAGTGATGGAGACACAAGTGGAAGGAGCAGCTCACTCGTCATAATACAATAGTATCCATGAATACATGTTGGTATAGTACAACAATCTGATACAATGGCCATGAATAGGTAGTACATAATGAATATATGTCATAAGTGATCATAGCCATGATCCCTCTACAGTGAGATATGGTCTCCTACTAAAAAGGAAACAACTGGTGCAAACTAGAGGTACAAACTGCTGACATCTGAGAGGGGATATCTCATATGTAAAGTCATAATCATAAGTAGCATACTGAATGCCACTATCGCCTGGGGTCTTCTACACAAGTCTTCGATAGTGCAAGTCCCATCAAGTGAATAAAGGAGTTGAGGTCGAACCTGATGTGACATCATCTGATTAGCGGTCAATGATGTATACCGTTAACAGACGCGATATAACCCACCAATAATGAAAATGGGCATCAAGGCACATAGTACAATCATCGGAGTGTGAATAGATGTGTTGAAGTCGAACACTAGGATGAATCCATCGGTCAGGGGACATTGATGTATTCCCAAAACTGTCGATGGCGAGAGAACTTGCCACTAATGACTGCAAGCCTCAAGGTACTCAACCGAACTCTATGCCTCAAGTCCCGGAATAAATGGGTTGAAGTCGGCGGAATGAGACTCGCTTGAAGGAGGGAATTAAGGCATCCCCCATCAACCAGCATGAGGGACCTGCTACGCTGAAAGATTTGGAAGATCTCAGGTGAAATGGATTGACTCAATAAGGATGGCCGACATGCAATAGTTAAGAAATCTGAGGAGTGGCCGACTCTGGTTTCAGGACTTCCTTTGAACAAGAGCATGAGTAGATGGATAGACTCAGGCAGCATAGACTCAATATAAACTGTGTGATGCAGGAGGCACCCCTAAGGGCTCCATAATGACTAGAAGCTTAACCAATCAGTGGAGTAAACTGAGAAACAAGTACAACTCCTAAGGTCCAACTATAGTCCCAACTCATAATGTATGGAGTGGAATGAATGCTCTATTCAAAGGTGATACAACAGCTGCCAACTAGAAGTAGTAACCATAATCCCGTCCGGATTTTTGGAATATTTTATTATTTTGGTCTTTTTCATATTTGTAGAAAGCTTGAAAAAGAATAAAATTGTTTATGGTACAACAAGTGAGGGAACGAGTGTCAAATAGCGAGCAGACTAGTCCCAAGCAGTGGAACATACCTATGATCGATGCAAGGAAGCATGTGCAGGATGTGGACACTCGGGGGGGGGGGGGGGGGGGGGGGTGTTCCCTCAGGATCAAAAGGTCATCAAATTGTGAAGGACAAATGGAAGCTTTGCAAGGCTCGACAGGGAAAAGTGCTCAGGCACCAAGCTAACAACTGAGTGAGCGGGAGCCGGCATAAGGCTCAAGCGGCAAGCAGGAAGATGCAATGCAATCACAACATGATATAAGTGGGGGGAGTCCTTATGGGAGATGGCCAGCATAAGACAAAGTAGAGTATGAGTCTTTATCGCAAAGTCATGGTGTAACTACATGACTCCCAATCCTAAGGACACACAACGACATGGGCACCATAATGCAACAGGGGTTCCTAACTAGGGTACCCATGTTCGGAAAGGCCCTACTGCCACATAATGACACTTCTATAACAGTGTGAAGGTTCCATGTCGGTTAAGAAGTGGGGTCGCAACTAGGGTTTATGAAAATGGTCAAAAGGTCAAATGCATAATGCATGTGGAAATGACATCTAACCTATATGCCAGGTGTGAAATATACCTGCTGTAGGCGCGAAATGGTCTAGAACAAGTCTCGCCGAAGAAATCTGGTCAAAAAATGCTACTCCAAGACGTTACATTAGTCCAAAACAACATATAATGGCAAAAACTATAGATAAGTGGGTCTTGAAAATTATAAATAGTAACAAAAATTTACAATTTACAATTCAGTTTTACTATTCACCCATTTGCAGTTTTGTGGTTAGTTTTCACCTCAAAGTTCAGCTGCTGATTCTGGGAGCTATGGGCATCCGGTCATCGAATCGTCAGGAGCAGGTTGGTAGTCTCATTCATCCCTTCCATTTTAATGCTTTTAATTCAATTTTGACCTGTTGGATATTTTGTTTGGCCAAGCCCTAAATGGCTTTGACACTACCCGTGGGCTATAACTATGTGGGTCGCGGGTAGGGCAAGGTACGTGCAGTCAACACACATGTTGACCGCTGGTACCCGCCTCTGTAAGCAAAGTTGCCCGCAGGTACGGTCGTGAAGTTAATAAAATGGTCTAAAATATTTGTTTTTCTCCCTCCAGGATGGTTCTAGAATGGAGAGAGAGGGAGCATGACCAAGTGCATGAGGCCATCCGCAATGATGTGCGTTCACAGCAAGCGCTGCAAGCATGTGGGCTAAACAAATTTTGGAGCATAGGGGGTTTAAGGGCCCAAAACCTATTACTCCGTCGCTTGATAGACTACTGGGACGTCAATGCACAGAACTTCAATCTAGACGGGCAAATACTCTCACTGGAAGTGGAAGATATCTACTTCATTACTGGTTTGGCGTGCCATGGTGAGGTGGCAAGCCTCCGGTCTCGATCTATGGGTGGTGGGATCACTATCCCCAACTATATAGAGATGTATTGTATACCAGATACTCAGGCAGTGGGGAGTCAAGTGCCCATCAGAGCCATAGTTAGTCTGAGTATGAAGATCATAGTGGCAACCCTAGTGCGGATTACTGGTTCGAAAGCTCTTCACCAGGCATCCAATCCGATGATGTTCTATGCGTCATAGTGTAGGCAGCCCATGATATTCGACTAGTGCACAACGCTATTGGGGTCCATGAAGACCCAGCTGACAAAGTGCAAGCAAGGGGAAGCAAAAAACTTCAGTTACGGTAGTATCTTGTGTAGTTTCTTCTTTGAGCGAGTTTCAGGGCTCAGTCCGAGGGTTGAGGTCCCTCCTCACAGTCTCTGCGACCTAGCCCTGACCCGGTGGGCAGAGGTATTGACTCGACAGGGTGGTGGCCATCAGGCGTCACGATATACAGAGGAGTTCTTTCACTGGTGGGACCGACAGGTCATAGCCATAGAGGACTACCCATATGCAGGGATATACTTTCGACAGGATCGTGACATGCTGCTTCCACAGGATGTCGCGTTCGGAGACATTGGTGAGTACTCTATTTAGGTTTTCGAAGTATTAAATTTTTATGGATTTTTTATTATAGGTGCAAATGCAAAAATATTTTTGGGGGTAGTATCACATATTATTGTTTTACTGTTTGCTTGCAGATAAGGGCCCAGTGAGACCCAAGAGCTTCCTGAGACATTGTCAACGGGGCAGGGGTGATGAGGTAGGGGGTGCTGCAGCAAAGCGTACACTACAGAATCTGCGAAGAAATCTATCACGGATGACTGCCAGGGTACCACAGATAGAGGTGGCACGACTACCAAAGGATATGCAGCGCCAGGTAGTGGGGGTGCTGGGTAACTAGTACGACTACTGTAGCGTATAGAAAATGTAGTACAGTAATACTATGAAACTCATCCTGTCGGGGCGGCAGCTAGGCCTCCTCGTAGGTAGTAGATATCTCAGGATCTCACATTTTGTATCGATATGTATATTTTTTAGGGCTACGGGCTCCAGTTTTGTATTATGACACTACCATTTTTGGACATATTATTTATAAAAAACTTTGGTTCTCTAGTTCTACTATGTGTGTGTATGTACAAATGTATGAATGTCTTCTTATATTTGTGTGCTTCATTGTGAACGTGAAAAATGCCAATCTAATACATAGTTAGCATATGCATCAGATATATGATTAACACTTCTTGGAACATGAATGTATGTAATTGAAACAAAATGTCGTTCCAAGAGTCTTACCCTTAGGAATTTCCATAGTAGCATAGGATCTCGCACACGGTACTAACCATTCAACTGAGATACAACCAGTTGTGAATCCAAGCGGACTTCTAATGACTGGATGCCATGAGAAATAGCATCCCGAAGTAGCTCAATCACGACACTATACTCAGCCACATTGTTAGATGTAGGACCAAGACAAGTGCCTCCTGAAGACACAACTAGATGGTCAGGCGAATAAATAACCCAGGCAACAGAAGCAAGTTGTTGCATATGACGGCTAGCACCATCCGCGAAACCTAAGAACGTAGGAGATTCCACTGACATGTGTCAATCAAACGAAAGCGAATTAGCAAACCCGAAGACCAAAAGAAATCTAAACTATGTACAGAAAGAATTATACAATAGTATACAAAGGCATTAGCTCGTACTAGAAGTTCAAGCGTAATACTGCTTGAGGTAGAGCCCATTCCTAGGATCCTTCAAGACATTCCCCTCATAGTCCTCTAATTCATAGGCTCCTTTTTCCAGGACATGCTTCACAATGTAAGGGTCGTGCCATATGGGGTTGAACTTGCCTTCCAGGGGTTCTTTAGCTTGGTCATATAAGAGGACCAAGTCACCTTCAACACACTGCCGGGGACGAACAAACCTATCATACTGAACCTTGACACGACGTTTATTGGCATCTATGGCCACAGCGGCATCTCGACGTTGCTCGTCAAGCTACTCAAGGTGGATTAAACGTTGCTCAATACCAGTCGTATCAGGGAGGAGCTTTATGGCCAGTTTAAGTGAAGGGATGTCGCCTTCAATCGGTAAAATCGACTCCACACCATGTACTAGCTGAAATGGTGAGAACCCAGTGGCAGTCTTGATTGTTGTTCGATATGCCCACAAAGCAGGATATAACATAATGTGCCAGTTGTTCTTTCTTTGTGCATTGGATAATGGTCTTTAAAGACTTATTGACTGCTTCAACCTGACCATTCGCTTGGGGATAGTAAGAAGATGAGTGTTCTTGATGAAACCCAAGCTTGAGTGACAAATCCTCCATCATTTTGTTCTAAAAGTGACTGCCATGGTCAGTGACAATCTCTTTCGGAATATCGAACCGAGTAATAATCTGATTGAACACGAAATGGGTTGTTGTAGCACCATCGGCTTTTACGGTAGGCATGGACTCATCCCATTTGGAAAAGTATTCCACGACCACTATTATATGGTGATGCCCCCCAGCCGAAGCTGGTTTACAATCCATGAAATCCACCCCCCACTTGGTAAAGGGACCAACGGTGACGACTGGATGAAGGGGCACTGGATGCGAGTGTATATTCTGAGAAAACACCTAGCAAGGGTGACATCTCTTCACAGCATTCATACAATATTTAAAGATTGAAGGCCAAAAGTAACCAGCTCGCATAATACGTTGGGTTGTAGCAAGCCTAGATAAGTGACTGCCACACGCCCTAGCATGGCAATCATTAAGCACACGCTCTTCTTCTTCATGAGTTAAGCAACGACGGAGAATAGAATCCTTTCCTCGGCAATACAAAGTGTCACCGATGATAGTATAATCTTTAGCATGATGGTTCACACGCCGTCGCTCATCTTGTGAATAATGCAAAGGAAACTTCAAAGTTTAGAGATATACAATGACATCCCCATACCAAGGGTCCTCCGACGAGATAAGAAATAATTGTTCATCCACAAAGGAATCCTCATGGATGACATCCTCATCAAGTCTTGGAAGGTTAGACATAAGCTCAGCAAACACCAACGATTCAACCAACTTCGCTGAAGCAAAATCGAGATCGAACTCCTGAAGGATTACAATCCATTTATTGTACTTCCCCCCTATAAGGCATCATGATAGCACAAACTGAAATGGATTGATATGTGCTACAACTGTGGTTGTCCTAAGCAAAATGCAATGTCGTAACCGTTGGACTGCATGGACAGTCGCAAGTGCCATCTTTTCCATGTGAGTATATCTCAGTTCAACGTCTACTAGATTTCGCCTGAGGTAATAGATGACATGCTCGATGAGTGCATCATCAACTTGAACTAAGACCATGCCAATCGTCTCTTGAGATGCAGCCACATAAAGTATAAAATCTCGTGCGAAGTCGGGCGGACTAAGCACAGCGGCTGATACCAAAGCTTTCTTAACGGCATCGAAACACTGTTGGGCTCACTCATCCCAGATAAACGGTGTGTCTTTCTTCAATAGTTGCGCGAAACCTTTGGTAAAATTAGCATAATTGACTACAAATCGACATAGAAAAGTAGCTCTCCCTTGGAGGCTCTGAAGTTGAAACAAGTTGCGCGGAGGAGGAAACCGAAGTATTGCCTCAACTTTAAGAGGATCGACTCTAATACCCTCTTTCGAAACTATGAATCCTATAAGGCGACCAGACCTCAATACAAAGATGCATTTGATGGGATTCAATCGGATCTTGTAGCGTATACATAATTCGAGAATCCAACGGAGGTGCATGGGGTGGTCCATTCTCTTACGAGAATGGCCTGCAAGATCATCCAAGAAAACCTCCATTATACTTTTAAGGTCGTGAAAGGCATAGGTCATGGCACGTTGAAACGTAGCTCCGACGTTTTTAAGGCCGAAGGGCATTTTTTGATATGCAAATGTACCCCAAGGACAAATGAAAGCAGTCTTATGTTGGTCCTCGGGTTTGATTTGAATCTGGTTATACCCTAAAAAGCCATCCATGAATGAAAAAATCTCACTTCCCGCGCAAGCATCCAAGATCTTATCGATGAATGGCATGGGGAAGTTGTCTTTCAGACATGCACGATTCAGGTCTCTGAAATCAGTGCATACACAGATCGTTCCCTGCTTCTTATCCACAGGAACGGGGTTTGACACCCATTCAGTAAGGGGAACGAGGTAGATGAAACCAACTTTGAGTAGCTTCTCCACCTCTGCCTTGATAGCGGCTTCCTTCCTAGGGTTAATAGCTCGAATACATTGCCGAACCAGTTTAGCATGATGATACATTCTAATCTCATGCTCGACAATACTAGGGTCTATTCCTAGCATCTCCTCGTATGACCAGGAGAAAGCTTCCCGAAGTTCTGTAAATAATTCGGTGTAGATGGCAACCTCCTCAGGAGAGCAATCATCACCGATGTAAACATTTTCAATTTTTTTGGGAGTGCGAGAGATGTTGATTGGTTGAGTCAGGGAAATATTAGCCATGTTCCCCTCTGCGAAAATATGATGTGAACCCAAAAGAGCCATAGGGTGAACAACCATCTCTGCAAGAGTCATCCTAAACTCTTCTTGCTCGGCGAGATCGAGGTTGAGAAGGAAATAAGAGAAATTGTGCATTACCTCCCAAGGCCTCTCACTACCCCACATGGCCTCGATAATAGCTTCATCCGAAGGCAAAGTACCATCAAGGCAATCATTCGAACAAGAGGAGTCGGCTACCCAAACTGGCAGCATAACGGGATCTTCCTCATCTGTCTGAGAAGAAGAGAGATTCGGCTCTGCAGTGGCTTGTTGAATATCCTGGTAAGCAAGCTCAGCTATAGACAGCGGCATAGACATCCCAACGTGTGTAATGTCTCCAGATGTAGAGCTTGTAGATGGTAAAGTCCATGAATCATCAAAATATGAAGTCTGGAACGGTACATTATGTTTAGGAGGAGACGCATTGTCGGAAACGGTTCCAATAAAATTCACAGGTGCGGGAAAATCATAAGATCCCATCAATGAAGGATACATACCAACACCCATGTTCCCAGTTGCCGGCTAAGAATCTGTAACCTGCGGGACTACTGATCCCGTGGATGCTTCCGAAGGAGGATTAATGAAATCCAGTTGATCGATTGTCACTATCTTGCCTTCGTGTGGAAAGCAAATAATCCTGATTACAGTAGACGCGACAGCTTTCATAGCGTACATGCAATTCCGACCTAGTAAAAGGTTGTAGTCGATGGGTGCATCAACCACTTTGAATTCAATAGGAATAGGCTTACCCCCCAAGTGGACAACAAGGGAAGGGATAGTCCTATGTGGCTTAAATGACCGACCGTCAAATGTAGTAAGCATGGTTCTAGACGTGAGTAGGGGAGGAGAGCCAAGAGCTTTCCAACAAGCTAACGACATCACTGAAGTGGAAGCACCTTCGTCAACCACCGTTCTTTTGACGAAATTCTTAAGGCACTCCACATGGATTTGAAAAGCCATGTGGTAAGGTAAGCGAGGTTGAATATCAGTAGTGTCGAACTTGATAACGTTGGGATTTCCCCCATCCTGAGATCCTATCACACTCAAAAGGGTATGCCTTTGAGAAGGACACGCCTGTAAAACTTCAAGAGCCGACATGGCACATGGAGTTTGGCCCAAATCTTCTACAATGGAGTAGTTCTGGGCGGCTCGGGCATTGGGATTATGCGTAGAGCGCTTAAGAACACCTTTCGGTATCCGCGGCATAATAGAGGGCTTCTCGATATGCAAAGAATTATCAGGAGGATGGGGAGGCTCATTCCCCATATTGGGTTGTGATGCACCATAATCGCGTTGACAAGTAGCAACACTAACCTCCAATTGAACCATATTCCGTCGATGCCACTCTTGAACTTGGTCAGAAATATGTGTGGCCTTATTCTAACAGAAGGTGGACAAAAGTTCAGTACCAGTATCATAGCGAACCAACAACTGGAAATGGTCCAAGAAACCAAAGCGATCTCATTGAATCCCCTATAAGTGTTCCCAAGCAACTCAACATACCACTTCGCAGCTGCCCCCATGAGGGTGCATTGAAATAGTCGTAATCTAATGGAATCGTGATTCAACGATTTGGAAGAGCACCAAAGGTGAAATGTTGTGACATGATCACCCGGATCCTCACCACCTTTCCCCTCAAACTTAGGAATGTCCGAAGGGAGCTTGGTAGGGACTGGAGGCCAATTAGGGTTGTGACACATTGGATCATTCATGAGCTTCGAAAGATCCAGAAGATTCAAACGTGCAAGGAACGGAAGCTACGGCTGGAAAGCTTGATTATAAGCCCCCATAAAAGGTTGGTTGAATGGAACTGAATTATAAGGTGGACCAAAAGCTTGACCATGAGCATTAAACTACTGATAATGAGGACCTGATGGACCATAAGCTTGAACATGGCCATAAGGTTGATAACCTCCTCCGACCTGACCCGTATGAGAGTAAGTAGGTATATAAGTGTTTTGGGCACCATATTGAGGTGGGTTGTACTAGTGGCCAGCACCGACTGTGTTGTAGTAAGGGTTGCCACCATAAGTATGGGGAATATACGTACTATTCATAGCGAGAACCGTGTTGTAATGACCATAATGGTGAGGTATGTTCCCACCCCCAGCATTAGGATTAGCATGAGCAGTCGTGTGTTACTAGTAGCAGGAATGGTGGCATTATGACCATGAGGATAAGATAAATTTCCACCTCCTACATTAGTATTACCAGTAGCGGCAGTGGACGCAAAAGTATGCGGTATATGTCCACCCCCGTGGTTAGGAGGAGCATTAACATTCACGAAAGTGGTCCTAGGTTGACGGGTAGCGGCATGTGTATTAGGTGGTGGATGGCGAGTCGTGTTGTGAACAGTGTTCCTATTAGGTTGGGTAGCCCTAGGAGGAGGTCGTCTTCCAACATTAGCATTGTTAGGAGGAATATGACCGGTCCCCATACTATATGTGTGAGTGGACAACGTGGTGCCCCCGGTGAGGGTATTGCCCCCAGTGGGTGCAGTGTTTCTAACACCATGAATGGTGCCAGCATGACTACCAAAAGCAGTGGAAGGATCGAATGTGGTGTAATTCGACATACCATATGGGAACGCAGCAGGTTTGACCGTAGGACCTGTGTCATCATGTAACTCTGGTATACTGTATAGATAATTATGTGGATATGAAGAATCGAACGGGTAGTCCTCGGGTGGATCCGGACCAAACAAACTAGGTCGGGTCTCGGGTGGATCCAGACCAAACAAACTAGGTTGGGTCTCAAGTGGATCACCCCCCCACGCCTCACGAGGAGTAGGGGTGTCTGAAGTGTGCTCAACTCTACCCGATGGACTGGTCGGGATTTCTCCCATGCCAGAATGTGCAGTCATGGCGTCGATGATATATGTCTCGTAAGAATCCAAAGATTCGAAGGGAATCCGGCGGCGTCCCTTCTTGACACGACGTGAAAGCTTGGCAGTTGGTAAACCAGCCAACCGACGAGATCGACGGGGAACAGGAGTCCGCGCCACGATATCTCTGGAGAGACTATAAAATCAAAACTTCCCCTAAAGGCCAACTATCGATAAAAACAATAAATCAAAAGCACACACCTAGAGAAACTATAGCCAAGAGCAGACAAACAGAGTGGATAAATGAGCTCCTGACACTAGAGCTAGTATGTCTCTCCTAGGAGAGGCTTGAGACTCCCAAACTATAGCAAGAGGTAACAAAATTAGTTATAACAACCCCTAGACTTCACTGTGTGCACAGGGTCAAGTCCCTATACAACGACAACTGTGTTGTCCGACCCCTATCTGACTCAGGACACAAACAACATAACCACTGCAAGTACCCTATGCAATACCTAGGTAAGGAAACTATGGTCAACGCAATATAACCAATGCTCAGGGGGACAGTCGCAGGTGGGATCCGTTGTTTGGGCAGGGTAGATAAGCCCGAAGCAGAAGAGGACGAACCTCCAGTACCCCCATATACGAACAATCCCTGAAAATGTCTCCCATGTTTAGCCGGTATTGGAGGGATATCTCCTCAACCAACCTCTCGTGACCTCGTGCTTAACTCTAGTTTGAGTAGAGCTTCCTGAGAACACCGATGTATACCATGGATTTCACCACTCCCTGTTCAGACACATAATATTTCGTCTAGTATTCTTCGATTGTTTACTCGCAATGATCTATTCCAAGACTCTAAACCTATGCTAGTTGGTGTACCCTATAAATAAAATTGGTCTAATCAATTTTAATATCAAGCGTTAATTTTAATGGTTGTGGTTACTCAAAGGATATGGTCGTGAAACTAGTGATGCATATGACTCAATAGTATGCAAAATCGTCAAATCCTAGACTCATCTATCCAATAAAAACAATGCCAGTAGCATGCAAAATCAATCCAACGGTTTCGAAATAAAAATGCAACTCTTTTATATTTTCAATGCACAAGCAGAAACTAAATGAAAGCAGCAAGCACTCAATGCAAGATGAAATACATAAAATCATTTTTTTTTTGTATTTTCTCTTATAAGCAAAAGGAAAATGCAAAACTATATGTATTTTTTTTGTATTTTTCAATATAAGGAAATGAAAAATGCAAGCAAAATCCTACTATCTAGTCACTGAAATGCAAGGGAGATCACTAAGACAACCTAGCAGATTCCAAACAGTAATACTCAGCCGACGGAATGAGCTTGATAGGAAAAACAACAAGGATAAATCCAAAGATGGGTAGAAAACCAACAAGGCTCAACCAAGAGAAGAGAAGAGTTCTGGTCACAAACAATGCATGGAATAGTCAAGAATCAGGCCAACAAAGACTCAGGATCATCCAAATCCAACCCAACAACAACCAAAAGTCATAAATCAACCAAAGTCGGAGTTGTATGCTACTGTCGAAGGAATACCTGCGGGTACCCGCGAGCAGTAATGTGAACAGATGCGGGTGTACGCAGGAAGAGCTAAGCTCACCCGCGGGTAAGGAAAGGCAAATGGGCAAACAAAGATTCCAATGGCTCAGAAAAAACCAGTTTTCTATAGTGTATCTCAACGGCCAATCAGTGACACAAAGCTTCGACAAACAACAACTCTAAATAAGGACTAATGCTCAAAAATCCCCCAAAATGGATGTTTTCCCCAGTGGAGTTGCAATTTCTGTGTTGGAGAAAACTCACTATGGCTTGGGGTAGACCACAATAGACAACTGACTACCAGAAATTAACTCAATCTTCAGTATTATGCTATATAAATGACAATGCTAAGATAATGAGGAATATAACCAACCTCGATCCAAACGTTTGATGTAGATCCCCGTTGGAGCTTTCAACCCATGCACTTGAACCTGCAAATTAGTCTTGACAACCAATACACAACAAGTGCATATAATATATAAACGACATTAACATCATCAATAACAATGGTCCACGATATTATAAGTAAATGCAACCCAATGTAATATAAACAACATTCACAACATTAATGGACGAGAATATGAGTATTTCTATTAAAAAATAACAAGAAGTACAACGTGATACGACCTCTTGCCGACAACCAATCTGAACCAAGATCTGGGTCAATCCACTTGTGCCTCCACCACTTCAATCCTCCAAGGAATGGCAAACTCAAACTATGATAGGAGTTTGGAAGGTGAACATAAAGGGTTCACAACTACCAGGATCAATGAGTGTAGACTCAAGATAAGGCAAAAATCCACTAGAGTTCTCTTGCTCTTCTTTCTCCTTCCGTCCATAAGCCATATGTGCTCAATATATAGTCCTCCCAAAGGTAAATGAAATGACACATTGAGACGTTTCGGGGCAAATGGAGGGCCAAAGGTCACCCTATGACCGCTTTTTGGGAGTAAAAAGTAATAAACTAGTGATTTTTACCATTTTACATGCTACCCGTGGGTGATAGTGATGCAACTCGTGGGTACGCCCACTGTAATGATGCAGCTAGCATACAAGGGAAAAAATTAGTGAAAAATAGTGTCTGAAGGATATAAAGTGGATTTGAGTCAGTGAAATGGATCCTGCAGGCCAAAGAATGCTGATGCTCATAAGGTGAAAAATTATGCTGTAACAGGATCTGAGACAAAGATTCTACGTCTATCTTAGGCACACAATAATTTCCCCTTGTAGTCACCTAGGTGGAACATAGGAAGATAATCTATCTATACCACATCACGCTACATAGCTAGGTGGAACGATCGTTAGAAAGAGCTCAGTGCGAATGGAAAGGGAATGTAGTCCACTATGTACTAGACCCGAAATTCTTAGTATAGAAGTGGTGTCACCCCAAGTACATGCCACAACTAAAGAATTCCTAGACATGCAGAACCCCGCTAATTCAAGTGACAGGGGATAATTTGACCACTTCAACTAGCTTAACCTATCACTTGATGCATGTCTTAGAGGCACTTTCCTGACAAGTACTTTGCATTATTAGTTGTTTTTTCTCTCTTTAATCAAATCCTACTTTTGTCGTATGTGACCTTGGAGAATTTCACTCTCCAATCCTAGCACCAAGGACCTAGAAGTTAGGCTATTTGTTGGTTTCTGAAAAGAAAACTTTCCCAGTTCTTGTATATGGAACTGGTTTTCAAAAATCAACAATATTCAAGAAGTAATAATGATAAATAATCACACAATTTAAATGCCAATTAGGATATTTGAATGGATTTTAAGCATAACAATCCTTCAATAGAAAATAAGGAATTCAAATATTTCAAGTTATCAATCCTTCATATGCTTCAAACAATGTTCTTTCGTTCTATTTCAAGTGCAACTAATCCAACTTTTTCTTTTTCTAAGGAAATGCAAACCAAGATCAACACCTACAAATTGAAAACCTAAAATGAATTGCTGTTATGCTTATGTTAGAACAAAAAAAACACGTAACAAGTAGTTCGAGAAGAATCGACTAATGAGTTTTTATTAAGATCAAACAAGATGAAATCGTGTCTAATTAGAAGGCAAAATTCTGGTGTTAATTTCCTTTATCAAGAAGGAAATAAAGGTACAAAAGAACTTGCACTCTTATTTTTCACGCTAAAGACTACAACACTCATAACAAAATATAAACAAGGTAAAACAACCTCCAAATCTTTCATTATTTCTCCTCAATCTAAAGGAAATCATCCAACCAAACACCACTCAACATGATCCAAACAGAAGACCCTATTCCCTACCCTGGCCTAAAGCACACAACAAACCAATCTCTAGGAGAAAATTTTGCAAAAACAACCAACAAGCATGTGTTTCCCCCCCACGCCACTGTCCAGTGAAGAACCTGCATGGCCACACACCTATCTATTTAGAGAATGTGTGGGACCCCTACTACATGCACCTATATAGACTACAAGGTGCATGGGATACCTGGGTTTGACTAGAGTAGGTAAAAATAAGGAAAATGATTCAAATATTGTAAAACAAGAAGGTTTTGGATTATGAAAACATCCTATAAGATTGAAAACACCCAAGATTAGCTAAAGAAATCAAGACACAAAGACCCTATAGAGAATCTCTCCCCAATAGTGTCACCAATTCTATTGTAGGGAAAAACTTCCTAATGACTAGGGTGAGGTCACCAACATACAGGATAGATGGAATTTAATCTTAGGGTTGTTTCTCTAGGTAGATTGGAATCATATAAGCATACATTCAACACTCTTCAAGGCGAATCACCAAGCAAGAACAAATAGAAAGAGATGGAAAGGTGATGAAAGAACCTTTTTCAATGGTTGATCCTCGTTGCTCCCACCATGACTCATTTGATGTGCTCCTTATAAACAATTTGAGACTTGCAACAATACCAAGCACCCTCCCCACAAGTGTTTTTTTGAAATGAAAGATTCAAATACTACAAGAACATGTAAACAAAATTGACTTGTTCTAACAATATATTTGCAAATTAAGATTAACTTTCAACCAATTAATGAATAAACATCTTATGCTTGCATATAGGGGAGGGAAAGATAGTAAATTTCCATTAATGCAATAAAGTTACACAATCAATTACCTTCATTGTTGTTTGTCACCTCTCGAATCCAGTGATCTAGTTCTTTTGATATTGAAATACCTCTAATCCTGTATCCAATACTCCAAATGTGTATATGATGAGAGCCATATAAGGGGTTGAATCTAATATGTAAGGAAACGATACTCAAAGACATGGGTCAATGAGGGAATGATGGGATCAATGAGTGTAATAAGATGGCAATCTTTCTCCAACATAACATTGGAATGGCTGTGTTTTTTTTGTTGGCCCATCTCATCCCATTTTATTTGATGTTTCAGATAGTTGAGATGGTTACCAGTTAGTTCTGAGAGTTACAAAAAAGAACAACTAACCAAAACTATCTTAATTTGTCTTTTTCAAATTTTTATATTTTTAATCCATTTTTTAGGCCCACATGCCCTACTTAAGAGCAACAAGAGTGGCGTGCACCTTGCTGGTTACAAAAGGTGCATGGGTCTCATTTTGGTTGGAACTAATTTATCAATTCAAGGGGAAATGAGTTGGGATCTCTTTCAAGGGGTGTATACCATCAGATAAGGTCAAATTATGGGCTATTCCACTCTTGCAAGTTCATTATTGTGAATGAACATGGACACTTAAGTGTTGTATTTGGGATACTATTGTCACGGACATGGAAGTGTCAATTTGCACTATAATAGTGACCTTAACAACTATATCATAATTAGATATTAGTTCAACCATCTCCATTACTATCTCCAATAATATCCCCTTAAACCTCTCAATTGATTCCATGATATCATTAGCCCTAACTTCTCTCCTTGTCCTCATGTTTAATTAACTCATAGAATTTTATGTGTGATATGCATCATTGCAAAGAAATTATATAATTTAGACGTTATCCGTGATTCACAAATAGGAGTCAATCCCTCACTATGCTCTTCATGGTTTGTATTTTATAGTTATTAATGTTTTGTATATTTGATATAAGTAAAGGGAAATTATGTTATGTAATTGAACATTGTAATTGATTAAGATAAGGGTTATTTTACCAATATATCTACTACTATAGGTAAGAGTTTTTAGATATGGTTTATGCATGAAAGATGTCCCTAGAGGACTAACACTTATCGAAACCGCACTATGGTATATTTTTTCCTTGGATTGCATAGAAGATTGGGTTGTTAAGGATTTAAATATCATCCACTTCCTTTGTTATTTTGTTTTGTATTCTTTAAGATCCTGAAGGATGAGTTCATATGGTAAAGATCTAGGAAATGTTTAGTTAAGAGGTGAAATTTCTATTTTTCATTAAAACCCTTGATAGAAGAAATTTCCACATGGTATAAGAGTATTTCATGAATTTCTATAAAGGGGGAGCCTAAGGGAGGGTCAATTGACCCTCCCTTGAGAATAGTATTCTCATCAAGGGAGATCCTTGGGAAGTGTCATTTAATCCTTCCTCCAACATTGTATTTGTGTATGGGAGATTCTATGGAATGGTTTTCCAAGCCTCCATTGGGATGATTATTAATGTAGAGGGTGATCCAGAAGAAGGGTTGCATGACCCTTCTTGGAGCATAGTATTTGCAATGAGTGGGATATAAAAGAATGGTCGGACAACCCTTCTTAGGGCCTAATACTCACACATAAGGGGAGCCTGAGAAGGGATGAACGTGAAGAATCATATGTTGTCCCTTCCTTGAGATTTTCATTTTCATTGGGGGGACAACAAGAAAGCATTAATCGATCCTCCCTCAAGATTGGTATTTTCATTGAATTAGAGCTTGAGGAAAGGTTAGTTGAACCTTCCTCAAGATCATAGGTTTCTTATAAATATGGAATTAATATTGCTAATCTATATTAGCTCGTGGAAGTCTTAATCAACCCTTCTTTAAGCTCATAGTTTTCTCATCAAATTATAATTAATATTCCTAATCTATATTATCCCATCAATTTTTAATTGACCCTTCCTTAAGCTCATGGATTTCTCATTAATGTAAAATTAATATTCCTATTTTATACTTTCCTGGGGATGGGCTAGATGACCACTCCCATAGACTAATACTATTATCAAGGGGGGAACTTAAGATAAAGGTTAGCCAATCCCTTCCTCTAGATTACTATTCTCGTCAAGGGTGATCTTGAAGAAGTGTTGGATGACGCTTCTTTGACCTAGTAATTTTGTTAAATGGGAGCTTGAGAAATATTCAAATGACCCTTCTTCATCCCCATGGGTTCATCATTAAGGGAAATCCTAGTTAAGGGTTTCTTGATCATTCTTCTAGATTCATATTGTTGTCAGTTTTGGTCATGGGGAATGGTCAATCATGAAGAAGGGTTGATTGACCCTTTCTTAAGATTTGCATTCTCATTGAGGGGAATAATACGAAAGCGTCAGTTAACCTTTCCTTAATATTAACATTCTCATCAGTGGGGTGCCTAGGGAAGGGTAATTGTACCTACTATCACATACATAGTAGCTAGGATACCATGTTTGCAGAGAAGATATATGCACTTTTTTGAGATTTTCCTTTGCACATTTTCAGTGAGATCAGCTATGATGAGCAGCATTATTTGTTATCATTCACACATCAGGGCATCCTTATATCTGACATTCAGTAGACCTTATGCCAAGGTTGAGCCTTAAGACCTCAGATTTGATAACCGATATGATCTTTTGTTCCATACAGATACAGGGATGTGTTCAGTATTTCAAATGCAGTGTTCTCAGTGGGTATAGTTGGTCCAGATTACAAATATTGATATATGACCCAATATATATATGTGATGTGCATTGGTTTTATTATCTTGTTGTTTAGGTCATTTTGATAGCATTGACTTGGCATATAGTAATTATGATCTGGCAGTATATAAATGTTAAAATGAAATTGGTTGTTATGGATTCTATGCATGATTGTATTCTGACATTTGGAAACTCTTGCTTTATACTCATTGGTATTTACCTTCCTAAGAATGTGGACATGATCATTTATTGTCTTTTTGACTTACTATCTTAGGCACCATTTTCACTTGTCTCCATCCATCCATTTATCCTTCCTCATTTTTTATCTTTACCCTGACTTGCATCTTGACTTGTGATATGGAGGACCTCCCCGCTTTTGCCTCTGTGTTGGACATACAACCATGATTATTTTGTGTCTTGGATCTGAGTTGGCAACAAAAAATACTTTTGGTAAGTTGGATTTTATTCCTTTATCACTCTAGTCGGTTGCCCCGATGTGTGGTTTTGATTGCGGAAGTCCCCCTAGTTGCTTGAGTTGTGTTGATTAAAACCTGAAAGCAAATTGTACTACATGTGGAAATGTAAACTGTCAGACTGCAAACAAAGTTTACAAAATAATTCTTTTACCCTTCAATTCGATTTCTGATAAGACTTTGGAAATGTAAACTGGGAATGTGAGAAATCTCTTAAGAAGGCAGTGAAGTGAATCGTCAATATATTCATTGGTTGTCTTTATGCATTTTTTTGAGTAATAAACTGATCTTAAGAAGAAAAAGAATTCTTTATGTAGATCACAAATGCACAAAAGAGTAGATCTGAATAAATAGCACCAAAAAAACGAAGAAAAATCAAGAAATTTCAAGAGATTTCAACATTAACAATAAATCCTAGATCTGAAAACTATTTTTAATGGAGTGTAAGTTGGAAACAAAAAGTTTGAATAAACAACCACATGAGCAGATCTAAAGAAAGGACACCAAATATGAAGAAAATTTCAAGAAATTTCAACAAGCGGAGTCGCCAGTCTGATAATAGCCAATAGAGTAGGGACGTGTCTACTCTAAATCAGTTATATTACTAAGAATTGGTGAAATTCTATGTCAGGAATGAAGTAGTTATCACAAATTTCTTAAGATCTAATTTCATTCAGTAAACATCCATTGATATCTAACATCATTTCAGAATTAGAATCATGCAAGATAAGCAAACATTCAACACTAAAATGGTAGAAACTTGAACTACTTCATATTAGAATAGTGGAGAAATACATTCTTACCATGGACCTAGGCGTGCATCCTTTCTCCATTGCCGTGAGCTTCCTCTCCTTAACCCTTGCTTTTGAAGAATTCGAGCTCTTCTCCTTCCTTCAAAATCTCCTCAGCATGCCTTTACTCCTCTTTGTTTCCTTTTACCATGCCTCCCATTCCTTTCTTATATAGCATTGGGAAATGAGCCTTAGGTTTCTCTTCTGAGTGTGGGATAATCCCCTTTCCTGATTTTAGATCATTTTTACTTGAAAACCCACTTTTCAATAGTTTTTAGGATTTTTTGCACCACTTAGGATGTTTTAAACACAATTTATGCATTTAAATGCATTTCTCAAAGAAGATTCGTCTCTGACTAAACTTGTGTCATGAATTTCCTGTCACGGGTGCATGGTAAACATATGTTGCTCTTTCACTTAGTTAAGGGTGTCAATTTGATTGTTAACAGCAAGGTAGAGTCACATCATTTATGCAATTTAAATGAAACTTTGGTATACTCATTATTTCACAATCATATCATTTATACTACTCTGCCCTTCCACAGAGTATTCCTACAGTCCATCGATCATGACTACCTTCTTCATGCTCTTACTATTCTGCATTCATAACAGCCCAAGAAATGATCCTAGAATTATCATCAATTCATCATCTCATCCATTATTTAGTTTGCAATAACATACACACCATCCCCATGCATTCATGCAATGCATCACAACATGTGCACCCACACTCATGCATGCACATTTACAACATTTACTCAAACTTTTCATATGCATCCACTCAATGCATAACTACAAGATTCATAAAATCTCTTAATGCACATCCACTCAATGCTACCTTGTATTGATTCATGAATACTATGCATTCAAACATATTATGGCCTAACCATGACTACCTCATATAGGATGCATTACCACAATCAAGACCACCAGTCCTCACTTTCTTTGGTTATTAAACTCATAACCAACGTACACATGGCATGATATATTTTTATATGAATGCAATCTAAATTTCTAAACAGTCACATGGTAAGAGGCCCCCTTTCTTTCGCCACTCCATGCTCCACCACACTACGACAGTATGGCATTCACATGAATGCATTTCAACTCTAAATGCATACCATTTTATGATTACTAGATATGGTTCAACGGATTCTTACCCAATCCCCTTTCAACAGATATGCAATCCTTATAATTAAACCATTACCTGCATGGATCCCATTTATACCCTTGATGTTACCTGATTAGTTGGTCTCTTACAGAATATTGCAGAATTCGCCCACCAACTCCTTGATCATGGATTTGTTTCCTTATCATTTTCTTCATATGGTTGTTGGCCACATGCAACAACATCATCAACATATTTAGCCATGCTTCTATTGTCTTTGGTCCTACAACCAATACCAACACCAATAGTGATTATCAGCCACAACATTTGCCATTAGTGGTTCATTGCATATGTAGAACCTCATTACTTTTACCAATATGTAATATCATATGTGTGCACAAACATCTACTCATGCACTGTGCAATGTTTATTAATACGTCAACTAGTGCATATTCATGCCATCCATCTAATCTCTACATTCTCAGCATTCCATGCCACAATTTTCTACATATCAAGGTCATAAATTATAAATGCAGTTAGCAAGCAGAGGTTAAGGAATTCTCCCTTTCCAATCCCTCATCTTTGCATGGAATTTCTCTTCCACATCACAGCTGGTATGATTTCATGGCCTCTAGCAAACACACAAGGAATCATTAGATATGATTTAATCACCAAGCATCAGTTCAATACATATACTCATGCATAATATTCTAACTTGCTACTTTCCAGGCATGCAATTCAAGAAACTGCCCATATTGACAATAATTTGTCAAAACAGCCACTGACACTTTTCTACTCTGCATAACTATGAGATATGATAACCTCATTCAAATTCTGGTCATGCGCCATTGTTCACTGCTAGACAAGATTTCCAATGCCTATCCGCTTGCTCCATTCTAAGTTCAGGTGTGGAAACTAAATTGCTTCAAAAATAACAGCTTTCACCACAATTCTGCACATTTTTACACAGTTGTATTTTGGTCTGGGATGCCAACTTCAGCCACCTATGGGAGAAAATCTATGAAGAATCACGAAAATTTTCTATCGGGAGAAGTTAGTCCATATAACAAGGAATCAGCAACTCGCGGATATTTGTTCCAATGCTCCATTCATCTTCTATAAAATTATGGGTTTGACTACTTTCTACTTTTCACTTTTTTCCAAAATTCCAAATTTTGGGCCAAAAATGGCTATTTCCCAAACGGTGCATTTCTGGGAAATCTTTGTCTAACAGAATATGTCTGGTTTACTGAGAATATGAAATGCTGAGTTCAATAAATTTCTTATATCCAAATTATAGGGTCACTTTCAACCACTGCAAGCTTTTCAAAATCCCAAAAACGTGGGCCGGAATAGTGCTTTTTGGTCCTCTTGCACACCCCAACTCCACATCCCTTGGAGTTTGGATCCAAAATTCCAAACTTAACACTGTGCCTACTCCATGACCACTCCATATTAGTTTCGGCTCAATCTGACCTTCTGTCAAGGGTCGAGACACCTTTTTGTAAAAGCCATTAATTCCAATTTTGTGCCAAATTGGAGCATAATGAGCTCGGGATCTTCACTGGTTCATTCATGGCCTCCGTCAATGGCCTCAGGATGCCACTGAAGTCATCAAATTCCGACCTTGCATGCTCCTGTAATCTGAAAATCAATTTTCAGGCTCTATACTTTTTTTTTTCCCGAACCCGAAACCCGCATTCCGAAACCCGAAATGCGGGGTCGGGATTGCGGAAACCGAAACGCGATTTTTCAGAATCATTGCTTCCCCGCAACCCGAAACCCGAAACCTAAAATTGTGGGTGCGTAAATCCAAGCCATGGTCACGGGGATGTAACCATCCTGCAACCCGCACCCCACAACTCGAAATTGCTGGTGCAGAAGTCAAGCCGTGGTCACGGGGATGTAACCATCCCGCAACCCGCAACCCGAAATTGTGAGTGTGGAAGTCAAGTCGCGGTCACGGGGATGTAACCATCCTGCAACCCGCAACCCAAAATTGTGGGTGCGGGATTCTGGGAATCCAATTCACAATTTTTGGAAAATTGCATTCCCGAAATCCGACATCCGCAACCCTGGAACACCTCCGGCTCTGCAACTTCCGGGGGTCATAACTCCTTCGTCCCTTGGTCAAATGAGGTGAGTCTGGTACCGTTGGTAATCTGTTGGAGATCTCTATGCAATGGTGTGATCCTCTGCCACATCTAAGAACTATGACCCTACCATTTTTCAATCCCAAAATGACGCCCCAAACTTCTTCAATACCACATTAAAACATTATGTTACATGCCTGTAACTCAGAGTTTGGCCCAAGCAGCCCCAGTGCTGCAAGCTGGGCTATGATACCACTTTGTCATGTCCCCTTCCATCAACTCGATGCAAGCAAGGGAAGCATGACCAATCTACCGAGCTTATTTGACAATCTCAGTCCCATACATTACTCATAAAATTCATAGATAAATAAAAGCTTATGTGTATACAAATTCATACTCAATATAAACACAACGGAAATAAACATATTTGCAAGCACACAAACAATAATACATCATCATATCTAACACAGGCATATGATGGTTCATCAGGCAGATAATTCAACCTCGTACTCATGCTATGCACAGACTTCATGTTGATTTCATTAAGACAATCATTTCGTTTCATTAACATGGGTAATTAACATTCAAAATTAACACACTGCAAAACAAATAATGCATATAATGTAAATCACAGAGAGCAATTATCTTGAAATGTAAACGTCCAAACAACTGGCTACGTGAGAGCAATGTTCCACCCAACCATAGATCTTTGTCTAGCTTGTATTTTCTCATCTAAGAGATCACCCCTGAGCTGGGATGTGTATCCACTAAGGAGGAACTAGATAGGCTCACTCACAGCCATGGTTTCAGTCAAATGGTCATGCTAAGCCAACACACAGTTGGGTTTATCAAGCATGCAATAGGAAAAGGAGGAGGATTCTAAGCCAGTGAGATCAACCACAGAGCTACAAGCATCTCAAGCTAAACCCAAGCAATCTAATCCTTTGTTCAAACATCCACACTTGGATTTCTCACAATTTTGTCAACAAATAACTCAATCCCATCACTGGACTTTTGGGCTATAAAAACTGGGTTTTCCAATGGATTTCGGGGTATCTAATGCTCTCAACTTCACCCCAAGGATCATATCTATGGATCCCCCATTGGATTTCACTATCAAATACCAATTTTGGATGTTTATGGCTCTTCAAAATGTGGGTTCTTGCAAAGTTGTGTTTTCTGGTTTTTTTCACTGCTGGAAATTCGTAATGGATGAAAAATGATGTTGGGTTGTTCAACAATGGAATGTGGATGAGGAAGAACCCCTCCCCATGGGGTAGAGTGACTTGTGGTACAAGAAAACAAATCTCATACTCTACCATATGAATTTCTGGGCTGCTGTAATGTCCCCATTCAAATAAGTGCATAGTAAGACGATCCCATCAATCCTACTAGTTTCCTAGGTTGGATGGGCACATGTGGGATGGTAATAAGGAAGCTAATAAATGATATTTAGACATTAGAGGGGTTCAAGAATTTAATAAATATGGTGAATAAATAAATTCAAGATAAATTCTAAGTGGCAAGTGGTTTTGGAGACATATGGAGGTGGTGGGACCCACACTAGCTTGATTTTTCATAATACATGGTATCTCTCTTTTGCAAATTCAAATTAATGGGAATGTGAACAATATTGGGTGAGTTGGTAAGTCATAACACATGTCATTGAGCATCTTAGGTCGAATTGGGAAGGATTGGTAACCTCCATGGAAGATAAAGAGTCAAAGTAGAAGTTTGTGGACACTTGGGCTAGATTCCCTAGCCCCTATGACACCAATGATGGAGCATCTATGACAACTATGACAAATTGCAGACCTGACCTATGACATCTGACCACTATGACATGTCAGTACCAAAAATAGTCTCAAGGAAGGCGAATTTGGGAGTGGGAGAAGCCAAAGAGACTCAAAATCGAATTTGGGAGAAGATGGAAGGTTGGAACTAGGAGACAAGTGGCAAATGTGGAATATTTCCTAAATGGAAATATATTGAATCTATTGAGAGGATTTCGACCCTTAGAAGGATAATTTTGGTTATAAAATGTAGAAATGAAGAATGAGAATGGCTTTTGATGATTTGAGAAAAATTGCATTTGTGAAGAGAGAGCTAGTGGATGACTAGTTTCTTGCCCTAGTCAATTTCGAGGGTGAAAGATTCCCATCCAAGTTGGTGTTTGGAGAGGCTACTCAGGTATTTCATTGTGATTTAATGAAGTTTGTATTTGCAGGTAGCAGCTACAGGAATTTTCATGGTTTGGTTTAGTGCAACACTTTCTCTCCACCGTTTCCAGTTTTGAAGGCATATTCATGCTCCTTGAGGGAGGGCATTTTTGGTGAGCACTTGTGCTTCTTGAGAGAGCTTCTCATTATATATTTCTGATTGTAATAGCTTCATATCCTCTGTTATTAATATTCAGAAAGTCTCAGGTCGAAATACCCACTGGTTGTATGCAAAACTATTGATTAATGAGCAAACAATGTCCATTTCCCCAATGCATTGATGTATGACACTATAATGTTGATTATTTCGAATGGATGGATGATTCTCTGATATATTTGTGATAAATATACTGCCATGGATGTCTTCTACAAGTTTCATGTACTGTAATTGAGCATTTGAAGCATTTTTACTCAGTTTAGTTGTATTGGGAGGTGAAATAGTGCCATTTCCCCAAGGGTCGAATTGGGGGTTTTTGCTGTTGAATGTGAGAGAGTTAGAACGGTATTAAAAATCAATTAATGGTGCATATGAGACCTCAATAACATACTTAACACATTATATACCTCTGTTCATAAATTTGTGGGAGTTTGGAGGCATTTGGAAGGCCATTTCAAGTGTTACTCGGGGGGGATTTGATGCACAAATTACTAGTCAAAATTACCTATATTGATCAGAATACAAATAAAGTTTGCAGCAGTATTTGGAGGGCCATAAAACATCCTTGAACCTGATATTCAAGTCTAAATACCATTCATACACTCATACAGAAGATTTGGGAGCATTTGGGTTGATTTGGAGGTCAAAACAGTTAAACTAGTCAAAGGTCGAAATTGGGGAAAAAGTTGAAAAATTGGCATTTTAATAGAATTTTGAAAAAGGGTCATTACAGCTGCCCATGCTCCATTGAAGCCATGCACTGAATTCTTCAACAACTTCCTTACAACAGAAATAAATGTCATCAAGAAAAGTCAAATGGGTTCTCATAATGACATTTGGCAGCATATGGTTCATCCCCACAGCCCCCTCACCACTCCCTAGTGGATACACATGGCCCCTTCTCATTCGTTGCTCCCATAGCCAGTTTTGGTATTTTATTGCATGATGTTTCTTTACATCATTTTTTCAATGTTCCATGGCTAAATAGCACATGGGTAACATAATGTCTAATACTTGTCTTTTAAATAAAATTTGAGTATCCACTAGCGGGGCCTTGGCCTTGAGCTCCACACTAGGGAAACATACATCACATGTATACAATATTTACATTAAGAGATACTATATCCTAAGGGTCAAAATGGGGTATTACACCTCTCCTTATGGCACGGATTTAGTCGATAGGGTCGCTGCTTGATTGGTTTGGAATCTGGTTTCAATGGGATCTTCATCTCCCCCAGATTGCCTAAGATTCCCTTTCATCTTGTAAAACTTAGTAGGGAACAAGTCTTGGAATTCATGCAACAAGTCTGTGACCTTCCCCATCATCTCATCATCCCAATAGTCCCCAACATTCGCGAACTTTGGACTGTCCTCTGTCCCAATGTTGACCTTTCGTAGCTTCAACGGTTGACTGATAGGATCAGTTGGTGCATCAGGTGTTGCAACATTGCGACTTCCTTCGGATTCCATAATATTGACATTCTATGGATCATCACGATATTCTGGCCCACCAATGATATTACAACATTCCATCATGGACTGCATCTTGCAGTGTGTATGGGGATCCGTAGGATATGCCACCGGAACAACCTTCATTTTTACGTTGTGGATGAGCTGCAAAGCATTATGGACATCCAGGTTGGCATCCGTGAATCTGAATGTATGAGTAAAACAAACGGTCAACTCCAACAAAGTGGTAACTTCCCCTCGCAATTCGGCTGCAGTATATCATGATCGCGGCATCTCATCCAACATATGAACAAAGGCATGGACCCACTTGTCCTTGGGTCGCGAACCCACAACATCTGACATTCCATCAAATGACTGCCAGGCTCATTCCGTCCATTATATTTTCCTGTGTGGTAAACTTTGGTGTCGCCAAATCAAACCGTCATCAATCTCCGGCACTACGGCCATCCAGCAATTGATTTCTTATGTGTTTCCCACCAGTGTGCTGGAGCAGCCTTCAGCGCTTCCTCCAATGCCAACAATTGATGTCGTTCTGAAACCTTTTCTTCGAATGCCACAAGAAAATCAGACAATCCAGGAAACCCTTCATATACTGGCAGTACAACAGTCTCAGTCGCATCACGACATAATGACTGCGTGACTAACCCACATTTGCGGAGTGACACCTCATGCAGGCGGTTCTGCCAATTTTCTAATGTGTCATCAGAGTCGGATGACGCAGAGCTGAAGCTGTGCCACCCAAGCTCATCGTCAACAGTCGAATGAATATAATCTTTGGAAATATTGTATGCATGGTCCCATCCGTTGGGATGTTCATCTTTTACTAGTTCAATATACCTGCTTCCTTCAGCCGGATCCAATGGAGCTATGACTCTAAGATCCCAATTTTCAAAAGTCATCATCTGCTTCTTAAAGTTGATTATAGATGCACTGTTGTTAGCCCATCCAATCCCCAACAATGCAGGATCGGAACTTCCCCCTTCAACTACTTCGATAACATCGAAATCAACATATGTCTTCATTCCCTCAATGTCCACAACCAGGCGTGGAACTCTCCCAATCGGTGTCACCTTGTCCTAATTAGACAACCGAAGTCGTACGAGATACTAGCTCAGCCTGGGACTCCCCATCTTCTGCCAGGCCTGCTTGGTTAAGATGTTGACATCTGAACCAAGATCCAGAATAATTGAATCAGCTTCATAGTCTCCAATTTGAATGTTCATACGCATTTCATAAGGAGTTTACTGTGGACTCTTGTTGTCCCCTGGCTGGTCGCTGCAACAGTCTTTCGAGCTCAGCAAGCGCATCTGGATCCCTTGCCAATGATAAACAACTTTCAAAAAATATCTGCAAGTACCCAAACTGTTGCGATGGAATTGCCTTGGAAGTAGCATAAAAAACAGGAGTCATGTCACAAACAATGGCCTTACCGCGATCTTTTTCCATCGCACGATGTGACCGAAAGAATGCATCATGCTCAGAATCAATGTCAAATGACACATTCTTCTGTCCTGCTAACTGGATGAGTGGATGTGGGATATCCTCTCCTGTTGTCGTACCTCCTTGAGTGATAATTGCGACGACAGTATCTTGCGTCCTTGGTTCCGCAGAAATTGTCGCAATAGTCGCACCCTGAGTCTAATTCAGTGGTGGATTCCCAGGTTGGTTCACGTTCTGGTTGACATTCTGATTCGGTCACTGGTTCTGATTCTGCTCTGTTGTTGCACCTGATTCTGGACTGGTTGTTATACTTTATTATGGTTCTGCAGTTGTGGAACATTCCTTGCTTTCCATCGTGCAATCAACTGTAGACAATTTTCCACAGTGTGATCCGTAACAAAACAAAATGTACATTGTGTCTGCAATTGTTGGCAATCTCGCTGGTAGTGTCCCCACACCCCACAATGATAACACTGAACAGGTCCTCGACCTCCTCGTCCTCCTCTGCGACCAAATCCTACTCCACGTCCTCACCATAATCCCCCACGGAATCCTCCTTGCTGCTGGTACTATGGTTGATTGAACTATTGCTGCATAGGATTCGGTTTCAATGGCACGCCTTGCCCTTGTTGCATTTATTGTGGTTGTTGAACGTACTGGGGCTGCTATGGAGCCATTTTCATCAGAGCATATTGTGGCATAAACTGTTGTGGTTGCTGCTGCGGTACAAACTAGACCTACAGTTGAGGTAGCGGCTGAGCTACTTGCGGCTGCAGTTGTTGTATGGCACGCTGGTTGTCCTTTACATAGAATGCATCATATGTTCGTGTTAGAAAAACAGGATCGCAAAGCAATAACAATAAACAGAAATGCAAATATAATCACACATACACATTACAAGAGAGACACAGATATATCATGGTTCACCCAACATGGGCTACGTCCACATTGAAGTTGCCAGTCCTTATTATTATTTCGTCCAGCAAAGTGAAGGGATACAACCTGCAGCACAACCGCTACACTTCCTCTTCACTGTTACACAGTCTCTCTTTTAATCTCAGAGATCTTTACAATGCATAAAACCTAATACATCAACCCTAGTGTTACAATGTCTTTCTTTTATAAGGGAAATACAATGGGAAAATACCATGGGTTACCCAAAACCATAGGCCCGAAAACGAGTGGCGAAAACAGCGCCAAAAATTATCCTCAGGGGCTACGCCCCCAAACCCCCTTTCTCGGGGGCCCGCTGGCCCCCACGCCCCCCAGCTAGGGGAGTGGACACTCCCCCAGACCCCCCTAGGGTCGTACCGGGATCATAACCAAACCTGGGGTACAAACACGGCTGAATAATAATATCTCTAAATTTGGAGATTAGGCTACACAACCAACAATTCGTTCATGAAGTAACCCATATGCCTAGCAGTCCTTGTCTTCATGTCCCATGGACTTGCAGAATGTACAATACAGATTCATCGGTTTTGTGACCATCTTTTGCATGTATTGACACTCCTCGTGGCAGTGCCCATATACTTGGCAGATGCGACACCACGACATACCGTTGCCATTCAATGGATTCAGTGCTCCGAAAACTAGATAATTGTAGAAGTTTGGGAAATTATCCTTCGTATGCCCCTCTCTACGACACTGCGTACACCACACTTCCTCACGCTGTTATTTACCCTTTTTCAGGTATTGTAGCTCTATGGTCAAGTTAGCCAACTAGGTCCGAATCTCCGACATACCAGCTGCGTTCTCACCAATCGGCGAAGCTTCCAAATGCATCACGATTTCCAGGGCTTCACTCGGTGTCATAATGTTCTGTTGCATCAGCGATAGTCGAACGTGCAGGAGCAATGCTGCAATGAACCATTCTTTGTGTTGGACAATGCTCATGTCGAAACTGACCCCCGCCATTAGTGTTTTTAATCTTTGGTCAAAATCCCACACCATTTCATTGGGATACTGCTTAATCTCTTTTAGTTATGTAATATACTATGCTTCAGACTTGGGTTTTTGAACTCGGTAACCAATCCAACTCGAACTTCATCCATCGTCTTTTTTGGAGTGCCTACAGGAACCTGCACAAACTTCATGAACCAGTCTAATGCACGACCCTGAAGAGTTGTCTCCAACTGTCCTTTCTTTGCATTATCATCAGTAATTTGCTTCACAGTCCATACTGCTTTGCATAAAAACCAGTACTGCTCAGGATTATCTGTTCCATTTCCGTGGAACAACGGTAATTTTGCATCTTCACTCGCCATCCTGGGCTTCCTTCCTAGAGTCACTGAGCTATTAGTAATCAATTTCTGTGGACCTGATGAACACGGTGGTGTCAAAGTTGTATTTCTCACTGGTTGAGAGATAGTGAGCGGAGGCGTGGGTACATTGCTGCTGGAGTTTGGTCCTGCCTCTATCCTAGGCGTAGCCTAGTTTTCCTTGTCAGGACTGTGAGGTCGCTTCGTCCCATGTGGTATTCCTTCGCGGCCTTACGTTTCGATCGCAGCAGGACCTTTTCCTGTCCTCTGCCTCTTTTCCCGTCGAAACCTTGCTCCTCCCCTTGTAAGACCACTCTCTTCCTTGGATTCCTTCACAGTCTCGTCATGACCTGCACCCATCTACCCCTTATCATTCCATGTACCTCCCCCCTGCCGTCGCGGTATCCACGGCCTCCGCCCACCAGGGTTCTTACTGGTCTAGGTGCATCTTCAGTATGCTCTTCTTGCAAATGGGCATTTTAATGGACAACTGTAGCGACAACAGAAACTGGCCCCTCAGCCCGTTGAAGAACTCCCTTTTAGCCTCACTGTAATACTTGTTCGTATCAACCACAAATTCAGTGATATACCCTTCCAGTATGCTATTGAACCAAACCTCAACAGCCCGCGACACTTTGTTGTCAGCTTCTTGCAACTCCTGGATTAGTTTTGGGGTCCAGGCTGCCAGCTCACTACCTTGGAAGTTCCTCTTCTGGAAGGTCAATTTTTCCAACCACTCATACAGGATAATTGGGAATTCACAGAAAAAATATTCGTGCGGACCATCGTGAATGTATTTTTCCAACCACCAATCTGTCGATAACCCAGGGTTCTTGTTTTCTTTTTCAGCGAACTCTCGCAGCTTTGGGTCGAACCAATCCTGGATCTCCGGTCTTGTCAGATGCCACAACATATCCTCCTTTCACTTCGCACTACAGTCCCGACAATAGAACCATTTGGTGACACAAACCCAGTCAACAGGGTTTCCCGACACTGTCGACGACCAAACCACCGCGATCTCCTTGAGCACCGGCCCGGACAAGTTTTACCCCGTCCATCAACACCTGCAGAGCAGATGAGGTCTCACCCGAGATGTTCAAGGGAGAGTTGACGGAACCATGTTTCCGCCAAATGAAGGAGGATGTTGTGTATCAATTGACTAACTTATTGCAACATGTCAGAAATATATCTAAGCATTCAACTCAAGCATTAATCATATTCGCGACAACATTCAACAGGAACAAACCCATTATTGCAACAGATAAAATAGTAACGCATTAATTGCAGCAAGGAAACATCGCATCATTCATACATTCATATCGCAACATGCATTACCATATATAAGAAAGATACAGGGATTTTGCTCAAAAGCTTTGTCACATCATATTATCTTCGCAAAAAACCATATATAACAAGATATTCAATCTTTTGCTTCAGATCATTACATTCATGTTCTTCACCGAGATAATCTCTCCAAAGATAGATCAATTCAAGATATCCAGATCTCCAATCCTTACAAACCTACATCTATTTATAGGCTTACACCTTTACATTTGTGGTCCACTTAGGCAACCGCCTAACTACTTCTTAACAAACTTCTATAAAAACTAACCCAAAATCCCCATAATGCGGTCAAATGACCCAAAAACCCGCATAGTGCGGTCTAAATGACCCAAAATCCCCATAATGCGGTAAAATGACCCAAAAACCCGCATAGTGCGGTCTAAATGACCCAAAATATACATGACGCGGTCCAAATGACCCAAAACTACAAAAATACTTGTCGCCTTGCTCGCTGCTTTCCTCCTTTCGCTGTATCTTTGGCCTTGCGCAGCATCCGCAATGCTGACTCACCAAATCACCTGCCAACACCAATATTCACATTTTTATAATCCAATTTTTCACTTTAGAAAGACTTTTATTCACACTTCAAAATCAAAATTCATAGTTTCCTAGTCTAGATTCTTACTTGTAAGAAAAAAATTAATGAAATTGGTTTTATACTAAGGGAACTACAAATTGATGCCCCAAATGAGGAGATTGTCAAATTGTGCATTGTAGAATAAGAGGAGGAGAATAGTCATGGGGATCCAAAGAATCCAAGTAGTCCAATAAATCCACACACGAAAAAAATCCTCCTTTTAATTTTATGTTTAATATTGCACATTGACCATTGCAGGAATAAATGAGCAAGAGTTATCACCACAACCAAACCATGGAATTGGTGTGTAGATGACTTCTCATAAAAAGGAAAACGTTTTTGCAAATAAATGTAAACCAACAACCTCATGATTTGTTGCTCGACAGTACATTGAGGTAGATGCAAGTGTTGTAATCCTTGGGATTTTCCAAATTGTGATGTTAAGAATCCCCCAATGGTGCAAGATATTGAAATGGATCACTGCAAGATATAATAAAACAAGGATTTAACTAGTCAGAATCTCAACCAATTATACACCACCTTTCCTTTTATCCAACAGTAAGGTGCTTTAGACTACTAGAAATGTTCATGTTGAAGCGTTTTTGGAGTTGATGTAATAAAGATCACATGAAACAAAACCTAAATTACAATACTATAGAATAAAGGCAAATTGAAGAACATATATAACTAATTTTCAGCATTTCTACTTCTATGTTTTGCCAACAACAATAAAATATGAAGAGTGCACATCTAATTCTCATGATAGCTCTAAATCTATCCCTACATATAATCCTAAACTCATGTATTTTTCATTGCTCTTGCATTAGAGGTCCCAATTGACTAGGGATAAAAATAGAATAATGATTGTTATTAATGATAAAAGATCCTCCCATCTTCTTCCTACAATGGCCACCACTCCATACCATGTCGGTTTCAACTTAACAGCCTCGCCAACACATTGTTCATAGGTATTATAAGAGAACAGATTGAGAATGTACAAAGTATAAGGGAAATCTCTAATGTGGGCATCACCGTGGATTCTACTTTGGTATTTTTAGGACTTGGTGAAGGCGTCAACACGACGTCCAACCCAAACACAAAGTATAATCCCAAATGCAAAGTATAAGTGAAAGGCCATATATTCTAGTTTGGTCTCTTCTAGATTGGAGATAATCATCACCACATCCAAACCCTAACATCCACAATATAAAAAACAATTACTAGCATGTAATCAAACCCAACTCTAAAAATACATAGTTTCCAAAATCCAAATACAAGTAAACTCTCATGTTGAAAATTGTAAAACAAATTTACATGAAGAGTTAATGTGTTGAAAGTCATAGAGGTTCATAAGATGGTATGATTGAAATCCTACCATAGAAACATGCTTCCTTCTCCCAATTATAACAATAGATAAGAACATCCTCATTCTTGTTATACTCCTTGCACATATATAAGGATATCCAACTTTTTTATCCTTATTACATTGAGTATAGTTTAAGAATAAGAATATTCAAATTTTCCATACTTACCACACTCATTAAGCATACACACATTGTTCTTTTCACAACATAAGAAAACTTGTTAAAAAAAACAACATAGGTACCTTTTACTACTTTCAAAATCATCATGGTCATTTGGGGCTAGCGCCCATTCAATAATAGGTAGAACGTATGAAGTGTCATATTTGATCGCAATGGACATCAATAATGAATGTTATGTCATTGGCTTAATAATCCGTTGTTTCTGGATTATGTGGCCCTTCTTGCATTTATCCTCTAGTCCATTTGGCTTGCGAGGAATATGGCCTTATTTGAGGACATTCTGTTATCTCCCCGGTTGTATGCTGTAAAATGTTGGGATATATTTGGTTATTTCCCATAGGTGCTGGTTTTAAAATCTCCTCGAGTCGTCGTTGTTGAAAGTATCTACTACTCTTTCCCTTGGGCATACGTGGACGACGTTGCTCAAGGTAATCCGTCTTGTGGTGATGCTACCAGTTTATTTTTCTCCTTAGCCTCGTGCTGCCACAGGTTTGCAGCTGGTTTGGGGGAACACTCCAACAACTATGTGGAATTTGCTATTGTATATCTCCTTCTGAAATTTTCTTTATCTAAAGGGATCAATCAAATTCAGGTGTTTGGTGACTCACTGCTGGTGATGGATTGCATGATTAAAGAAAAGGCTCCCAGGAATATTCTCTTGGTTCTTTATTTGCGACCATCCAAAGAATGCGTCAGCTTTTTCCGCTTATCTGATTTTCTCATATCTACAGGGAGAGAAATTAGGTTGCAGACAGTCTCTCCAAGATGGGATTACTCATTCCTGCTGGTTACTGGGATCGATGGGATATTGTAAATGATATCTCAACATCATTGGGGCGGTGTCTCTTTTGACTATTATTGATGAATTTTTCTACATCCTGAGAGAGAAATTTCTGATGAATATTTGTTTTTGCATCGAGAGGCGCTCTACAACCCAGTTTGAGGGAGATCTTGTAACATGTGTCAAGCGTTTGTCGAGTAACAAAATAATATAAAGTAAACAAAAAAGAATAATACAAAGTAAAAAGTAATAAATATTATGTCGGCCATAAACAAAAAAGAATAATACAAAGTAAAAGGTAAATATGAGACTTAAACTAGAGACTTTAGAGCTCATGATTATGTGATAAATATTATGTCGGCCATAAACAAAAAAAAATAATACAAAGTAAAAGGTAAATATGAGACTTAAACTAGAGACTTTAGAGCTCATGATTACGTGATAAATATTATGTCGGTCATAAACAAAAAAGAATAATAGAAAGTAAAAAGTAAATATGAGACTTAAACTAGAGACTTTACTTTTTACTTTTAATACAAAGTAAAAAGTAAATATGAGATTTTAGAGTGTTTGTCGAGTAACAAAATAATACAAAGTCAACAAAAAAGAATAATACAAAGTAAAAAGTAAATATGAGACTTAAACTAGAGACTTTAGAGCTTATGATTATGTGGCTCAGGTATTGCACTCAAGAAGCTATTCAAGGAGAGGTTTGCACCTCTGGAAATTTGATCCCTCTCGACGCTTGATAGAGCCTAGGATTTGGATCTATGCTGATGTAAATTGTTGTATATGTGAGTAGACACTCGTTATGATGAAAAAGATAAGGATAGGTTTGTATATGGATAGGAAGGGTTCTTATTTTCTTGCTTATGTGTGGCTAGACGACATGTAAACAATATGTTTTTTTTATATAACAATTGTGGTATTTTTTTGTGGAAAAACAATAATGAATGTCATGTGATTATATTGAAATCTAATGAGACTTTATCTTAATGGTTAAGAATTAATTCCATTTTAGTAAGGTGCGCAGCCATGTAATGGCCACATGAGAACAAATAAAAGAGACAATGTTAACAAGTGATGTAAATTTATTTCCTACTAACCTTACGATGGAACAATTGAGAGCGATTATTGGCTCTCACACACAAAGAGTTAAAGTGTACTTTGTTGTGATTAATAGTGCACATATGTACAAAAGTTGCAATTGGTTTTGTTGCAGCCCAAGCTTGCCCCTAAAGTATAACATTGCTTTGCAAAAATCAGTTTAAAATTATTAAGTGTAAATACATTAATGAGGTGAGTAAAGACATAAACTCCATGTAATGACATTTATGTGCTTCATAAGTTAAAGATGCTCACCAACTTTTTTATGATATGTGTGGAAGTGACCTTAGATTACTTGCTAAGGGCCAAAGAACCAACTAACTCAAAGGCAAAGGATCGACTAACTCTTCATGTGCATGATCTATCGAGTTAGTTGATTTTACACTTTTAGGAGTGTAGATACTATATTGGTGAGGTTCTAATATACAATTAGAGATATGTGGTATGTGGTTTGTATTGGGCATGGTTTTATATTGACTATTGGTTGATGATAGGGATGTGTTAAGGTTTAGGTAGAATGATGATAGTGGAAAAATAAGTGTTGAAGATGATGCTGAGATTGTGATGATGGAAAACCTCTTACTGAAAATTTATGAAATTTTGAATCAATCAAGTATTATAAACATTTGTTAAGAGAGTGAAATAATGTGTAATTGGGATACATCGATGCAATTAAATGCATTTTGATATCAAATACCGAATAGTTATTTTATATATTAGTTATGTTGGAAGATGTCACGATGTAATTAGGGATGTGGATGCTCAAAGCCGTATTAGGATGGTTATTAAATACCATATTCTCTTACACATCTAGTTAAATGTGGAACATGTATTGTCTTTCAAGAAGCTAATGATATCCCTATGGTATACATTAACAAGGAACTCAATCTATTGAAACCTTTGACATACTAAGTGCATTGAAAAGCTGAAGTAGAATGATGATAGTCAGAGAGTTTTAAGTAGAATTATGATAGTGGAAAACAAGTGTTGAAGACAATGTTAAGACTGCGACGATGGAAAAATTCGTATTGTAAATTTATGAAAGTTTGAATCAATCAAGTATTATAAACATTTGTTGAGAGAGTGAAATAATGTGTAATTTTGGCTACATCGATGCAACTAAATGCATTTTGATATCAAATATGCAATAGCGATTTTATATCTTAGTTATATTGCAAGATGTAATTAGGATATGGAAGCTCAAAGAATTATTAGGATGGCTATTGAAGACCATATTTTCTTTCACATCTAGATAAATGCGACACATGTATTCTTTCAAGAAGCTAATGATATCCCCATGGTACAAATCAACAGGGAAATCAATCTATTGAAACCTATGACGTACTAAGTGCATTGAAAACTTGAAGTAGAATGATGATAGTTAGAGAGGTTCAAGTAGAATGATGATAGTAGAAAACTAAGTGTTGAAGATGATGTCGAGATTGCGATGATGGAAAAACTCTTATTGAAAATTTATGAAAGGTTGAATCAATCAAGTATTATAAACATTTCTTGATAGAGTGAACTAATGTGTAATTGGGCTACATTGATGCAACTAAATGCTTTTTGATGTCAAATACTCAATAGTGATTTTATATCTTAATTATGTTGGAAGATGTAATTAGGGGTATGGAAGCTCAAAGACTTATTAGGATGCCTATTCAAGGCCATATTATCTTTCACATCTAGATAAATGCAACACATCTATTGTCTTTCAAGAAGCTAGTGATATCCCTATGGTACAAATCAATAAGGAACTCAATCTATTGAAACATATGACATACTAAGTGCATTGATTAGTTGAAAGTGAAGACAAATTCTATATTTAGATACTAGCAATGTAAGGTTAAAGGTTGTATTTTTCTTTAAATTGAACATATTGTCGCCTTTAAAACAACATAATGAAACAGAAAAGGAGTAAAATCTCATACTTAAAAGGAAAATTATGGTTCTGCAATACATGTATGTGAGGTATCCCCATAGAGAAAGCTATTAAAATTGTTGCATCATCAATGGAAGTGACTGATTCATCTTGAGGTAATGTAGAAATATTAGATCATAGCAAATGCACATGGTAAAAAAATAGACATTTACAAAAACTTTAGAATCAAATATATTAACTACTTTACAACAAGATGATTTCATATCAACCTCATCCATGAAACTCTTTATAAGAGCATCCATCAACTCATAACAAGCATGCCCACAACTCGAGCATGGATGCGGATCACATGATCTATGATCATAACTCATACTCTATCCATATGACCTCTCTTGATTGGACTGACTTGCATGGCCTGAAGCCCCATCCCTTTCCCCTACATCATCAGGTTCCATGTTTTATGAAGATCCCTCATGGCAAATTAAATCAATGAATGTGATATGCTAAAATAAACTATAAGTGAGGGTTGCAGTTGATGTTTAGGTCTCATGAATCTTCTCTAAAATCCCAATATATTTGGCAAGGGGGTTAAGTATCTACCTAGGATGGTGTAACCCTCTCACTGGGTCATGCGTAACATTCTGCATGGAGAGCTAAAATAAACTCGACTCACAATGATATGAGAAAATAAAATGTCACCTTCATGTTATTACAGGGACGTTTGTCAAAAACCAAAAACCACCTATCCATTGCATTGTTTATAAATGGTTGGTATATGCACGAGTCCATGCAAATACATTTTTTTGTCATGGGAGGGTGCTAGCAAATTCTAGGTTCAATTAATGAGGTCATGAATTATTCTTTCGAAATTTAAAATATCCCACCACATTTCTATCTAACCCATCCTGTAGTTTCATCGAAGGAATTCTTTTAAAGATACTTAGATTAAAATACTTGTACTCGTAGAATTTTGACAACTCATTTTAAGAAAAAATGGAAATTGGGGTGACTTGGTGGCATAAAGAATAATTTTATGTGGTAGTTTGGACTAACCCAAGACTAATATAACGTGAACACTCGCTTTTATAAACATAAGCACACTTTTAAGAGCAAATGCATGTTCTTAATTGGCCCAGTGCCATGTTTTTGTCAATCGTCTTTTTTTTTCAGCGAAAAAAATATGTAAACTTGTTATTATGAGAAATAAGCCAAGGTTACATCACGATAGCTAAACAAAACAGGGGCTATGACTAAGCTGATCGAACGATCCAGAAGAATAATTCTAAACAGACCTAATAGAGAGGAACATAAGACTGCATACAGATCCTACAACAAAAGCAGAAGCATCGGAACCCTCTTGGTTGACCGTGACCTTCTCCAAAAATTCGCTATAGAGCAGATGACATTAAGTCCAATCGCCTAAATATGAGTGACCTACAGCTTGATCAGAAGCAACGGATCCTACCTTGGTCAACCGTGGCCTTCTCCATCAATTCGTTGTAATGAATGTAGCCATCCAGAGGGCCAATGCCAGCCTTAGATAATTGATCTGCTATCGAATTCGCCTCTCGATAAATGTGATGGCAAGTTATGAGGTCAAAGGAAGTCCTCAACTGATTCACCTCCTCTATCCAAGGATCGAGTATGATGGCACGAATGGCAAAAGACCCATTGAACTAGCTCACCACCAGCTGAGAATCTCCATAAATGGAAAAATTCTTGATCCCCTTCCTCCGAGCAAACCAAAGCAGGCATCTAAGAGCCAAGAGCTCCACCTTTAATCCGTCGCCATCTCCGGGCCCAACATGTAAATGATAACTGTGGGAGTTGCTGCAATGAATCCTAATACCTCCACCACAAATGCCCCTTTGAGAGGCGCCATCAAAGAATCCATAAATGAGGCCATCCTCCATGACAGGATGTATGACCCTTCGAATCTTGACCTTGCCCTTCCTCTCAGGAAACCGTTCCCGTTTTTGTCAATCATCTTTGTGTAAGGTCTTTCTATATTCTTTACATGATTGTTTTCATTTAAGTGGAATTGAGCTCTCTCTAGTTATAGTAGCCAAGTCCTCTTTTCTTATTTGTTTTGTTTGCATATATACACATATTTGTTCTATAACATAAAATCATATGCTTTTGTTGTTTTAGTTCAATATAAGTTCGCCTTGTCTACCTAGTTCTTTCTAATTTCTAGTAATGGATCTATGCTCGTAAAATTTGAAAGTTAAAGTTGAAAGGGGCATCTACCCACACGTACTATGAGGTACGTATGCCTCGGCCTTTAAGAATGCCAATGGCAATAATAGAACATGAGAACTCTCATTCAAACACTCCATAAGCTCTCTCTAGTTATAGTAGCCAAGTCCTCTTTTCTTATTTGTTTTGTTTGCATATATACACATATTTGTTCTATAACATAAAATCATATGCTTTTGTTGTTTTAGTTCAATATAAGTTCGCCTTGTCTACCTAGTTCTTTCTAATTTCTAGTAATGGATCTATGCTCGTAAAATTTGAAAGGTAAAGTTGAAAGGGGCATCTACCCACACATACTATGAGGTACGTATGCCTCGGCCTTTAAGAATGCCAATGGCAATAATAGAACATGAGAACTCTCATTCAAACACTCCATAAGTTCGTTCCTCTCGTGTGAAAGAAATTGATCAGTGCTAGCCTGCTAGGCTCCAATTCTGTGCTCTGTCGAGTACATTTCCAGCGAACCCACAATAGCTTTACCAAACTCTATAAATCCACTATCTTACGTCTTTTTCAGAGAAAAATATAACTTACTATTAATATGTGAAATAGTAAAATATGTCCAGCTGTCAGTCCATAACAATGTCATAATAGAGTTATCAGAAGTAGCCCCCGGAACATTCCGGTTACATCACCATAATGTATCAAAAGATCAAACAGAAAATGTCTACCAAGGTGCCACAACACCCACATATCTCCCATATGACAAATCACAATGCTATCAGCATCATAACAGAAAACATCATCAAAACAACATAAGAGTCCAATAGAGTCCAAAATAATAATAACACACATATGCCAAACATCCAAGGCATCCCCAACAGATAAATAGTCGCCAAAATCGGAGTGTAATACAGAGATTACAACCGATCAGTCCAAAACGAAGCAGCACCTGCAAGTGGATGATATAAAGGCCGCAGAAATATGATAGTATATAGCAAGGTCCAACAAGTAATTGGACGCAGCAGATTTAAGAATCTACACAAGGAACTGAAAGTCATATAAGTAAATACAAGCCGCGAATACTAGAAAGAAATATATATAAGATCAAACAAAAAAAGACAACAATCTCATGTCCAATGTAACAGCTGTGAACCATGTGAAAAAAGTAGATCATCGCGCCATTCCTGCCACATGATGACCCCATTCTGAGAGGTAAGAGCCTTCTTAGAGAGCATATCCGCCTCCCGATTCACCTCTCTATAGATATGTTCGAAGTGAATGTGCTCAAATTCAAGAATGAGCTTACGGGCAGCCTCCAGCCAATGATTGAGCAGAAGTACATTCAGGGTGAAGTGCCCCGAGCCCAAGAGATAATAGCCTGCGAGTCTCCATAAATAACAAGAGAAGAAATCTTCCTTTGTCGTGCACAGAACAAAATGAGCCAAAGTGCACAAACCTCACTTCTAGTATTAGATCCAGATCCCAGATTCAGCCAGAAGTGATACGAGATAGTGTTGGTGATGTGAATTGTTGCGCCGGCTCCCCCAATGCCATTCTGGCACTCAGCGGCCCCGTCGAAGAATCCACTATCTTACGTTATCATCACCTCTGCCAAATTCGATTTTGGAGTCCTGACAAACCTCTGAAGAATATGCTGACAAACCCTTGTTATAAAAGAGAAATTTGTCCAGACTACCCCTAATCATAAGGCTTTTAGACCTGGCACTCTGACAGGTCCGAATTTGGCGAACTCCGTGCCCATGTACAAACCTGGATAAGAATTGGCTCATCTGTACTCCTCGAATAGTGAAGATTTTTCCAAAATACCCACAATCCGAAACCCATCATATTATTCAGAGAACCAACACAGATGAAATAATAAAGATTGTTTACAGTACGGTATTTACATATGTATGTGTTGTCATTTTTTCTGTATACCCATGGCGTACAAATGGCGTCCAGTCTCTTCAACGGAACAAATAGAATTTACGTGTTGTAAAGAGCCTACCACAAATATAGATACAGAACACACCCACTCCCAGCAGCACAGCTGCCCGAGTTCGAATCAGGCAAATTAAAAATTTAGGGTTCCAACCGGGCTGATTCCAACTGATTTGGTGGGCTTCAGGTTTTTCCTTGCTACGATGCGTACACAAAGAGACCACATGCATTCTGACGTCGATCATCATAATTTTGGCTTCGCTGGTTAAATCTCACAAGGAACAGCAAGTTACGCGATATTAATCTTACGAAATCTCGAGCTGACACCATGAATTTTCGGTAACATTACGGCCACCCAAACGTGTAATGACTGCTGTTCTGTGCATATTGCGTAGGAGTATGGTCAACATGCCTGGCCTGCCTTTGTTGCTCACGTGCCAGCGGCGGCCCATAAATGCCTTGTACGCCAAAAATGCTAATTGACTTTAAGGCAAAGCCGTGGCTCATTTAGTGCAGCTTCTTGGAAAATTGCGTGCAGCTTCTTGGAAACAACATCAGGTGCAGCTTCTAGGAAAAATTGCAGTCACGGTTTCGGAAGCCCTCACGGTTTTGTAATATATATGGTATCCCTCACGGTTTTGTAATATATAGGGGAGGGAGGCCAATAAGTGAGTGTTTTTTTTACTCTTTTTTATGCGACTTAATTCTTCATGTTCCCGAGCTTGTTTTTCCTTCAAATTTGTACGATATATTCAACCATATTGGTTTTGAGGTGTGCCGAATCCAAATAGATGCCATGTAAGTCACAAAGTTCCAAGTTCTCTAGTCCTAATGTCACCATAGTGTATTTTTGCTTGGGGCCAATGTGTGAACATTGATGTGACTTAAAGTAGATGGGACTTAAAATGAAATTTTTGATTTCAAATATTCATTTTATTTCAAAATGTAGAAGAAAGTTTTTTTTAAATAATTTTAAAAACATGAAAATATTGACATTCACTTGTACATAAAGTACTTTTATGAATAACAAATGGTACCAAGTATTTCCATTTATATCTCCACTACTGTACCCCGTACAACTATGGGACTCTCTCCCCTATACTCACAATTTCCTAGAAACAAGAAAAGAAACTTCGAAATGACTAGATGCGACTAAATGCAGTTTTTTTTTTCAATAAAAAAAGAGCGTTTAGGGGAGAGAGTCCCATAGTTGTACGGGGGGTACCAGTAGTGGAGATATAAGTGGAAATACTTGGTACCATTTGTTATTCATAAAAGTACTTTATGTACAAGTAGAGACATTTTATACAACTAGATGGTGTCGTGATATTGATTATATATCAAAATAGTGGATCCATATACATCAGTGGATTACAGATCAAAATACTATAGGTCAAGGACCATAATGAGTAGTACGGTCGTGATCTTGGGTCCATGTCTGTCATAAACCATCATCAAGTAGTAGACTCAATTTTAATAAGCTGTTTCTTTTTTGATTCCGCTCCAGATATATATGGCGGAAATAGATGAGCTGAAAAGTGGTAGCCAGCCTTGTGACCTCCTCATAAATAGGAGTCATCAAAAGATTTCGTCCATTGGTTGATGAGGAAAGAATCCCAAAAATCTGTATGATTTAAATTTAAACCATAGCTTAGAGTTGAAGAAAATGATGCCACCGGCTCCTCCACCTGTAGGGGTCCCTTGAGGGGTTAGTTATAATACATCATAATTCAAAAACATTTGTATTTGAATTTAATGCAAGATAAATGGATAACAAAATGGAGAAGCTGAACTTTCTATTTTTTACTTTTGAATGGTTTTGTAGCAATTTTTGTAGTTATTAAAATAGTATATATATGTTGTTGGAATTGTATAAATAGGTGTTCACACGTTTTCGAAAGTGATGAATTTATTTTTAATAAAGAAAAGTAGATAACCAAACAAAAATCTAAAGTTTGTATTTGTTGAACATTTTAAAATTAATTTGAATTTGTTAAACCAACATAGATCCATTTTAAACCTGTATTTATCAAGCAACCAGAGGGATCCAATTTCTTGAGGTGTATTTCTTTTTCCAAATTTTAACTCAAGAAATTTGATTTCTCTTGATGGATGTGGGTTTAAGTTTTAAGTTTTTATTTTATAAACTAACATCGATTTTTTAATTACTTTTCATAATATTTTATTTTATGAGTCAACATGGATTTTTTTTAAATACTTTTCATAAATTTTTTATTTTATGAGCTGACATGAATTTTTTTAATTATTTTGTTAAAAACTAACATTACAACATCTCCCCATATTGAACTGTAAAGCACCCAGACTTTATGCAATTAAATTTAACAAATTATATTATCAAACATAAATAAAAAATGGTTTATATTAATACTAAAATTCTCATTAACACCCTCAACCATAGAGGACGCATAATTTAGCAACCTCATAATATTTTTCTAAACATGACAAGACATAGTCAACCTACAAAGTACGGCCAAGTTAACAACCTCATATCATAATATGTTATTGTAAACATTATTCCAAGTTAACAACCTCATAATGTGTTATTGTAAACATGATCTCAACAAACGTCAAATATAACTTTTTTAATAAACCCCCTCAACCATGTAAATATTAGTTAAGGGCCTCATAATATTTTCTTCTAAATATGATCTAAAGATATAGTTAACATACAAAGTATCCCTTAGCTTATTGAGTCAAATCTGAGCACGCTTGAAGCACTCACAACCATGCTAGGAAGGGGAAGAGTCATGGTTTACTATGAGAAGTCCAATGATTGAATCATTCCAAAAATTTATTCTAGGTTGAACTTCGAATAAAAGTAATTGAACAAGTTTTCTTAACCATGTCGATTAATGTCAATAGAAAACATGTATATTTTTATGTAGTACTAATTAAATCATCTCTCCAATGTGTTCCAATATTATTGAGTTACATTTAACATGTCAAACTAGAAATATGTATAAGAAATGTGAACCAAGAGTTATAACTTAATGAATGAATACATGACAATGTAGTTTCTTCTTCAAGATCTAGTGGACATGAGTGTTTAATATTTCAAATTTCACAATAATATTACCTCTACCTCTTTAGAAAGGAACATTCATAATATTACCTCCACCTCTTTAGAAAGGAGCATTCATAATATGTGCACAATGGCAATTTGACCCTCACACAGAAAGTAAATCATGTTGCAAAGTATTCTTATTGACTTTTAATTATAGCAACTAAAACACAAAAATTGAACATGGTCAAATGACCTCTCATTTTAAGATTTTTTAAAACCAATAGTATTAGTAGATGTAAGAAAAAGGGCTTTTCATGACTACATTGGAAGAGTTAATAGGGAGCTTAAATCAGTGTAATTTGAGGTTTGGATTAGCAAAGGCATGAGATTTGGTAAGGAATGTTATTGCAAAATTCAGAGCCAATGGGGAGATGAGATCTCTCTTTATTAGCATTGTTTAGATCCAAATGGGATTGGATTGTGTGTGGTGATATGCTATAAATGAAGTTGTATATTTGTTTGAAGAAGCAAGGTTGATTTCATATGAGATCTCAGTTCCTATAGGTATGATGGTGTGGCCCTTTCTATAGGGGTTAGTGACAACCCTTTTAGTAGGCATATTTTTACTTTGAAATGTCCTTCCCATGGAAAAATTAAGCTCCACTGATTTAGGCTCAAAGAGACATACCTTGAATGTCAAAGGATCTCCTTTAAACTACCCATAAATAGATCCAACATTTTTTTCTCTCCAGTGTTCTTCACACTATGCACAACTTTTGAAAGTGTTGAATGTGCTTTGTAACTAGATCTCTTTGACCAGTATTTACAATTGTCTAAAGAGGGTGTTTCTCTTTATATGCTCACAATTTTCTACCAAATCATCCATAAAAATAGACCAAGAGACAAAAAAGTATTTTTTACGATCACAAAGCCATTGTTACCAAAGTTTGATCAAGTTCTAAATACAAGGATACAATAGTTACCCTTTGTAAAGTTAGCGCTTGATGTAGATAAACGAATTTATGCATCTAAAATATCCATGTTACTGGATCATTACCATCAAAATTTTCATATAATATTTAGGAATGAAGTATTTCCTTGGTCCCAAGTTGAACCCCTAATAATGTGGATATTGGAGTAATGAATGATCATGTGTTGGGGACTCAAACTTCTTTTCCTCCATTAATTTTTTTCAATTTTCCCAATATGTGACTAGAACTCATCCCTCTTGTTCTCCTTGTAATCTTCTGAAGGAGGTGAGTTAAACATATGGAAGTGTCTTATCTCATTCAAAATTACCCTTTTAAATGTCTTTGAGATTACCTTTGTTATTGTTAAATTAAGATGCAGCTTCAGAAGATATTCTTATGGTATTTGTCTTATTGTATCATACTGTATTTGTCATGTATTTTCTATGTAAAACCACAAAAGAACAATGTTGTATTGTACTTGTAAAAGATGTAATGTCGAATCAAGAAGATTCGAGAAGAAATGTAAAATAAACAATATTATGTTGTTCCCTAGAGAGGTTTGCCCCATAAGGAAAAGTAACCTAGAAAACAAGTATAAATAGGAGGGTCTCCCTCCTCATTTCAATATACACTCACAACAAGCAAGTTCACTCAAGCAAAGAAGAAGAATACTATTTTGGGTTGTAGAAGACTTGGAGGACATCTATCTCTTGATCTAGGGTTTGAGCCGTGCTTCTTGTTGATACTATGACATTTTACTTGGTTGATGAATCTATACTAGACGTTTTGTTGGGTTTTTCCCGTGAAAGGGTTTTCCCAGGATAAATATTTGTGTCTTTGTATTTACTGTTGAATGTCTTTATTTCAATGATCCTAATGCATACAATTATTGTGATATGATATGCTAAATGATTAAAAGTCTAACATAATTGCTTCAAAGTCAAAATTATAACATGGTATTAGGGCCGTGCTGAAATAATTCATTGCAACAACCGTAACAGCTGCAACAACTGCAAATGTCGGAGATTAGGGATTATTGTTTCAATCTCTTCCATCCACAAATCAAGATCGACCTTAGCACCATTGAACTCGCCCTAGGAGGGCACATATTTCTATGGAGGAAGAATTTAGATTCAAGAAATTTCATTTTTGACCTAGTTACTATCGGATCTGGAAGAAAAGAGGGTTTTCTCAACTCGCCTTGAGGAGGCACATCTTTCGAGTGGATCAGATTATCCATTGAAGAAATTTCAATTTTTACCTTCCTCCTACTAGGGTTTCTAGAACCATATTTGTCAAGATGACAAGCAACACCAAGGTTGATGAAAAGCTTGAAGGAGCCAAAAACTTTAGAGCATGGAAGTATAGGATGCTCCTCATCCTAGAAGAGAATGACTTGGAAAAATATGTTACATAAGAGGTTGCAGAGCTAGAGGGAGATGAAGATAAAGCAATGCACAAGAAGAAAATGGTTAGGGAAAAGAGAATCATTGCAGATTCTATCAAGGACCATTTGATCCCTCATGTCTCATCCTTAAAGAATCCAAAGGAAATGCTTGATGCATTGACCAAATTATATGAAGGAAAGAACATCAATTAGAAGATGACATTAAGGACAAAACTCAAGAATGTGAAGATTCAGAATTCATAAACAATCCAGTCCTACTTCTCAAGGGTAACTCAAATCAAGGAACAACTTGAAGCTATTGGAGATATAGTTGAAGAAGCTGAAATAGTGATGACAACATTAAATGGTCTCCCAAGGTCACATGAATCATTTATTCAAGGAATTTTCTCTAGAAATAAGCTAACAACGTTCAATAGATTATGGGAGGAATGCACTCAGGAAGAAGCTATACAAGCAACAAGAGAAGAGAAGTAGGGTAATTATGAATATCAAACACTATATGATCATACAAAGAAAGAAAAGAGCAGGAAAGAAGTTCATCCTTCTAAGATGTCTCAAAAGTTTCAAAGGACTCAAAACACTGCAAGGGACTACTCAAACTTTAGATGCTACACTTGCTCGAAGATGGGACATATTGCAATAAATTGTCCTCAAGGAAAATAACAGGTGATAAAAGGAAGGAATAAAAGACATCATGCTCTTGTTGCAGAAGAGGGTGAGCAGTTCAGAAGAAATCAAGGGAACATGATTCAAGTGAAGAAGAATATGTCATAATATCGGCTCTTATAGGGACAATCACTCATGGAAGTGACACATGGCTTGTTTATAGTGGTGCTTCTAAGCACATGAATGGTTACAAGGACTCTTTCTCAAATTTGATTCAAAAAGATTCACCTCACAAGGTTGTAATACCCATTTTACCCTTGATGTAAATACTTCTTATGTACAGTATGTGTAAATGCCCTAGTGTGGAGCTCAAGGCCAAGGCCCCACTAGTGGATGTTTCAGTTTATTGCTTAGGCGAGTATTGATACAGTTTGATTATTCATGGGCTGCTAAGCCATGAAGAATGTAAATGATGTAATTATTACTAAATGAATAAAATAACCAAGAAGTTGGCTAAGGAAGCAACGAATGAGAAGGGGGGGCTGTGTGTATCCACTAGGGAGAGGTGAGGGGGTTTGGGATTGGTTGACCATGTTGCCACATGACCAACTGAGAACCCGTTTGAACTCCCTGCTGACATTAATGTGATTTCAGAGGGTGGTTGAGAACCAACTACGGCGTCTGATGGAGTATGGAGCATGCCTGTGATTTTGTATGGCAGGGCATGGCTCTAATCACTTGGGCATGAAGGCATCGAACTGCCTGGAAAAACTCATAGAACCTATTGTGAACCAAGGGGGGGGGGGAGATTCAGACACACTCATCCATTGAGAACACATGCACCTGATTCCCTGTTTGGAACGCTCGCGCTACCATTGTTGAGACCATTGACCCTCGCAGATGATTCACCCGTGTGTTTTCCTGTAAGTAGCGTGCCCCTGTATGTGAGAACTACCCAAGAATGAGCAGCCGTGACACCCTCTGTGTAGAACCCTAGTACAGCGATGGGTAGAGTCAAAAGAGAAGGTTGCAGAGCGATTTGCGCAGAGCAACCATGGGAAGACCCCAAGCCGGGATATGTCTTGTTGTAAATTGTGGGAAAAAGGGTTAGATTGCTGGAGAAACTCAGTGAAGGCTATAGTCTCAATGAACTAGTGACTGGACCTTTCTATGCCCATCCTAGAATAGCACTGGAAGGGAAGGGCCTTGTGAGACTGTACAGCAGTGATAGGATCTTCCTTGTGTTGGATGTGGTAGGTGTTATGGGTGCTAGGTCGGCTGTGAGTGACTAGACTTTTCTATGCCCATCCTGGAATAGAACTGGAAGGGAAGATGCCTTGAGAGACTATGTGATTGTGCAGTAGGTCTTCCTTGTGTTGGATGTGGTAGGTATTGTGGGTGCTAGGTCAACTGAGTGCTGAGATGCTGCAGTTTCGTGGTTGAACTCACTGGTTTAGCAATGCCTCCTTGTTATCCCTGTGTGCTGAAGAACCCTATAGGTTGGCTTAGCATGGGTAGGTGCCCTGGAATGCTTGGTAAACCCAACTACAGACTGGTTTAGCATGTGAATGGAGCTTTGACTGTGAGAGAACCTATTAGCCCTCCTTAGTGGATACACTTCCCAGCTCAGGGGTGATCTCTCAGCTGAAAGAGTATAGGATGGACAGAGATCTAAGGTTGGGTGGAACATTGCTCTCACTTAGCCAGTTGCTTCAGAATTCAAAGATAAGTATTCTGTTATGGTAAATGATGTGGTTTCATTATTATGATGAATGCTTGTATAATCATGGAATTGTTGTATGTATGGTTATATGAATGGTTGATGTAATATCCCTTTTTCAAATTTTATTAAAATGCCCAATTTTTCACTTTTTTTTCCAATTTCGACCTTTGACTAGTTTTACTGTTTTCACCTCCAAATCAACCCAAATGCTCCCAAATCTTCTGTAGGAGTGTATGAATGGTATTTATACTTGAATATCAGGTTCAGGGATGTTTTATGGCCCTCCAAATACTGCTACAAACTTGATTTGTATTCTGATCAATATATGTAATTTTGACTAGTAATTTGTGCATCAAATCCCCCCCGGGTAACACTGCAAATGGCCTTCCAAATGCCTCCAAACTCCCACAAATTTATGAATAGAGGTATATAATGTGTTAAGTATGTGATTGAGGTCTCATATGCACCATTAATTTATTTTTACTACTGTTCTAACTCTCTCACATTCAACAGCAAAAACCCCCAATTCGACCCTTGGGGAAATGACACTATTTCACCTCCCAATACAACTAAACTGAGTAAAAATGCTTCAAAGGCTCAAGTACAGTACATGAAACTTGTAGAAGACATCCATGGCAGTATATTGATCACAAATATATCAGATAATCATCCATCCATTTGAAATAATCAACATTATAGTGTCATACATCAATGCATTGGGGAAATGGACATTGTTTGCTCATTAATCAATAGTTTTGCATACAACCAGTGGGTATTTCGACCTGATACTTTCTAAATATGAATAACAGAGGATATGAATCTATTACAATCAGAATTATATGATGAGAAGCTCTCTCAAGAAGCACAAGTGCTCACCAAAAACGCCCTCCCTCAAGGAGCACGAATATGCCTTCAAAACTGGAAACGGTGGAGAGAAAGTGCTGCACTAAACAAAACCATGAAAATTCCTTTAGCTGCTACCTGTAAATACAAATTCCATTAAAGCACCATGAAAGACCTGAGTGGCCTCTCCAAACACCAACTTGGATGGGAATCTTTCATCTCAATAGATTCAATAATTTTCCATTTAGAAAATATTCCTCATTTGCCACTTGTCTCCTAGTTCCAACCTTCCATCTTCTCCCAAATTCGAATTTGAGTCTCTTTAGATTCCTCCAACTCCATGAGCGCCTTCTTGAGCCTATTTTTGGGGCTGACATGTCATAATGGTCAGGTGTAAGAAGTCAGGTTTGAATTTTGTCATAAAATGTCATAGATGCTTCATTATTGTTGTCATAAAACTAAGGAATTTAGCCCATGTGTCCACTAGTCTCCAATTTGACTCTTCCTCTCCCATGGAGGTTACTATTCCATCCCATTTCGACCTAAGATGCTCAACTCCATGTGCTATGACTTACCAACTCACCCAAGAGTGTTCACCTTCCCATGAATTCGAATTAGCAAGAGAGAGCTGCCATGTGTCATTGAAAAATCAAGCTAGTGTGGGTCCCACCACCTCCATATGTCTCCAAAACCACTTGCCACCTAGAATTTCTCTTGAATTTATTTATTCATCATATTTATTAAATGATTGAACCCTTCTAATGTCTAAATATCATTTATTAGTTTCCTTATTACCATCCCACATGTGCCCATCCAACCTAGGAAACTAGTAGGATTGATGGGATTGTCTTACTATGCACTTATTTGAATGGGAACATTACAGTCCTCCCCATCCAAGATTGCTTGTCCTCAAGCAATTTCAAATTTGGATGCTGCAAAATATTCTCCTCTTCCCATGTGGCATCTTCATTTGGTAAGTCCTTCCATTGCACTAAATATTCTTTGATGATTCTACTCCTCAACCTTCTTTCCCGTGTCTTCAAAATCTTTTCCGGAACAAGTGTGAGCTGACCTTCATCATCCAAAGGAGGAAGTATTTCTGAAGTGATGATTTGCTGACCAAGAGCTTTCTTAAGACAAGAAACATGAAATACATTGTGGATTTTACTCCCTTCCGGAAGTTCTAGTTCATATGCTACTTCTCCAACCTTCCGCACTACCTTGTATGGCCCATAGTACCTTGGTTTTAATTTTTCTGCTCCATTCTTTTTGAGAGATGTTTGTTTATAGGGCTGCAACCTTAAATATACTAAATCATTGACTTGAAAGGTTCTCTCTTCTCTATGTCTATCAGCATATTGTTTTTGCTGATTTTGCGCAACTTGCAAATTGTCTTTCAAGAGCTTTAAATTTTTTTGGCTCTCTTCCACCCAATCTTTAGCCTTTGGGGCTCTACTATCACCAAATATAATGTCAGCAAATGTAAGTGCATCATAACCATATAATGCTTTGAAAGGAGACATTCCTATTGACATATGATAAGTGGTGTTGTAGCAAAACTCACCCAAGTGTAACCATTTTGCCCATGCTTTTTGCTGTCCTCCCACATAGTTTCTTAGGTATCCTTCCAACCATTGGCTTACCCTCTCTGTTTGTCCATCAGTTTGTGGATGATAGCTGGTACTTGGAGTCAATTGAGTGCCTACCAATCTAAAAATTTCTTTCCAAAAAGCACCCATGAATCTACTATCTCTATCATTGACAATGCTCTTGGGAAATCCATGCAATCTGAAGATTTCTTTGAAAAAAATATCAGCCACTTGTGAAGCACTAAAAGATGATGTAACAGCAAAAAAATGAGCAAATTTTGTCAACCTATCAACTACCACATAGATACAATCCTTACCCAAGGATTTAGGCAATCCGGTGATGAAATCCATGGAAATACTGTCCCATTTTTGCTCCGGAATGGGCAATGGTTGTAATAGGCCGACTGGACATGTAAGTTCTGATTTGTTTTGTTGACATGCTTTACATTCATTCACATACTTCTGAACATCTTCCTTCAGCCCCTTCCAAAAAAATCTTTGCCTCAACTGTCTATAAGTTTTGAAGATCCCCGGATGGCCCGCTAGTGGGGAATCATGTGCTTCTTGCAAAATTCGGTACTTGAGCTTGGAGTTATGAACTAAATAAATTCTTCCCTTATAATATATCAGCCCATTCAAAATCTTATAATTATCATCTCCTTTGATTCCATCCAACACATCACAAGCAAATTTGTCTTTGGCATATTCAACTAGTAGCATGTTTTTCCAATCCTTAGCAATATCCATGAGAGAAAAAGAAGGCCTTCTTGACAAAACATCTGCTACTATATTATTCTTTCCTTTGACATATTCAATATCAAAATCATAAGCTTGAATCTTGCTTACCCACTTTTGTTTCCTTTCATTTAGATCTTTTTGGGTGAGAAAGTGTCTTAGACTATTGTGGTCAGTTTTCACCACAAACTTGCTGCCCACCAAGTATTGTCTGAATTTGGCCAATGCATGCATAATGGCCAGCATTTCTTTATCATAGATGGAGTAAATTTTTTCATGAGGCTGCAACTTTCTGCTCTCAAAGGCTATGGGGTGTTGGCCTTGCTTTAGGACAGCCCCTATTTCTCCACCTGGAGCATCACATTCCACAACAAAAGGTTTAGTAAAATCAGGAAGTGCAAGTATGGGACAACTACTCATTACCTCTTTCATCTTTTGGAAGGCCTTTTCAGCCTCTTCATCCCACTTGAAAGCATCCTTCTTAGTCAAATCAGTGAGTGGAGAAGTCAACTTGGAGAACCCTTTCACAAATTTTCTGTAGTAGGTGCATATGCCAATAAAACCTCTCAATTTGGTAATATTTTTTGGTGATGGCCATTCCAAGATAGCCCTGATTTTTTCCATGTGTACCTTCACTCCTTCTTTCCCAATAATGTGCCCAAGATACAGTAGTTCTTTCATCCCAAATTCACATTTTGATAATTTAGCAAATAAGGACTGTTCTTGCAAGATTTTCAACACAATCTCTAACTGTTGCAAATGCTCTTCCCATGTTTTACTGTAAATGAGAATATCATCAAATAAAACCAAAACAAACCTTCTTAGTTGCTTGCAAAATATCCTATTCATACATGCTTGAAAGGTGGCTGGAGCATTGGTTAATCCAAAAGGCATGACAAGAAATTCAAAGTGGCCAAAATGACATCGGAAAGCTGTCTTTTGCACATCTTCATCTTTCATTCGAATTTGGTGATACCCTGATCTAAGGTCAATTTTTGAGAAGTATTTGGCCCCATGTAGCTCATCCATGAGCTCATCAATCCTAGGAATAGGATACCTATTCTTTATAGTCTTTTTGTTCAAGGCTCTAAAATCTATGCACATTCTCAATGTTCCATCTTTTTTCTTCACTAGCATTACTGAAGAAGCATAAGGGCTAGAGCTTGGTCTAATGAGCCCCAACTCTAGCAGTTCTTGGATAGATTTTTCAATCTCATCTCTAAACCTTTTAGGATGTCTATAAGGTGGTATCTGAATGGGTGAAGTACCCTCCTCTAAAACAATACTGTATGCTCTCCTATTGAATACAACCATTGCACTCCAAAAACCAGATTAGTATTAGCAACATCAACCACATAAAAACTATCAACAAAAGTATAGTTACCTACGGTGACTTGCAGCTTTGGAATCCATGTTTTGCATTGCATTGTGTTGTGACCGGGAATGACAACTGTAAATCCATCAAATGGTTCAATAGGTATCTTTCTTTTCTCTACCGTCTCTGCATCAATGAAGTTATGAGTGGCTCCTCCATCTACCAAAACTGAAGTTCTTTGTCCTTGTACCACACCTTTGCATCGGATAGTATGATAGCGAGGTACTGCTGAAAGCACTGCCATTCTTGCTTTGTCCGGTGAAGGCTGATTTTCTTCTTGTCTTTCCTCTTCTACTGCTGTCTCATATGCCTCTTCTTGATCTGAAATATGTCCATATTCATCCATGCCCCCATCATACCCCTCATTATCAGAAAATACTTCTATGTATTGAGCCTTTCCTTTGGTACATTTGTACCCCGGTGTCCATGGTTGGAAGCATGTGAAGCATAGTTTCTTTTTTCTAAGTTCATCTCTGTTTAGTCCCTCTTTTTTATTCTTCTCAAATGACTCTCTTTGCCAAGGTTTCTTATCATATCCATCCCTTTTCCAAGGTTTCTTTTCAAATTTATAGCTAGGCTTAGGAGGAAATCTCGTTCTAGGAAGCACATTTTGGAGATCCCTAGTCAAGCTCATTGCATCTTTTAATGTAGTTGGCTTGTGGGCTTTGACCAAACCTCTTAAGGGTTTAGCCAAACCTTCAGTTCTCATTGCATCTTTTAATGTAGTTGGCTTGTGGGATTTGACCAAACCTCTTAAGGGTTTAGCCAAACCTTCAGTGAACAACAATACTAATCTTCCCATAGATACATCAGCCACCTTGACTGATAATTTTTGAAAGTCCATCATATATTCAGTAGGGGACCCAGTTTGCTTCAATTGAGCTAGTTCTTTAAAAGGCAATTCTGGATCTTTTTGTTCAAATCTTTCTAGTACCCTGTCAACAAATTCTCCATATGTTTTAACCTGATTATGACTCAAGGTTTTCAGCCCATGAAACCACCATTCATTGGCATCTCCTTCCAAATGAAAAATGGCCATTTTTAATGCATCCTCTTCCAACATAGGATTCAGTTGAAAATATACATCCAATTTTTGCACCCAAGTGTTAGCAGAATTTTGAGAAGAACCATCAAAAGTAGGAAGTGACATTTTTCCAATAGCACTATTTAATTCTTTGTTTTGGAATGGACTCCTATTGTCTCCCTTCCTATTAATCTTTTTCATAGCATCAATGTAGTCATTGAGTGGTACACCTCTTTTACACTCTTCATTCAAATCATTCCAATCATTTACTAGTTTCTTGTAATCCAATTCAAGATTGGGCTCTTCTTTGGGTGTGAGAAATTTAGGTGCAGTAGGCCTTTGTGTGCTTTGAAATTCATTAGGTCTATTATAAGGTCCTGTACTTGAGAAAATATGCTCATTCCCTTTCATCTTTTCCCCTGAGTGTGAACCACTATTTTCTCCTATTATCCCTTTGCTTTGAAGCTGGCTAATCAACAATTCGAATCCTTGCAACAATTTATCACCTATCCTATCCATGTTTGCTGAAAGTTTAGAGAAACATGGATCTAAGGTTGCAATAAGTTCCCCCTTATGTTTTAATTTGTCATCCTCCTCTCTACCCATGGTTCCAACGAAAGACTCCTCTTTTTCTACTACCTCTTCTTCAACAAAAACCTCTTCAACTACTGGTTCAAAGGGTGGTGGGTTGTTATTTTGACTTCTTGTTAAGACCATCAGGTGCCAAGAACATGCTCTGATACCACTTGTAATATCCCTTTTTCAAATTTTATTAAAATGCCCAATTTTTCACTTTTTTTTCCAATTTCGACCTTTGACTAGTTTTACTGTTTTGACCTCCAAATCAACCCAAATGCTCCCAAATATTCTGTAGGAGTGTATGAATGTTATTTATACTTGAATATCAGGTTCAGGGATGTTTTATGGCCCTCCAAATACTGCTGCAAACTTGATTTGTATTCTGATCAATATATGTAATTTTGACTAGTAATTTGTGCATCAAATCCCCCCCGGGTAACACTGCAAATGACCTTCCAAATGCCTCCAAACTCCCACAAATTTATGAACAGAGGTATATAATGTGTTAAGTATGTGATTAAGGTCTCATATGCACCATTAATTTATTTTTACTACTGTTCTAACTCTCTCACATTCAACAGCAAAAACCCCCAATTCAACCCTTGGGGAAATGGCACTATTTCACCTCCCAATACAACTAAACTGAGTAAAAATGATTCAAAGGCTCAAGTACAGTACATGAAACTTGTAGAAGACATCCATGGCAGTATATTTATCACAAATATATCAGAGAATCATCTATCCATTCGAAATAATCAACATTATAGTGTCATACATCAATGCATTGGGGAAATGGACATTGTTTGCTCATTAATCAATAGTTTTGCATACAACCAGTGGGTATTTCGACCTGAGACTTTCTAAATATGAATAAAAGAGGATATTAAGCTATTACAATCAGAAATATATGATGAGAATCTCTCTCAAGAAGCACAAGTGCTCACCAAAAACGCCCTCCCTCAAGGAGCATGAATATGCCTTCAAAACTGGAAACGGTGGAGAGAAAGTGCTGCACTAAACAAAACCATCAAACTTTGTGTAGCTGCTACCTGTAAATACAAACTCCATTAAAGCACCATGAAAGACCTGAGTGGCCTCTCCAAACACCAACTTGGATGGGAATCTTTCACCCTCGAAATTGGCTAAGGCAAGAAACTAGTCATCCACTAGCTCTCTCTTCACAAATGCAATTTTTCTCAAATCATCAAAAGCCATTCTCATACTTGATTTCTACATTTTATAACCAACATTAGCCTTCAAGGGGTCGAAATCATCTCAATAGATTCAATAATTTTCCATTTAGAAAATATTCCTCATTTGCCACTTGTCTCCTAGTTCCAACCTTCCATCTTCTCCCAAATTCGAATTTGAGTCTCTTTAGATTCCTCCAACTCCATGAGCACCTTCTTGAGCCTATTTTTGGGGTTGAAATGTCATAATGGTCAGGTGTAAGAATTCAGGTCTGAATTTTGTCATAAAATGTCATAGATGCTTCATTATTATTGTCATAAAACTAGGGAATCTAGCCCATGTGTCCACTAGTCTCCAATTTGACTCTTCCTCTCCCATGGAGGCTACTATTCCATCCCATTTCGACCTAAGATGCTCAAATCCATGTGCTATGACTTACCAACTCACCCAAGAGTGTTCACCTTCCCATGAATTCGAATTGGCAAGAGAGAGCTGCCATGTGTCATTGAAAAATCAAGCTAGTGTGGGTCCCACCACCTCCATATGTCTCCAAAACCACTTGCCACCTAGAATTTCTCTTGAATTTATTTATTCATCATATTTATTAAATGATTGAACCCTTCTAATGTCTAAATATCATTTATTAGTTTCCTTATTACCATCCCACATGTGCCCATACAACCTAGGAAACTAGTAGGATTGATGGGATTGTCTTACTATGCACTTATTTGAATGGGAACATTACAGTTGACATGAAGTTATGTACATGCTTGAGTAATAGGCTGAATCCACTGTGTGTATTTATCTTGCAAGAGTTTAATGCCTTGTAATTCTTGCATATGATGGATGTGTGGGGAAACCTGTTAATGCATTTTACATGTTGTAATGAATGATAGTGTTGCATTATTGGAAATGAATGTGTATGTATACTAACCCTGTAAAGGAAATGTATGTTATCATTTGATCCTTGGGAAAGAGGGAAGCCTGGGAGCGTTTCAGAACCCTCTGTGGTCAGATGGATGAGAAAGATATCTGGCAGAATGGTATAAGGTTGGAATGTTCAAGTGTGGATAGGAACAGAACTTCAGAGAAGGAAATGAGGTGGTGAGATGCCTCACTTGGTCAAGGGGATGCCACCATTGGATAGAGTTATCCATGAGCTTTCCAGCGGTACCAACCTTGCCCCATTTGGACACTGGAGGGAGGAGTTACGCCCCTTGGAAGGTTGATGAAGTTACCATTGCAGAAATAGGGTTCCGCATGCATGATTCCGTTGGTTGTGGGTATGCCAAAATCCACGTTGAGAGTTTTTGGGCCTCCCGCAATCCTAAACCCAAAAGTATCAGGTTTCGGGTTTTGGGTTCACCAAAGCTTGCACGATGGGATTTAGGTCGCCCACAACCTCGCACTCGACATTGGCGGGTTTCGGGTTGTGGGTTCATCAAAACTCGCACTACGGGATTTAGACTTTCTGCAACCCCGCACCCGACAATGCGGGTTTCGGGTTTCGGGGATACCACCCCCGTGGTGGAGCATTCAGGATCGGGTTTCGGGTTTCGGGTTCGTCAAATCTTGCACTAAGTGTTTGGACGTTCCGCAATCCCGAACCCGAAACTGTGGGACCCATTGTTGTGGGATTCACATTTTGGGAATCGTGGTTGCGGGACACGCGTTTTGGGTTTCATTGTCATGAATTCAAGTTCTCTGACTGTGTGTATGGGTGCTCAGTCAATGGTTTTGGAGAAAAAAATGGATCACGGTGTCCAGCCGACCAGGTGGGTCGGAGGGGACATGACAGAATGGTATCAGAGCTTCAGTTGCAGCACTGGGAGCTGTTTGGGCCGGACGACGCATGAATTTTGGTCAAGAAATGCGCCCAGGGTGTGATTTTTCTATGAACTTAATTGCTTGATTTATTGCTCAGATGAATAATTCCTGGTTTAGATGAGTATGATACAGTTTATTTGCATGTTTATGATATCTAATAGAATGTATGTGATATACACACAGAGAATTAGCAGCAGCTATTAGACAATTGTATCACGGTGCAACACATAGTACAAGGTGAGAATGGTTACCCTGAATGATGCACATGACCCATTTGGGCCGGAAGATGATGTATTGGGTGAGAATGTGCAAGAAGCATATACAGACGCCAAGTCTGATGGAAGAAGGGAGCAAGTGATGCCCCCAAACTTAGCTGAAACTATGGTTAGCTTCAATGAGCGAATGATGAAAGCGTAAGAAGAGCAGCATCAACTCAATGCAACCATTTTACAAAGTCTCACAGACTTGCAGCAAAGGATTAACGATGGTTCTAACTCGAGCCACGAAGGCCGAGAAGGAAGAAATGCAGAAAGTCAGTCTAGGGGCCATTCCATGAAAATAACTCCAAGCCCTAGAAGGGGTTCTGTGGGCTGGAAGCACAGGACACTGTCTCCTAAGATTTCTTCCAGCAGGTCAGATGATTCTGAGGGTTCTCAAGAGAGCTCAGGACGCATTGCCAGTAAGAATAAAGGCAGGAAGAAGCACAAAGGTATTCCACAAGGTGAATTCAGGAAGGCTAGGCCTCCTACTTTTGATGGTGAAAGTAAAGTAGGTCAAGAAGCAGAGGCATGGCTTCTTGGGATGAAGAAGTACTTCAGAATGCATGAGTATTCAGAGAATGAAAAGGCTAAGGTCGCTATCTACAACCTTAGTGGAAGAGCTTCTATCTGGTGGGATCACCTCATGCAGCTGAAGGGAATCAGTGAAAGAAGAGTCAGCTGGGGTAGGTTCCAAAGGTACTTCCAAGAGAAATACCTATCAGCTAGATATTATGATAGTAAGAGGAAAGAGTTCAATGAACTCAAACTTGGACATAACACTATGGATGAGCATGTTCACAAGTTTCTAGAGTTACTGAGGTATGTCGACTACATCAGGGATGAAAGAGTGAAGATTCAATGCTTCCTCGGTAGCATGCCACAGAATTACAGAGACAGGATAGAGTTTGTAAACCCACCAAGCTTGGATGAAGCTATCAGGATGGCAGAGCATTGCTATGAGCAGAATAAAGGTAAAGCACAGGCACAACCACTGTGGAAAGGTAAACCCAGGGGAAGGTTTGATCAGAATAAAGGTGAGTCTAAACCACCATTCAGGGACCAACCTAGGAGATTTCCACAGGGCTAGCAAGCAAGAAGAGAATTTAGGCCAGCAATGAACAGGACACCAATGGGCCCACTTCAGTGTTGGGGTTGTGGAGAGAACCACAGGCTGAGGGATTTCCCAACTGCAAAGAAGAACCCCAGGGTCTTGCACAATGTTAGAAGAGAAGCTACAATAGGGGATATGGCCAGAGAAACACCCAGGACTTATGCAGCGCTGGATGATCATGAAGAAGAACATCAGTCAGCAGTAGTTGAAGTTACAAGTAAGATTGCTGACCAGCCTATTTCTGTTTTGATCCAGGGTCTACTCACAGTTATGTATCTCCTAAGGTAATTGAGAGTTGTTCCCTTGGTAAAGAGAAGCATGACAATGCTTGGTTAGTTCAGCTAGCCACCGGTACCAAGAGAAAGGTCAGTGAAATGGTGAAGGAATGTCCTATAGAATTGAATGGACTCCTCACACATGCAAAATTGAATGTCTTGCCATTGGGGTCATATGATGCCCTGATTGGCATGGATTGGTTGGAAAGGCATAGAGCCAAGGTAGATTGTTATGATAAAGCATTGGAATGTATTGATGATGAAGGCAAGCCAAGGTTGGTTAAAGGGATTCCAAAGCATGTTTCAGTAAGACAGGTTTCAGCTCTACAATTGAGGAAGTTGCATGGAAAGGGTTGCCAGTTATATGCTGTACATATATCAGGTTCAGCAGAGGATAAGGGACCTAGGATAGAATACTTCCAGATATTGCAGGAGTTCTAGGACGTGTTCCCATATGAGGTTCCAGGATTGCCACCTAAGAGGGACATTGATTTTTCTATTAATATTGTTCCGGGAGCAGCACCCATCTCCAAATCTCCTTATAGAATGAGCACACTAGAGTTGGTAGAGTTGAAGATGCAGCTGCAAGAATTGATAGACAAAGAATATGTTAGACCCAGTGTATCCCCATGGGGTGCACCAGTATTGTTTGTTAAGAAGAAGGATGGAACATTGAGGTTGTGTATTGATTACAGGCAACCCAATAAGGTGATAGTTAAGAACAAGTATCCCTTGCCAAGGATTGACGACTTGTTCGATCAGATGAAGGAAGCTAGAGTATTCTCCAAGATTGACTTGAGGTCGGGGTACCATCAAGTCAGGATAAAGGATGAAGACATTCATAAGACAGCCTTCAGTGCTAGGTATGGTCATTATGAATTTACAGTGGTGCTATTTGGTCTTACCAATGCACCTGCTACATTCTTGTGTCTCATGAATAACGTCTTCAGCAAGTATTTGGATAGGTTTGTGATTGTGTTCTTGGATGACATGTGTATTCCAAGAATGAGGAAGAGCATGATGAGCATCTGAGGATGGTGTTACAAGTCCTTAGGGAGCACTAGCTGTATGCTAATCTAAGTAAATGTGACTTATATCAAGAGAAGGTACAGTATTTGGGTCACATTATATCAATAGAAGGTATTGCTGTAGATCCTGAGAAGATTGAGGCCATTATGGATTGGTCCACTCCAAGGAATGCAGCAGATTCTAGATCTTTCATGGGCCTTGCTAGTTACTACAGAAGGTTCATTGAGGGCTTCACCAAGATAGCCCACCCCATCACTTCATTGCAGAGGAAGAACATTAAATTCACATGGTCTAAAAAATGTGAAATAAGTTTCCAACGGCTGAAGGAGTTGCTTACTAGTGCACCTGTCTCGAAGATCGCAAATCCAAGTAAGGATTTCATGGTATGCACAAACGCTTGCATTGAGGGACTCGGTGGAGTGCTAATGCAAGAAGGTTCTGTAATTTGTTATGAGTCAAGGAAACTGAAGAAGCATGAAAGGAACTATGCCACCCATGACTTAGAGCTAGCAGCCATAGTTCACGCTCTCAAGAGATCGAGGCATTATCTTTTGGGAAGGAGATTTGAGCTCCGAACTGATCACATGAGCTTGAAATACTTGTTCGACCAGCCAAACTTGAATGCAAGGTAGACTAGATGGATGGAGTTCCTTTGTGAGTTTGATTTGGAGATTAAGCATGTCAAAGGTAAAGAGAATAAAGTTGCTGATGCACTCAGCAGGAGATTCCATATTGCAGCCATAAGCAGATGTGAATCAGATTTGAAAGAAAGAATTTTAGAGGCTCAAGATGGTGATGAAGTCTATCTCCAGATTAAAGAGAAATTGCAGCAGAACATTATAGAGGAGAAGTATGCAAGATATCAGCTGGGTAAGGATAATGTTTTCATCTATCAGAACACCAGGCTGTACATTCCAGATAGCGCAGACTTAAAGAGACTGGTGATGGATGAGATACATCAGAAGCCATACTCAGGACACCTAGGGTATCAGAAGACTATAACAGTAGCAAGGAAGCAGTACTTTTGGCATGGTATGAAGAAGGACATAGCTGAGTATATTGCTAAATGTCAGAAGTGTCAACAGGTCAAGGCAGAGCACCAACATCCAGCAGGATTGTTGCAGCCCTTGCCCATTCCAGAGTGGAAGTGGGAAGTGATTTCCATGGATTTTATAACAGGACTGCCCATGACAGTGAGGAAGCATGATTCAATCATGGTTGTGGTGGACAAGCTATCAAAGGTAGCTCATTTCGTCCCAGTCAAGTCCACTCACAAGGCTAATGACATTGCAGATATCTTCATGAGGGAGATATTCAGATTGCATGGATTACCCAAGGCAATAGTTTCAGATCGTGACACCAAGTTCACATCCAATTTTTGGAAAAGTTTGTTCCAAGAGTTGGGAACTCAATTGAAATTTAGTACAGCCTATCATCCTCAGACAGATGGTCAGACTGAGAGAGTGAATCATATCCTTGAAGATATGCTAAGGATGTATGTGATGGATAAGCCATCTAAGTGGGAAGACTATCTACACTTAGTGGAATTTGCTTACAACAATGGGCATCAAGCATCATTAAAGATGAGTCCTTTCGAAGTGTTGTATGGAAGAGGATGCAGAACTCCAGTGAGCTGGGATAGCCCAGTGAACAGAGTAGTGCTTGGACTAGAGATGGTTGAGGAAATGGAACAGGAAGTTGTTAAGATTAGGCAGAATATGAAGGCAACACAGGACATGCAGATCTGAAAAGAGTGCATAAGGAGTTTCAAACTGGGGATCATGTCTACTTGAGAGTGAGACCCAGGAAGAGTTCCATGAAATTGGGAAGTTGTGCCAAGTTGGAACCAAGATATTGTGGTCCATTTGAAGTCCTTGATAGGATAGGGCCAGTTGCATATAGAATTGCATTTCCTGCTAACATGAAAGCTCATAATGTTTTCCATGTATCTTTACTTAAGAAATATGTACATGATCCTAATCATATCATTGATTGGCATATGATATAGGTGGAACTAGAGGGAGAGTTCTAGGTGGTGCCTACGTGCATCCTTGATAGGAAGGTTACCTTGCTCTGGAACCTGGCCATAGGGCAGGTAAAGGTGCAATGGAGGCACCTTAGCCCATAGTAGGCCACGTGGGAGCTGGAGGATGCCATGAGGGAGGCATTTCCATCTTTGTTTAGTTTTGACAACACCGAGGACGATGTTATTTTAAGGGAGAGGGAGTTGTAATACCCCATTTTACCCTTGATGTAAATACTACTTATGTACAATATGTGTAAATGCCCTAGTGTGGAGGTCAAGGCCAAGGCCCCACTAGTGGATGTTTCGGTTTATTGCTTAGGCAAGTATTGATACAGTTTGATTATTCATGGGCTGCTAAGCCATGAAGAATGTAAATGATGTAATTATTACTAAATGAATAAAATAACCAAGAAGCTGGCTAAGGAAGCAACTAACAAGAAGGGGCGACTGTGTGTATCCACTAGGGAGAGGTGAGGGGGTTTGGGATTGGTTGACCATGTTTCCACATGACCGACTGAGAACCTGTTTGAACTCCCTGCTGACATTAATGCGATTTCAAAGGGTGGTTGAGAACCAACTGCGGAGTCGCCTGTGATTTCGTATGGCAGGGCATGGCTCTGATCACTTGGGCGTGAAGGCATCAAACTGCTTGGAAAAACTCGCAGAGCCTGTTGTGAATCGAGGGGGGGGGAATATTCAGACACACTCATCCATTGAGAACACACGCACCTGATTCCCTATTTGGAACGCTCATGCTACCATTGTTGAGACCATTGACCCTCGCAGAGGATTCACCTGTGTGTTTTCCTGTAAGTAGCGTGCCCCTGTATGTGAGAACTACCCAAGAATGAGAAGCCGTGACACCCTCTGTGTAGAACCCTGGTACAGCGACGGGTAGAGTCAATAGAGAAGGTTGTAGAGTGATTTACGCAGAGCAACCATGGGAAGACCCCAAGCTAGGATATGTCTTGTTGTAAATTGTGGGAAAAAGGGTTGGATTGCTGGAGAAACTCAGTGAAGGCTATAGTCTCAATGAACTAGTGATTGGACCTTTCTATTCCCATCCTAGAATAGCACTGGAAGGGAAGGGCCTTGTGAGACTATATAGCAGTGATAGGATCTTCCTTGTGTTGGATGTGGTAGGTATTGTGGGTGCTAGGTCGGCTGTGAGTGACTAGACCTTTCTATGCCTATCTTGGAATAGCATTGGAAGGGAAGATGCCTTGAGAGACTGTGTGATTGTGCAGTAGGTCTTCCTTGTGTTGGATGTGGTAGGTATTGTGGGTGCCAGGTCAACTGAGTGCTGAGATGCCTACAGGTCTGTGGTTGAACTCACTGGTTTATCATTGCCTCCTTGTTATCCTTGTGTGCTGAAGAACCCTGTAGGTTGGCTTAGCATGGGTAGGTGCCCTTGAATGCTTGGTAAACCCAACTACAGATTGGTTTAGCATGTGAATGAAGCCTTGACTGTGAGAGAACCTATTATCCCTCCTTAGTGGATACACTTCCCAGCTCGGGGGTGATCTCTCAGCCGAAAGAGTATAGGATGGACAGAGATCTAAGGTTGGGTGGAATGTTTCTCTCACTTAGCTAGTTGCTTCAGAATTCAAAGATAAGTATTCTGTTATGGTAAATGATGTGGTTTCATTATTATGATGAATGCTTGTATAATCATGGAATTGTTGTATGTATGGTTATATGAATGGTTGACATGAAGTCATGTACAGGCCTGAGTAATAGGCTGAATCCTCTGTGTGTATTTATCTTACATGAGTTTAATGCCTTGTAATTCTTGCATATGATGGATGTGTGGGGAAACCTGTTAATGCATTTTGCATGCTGTAATGAATGATAGTGTTGCATTATTGGAAATGAATGTGTATGTATACTAACCCTGTAAAGGAAATGTATGTTATCATCTAATCCTTGGGAAAGAGGGAAGCCTGGGAGTGTTTCAGAACCCTCTGCGGTCAGATGGATGAGAAAGATATCTGATAGAATGGTATAAGGTTGGAATGTTCAAGTGTGGATAGGAACAGAACTTTAGAGAAGGAAATGAGGTGGTGAGATGCCTCAACTGGTCAAGGGGATGCCACCATTGGATAGAGTTCTCCATGAGATTTCCAGTGGTACCAACCTTGCCCCATTTGGACACTAGAGGGAGGAGTTATGCCCCTTGGAAGATTGATGAAGTTACCCTTGCAGAAACAGGGTTCCACACTCATGATTCCACGGGTTGCGGGTATGCCAAAATCCGTGTTGAGAGTTTTTGGGCCTCCCACAATCTCGAACCCGAAAGTATAGGGTTTTGGGTTTCGGGTTCACCAAAGCTCGCACGACGAGATTTAGGCCTCCCGCAACCCCGCACCCGACATTGGCGGGTTTCGGGTTGCGGGTTCGTCAAAAATCGCACTACGGGATTTAGACTTTCCGCAACCCCACACCCGACAATGCAGGTTTCAGGGAGACCACCCTCGCGGTGGAGCATTCAGGATCGGGTTTCGGGTTTTGGGTTTGTCAAATCTCGCACTAAGTGTTTGGAATTTCCGCAATCCCGAACCCGAAACTGTGGGACCCATTGTTGCGGGATTTGCATTTCAGGAATTGTGGTTGCGGAACGCGCGTTTCGGGTTTCATTGTCGTGAATTCGAGTTCTCCAACTGTGTGTATGGGTGCTCAGTCAATGGTTTTGGAGAAAAAAAATGGATCACGGTCTCCAGCTGACCAGGTGGGCTGGAGGGGACGTGACAAAGGTGAACCTTGTTGATGACTATTAATATCCCATTAAAGGGGTAGGAGAAGCCTCCTACAAGTTGGATTCCGAAAATCGCATGAAGATGGAGGATGTGTTATATGTACTTGGTTTGAAGAAGAATCTTTTATCCATTTCAACATTGGATAAGAAGAGATTTAGAGTATGTTTTGTTGATGGAGAAGTTCTCATGTGGCCAAAAGGAAAGACCATTGATGATGTAGTAATGATTGGTGTTGAAGAAGGAGGACTATACAAATAGAAGGGACACTCAGATTCAACACTAGTACATAGTACCATGAATACAAGTGAGCTATGGCATAGAATACTTGCTCATTTTAACTACAAATCATTGTCGATCACAAGAAAGGTGGTAACAGGTTTTCCAAAGATCCAAGTCAAGCATGATGGTGTATGCAAAGGATGTGCACAAGGAAAGAATGCGAAGAACCTGTTTCCAAACAGTGACAACAAAGCCAAATGAATCTTATACATCGTGAATCCAAATGTATGCGGACCAATGTCAGCCACTTCATTAAGCGGGTATGAATACTATGTTTCATTTATTGATGACTACTCTAGTAAAACTTGGATTTATTTCTTGAAAGCTTGAAGTAAAGTGTTTAGTAAATTCAAAGAATTCAAATCTCTTGTAGAGAATCTATATCAAAAGAAGATTAAGACCTTGAGGTCAGATAATGGAGGAGAGTTTACATCAGAACATTTCAAATCATTCTGTAGAGAATCTAGGATTAAGAGGGAGCTCACGAATCCCTACAATCCACAACAAAATGGTGTAGCAGAAATACAAAACCAGACAATAATGGAAGTAGTAAAGGCCTTGTTACATGATCAAGACTTATTGATCCACCTATGGGAAGAAGCAACTAGGACTACTATGTATGTGCAAAATAGAATCTATCACAATGCACTTGGGAACAAGACACCATAAGAAATGTTTACAAGAGAAAACCAACTTGGGTTCAAGATATTATTTAGGGTGCAGAGAAGTATGGCACCCTAGATGGATCCTCCAGAGAAAGAAAAATACCTCGACAATGTTCCAACTATGTGGCACTATTATACGACATCATTGATGTAGAGCCTTCCAGTTATGAAGAAGCAGCCGACAAGAAAGTATGGAAGGATGCCATGATCGAGGAATATCAGTTGAAATGAAGAGTGATGTTTGGGATGTTGTTCCGAGACCAAAAGGGAAGTCTATATTAACTTCCAAATGGATATACAAGACAAAGAATGCAACAGATGGCAGTATTGAGAAATACAAGGCAAGGTTTGTGGCTCGCGGCGTCTCCCGTAAAGAAGGAATATATTACGAGGAGACATTTTCCCCTATGGAAATATACACTTCAATTAGAGCTATACTTGTGATAGCTGCAAAGATGAGATGGAAGGTACACCAGATAGATGTGAAGATATATTTTCTGAATGGTGTAATAGAAGAGGAAGTGTATGTGGAGAAACCACAAGGATTTGAGACACATGACACACAAATTGAAGAAAGCATTGTATGGGTTGAAGCAAGCACCCAGAGCATGGTATGGAAGGATTGACAGTTTCCTAATGAGCTTAGGATTTACCAAGAGTAAAGCAGATTACAACCATTACTACAAGGTTGTGGACGATGGACTAGTAATACTACTGTTATATGTAGATAGCCTGTTTCTGACAAGGATTAATAAGCTCATTAGTGAATGCAAGAATAAGCTTGTTGCGGAGTTTGAGATGAAAGACCTAGGTATGCTGTATTATTTCTTGGGTCTAGAGGTATGGCAGAGACCAGATGAGATTTTCCTTAATAAAGGAAAATATGCTGTAGAGATCCTGAAAATATTTGGGATGATGGATTGTAAGGCCATTCCTACACTGATGGTGACAAGCTTGAAGTTATTTAGTGATACTTCATCAAATACATTGGATGCCACCATGTACTGACATATGATTGGTTCGTTGATGTACTTAATGAACACGAGACTAGATATATGCTTTGCTATGAACACTTTGAGTCAGTATATGGTTGAGCCGAGATGTTTTCATTTGATTGGTGCAAAGGATGTGATGAGGTACATGAAAGGTACGATTGATTACAAACCCATATATGTTTCAGATTGTGAGATTAGACTGCACGGCTATGTTGATTCAGATTGGGTCGGTAGTGTCGTCGATAGGAAAATCATTTCAGGATGTTGCTTCAGTCTAGGGTCAACTATGATTTCATGGATCAATAGGAAGTGGACTAGTTTGGATCTTAGTATGACTGAGGAAGAGTATATAGAAGCATGCACATCCAGTGGTGAAGTTTCATGGCTTCAAAGGTTGTTTGTAGGTATTTTTGATATAGATTTAGAGGTGACTTGTATCTATTGTGAAAACCAATGTTGCATAAAGTTGTCGGAGAACCCTGTGTTTCATGACAAGTTCAAGAACGTCGAGATCAAGTACGATTACATGCGTTATATGGTACATAAGGGAGTTGTGTCAGATGAGCAGATAGTCGATGTGTTGACCAAGCCTCTATCAAGGATGAAGTTTGAGTACTTTAGGGACAAGCTTGGAGTGGTTTAGAGGGACTTCCCTCGTGAGAGGGAGTGATGTGTTACATATATGATTCCAAGAGGAAATAGCAGATTGAGTGTGGTAGCAGTGGGTGGTCATTCACGAGCACTGTTACCGACTGAGGCACCAGTCAGCTTGACCTCGCATAGGGTCAGGGGTACCTAGTCTTCGAGACTGGAAGACTAGGTCATGTGAACTGGTGGATGCCCAACCTTCGTGCTGGAGGGCCAACCTGAGTGGGTTGGAGGAGTCCTAGCCTTGGGTTATATGGCTAGTGTGTGTGCACTAGATCGACTAACCTTCGGGTTTAGATTCCCATATTCTATGTGAGATAGATTCCTGGTGGTGCCAACCAAAGGGTTTCCTAGTTCTATGTGAGTGGGAGGGTTGCCTAGTTTTATGTGAGATAGATTCCCAGTTCTGTGTGAGCTGGATGGTTTCCTAGTTTTGTGTGAGCTAGATTCCCAATTCTGTTTGAGCTGGATGGTTTCCTAGTTTTGTGTGAACTAGATTCCTAGTTCTGTGTGAGATAGGAGAAAGTCCCGTATGACATTATATGCGCTCCTGGCCTGGTCCCACTAGTGAGATGCTATGATGCTATGATGAGATCCTGGATGCATGATGTGACGAAAGGGCTTGCTCAAACAAAACTTCTAGTGATGGATAGATTCATGAAAAGGTCAACAAGTAGTCAAGTACAAGATAACAAAAGCAATATCAAATATTGTGTCAGAAGAATACCTTCCTTGCTAAGAGGGACTATTAAATTAAGATGCAACTTTGGAATATATTCTTATTATATTTGTCTTATTGTATCATATTGTATTTTTCATGTATTTTCTATGTAAAACCCTAAAAGAACAATGCTGCATTGTACTTATAAAATATGTACAAATCAAGAAGATTCGAGAAGAAATGTAAAATAAACAATATTATGTTGTTCCCTAGAGAGGTCGGACCTAGTGAGCTTGTTGACGCAGCGTCTATCGATAGGGGTTCACTTCGCACTATCTCCAACAAACCATCAACCCAAACTCCCTTATACATCGGCCCGGAAAGGTGTAACCCTCTCCAGCAACACTTGCGGAGCAAGTGCAGTCTTACCCGAGATGGATAAGGGGGCTGCTAGAACCAAGTTTCCATAGTGAAGTTGGGGATATGATTTCAATACACATTACCCTTGAAATAACCAGAGTTTATAATATTCACAGCATGCTATTAACTTATCATTCGCATTTTAAGTCATTCGCAGAGATCAACAAACATCAGAACAACATATTCGACATACTCATTCAGATTAGCAGCACTTCTTAAACCTATATCATATTCGCATCAGTCAATATAAAAACATTCACATAACATACTTCACATTCATCATCACATCATTGCATAAGAATAAAGACAGAGATTACACCATAACCGAACATCTCCATTCATTCACCAACTCTGCAGAATGAACCTCACAGAAGCTGTCAAAATACCTTGTTGTGGATACAAAACAAACCCAAAAGATAGGATTAATCCTCCAAAACGCCGATGCCCTTAGGCTTACAATCCTACTCTATTTATATGGTTCTATTTGATTACAAAACAGTCAACATGACCGACTTAACTAATCTAACAATTCTCGCGCTTCTGCGAACGCCGCGAATGGTTCTTCTTTCGCGAGATGACCCTTTCGTACTTGTCAGCTTCTCACTTCCTGTGGATCTATCCAGTGCCAACAGGCCCCCAACACAAACTTGTGGCTCATCCTGAGCCACCCCAGCTGGACATTGTTGGTTTGTACTCATCCTTCCCTGTGTTCTGTTTCTGAAATTGTTTTTTCCATCTGGAGCTCGCTGTTGTGTACTTATCAGCTTCGGTCATCGATCGTTGGCTTGCTGTCATGTACTTCTCAAACTCTTACGGGGATTTCCTGGCTTGGTGTTATGTGCTTCTCAAACTCATCCTCCAGTCTCTGGGAACCTGATACAGACTGAGGAAAAGTTGACGGACAACATTGAGGTGCGAAACAGGCCAATTGCTATGGCACATCTATTTCGCACCTGGGATCACTTCCTACCGAGACCAGGGGGCCACCGCCCCTGTCATTCTAGTGGTCACCTGGACCACGAAGCTTCAAACTACCACCACATACCTAGACATCTCGGATGAAACTTCACCTTTGTGACACTCGAGTTCTCACGCCTCTTCCTGCTCAAGGTGCTCATGCACACTCATCATTCGGGCTTGCAATGGACCTGGTGTGCTACCACACGAAATGAAATGGATCATTTCCACAACCTCCTTGGAATTCCTAACTTATCCAATTACCTGACTTATTCGCATCATGTATTTCTCATATCTGGTAAATACCTCTTTGCTCCGCTAGCCTCTAGTGCTTGTATTTATGCATTTCCATCTTTTGGGACGCCTACTTCGGAAATCATTCACAATTTCGTTCACCTAATGCACCGATTCTGTCATCATTTATTTCCTGCGTGTTGAGATCGGACTTCCTACGTGTGTGGCTTATAGCCATACTTCTCCTAGCTACCCTTCGTGTCAAAACCGTGTGAACCGTCACCTGTGGTGCCACCGGCCATGCTGCCACGGTGTGTTGCCATGTGCCAAACGTGCCGAACCCCAGTGCCAATCCGGGATAGCTAACAATCATACCTGCCAAAAAGACCTATCATCGGAAAAACTCACATTTGCTGATGATCCAGAATGATTGCTGATTTGACAGGGTCGCGACCCTGCAGCTGTTGCAGGCCGAATCCCAAACTGCTATACGACCACTCCTGCTTGCACATTCTCTCCCGGTTGGTGCGCCATCCTGCCACCTAGTATCCTGTATTTATATATATATATATATATATATATATAATTTTGTTTTTTTCCCATTGGTCCTCATCCGCTCTGCGTTGGAACATGGTGATAGGGCTTTAGCCTATTCCCATTGACTCATTTAGTAAACAGTACTCCATCCAGACTTTGTAACTGCACTGCACCTTCGCTGGTGATAAAAGTGATAACATATGGTCCCAACCAGTGCATTTGTAACTTATCGGGGTGTTTCGCAAACTTACTATCATACAACAGAACTGTATCCCCGCTCTGAAAGTGCTTCAACTTGACATGGCGATCGTGCCACGCTTTCTGGTAGTCTTTTTCTACTTTCTGATGGAACCCTGCAATGAATCGACCTTCGTCAAGCTGTATTAGTTGTGTCAACCATTCCTCCATCGCGCCATTGTCGCTCATCCCTGTTGTTGTTGCAATGCGCAAGCTTGGTACTACGTATTCCATCAGCATAACTGCTTCCTGGCCGTAGACAAGCTTAAATTGGGTCTGGCCAGTCAGTCGCTTGCATGTGGTGCGATATGCCCAAAGGACCGTTAGGATTTTTAGGTCCCAGTCATCGCGGTTCAGATTGCACACCTTGGTGAGGGCATGCTCCAATATCTTATTGAAAGCCTCAACTGTCCCATTTTCCTGCGGGTGGTAAGGCGTACTCTTCTTGTGCTGGATTTGAAACTCTTTTGTCATTGCGGCACTTGTTTAGTGTTGAATATTGTAACTTCTAAGAATATTATATTTGTATAATATTTATTCCGGAGATGTTCCATACCTCCGATGTGATTATACTATGAATCCGGAGATGTTTATTCCTCTGAATTGGTTGTGGTAACTAGGGTTATTATACTCACCATGTGGGGGTCGGCTCAGTTAGTTATAATAGGGTATCTAACCTAATGGTTAAATACGAGCCTACATGTACTTGTGTAAAATACATGTTAGTGTAGTGTATAAATAGAGGAGGTATGTTCCTCATTTGACACACACACACACTTGAGAGAGGCGCACTTGTGGAGGAGAGGTCTTCTATGGTGGAGAAGGAGATTATGTCTTTGGTTTGCATCTTTGTATATTGCTGGTCATCTATATTGAGGAAGCTTTACTGGGTTTTCTACCCCATGAGGGTTTCCCAGGATAAATCTGTGTCTCTTGTGTTTATGCTATGCTTGTTGTTTCTTCAGTGATCCTGTATATGCTATTATTGTGAAATGGAATGTAATGCTGCTATTTTCTGTCTTAGCATATTAAATTTTAACATGGAATCAGAGCTAACCTGAAGGAAGACAAGGTATGGCACTTACGACACTTGCTTTACTTACGACAATTTGAAGGTTAGGGTTTTACATAGCAAAAACCCGTCATCGTGGAACGTTCGCTATAAATCCATTTCTGCGAAGTTTCAGGGTCTGAAAAGTTTACAGGTCGTAGATAACATCCCCAGGTACCTTGTATCCAAAGGGCACCCTCATATTCGTTGTAATTTATAAGTTATGATCAGTACAAGTTAGGGTTTCTGCCTCTTCCAGATCTCAGTCAAAATCAGGTCACCTTGGAAAAAAGGTCATAACTTGGGCTAGGAAGCTCCAAATGAAATTTTGTAAAACGTGACCGGTAGTGCACAGACTGTACTATCTCAGGAAACGTTTTCAGAGGTCGAAGGTGAACCAGTGACACGTGTCACGCCGTACAAGTTCACTCTCATGTTTTATCCCATAAACAGGTCATGTTGCGACACTTGGCATAACTCTCTCTCAGAAAATCCAATTGAGGTCAGACCTATCAGGATGGAAAGATGACAGGTCAGGATACTACATAAAAAGTTTTCAGACCCTGTGGAAAATAAATTTCAGAGTTATAGCAGAAACAATCAGGTGCATATTTCTGTCAAAACAGAATTATTTTTGGAGCACCTTTATTCATGGCTTCCGGAATTTAGGGTTTTGGAGAAAGTTAGAATTTTTGGAATAGGAGTCCACAGATGAATGCTACTCAGGAAAATTGAAATTTAGAGACCAAGATCAAATTTTTGGTTGGGTAGAAGACCGGGCTTCATCGAACCCTAGTTCGGGTTCATGTCTAGAAGATCCAGAAGTTTCGAAGGCAATTTTGAGGGGTCAAATTTTGGAGATTTCAAAATTGAAGAATGCTAGGTTGATCAGCTCAGCAAAACACATTCTTCCATCCATTCAGAAGTGTGAAAGTCAAAGATTGAATTTTTAGGGTTTCTCTAGCAAACCCTAATCAAGCTCCAGATCAAGTTTCAGGGGGAGTTGAGGCTAAGGCCTTACATAAGAAGACTACAAAAGGTCTCGACAGGTATGACTTAAGGAGATTCAGGTATGCCTTGAAATCTGATTCTTGATTAAGTTCATAATGTGTTTGTCTTTATGTTATTTATTAGTACAATCTTGATTAATTGTCTTATCACCCTAGTAACAATATGAATGCATGTGAATGATCGAAGACATTCATCGATTAGGGCTATATGATTGTACTTATGCATTATGGTGTTGTGTAAGGTTGATGTTGTCAGCTAACAAGACACAGGTACATCACAAAAGACAAATCAAGTTCCATGACCATGACAACATGAAGACAAAGACTCACGAGGTATGTATGACTTTGTTATATTATGTTTAACCTACGAGACATGCAGGTTCTAGCTCAGAATCTCTAAATCATTGAAGAGATTGTTTAGGTATGTTGTACATAACTAAGCATGTATACTAATCCAGGTATGTTTTCCTATGTCATGTTAGAATCTTACCTTGTGTAAGTATACTTGGTATGATTGGTTAGTAATCAAGGGTTTATGCATACTAGATCAAACAAGAATATGCACGAGTAAAAGAAGACTTCCTTGAAACCCTGAAAACTAATGATCATGACTGTACATATTCAAGATTATTTAGAATTAGAATGTTTTGATAATATTGAGAATATACTAATGAATGTATGTTTGTGTATGAGATCATGAGGATGACACTAGTGTACACTTGAGCATGCACAGTGGTACAGAATGAATAGAAGTTCAGAAGACATACAGAAGATCAAGCGGGAGACAACCACACAAACATAAAAGATAAGTATTTGAGTTGTTATTAGAAATAGTAAATGATATTGCTTGTATGCATATTTGTATTCCTAGGATATATCATGCTGAGTGTAAACATTCATAAAGCATTGAACATTATACTACTAATATGCATATGATTGGTAAATTGGACAAACATTCCATTGTTGCTTTTCTAGAATGAAACCTCTTTGCTGACATACTGAGAGCTGTGCACACTCTCGATAGTATGTTCTGGTAGAGATGGAAGGCATCTAGATAGCCACTGTATGCATACAGGATATGGGAAAGTGTTGTGCCAAAGTATTGGTCAAAATAGTTGCATAACTATGTAAATGATATCTGTATGGATAATAGGTTATCATGTCAATATGATTTGATGATTATGAAGTATTACTAATCATGTACTTAATTTTGATTTGTAGGAAAGATCATGATGAATGATGAACTCTGAACAAGTGATGGATGTTCAACAAAAGATTTACAAATCAAACACACTATAGAAAGCTTGTGGTTAAGAGATTCTCTTAGAAAGAGGAAGAGAATCATGATGAGATGTTTTGCTCCAAGGGACTAGATAAGACCATTCTCTTAATAATGTAATCAGGTTCTGTATGGGTTCCCAGGATCGATAGTCAATTGATGAGCTTAATGATCATCATGGGTGATGTGGATCTCAACCTTTTCTACAAGGTTGAATATGGGTTCTATACACATATGACATGGGTGCAAGAAGGAACTCACCACAGAGTTCGAATGATTTTGAGGCTCATATTAGTAGACCCATCTGACGAGAGATGGCATAGATAGATATGCAGAAGATCACTCAATGTTGAGTGTGAATAATGGACAATTGACAGCTTCATGACAAAGCTTGGGCTTTACCAGAAATAAAATTGTTCCTAACCTTTACCTTAAGGTTGTGAATGATGAACCTATCATACCATTATTGTATGACGATGATCTCTTTCTGACAAGGAATGAGAAACAGGTCATGAAAATGGCTGCATAAATGAAAATGAAAGATCTCAGATTAATGCACTACTTCTTAGGTCTAGAAGTATGGCAAGATCCAAAAGGAATTTTTTAATTCAAGGTAAGTATGCTGTGAATTTTCTAAAAAGATTTGATATGTTGGAGTATAAAGCCATGGCCACTCCCATGGACTCCAACTTGAAGTTGTTAGTTAATGACTCGTCGTATTTAGTGGACCTAACCCTATATAGACAAATCATTGGGTCATTGATGTATTTAAAAAATACTAGGCCAGATATATGCTTTGCTGTAAATACCCTAAGTCAGTATCTAGTAGAACCTAGAAAGGTTCACTTAATAGCTACAAAGCATGTAGTGAGGCACCTAAAAGGTACATTAGATTTTTGGTCTATATTATCTTGGAGGTCATGAACTCTGTTTACATGGTTACTCAGATTTTGATTGGGCAGGAAGTGTCTCAGACAGAAAGAGTACATCAGGTGGATGTTATAGTCTTGAATCTGCCATGATCTCATGGTTCAGCAAGAAACATTCTAGTGTGGCTCTCAGTACTGCTGAAGTAGAATATATGGCTGTCTGCTCTGCCGGCTGTGAAGCAGTATGGCTTCAGAAGCTTTTATATGGAGTGTTTGACTTAGAAATGGATCCCACTGTGATTATGTGTGATAATCAAAGCTGCATTAAGATGTCTGAATATCCTGTGTTCCACGATAAGTCAAAACACATTGAGATCCGATACTTCTATATACGAGACATGGTGCAGATAGGAGCTATCAAGCTCGAGTATATAAGCACTGAGGATCAGATTGCCGATATCTTGACTAAACCTTTGTCTCGAGTAAAGTTTGAATACTTCCGAGACAAGCTTGGTATAGTCCAGAAGGACCCTCCTCGAAAGGGGGAGTAGTATAGTACTTGATAACAAGTCTGTCCCTTAAATTTTGTTTTGTTGCACTTAGTTACTTAGAATTATTTAGATTTAGAACTCCTATATGTCTTTGATTTTTAGATGTATACATGTTTTTGATGTGATGTATACATGTTTTGATGTTAGATGTATTAGTGAGAATACATGCTAGATGTATACATGTTTTGATGTGATGTATACATGTTTTGATGTTAGATGTATTAGTGAGAATACATGCTAGACGTATACATGTTTTGATGTGATGTATACATGTTTTGATGTTAGATGTATTAGTGAGAATACATGCTAGATGTATACATGTTTTGATGTGATGTATACATGTTTTGATTATACATGCTAGATGTATACATGTTTTGGTGTGATGTATACATGTTTTGATTAGTGATGTATACATGTTTTGATGTGATACATGCTCTTGGATATTTGTACCTGTATAGATGAGAATACAGATGAGGATTGGATCATCCCTGGACTTTCAGTCCTAAAGAGAGCCGTAGACGTGAGGTCTCCGAGAATGAAGTCCTTAGTGGACAGTTGAGGGGATTGGATCATCCCTGGACTTTCAGTCCTAAAGAGAGCCGTAGACGTGAGGTCTCCGAGAATGAATTCCTTAGTGGACAGTTGAGGGGATTGGATCATCCCTGGACTATCAGTCCTAAAGAGAGCCATAGACGTGAGGTCTCTGAGAATGAAGTCCTTGGTGGACTTGAGGGGATTGGATCATCCCTGGAATTTCAGTCCTAAAGAGAGCCGTAGACGTGAGGTCTCCGAGAATGAAGTCCTTGGTGGACTTGAGGGGATTGGATCATCCCTGGACTTTCAGTCCTAAAGAGAGCCGTAGACGTGAGGTCTCCGAGAATGAAGTCCTTGGTGGACTTGAGGGGATTGGATCATCCCTGGACTTTCAGTCCTAAAGAGAGCCGTAGACGTGAGGTCTCCGAGAATGAAGTCCTTGGTGGACTTGAGGGGATTGGATCATCCCTGGACTTTCAGTCCTAAAGAGAGCCGTAGACGTGAGGTCTCCGAGAATGAAGTCCTTGGTGGACTTGAGAGGATTGGATCATTCTTGAACTCAAGTTCTAAAGTGAGCCGTAGACAAGTGTCTCCGAGAATAGAGGATAGGACTGCATCGTCCCTGGACCTTGGCTCAAAATGCATGTGATTGGATTAATCATCCTTAGACAGTAAATCCAGGAAGGATAGTCTTAAATGTGATTGTGATTGGATTAATCATCCTTAGACAGTAAATCTAGGAAGGATAGTCTTAAATGTGATTATGGTAGGATTAATCATCCTTAGACAGTAAATCCAGGAAGGATAGTCTTAAATGCGATTGTGGTTGGACTAATCATCCTTAGACAGTAAATCCAGTAATTCTGAAAGGAAGGATAGTCTTAAATGCGATTGTGGTTGGATTAATCATCCTTAGACAGTAAATCCAGTAATTTCGAAAGGAAGGATAGTCTTAAATGCGATTGTGGTTGGATTAATCATCCTTAGACAGTAAATCCAGTAATTCCGAAAGGAAGGATAGTCTTAAATGCGATTGTGGTTGGATTAATCATCCTTAGACAGTAAATCCAGTAATTCCGAAAGGAAGGATAGTCTTAAATGCGATTGTGGTTGGATTAATCATCCTTAGACAGTAAATCCAGTAATTCCGAAAGGAAGGATAGTCTTAAATGCGATTGTGGTTGGATTAATCATCCTTAGACAGTAAATCCAGTAATTCTGAAAGGAAGGATAGTCTTAAATATGATTGTGGTTGGACTAATCATCCTTAGACAGTAAATCCAGTAATTCTGAAAGGAAGGATAGTCTTAAATATGATTGTGATGAGATTGATCCAGTAATTCCGAAAGGAAGGATCATGTGTATAGATGATGATGCTGCTGATCGTGTGATGACGATGCTGTTGATCGTGTGATGACGATGCTGCTGATCGTGATATGACGATGTTGATGACCGTGTGATGACGATGCTGCTGATCATGTGATGACGATGCTGCTGATCGTGTGATGACGATGTTGCTGATCGTGATATGACGATGCTGATGATCGTGAGATGACGATGCTGATGATCGTGTGATGACGATGCTGATGATCGTGTGATGATGATGCTGATGATCGTGAGATGACGATGCTGATGATCGTGTGATGACGATGTTGATGATCGTGTGATGACGATGCTGATGATCGTGAGATGATGATGCTGATGATCGTGTGATGACGATGCTGATGATCATGTGATGACGATGCTGATGATCGTATGATGCTGATCGTGATGGTCTAGATGACGATGTTGATGATCGTGAGGATCCAGACGTTGATGTTGCTATAGTTGTTCGAGTGCTGCAGAAGATAAAGACTCAGTACTGAAGATGTTGATGTTCCAGTAACTGGTTGAGTTACTGATGATGTTAAGAAAGATTCCAATGATTTATAGATGTATCATGTATGATGTATGACTCGTTGCTCCTGCAGATGTTGTTATAATATCCTTCTCGTTAAGGGGGAGTGTTGAATATTGTAACTTCTAAGAATATTATATTTGTATATTATTTATTCCAGAGATGTTCCATACCTCCGATGTGATTATACTATGAATCCGGAGATGTTTATTCCTCCGAATTGGTTGTGGTAACTAGGGTTATTAGACCCACCATGTGGGGGTCGGCCCAGTCAGTTATAATAGGGTATTTAACCTAATGGTTAAATACGAGCCTACATGTACTTGTGTAAAATTTATGTTAGTGTAGTGTATAAATAGAGGAGGTATGTTCCTCATTTGACACACACACACACTTGAGAGAGGCGCACTTGTGGAGGAGAGGTCTACTATGGTGGAGAAGGAGATTATGTCTTTGGTTTGCATCTTTGTATATTGCTGGTCATCTATATTGAGGAAGCTTTACTGGGTTTTCTACCCCATGAGGGTTTCCCAGGATAAATCTGTGTCTCTTGTGTTTATGCTATGCTTGTTGTTTCTTCAGTGATCCTGTATATGCTATTATTGTGAAATGGAATGTAATGCTGCTATTTTCAGTCTTAGCATATTAAATTTTAACATTTAGTTGACAAAGTGCGTCCCTTGGTCGCTTAACAATTCTTTTGGGCACCCAAACCCAGTGACCACATTGTCAAATAGGAATTGTGCTACAGTCGCAGCAGAACAATCTCTTACCGGTATAGCTTCCGCCCAATTCGTCAGGTAGTTGTTTTCAGTGATGATGTAACACTATCCTGTTCGCTTCCCAAGTGGGTTGATGGGTTCCAAAAAATCAACGAACCATTTGTCGAAGGCCTGCAGCGTTACTTGTGGCACTAATGGAATTTCATCTCGACATGAGGGATTTCCGGTTCGTTGGCATACATCGCAGTTCTTGGCATAGTCTGCAGCATCTCCATGCAAAGTTGGCCACCATAGCCCCATTTGAAGGATCCTCCTAGCAATCGCTCATCCACCATAGTGTCCCCTAACAACTCCGTCATGGGATTCCGACAGAATCTGCTCCTGTTCAAGTGGAAGGATGTACCATCGCAAAATCTCATCTGGGACCATTTTGTATAATTCTCCTGCAATTAACTGGAAGTATGTAGCTCGAACAACTAGCTGCTTCTTTTGGTTGGTAGTGAACTCGGACAGTGCCTCCCCTGTTGCTAAAAATTGAATGATTTGTTTGTAGTGGTTATCGACCATGCCAATCCTAAAAAACTAAGCGTCTGACAATCCTTCATCGATGCTCCTTGGTTCTTCCCTTGACTCTATTCGTGAGAGATGATCAGGTCCCATGTTCAATCGTCCTAGCTTTATGATAATCTCAAAGTCAAACTCCTGAAACAACAATAACTAGAGACAGATCTCCCCCCCAACATAGGCTTGCTCACCAAGTATTTCAGCATGGAATGATCTGTGAACATCTTGAAGTGGCGCCCTAAGAGGTAATGCTAGAATTTATGCAAATCATAGACCATCGCCAGCCCTTCTCGCTCGGTGGTCGTGTAGTTCCTCTCCGTAGTGGACAATTTCCGACTTGCGAAGGCTATCGGGTGGTCAATGTCACCGGTTCCTGGTTGGGCCAAGATAATGTCGAGTGCTACTGATGACGCATCAACATGTACGTGAAATTCTTTTGTCCAATTTGAAAATGCGAGGATTGGTGTTGCGACCATTTTCTCTTTCAGTATGTCCAGGATTTTCTGACATTCCTTAGTCCATTCAAACTTAGCATCCTTCTTTAGTAACTTCTCCATGGGTGCGGTGATGGCTGCATATCCTCAAATGAATTTCCTGTAGTAACCTGTCTGTCCCAATGTCGCTCGCAGTTGCTTGGCCATCGTTGGTGGTGGGAGGTCAACAATGATGGCAATCTTCGTAGGATCTACCAACATTCCTTCTCTACAGACAATGTATCCTAACAGGATGCCGAATGGAGCACAGAAGATACACTTCTTGAGGTTTAGGGAAATTTGGTGTTGTCGACAGTGTTCTAGCATGAGACTTAAGTTCACGACATGATCCTTAACTAGCCCATATACTATCCAATCATCCATGTAGATGGCAAGAAACTTATGAATATAATCTTTGAATGCTGCTACCACTATTCTGGAAAAGATTGTAGGAGCATTCTTTAATCCAAATGGCATCACTGTGTACTGAAAGAATCCCCCCTCTGTGACAAATGTAGTCTTGTGTCGATCTTCTTTCGCAATATTGATTTGGTGATATCCCAAAAATCCGTCCGTAAAGGAATATATCTCCTGACCTCCTACTCCTTCGAGCACCTCATCCATAAATGGGGTTGGGAATGGATCATGTAGGCAAGCATCATTCAGTTTCCTTAGGTTGACACATATTCATACTTTTCCGGTTTTCTTGTCCTAGATGACCATTGGACTGATCCATTCTGATTCATCCACTGGTTCTATAATGCATGCCTCCAACATTCTTTCGATTTCGGCTTGCACACGTTCGTTGTATCTTGGGTTCAATCGATACGACTGTTGCTTAATGGGATTTGCATCAGGTTTCAAGGGGATCCTCATTTCCCCTAAGTCTCTAGAAATTCCCTTCATCTCTGAGAATTTCATTGGAAACAAACCCTGAAACTCATGCAGTAGGTCAGTCATCTTCGCAATGGTCGACTCGTCCCAGTAGTCACCAATGCTTTCAAACTTTGGGTTTTCCTCTGACCCAATGTTCACCTTCTTGATCTTCAATGGTTGCTGAAATTTGTCTGACAGTATATCTAGTGCCACAACACTATGACTACCCTCTGATTCTAGTACATATGTATCCCTCGGGTCATCGTCATGTTCGGGCTCTCCGGTGACGCTGTAACACTCCATCAACATTTCTAGTGTCGCAGTCCATTGGAGTTCCATCAGTTGTTCGGTCGGTGCTACTTCAAATATTTTTTCACAGATTGCCTGTAGTGTGGTGTGGATCAAGGGATTTTCATCTGAGAACGAGAACGATAGGATGAAGCCAATGTTTGTCAAGAACCCGCAACAATTAATTAATGAAAATAAACAACATAATAGAAATAATAGAACTCATAATCGCTTTTATTGATCGCAGGCCACTTCGAGGGGGCAACCTCCTTTGAGAAAGCTCAATACAAATAACTTCATGGTACCTTCATTGGTCTCAACACAAACTTATATACTAAGTCTAGGCACCAATACCATGGGTCAATACCATGTGTCAATACAAACCATGGGAAAATACAAACTATGGATCAACAATTACTACATGACGACTTACAAAGCATATGCATCCAACAACAATAAGACAAACTATGGATCAACAAATACTATGGGATGAATTACAAAGCATATGCATCCAACAACAATATATTAACAAAGTAAATAGAAGGGTTGACATGGGTTCCTAACATCCCCTCTCCCTTGGAAAAATCTTTGTCCTCAAAGCGTTACATGTGGAAATTGATGCAGAATCTGAAGGAGTGGTTCCCCTGTAGCATCCTCGGGTTGCATTCTCGACCACTGACGCCTTTTGAGTTTCAGGGAGGGTTGCTTGGAAGGATGTAGATGAATAAGAACCATATCAGCTGCATGAAAAGTGTTCTTGGAATGGTGCTGATCGGCTTGTTGTTTCAGTCGAATTCTTGCCAAGTGAAGATTGTCCTATAGAATGAGAAGAATCTAATCTCAGTTTCGAAGAACTGAGTCAATTTCCTGAACTGGGGAGTTGCTGAGGGTGTATGGAAGAAGAACTGGCGGTGCCTGTCCATAGACTACTTCATATGGTGTCCTTTTAGATGTGGTATTATACCACTGGAGCGCTTCTAGGAAATCCATAGAAATAGTTGTCCAAATATGTGTAGGGATGGGCAAGGGTTCAAGCAGTCCCGAAAGGAGTGTCGTTTCACCCTTGTTGACCTGGAAAGTATTACAGTTAGTCACTATCTGTTGAATTGTCATTTTCAGTCCCTGCCAAAAGAAGTAACATTGTTCTCGATCATACATGTTGAGGAACCCAGAGTGCCCTGCTGATGAAGAAGCATGAGTTCATAGAAGAGATAGCCCTGTTGAACAGATTGCAACCAATTTGGAACAAGCAGAGAAATAGTTGTAAGAGAAACTGGGTCATCAAATGTGCCAGAAGGAGCATCTGCCACCATATTGTCCTTACCCCTATTGTAAGTGATCGCATAGGCATAACCCATGAGTTGGATAACCCATTTCAGGTGTGCTGGGGAGGATACCCATTGTTCCAGGAAATTTTTCAGATTCTCGAGATCAGTCTTGATGCAGAAATAATTCCCTAATAGGTATGGTTGCCACTTCTGTACTGCATGTAAAATAGCCATCATTTCCTGCTGAGATGTAGATGTGGTTAAATTCTTATTGGAAAGGTCTCTTGAAGGCGACAAGCCCACTGGTTCAACAATGTTGACCAACATGACTCTAGTCGACAGGGGTTCCACTTCGCTGTTGACACATGCCGCAGTCTCCCTGGGCACCGGCCCGAGCAGGTTTGATCCCGCCCAGCAACACCTGTAGAGCAGATGCAGTCTCACCCGAGGCGTCCAGGAAGAGCAGACGAAACCATGTTTCCGCCGAGGAAGGAGGAGAGTTGCAGCTGTATGAACTAACTCTATTGCAACACTAAATAGGAATCTCAAACATTTGACATGTGTTCATAATGCATTATTCAATCACAACATTCATTATCATCGTAGTAATAACAGTAAAGCAACATTGCATCAAGGAAACATAGCATTATTTATGAAGTGCGACATTGCATTACCATAAATAAACAGAAAGAACCCAGGAGTTGCACCGGAACAGTTTGATTATATCGTATTATCACTGCAAAACCTTAGATACAATATCTCCTCAAAGATCAGGTGTCGGCAATATCTCACAGATGCACAGAAACAACCAAAAACATGTGCGTCTCTTCACCTTCATTCCACCATCTCTCCTTTTTTCCTCCTTCAATACCTATGACTCCTATCTATATATAGGCTTTCACCATTACAATGCTTGTCCACTTACTAACGATTCCCTAACTGATATTTGGACAAGTGACCCAAAATATAACTAACTTGGTACAAAACCGACCAAAAACCCGCGTTCTGCGGTATAACTGACTCAACATTACATAATATGTGGTCCAAATGACCAAAAACCCACATTCTGCGGTACAATTGACCCAAATTACATAACTAATCTCCTGCTTATCGCCATTCGTGTCATCTGCTCGTCATTCGGGCCATCTTTTGCCTTGTTACATCATCAGAGATGTTGCGATAGCACTCTACCAAACTTCCTGCCAACAGGCCCCCAACACAATCTTGTGGCTCGCCCTTGAGCCATGTCAACTGCTGGACATCGTACATGTCGTCGTCTTTACATTGAATTTCTCATATGGCTGAATGATATTGCTGCAATTGTTCTTGCTATCTGGATTGCATGGTGTTGTCCTGCTCCTTCTACTATACTAATCATCGTCTCGCTGTGCTGTAAGTCTTACCCGAAAGTGGGCATCCCTCGACTTGATGTCATTTACGTCTCAAACTCATCCTCGAGTCTTGAGGAGTCGAATGTAGATTGAGGAGAAGTTTATGAACAACGCCTACGTGCGAACTAGGCCAACGGCTCTGGCACATCTGTTTCGCATGGGTAAGCACAAGTTACAGGGAACAGGGGCCGATGACCCCCCCCTGTTGTGTGGTCACAGGGACCACAAGACTTTGAACCATCACCAACTACCTAGACATCTTAGATGAAAGTCAATGCTTGTAACCTCGGCGTGTCCGAGGCACAGCCTGCTCTAGGCACTCATGCACACTCGTCGTTTGGGCCCTCAACGCACCTGGTGTGCTACAACATGAAATGAAATGGATCATATCCATAGCCTCCTTGGAATTCCTAACTTAACAAAATGCCAGAACCTTTCGTAGCATAACCCTTCTGAAAAGAAAATAATCTCTGTGAGCTTACTCCCTGCAGGTCCTCTATTTATACAGCGCCCTCTGTCATCCATCAGCCTCAGCAAGTCGTTGCACCACCAGCTCGCACCCCAGGAGAATCATAAGGCGTCACGTGCCGATTATCCAAACAACATATGAATTGTACCTTTTCCTGGTTCCCGTCGTGCAGAAACATGTGAAGCATTTCTTGGGCCATGCCAGCATGAGGGATACGTCGCGCCAACCATGTAGACCATCTTGGTAAGTACAATCGACCATACGGCCTTGGTGTATCCCTAAGCCCAACCAGGCTGTCATCTATCATTATCGACTCAATTAACGAGCATATCCGTCAAAGCAAGAAAAAGTCCCATCGTCATCATGATTGCGAATGTGACCGAAGCGCAACATGATTGGGTGTTGCTAAGAACTCCATCCTTGCAGCAGAAGCCTCCCTGCTTCCACATTCCATCCATGGTGGTGCAACATTCTATCACCAATCATCTTGTAACTCATCAATTTTTTTTTTCCCGATGTGACTCAGGCATCGCGGTGTTCTAAGCCCGTGCGATAGGGCTTCAACCTATGACCATTTACCATCTTGGGGAGCATCGCCAAATCCAGTTGCTCTAACTAAACCGCTCCTCCGGAAGTAATACTACTGATGCGATAAGGACCAAGCCAATGCATCTGCAACTTTCCTGGATGTTTCATAAACTTGCTGTCGTAAAACAACACCAAGTCGCCCTGCTAAAACTATTTATTTTTTATGTGGCGATCATGCCATGCCTTCTGTCGATCCTTTTCGACCCCTTCGTGGAACCCAGCGATGAACCGATCTTCTTCCAGCTGCACCAATTGCGTCAGACGTTCGTATAAGGTTGCGACATCATCCATGCCCATGACAGCCGCAATTCGTAGACTCAGAACAATATACTCCGCTGGCATAATCGCTTCTTGTCCATACACCAACTTAAATGGTGTATGACCTGTCAGCCATTTACATGTGGTGCGATAATCCCACAATACTGCTAGGATTTTGAGATCCCAATCGTTGCGGTTCACATTGCACACTTTTGTCACCGCATGCTCCAATACCTTGTTAAAAGCTTCCACCATGTCATTCGCCTATGGGTGATAGGGTGTACTCTGCTTATGCTATATCTGCAAATCCTCCGTCAATGCGCTGATGGTGTGATTAAGAAAATGGCTGTCTTGATCACTCAACAATATCTTGGGGCAGCCGAAGCGAGTGATAATGCGATCAAACAAAAATCATGCCGCCGTGGCCACGGAATAGTCAACTACAGGTGCCGCCTCGGCCCACCAAGTCAAGTACTCTGTTGCCATGATGATATACCGTGCACCTGTGCGTTTCCCTGGTGGATTGATCGATCCTACAAAATCTACGACGCATTTGTCGAACGATTGCAATGTGATTTGAGGCATCAGTGGCATCTCATCGCGTCTGGACGGTTTTCCAGTTCGCTGATAGACATCGCATGGCCGCGCATAGTTTGTCTCATCATTATGCAATGTATGCCACCACAACCCTGCACGCAACACCTTCCTAGCCGTCGCTCGACTGCCATGGTGTCCTCCTGCTACCCCTCCATGTGCTTCAGCCAGTATTAGCGCTTGCTCATGCGGCAAGACACATCTGCGCAATATCTCATCAGCGCCCATTTTATACAACTCTCCTGCGATTAGCTGGAATTCTGCAGCCTTGACTACCAATTGCTTCTTCTGACTGGTGGTGAACTCATCTGGTGCAGTACCCATTGTCAGAAATTGGATGATGTCATCAAAATAGTCATCAGTGACGTCAACCTTAAATAGTTGTGCATTCGACAACCCGTCTTCAATACTGGTTGGTTCCTCCCCTCTATCAATCCGTGATAGATGATCAGGACTGGCATTCAATCGACCTGGCTTCACAATGACTTCAAAATTGAACTCCTTAAAAAGAAGTAGCCAGCGGCATATCTTCCCCCCCAACACAGGCTTATTGACTAGGTATTTCAACGCAGAATGGTCAGTGAACATTTTAAAGTGCCCACCCAACAAATAGTGCCTGAACTTCTGCAGTGCGTAGACCATTGCTAAACCCTCCTGCTCAGTGGTGGTGTAGTTGCGTTCAACGGACAACAACTTTCGACTAGCGAAAGCAATGGGGTGATCAAGATCTCCTTCGCCGGGTTGAGCCAATACTACTCCCTCGACGATTAATGAGGCATCGACATGTACATGTAATGCCTTACTCCAATCCGGAAATACCAGTATTGGTGCTGAAGCCATCTTTGTCTTTAGTGTGTCGAAACTATCTTGACATTCCGGAGTCCAATGAAATAGCGCATCTTTCTTCAACAATTTCTCCATAGGGGCGGTGATCGCTACATATCTCTTGATGAGCTTGTGATAATACCCCATATGCCCCAGAGTCGCACGTAACTGTTTAACAGTGGTTAGTGGTTGCAAACTCAAATGAGTGCAATATTAGCCGGATCGACCAACAACCCTTGCTTACACACAATATGACCCAACAATATCCCAAATGGTGCACAAAAAATACATTTCTTCAAGTTCAACGATATCTGGTGTTGTCGGAAGCGCTCAAGCATTAACCGTATATTGGCCAGATGATCGTGGATCAACCCATAAACTGTCTAATTATCCATGTATACTTGCAAAAAATTATGAATAAAGTCTTTAAATGAAGCAACAACGACACGGGAGAATATCGCAGGTGCATTCTTCAAACCAAATGGCATTACCGTGTATTGAAAGCAACCCTATTCGGTAACGAAAGTTGTCTTATGGTGATCTTCTTTGGAAATGCGAATCTGATGGTAGCCAGAGAAGCCATCACTGGATGAGTAGATCTCCTGGATGCCCACCCCTTCATGTACTTCGTCAGTAAACGGGGTTGGAAAATGGTCATGCAAGCAGGCATCATTCAACTTCCGCAAGTTGACACAAATGCACACTTCACCAGTTTTCTTGTCCTGTACCACCATAGGACTGATCCATTCGGACTCTTCCATAGGTTCAATAATACTAGCATCCAACATGCGATCAAGTTCTGCCTTGACCTTCTCCTTATGTTGTGGATTCAGCTGATAAGGTCGCTATCGGACTGGCTTAGCATCTGGTTTTAAAGGAATCCTCATCTCCCCTAAATCACCCAGGATCCCCTTCATATCGGAAATCTTCGTAGGAAACAAATCTTGAAACTCATGGAGTAAATCAGTGACCTTACCCATCATCTCATCATCCCAATAGTCCCCAACATTTGCAAACTTGGGAGTGTCCTCTGTGCCGATATTGAGCTTACGAAGCTTCAATGTTGACTGAATGGATTACTTGGCGCAGCAGGTGGGACCACATCGCGACTTCCTTCAGATTTGGTAATGTTAACATTCCGAGGATTGTCCTCATCCTCTAACCCACCTGTTATGTTGAAGCATTCCATAAAAGATTGCATCTAACACTATGTGTGCGGGTCGACAGGGTAGGCCGCCGGAACAACCTGAAGTACCACGTCACGGATGAGCTGTAAGGCGTTATTGACATCAGGGTTGGCATCCGTAAAAGTGAACGTATGAGTGAAACAGACCGTCAGCTCCCCCCATGTTGTAATTTCTTTGCACAATTCGGCTGCAGTATACCATGAGCATGGCATCTCATCTAAGGTATGGATAAAATCATGGACCCACTCATCCCTAGGTCGCGCTACCCATAATCATTGGCATTCCATCACATGATCACTGGGATTATTTCGGCCATCATACTTGCCAATGTGATAAACCTCAGTATCACCGAACCGAACCATCATCAACCTTCGACACTGTGACAAATCATCAATGGATTTCTTATGTGTTTCCCACCAGCATGTTGGAGCAGCCTTCAGTTCTTCCTCCAATGCCAACAATCGCTATGGTTTGGAGACCCGTTCTTCAAATTCTGTCAAAAAGTTGGTTAAGCCAGGAAACCCCTCATATACGGGCAATGTGACTATTTCTGTCACAACATGACATAAGGATTGCGTAACTAAGCCACATTTTCAGAGCGAGACTTCATGCAAGCGGTTCTTCCAATGTTCTAATGCATCATCAGAGTCAGAAGATGCAGAGCTCTCGCTGTGCCATCCCAGCTCAACATCAGCGGTAGGGTGAATGTAGTCTTCAGAAATATTGAATGCATGGTCCCATCCAATGGGATCATCATCTTTTACAGGCTCAATGTATCGGCGTCCTTCATTTGGATCCAACGAGGCTATGACTATGAAATCATGATTCTCAAAGGTCATCATGCGCCTCTTGAAGTTGATTACAGCTCCACTATCGTTAGCCCATCCAATCCCCAATAGCACAGGATATCAGCTTCCTCCCTCAACCAATTAATTGACGTCGAAGTCAGCATGAGTCTTCATGCCCTCAATATCGATCGTGAGTCGTGGAACTTGCCCAATGGGTGTTACCTTCGCATGGTTAGCCAACCGAAGCTGCACAAGAGACCAACTTAATGGGGGACTCCCCATTTTCTGCCATGCCTGCTTGATTAAGATGTTAACATCGGAACCAAGATCAAGAATAACTAAATCGACATCATAGTCACCAATTTGGATGTTCATTCTCATCTCCTTGCCAGTCTTCCGTCGTTGTAAAGAATTTACGGCCGACTCCTGTCGTCCTTTCGGAAATCGCTACAACCATCCCTCAATCTCAACTAGGGCAGTCGGATCTCGGGCCAATAACAAATAGCTCTCAAGAAATATTTGCAATGTTCTTGATGGTGTTGACGGACTGCCCTATGATGTGCTATCAAAGATAGGTGGCATATCGCAAACAACAACCTTACCATGGTCTTTCTCTAAGGTGCGACGTGCCTGAAGGAATGCCTCCTGCTCAGCATCGATGTCAAATGGTACCGTCTTCTGGCCTGCCAACTGAATCAGCGGTCGCGAGCTATATTCGCCCGTCATTTTTCCTCCACGAGTTACAACAGCCACTGAAGCATCTTGTGGTCGTGGTCCGGCATAAATTGTCACAATATTTGCACCCTGCATCTGAGTCTGCTGCAGAATCCCCTGTGGGTTCATATTTGGATTTGCGTTCTGATACGGTTGCAGGGGATGGTTCTGTACTGGTTGCTGTACTTGGTTCTAGACTAGTTGCTGTACTTGGTTCTGGATTGGTTGCTATGGTGGGGTCTGATTCTATATCTGCGAAGCATTCCCAGCCTTCCATCATGCAATCAACTATGGACAATTCTCAACTGTATGATGATTAACAAAACATAACGTACACTAATTCTGTAGTAGGGGATAGTTTCACTGATAATTGCCCCACACCGCATAGTGATAGCATTGAACAGGTCCACGGCCACCTCGTCCTCCTCCACGACCAAATCCTCCACCGTGTCTGCCCCGGTAGCCTCCTCGAAATCTGCCCTGCTGTTGGTACTACGGCTGCATAGGATTCTGCTGCATGCCTTGCCCCTGCGTTGCATACTACGGTTGCTGGACGTACTGTGGCTATTATGGAGCTACTTGCATTGGGGCATATTGTGGCATGAACTGCTGCGATTGTCACTGCGGTACAAATTGCATCTGCGGTTGAGGTAGTGGCTGGACTACCTGCGGTTGCAGTTGTGGTTGTTGTATGGTACACTGATCATCCTTGACGTAAAATACATCACACATTCTTTCTTGTAGCAACCCATATACATGGCAATCTTTGTCATCGTGACCCACCGATTTGCAAAATGTGCAATAGAGATTTCTCAGGGTTGTGACCATTTTCTGCATATAAGGGAAATTGTCGTGACTATGCCCATACACCTGGAAAACGTGACACCATGGCATGCTGCCGCCATTCAATGGGTTTGGTGTACCTGACACCAAATAATTGCAGAAATCTGGGCAATTGTCCTTCGTATGCCCTTCTCCTCAGCATCGTGTACACCATACTTCATCGTGTTGTTCCTTGTTCTTCTTCAAATATTGCAATTGTATAGTCAAGTTAGCGAGCTGTCTCTGTGTCTGCGACATCCTGGCTACATTATCCCCAATCGGTGATGCCTCCAATTGCATTGCAATCTCTAGAGCTTCGTTGGGTGTCGAAATGTTTTGCTGCATCAGCGGTAGCTGAATGTGCGGGAGCAATGCCGCAATGAACCACTCTTTATGTTGGACGGTGCTCATATCGAAACTAACCTTTGCCATCAGTGTCTTGAATCGTTGGTCGAAATCCCATACCATATCATTGGGATACTGCTTAATTTCCTTCAATTCTGTGATGTATTGAGCTTCAGACTTGGGCCTTCTAAATTCAACAATCATCCTATCCTGAATCTCATCTAGTGACTTCTCTGGGGCTCCCATAGGGATTAGAACAAACTTCATGAACCAATCTAATGCACGACTTTGCAGAGTCGTGGCTAACTGTCCTTTCTTAGAATCAGCATCAGTGATCTGTTTCACGGTCTAGACCGCTTCACACAAAAACCAATACTTTTCTCGGTTGTTTGTTGCACTTCCATGGAACAATGGTAACTTAGCATCATCTCCCACCATTCTGGGCTTCCTTCCTCCTTTCGCTGTGCTGCTACCAATTAAATTCTATGGAATTGATGAACTTGGCGGTGTCGAAGTGGTATTTCTTGTTGTTTGTCAGATAGTGAGTGGAGGTGTGGGTATGTTGGTGCCGAGGTCTGGTCCTGCCTCTATACTGGGTGTAGCCTAGCCGTCCCTGTCAGGACTATGAGGTTACTTCATCCCATGTGGTCTTCCTTCGCGGTTTTGCGGTTTGATCGCAGTAGGACCTTCTCCTATCCTCTGCCTCTTCTCCTGTCGAAACCTCGCTCCTCCTCTTGTAAGACCACTTTCTTCCTCGACTTCACTCACAGTCTCCTCATGGTCTACACCCATCTACCCCTTACCGTTCATGTACCATTACCCAATAGTTGTGGTACCAACGACCTCCACCCACCAGGTTGTCTACTGATCAAGATGCATCTTCAATATACCCTTTTCACAGATTAGCATCTTAATCGATAGTTGGAGCGACAACAGAAACTGTCCCCTTGGTCCGCGGAAGAAATATCTTTCAGCTTCACTGTAGGATTTCTATGTGTCGACCACAACTTCAGTGATATATCCCTCCAATATGATATCAAGCCAAACTTCGAAAGCCCGCGATGCCTTGTTATCGACTTCCTGCAGCTCCTGAATCAATTCTGGGGTCCAAGCCGTCGGCTCACCACCCTGGAAATTCCTCTTTTGGAAGGTCAGCTTTGACAAGCATTCGTACAGAATGACTGAGAATTCACAGAAAAACCATTCGTGTGGACCGTCGTGAATATACCTTCCCACCCAGTGATCTTATTGTCAGTCGCGTGTTCCGACTTTCTTCTTCAGCAAAATCCCACAATTTCTGATCAAACCAGCTTTGTATCTCTGGCTTCGTCGGGTGCCACAACATGACCTCCTTTCACTCTTGACACGGTCCCAGCAACGGAACCATTTGTTGACCAATGCGACTCCAGTCGATAGTGGTTCCACTTCACTGTCGACACATACCGCAGTCTCCTTGGGCACTGGCCCGTTCAGGTTTTATCCCGCCCAGCAACACCTGCAGAGCAGATGAGGTCTCACCTGAGGCGCCCAGGAGGAGCAGACGGAACCATGTTTCTACCAAGGAAGGAGGAGAGTTGCGGTGGTATGAACTAACTCTATTGTAACACTGAACATAAATCTCAAACATTTGACATGTGTTCATAATGCATTATTCAATCGCAACATTCATTATCATTGCAGTAATAATAGTAAAGCAACATTGCATCAAGGAAACATAGCATTAATTATGAAGTGCGACATTGCATTAACATAAATAAACAGAAAGAACCCAGGAGTTGCACAAGAACAGTTTCATTATATCATATTATCTCTGCAAAACGTTAGATACAATATCTCCTCAAAGATCAAGTCTTGGCAATATCTCACAGATGCGCAGAAACAACCAAAAACATGCGCTTCTCTTCACCTTCATTCCACCATCTCTCCTTTTTTCCTCCAATACCTACGACTCCTATCTATATATAGGATTTCGCCATTACAATGCTTGTCTACTTACTAATGACTCCCTAATCGATATTTGGACAAGTGACCCAACATCTAACTAACTTGGTACAAAATCGACCAAAAATCTGCGTTCTACGGTATAACTGACTCAACATTACATAATATGTGGTCCAAATGACCAAAAACTTGCATTCCATGGTACAATTGACCCAAATTACATAACTAATCTCTCGCTTATTGCCATTTGTGTCATCTACTTGTCATTTGTGCCATCGTTTTCCTTGTTGCATCATCGGAGATGCTGCGATAGCACTCTACCAAACCGCCTGCCAACAAACAAGGACACCTGCATATCTATCCAAGGAAGTAGGGGAGACTATTGATGGGTGCATCTGAATGGAATGGAGTTGAGTGATGACACCATGTGAATTATTCTTAAGGATCTTTTCTAGGCGATGTGAACTAATGATGCGGAGAGACCCTTGTTATAAGCCCTTAAATTTTTGTTGTTACCCATTGACTGAAAACTGCATCCAAAGTTCAGAAAAATCCCATAAGATGGGGCCAAGTGTGCGTAACCATTGAACGCCCAAAACCACATCACATCCTCCTAGGGACAAGGCAAACATGTCAGAGCGTAGGTTATAATCTTCGAGAGAGATACGCACATTGTGACACTTCCCCTTGCAAAGTAAGGTGCCCCCATTGGAAACCATGAATTCAAAGTTGGAGCAAGGATGGACAAAACAATCAACATATTTGGCGATCTGAGGGTCAATGAAGTTATGAGTGCTACAAGAATCAATGAGTATTGTAAGAGGAAGCTTCTTGAAGTAACCCTTGACCCGCATTGTTTGGGGGGTGGTGACGCTGGATAAAGCATGGAGAGATATCTCTGGTTGTTCATCCTAAGATGGGGGGTCAGTAGGTGGCTCCTAAATGTTGAGCTGATCATCCATTGTATCTGGAGCTTCTTCACCAATTTTAGAGGTAGGCAGAGAATCCATATCCAAGAGATAGAGCTTTTTTTGAACACATCTATGTCCCTGAGTGAATTTCTCATCACAATTATAACAAAGCCCTTTCTCTCTGCGTGCCTGCATCTCTGTTTTAGACAAATGCTTGATAGGATTTGGTCGAGGAGCTGGCAGCATGGGAGCTCGTTGAGAACCCATATTTCGGAGGGAACAAAAGTGGGTTTGGAGTGATGTTGGGATGCAATCTTGTCTTCTTCCAACTTAGCCAACCCTAGGACTTCCACCATTGTGTTGGGACAAAACATTTTAACCTCTGACCAGATTTCATCCTTGAGACCACTGATAAAACAACTCCTCTAGAATTCATCATACAATCATTCTGTGTGATTGGCTAGTTTCTCAAATTTTATCTGATACTCTCTCACAATGACACTTTGACAAAGTTTAGTGAGTGCTCCGGTGAAGTCATAAAAAGCACTAGGACCAAATCGTTGCAAAAGGAGTTGGCAAAAATCTGACCATTTTGGCTCGTCATGAGCCTTGATGTACCAACGGTACCATTGAAGGGCTTCCTGTTCCAAATGAAAGGATGCAAGTGGAAATTTTCGGACATCAAAAGTATTATGCAGATTGAAATAATGTTTTGCACAATAGATCCATCCAGTCAGATCAATACCATTTAAGGGAGGAAATTCAAGCTTCAGACCACGGAAATTGCTAGAAGAAGAGAACCCATTGGCTGTAGAAGATTCTTGCTGTCGGTTGTTGTTCATGGCTGAATGCTGAAGATGGAGGCTGAGAAATTTTTCATCTAGATATTGGAGTTTGGTTGGATGGTTGCAAGTGCTTCCTTCATGGTTTTTGCTCCTGCGTGGGTGACAACCCTAATCGGGAGGTTTTTTTTTTTGGGGGGGGAAGGTTGGGGGGGATGGCTAGAAAAACACAAACAAAAACTTATTTAGTAAAGGGAAATTTGGATTTGGGAAAAACTCGGATGGGTAGTTGGGGTTTGACTAGGTTTTGGACACTTTCTGATGGTCATGGAAGCAAAAATGGGGATTTCAGAAGCAGGGTGAACGAATGAGAAAATTTGTCAAAGAGGGACAAAGAAGCAGAAATAGGGAATGAACACAGTGGCAAAATTTGGAGGCGAGTGGGTGAAAATTGAAGAAGTTATGGAAAACCCTAAAAATAGACAAATGTGAGATTTCTGGCTTTGGGAAGTAGAATTTGGGATAGGGTCCTCAGGAATAAATATGCAGAATGGGATTGTAGGGGTGTCCTAGAAGTTTTGTTTGTTTTGTTTGTTTGTTTGTTTTTTTTTCAGAAATGGATCTGCAATAGCGTGGAAGGGATCAGAACAATTGGATCTGAAATGACGCAGAAGGGATTGACAATAGATGGATCTGAAACGACGCCGAATGGATCGAAAATGGCTGGATCTGAAACGACGCCGAATGGATCGAAAATGGATGGATCTGAAACGACTTTTAGAATAGATATGGAACGGCTTGGAATGGATCTGAAACGAAGTAAAAGTGATTAGCAACAGTTCAACTGAAAATAGATATGGACTCCAGGTATGTTCGGCTTCCTAATAGTTCATAGATTTCACTCGGCCACCAATGCTGTCTGACGACTTACATATTGGGGCAGTACCCCTCACTCCACAGCTCAGGTAAAACTGATAACCGCTTTGCCACAAATGACAGCTCTTGGTTTACCTCATGGGTGGGAACTAGTCAATCAGGTAGGGGTCATTCCCCTTTTAGCTGGCAGGTCCTCTCAATGGGCCAGCTACTCTGGGGTTCCTATGGTACTCCTCACAATGCGTTTTAGGGCTTATGCCCAAGTACTTCCCACAGTTAAGCGGATAGGGATTATTCCCAGATCTGAACTTGCAACAGTTGCGAAATTTTTTTTTTGGCAGAAATTCCACCCAACGAGCCCAATAAAGTGCTCTGATACCAGATGTGAAGAACCTGCAACAATTAATTAATGAAAATACACGAGATAGCAGAAATAATAGAACTCAGAATTGCTTTTATTGATCGCAGGCCATTTCGAGGGGCAACCTCCTTTGAGCAAGCTCAATACAAATAAGTTCATAGTACCTTCATTGGTCTCAACACAAACTTATACCATGGGTCAATACCATGTGTCAATACAAACCATGGGAAAATACAAACTATGGATCAACAATTACTACGGGATGACTTACAAAGCACATGCGTCCAACAACAATAAGACAAACTATGTATCAACAAATACTACAGGATGACTTACAAAGCATATGCGTCCAACAACGATATACTAACAAAGTAAATAGAAGGGTTGACATGGGTTCCTAACAATGGTAAGCTGCTCCCAAGAAGTCATACCACATCGCAGTTCTACTGCGACATACTAGCTCCACGGTACCTCATCCAACGTGTGTACGAACGCATGTACCCACTGGAACATTCACAAACTTTATGTACCATTCTAACGCCATCTTGATAGCATCATCACAAACTTCATGTACCAGTCTAAGGGTCGTCGCTAGCTGTCCCATCTTGATAGCATCGTCCTGGACCTGCTTCACAGTCCAGATTGCTTCACATATGAACCAATACTGTTCGGGATACTCTGTCTTGTTCCCTTGGAAGGTAGGAATCTTCGCCTCGTTTTCCATCCTACCGTTGCTACTATTGTTGTTTAATGAAGCGCTACTCTTACCGCTGCACCTAGGTAAACTTCGCGAGTAGTTTGGATTTCTTCTTATAAAATTCAGAGTAGTGTGCGGGGTTAAAGGTACGTTGTAACTTACGATCTTTCATCTTTCCACTTCTAGGGTAACCCGGTCGACACCTCCTTCGCAATAAGGTCGTTTCCTTCCTTGTGGTCCTATTTCACAGTTCTCTGTTCTGGTCCTCTCAGAAGACTCTCTCTCAGTCCTCCTCTTCTTCTCAGGATGCCAAAATATTGCTCCACTTCTCAAGGTACCACACTCTTCGTCAACTTCCCTTAGAAATTCGTTGTCGCTCATGTCCATCTACCCGACATCTTTTCGTCAGATCTACATTTACATGACACCTTCAACCTTCACACACCGATTTTTCTACTCATCGATAGACATCCTCTGTTAGGAACCCATGTCTTTACTTTGTTAGTATGTTGTTGTTGGATGCATATGCTTTGTAAGTCGTCCCGTAGTATTTGTTGATCAATAGTTTATGTTATTGTTGTTGGCGCATATGCTTTGTAAGTCACCTGTAGTATTGTTGATCCATAGTTTGTAACGGCCCATGGTTTTGACCCATAGTATTGGTTCCTAGAATTAGTATATAAGTGTGTGTGGAGACCTATGAAGGCACTGTGAAGTTATTTGTATTGAGCTTGCTCATAGGAGGTTGCCCCCTCGAAGTGGCCTGTGATCAATATAAAAGTGATTCTGAGTTCTGTCATTTCTGCTATTTCGCATATTCGTATTAAATAATTGTTGCAGGTGCCTCACATCTGGCATCAGAGCACTTTCTTGGGCTCACTGGGTGAAATTTCTACCAAATTTTTTTTCGCATCTGTTGCAGGTTTGGATTTGGGAATAATCCCTATCCGCTTAACTGTGGGAAGTACTTGGGCATAAGCCCTAAAACTCATTGTGAGGAGTACCACAGGAACCCCGAAGTAGCTGGCCCATTGAGAGGACCTGCCAGTGAAAAGGGCAACGACCCCTACCTGATTGACTAGTTCCCACCCGTGAGGTAAACCAAGAGCTGTCGTTTGTGACAAAGCAGTTATCAGTTTTACCTGAGCCATGGAGTGAGGGGTACTGCCCCAATACGCAAGCCGTCAGACAGCATTGGTGGTCGAGTGAAACCCCTAAACTATTAGGAAGCCGCACATACCTGGGGTCCATATCGACTTTCAGATGAACTATTGTCGATCACTGCTGTGCTGTTTCAGATCCATTTTACAAGCCGTTCCAGATTCATCCGTTTTCAATCCATTCGGCGCTGTTCCAGATCCCTTTTGAGCCGTAGCTCCCTTATTTTCACTCTGTTTCCCTTGAAATTTTCGGGGAACCCCTGTCATCCCATTCTGCATATTTCAGTCCTGAGGACCCTATCCCCAATTCCCCTTCCCAAAGCCTGAATTCCCACATTTGTCTATTTTTAGGGTTTGCCATAACTTCTTCAGATTTCACCCAATCACCTTCAAATTTTACCATAGAGCTCCTTTCTGAATTCTGCTTCTTTGTTTCCCTCTGCCAAATTTTCCCATTCTTTCACCCCGCTTCTTAAATCCTCATTTTTGCTTCCCTGTCTATCCAATAGTGTCCAAAACCTAGTCAAACCCCAATTACCTTTCTGATTTTTTCCCAAGTCCAGATTTTCCTTTACTGAAGTAGTTTCTGTTTTTGTTTTCCTACTAAGTCAACCGAAAAAAGAAAAAAAGAAAAAAAATCCCGGTTATGGTTGTCACCCGTGCAGGAGCAAAAACCATGGAGGACGCACTTGTAGCCATCCAGGCCAAACTCCAAGATTTGGATGAAAAATTTCTCGGTCTCCATCTTGAACATTCAACTATGAACAACAAACGGTAGTCCGAGTCTTCAGTAGACAATGGGTTCTCTTCTTCCAGCAATTTCCGTGGTCCGAAGCTTGATTTTCCTCACTTCAATGGTACTGATCCAACTGGATGGATCTATCGTGCAGAATAGTATTTCAGTCGGCATAATACTTTTGATGTCAACAAAGTTCCATTGGCATCCTTTCATTTGGAACAGGAAGCTCTTCAATGGTACCGTTGGTACATCAAGGCTCATCCAGAGCCCAAATGGCCAGACTTTTGCCAGCTCCTTTTGCAACGATTTGGTCCTAGTGCTTTTGATGACTTCACAGGAGCCCTCACTAAACTTCGCCAAACTGGCATTGTGAGAGAGTATCAAACCGAATTTGAGAATCTAGCCAACCACACCGAAGGATTGTCTGATGACTTTTACCGGAGTTGTTTTATCAGTGGTCTAAAGGATGCCATCCGCTCTGAGGTCAAAATGTTCTGTCGTAACACAATGATGGAAGCACTAGGGCTGGCTAAGTTGGTAGAAGACAAGATTGCAGCCCAACAACGCTCCAAGCCCACTTTTGTTCCCTTCCGAAATATGGGTTCTCAGCGACCACCTATACGCAGGCTCCTCGACCGACTCCTATCAAGCGTTTGTCTGAAATAGAGATGCAAGCACACAGAGAAAAGGGGTTTTGCTATAATTGTGATGAGAAATTCACTCGGGGACATAGATGTGTTTAGAAAAATCTCTATCTCTTGGATGTGGAGTCTCCGCCTGCCTCTGAAATTGGTGACGAAGATCCAGAAACACTGGATGCTCCGGTCGACATTCAGGAACCGCCTATTGACCCTCCATCTCAAGATGACCAGCTAGAGATGTCTCTCCATGCTTTAGCTGGAATCACCACCCCCCAAACAATGCGGGTCAGGGGTTACTTCAAGAAGCTTCCTCTTACAATACTCATTGATTCTGGTAGCACTCATAATTTCATTGACCCTCGGATCGCCAAACAAGCTGATTGTTTTATCCATCCTTGCTCCAACTTTGAAGTCATGATTGCCAATGGGGGAACCTTACCTTGCAAAGGGAATTGTCAAAACGTGCATATCTCTATGGGAGATTATACCTTGCGCTTTGACATGTTTGCCTTGCCTTTAAGCGGATGTGATGTGGTTTTGGGTGCTCAATGGCTACGCACACTTAGCCCTATCTTATGGGATTTTGATGAACTTTGGATGCAGTTTTCCCTCAATGGACACAAACAAACATTGACAGGATTACAACCAGGTTCTCTCAGCATCATCAGTTCACATCGCATGGAAAAAATCCTCAAGAAGAATTCACATGGTGTCATCGCTTAGATCCATTCCATCCAGATGCAACCATCAGTGGTCTCCACTACTCCTTTAGATCTACAACAAATTCTGGATCGATATACAGGTGTCTTTGCTGAACTAGTGGGATTGCCACCTTCCAGGCCAGAATACCATCGTATTTAGCTCCTTCCTAGCAGCGTTCCTCCCAATATCAGTCCCTATCGCTACCCATTTCACCAAAAAACGGAGATTGAAATGCTCGTTCGGGACTTATTAAAGCAAGGTATTATTCGCCCAAGCAATAGTTCCTTTTCTTCTCCAGTTATTCTTGTCCGCAAAAAAGAGGGGTCATGGCACCTCTGCATTGACTTCTGAGCAGTTAATCACCTTACCATCAAGGATAAGTTTCCAATTCCTATTGTTGATGAGCTTCTTGATGAGCTTCATGGGGCTCACTTTTTTTCCAATTTGGATCTTCGTTCTGGGTATCATACAATTCGGGTTCATGAGGATGATATCCCTAAAACAACTTTCCGCACACACGATGGCCATTATGAATTTTTGGTCATGCCCTTTGGCCTCACTAATGCTCCTTCCACATTCCAGGCCTTAATGAATAAAATATTTCGACCCTACTTGCGGAAATTCATTCTGGTATTCTTTGATGATATCCTCATCTACAGTAAAACATGGGATGAACATCTCCAACATTTGGATCTTGTCATGCAACTTTTATCTGACCATCATCTCCATGCCAAGCAGTCTAAATGTGTTTTTGGACAGAAGGAAGTTGAGTATCTCGGGCACATTATCTCAGCACAAGGGGTTCGTGTGGATCCTGCCAAAATCGATGCCATGAACAATTGGTCGCATCCTCAGACACTCAAGAGCCTTCGTGGTTTTTTGGGGGTGACTGGCTACTACCGCAAGTTTGTCAAGGATTATGGGAAGATTGCAGCTCCATTAACTGCTCTATTGAAAAAGGATGCCTTCACATGGACACCTACTGCTCAGTGTGCATTTGAAAAACTAAAACAAGCTATGTGTACTACACCTGTGCTAGCTATGCCTGATTTTTCCAAGCCATTCACTATTGAGAGTGATGCTTGCGGAAATGGACTTGGTGCTGTTCTCCTTCAAGAAGAAAACCCCATTGCGTTCACCAGCAAAGCCCTTTCAGGTAAGAATCTAGCTGCCTCTACCTATGAGAAGGAAATGATGGCTATTTTGCATGCAGTACAGAAGTGGCGTGCATACCTATTAGGGAATCATTTCTGCATCAAGACTGATCACCAGAGTCTGAAATATTTCTTAGACCAGCGTGTCTCCTCCCCGGCACAATAGAAATGGGTTAGCAAACGCATGGGTTATGACTATGAGATCACTTACAAGAAGGGTAAAGATAATATTGTGGCAGATACTCTTTCTCGCACATTTGAGGCCTAAGGTTCTCTTTCAACTATTTCTATGCCTGTTCCAAATTGGTTGCAATCTGTTCAACAGGGTTATGTCAATGACTCCTTATCTCAAATCATCCAACGCTTGACCAACAACCCTTTTGTTGTACCACATTACTCTTGGGATGGCGCTTCTCTGCGATACAAGGGTCGTCTGGTGCTTCCCCAGAGCACAGATCTTCAATAGGCTGTCTTCTATGAACTCCATGCTTCTCCATCAGCAGGGCACTCTGGGTTCCTCAAAACGTATGAACGAGCATGGCGTAACTTCTTTTGGCAGGTCACGAAAAGGACAATTCAACAAATGGTGGCCGAATGTGATACCTACCAGCGCAATAAGGGTGAAACAAAACTCCTTCCAGGATTGCTTGAACCCTTGCCCATATCTACACAGATTTGGACAGATATTTCTATGGATTTCATTGAAGGGCTCCCTAAATCTGGCTGGAAGACAGTGATTCTCGTTGTGGTTGATCGCCTCTCCAAATATAGTCATTTTTGTGCTCTCAACCATCCCTATACAGCCTCCTCCGTTGCTCAAATTTTTCTGGACCAGATCTTTCGTCTTCATGGCATCCCTTCTTCCATTGTCTCGGATCGTGATGCGACTTTCACCAGTCATTTTTGGACATAACTATTTTGCCACACTGGCACCAAACTGAAGATGAGTTCAGGGTATCACCCACAAATAGATGGTCAGACTGAAATTGTCAATAAATGCTTGGAAACTTATCTTCGTTGCTTCACCTCGGAACAACAACATCAGTGGGCTAAATGGCTCCCTCTCGCTGAATGGTGGTACAATACCTCTTACCACACTGCCTCTAAAATGATCCCATATGAAGCAGTCTATGGTCAGGCACCTCCAACTCTTCTTCCATACACCCCCACCAGTTCACCAGTTCAGGAAGTTGACATGGTCCTTTGAAACCGCGATCAGATTCTTCGCATTTTGTGGGACAATCTTCACATGGCAAGAAATCGCATGAAGCAACAAGCTGATCAGCACCGTTCTGAGCGCACTTTTCAAGTCGGCGATATGGTTTTTCTTCGTCTCCAGCCGTACCAACAATCATCCTTGAAAATCAAAGGGCATCATAAGCTCGCTCCAAAGTTCTATGGGCCATATCGGATTCTTCAGAAGATTGGGTCCGTTGCTTATAAATTGGAACTTCCTCCTTCTTCCCGCATTCATCCAGTCTTTCATGTCTCTTGTCTGAAGAAAGTTCTTGGCACCAACATCAGTGGACAAACGATTTTACTCGAACTGGATAATGAAGGATCCATCCTTTTGGAGCTAGAGGCAATCCTCAATCGGCACACGCGTCAGCTTCGCTCTCGCTCTATCACAGAGGTCTTAATTCAGTGGCATAGCATGCAACCAGAGGATGCTACATGGGAACCACTCCTTCAAATTCAACAACAATTTCCACATCTAAAGCTTTGAGGACAAAGCTTTTTTTAAGGGGGAGGAGATGTTAGGAACCCATGTCTTTACTTTGTTAGTATTTTGTTGTTGGATGCATATGCTTTGTAAGTCGTCCCGTAGTATTTGTTGATCAATAGTTTATGTTATTGTTGTTGGCGCATATGCTTTGTAAGTCGCCCGTAGTATTGTTGATCCATAGTTTGTAACGGCCCATGGTTTTGACCCATAGTATTGGCACCCAGAATTAGTATATAAGTGTGTGTGGAGACCTATGAAGGCACCGTGAAGTTATTTGTATTGAGCTTGCTCATAGGAGGTTGCCCCCTCGAAGTGGCCTGTGATCAATATAAAAGTGATTCCGAGTTCTATCATTTCTTCTATTTCGCATATTCGTATTAATTAATTGTTGCAGGTGCCTCACATCCTCAATATTCCTTTTTTGGATACAAGCATCTTAATCCATAGTTTTAATAATGATGGGAACCTTCCTCTTGGTCCCCTAAAAAATTTCCTTTCGGTGTCACTATACGACATGATATTATGTACTGCGAACTTAGTCATGTACCCTTCGAGGATACTGCCTACCCAAAAATCAGCAGCTTGTGATACCTTGTTTTTGACTTGCTTCAGCTATCAAACCAACTCTGGGGTCCAACAGTCGGGTTCGGTCTTCTGGCAGTTATTCTTTCAGAATGTCAGCTGTGCTAGCCACTCATGCAACAACACCGAGAATTCACAGAAGAATATTTTGTGGATGTCTGAGTAGATGTATCTTTCTAAGCAATTGGTCGCTGTCTGTTTAGGATCTCGCTTCTCGCTTTCTGCGAATTCCTCCGCCTTCTTGTTGAACCACTCTTGGATCTCTGGTTTTGTAGGATGCCACAACATATCCTCTTTTTTTCTTCCTTACGGTCCCGAAAATAGAACCATTTGTTGATGCAGCGTCTATCGACATGGTTTCACTTCGCACTATTGCTAACAAACCATCAGCCCAATCTCCCTTATACACCGTCCTAGAAAGGTGTAACCCTCTCCAGCAACACTTGCGGAGCAAGTGCAGTCTCACCCGAGATGGATAAGGGGGTTGCTGGAACCAAGTTTCCGCAGTGAAGTTGAGGATATGCTTTCAATACACATTACCCTTGCAATAACCAGAGATTATACTATTCACAGCATGCTATTAACTTATCATTCGCATTTTAACTCATTCGCAGAGTTCAACAAACATTCAGAACAACATATCCGACATACTCATTCAGATTAGCAACACTTCTTAAACCTATAGCATAAACATTCACATAACATACTTCACATTCATAATCACATCATTACATAAGAATAAAGACATAGATTACACCATAACTGAGCATCTCCATTCATTCACCAACCCTGCAGAATGAACCTCGCAGAAACTGTCAAAATACCATGTTGCGGATACAAAACAAACCCTAAAGATAGGATTAATCCTCCAAAAATTCGATTCCCTTAGGATTACAATCCTACTCTATTTATATGCTTCTATTTGATTACAAAATGGTCCACATGACCGACTTAACTAATCTAAAAATTCTTGCGCTTTCGCGAACGCCGTGAATGGTCCTTTTTTCGCGGGATGACCCTTTCGCACCTGTCGGCTTCTGCACTATCCTTATCCTAGAGCTATCTGTTGTGCCTATAAATGAACCCTCAAGGTCGACCACCCAATACCAATTCTTCATCTATTGCTCAATCCATTACTATGCTAAAATATCCCTAAATTAGAACTCCCTCTTTGTGTTCATGTCTCACCTTGTTGGAGATTTCGTTACGTGGCATGTGGCCAGTGTTGGTTTTGGAGCCTGATCTTTCTGATTCAAAGATGTTGTTGTTCATCCGTGTTTGTAACCCAATTTTTATATGTTGTGCAGATGGACTATACACTCATACCAGTGGGGGGGCTTACGGGCCCATGGCATTGGGTAGCCTGTTGTATTTTCCCATGGTAATTTTCCTTTAAAAGGAAAACATTGTAATGCGGCTTTGTATTGTAGTATTGTAAAGATCTATGTGATTGTGTAAGAGAGACTGTGAGAGAGTGAAGAGGAAGTTGCAGTGGATGTGCTGCAGGTTGTATCCCTTCATTTTTTGGATGGTATAATAATAAAAGGACTAGCAATTTTCCCATGGACGTAGCCCATATTTGGTGAACCATGTATATTGGTCTCTCTTGTATTGTGTTTATGTGATTTATATTTTCATCTTGTTTATTGTTATTTCTCTACAATAATGTTTTTCTAACAATTGGTATCAGAGCCAAAGGTCTATTTGGCAGATAAACTCGCAAGAAGTGAGGGTTCCGGGTTCGAGTGGGAGCAATGGCGGAAGAATGAAAGTTTAAAGTCAAGAAATTTAACAGCCAAAACTACCAGTTATGGAAGATGCAAATGGAGGAGTATCTGTATCAAAAGGATCTATTCCTAGCGTTAGGAGGAAAAACAAAACAATTGGTGACTATGAAGGATGAAGAATGGAGGTTCTTGACAGAAAGGAACTAGGAACAATACAATTGTGTATGGCTTCATTGGTGGCTTTCAATATCTGAAAAGAAAAGACAATGAAGGGTCTGATGAGTGCATTGGGTAAACTGTATGAAAAACCCTCGGCCTCCAGCAAGTTATTTCTAATGAAGCCTTTATTTAATATGAAGATGTTAGAATGTGGATCTATTTTTATCATTTAAATGAATTTAATACGATTACAAATCAGCTAAGTTATGTAAAAGTGAACTTTGATGATGAGGTTAGGGATCTTCTAATATTGTGCTCATTTCCCGAAAGCTAGAACGACTTGGTCATGGCTGTAAGTAATTTTGTCTCTGGTTCAAATACTTTGAAATTTGATGATGTCGTTGGTTTTATTCTTAGCAAGGAAATGTGAAGGAAAAGCAAAGGTGAGACATCAGGTAATGCGTTAACCATGGAGAGAAGGGGAAGAAAAAGGGAGAGAGAAAAGAGCCCAGGTAATCGCAGTAAGTCTAGTAAGGGTAGATCCAAGTCCAGATTGGGAAAGATAGAGTGTTGGAACTATGGAAACAAAGGACATATAAAGAAAGACTGCAGATCTCTAAAGAAGAAAGGATATGGTCAGTAGGAGACTACTCAGGAAGCAAATGTAGCAGGTGATGTGTTACAAGATGCTTTGATTCTTTCATTAGACAATACTAGTGATTACTGGGTAGTAGATTCAGGGGATTCATGTCATGCTACACCCCATAAGAAATTTCTTTACGATTATGTTCAAGGTTATTTTGGACATGTTTTATTGGGTGATGATGAACCATGTAAAATTGTTTGAATGGGTAAGGTACATATAAAGTTAAAGAATGGAGGTGAATGGCTGCTGAAAGATGTAAGGCATATTCCTTCTATGAAAAGAAAGCTGATCTCAACAGGGAAGTTGGGAGATGGAGGTTTTTTATCTACATTTGGAAAAACGTGGTGAAAGATAGCAAAATGAGACATGATAGGTACGTTGTATTTATGTCCTCATAATACTGACTGTTCTATCTCTTTAGATTCCATAGGAACACATACAACATTGTGGCATCTTAGGCTTGGCCACATGAGTGAGAAGGGGATGCAGATTCTCCTCTTAAGGAAGTTGTTGCCAGATTTGAAGTAGGTAAGTTTGGAATTCTGTGAGAACTGTGCTTATGAAAAACAAAAGAGAGTCAAATTTCTCAGGGTTGGAAACAAAAGAAGAGTGAAAAGTTAGACCTTGTGCATATAGATGTATGGGGACCGACTCAAGTACAATCTCTTGGTGTCTCTCATTGTTATGTTACTTTTCTTGATGATGCAACTAGAAAAACTAGGGTTTATTGCATTAGACAAAAATATGATGTGTTTGCTACTTTTAAGAAGTGCAAAGATTTGGTTGAGAACGAGATAGGAAAAATGTTGAAGTGTCTCATATATGATAATGGAGGTGAATACTGTGGCAAGGAGTTTGATAGTTACTATTCATACCATGGGATTCATAGAGAGTAGACAGTCCGAGGAACACCACAAGAAAATTGTGTGTTAGAAAGTATGAATAGGATGATCATGCAACACGCAAGGTGTATGAGATTGCATGTAAGGTTAGTTACTCATAGAGGCATGGATAGGTAAAAAGGTAAACTACGCATTTCTAAGAACTTTTGGTTGTGAAGCATTTGTCCATATTGATAAATAAAATAGAACAAAGCTTGAGGCTAAATCCAAGATGTGTACCTTTATTGTATATGAGGTTGATGATTTTGGTTATCGCTTATGGGATTATGTAAATAACAAAATAATTAGGAGTAGATATGTAGTATTCAATGAAAAGGTAATGTATAATGATCAGTTGTAGGGAAAAAAACAGGAAAAAGAAAACACAGAGTACACAGTGCTTGTTGAAATCAAAGAAAATGAAGCTCCAAAGGTGTCAGAATATCAAGAACAGTAGCAGGTACCTCAAACTCCTACAAGTGTTATAAGATATACCAATTTAATTAGACCCCCTGAACGATACTCTCCTTCAATGGATTATTTATTGATGATTGGTTTTGGTGAACCAGAATGTTATGAACAAGCAATACAGGTGGAAACTAGAAAGAAGTGGGAGCAAGGCATGAATGAGGAGATGGACTCATTGGTAAGAAACCAGACTTGGTATTTGGTTCAGTTTCCTGCAGGTAAAAAATCATTGTAGAATAAATGGGTTTACAAGTTGAAGGAAGAAGATGGAGGAAAGAAGTGGTACAAGGCCAGACTTGTTGTAAAGGGGTTTGTACAAATGAAAGGTATAGATTTTGATGAAATATTTTATCCTATTGTTAAAATGACTTCAATTAGAACTATTTTAAGTCTAATGGTGGTAGAAGATTTACATATTGAACAGTTAGATGTAAAAACAACCTTTCTCCATGGGGATTTGGAGGAAGAGATTTATATGCAACAGCTACATGGGTATGAGGTCAAAGGGAAGGAGAATTTAGTATGTAGGTCGAAGAAGAGCTTGTATGGATTGAAGCAAGCTCCAAGGCAGTGGTATTTGAAATTTGGCAAGTTTATGATAGAACCAGGTTATAGTAGATGTCATTCTGACCACTGTGTTTATTTCAAGAGGCTAGATAATGGAAGATATATTATCTTGTTATTGTATGTGGATGACATGCTTGTTGTAGGGTCTAACATGCATGATATAAATGTGTTAAAAAATAAGTTATCTAATTCATTTTTTATGAAGGATTTGGGTATTGCAAAGCAAATCCTTGGTATGAGATTAACAAGAGAGAAAAAATTGCAAATTAACATTGCCTCAAGGTGAGTACATAGAAAAGGTGTTGGAGAGGTTTATAATGCATAGTGAAAAACCAGTTAGTACAGCTTTGGCCAGCCACTTCAAACTAAGTGAAGAGATGTGTCCCAAGACACAGGAAGAGATAAACTACATGTCCAGGGTCCCTTATTCATTAGCAGTTGATACCTTGATGTATGACATGGTGTGCACAAGACTAGATATTGTACATGCAGTGGGAGTTGTGACTAGGTATATGAACAATCCAGGTAAAGAACATTGGAAGACAATACAGTGGCTTCTCAGGTATTTGAGAAGTACTACTACTCATGCATTATGTTTTGGAGGTTCAGACACTGTTCTACATGGATATGTTGATGTAGATATGGCAGGTGATAAATCTAGTAGGAGGAGCACCAAAGGGTATGTCTTTACTATAGGTGGAACATTAGTAAGCTGGTTTCAAAACTACAAAAGGTTGTTGCACTTTCAACAAAGGAAGTTGAGTATGTTGCTGCTACAAATGATAGTAAAGAGATGATTTGGTCATAGAGGTTCATGGAGGAATTGGGTAAGAAGCAAGATAATAGCAGATTGTATAGTGATAACCAAAGTGCCATTCATCTTTACAAGAACTCAAATTTCCATTCTAAGACTAAGCATATGTAGCTCAAGTACCATTTCATATGATCTGTTATGGAAGATGAATTGTTGAAGCTAGAAAAGATACACATTAGCTGGAATCCTGGAGACATGTTGACAAAGGTAGTAACCAAAGAGAAATTGAGTCCTAATCCTGCATGGTTTCAGTTGGAATTCAAGCATGAAGGTGAAGATGAGAAATTTTCCAGGTTCAAGGTTTAGAGCATAGTAAAACAAGTGCAGTAGTAGTGGAGTTGTTGTGATCAGTCTCCAAGTGGGATATTTTTGTTGTGGGGCCTGATATTCTTGATTCAGAGGTGTTTTTGTTCAACCGTGTTTGTACCCCTATTTTTATATGCTGTGTAGATGGATTGTACACTCATCCCAATGGGTGGGGTTGTGGGGGGATTCCCCCCCCGCACAGGGTTCGGGGTTTAGTGGGCCCCTGGCGGGATTTTAGGGGTAGCACCCTCAAGAAAGGGGGTTTGGGAGAGAACCCCGAAATAAATTTTTTGGGTTGTTTGTTGGCCAACAGTTTATGGGCCCATGGTATTGGGTAGACCGTGATATTTTCCCATGGCAATTCTCCTTTAAAACTAAAACATTGTAATGTGGTTGTGTATTGTAGTAGTGTAAAGATCTACGTGATTATGTAAGAGAGACTGTGAGAGAGTGAAGAGGAAGTTGTAGCATATGTTTTGTAGGTTGTATCCCTTCATTTGTTGGATGGTATAATAATAAAAGGACTGGCAATTTCTCCGTGGACATAGATTGGGTGAAGCATGTATATTGGTGTCTCTCTTGCATTATGTTTATGTGATTTATATTTGCATCTTGTTTATTGTTATTTCTGTGTGATATTTCTTTTCTAATAGCCAGAGGATTGTGGACCATTAGGAGACAAAGAAAACCCTCCCTTGGATAGCTGTAGGGGCCCTTCCACTGCTACTCAGAGGTGATACTTGTTCTCTATAAAATCCATCCTTTTCTTATTGAAAACAACATTATTTATTTTTTAATGATGCTTTATGGATCTGTTTGTTGAATGAAGAATGCATGATTAGTTTAATGTTTCTTTTAGTATCTTTTAATTCACTTTTGTGTGCTTGTTAGATTAGATATTTTGATTCCTACTATGTTTTCTTTTATCTTGTGTCATGAAACTCTACTAGGATTAGAAAAACTCCTAGTAGGTGTATTTTTGTATGGGCTGGTGTGAAAACACCAACAATAGTTTTTGGTGACTCCATTGGGGACCCTTCTCCAATTGTGTTGGTCTATCCTCTCCGACATTTGTTTAAGTTTTATTTCTCTCTGTTGGAACTATTATCTCCTTGTTTATTTCTATATAAGTTATTAGAGTTGAGAAATTGACCTAACTCTACCCTTGTTGATTTTTTTTCGTGTTGGGTCACTCCTCCCTGGCCTTTTTGAGCAACCCAACTCACACTTTTTCCTTCGAAAAGTGAAACCTAATTAAAAAACCTTATTTTTCCAGTGGGTCGCACTTGTTAAGCATTTTAGTGCGACCTGGATCACACCTTTTCCCACCAAAAGTGTGACCTAACCCCGAAACTTAGTTTTTTAGCATCGGTCACGCATGTACTTCCTTTTTGAGTGACCTGGGTCGTAATTATTTTGCCGATAAGAGTGACATGTGCTTTATTTTTAGTTTTTCAGTATTTTATAGCCCTTAAACCCTTTGTTTGACCTCTTCCCCTTGTAGACACCTTTGGTTTTTCAATATAGGATTGTTTTCAATTCCCTTTCAGTCCCGTTTACAATCATTTGCTTAATAATTAATTATTTTTAGTTCTTGTGGTGAAGAAAATACCTTATGTTTGAGTATTTTCTGCTTCTTTAGTTCTATTAAGAGTTCCGTTGGACTGTGTTGTGGGAAAAATTTCATAAAGGAGTGAAACACTTCCCACTTTGGGGGAAATCCTTTTAGGTTGTTAGCAAGGCCCAGTATTGTGTCACAAAAAGAAAATGTGAGTGACTCTAAATTGATCCTGGAAGGTTATTGTTAGAAAAATAAAAAACAAAATAAAACGAAACTTGAAAATAACTTGAAACAAAGAAAAGGGAGTGAGAATATGCAAACCATAATAATAAACAAGTGCTAGAACCAATTTAGATTGCCCAATGATCAAGTTGTTACATGTAGTGTCACCTAGGAGCTGTGGGATTCAAGGGAAGCCAAAAATCTCCCTTATAGATGTTGAGATATTGTAACTTCTAAGAATATTATATTTGTATATTATTTATTCCGGAGATGTTCCATACCTCCAATGTGATTATACTATGAATCCGAAGATGTTTATTCCTCCGAGAAGTTGTGGTAACTAGGGTTATTAGACCCCACCATGTGGGGGTCGGCCCAGTCAGTTATAATAGGGTATTTAACCTAATGGTTAAATATGAGCCTACATGTACCTATGTAAAATATATGTCAGTGTAGTGTATAAATAGAGGAGCTGTGTTCCTCATTTGACACACTCACTCACTTGAGAGAGGCGCACTTGTGGAGGAGAGGTCTGCTATGGTGGAGGAGGAGATCATGTCTTTGGTTTGCATCTTTGTATATTGCTGGTCATCTATATTGAGGAAGCTTTACTGGGTTTTCTACCCCATGAGGGTTTCCCAGGATAAATTTGTGTCTCTTGTGTTTATGCTGTACTTGTTGTTTCTTCAGTGATCCTGTATATGCTATTATTGAGAAATGGAATGTAATGCTGCTATTTTCTATCTTAGCATATTAAATTTCAACATGGAATCAGATCTAAATTGAAGGAAGGCAAGGTATGGCACTTATGACACTTGCTTTACTTACGACAATTTGAAGGTTAGGGTTTTATATAGAAAAAACCAGTCATCGTGGAACTTTCACTATAAATCCAATTTGGCGAAGGTTCAAGATCTGAAACCTTTACAGGTCGTAGATAACATCTCCAGGTGTCTTGTGTCTGAAGGGCGCCCTCAGATTCGTTGTACTTTGTAAGTTATGATCAGTACAAGTTAGGGTTTCTGCCTCTTCCAGATCTCAGTCAAAATCAGGTGACCTAGGAAAAAAGGTCATAACTTGGGATAGGAAGATCCAAATGAAATTTCATAAAAAGTGATAGGTAGTAAACAGACTGTACTATCTCACGAAACATTTTAAGAGGCCGAAGCGGAACCAGTGACACGTGGCATGCCGTACAAGTTCGCTCTCCTGTTTTATCCCATAAACAGGTCACGTTGCGACACTTGGCATAACTCTCTCTCAGAAAATCCAATTGAGGTCAGACCTCTCAGGATGGAAAGATGACAGGTCAGGCTACTGTAGGAAAAGTGTTCAGACCCTGTGGAGTGAAAGATTCAGAGTTATAGTAGAAACAATCAGGTACATATTTCTGTCAAAACATAATTATTTTTGGAGCACCTTTATTCATGGCTTTCGGAATTTAGGGTTTCGGAGAAAGTTAGAATTTTTGGAATCAGAGTCCACGGTTGAATGCTACTCAGGAAAATCGAAATTTGGAGACCAAGATCAAACTTTTGGTTGGGTAGAAAACCAGGCTTGATCAAACCCTAGTTCGGGATTGTGATCAGAAAGATGGAAAATTAGGACTTCAGCAAAGGTTGGAATTTTTGAAGTGTGCAACCTCGACTGGAAGCTCCTCAGAAAAATAAGAGTTTAGAGCCTTGGATCGAACCTTTTGATTGGACAGAAGGGTGGGCTTCATCAAACCCTAGTTCGGGTTCCTGTTAAGAAGATCCAAAAATTTTGAAGGTAATTTTGAGGGGTCAAATTTTGGAGATTTCAAAATTGAAGAATGCTAGTTTGATCAGCTCAGCAAGACACATTCTTCCATCCATTCAGAAGAGTGAAAGTCAAAGATTGAATTTTTAGGGTTTCTCTAGCAAACCCTAATCAAGCTCTAGATCAAGTTTCAGGGGGAGTTGAGGCTAAGGCCTTACATAAGAAGACTACAAAAAGTTTCGACAGGTATGACTTAAGGAGGTTCAGGTATGCCTTGAAATCTGATTCTTGATTAAGTTCATAATGTGTTTGTCTTCATGTTATTTATTAGTACAATCTTGATTAATGTTATTAATTGTCTTATCACCCTAGTAACAATATGAATGCATGTGAATGATCAAAGACATTCATTGATTAGGGCTATATGATTGTACTTATGCATTATGGTGTTGTGTGAGGTTGATGTTGTCTGCTAACAAGATATAGGTACATCACAAAAGAAAAATCAAGTTCCATGACCATGACAACATGAAGACAAAGACTCACGAGGTATGTATGACTTTGTTATATTATGTTTAACCTATGAGACATGCAGGTTCTAGCTCAGGATCTCTAAATCATTGAAGAGATTGTTTAGGTATGTTGTACATAACTAAGCAGGTATACTAATCCAGGTATGTTTTCCTATGTCATGTTAGAATCTTACCTTGTGTTAGGATCCCTTATGTAAGTATACTTGGTATGATTGGTTAGTAATCAAGGGTTTATGCATATTATGTCTCTTATCTTGGTTGATGATTTAACGAACTAGATCAAACAAGAATATGCATGAGTAAAAGAAGACTTCCTTGAAACCCTGAATACTAATGATCATGACTGTACATATTCAAGATTATTTAGAATTAGACTGTTTTGATAATATTGAGAATATACAAATGAATGTATGTTTGTGTATGAGATCATGAGGATGACACTAGTGTACACTTGAGCATGCACAGTGGTACATAATGAATAGAAGTTCAGGAGACATACAGAAGATCAAGCGGGAGGCAACCACACAAACATAAAAGATAAGTATTTGAGTTGTTATTAGAAATAGTAAATGATATTGCTTGTATGCATATTTGTATTCCTAGAATATATCATACTGAGTGTAAACATTCATAAAGCATTGAACAATATACTACTAATATGCATATGATTGGTAAGTTGGACAAACATTCCATTGTTGCTTGTCTAGAATGAAACCTCTTTGCTAACATGCTGAGAGCTATGCATACTCTCGATAGTATGTTCTGGTAGAGATGGAAGGCATCTAGATAGCTACTGTATGCATACAGGATATGAGAAAGTGTTGTGCCAAAGTATTGGTCAAAATAGTTGCATAACTATGTAAATGATATCTGTATGCATAATAGGTTATCATGTCAATATGATTTGATGATTATGAAGTATTACTAATCATGTACTTAATTTTGATTTGTAGGAAAGATCATGATGAATGATGAACTCTGAACAAGCGATGGATGTTCAACAAAATATTTACAAATCAAACACACTATAGAAAGCTTGTGGTTAAGAGATTCTCTTAGAAAGAGGAAGAGAATCATGATGAGATGTTTTGCTCCAAGGGACTAGATAAGACCATTCTCTTAATGATGTAATTAAAGAAGAAGTGTGAATCAGGTTCTGTATGGGTACCCAAGATCGGTAGTCAATTGATGAGCTTAATGATCATCACGGGGGATGTGGATCTCAACCTTTGATACAAGGTTGAATATGGCTTCTATACACATATGACATGGATGCAAGAAGGAACTCACCACATAGTTCGAATGATTTTGAGGCTCATATTAGTAGACCCATCTGACGAGAGATGGCACAGATAGATATGCAGAAGATCACTCAATGCAGAGTGTGAATAATGGACAATTGACAGCTTCATGACAAAGCTTGGGCTTTACCAGAAGTAAAGCTGTTCCTAACCTTTACCTTAAGGTTGTGGATGATGAACCTATCATACCATTATTGTATGACGATGATCTCTTTCTGACAAGGAATGAGAAACAGGTCATGAAAATGGCTGCAGAAATGAAAATGAAAGATCTCGGATTAATGCACTACTTCTTAGGTCTAGAAGTATGGTAAGATCCAAAAGGAATCTTTTAAATCAAGGTAAGTATGCTGTGAAGTTTCTAAAAAGATTTGATATGTTGGAGTATAAAGCCATGGCCACTCCCATGGACTCCAACATGAAGTTATTAGTTAATGACTCATCGTATTTAGTGGACCTAACCCTTTATAGACAAATCATTAGGTCATTGATGTATTTAACAAATACTAGGCCAGATATATGCTTTGCTGTAAATACCTTAAGTCAGTATCTAGTAGAACCTAGAAAGGTTCACTTAATAGCTACAAAGCATTTAGTGAGGTACCTAAAAGGTACATTAGATTTTTGGTCTATATTATCTTGGAGGTCATGAAATCTGTTTACATGGTTACTCAGATTTTGATTGGGCAAGAAGTGTCTTAGACAGAAAGAGTACACCAGGTGGATGTTAGAGTCTTGAATCTGCCATGATCTTAGGGTTCAGCAAGAAACAATCTAGTGTGGCTCTCAGTACTGCTGAAGCAGAATATATGGCTGTCTGCTCTGACAGCTATGAAGCAGTATGGCTTCAGAAGCTTTTATATGGAGTGTTTGACTTAGAAATGGATCCCACTGTGATTATGTGTGACAATCAAAGATGCATTAAGATGACTGAAAATCCTATGTTCCACGATAAGTCAAAACACATAGAGATCCGATACTTCTATATATGAGATATGGTGCAAAGAGGAGCTATCAAGCTCGTATATATAAGCACTGAGGATCAGATTGCTGATATCTTGACTAAACCTCTGTCTCGAGTGAAGTTTGAATACTTTTGAGACAAGCTTGGTATAGTTCAAAAGAACTCTCCTCGAAAGGGGGAGTAGCATAGTATCTGATAACAAGTTTGTCTCATCAATGATGAGGTTACCTATTTACTGCACTTAGTTACTTAGAATTATTTTTTTAGGACCCTTATATTTTTGCTTTTGATGATAGATGTATTAGTGAGAATACATGCTTTTGATGATAGATGTATACATGCCTTTAATGATATATGTATTTGATGCTATTGATGAGGATACATGTTTTGATATACATGTTTTGTTGATACATGTTTTGATATACATGTTTTGTTGATGAAGATACATGTTTTGATATACATGTTTTGATGATGAGGATACATGTTTTGATATACATGTTTTGATGATGAGGATACATGATGCCTTGATGTACTTGTATAGATGAAGATACTTGTACCCATGATTGACATATGAGGGGATTGGATCATCCCTGGACTTCAGTCCTAAAGAGAGCCATAGACGTATGTCTTCGAGAATGAAGTCCTTGGTGGACTTGAGGGGATTGGATCATCCCTGGACTTCAGTCCTAAAGAGAGCCGTAGACGTATGTCTTCGAGAATGAAGTCCTTGGTGGACTTGAGGGGATTGGATCATCCCTGGACTTCAGTCCTAAAGAGATCCGTATACGTATGTCTTCGAGAATGAAGTCCTTGGTGGACATGAGGGGATTGGATCATCCCTGGACTTCAGTCCTGAAGAGAGCCGTAGACGTATGTCTTCGAGAATGAAGTCCTTGGTGGACTTGAGGGGATTGGATCATCCCTGGACTTCAATCCTAAAGAGAGCCATAGACGTATGTCTTCGAGAATGAAGTCCTTGGTGGACTTGAGGGGATTGGATCATCCCTGGACTTCAGTCCTAAAGAGAGCCATATACGTATGTCTCCGAGAACAAAATTCTGAATGAACAGGTAAGGGGATTGGATCGTCCTCGAACTTTAGTCCTTTGAATTGAGCCGTAGACATGATGTCTCCGAGAACAAAATCCTGAATGAACAGGTCAGGGGATTGGATCGTCCTCGGACTTTAGTCCTTTGAATTGAGCTGTAGACATGATGTCTCTGAGAATAAAATGCTGAATGAACAGGTAAGGTGATTGGATCGTCCTCGGACTTTAGTCCTTTGAATTGAGCCGTAGACATGATGTCTCCGAGAACAAAATGCTGAATGAACAGGTAAGGGGATTGGATCGTCCTCGGAATTTAGTCCTTTGAATTGAGCCGTAGACATGATGTCTTCGAGAACAAAATCCTGAATGAACAGGTAAGGGGATTGGATCGTCCTCGGACTTTAGTCCTTTGAATTGAGCCATAGACATGATGTCTCCGAGAACAAAATCCTGAATGAACAGGTAAGGGGATTGGATCGTCCTTAGACTTTAGTCCTTTGAATTGAGCCATAGACATGATGTCTCCGAGAACAAAATCCTGAATGAACAGGTAAGGGGATTGGATCGTCCTCAGACTTTAGTCCTTTGAATTGAGCCGTAGACATGATGTCTCCGAGAAAAAAATCCTAAATGAATAGGTAAGGGGATTGGATCGTCCTCGGACTTTAGTCCTTTGAATTGAGCCGTAGACATGATGTCTCCGAGAACAAAATCCTGAATGAACAGGTAAGGGGATTGGATCGTCCTCGGACTTTAGTCCTTTGAATTGAGCCATAGACATGATGTCTCCGAGAACAAAATCCTGAATGAATAGGTAAGGGGATTGGATCGTCCTCAGACTTTGGTCCTGTGAATTGAGCCATAGACATGAGGTCTCCGAGAATTGAATGATAGGATTGGATCGTCCTTGAGCTTTGGTTCAAAAGGTACATGATAGGACTGGATCGTCCCTGAGCTTCGGTTCAAAAAGTACATGATAGGACTGGATCGTCCTTGAGCTTCGGTTCAAAAGGTACATGATAGGACTGGATCGTCCCTGAGCTTCGGTTCAAAAGGTACATGATAGGACTGGATCGTCCCTGAGCTTCAGTTCAAAAGGTACATGATAGGACTGGATCGTCCCTGAGCTTCGGTTCAAAAGGTACATGATAGGACTGGATCGTCCCTGAGCTTCGGTTCAAAAGGTACATGATAGGACTGGATCGTCCTTGAGCTTTGGTTCAAAAGGTACATGATAGGACTGGATCGTCCCTGGAATTCGGTTCAAAAGGTACATGACTGGATTGCATCATCCATGGACGTATGTCCTAAAGAGAGCAGGATTGATCACCCTGGAAAATGTTGATCGTATGATGACGATGCTGATGATCGCATGATGACGATACTGTTGATCGTATGATGACGATGTTGATGACGATGCTGATGTTTGTATGATGACGATGCTGATGATCGTATGATGACGATGCTGATGATCGTATGATGACGATGCTGTAGATCGTGATGAACCAGATGTTGTAGATCAAGATGATGTGATGATGCTGATGATCATGTGATGACGATGCTGACGATCGTGAGGATTCAGATATTGATGTTGCTGTAGCTGTTTGAGTGCTGCAGAAGATAAAGACTCAGTACTGAAGATGTTGATGTTCCAGTATTGAAGATGTTCCAGTAACTGGTTGAGTTACTGATGATGTTGAGAAAGCTTCCAATGATTTATAGATGTATCATGTATGATGTTGATGATTCCTTGCTTGTGCAGATGTTGTTATAATATCCTTCTCGTTAAGGGGGAGTGTTGAGATATTGTAACTTCTAAGAATATTATATTTGTATATTATTTATTCCGGAGATGTTCCATACCTTCAATGTGATTATACTATGAATCCGGAGATGTTTATTCCTCCGAGAAGTTGTGGTAACTAGGGTTATTAGACCCACCATGTGGGGGTCGGCCCAGTCAGTTATAATAGGGTATTTAACCTAATGGTTAAATATGAGCCTACATGTACCTGTGTAAAATATATGTCAGTGTAGTGTATAAATAGAGGAGGTGTGTTCCTCATTTGACACACTCACTCACTTGAGAGAGGCGCACTTGTGGAGGAGAGGTCTACTATGGTGGAGGAGGAGAGGTCTACTATGGTGGAGGAGGAGATCATGTCTTTGGTTTGCATCTTTGTATATTGCTGGTCATCTATATTGAGGAAGCTTTACTGGGTTTTCTACCCCATGAGGGTTTCCCAGGATAAATTTGCGTCTCTTGTGTTTATGCTATACTTGTTGTTTCTTCAGTGATCCTGTATATGCTATTATTGAGAAATGGAATGTAATGCTGCTATTTTCTGTCTTAGCATATTAAATTTCAATAATAGAGGTACTTTTTGTCCATACTAAATGCTAAATAACTTGAAAGAAAAAAATGGGATAAACACTTGCCCCTTGGAGGAAGGTGGCAAGGGAGCTTGAAGGATGCTAATAGGTATGGGAAGAGGTGGAAGAAATTCCAACACAATTCGAACAGCATAAGCTTGCTCTAGATTTCTCTTACTAGATGAATGCCCATGGCATCCTTTTATAGGACAAGAGGTGTCCACGAAATAACTAGATCCAAATGTAGACTCATTAACTCCATGATCTAGCTCCAAAGTACACAAAGAGGGGCCATTCAATGATCCGAAGTACATAAGGAGCCAAATTCAATTTTTTGGAGGTGATGGAGATTGGATGAGCCTTCAATGTACCGTGGGTGGTTGTGGTCTCGCCGTTCTTTTATAGTCGCATGGTTTTCAAAGGAAAATATTTGCTAGTGTAATGCAGGCATATAAATGATAATATGTGCTATAGCGCAAGCTATCATGGGAGTAACCTCACTACCTCTTCTTTTGACCATTTTTGGCATTTTTGGACTCATGCTACTTTCTGAATCCAATGAGGATTTGTTCGGTGGGATGCATGGTATATGTTGATGATGCCTTACTGCAATATTAGGCAAAATTTTGCATGTGAGAAATTTAGGGGTTAACAAATGCCCCCTAATGTATGAGGTTTAGAGGGTACTATAGAGACAATAATGCATTATTGTTTCTTTTGTGTTCTTTCATGTCATTGGAAGTTTTCAAGCGAGTGTGGATGGAAGGGTCCCTTGGGGGGAAATTGTTGGTGACGATTGATGAAGCTGAACAAAGAATAGCATTTTATACAAACGAGGAGGGCATACCCATGCTCGTGAACAAATGTCAAGATGACTACAATGAGAGGAGACCAAGGGGTCAACTCATAATATTGATGGTACATGGACGAAGGAGGCTTCAATCCATGTAAGAGTAGATAAACCTGGAAATGATGTTACAAGTGCTAAAGAAGTGGAAATACTAATGACCATGATAATCCCACAGGGGTGGGGAATCAAAATACTGTTGAAGTTGTTGAATGGATAATCTCACTATATTGCTACTACCATGATCTGTAAATGTGAACATTGCTACCTTTGAAACATATGACTCTCCCTGATGTGATAGAGGTGTTGACGTCGAGAATATGAGAGACTACTAAGTTAGGGAGCATTGATGACACTCCCTACGTAGTTTAAGGTGATCCCTTATGTTGATTGAAAAAGATCCCTATGTACAAATACAACTACTGCAACTCTTAGAATATGGTGAGTTGATGTCGATGAGATATGAAGTACATGATAAGAGGAGGGTTTTATCCAATAAACCAAGATCATTTTGTAACCAACTATAAGACTGAAAGACCTGACACAAGACCGGTTGATTAGTGTGAGACTCATAAATTCCATTGATCGATATCAACTTAGGGAGTAACCAACAACAACATTCTTCAAAATAGGGGGATAGAATGTAATGGAGGGAGACAAACTGCAGATGAAGGGTTTTGTTGGGGTCATGACAATGAGGGTGGTGGTGACTGAAAAAAATAATAATTCTGTGGATATGGAGACTCAACAACATTGATAAAATGAAACTAGGAGTTGGTTCCAAAAGGAATTGTGTGTTTCCCACAGTTTTGAGTGGATCGGGGAACTATTTGTACATAAAGAATAATTGGTTGGGTCCCCACAGTTTTGAGTGTGTCTGGGGACCAATTTGATGATGGGTGGGATTCTCATGGTTTTGGGTGAATTAGGGAATCAATTTGATGATGGGTGGAGTTCCCATGGTTTTAAGTGAGCCTGGGAACCTTTTCCATAATGAGCCTAGGGTTGTTTGCAAATGTGAAGATGGGTGCCCCATGAATCAATGCCATGCGGAATGTTCCCATTGGAATAACTTAATAGAATTGGTTTCTACGTATGGTGGGGACCCCATTTTTTTCTTCATGGGGGTGATGATACAAGAAGATTGCATATAGTAAATTTCTCATAGAGGTATGGGTAGTTCACTGTGATTATTCATTGTATTGTGTGCTGAGGAATATGATGATATTAATTGCTGAAGGTGGGGGAATCTAGTAGTAGCAGATCAAACTTATGGAGAGGTACCCCCGAATTGATATCGACTACTAGGGGACCTAGAGTTGTCGATACCTATCCACTGGTGGAACCTCATAGGTATGCCATGTTTTTGTTTTGACACAGTTTGTTTTCTGTACATAGATTTTATTGTGCACATACTTCTTTTGTATATCGTATACTGACTATGGATTATGATATATGATGCAGATGTTGGATCGGTGAATCCTCCACAAGTTGTGGGATAACGCTGACAATGTGATGAGGGGGTTGGACCTATGAGGGGACCAGAGTAGCTGCTAGTGAGGCAGGTATATCCGTAGTGGGAGGATATCCCGTAGGGGGATCAACCTTAGGAGACCTCGTAGTGGCGATCCTAGCTGACTTGGAGAGGCAGTTAGATATTTGACAGAGGGAATCGATGATCGAGGACTAGCTAGGTTTGAGTATGATGAGATGGTCCATACTCTGCAGCTACAAGTAGAGTTAGGGACTAGGTCATGCTGGGTGATGTGATGAGTAGCCATACCATGCCACCAGGATCATGTAGCACAGGGTGGATAGGGTCCAACTCCATCGATTGGGGAGAGGCCACTCCAGAGATAGAGACCCACTAAGAGGGCACAACTGGGGGAGGCTGTAGGAGAGGCATAGGCGAGGCCAAAGGTAGTGTAACCACTGGATATCAGGGGTCCAGACGAGCCAAGGCCTGTAAGGGAGATGTGAGTGATTGGCACTCAATATTTGTATAGAGATTTGGTCCTTATTTTGTATTTTTGTATAGATGGAGCATACGGGAGGCCAAATTTTTATATACCCCCATAAGATAGCCGATTCTATCTATTGATGACCCATGAGGCCACATTTTGTACATGACAGCATTATATATATATGCCAACCAAAACAAATGCAAAAATGGTGCAAATTGAGTGATATGTGCTATGTTTGTTTAGTGCAAGAGTTCCCACATGTAGGTTCTTTTAATTATGAGTTAGTGAAATTGTATTTAAAAATAAAATAAATGAAAATTTCCTAATGATCTAACGTCCTTCCTCTCAAATGTAACTAGGCCTTCCAAAAGCACAATCGATGGTGATAATGGGATCCAAACAATGATTGACTAGTGAAGGTAACAAAGAGTCAGTTATACTGGTGATGGGGCTATGTCCCGAAAGAGATTGGAAACATTTCCCAATGGAAATATCTGACTTTAGGAGTAAATTGCACTCACAATTGATCCTTGGTGATATCCTAAGTTTGGACACTAAGATACCTGCGTCAAGTGTGGATAAGTGGTTTTGTCTAGGCAGTATAGTGTCGCCTCCACAAAATGATCAGTTTCTCTTTAGAGAGGGTAGGGCAGCTATACCTCATGATCTTTGACCTCCTTGGACATGGTGCACTTCTTATCCTGGTTTTCTTTTGACACTTGTTGATAGGAGGATTTAAAATTTCCCAATGAGTCAACAATGATTTGTTTAAAAAACTTAATGAAACTAGATTGGTGGGCATTAATGGATGCCTAGCCCAATCAATCCATGTTGGCAGGCAGTTTGATGAGTCAGCATCGTGGATGCCATGCAAGGCCAAAGGTATGACTAAAGGAGGAAAGCAGCACGCAAGGTGATGAGTACTTTCTGTAGTTTTGGGTCATTTGGACATCGTCATGTGTATTTTGGGTCATTTAGACCGCACTATGGGGGTTTTTGGGTCATTTGACCGCATTATGTGGGATTTTGGGTTAGGTTTTGTAGAAGTTTGTTAAGAAGTAGTTAGGCGGTTTCCTAAGTGGACCATAAATGTAAAGGCGCAAGCCTATAAATAGATGTAGGTTTGTAAGTGTTGATAGACCTGGATAGCCGAAGAGAAGAACATCTTGAGATCTTGGTATGTTGATTGAGTATCTTGTTGTATCTGGGTTTTTGTAGAGATAAGTATGATGTGACAGAGTTTTGAGCAGAATCATTGTGTCTTTTTTGTTTCTCTGTGTTAAATGGATTATGCGATATGAATCTGTGAATGATGCAATGTTTCCTTGCTGCGATTAATGCTTTACTGTTATATCTGTTGCAATAATGGTTATGTCAATGATAAGATCTTTTGAATGATGTCGTGATTATGTTTAATTCCTGAGTGAATGCTTAGATCTATTTCTAAATGTTGAAATAAGTTAATCAATTGATGCACAACATCCTCCTTCATTCGGCGGAAACATGGTTCGGTCAACTCTCCCTTGAACATCTTGGGTGAGACCTCATTTGCTCTGCAGATGTTTCTAGACAGGGTTAAACCTGTCTGGGCCGGTGCTCAGGGAGATCGTAGTGGATTGGGTGTCGACAGCGTGAGGAACCCCTGTCGACTGGGTTTTTGTCAACAATCCTACCTAACTAAAATATTATTTTTTGACCTCCCGTGGAGGATTTTAGTTGGTTGGAAATTACAAGTGTTGATTTTAAGGGTCCAAATTCACTTAAGGAGTGTAAGGGAGGTATTTCACAATTCCATTGCTTTCTGTTTCACCAAGATCACAAGTAATGCGAGATGAAGAGCATATTTGGATTGTAATGTTTTTTATGTCCCTTAGTGTGTGCCAGTGATGCAAACACATGTGAGATAAGAAAATTGATTGTTGCAATTAACCAAAGAGCTTAAAGTAAATGCAAATGTAGATCTAACTTCAACTCTAAAAGTTTCTAATGGTGCTTGCCAACAAAATTCTAATGATATAAAAGTGTGCAATGGAGGTATTTCACACTTCTCACCATTTTCTAATTCACCAAGCTCACATGAAGTGCGAGGTGAAGAGCACACTTTGGGAGATTAGAGTCTTTAGGGCCTTTCTTGTGTGCATCAAGTGAGCTACACTACTTTGCCTAAAAACATAGAAAATAAACAAAGAACGTGAGATGTATTAAATACTAGTGACAACAATGAGGCCCATTGAAAGCCCCAAAGTTGGTTACCTAAGTAGTTTTTGAGAAATAAGGACTCTTTAATTACTAATATTGGTTTAAGTGGGATAATTACTAAAGAAAAACTAACTATTGCAAGTTAATTTAATTCCAATTCATTAGTGAGCAGTCATTGCGACTACAAGATTGTATGCAATATTGATAAAAAAATAAATAAATGATAGTAGTGTAGAAAATACAAAAATAAATGTGCAATAATGTGAAAAATACAAACATAGACATGTTGTAGAGTGGTTACAACATGGTGAGGCTGCACAAACATGAAGCAAATTACCGCATGGGAGAGGATCTATTAAAATGCATGGATAACACGACTGGAGAAGAAATATTTGCACAGGTAGCATTCTCAGGGTGTCAATATCCGGGCGACTGTGTAAACACCATTTCCAACCAAGAGGATGCCCAATTCTAGAGTTGACGGGTATGGACTTTTTCACCTACACAAGAAAATCACCTAGAATTAGCTTTTTAGTAAATAGCAATCTAGTTAAAGAGAAATGAACAAAAATATAGTGGAGTTGCCATAAATACTATTGTAGGAAAATTTGCACAAAGGAGTGCAACACTTCCCACTTTGGGGGAAATCATTTGAGGTTGTCAACAAGGCCCAATATTGTGTTACAAAAATCAGATGTGAGTGAATCCAAATTGATCCTGCAAGGTTCTTGTTAGAAAATAAAAAAAATAAAACAAAACTTGAAAATAACTTGAAACAAAGTAAAGGTAGTGAGAATATGCAAACAACAACAATAAACAAATGCTAGAACCAATTTAGATTGCCCAATGTTCAAGTTATTACATTTAGTGTCACCTTGGAGGTGTGGGATTCAAGGGAATCCAACAATATCCCTTAAGGAGGCCCTTGTTTTCCACACTAAATGATAAATAACTTGAAAGAACAAATGGGATAAACACTTGGATCTTGGAGGAAGGTGTCAAGGGAGCTTGAAGGATGCTAGTAGGTATGGGAAGAGGTGGAAGAAGTTCCAACACAATTCCAACAGCATAAACTTGATCTAGATTTCTCTTATTAGATGCATGCCCATGGATTACTTTTATAGGCCAAGAAATAAATAGATCAAAATGTGGACTCACTAACTCCATGATCTAGATTCAAATTACACAAATGGGGGCCATTCAATGATCCTAAGTACACGAGGAGCCAAATTCAAATTCTTGGAGGTGATGGAGCTTTGATAAGCCTTCAATGCATCGTGTTTTGTTGTGGTCCCACTATTTTAGTGAAGACACATAAATGATAATATGCGTTGTAGAATGACCTATCACGGGAGTAACCATGCTACCTCTTGTTTTTACTGTATTTGGAATTTTTGGACCGATGCTTCTTTCTGGATCTCATGAGGATGTCTTCAGTGGGATGCATGCTATATGTTGATGATTCCTTACTGAAATATTAGCCAAAATGTTGCATGTGTGCAAAATTTAGGCATTAACAGACTTCATTTTACTATTTCAACGAATGCTTGTTGAAGAATAAATATTTTTTATGGTTTGAATAATAAATGCTTAGTTGTATCCTTTATATATTGAAGTGATGCTTTAAAGAAAAGTTTAGACTTTGTATTGGATAAGTTCATTTCTTTCAAGTATTTACTTTATTATTTAGTAGTTGTACACACAACCAGTGCACACAAACACTCCCCAAATAAAACTATCACTTGGTTCATGGTGCCAGCGAAGCCTTCAAATAAACCATAACTTAATACACATTAACCTCACTTGAGGACAAAAATAATATTGTAGTTAAGTTTGGACATTGGTTATAGGCATCTAAATAATTCTCCTTTGGCACTATACATATGAAACATAGTGGTTGTATTTCTAGGGAAACAAAATCCTCTAGTACTTGGAACATGGTTTGAGGCCAATTTGTGAGGTGAGCCTCTCCCTTTAGAGAAAAAATAGAAAGATTGAAACAAAATGGTTGAGTGGTGCACCATCCTCACTCAGTATTGAAGATAATCCAGATCATTGTATTTAGATTGAAGCTATGGAATAATCATCTTGACGTGACCCAAATGAGGTATCCTAGAGATTGATTTTCTTAGGTATCTTACTAGAGGTTGTTCCCTTCGGTGGGGGGGGACCTAGGATAGATGGAGTCATCTATGCCCCCAACTCTGCAACTGTCCTTTTGATCTTCACTTGGTGGGTCTAGATAGGATTGATGCCCCTATCGCGGTCTAGTAATTGGAAGACCCGACTCGACTTCCTGCTTCTTTTTGTATGATGAGGAGGTGATGACCACATAGAGGAAAATATTTGAGGAATATTATCTTTGCTGTTTTTATTTTTTGACTATCTAGATATATGTTAGGTTAGATGGTTTTTTTCCTTTTCTAAGATTCCTACTTTTGGCTTGTTTTCCATTTTGTTGAGCTCACCTACTACAGACTCAGTTGCATTAGGTTTTTTGAGCTTGTTTTAGTGTATTTTCCATTTTGTTAAGATCACCTGCTACACACTTGGTTGTATTAGGTTTTTTGAGCTTTCTCTGATTTTGAGCTGTAATCATTTAGCCTTATGCCACTAAATTGTTTTATCTAGGATTTTGTCACTATTGATCCCTCGAGCTACTCTCAAAGGATTAGCGGCCAACCTCCTAAGTATTGTCTCTTATACACTACACTCAACTCCTCATTCCAGACTTAAGTTCAACACAATGCACAATCACCAGAGCACCTCTTCAAGTCTCTTGATTTGGAATCCTTACAGTCAAGATCATCCACACACCAACACACTGGAAAATCCATGGCTACTATGGGGGTCACTATTGGATGTGAATCCGTTGATGTAAATACTCTTAGGGGAGGAGGAGCTGATGGTGGAGGCACCACAATAGCCAACATGATGAATTCTATAGTTGATCCCTCCACATCCATGACTGTGAGCTTGACATTTATGGCTATCATAAACCTACTTGATTTAGCAAGGCTGAGCAATGATCCGATTTTCCATGTTCCAAATTGGCCCCTGATTCCTACCAAAACCATATCATGTCGTTACACCTATGGTGCTCTTAATAAAAAATCGCAGACGTTTCTTTCAGACTCCGCTTGTTTCAGATAACCCTTACTGGTGCAGCCACTAAGTGGTATATTGACTAGCTTCATGGGACACGCCCCAACTTCGTGTCCTTAACTTCCACTTTCCTGCAGTTCTTCCAATTTCTCGTTCGGTATGATGACAGAGTATAAACAAATTTCTCCTTTCAGAAAAAATCTGCTACCCACATCAGTGACCATATTCATGAGTGCTCTAGGAATTGGAGTTTGTGTAAGATCAGATTTGATGACATGATCTTTTTAGACTAGTTTCTAAAATCCCTACTCCCAACCATTTCCAAGGATGTGGCCTCTGAACTAACCCAAACTGAGGAAGATGCTTTCTTTAAATCCCAACATTTTGACTTGATATATGCAGAATATGGTTATCTATATATCATCATCTCAAATTCCCTTCGTGGATACTCCTCTTGTAGAGATCCGTTGGGGGAATCCCATGCTGTAGATGGTGTCATTGGCACTGTCACATATCGACCCAATCCGTACATACCTTACCCTCCTTCAGTGAGTGGTTATGTGTATGTACCCGTACCCAACGTTGTGCATCACCATCAGGGCCCTATTTCCACTCCAAGCTATGTCCCCAATTTATTACGTGTTTTATCCCATTCAGGAATGACTACCTCATATTCCTCTCCCACTTCAGCCCCTCTTGTTCACGAGCCCTCCTGCAGTGTAACCATGTGTGGAGGTGATTCTATTGGCTTCATGGATCCTTCAGTTATGGAATCGGTCTATCCATTTCCTGGCCCTTATCCAACCACTCGAAGACATCCATACCCCATTGCTCCTCCTTTTCCCTATGGGAAACTGTTTTACCAACAGAACATTCCTATCCAAACTGCACCTAATAATGAACAAGCAGATCCTAAGAAAAATAATAGGGGAATTAATAAGGGAAAAAATCAATGAAATGGAGATGGAAACCAACCCTCCAACTCACTTTATAACACTCGATAAAATTCCGCAGTTCAGGACCCTAACAAGCCACCTAAACAACCCAAAAACACTCAACTACAGACCAATCATCTGTGTTATTTATTTGGTGTGTATGGGAATTATACCCATCACTGTCCTCTTAGGATAAGGCACACCAGTTATGGAATGAGGTGAAGCAACATGAAGCGGATGCTTCCCCATTGAGATAAGCAAACACACGTTTGCTTCAAACCTAATCCAGATGGATATCGGTGACCACCCACCTATTCCACTGGCTCAAAATAGTTTCCCATTTTGCTAATTTTCTAGTAATTTTTCTACAGTTTTTCGAGTCCCAAACTTCCGAGGCCATTTTGAGGCCCTAAACGATGTTTCTTGGGAAATATTGGCTCAACAAAGCCCGATTATTTTATGGTCCTTAGCATAGTCCTTGGATAGATATTTTGAACGGGCTACCGAGCACCCCAAACGAAGATCGTATGCAAAAGTTATGACCCCGGGAAGTTGATTGTTCAACTAACCACCTTGGGGCCGCAAATTTTATGATGGTTCATCTTCTAGGGTTAGGTTTTTGGATGTTTGGGATTCTTTCCCTCATGCTTATGATAAATAGGCCCTTTCGGCCTCTCTTTGTATTCATTTTGGCACGAATGAGCACAACGGCCACATCTCTTCTCAGAGATAGCTTCTACCATTCTAGCTGTTGTATTTACAGTCTGTTCTATTTCCTATATTTAATAGAATATGTGTTTACTGTATTGCTGTGTTTCTTGCCATATATCTGTGTATGTGAATATATATCTCTGTATATGATTCTGTATATGCTATCTTTTGTTTCATTCCCACACAAATCCGGATCAAAACCACTCAAACCCAACCTATGGTTCTGCAAAACACCTTCCCAGTGCAAAGAGTAGTAACATGACAACCATTGGTGCTTTATCCACCCCAACCATCTTCATTGACTCAAACTTCTCAATATGGGTTCCAAAACTGCTCACGTTGACCGCTAATGTGAACCTTCAAATGCGACGAAACCAATATGGTCTAGTTGTCGAATCTTCCAATACTGATACGGGAAAAGATACCACTCCGATTGATGAAATCTAGCACCTTCCTAAACCACTTACTGATGGGATCGCTAAAGTTCCCAAATTTCCTTTAAGTCACATTGCCAATAATCCCGATGCTCGAGCCACTTCTAATTATAGCATTATGGATGACTTAGCACAATCTCCCCTGCCATGTCAACTTTGGAAGTTCTTTAGAAATTCCTTGTGCAACGCAAAGCCTTACTGTTAGTGCTAGGTGTGATTTATCCATATGAATATCATTTAATGAACTTTCATTTATATCAAGCAGAGCTGCAGATTCCCTCTTCAGTAGCCTTCCAAGTCCTGGTGACTATCTACAACCTAATGATAAATTGATGCATTATCGATGAAGGTGCCTCTACCTATGCCATTTCAAATCATGCTTGGAAAAATATCGGATCCCCCCAATTGGATCCATCCCTCATGACATTACGTGCCTACAATGGCTATGAAGCTCAACCTCAGGGTCTTCTACTGAACGTCCCTATAGAGTTAGCTGGTAAAAAAGTATTAATTGACATTAAGGTTGTTAACTCCTAGTTAAATTACAACCTCCTCCTTGGGCATAGCTATATGTACACAATGAAGGTGGTTGCATCGTCTGTCTTCCAAATTGTGATGTTCCCCCATGAAGGGAAGATCATCAAGATGGACCAACTGACATACTACGACACTAAGGGGCCATCTTGTCTAGAGAATGTTTTACCCATGGTAGACAACAATATAGGCTATGCATCTATATCAACTTTTATGAGTGTTGGGCCTGACATTTTTCATGATGTCCCCATGATTGAAATATCTTCGGCTCTACCTCCTCTGTCCCCCAAGGTGGAAATATCCGAGCTCTGTACAATTTCCTTGAGTAAAGTAGTATCCCAGCCTAAACCTAAACCTCAATCCCAACCCACCCCCAATGGGGAGCCAATCCTATTAAGCAAATCAACTTTTTTTTTCCATCTTATGGAATCATGAGCATGACAGTCATGAAAACGATTAATCTCTTAGGTTTGACATCAAGCCTCCCTATTTGCAATCTCACCACTACAAACCCACCTCTCACACCATAATTATTTTGACACCGATGCAACCTATTGGTACTTCCAATCATCCTCCTCTTGGTTCCTTGAAAGCAACACCTATTACCCCGCCACCTCCACCCAAGAAGAAAACTAGGGGAAAACGATGAGTGCGACACCTTCGGAAAATATGAATAAAGCTATGAGTCCTCTCCTTCCTGCCTCGACTTGAGGACCCTCACCTTGCGCTTTGTGTGATTTTTTGGGTCACGCTACCCAGAACTGTCCATAATTCTCTATGTTGTGCACTCATACCCAAATGTTGGATGGTGAACCCGATGAAAAAAATTTGGTAGTTTATGTTTCTAGCACCTCCAAGGTGCGTAACAAGTCATTGCACACCAATCATCCTTGTGCAGTATGAGGTATTCATGACCATTACTCGCACTATTTCCATGATATTACCGAATATCAATCAATAGTTATTGAATTGTACCGACTCTCAATAGAGCCCCAAGTCATAATCATCAAAGAGATTCACCCTCTAGTGACTTCTTTAAGTAGGAAAAACATCATTTGTTTCATCTTGTCCTCTGATGAGCCTTCATCATCAACCCATACCACTATGATTGTGTCGACAAACACAAGTCCCTTTGACCTATCTATTCGACCCTTCCAAACTGATGAGGAAATCCCATTTCCATGGCAAGGGGGTAGGCCTCCTAGGGCCATCCATCATCATCATATCACTAATTCAATGTGCCACCATGGCCAATAGCCTCATGGTACACCATCCTTCTAGTAGTTGATCGATGCCCTATTAATCCTTCTCCAAGGAAGCATCCGCACCACATTGACACCTCTATGCTGGGGGGGGGAATAGATTACCTCGAACTTGGGATAGGGGGCATGGTCAATCGTTTTTACCCTTTATTTGTCACATCTATCTTATTATTTCAATGATCCCATAGCTCAATCCAACTGATATGTGATCCATAATCAAAAACCCCATGCCAATAGCATAGGGGTGAGACCTTAACCCTGCTCACTATTTCACATGCATGATCTCGACCATTTCCCGAGGTCACGTGTCACTTGTATATTTGGTTTGATTTCTAGACACACCTTTTATGCTTGAGCCTCGTTTCCATGTGTACAGGTCCAGGTCACAATGAAATTCACATGTTTTCATCAATGGCCATCCCTTAGAGGTATAACGCTTCAAACTTACATATAGGTAATCACCCCGGTAGAATATCACATACATCAACCTTATTCATCCCATTATACACTTTTAGGATCCCCCTTTCTATTTGGTAAGTGGCTAACCCCATCCATTACTGCATTCACCCTTACCCGATAATATAGCCTACCTTCCATGGGTGACTGTTTAGCAACCATGTTGTTTCAATTTCTCTAGGATTGGGAGTCCGTGTAGTCTATGATTTTGCATAAATCCCCATATATTTCTATCATCATCACCCATTGGCCTACCCTACAGACTCCCTATTTTGCAATCTTTAAGTCATTTCAATGATCTACATTGCACATTCATGATCCCACCACTCCATCCATACTACAAAAATTGACGTTATTATGCCACCATTCATCAACCTGAAAGGAGGGTACCATCAGTGTCCTACCCCCCATAAAAGATCTCATATTATATTTTTCCATTCGAACCATTTGATTGATTCATTGGACACTTATCTCTTTGCTTGTCTCTTTATCTTGTAGAGGTGGCCTTCCACCTCAGTAACCATGATACGATGGTGCTTTTAAGCACCCCATTTTTCTATAGGCCCACACATTTGGGAATCTACGATTATGAAGTTCAACTCCACAACCTCTCTTTAGTGACCCAACCATCAGAAAAAACATTTACAAATGGTGCTCCTTAGCACCCCTGCAAATTGCATATAGTCCATTTTCATGATAGCATTCCTGGCTTCCTTTGTTCAGAGTATTATGTGATGAGTCACTCTTGGAGTCATTTTGATACCATGTCTTCACAAATTCCTATCTCAAAATACCCCCTTGTATTTTCTTAGATTGAAATCATAATTCTTGGTATCCCAAGTTGTGTCCCTCCTTGAGGTCAATTTCACACATGATGCAGGTTAGCCATGTTGTCATACTCTGATAAAAGGAATTTTGAGTCCATATTACTCACTTTCCCTCGTATCCCCCAACAACATCTCAGTCCCATGTCTAGTTCTAGTCACTCCTTGGTTGTATCCATCATGCTTCTGTCAAGGAAACATCATTTCCTTGTCGGTAGCAGGTCTCTGTCTGTTGACCTAAACACATTTGTTCCAGGGTATAGACTTAGAGCTACCCTATACCCTGGCCTCATAACCATCATTTATGATCCCCCTTGGACCACCTAAGGGGAGACACTAGTGCCCCTTGGAATGGTTGTATCACACATGATCGACATCAGCTACATTATCACACCGATGAGATTCATACAGGTTGATGGTTCTCTCACTATTCGGTCGAAGACCCCGGATGTCCCTTAACTCTAGTACATTGGTGAGTCTATATGGAAACCCCATAGCATTATGTTTAAGGTGATATCCAAGATTCATTGGTGACAGTGTTTGAAATCCCTTCAGTTTCATGCTTCCTATTGTATCGAGTTCAAACGCAGTTCATTGTACCCATAAGATTAAAACTCTCAGTCATTTGAGTCATTACAATTGTTCAAACCTTTAGATCCAATAGTGGATCAGTTATTGTGATTCAACATTCAGTGAGAATTCCATTGTTCTAGTACCAGTTATTTAGATCAGCCATGGTTGGACCACGATTATAGTCCAAATTTGAGTCCACATTCGACACTTATGATGTACATAGAACTTATCCATGTATTGATTGGGTCCCCTTTGGGCGTCGATCCTTTTTTTTTGAGGCATTGATATGAGTGTGGGAATGCCCGCATTGTCCATATATTTGAGATTATATGCACCTCATTCATGTTGAGTATTGTATCTATATATAAGGGCCCTTGTAGTCTCGTCAAAGGGTGAGCTACCTCCAACGTAGTCTCCCTCCTATATACCAATGTCACACTTGTATCCCAGAAAAGAAGAACATATGATGTGTGTCAACCATACAATGAGCTCCTGATCTTACAAATCAGGGGGCAATCTATTAAAACTTAAATTTTGTCCACCTGCCATATCATTAGTCCCATCACACATATACATCATTACCACATTTCTTTTCTTACCACATATATGATGTCAACATGCTTTACCATTGTATCTCATATACTTTCTATTTTCCCCTTGAAATTGGACGTCCTAAAGTCCATCTCTTGATTATTTGTTGGTGTCAATGATGATCTCTTAGGAGTTTTGAAGTTTTTACAGGTGTAGATTTTTTTGCGGCACCCTTTTCCTTGCGAGCCAAAATGAATAATCACCTATAATTACCTATTTTGTTTTATTTTCACACTTACTGAATCACCTAAAACAAATCTTCCAATAATACATTTCACTAATTTCAAGGTAACATATATTTTAAAACCCTGATTCAAAAGTTCTCTTGTTGGCTAGCCTTTCTGTTGATACATATCTTTGAAATTTAGGCTTCTCTAAGTTTAAATTTTTCTCAAGTAGTAACTAGGTATGTTTATTCCATAATGGCATAGGTTTGACCAAATTCTGATATTCTAGGTAAAATTTATGGTAACCTTCCCAAAACTTGTTGATTTTTTCCCTTTGAGGAGAGTGAACATGGACATCCTTTCACATGTCCAATTTGATCTACTTCTGAAATTTGAAGGTGAAATATTATTGGTGGACATCCTTTCTCTCTCTTCTATGGTTCTAGCGATTAGGAGGAGGAAGAGTGGCCTCATCTTCCAACGAGCGAGTCCTTTTATGACAAAGGATGAGAAGGAGCATGGGCCCTTTTTTCAAACTCTTGGTCTTTGAGTGAGCACCTGGCCCTTTCTCTGGCTCTCGTAAACTTTGCGAGGAAGAGTCAAGGAGAACTTGATGTTACCCAAATTTGTTTCATTTGTTTCCCACACTTGTTTCAATTTGAAAAGACCGAGTAATTTTAGTACATAGGAGGAGGAGCATGGGCACACCCTTAGATTGCTGGGAAAGGGACAATGTTGCCACTCCCTTCTTTAAAATTTACTCATTGTTGGGAATAACAGAAGGAGCACAATCCCAGTTCTATTGTAAGGAATTAATTGGCATCGCCTTTAGTACATCATATACAAGCATATATATATCTCATGCAAGATCATTCATACATAAAGAGAGAAATACATTGAGCAAGTAATTGAGGCAAGAGGAACAAGTATCTTCATTATATAATCAAACCTGACTGTACCAATGGCTCACCATCCTAGTTATCAGAGACATACAATTATTTATATAGTTGTAACTAGTCGGAATCAACATCTTCCCCATTGCAAAACTTTTCTTCATCCTCGAAGAGAATAGGGAGATGGAAATCCTTTCAAAAAATTTGACAAAAATAGATAGAAACTTCAGGCTAGCAGAGAGAATTCAACAATGGTTGGGGCATCAATGATGAGGCAGTATTGAAATTTGTCCCGGTCATTCAAGACAATCTTTATATTTGTGGAGACACTGGCGAGTTCTGAGAATCGTTTCAGCTTTAGTTTCATAGGTTGATTTAATATAATCTCCATGTTTGTTCCAATGTCTTGAATTTGGGTCTCTGCTTCTTTCATTAATTTGTTGATACGTTTGGCCAATCGAATAACTTATTCTTGTGCAAGCTTAGCCTTATGCAACTATTGATATTATTTCTTTCTTAGCTTATCTTCTTTTTGGTGCTCCATGGTCAACCGTTCTTCCAGTAATTTAGCCATGACTAGGTCAGTTGACATCTCCCTTTTATATTCTATCTCTAATAAGGTACCATGTATGTTCTTAAGACCAACACAAATTTTCCCATTGTATGAGTACTAGTTACTAAGAACAATTGATGATATGGTGGCCCCTATTTCACATTCCTTTAACATCCTATCATATTCTTCAAATGCTCAGAATTGGTCCGCAATAAGTACATTGGTTTCATCATTATTTTTTTGTGCAAATTCATCTCAAACATTTTGATAACTGTTGATGACAAACTCTAATAATCCTTGCAACTTGTCAAGTGTATTTTCTGATTGAGGTTTTGGTAGAGGCCCAATGATTTTCTCTACTCTTTTTGAACAAATTTTCCAAGCATTGTCTTAGTCTTCTTTCAAAGTTCCCAACCATCTTCAACCTCATTCTTTGGTAGCTACTTTAATGAATTCGTGGATTTCCTACTTTGATGTTTTTGATGGTATAAAGGTGACTTTAATATCTTCTGTTGATCTTGCTACCAATTGTACCGTCAAGGTGAACCAAGGATCGCTTTTAATTTTATTACTTTTTTTACAAATTCAGTTGGAACTTTCATTTTTATTGATACTGGTAGCCTCCATAGTCTGTGTTGCGGATGATTGACCTGAAGTCAATAGAGGTACGATAAACAAATGGAGGGTCGATGGGGGGAGGGTCAATAGTGATGAAATGTAAAGAAGGGAAGTCATCGGAGTTGAAATAGACTTAGTCGTTGCAGGTGGTGTTGATAGAGACGTTGTTGACACCAGGGCCGTAGATACAAGGGGTAGTAGAGAAGTTATGACGATAGTGGAATATAGAGGGGATGAAAGGGGTAGTGACAAGGTAGGCAGTTAATATTGGATGATGGTAAAGGTTTGGAAGTGGTTGGTCTGTCAGAAGGAAAATTTTCTTCCTAGGTTTCCTGAGAACTAGAGGGTTGATCCGTGGATTTAAGAGAAGGGAGTTTAGTGTGTGTTTCTATGGTTTTTATAGCTCGTAAAAGAGGTGACATTAGTGATGCTAATTTATCAAGAAGGATTGTAGACAACTCAGTTAAATGGGGTAAAAGGTCCAAATAAGAGACAAGAAGTTCACTAAATTCAAGAGTTAATGTGTCCAAGGGGTCAATGTTTGCAGCCGATATCTGAAGCTTCTCTTCTTCAATGCCATCTAGTGAAGACAGTGCATAATCATCCAACACAATGATCGTATCTTGTGAATGCTGAGTATGAGCTATCGGTGGAGGTAAATTACAGCTGAATTCTTGGGAATAGTCGACTGCAATGGTAGGTCCTCGAAGGAATCCTTCTGAATATGGAAATATTTTGTTACTTTTTCTGTGAATTCTTTGAGGTCATTATCTATTGTATCCAATATTATTTTCCTTCTTTTCCTTGGTTGTTGTCCTATAGCTTTTCCTTTGGTAATGCACGGCAAGATAAAAATTATTTCAGCAACTTCATCGACTTTTTCCTTGAGTCGGGGTTTAGTGAAGTCTGGCTTGACTACTCGCTTGAATGGGAGTAATTCTTCTTCTTCGTCGTTGATAGTCGTTTCTCTTGATTGTTCATATACTGGTGCTTTTCTTTGACTGGCAGCAGGTACTAGAGCAAGTGGATTTTCTGGCTCATCATATGGGCCGAATGTGGTTATGTACAGTGTCATTTCCCTTTGGTATTCCATTTCTCCACCTGTCAACAGTTCAATGAGTTATGTTTGCTCGCCATAAGCCATGTTTGGTATAGGTAATGTGTTGTTCGATTGTCTCGAAAAATTGAACAATTCTCAAATATTAGGGTATTAGTCAAGCTTAAGTGTTGTTTTCCTTGGGCTCTACAAGAATCATATGATGGTATGGTCAACCCCAAGCTCAATATGGGCCGATTCGGGTAAAATGTGTCGAATGTGTTGGGGAAATCTCCAATGGTCGCACTTGGTTTTTACAACTTGAAACCAATTTTTCAAGTAACTTTTTGCTTGTGCCATTGGATGTGATTTTCCCTTTGGAGCGAATGCTCGAAAACTATTCATCACAAGGGTTTCTGTACCGGTGAATTCTGGTACACCAACTGTATTGACTTTTTCCATTACTATCCAAATGAGTAACAACGAAAATCTAATGGCTTGAATGGATTCCTATCATTTTTCACAGTTCTCTTTAACTAGTTGCACCAAATGTTCGGCCCAGTTGAATATTTTTCCGTTAGAGGCAACTTGCTTCAAGACTTCTAGCACGTTGAGTCTTACGTCGGATGGTCGACAATAATTTGTTAAGCAGAGGGATATTATTACTACTTCCACTTAACTGTTTCATTGTGTATTTTCCTAATAATAAGTCCTTTGGAGTTTTTACCTTTTCTAGACTCCGTGAATTCCTCGACGAGATCCACTTGCTTGGACATGATGGGTACTAGTGAACCTTTGCTTGGAAGACCAATTATATGGGAAATTAATGAATCAGTTATCAGAATAGGCTCGTCGATCCATATTTTTCTATCATGGTAACAAATGAAAATGAACTTGCGAATTAGTTCTTTTATATTTTCGAAGGAATCTATCAATGGCATATTCAAGTAGCTATGTATTTTGGTGGATTCGATTTTATTGGCTTCGACTGTCCATTTTTGGTCTCTGAAACCCCATGCTCGTAATTATGTGTATTGCTTGGCCCAATTTTGCTCTTCTGTTTTTGCTTCCTTAATATTATGGAGTCTAACTTCTAAGGTGGTCATGGCGGCCTCTTCCTACTGCATTCTGGATTTTTCTTCTGCTGTTTTGCTCACTACTATTGCGGTCTTCTTCCGATACGTAGATTCTTCTTACCACAGTCGATATCTCAGACAAGTTTTTGATTTTAGGGATGAATGTGCTCGTTCAAGTTGAAGTGATGTTACTTGTTACCAAAAAATTGTTAATTGAATTTCTTTTTTAAGTGTTTAGATGTTCTTAGTGTTTCTTTATAGGAGGATTTTTCGGTGGGGGAGTAGCTAATAGAATTAAACATGATATATGTGGTATACATCTTGCTTGCATGCTTGGAGAAGCTTTCGAGAGAAGTTTAAATAGTGTTAAAATTGGATTTGTTCGCGTTTTGGTTTCCGGGATGGTTGATTAAGTGTTTAGTGTTCGCTTTTAGGTGGTTTTAAGTTGTCAGTGGTGCTTTATTGACAGAATTTTTGATGGGTGAGTTGCTGATAGCATTAAACACGATATATGTGGCAGACAACTTGCTTCCACACTTGGAGAAACTTACTAGAGGAGTTTAAAAAGAGTTAAAATTGGATTTGTTCTTGGTGATGAGGTTGGTTCAATAAATTTTTAGTGCTATCTTTTAGGTGGATTTAAGTTGTCAATGGTGTTTTATTGGCACATTTTTTAGTTGGAGTTGGCGATTAATGATCTTTGTGGCAGAAAGCTTGCTCGCACACCTGGAGAAACTTTTGAGAGAAGTTTAAATACAATTCAATTTGAATTTTTTCATGCCATGGTTTGGATTTTGCTTTTGGAACATTCTATCCATATAGACCTTGATTTTTCATGAATGCATGTATGCATTCCATGCATCAATCACACATTCCATGCATTGGTAATTGAGTCTCCTAGCACCTAGACTGTGTTTTTAACCCTCTAGTGATTAATTTTGGTCATCATTAGCCTCCTTATCCACTCAAAAGAACCTTATCCACATCACTTGAGTGTTAATGCACCCTCATGCATGATTGTAGGAGTTAGTAGTGTGAGTTCCTTGAATTAAGGCGTCTTGTCCCCTGTATTGCATAGTTAACTAACCCTTCTACCTAGTTTCAGTGAGATTGAGTGTAGGAGCATCCTTTTTGACCACTACAAGTCACCTAATGTGCCTCCTTGGGTTCTCCTTCCTTAATTTCATTCATAGTGGATCAATCACGCGCCAACCACATTCCGTTAACATCCATTCACCTTTAGTTGCCACTAATGCTTGTCGAGAGATGGATCCAATGTTAACTAAGTTTGTCTCTTCATTGGAATTCGAATGCCATCATAGCCACACAAATTATCTTGAATGTAATCATATTTAATATCCCACATCTCGTGGATGAATAACCTGAAAATATTTTACACTTATAACTCTCTTTTCTCAATGCGATTCTTCTCAATTTTTCTGTAGATCTATGTTAAACATTGTGAGGATTGTTTTACTACTGGAGATACACCTGTGTGAGAGAATTTCACATGGTATCAGAGCAGACCATCTATCTAGTTTATTTCAGATACTTCCATTGATGCACAAAAAGTTGAGTAGTTTCCTCATAAATCCTTGGGGCCATTGCATTTAATCCATTGTAGAAATCCTTTGGAGTCTACCCGGGTGACAAACTCCCGAAAGTGCTCAGTGTCGAAGTAGATATTGAGTGATTTGATTTTAAACTTTCTTTCAAAGTATTTTATTGTTGGTTTTTATTCAGGTACAACTTCATAGATTTGAATTCAATTCCTCTTCTATCTTCTTCAAAATATTATGTTTGGAAATTGAACATATTAGAGCATCTTAAGATATTGGATCTCTTTGATATGTCTATTGGAATTGTTATAGAACCTGAATCCTTTGAAGAGAAATATGCTTGACTAAATAAAAATGATAGAGCCTTTGGAATTATGAGTTTGTCTATTCCTACATGCATGCGCTACCTCATTGATACAGCTGATCTCCCAAGTGAGATCTGTAGCAATCTAGACAGAACATTTGGCCAGCAAGATGATGAGGAAGAGATAAGCCATTTGGAAAGCGATCCTATCAGAGACACCTCCTCATATTTTCTCACATATGTCACTATTGTCTTGTCCTGAAGCTTCTCGATAGAAGTTATTAATAAAAAATGAGAAATTGAAGAAATTTCTTCAACAATGTCAGTTTCTATTGGAAAAGATATCCTTGATTCGAATGCCTCATTTGTTAATTTTTGAGCATTAATTCAACATACTCTAGGATCTTTACTGAGAGAATAACATGTACAGCATATCAAGTATAAAAATGCATATCAATCACACCAAGCAATCACATGAGACAATAGACACACATAGTTTCACTGGGGAAAACCATAAAGGTGAAAAACTCCACGACTTCCTCAGAGATAGAAAGAGAAATAATACAACCAAAGTACACATAGATAGTCCTCCTAGCAGCTGAACCTCCTCCTCCACTAGTGCACCACTTTCTGAGTAGTGTAGAACTTAACAATGAGATGAACAAATAGAGTGACTCTCGCACTCTATTTATACATGAGATGACTTGCCTAATAACCTAGCAGGGCCGACTTGTCTAACTCATTCTAATAACCCATGGTTATACTAATCAGGGCTGACCCCACACTTGGTGGTCTAATAACCCATAATTGCAAGTTACGACACTTGCGACACTTGTCAATACAAATGACGACACTTCCGTATAGAGGAATAATAACATCTCTATAGGAGTACAATATACATAGGTGAAATACATTCCGAAGTTACATATACATCAACACTCCCTCTTAACTAGGAAGGTATTTATCAACACAGATCTGCTAGCACAAGTCTTCTTCTCGAGATCATCGTCACTGGATCATCATCATCGAATCATCGTCATCATCACGGCTGCTGCTATCTCAATCAATATCTGATCTACTCATCATAGGAAGTTCTACAGAGCCAGTCCTTTTTCATACTGGATGTAGGCCCACCACCTGCAGGTCTTCATCATCACTGGGCATACTGTGGATCCTCAGGACTTATTATATGCATCAAAAGAACCTAGCAAGAGCATCTCAGGACTGATTATGTGCCCAGGACAACCTGCAAGATCTCCCAGGGAGCTATTACGTGTGACCAAGCAAAACCTAGCAAGAGCATTTGATAGATCTCCCAAGGAGCTATTATATTCCGTAGGCAAAACCTAGCAAGAGTATCTGCAAACCTCTCGGGGAGAAATTATATGTAACAGGAAAAACCTAGCAAGAGCATCCCAGGACTGACTACATGCCCAACACAACCTGCAAGATCTCCTAGGGAGAAATTATATGCCACGGACAAAACCTAGCAAGAGCATTTACCAGATTTCCCAGGGAGCTATTATATGCCATAGGAAAAACCTAGCAAGAGCATCTGTAAATCTCCCAGGGCGCTATTATATGTCCTTCCAAGCAAAACCTAGCAAGAGCATTTGCTAGACCTCCCACAGAGATATTATATACCATCGGCAAAACCTAGCAAGGGTGTCTACAAATCTCCGAGGGCACTATTATATGCTTATCTGCACAGCCTGTTCACAACCACATAGTATCAACCTGATAATCACCATACATCATCCTGATGTACATCACATAATCATCCTGATCATCATAATAGCATCATCTGGAGCAACATCCTGAAGCTTATCATCTATGATCATCTTGATCATACAATGCATCCACTTGATGCATATATGATACATATCATCTGGAGCAACATCCTGAAGCTCATCAACCATGATCATCCTGATCATATAATGCATCCACTTGATGCATATATGATACATATCATCATCCATGATCTACCTGATCATACAATGTATCCACCTGATACATATCAAATACATGATCCAATTGATCATCACAAGCATCCAACATGATGCATGTACATATACATGATCCAACTGATCATATCCAGCATCGAACATGATGCATATACATATACATGATCCAACTGATCATATCCAGCATCCAACATGATGCATATACAGATACATGATCCAACTGATCATATCCAACATCCAACATGATGCATATACAGATACATGATCCAACTGATCGTATCCAGCATCCAACATGATGCATATACAGATACATGATCCAACTGATCGTATCCAGCATCCAACATGATGCATATACATATACATGATCCAACTGATCGTATCCAGCATCCAACATGATGCATATACATATACATGATCCAACTGATCGTATCCAGCATCCAACATGATGCATATACATATACATGATCCAACTGATCGTATCCAGCATCCAACATGATGCATATACATATACATGATCCAACTGATCGTATCCAACATCCAACATGATGCATATACATATACATGATCCAACTGATTGTATCCAACATCCAACATGATGCATATACAGAGCAGTAACTGAAGCATCATCATGATGCTCATCATCCAATGCTTATATCCACATCCATGGGAAGGATCCTCCTCTCACCATGCTTGGAATGGCTCCAACAAATGTGTCCATCACTTCTTCCTCAAAGTGTCATCAATCTGAAGAACAACAAGCCTCTCTTTGAAGTATTCAAACTTCACTCTGGCTAGTGGTTTTGTCAACACATCCGCAACCTGCTCATCCGTTGCAACATACAAGAGCTTCACTGCTCCTCTCTACACCATATCCCTAATATAGTGATATTTGATCTCTATGTGCTTTGACTTGTCGTGGAACACCGGTTCTTAGATAGCTTCACACAACTCTGGTTGTCACAAAAGATACCAGTAGCATCCAACGAGAGATCAAATAACTCAGATAGTAGCTTCCTCAACCATACTGCCTCACAACTAGCTGAACAAGCTGCATCATACTTTGCTTCGGCTGTACTTAGTGCTACGTAGGACTGCTTCCTGCTAAACCAAGAGATCACACCTGATCCCATACTAAAGCAGCACCCCAAAGTGCTCTTTCTATCTGCAACACTGCTTGCCCAATCTAAATCAACGTAACCTTCCAGGTTAAACCTTTGATTTGCCTCATACTTGAGCCCATAATCAACCGTACCCTTCAGGTACCTCAGAATATGCTTTACAACAATCAGGTGAACATGTCTCGGATTTGTCAGAAACTGTCTCAAGGTGTTCACCGCAAAGAAAATATCTGGTCTCGTGTTCATCAGGTACATCAAGGATCCAATCATCTGACGATACACATGGACATCAACCGAATTAGATGAAGCATCACACAGAAGCTTCAGGTACGATGCCATAGGTGTGGCCATGGCCTTACAGTCCATCATCCCGAACCTCTTCAGGATCTCTACTGCATACTTCCCTTGTCCAAGGAAGATCCCATCTGCACTCTGCCACACCTCCATGCCTAGAAAATAGTGCATCATCCCCAAGTCCTTCATCTCGAACTCGGCAGCAAGCTTCCTCTTGGTATCGGTAATCAAACCATCTTCACCTATTACAAATAGGTCATCCACATACAATAGTAGTATCACAGGATTGCCTTCCTCAACCTTGTAGTAAAGGTTGGAATCTGCTTTACTCTTGGTAAAGCCCAAACTGGATAGAAAACTATCTATCCTACCATACCAAGTTCTAGGAGCTTGTTTCAAGCCATACAAGGCTTTCTTTAACCTACACACATATGACTCTCTGTCATGTGTCTCAAAACCAAGTGGCTGCTCCACATACACTTCCTCCTCGACTACACCATTCAAGAAAGTTGTCTTGACATCCATCTGGTGTATCTTCCATTTCATCACTACAGCCAGGGAAAGTACTGATCTGATGGAAGTGTACCTAGATACAGGAGAAAAAGTCTCTTCATAGTCTGTCCCCTCTTTCTGGGAGAAGCCACGAGCTACAAATCTCGCTTTGTATTTCTCTATGCTTCCATCTGCAGTATGCTTGATCTTGTAGATCCACTTGGAAGTCACAATATACTTCCCTTTAGGTCTTGGGACCACATCCCAAACATCATTCTTCATGATCGAGTGGTATTCCTCGACCATGGCATCCTTCCATTCTTTATTTTCTGTTGCTTCTTCATAACTGGAAGGTTCTTTGTTCATAATGTCACAGAGTAAGGCCACATAGCTGGTATGTGATCTAGTCCTCTTCTTTTCTCTGTGTTCTTCTTCTGGAATACCATACCTTTCTACAACTTGAATGAGCTCTCTAGCCCATGCGGGTTTCCTCTTGTGAGAGTTTTTCTCACAGGGTAGATCTATAGGTATTTTTGGATCTTCAACCACGATATGCTTCTGGAATTGCTTCATTCATGGTGGTGTCTTGAAATCTAGTTTCCTTTGGTTCTTCATGATCTTCAACAGGTGTCTTCCTTGACTTGATGAAAGTTGAGTTTTCATCAAATGTTACATCCTTGCTAACATCAATCTTCTTGAACCCTGGAAAGTATATTCTGTAAGCCTTTGAGCTTTCACTGTACCCCACAAAGATTCCCTTCTTTCCTGAATGATCTAGCTTTGTCCTCTTTTCCTTTGGAACATGAGTGTATAGTGGAAAACCAAATATTCTGAGATGGCTGACTTAAGGTTTCTTACCAGAGAATACCTCTTCTAGTGTCTTGTTGTCCAATATCTTGTGAGGTGTTCTGTTCTGCATATATATAGCTGTCCTAGCTGCTTCTGCCCATAGATGCATAGGCAGATCCTGGTCATGCAGCATTGCCCATGCTGCTTCCATGATTGTTCTATTCTTTCTTTCTGCAACCCCATTCTGTTGTGGATTGTAGGGAGCAGTCAACTCCCTCTTAATCCCTGAATCACTGCATAGCTTCTTGAAATCACTTGAAGTGAATTCTCCGCCATTGTTGGATAAGAAGGTCTTGATCTTCTTATCAGTTTGATTTTCCATAAAGGATTTGAATTCCTTGAACTTATCAAACACTTCATCTTTGTTCTTCAAGAATTAAACCCAAGTCTTCCTAGATAAATCATCAATGAAAGAGACATAGTATACATACCCACTCAGAGAACTAGATGACATCAGACCACATACATCGGAGTGGATAATTTCCAAAATTCCTTTAGCTTTGCTTTCATTGCTTGGAAATTCCTTCTTAATGTTCTTTCCTTTTGCACATCCTTTGCAAACTCCTTCATGCTTTGTCTTGATGTTAGGAAGACCCTCTACATCTTTGCTTGCAATTGGTACTGCTCTATAGTGCACATGTGCAAGTATTCTATGCCAAATTTCACTTGGCTCCATGGATTCATGTACCATGGCATGTTCAGGTTGTCCCTTCAATTTGTACAATCCTCCCTCTTGCTCTCCAATCACCACTGCATCATCTATAGTTTTACCCTTTGGCCACATTAGGACTTGGCCATCTACAAATGCAACCCTCATGCCTTTTGCATCTAATGCAGATATGGAGCCCAGGTGCATATAGAACATCTTTCATCTTCAAATACTTCCTAGAGTCTAGGTTGTAGGAGGCTTTACCACTTCCTTTGATAGGATATTGATAGTCATCCCCAAGTTTCACCTTATGGGGTGACTCATGTTCAAATAGATTTGCAAAAGATTCTTTAAACTCAGTCATGTGTTTGGAAGCCCCACTATCAATAAGACAATCATTACATCCATGAGAGTTAGTATCTGTGAGAGCAAAGATTAGAACATATTCATCTTCACTTGATGAAGTATCACTTTCTTCCCTAGCCTTCTTCTTGGGAGGTTCATCATCCTCAGTAGCATGAGCATGATATCTTTTCTTGTTGCCCTTCTTCTTATTGATGTTGGAGTCTCTTTTGTTCTTTGGGAAATCTCGGGCAAAGTGTCCCTTCTCATTACATGTGAAGCATCTACCATGGGAGGTATTCTTAGAGTTCTCCCTATGTGTATGGTGAGAAGATTTCCTATGAGATTTTTCCTTCTTGAATTTGCCTTTCTTGGCATGTGCTGTGAGAGATTGATCTTCATTCCCAATCTTTTCTTCTCGGGCCACAAGCCTAGCTTCTTCTTGAGAGCATTCTTCCCACAGTCTACTGAAGGAGATTAGTTTTCTTCTTGCACAGATTCCTTGGATGAAGGAGTCCCATGACCTAGGTAGGCCATTCAATGTGGTCATGACAACTTCACCATTTTCCACTACTTCATCCACAGCTTCGAGTTGTTCCTTGATTTGAGAGACCTTAGAGAAATAGGATTGAATGATCTCTCCATTCTGAAGCTTTACCCCTTTCAATTGATTCCGCAAAGTCATCTTCCGATTTATGTTCTTTCCTTCAAATAGCTTTGTCAGGGAATCAAACATCTCCTTGGGTGTCTTTAGAGATGACACATGTGGTATGAGATGGTCTTTGATAGAATCAACAATGATCCTCTTTGCCTTGACCATGTTCTTCTTATGCAAGGCCTTAGCCTCCTCTTCCTCTGGGATAGGGACCTCAGAACTTATGTAGGTGTCCAATTCATTTTATTCCAGGATTAACCCAATCCTATACTTCCATGCTCGGAAGTTATCAGCCCCTTCAAGCTTATCCTCAAGATTGGTGTGGTGAGACATCTTAAAAAGTACTTCAAATGGAAATAGAAAAGATTTAGTTCTTACCACTTGACTTGCAGAAATCTGGATCTGGTGCCGGATTAGGGTTTGTCAGAGAAACCCTAAAAATTTCAAATGTGAATTTCAATTTTTTGAAAGGACAGAAAGATGCACCATGATGAGCTGATCACCCTGTATATTCAGAATTTGAAATCTGCAAAGATTCACCCTTCAGAAATGCCTTTTAGTCTTCCCGGATTCACTTGGGAGGACCTTGAATTAGGGTTTGAGTTTCTAGGAGCTTCACCCAACCAAAAATATCAATCCAAAGCTCTAAACTTCGATTTTTACAAGGAACTTCTAGCTATGTCCTCATATTTAAGAAATTCATATTTTTGTGGAAACCCCAATTTTTAGGGCAAAAAATGAAAGTGCCCAGAATTGAATTTTGATTGGACAGAAAGATGCGCCTTGCTGAGGAGAGTCAAAATACCCTACTGCCTTTCAAGATCTGTGGAGAGAAACCCAATAAACATGAAACCCTAGTTTCTGCAACTGCACAGTGTCTTCTTCTCAGGTTAGCTCTGATACCATGTTAATTTTTGAGCATTAATTCAACATACTCTAGGATTTTACTGAGAGAATAACATGTACAACATATCAAGTATAACAATGCATATCAATCACACCAAGCAATCACATGAGACAGTAGACACACAAAGTTTCACTGGGGAAAACCATAAAGGTGAAAAACCCCACAACTTCCTCAGAGATAGAAAGAGCAATGATACAACCAAAGTACACAGAGATAGTCCTCCTATCAATTGAACCTCCTCCTCCACTAGTGCGCCACTTTTCGAGTAGTGTAGAAGTGAATAATGAGATGAACAAATAGAATGCCTCCTGCACTTTATTTATACATGACCTGACCTTCCTAATAACCTAGCAGGGCCAACTTGTCTAACTCAGTCTAATAACCCATGGTTATACTAATTAGGGCTGACCCCACAAATGGTGGTCTAATAACCCATCACTGCAAGTTACGACACTTGCGACACTTGTCAATACAAATGACGACACTTCCATATAGAGGAATAATAACATCTCTATAGGAGTACAATATACATAGGTGAAATACATTTTGTGTTCGGATATCCACATCATCATTTTCAGGACCTTGCATGCAATTAGGGTTTGCATGCAAATTCTAGGGTTTGTATGCATCCCAGTCACCAGGTTGATGCCTCCAGCACCTTAGCCACCTTATTTTAGCACCCAGGAGCTTCTCACCTACTGCCAGAGAAGGGCGCACTTCTTCACCTACCACTTCAGTTACACTCAGTTAGCTCCGATTCTCCTTGATCTGAGCCTAGTTTCACTCCTGACTGATTGTTTCACTCTGATGGACCTCTAGATTGACTAGATGACTTGTTCTGACTTCAGTTAAGCCTCCCATGCGCCCTCCACTGAGTCTCCTTCCCTATATCAATGCTACACACTTTAGTTACACATGTTACACTGAGATTGACACTTGGATGACTGGTTCTTGTGCATTGATGACCACCATTGATTGATGATGAGGACTCCTAGTTGGAGTCAAGCTACTCCATTCAGTGATTCGAATGGCCTACTTAGTCAATTCGAATTGCTTAGTCATGGCATCAGATTGTATTGTAATTATTCACCGTTATTGGGATATTGAGCACTATGCATGTTTTACATAGTTTTACACCATATTTTCTATGTTCATCTGTTGTGATTGATTTACTTGTTCATTAGATCTGCTGTGACTAATTTTACATTCCGAAGTTACATATACATCAACATCATTTGCATGTCATGAAGTAGAATCTAAATATAATTCTTTTGTGGCTCTAGAGGATGATGAAGATCCTGGATCCTCACCATATGAAGATGATGATGATGAAGAAGAAGTGACTGATGGAGTTGTCATTGTTGTAGGAATCAACTTCCTTGGAGTTCGAATTGGTGATAGTCTCCTTGAAGAGACCACTTGTCATGTTGTTGGGCCATGGAATTGTCATTATTTTACACTATCTTTTCCCTACTTTTAATCCCTTTAATCCCTTTATTGATTTCCCGTGAACTTGTATTAATGCTTATTAATCCATTTTTATGCTTACGTGTGGGATTTATACTTGAGGTGGTTTCCATTTGCATTTACTTCGTATTTCATATGAATTATGATTTAACATTGGAAAAGTAACATATTTCACACTTATCTTTCAAACATGGATGAGTTTGATGAATTTTGTAGAACCAGCTCGAGGCGAGCTATTGCTACTCTACGAAGCCACCATGGAGGAACATACTCATTAGGGGTGATGGATTTTTATAAATCCATTGTTTTTATTCTTCTTATATGTCTCAATTGTGATGTTAAATTATTTGACGATAAAAGGGACAAGTTGGCGGTGGATGAGAGTGCATATTTGGTTTATTTACAAATATTTGATGACCTCCATGTAACATATGATGGACCCAACAAATTAAATGCTATTAGGAGTCACGTGGGATGCGTTTTGGGCATGTTATGATGACTTACATCTCTAAATTCGAATTTGATTGCAAATGCATCCTAAATAGCATGGAGGTTAGCAAAGGATCTGGGAATAGATTTGAGTTGATTTTGAGATCCAATTTATTAGTAATTTGGTGAGGACATTTTGGATCTCCATGAGGATATTTTGGATCTTCATTTATTATTTATTATGCAAAACTCATGTATAAGTAAGAGCTCCTTCTCCATTCCAGTGGAGGACTCTTAGAGCAACTCTGTGATAGAATAAGAATTATATTTCTTTCAATCTCTTTTTTAATTTAGATTATAGTCTTTAATTTCCCTCTTTTGTTAATGTAGATTGTAATTCTTAGTTTCTCTAATTTGAAAATGTAGATTGTAATTCTTAGTTTCTCTAATTTGAAATTAAACTAACTTCTTCTTATTGCTTAGCATGGGCTGTATTTTACTTTGATTTATTTATTTTCTGTAGATGTAATTTTAGATAAAATTTATTTATTTATGAAAGTGTGTTAGATTCATAGATTAACATGGTTGCAACCATAGTGTGATTTATTTTTAAGCAAATGTGTTTTAATTTATGCAAGAGTGGATTGATTTAATTTGCGGCAATGCATATTAGATGGCCAATGCTAGCGAGGAAATTGTAGCTTGCATATATTTTGCACGATAACCTTGAAACAACAAGACGTTACCCTAGATTGGTAATTTATGTTGTGAATTGATCATTTTTATAAGCAATTAATGCGCCCAATAATTTTGCGTCGTTTCCAAGGAGGTCATCGAAGGCACAAAAGTAAAAACTAGCATTAGTTTTAGTTTCAATTCATGGTAGATGTGTTCATGATCCTGAGGTGTTAGGGCGGTAAGACCTAGTGAATATTTATGCATCGTTTGATAGATTGTAATGAGCTCGACCTTATAAGGGCCAGGGTGTAATGTCCCCTCCCATCATACCAGCGTGATGGAGAGAACGTGATGCTAAAGCTGGGCATTTGGCCCCATAATTACTAAATAAACATTCACATAATATAAAGAGACATATGCAGATGTATAAATGTAAGACAACAGAAGTAAATTCAATTACACATCTATCATACATTCAAGACATTCATGTCATTCATCAATTAAAACAATATAGAGTTATCACAAGAGAGTACTTATATTAAAACAAAGTAGTCCCGTGCAACTGGCTATGCAATTGCAACGTTCCGCCCAACCATAGGCCAGTTTTGATCATCAATATCTCAACACATTGCCACCCCTAAGCCAGGCATGATCTATACAAGGAAAAAGGGAACAACAGACTCACACATAGCCCAAAGATACCCAAAATCATCCAAGCCAATCCACAGTTGGGTTTATCAGGCTGCTAAGGCAATGGAAAGGGAGAATTGCTAAGCTAGTGAGCTCAACCATAGAGATATGGACATCCTCCACAAGATCTATCTAGCTTGGTCCCCACAATACCTACACACCTGGCATAAGGAAGTATTCCCTTCACTACTACACAGTCTCTCAGGCCATACCTTCCATTCTAGTGTTCTTCAAGGTGTGCATAGAAGAGAAACCAATCCCTTTTGATCCTCTTGAGAGGTTACCCCCTCAGTAGGTTTATAAAGCCAATTCTGGTCCACTTCCACTCCCAATTCTTGCCCACAATTTCAAACCAAAACAGGGATGCAACCAACAACAAAACACACGTGCTAAAAAATGTAGGCAACCCTAAATAGAACTGGTAGATGGGGATTCAACCCTAGGAGAGAAAATTCATTTTCATAAAACGTTTATATGCATTCCAGGGGCAAAAACGACCTCTATAAACTCCCAAAACGTGACCCCCTTTCTCCCAGCCACTGTGCAATACAAAAACGAGCTCCCAGCTATGCAAAATGTAGGAAAATGGTAGAAAACATGAAAGAGACAGACCACCCCCCCGCTGGCTCAGACTGCGTGAGAGAGGAAAGACAATGGGTGAAGAATGGATTTGGGCACAATTTCGTGGGTGTTTTCTTGCCCCAAAAGCAAAAGTACGTTTTCCCAGGTTGATTGTTTTCCCATGCATGAAATTGGATGCCATACCTCTTCATTCCCAAGGCATTAACTGCCTCAACCAATTCCTGGAAGAATTAAATGATTGGGTGCATAAGTCAGAATGGGTAGTTGGGGTTCATTCATTGACATTTGGGTTATCACCATTGGCTCAAGGGTTTGAATAATTTCCCTCCCTATTCCTTGTAGAATCATGCCCCCATCTCTTTGTTGCATTGCATAGCTAGTTGTGGGTATTTCATTAAAATTTGTATTTACATGATGTCTTAATTTACATTGTGCATGTCCAACACAAGAACCATAGGCATCTATTTTTAATTGCCGATACATAAAATGCTAAATCAATGGTGGGGCCTTGGCCTTGAGCTTCTCACCATGATTAAATAACAATATTTACATCATTTATGATTTAATGCAAAGGGAGTCAAAATGGGGACATTACAAAGGGCATGTAGATTCTTGATTACTTTTCATTTGATTGAATTTGATTTGAGTGATGTTTTTCTTTCTTTGCATTTTAGTTTCATTTCATTTTTGGTGCATCATTCCCCTCAGTGGTGCAATAAGAGACACCCATATTACTAATCTCTCTTTTGTAGGAAGTTGGTAAGAAGAATGAAACATTGGTGAATGACGATCTCGATAGAGGAGGAGCTACAAGGATATAGAAGACTTCAAGCTTGAGACTTGCACGATCCTGGCAAGTGGTTGGATTTTATTTTGTTGGATTATTTTTAATACATTACATTGAAAATAAGACAACCACAAAATTACATAGATCTTATTTTGAATATCATATCATTTTTTAGGAGTTGCAACAGCTGCTGCAACATGCTCTGTAAGTCATTATAGGTACTAAATGCTTGAAATTTTGGATATGTGGATGTATTCCATTAAAAATTTATCATTACAAACATTCACATTTATTCGAATAATTTTTTGGAAACTATGTTTCGTTTATTGCATTTTGTGGAATTTTGGCTTATTGAAATTCGCTGAAACACAGTCGGGACAGTCCTATTTTGAAGGACCATTTGGGATTAGGTTTAAAACTTGTTTCTACATAAGGTATCCATTTAAGTCTAGTTTCTAGTACAATTTGAATTTTTCAATTTAAGTAAGAAACGAGAAAGATGTGGTTGAAATACTAACTGGAGGTAGAGTAGGCAGCTCAAAAATAGAGTTGGGACAATCATGTTTTGAGAGACCTAATCGATGAATTTTAAAAACCTGTTTCTATGGGATGTTCTACTATGAATATAGTTTCCAACACAATTTTAATAACTTCATTTCAATATCGTATGACAAACGTATGACCAAAATAATAACTCACTATCATAAATATGCACTCTAAAAACTCTGCTTTCTCAATTGTTCATTGGCGTATTTGACCCATCAATTCTTCCTATATTAAAGACCTTTTTCTATGGAGATAACTGCATGAATCGGATTTCACCTCCAATTGGAATCACATAAATCCATTATCAAATGAAAAATTTGTACTCAAAATAGTGACTGTTCGTCTAGGATGGAACTCATAAAAAACACTAGGATGTAGGTTGTTACTCAGAAGATATGACGTATCATCTCATGGAATTTTTAAAACCTGTTTCTAATGGAAGTATCCCTATTAATACACTTTCATTTGGATTTTATATCACTCAAATCAGACAAGGAATGGAAAATTTATTAATGAAATACTGCGAGGTAGTCCAAGGCGGCCGCCACTCCTCAGCAGGTATAAAAATGAATTTTATTTCGTTTGTTTTCGTTGGATTTGTTTTATAGCACTACTTGTTTTTTTGTTCATATGTATTGGATGAAGAGATCCCATACACCTCTCTTATTCCATGATCTTACATTTTATTGTAGTTAAGTGCTTGTTTTTTTGCAGATCCTAAGAAGATTGAAGAAGGTCAATACATTCATAAGTGATTCTTGAAGACAAAATTTCATGCCATATGGGAATACTCTCGATACATTCAAGATTCAATATGTTCCAGTTGATACCTACACAGAAGAAGACTTTTTCTTGGATTGAGCACACAACAAACAAAGAATTGATGTGCGAACCATATGAAGACCAATGTTTCAGAAGTCAAGTCCCATTGTTACATCACTATCCCACTGCTACCAAACATTCCTTCAAGAATACAGTTGGAATATTCTCACCATAATTTTTATATTTTGCATGCCTGCATGCATACAGTCATCATGCATGCATCCAATCATCAGTATGGTAGTCTCCCAACACCTAGTCCTCAGTTTTTCAGCCCCAGGAGCCTGTTTCTGCTCAGTTCTAGCCCTCCTAGCCACAGATGCGCCCTTTTTTTCATCACTGGAGTACAAGTCCTCCCTCTTCCACCTATTTAGGATATTCTTCAGTTAGTTCCATGATTAGTGGATCCGCTCCTTGTTTTGAGGACTGATTACTAGTTTAATTGACTGAACCACTTAGATAGACCTCCAGATATACTAGATCAGCTAAACTGACTATTGATAGCTCCTCATGCACCCACACTGGAGTCTCCTTCCCTACATTTGTGCCACATGCACCAGTTAGACTCATTTGATTGATTTTTTATCACTGGTGACCACTATTACTGATTGGATGATGTCTCCAATGTCATCCAAGCCACACATTGAGGAGAATTCGAATGACCTTAGGAGGCATTCGAATTCGTTTGATTGTATTAAGTTATTATTCACTATTCAGAGTGCCAGCTCACAGCTGATGTATGATACAACTATTTTTTCCATTTCTTGTGTATGAGTGATTATTAAATCAACATTTCTTCTTCTTCTTCTTCTTTCTACACTTCTTGAGTGAGTTTTAGTGAGGTTTTCTACAGCTGAGTGATCTTACTTATAAAATATCACAAAGACCTCATGATTATCATGCTCATTCACCAATACGATGGTATGATTATGCATTTCCTTATTCCCATTTCAATATACATGAATGCTGAAAGTCTCATTTGCTTATGTGGCTATCCTTCAAATCCAAATACCTTCATTAGAATATCATTCATATAACCGCTACATTCAAATCAATTTTATCCTTCACTCCACCACTTCCATGCATTCTTTCTCCACACACCCCTAACCCCACATCATAAAGATATATTGGCTTACTTAAAATGCCAAGTTTCCCCACTTTCCTACTCTATTTCCAAACAAAATTTGATGGTGAAAACCTGTCTCAGGCGCCATCATACCTTGGAATGCTTGAAACCCAGCTTGCTGGCGGGCATTGCTTGGGAATAATAAAATTCTGATTGTGAAAACCCTCTGGGCGCAGTCAGGAAAATCTTGTTTGAAAACCAGCTTGTTGGCAGACAAGGTTTGCAAATAAAGTAAGAAATAAGTGATTCCATCCAAGTTGTGTTCTTAATAAATATTTCCAAATTTCCTCTCTAAATAAGGTTTCAAGATTCATTGCTACATCAGAAGAATATTCCAAATCTACATTGTGCTACATGTTCCAAGATCCACACTGTTCTTTCTTGCAAGTTTTGATATCATCGTGCACATATCAGATCTCTTGTATCTCAAATGCTACAAATATCATGGACTTCATATGTAGGTGCAGGTATGATTGTTTTCTTTTATTTAATCACAAATTCATTGAGTACTATTAGAAGTGTATTTGGAAACTTGCCTAGTCTTCCTCTACTTTTTTACTTTGTCATACCTCCTTACCATTTGTTTTCCAAGTATATAAAAATCCTTCAACTTGGGGGTGGAACAAAATCATCCATCATCAATATTTCCCATCCCTCACCATCGTAGTTCACTATTACACCATCCCATTACCTCATACCTACTTCATCCACCATTGAGTCCATTCTCACACTCCCCTGACTATCCCAACATTAAAACTCCTTCTTGCTGTCACACAAGAACCAACAGTAGGAAGTCTTATTGTTTCCACACAAGAACCAACAGTAGGAAGTCTTACTGTTGCCACACAAGAACCAACAGTAAGTGAAGAAGAAGCCTTGTTGTTGTCACACAAGAACTAGCAGTAAGAAATGATATATGCACAAGCCTAAGACCACTACTGAAAGGAGAATTGGGTGGCTACAAGAACCTACACCAGAATAAGTTGTTGTACAAGCCATTCTTACATAAGAAAGTACTAGCATACAAAAAAGGTGGGAATGGAGGTATGATTTCTTTGATTTGTTTGCATGGTTCATGGGTACATATGATTGTTCACATCTTCAAAAGTCAGCTAATATTTAAGAGCCAAATTTTATATGGTATATGGATTGTCCACCCATTTTATACATATGATAAAGGAATTTTATGGGTTGACACACTCGTAGTTCATGGGGAATATGTTACATATTATTGAGTGTTCAAATATCTTTTAGAGTCTCTTGCTTCATGCCCCCCTTGTATGAAACATCATGGTTACTTGCTTCCAGAAATGGAAAACACAATCGTCCTTTCAGACCTTGTAGCAGCATTGGAGCATCTTGGGAACACGATTTTGAGAGCGTTTGATATCTATTTTTGTTGTCATTAAACCCATCTCAAACAACAGTCATCATTTACATCTTATGAAAACAACAATAATTATGACACAGTTGCATATCTATTCATTATTTAATCAACAAGTTACAAACTGTGTCTACAATAGTAGGGTAACCATCAATGAAGTCATCCACAATTAAGATAGGCTTGAAAATAGTATACTTAGGTCACATTCATTTATTTTGAAGGAAAATATCAGGTATGAGGAGAATGGGGCAATCATTTTAAAGATCATTGGGGTAGTTGCAACAATTCAACTTCTTGTTCCAAATTTCTTTCAGCGGAATAATCTGGACAACAAGCTTCAAGGGGAATATTTGTTAAAAAGCCTATCTATTTGTGGGTTCAATTTACTATTTTTGCAACCATTTTTATGCTATAAGGTCAAGATACTTACATTCGTGGCAATGAGAATGAGACTTAATGACATATTGCACATGGATATCATTCGTCATTTGTCAAAGTTGAAAGAATTTCTGAAATAAGTTTGATTGTTGTGGAATGTGCAAAATAATGCTTGGACTCTTGTTTACAAAATTCAACAAATAGTCACGTAGCATTTGCATGGCTTTGATGTTTAGTAAAATATGGCTGCCTCTATTTGCAATCCTAAATGAAGTTTTCATAAGATGTCTTCAACATGATTTGGGCATTTTTGTTGTGCAACAAGCACATGCTGCCATATAACAAGGTATGAAACAAAGGTATGTAATTTGCTCCTCCCATGCTATGAAAATAAAATTGTTCATTTTAATGTTGCATTCATCCGCTATGTTAAACCATTTTACATACCTTCATATTTCATTTCATGCTCATCATTTTTAAGGATTCAGCTGGTGTGCCAAGTGTTGGAGATCATTGGTAACAATAACAAGTGTTTTTATTTCAAAAATAACTAAGAGGCCATATGAATAATTGATTACACACTTGGGTTGAAGTTGATTTTAATTGCATGAGGACATGCTCTATCTTCAGTTTGGGGGAGTATTTGTTGTCATTATTTGTCAAGTTCATAGCCAATAAATGTTTGATAATTTATTGTGGATGCTCAGAACAACTTTTTCCATCAAGTTCACATTTTATTTCTCATTTGTCCACATTTTTAATGCAAAAGTGCAGAAATTGAACCGAAGATATATTGCAAATGATAAACTGGCTTTTCATGAAATTTTGAGGGAAGAAGCATTATGGTAAGAAGAAAAATATTGGTAAATTTCTGCTCAATCCAATGCATGGTTTTCTAGAAAATGGACATAATCACCTACATCCAGTTTGCATTTTTCTCGATATTCGTGATGTGGGTTTCTCTGATTATTATGGTGGAGATGCACGGGACTAATAAAAACTTGTTTGCAAAATTTCAGCTAAATCTAGTTTGTAGTTTGTGATAAATTGGTTCAGGAATGTTACTGAAACAACTGCTGATACACCTGCAAAATTTGTTGATACAGACCTATAGTGACTTATTTGATTGTATCTTGAGATTGGTGAACTGGGTTGTTGTGGTTTTTGATATGGTGAAGCATGGGATTAGTATAAATATGCCTAAAAATTTTCAACAAAATCCAGTTTGTACTTTGTGAGAAATGTGGTCTTTCAACATCACTTGAGAACTGATTTTAGAAGTCTCTTGGCTATGAAAACTGAGCATATGATTGCTATGATGACCTACATGAACTTGTATTGAGAAATAATTACTTGTGGTGTTATTTATTTGCTAATGATGACATGTCTTAATATTTTCCTTGCATGAGAAGTGCAACAACCATTGTTTTTGAAGAGATTTCAAGGTTCTTTTGGGCACTATTGTCTTTTATCAGTATTATCAGTTGGACAAGTAGAGAAGTGTTACAGAAATGGTTTTTGGTTAGTGTGCATTGAAAAATGGGATCCCTTAAAGCTTGGTTGATACAGATGTATTGGGTTGCATGAGGACATGCAACATATTTAGTTTGGGGGTGATGTTGGGACATGGAATTTTCACTATTTTACGCTATCTTTTCCCTACTTTTAATCCCTTATTTCCCTTTATTTCTTTCCCATGACCTTGTATTAATGCTTATTAATCCATTTTTATGCTTATGTGTGGGATTTATACCTAAGGTGGTTTCCATTTGCATTTCCTTAGTATTTCATGTGAATTATGATTAAACATTGGAAAAATAACATATTTCGCACTTATCTTTGAAACATGGATGAGTTTGATGAATTTTGTAGAACCAAATCTAGGCCAGATGCTGCTACTCCACTAAGCCACCATGGAAGAACATACTCATTACGGGTGATGAATTTTTATAAATCCATTATTTATATTCTTCTTATATGTCTCAAATTGTGATGTTAAATTATTTGCAGATAAAAGGGACAAGTTGGCGGTGGATGATAGTGCATATTTGGTTTATTTACAAAGATTTGAAAACCTCCATGCAACATATGATTGACCCAACAAATTAAATTCTATTAGGAGTCACTTGGGATGCATTTTGGGCATGTTATGATGACTCACATCTCTAAATTAGAATTTGACTTCAAAGGCATGCTAAATAGCATTGAGGTTAGAAAAGGATTTGGGATTAGATTTGAGTTGATTTTGAGATCCAATTTATTAGTAATTTGGTGAGGATATTTTGGATCTTCATTTATTATTTGTTATGCAAAACTCATGTATAAATAATATTTCCTTCTCCATTCCAGGGGGAGGACTCTTAGAGAAACATATCCAATTTGTGATGGAATAAGAATTATATTTCTTTCAATCTCTTTTGTAATTTAGATTTTAGTCTTTAATTTCTCTCTTTTGTTAATGTAGATTGTAATTCTTAGTTTGTCTAATTTGTAATTAAACTAACTTCTTCTTATTGCTTAGTATGGGATGCATTTTACTTGATTTATTTATTTATGTAGATGTAATTTTAATTCAAATTTCTTTATTTATGCAAGTGTGTTAGATTCATAGATTAACATGGTTGCAACCATAGTGTGATTTATTTTTTCGCAAATGTGTTTTAATTTATGAAAGAGTGGATTGTTTTACTTTGCTGCAACGCATATTAGATGGCCAATGTTAGCGAGGATATTGTAGCCTGCATATATTTTGCATGATAACCTTGAAACAACAAGACGTTACCCTGGATTGATAATTTATGTTGTGAATTGATTGTTTTTATAAGCAAGTAATTCACCCAACACCTGTTGCTGAAGAAGTTTAAGAGAATTCTGATTTCTCATCTTCATATGCAGTTGATCTAGAAGAATACATTCGAACCCTCTTTGTTGGAGAAGAAATATCCATTCAATTCTCCTATCATTCTTCATATTTTGATCCTGAGGATGACAAGCTAGTTATTGATGATCCTGTGAATACTTCACAAGATGATGGTGCACAATATGCTGATCCAAAGGATGATTTGAAAGTTATATCATATCTCAACAGTGCTCTATTTGCACTCATTGACAGTGATATCACACCTTCTACATATTCCTAAAAGATGACTAACACATTTCCTCAGGTCTGCACTGAAGATGGAGGACACCACCACTTGCTTGGGATTGATTCTCAAGCTCATAAAGTCTCTTTTGGACCTGATATTAACTCACATGGTTCAATGTTCAAGTTTGATCTTAACTTGCGTTCAATTCTCAAGCATATAATGGTACGATTGGTTCTAGAGAGCTTCCAAATTCACTTGGATCCATTGGTGGAGAATTCAAGCACATGTTTTGGGAGAATGATCCTCTTATATCAAAGAGGAAGATTCCTCCAAACTTCAAATCAAGCATCACACCTACTTGATTTTGGAGCAACAATTTTTGGTGTGTTTCATGTCCATTATTGAGGGAGGGTTTTATTCCGATAAGGTTTTCCCTATTTCCCTAGTTTACATGGATAGATAGAATTTTGTATAAGGTGACCTTAGCCTTTATTGTTGGGCCTTATTTTACTTTATTTTTTTACAATTCAGGCTTAAAGGGGGGTGTTGGAGCATTGTATCCATATAGACCTTGATTTTTCATGCATGCATTCCATGCATCAGTCACACATCCCATGCATTGGTAATTGAGTCTCCTAGCACCTAGACTGTGTTTTTAACCCCCTAGTACTTAATTTTGGTCATCATTAGCCTCCTTATCCACTAAAATCACCTTATCCACATCACTTGAGTGTTAATGGACCCTCATGCATGATTTAGGATTTAGTAGTGCTAGTTCCTTGAATTAAGGCACCTTGTCCCTTTTATTGCGTAGTTAACTGACCCTTCTACCTAGTTTCGCTGAGATTGAGTGTAGGAGCACCCTTTTTAACCACTACAAGTCACCTAATGTGCCTCCTTGGGTTCTCCTTCCCTAATTTCACTCCTAGTGGATCAATCATGCACAAACCACCTTTAGTTAACTAGTCATTCACCTTTAGTTGCCACTAGTGTTGATGTATATGTAACTTCAGAATGTATTTCATATATGTATATTGTACTCCTATAGAGATGGTATTATTCCTCTATACAAAAGTGTTTGTTTTCCTATAGAGATGTTATTATTCCTCTATATGGAAGTGTTGTCATTTATATTGTAAGTGTCGTAACTTATACTTGATGGGTTATTAGACCGCCTTGTTGGGGTCGGCCTTGTATAAGTCATGTGGGTCGAAGGGTTATTAGACCACCCTATTGGGGGTCGGCCATGTGGGTCAAAGGGTTATTATACCACCCTATTGGGTGTCGGCCTAGTCAGCATTATGTTATGTGGTTAAGTTAAGGCCGACCTAGTAAAGGTTATTAGGCAAGTCAAGTCAAGTATAAATAGAGTGCGGGAGGCACTCTATTTGAAGATTCTATTCTCTCTCACACTCTTGGGAGAGTGGCACACTTGTGGAGGAGGAGAAGATGCTACTAGGATATGTCTATCTCTTATGCTTGGGTTGTATCATTGCTCTATCTATCTCTGAGGAAGTTATTGGAGTTTTTCACCTTTATGGTTTTCCCCAAGTAAACTCTGTGTCTCTTGTGTGCTTGCATTATTATGTCCATGATTGATATGTTGTACATGTTGTTCTCTCAGTTAAGATCCTAGATCAGATTGAAGTAAATTCTGAAAAATTAACATGGTATTAGAGCTAGCCTGAAAGAAGGCATGGTATGGCATGTATGACACTTGTTGCACTTGCGAAGCTAGGGCTTGATATAGCAAAAACTAGTCATCGTAGCACTTTCACTATAAATAAATTTCGGAGAGGTTTCAGGGTCTAAAAAGATACAGGGTGAAGCTAATATCCTCATGTACCTTGTGTCCAAAGGAAAACTTCTAATTCGTTGTACTTTGTGTTTTATGATATGTACAATCTAGGGTTTCTGCCTCTTCCAGATTTGAGTCATAAACAGGTGACCTAGGAAAAAAGGTCATAACTTGGCTAGGAAGCTCCAAATGAAATTTAGTAAAATGTGACAGGTAGTTCACGAACTATACTTTCTCAGGTAACTTTTTTAGAGGCCGAAACTGAACCAATAACATGTGGTACGCCATACAAGTTTGCTCTCATGTTTTATCCCATAAACAGGTCACGTTGCGACACTTGGCATAACTCTCTCTCATAAAATCCATTTGAGGTAAGACCTATGGGGTTGGAAAGATGATAGGTCAGGCTAACACAAGAAAATTTTTTAGACCCTGTGGATCAAAATGTTCAGAGTTACATCAGAAACAATCAGCTACATATTTATGTCAAAATACAATTATTTTTGAGCACCTTCATTCATGGCTTCCGGAATTTAGGGTTTCAGAGAAAGTTGGAATATTTGTAATCGGAGACTATGGTTGAATGCTACTCATCAAAATCGAAATTTAGAGACCAAGATCAGAATTTTTGGTTGGGCAAAAGGCCAGGCTTGATCAGACCCTAGTTCGGGACTTTGATCGGAAAAATGGAACATTAGGGCTTCTGCAAAAATGGGAATTTTTAAAATCTGTGACCACAGCTGGAAGATTCTCAGAAAAATAGAAGCTTAGAGCTTTGGATCGAACCTTTTGATTGGGCAGAAGGGTGGGATTTATTAAACCCTAGTTCGAGGTCATGTCCAGTGAATCTAGAAGTTTCAAAGGCAAATTTGAGGGGTGAAACTTTGCAGTTTTCAAATTCTGAGTATACTAGCTTGATCAGCTCATCAAGGCGCATATTTCTATCCTTTCGGAAGTTTGAAATTCAAAGTTTGATTTTTAGGGTTTCTCTGACAAACCCTAATCCAACTCTAGATCCAGTTCCTGCAAATCAAGTGGATTGGGTTAATCCTAGAAGAGAATGGATTGGTCACCTGCATAAGTGAAGAAGTTCCTATTTCAGAGGGAGATGAGGCTAAAACCTTACATAAGAAGATTACAAGCAATCTCGACAGGTATGACTCATCCAGGTATGTTTCAAGATTTGTTCATGATTAAGTTTATGGTATGTTTTTCTTCATGTTATTACGGTTAGTACAACCTTGATTAAATTTAGACTTGTCATATCACCTTAATAAAATTATGAATGCATGATAGAAGACATTCATTGATTAGGGTGTTGACACTTATGATTGTACTAATGCATTATGGTGTTGTATGAGGTTTGTGTTCTCCGCTAACATGAAAGGTACACCAAGAAAGACAAATCATGTTCTAGTTCAAGAACATATGATCATGATGACATGAAGACAAAGATTCATCCATTGTCATGGATCACTTAGAAGATCTATTTACAAGGTATGTATAACTTGGTTCTATAATGGTTAACCTATGAGATATGTAGGTTACTAGCACAAGTCATTGAAGAGAACAAGAAGACACCATGTGGGTATGTTAGACATAACTAGCTAACATACCAATCCAGGTATGTTTTTCCCATATCAAGTTAGAATCCTACCTTGTGTTAGGATCCCTTATATAAGTATACTTGTATGATTGGTTATGTTTATTCATAAAGTTAGAAATGTAAGTAATCAAGGGTTTATGCATATTATGTCTCTTATCTTGATTGATGATTTAACTAACCAGAAGAGTACTATGATCAAATAAGAATATGTATGAGTAAAAGAAGACTTCCTTGAAACCTTGAATACTAATGTTTATTATCTATGCTTGAAATGATCATGACTATACATGTTTAATATTATCGTGTTTTGATAGTATTAATATTATACTAATAAATGTGTGATTATGTATGAGACCTCGAGGATAACACAATGATGATACTAATAAGAATGCATAGTGATTAAGGATGGATATAAGTTCAAGGATAGGTAATCCAGGAAGCAAAGATCAAGAGGGAGCACACTCCAGTTGTTCCTGCAAGGAAGCAAAGATCAAGAGGGAGCACACTCCAGTTGTTCCTGCAAGGAAGCAAAGATCAAGAGGGAGCACACTCCAGTTTTTCCTGCAAGGAATCAAAGATCAAGAAGGAGCACACTTCAGTAGTTTCTGCAAGGATGCAGAGATTTAGAGGGAGTTGACCACCTCTCACAATCCACATCAGAATGGAGTTGCAGAAAAGAAGCAAAGACTGAGAGGAAGTCAACCCAACAAACAAACAAAGATAAGTATTTGAATTATCATTCCTTGCATATTTTATTGTTTAAATAATACTGTTCAATAATGTATATACTGATGTTCCTAGAATTAGGTTGTGTATTATGCATATTAGAATAGTTGCATTGATGAACAATATACTACTAATATACATGGGTAAGTGGCCTATGGAACTGTACAACATTCCATTGCTACTTATCTAGAATGAAACCTCTTTGCTGACATGTTGGGAGTTGTGCACACTCTTAACAATGTTCTGGTAGAGATTGGAAGGCGTCTAGAAAGTTATGGGATATGGATAAATGTTGTATTGAAGCATTGGCTAAGATAATTGCATGACTGTATGACATATTTCTTTATGTGTAAGAATTTGTTCTGAAAAACTATGAGATGTTTTCTAATCATGCAATTTAACTTGTTTTGTAGGAAAGATCGTATACCATCACCTACAAAAGAAGGACTACAACATTTGTTCAGCAACAAAGTTATCTATTGAAAATATTGAAGATATTGAAGTTCCCAGGATCTGGGAAGAATGCCATGATCGAGGATTACCAGTCGATCATGAAGATGTTTGGGATGCAGTCCCAAGACCTGAAGGGGAGTCTGTAGTGACTTCCAAGAGGATCTACAAGATCAAGCATGCTGCAGGTGGTAGCATAGAGACTTTTGCTCCAGTAGCCAGATACACTTCCATTAGATCAATACTTGCTCTGGCTGTAGTGATGAAGTGGAAGATACACCAGATGGATTTCAAGACCGCTTTCTTGAATGGTGTAGTTGAAGAAGAAGTGTATGTGGAGAAGCCACTTGGTTCTGAGACACATGAAAGGGAGGCATATATGTGCAGAACTTGGTATGGTAGGATAGACAGCTTTCTATCCAGTTTGGGCTTTACCAAGAGTAAAGAGGATTCCAACCTTTACTACAAGGTTGAGGAAGGCAATCCAGTGACACTACTTTTTTATGTGCATGACCTATTTATTACAGGTGAAGATAGATTGATTGTCGACACGCAACGGAAGCTTGCTGCCAAGTTCGAGATGAAGGACTTGGGGATGATGCACTATTTTCTAGCTATGGAGGTGTGGCAGAGTGCAGATGGAATCTTCCTTGGAAAAGGGAAGTATGCATTAGAGATCCTAAAGAGGTTCGGGATGATGGACTGCAAGGCATCGAACCTGAAGCTTCTGTGTGATGTTTCATTTGATCCGGTTGATGTCACTATGTATCATTAGATGATTGAGTCCTTGATGTACCTAACGAACACGAGACTAGATATTTGCTTTGCGATGAACACATTGAGCCAGTTCTTGATGGATCCGAGAGGTGTTCACTTGGTTGCTTTAAAGCATATTTTGAGGTACCTAAAGGGTACAGTTGATTATGGGTTCAAGTATGATGCGAATCAAAAGTTTAACCTATAGGGTTATGTTGATTCAGATTGGGTAGGCAGTGCTGCAGATAGGAAGAGCACTTTTGGGTGCTGCTTCAATATGGGATCAGGTGCGATCTCTTGGTTTGGCAAGAAGTAGTCCTGCGTAGCATTGAGTATAGCCAAGGCAGAGTATGTTGTAGCCTGTTCAGCTAGTTGTGAGGCAGTATGGATTCAGAAGCTACTGTTTGAGTTATTTGATCTACCGCTGGAGGCTACTGATATATTTTGTGACAACCAGAGTTGTGTGAAGCTGTCTGAGAAATCGATGTTCCACGACAGGTCGAAACACTTAGAGATCAAATATCACTATATCAACTATATGGTGTAGAGAGGAGCAGTGAAGCTCCTATATGTTGCGACAGATGAGCAGATTGCAAATGTATTGACGAAGCCACTAGCCAAAGTGAAGTTCGAGTACTTCAGAGATAGGCTTGGTGTTCTTCAGATCGATGACACTTTGAGGAAGAAGTGATGGAGACATTTGCTGTAGCCATTCCTAGCATGGTGGAAGGGGGATCCTTCACATGGCTGTGGATGTAAGCACTGGATGATGAGCATCAGGATGATGTTCTAGTTTCTGCTCTGTATGATCAGTTGGATCATTTACATTTTTATGTATGTATGCATCATGTTGGATGCTGGATATGATCAGTTGGATCATTTATGTATGTACGCATCATGTTGGATGCTAGATATGATCAGTTGGATCATTTATGTATGTACGCATCATGTTGGATGCTGGATATGATCAGTTGGATCATTTATGTATGTATGCATCATGTTGGATGCTTGGACCATGTATATTGATATGTATCAAGTAGATACATTGTGTGGATCATGTATCTATGTATGTATCAGGTGGATACACTATGTATGGTGATATGTATCAGGTAGATACTTGGTATGCATCAGGTAGATGCATTGTATGATCAGGCTGATCGTGGATGATGAGCTTCTTGAGATGACATTCATCAGGACGATACAGTTATGATGATCAGGATGATCATGTGTACATCAGGATGATGTATGGAGAGTATCAGGTTGATACTTTGTGGCCATGGACAGGTTGTGCAGATGAGCATGTAAGTAGACCTAGGAGATCTGGACAGGATGAAAAAGGCCTCAGATGCTCTTTTGAGGCATTGCTCTGGGAGGACATGTAAGTAGACTTGGGAGATCTAGACAGGATGAAAAAGGCCTCAGATGCTCTTTCGTGGCATTGTCCTATGGCATGTAAGTGGACCTGGGAGATCTAGACAGGATGAAAAAGGCCTCAGATGCTCTTTCGAGGCATTGCCATGACCACATGTAATATGATCCTAGGAGATCCGACAGGTAGAGATGTGTGCTTGTAATAGCCTGGGATGCTTCAGCCAAGTTTTATGGTGGAACACATGTAATTTGCTCCTGGGAGATCCGACAGGTAGAGCTGGGTGCTCGTAACAGCCTGGGATGCTTCATTCAGGTTTTGTGGTGAGATCACATGTAATGTGCTCTTGGGAGATCCAACAGGTAGAGCTATGTTCTCGTAACATCTTGGGATGCTTCAGCGAGGTTTTGTGATGGGTCACATGTAATGTGCTCCTGGGAGATCCGACAGGTAGAGCTGTGTGCTCGTAACAGCCTGGGATGCTACCGCCATTTTTTGTGATGCACGTAATAAGTCCTGAGGATTCCACAGTATGGCCAGTGATGATGAAGACCTGCAGGTGGTGGGACTACATCCAGTATGAAAAAGGACTGGCTCTGTAGAACTTCCTATGATGAGCAGATTCAGATATTGATTGAGATAGCAGCAACAGTGATGATGACGATGACTCGATGACGATTATCCAGTGATGATGATCCAGAGAAGAAGACTTGTGCTAGAAGACCTGTGTCGAGAAATACCTTCCTAGTTAAGAGGGAGTGTTGATGTATATGTAACTTCGGAATGTATTTCATATATGTATATTGTACTCCTATAGAGATGGTATTATTCCTCTATACGGACGTGTTTGTTTTCCTATAGAGATGTTATTATTCCTCTATACGGAAGTGTCGTCATTTATATTGTAAGTGTCGTAACTTATACTTGATGGGTTATTAGACCACCTTGTTGGGGTCGGCCCTGTATAAGTCATGAGGGTCGAAGGGTTATTAGACCACCCTATTGGGGGTCGGCCATGTGGGTCAAAGGGTTATTAGACCACCCTATTGGGTGTCGGCCCAGTCAGCATTATGTTATGTGGTTAAGTTAAGGTCGACCTAGTAAAGGTTATTAGGCAAGTCATGTCAAGTATAAATAGAGTGCGGGAGGCACTCTATTTGATCATTCTATTCTCTCTCACACTCTTGGGAGAGTGGTGCACTTGTCGAGGAGGAGAAGATGCTGTTAGGATATGTCTATCTCTTATGCTTGGGTTGTATCATTGCTCTATCTATCTCTGAGAAAGTTATTGGGGTTTTTCACCTTTATGGTTTTCCCCAAGTAAACTTTGTGTCTCTTGTGTGCTTGCATTATTATGTCCATGATTGATATGCTGTAGATATGTTGTACATGTTGTTCTCTCAGTTAAGATCCTAGATCAGATTGAAGTAAATTGTGAAAAATTAACAACTAGTGCTTGTCAGGAGATGGATCCAATGCTAACTAAACCTTTCTCTTCAGTGGAATTCAAATTCCATCATAGGCTCACAAATTCTCTTGCATGTAATTTGATTTAATATCCCACATCCTGTGGATGAATAACATGAAAATTTTTTACACTCAAAACTCTATTTTTTCTATGCTATTCTTCTCAATGTTTCTGTACATTTGTGTTAAACATTATGAGGATTCTTTTAATGCTAGAGATCCACATGTGTGAGAGAGTTTCACACTTGGTTCCATTGTTGGTCGGTGCTCTCGTCGATAATATTGTCTTTGGTTTGATACTCGTTTTATTTCTTCTTTGGACGATGTTTGGTAGTTATCCTTTTCGATCTTTTATGTTTAGAGTCGTTTGTATTTTTCCAGTCGGGACTTGGTAGAGTCATTTTCCCAAACTATTGTAATTCAGGTGAGAAACTTGCTTCTGTCTGCTTGATATTATTCGACGCGTTGCACTTTTTTCCTACGGTGCATTGAAATGGTTCTCTAGTCGTAACCCCATGGCCCAATGTCTGTGTCTAGATTTGGGGCATTATCCACTTCTGTTTGCTTGGGGTCCAGAACGAGTTGCATTGTTTCACTGTGGTGCTTTAAAACGCTTATCCATTTGTTACCCTGCAAGAAAATGTTTGTGGTTAGAGTGATGATGGGTTGAGAGGTGGAGAAGGAGCATGTGGATTTGTTTAGAATCTTGGTATTTGAGTGAGGAACTGCCCTTATTCGCTTCTGTACGCTTGGGTTCCACAACGAGTTGTGTTGTTTCATTGCGGTGCTTTAAAATGCTTATCCATTCGTGACCCTGTAAGACAATGTTTATGGTTAGAGTGATGATGGGTTGGGAGGTGGAGAAGGAGCATGTGAATTTTTTTAGAATCTTGGTATTTGAGTTAGGAATTGCCCTTTTATGTATCTATGGTAATTTTTGGGAGAAAGAGTCTAGGATCACTGGCCTTTTCTAGTCGAGTGAGTAGCATGGGCACTCCCTTAGACTTTTGGGAGGAGTGGCAGCATTAACACTTTCTCAAACTATTCTAATTACTCTGGACCTTTCACAAACTTATGGAATCTGAGTAAGTAGGATAAGGAGAAATGGGCCTTTCTCACCTTAATTCTATGGTTAGAGTGATGAAGAGTGGGGAGGTGGAGAAGGATCATATGCTCTGTCTCACACTTTTGGTATTTCAGTGAGGAACTAGCCCTTTCTCTCGCTTTGGTAATTCTTGGGAGGAAGAGTGGACCTTCCACACACATTTGGAATTTAATTTTGGAGACGAAGGATAATTGGCCCTTTCTCACCCTATTCTAATTACGCTATCCCTTTCACACACTTTTCAAGTTTGACTAAGGGGGAAAAGGAGCACTGGCCCTTTCCCACCTTTCCATGGTTAGAGTGATGAGGAGTGGGGAGGTGGAGAATGTCATTTCCCCTCATTTATGATCATTGGATTGAGTTACTAACCCAATCAATCCCTTGGGTTGAGGAGAAAATCTCATTTACTTGGGGTTAATTTTGAGATTAAGGCATTAATTAGTTAGGAAGTTTAATTTTATTTTTATCCTTAGTTTGAAATGCACTTAGTAAAAGTAATTTTTATTAATTAGATATTTTTATTTTGGAATAAAGTGGATAATGCTCCACAAGTGTGCCTTGTAGGATAAGGTTAACTTAGAGGTAACTTGCAAGACAAAAAAAATATAAAGCAGTCAAAGCAAGGAAAGTAGGAAAATGAGAAGAAAGAAAAATACAGCAGTAAAGCTTAGGAAAAGTAGAATAAAGTAGAAAAGCAGGATAAAGTAGAAAAATAAGACAAAAGAAGAAAAGCAGGATAAATCATAAAAGCAAGACAAAGCAGAAAAACATGATAAAGTAGTAACGTAAGAAAAAAAAGGACAAAGCAGAAAAGCAAGAAAAAAAAGGACAAAGTAGAAAAGAAGGACAAGGCAGAAAAGTAGAAAAAAGCAGAGCAAAGCAGAAGAGCATGATAAGGTATATAAGCATGAAAAAGAATGATATAAAAGAAAAAGAAGGAAAAGAAAAAGTAAAAGAAAAAGAAGAAAGAAAAATCGAAATAAAAAATCAAAGCAAAGCAAAAATCAAGGCAAAATATAGAGCATAAGTCAAAGCAAAGCATACAACAAGGCAAAAGCTAAAGCAGAAAGAAAAGAAACCTTATCCACTACATGATGGATCCTTAGCATATATTAATCGCTCCACAACTCACCTAAATATATAAAATGAGGATTACAACTCCATTTCACATCTTTTTATAGTTTGAGAATTGGAGTGAGTGCAATTGTGCCTCCGTGACTTGGGAGATGTGGCCCTAGTCCAAGATGGGACATGTGCCCCTACTTCCTGTGAGAGGATGATGGTATTCATACATTTTAATTGATATTATTTCAAGTCCTAAAGTATTCACCAGTTGAGTACGATCCTATGATAAATATTTGATATCTCTCCATGCAGATCTATGAGTAATTTCCTAGTTTTCTTGATGAAGGAGTTTCTTTTGGTTGTATCTCATTATTGAGAACTATTTGATGTATGAATCAGGTAATTATGGCTGAAATGACTGTAATAATGGATATCTAATGTCAATTATGAAGTTATACTGAATAAAAATGTGATTCCAATACCTCTTCTTGCACCTAGTCTAGATTTCAATGAAATTGAGCTAGTTTCTAGAATCTGTATGGGAAATGAATGAGTATTGATCCAAATGAATTGATTTATATTTATTATGTTAATTGATATTCCATATGAAATATTCCAATATTCATATCATAAATTCATGAGCCTCTTAGACTGTTTTGGAAGTCCTGAATTTGGACTAGTTGTGCAATCCTAGAAGGCAATTTTTCTTGTATGTTTGTGAGACTTCCTCATAACCTTCCCAAAATTTCTGGAGTGAAAATAAGCTCTCCATTCACTTTTATGTTATTTTATTTAGAATCCCTTAGTCGAAATTGCTCACCACTAGTTCTTAGTCAATGCTTAGTTGATGTTCTAGTTTGCATATGTTGGGGTGCCCAGGATAATTGGAGTAGACTTCAGCATGGATGATGTTAGAAACATTAATGGTCCTTTTACTATTTACAAAGTTTATATCATCCGTAATATTCCTCATCCGCTTCAGAATACTTTGATTTTGACTACCTATAGTCAAACTAGTCACCAGAATCCATTATTTTTCATTGAGTCTTGTAGGAGAGTAAGTTAGTGTATCACCAGTCCTAGTTGGTACATTAGAGTGGCATCAAATCAATTTACTTGGCTCATCCCATGGAAACTAAATCTCATATGAATAAATATCTCAGAACTATCTTCAAGTTGCAGCTATGGAACTAGATAGAGTCATGGAAGATGAAGACTTTGAGTTATACGGGGAAGAATAAATTATTTACATTGATGGAGGCATAAAAAGAGATGATAATGGTTACATTTGTGATCATATGTATATTTAATATGAATGAGATGAACCACCGATGGCTAATCCTAAAAATTATTTATCAAAAATGATATCTGCATGTAAAAACTCGTCGTACTGTTAAAGTTTGAGCATTAATTCACAATACTTTTGGATCTTTACTGAGAGAATAACATATACAGTATATCAATGCATAACAATCACAATAAGCATGACAAGCATCACAAGAATCAAAAGCATGAGAGACAAGAGACACAGAGTTTCCATGGGGAAAACCCTAAGGTGAAAAACCCCACAACTTCCTCAGAGATAGAGAGAGCAATGGCTCAACCAAAGTACAACCAAAATACACTTGAGATAGTCTCCTAGTAGCAGATGATCCTCCTCCTCACTAGTGCGCCACTTTATGAGTGAGAGAAGTGTGACATTTCGAATGATGAAAATAGAGATCTCCCGATCTCTATTTATACTAACCTGTTTGCCCAGTGACCTTATGAGGCCAACTTGTCTATCTAGATACATCCATAATATAATATATATTTCAGGGCCGACCCCACACATGGTGGTCTATTAACGCATCGGCAAGTACACACACTTACGACACTTGTCAATCCACATGACGACACTTCCTTATAGAGGAATAACACATCTCTAATAAGGGTACAATAAATATATATGAAATACATAGATGAAATACATTCCGAAGTTACATATACATCAACACTCCCTCTTAACTAGGAAGGTATTTCTCGACACAGATCTGCTAGACAAGTCTTCTTCTTGGGATCATCGTCATCGATGCATTGTCATCATCATCGTCACTGCTGCTGCTATCTCAACCAATCTCTGACTCTACTAGTCATAGGAAGTTCTACAGAGCCAGTCCTTTTTTATACAGGATGTAGGCCCACCACCTGCAGGTCTTCATCATCACTGGCCATACTATGGAAATCTTAGGACTTATTATGTGCATCACAAAACCTTAAAAGAGTCTCTTGACTAGCAAGAACCCTAAAGAGCATTTGAGGCCTTTTTCATCCTGTCCAGATCTCCAGGACTTATTACATGTGACCCCACCACAAAACCTTGAAAGAGAATCCAAGGACTTATTACGAGCACAAGGCTCAACCTATCGGATCTCCCAGCACACAAATTACATGTGGTCACCATAAAACCTCGAAGGAGCATCCTAGGACTGATTACGAGCACAAGGCTCAACCTATCGGATCTCCCAAGGCACAAATTACATGTGGTCATGGAAAAAACTTGAAAGAGCATCCCATGACTGATTACAAGCACACGGCTCAACCTATCGGATCTCCCAGGGCACAAATTACATTCCATAGGACAAAACCTCGAAAGAGCATCTGCTAGATATCCCAGGGCACAAATTACATGCCATAGGAAAAACCTTGAAAGACTATCTGCAGATCTCCCAGGGCACAAATTATATGTCCTCCCAAGAAAAACCTCGAAAGAGCATTTGCCAGATATCCTAGGGTACAAATTACATGCCATAGGCAAAACCTCGAAAGACTAGCTGCAAATCTCCCAGGGTACAAATTACATGCTTATCTGCACAACCTCTTCCATGGCCACATAGTATCAACCTGATACTCACCATACATCATCCTGATGTACACATGATCATCCTGATCATCATCACTGCAACATCTTGCTGCATGTCATCTGGAGCAACATCCTGAAGCTCGTCATCCATGATCATCCTGATCATACAATGCATCTACCTGATGCATACCAAGTATCTACCTGATACATATCATCATACATGATCCACCTTATCACACAGTGTATCCACCTGATACAAATATAAATACATGATACATATCAACATACATGATCTACATGATCATACAATGTATCCACCTGATACATATACAGATACATGGTCCAAGCATCCAACATGATGCATATACAAAATAAATACACATGATCCAACCGATCATATCCAGCATCCAACATGATGCGTACATACATATAAATGATCCAACTGATCATATCCAACATGATGCATACATACATATATAAATGATCCAACTGATCATATAAAGCAGAAACCAGAACATAATCCTGATGCTCATCATCCAACGCTTACATCCACAGCCATGTGAAGGATCCTCCTTCCAACATGCTTGGAATGGCTTCAGCAAATGTGTCCATCACTTCTTCCTCGAAGTGTCATCAATCTGAAGAATGCCAAGCCGCTCCCTGAAGTACTCGAACTTCACCCTGGCTAGTGGCTTTGTCAGCACATCTGCAATCTGCTCGTCCATCGCAACATACAGGAGCTTCACAACTCCTCTCTGCACCATATCCATGATATAGTGATATTTGATCTCTATGTTTTTCAACCTGTCATGAAACATTGGGTTCTTGGACAGCTTCACACAACTCTAGTTATCGCAAAAGATACCAGTAGCATCCAACGGGAGATCAAATGACTCAGACAGTAGCTTCCATAGCCATACTGCCTCACAACTAGCTTAACAGGCTGCAACATACTCTGCCTCAGCTGTACTCAGTGCTACGCAGGACTACTTCCTACTAAACCAAGAGATCACACCTGATCCCATACTGAAGTAGCACCCAGATGTGCTCTTCCTATCTGCAGCACTGCCAACCCAATCTGAATCAACATAACCCTGCAGGTTAAACTTTTGATTCACTTCATACTTGAGACCATAATCCACTATACCCTTTAGGTACCTCAGAACATGCTTTACAGCAACCAGGTGAACACTCCTTGGATCTGTCAGGAACTGGCTCAATGTGTTCACCACAAAGCAAATATCTGGTCTCGTGTTCATCAGGTACAGCAAGGACCCAATCATCTGACGATACATAGAGACATCAACCGGCTCAGATGAAGCATCACATAGAAGCTTCAGATTCGATGCCATAGGTGTGGCCATGGCCTTGCAATCCATCATCCCGAATCTCTTCAGGATATCTACTGTGTACTTCCCTTGACCAAGGAAGATCCCACCTGCACTCTGCCACACCTCCATACCTAGGAAATAATGCATCATTCCCAAATATTTCATATCGAACTTGGCAGCAAGCTTCCTCTTAGCATCTACAATCAATTTGTCATCTCCTGTTACAAATAAGTCATCCGCATACAGGAGTAGAATCATAGGATTCCCTTCCTCAACCTTGTAGTAAAGGTTGGAATCCGCTTTACTCTTGGTAAAGCCCAAACTAGATAGGAAACTATCCATCCTACCATACCAAGTTCTGGGAACTTGCTTCAAGCCATACAAGGCTTTCTTCAATCTACACACATATGATGCCCTATCATGTATTTCAAAACCGAGTGGCTGCTCCACATATACTTCCTCTTCAACTACACCATTCAAGAAAGCAGTCTTGACATCCATTTGGTGTATTTTCCATTTCATTGCTGCAGCCAAGGCAAGTACTATTCTGATGGAAGTATACTTGGATACAGGTGCAAAGGTTTCTTCATAATCTATTCCCTCTTTCTGAGAGAAGCCACGAGCTACGAATCTTACTTTGTATTTCTCTACACTGCCATCTGCAGCATGCTTGATTTTGTAGATCCATTTAGAAGTCACAGCAGACTTCTCTTTAGGTCTTGGGACAACATCCCAAACATCATTCTTCATTATTGATTGGTATTCCTCAACCATGGCATCCTCCATTCTTTCTTTTCCGTTGCTTCTTCATAACTTGAAGGTTCTTTGTTCATAATGTCACAAAGTAAAGCAACATAGCTGGTATGTGATCTGGTTCTCTTCTTTGCTCTGTGTTCTTCTTCTGGGATGCCAAATATTTCTGCATCTTGAATGAGCTCTCTAGCCCATGCAGGTTTCCTCTTGTGAGAGTTATCCTCATGGGTTGGATCTACAGGTTCTTGTGGATCTTCAAACTCATGAACAACTTCTAGAATTGTTTTAGTCATGGTAGTGTCTTGAAATCTAGTTTTCTTAGGTTCTTCATAAACTTCGATAGGTGCCTTCCTTGATTTGATGAATGCTCAGCTTTCATCAAATGTTACATCCCTGCTAACATCAATCTTCTTGAACCCTAGAAAGTATATTCTGTAAGCCTTCGAGCTTTCACTGTAACCCACAAAGATACCCTTTTTTCCTGAGGGATCTAGTTTGGTCCTCTTTTCCTTTGGGACATGAGTGTATATTGGAAAACCAAATATTCTGAGATGGCTGACTTCAGCTTTCTTACCAGAAAAGACCTCTTCTGGAGTTTTGTTGTCCAATATCTTGTGGGGTGTTTTGTTCTGCACATATACAGCTATTCTAGCTGCTTTTTTGTCATGTCCCAAATTTGGCATTGGGTCACAATGGCCTAATCACATTAGCCCTATTCATTAGAGTTTGTCAAATTGATGCTAAAGGTCAAATAATTGCCAAGGAGGAAAATTACTAGTTTCCTAGGTTTGGGGTGGAAGCTTTGGGATTTGGAATAATGGGGATAATAAATGATGTTTGAACATTAGAATGGAATAAATATTTAATAAAGGAGCTAAATAAATATATACAAGTGAAAATCAAAGTGGCATTTCATGATGAAGACACATGGAGGAAGTGGGACCCACATATGGCTAGATTTCCCCACTACATTTGGCATCATTTTCTCACCAATTCGAATTCAAGGTGAATGGTAACATACTTGGGGGAGTCCAAAAGGTATTATTCATTGCATGACTCATCCAAGGTCGAAATATAGAGGAAGAGTAACTCCCATGGAAGAGGAAGAGGCAATTTGGAGCTAGTGAGACACTTGGGCTAGATTCCCTAGCTCTATGACAACGATGATGAAGATGCTATGACACCTATGACACAAATCAGACCTGAAGGCTGACATATGACATATATGACATGTCAGGGCTAAAAATATACTCCAAGAGGGCGCTCAAGGGTGTTAGGGCAGCTAAGATGCTTCCACATGTGATTTGGTGGAAGTGGGAGACTAGGAATTGTTGTACAAGTGGCGTTCTTTGGAATCTCTTCCCAACTTGAGTTGGCATGAGTCTCTTGGAAGGAATTCGACCCATGGAGGACATTAGAAGTTTATAAATGTCAATAACAAAGAAGGAAACCAGCTTTTGATCATTTGTAGAATTTGCAATTGCATTTGTGAAGAGGGAGAGCTAGTGGATGACTAGTTTCTTGCCTTAGCCAATTTCGAGGGTGAAAGATTCCCATCCAAGTTGGTAATTGGAAAGGCCATTCAGACCTTTCATTTGGAGCTTTAATGGAGTCTTTATTTGCAGGTGTAAGCTACAGGGCATCTCATGGTTTCTTCTATTGCAGCTCACTCCTTCAACCATTTCCGGTTTTGATGGCATATTCTTGATCCTTGAGGGAGGGCGTTTTTGGTGAGCTATTGTACTCTTTGGGGAAGCTTTTAATGCCCCATTTCTTTTTTAATATGAATTAAATACTCTGTTCTTCATCTCCAAAAAGTTTCAAGTCGAAATTCCAAGTAGAAATGTATAAATCTCATTTTTAATGGAAGAACAATGCCATTTCCCCACTACCTTGTTGTGAACCAATGTGTTGATGATGATTTCGAATGAATGGATGATTCTCTGATGAATTTGTGATTAATGGACTGCCATGGATGTATTTTACAAGTTTCATGTACTGTACTTGAGCATTTGAAGTATTTTTACTTAGTTTAATTGCACTGGGAGAAGAAATAGTGCCATTTCCCCAAGGGTCGAATTGGTGATTTTTGCAGTTGAATGGGAGAGGGTTGGAACAGATATAATAATCAATTAATGGTGCACATGAGACCTTAATAACATCCTTAATACATTTCCTACCTCTGTTCATAAATTTGAGTGGCTTTGGAGGCATTTGGGAAGCCATTTTCAATACTTACCCCAGGGGGATTTGAACCCCAAATTACTAGTAAAATTGCATACTTGGTCCAGAATCTTGAGAGAGTTTGCAGAGGTATTTTGGTGGCCATATATCATCCCTGAACATAATATTCAAGTATTAATATCATTCATACACCTTCCTTGAAGATTTGAATGCATTTGGAGTCAATTCGAGACATAGAGACCAATACTAGTCAAAGGCAAATTACTAGTAAAGTTACCTACATTGACCAGAATTGAAAGAGTATTTGCAGAAGTGTTTTAAAGGTACAAAGGCATCCCTAAAACACATATTTATGTTCTAATATCATTCATATACCTTCTCAGAAGATTTGGGATCATTTGGGGCAAATTTGGGACCTAGAGATCGAAACTAGTCAAAGGTCGAACCAAGGAAAAAAGTGGAAAATTGCAATTTTAATAAAATTCCTAACAAGGGACATTACAGTGGTATCAGAGCATGATCTTGGAACTTGATGTGGTATAATATTCATGAGGACAATAATTCAGGTACCACCATTAGATATTGAAACCAAAAGTGCTTTTGTTGAAGAAAAAAAAAAAGGTAGGAGAAGAAGAGCAAATTTTTTGAGGAAACTATGACTAGGGATGAAAAGGGAGCCTCATATGATGGTGAGGAGCATATAAAAATTATGAAAACAATATTTGAAGATATGACCAAGCAACTTAAGGAAGGATTCGAATTGTTTTCTATCGAACTTGTGGAAAAAATTATTGATTTTAAGGAAACCAAGGGGAAAAATGCATCAGCTTGCTTGAAGGAGCAAAAGGAAGAGACATCACAAGATCATGAAGAAGATTCTATTGAAAATATGGAAGATCATTTTGAGACACCTTCTAGCTTAGACATGAACCAAAGAGCATCTACTGATGGATGCTAAAACTATGAAGGAGTACCTACTGATGGGTGCTCACACCTCTATGTTGGTGACATAGAGATCACTTTTGAAAGTGTTGCTGCAAGCCCAAGTTCCATTAAGCATGATAATGAATACCTTGTAGCAGTTGAAGAAGAACCAAGATCAACTTCCCCATCACCACTTGAGCTTCATGAAGTTGGTCCAAGCAAAATTGAAGAAGATGAGAAGGTTCATTTGCAAGAGCCTCATTTTCTTGAAGGGTCCTTAAAGATGAATGAAAATAAGATCCAAGAGTCCCTCATAATTCTCCATGACACTCAAGCATTGGTGTCAAATTCTTGTTGGAGAGCTACATCATTGGAGGAAACATCTTTCCTTGAAGACATGGAGAAGATTCAAAGAGCAATGTGCCATATCAAAGGTAATTTCATGTCTTTGCTTTTTGATAGAAACCATTTGTTTGAGCTTAATGAATTGTTACATGATGCATATTTGAAGAATAATGAGGATATTCATAAGCTCACAATTCAAAATGAGCAACTTCTTGAAAAGTTGCAAGATACTTGTTTTTCCTCCTATGTTTCAGATTGTCAAATGGTAGATTGTTTGGAGGATTCTCATGACATGGTGGATCATGAGAAATGTGGGAATTTGAATGTGCTTAATGTGTTTGAAGATGAACTTGAAGAGATCCAAACACTTGATGTGGTGGAAGAGGAACTTGAATTGTCTCTTGATGAAGGTTATGCAATTTTTAAAGAAAAGCATGATTCCTCTACATTGGAACCAAACTATGACAAAGAGTTCATACTTTTGAAGGAGCTGCATGATACTACCCATATGGATCCTTCCCATGATGAAACTTCTGTACTTTTTGATCATTTGGGTGATTTGGTTCATTCTCCTACATCCTACAATTCCATGTTTTGCAACATTAGTCTCAATGAAGTATGGGTGAAAGGGTTCTTTTTGATGGTGCCACATGAGGAGTATGGAACTCCTAGATTTACTTTTTATGATGACATGGTTGGAGCACATTCTTCTTCACATTTGAAGCAACATTATTTGTCACTTTATGATGATGCAAATCTACATGGATGCACCTATGATATGCATTTGAGTCACTTGAAGACTCATGGTTTTTCTTACTCAACACTTGATTCATTTGATGTTGGACGAACTTCATCCAACACTTGGAAGAATAGATTTATGATTGGAGAACATTTTTGTTGCAAGACACATACTTTGTTATATCTTTATGACTCTCACATTCAGGGATGTATGGGTGAGACTTCTTTGAGTCATTTGAAGTCTCCTTGTTTTTTCTGCTCACTATTTGGTTCAGATTTTAGTGGAGATTCTTCATTCACTTCTTGGATGAAAGAATACATGGGTGAATATTTTGATGCATATCACATCCTTTTGGAGCAGCATTATAGGACATGGGATCCTCACCTATGTCATTGGAGCAGATTTGATTGGTCACTTGAAGCTTGTATGCACTTGGAAAATGGTGGTCTACTTGCTTGGAGGTATAAGCACTTTCATGACTCTTTGATGAAGCATATCCTTGATGTACATTTTAATTATGTTGTTATGTACTTTGATGATATATATTTGGTACTCATGATGTTTGGAAGGATGCATACAAGAAAATGGGATCCAGGAATCCTCTTAACTAATGGTGTGGGTTGGAGAGCACTCTTAATTATTGGGGTGCAATACAAGCAATGGGACCCTGGAATAATTTTTATCTCATTGCTTTCAAATTTTTTTTTGGGAAACAAGCAGTATGGGAGATGGATTTCCCCACTTAATAAAGTTATTTTTATCAGAGTAGTGCAGCAGCAAGCATGGTGGTTCCTCTCTAAAATCTTCATGGAAACTCAAAGACTCAAGGTTGGGCAATTCAATGGCAACTTCAAAGAATTATACAGAAAGCAGGTTCTTCAACACCCATGTTTAAAATTGCTTGAGGACAAGCAATATTGGGAAGGGAGGATTTGTCATGTCCCAAATTTGGCATTGGGTCACAATGGCCTAATCACATTAGCCCTATTCATTAGAGTTTGTCAAATTGATGCTAAAGGTCAAATAATTGCCAAGGAGGAAAATTACTAGTTTCCTAGGTTTGGGGTGGAAGCTTTGGGATTTGGAATAATGGGGATAATAAATGATGTTTGAACATTAGAATGGAATAAATATTTAATAAAGGAGCTAAATAAATATATACAAGTGAAAATCAAAGTGGCATTTCATGATGAAGACACATGGAGGAAGTGGGACCCACATATGGCTAGATTTCCCCACTACATTTGGCATCATTCTCTCACCAATTCGAATTCAAGGTGAATGGTAACATACTTGGGGGAGTCCAAAAGGTATTATTCATTGCATGACTCATCCAAGGTCGAAATATAGAGGAAGAGTAACTCCCATGGAAGAGGAAGAGGCAATTTGGAGCTAGTGAGACACTTGGGCTAGATTCCCTAGCTCTATGACAACGATGATGAAGATGCTATGACACCTATGACACAAATCAGACCTGAAGGCTGACATATGACATATATGACATGTCAGGGCTAAAAATAGACTCCAAGAGGGCGCTCAAGGGTGTTAGGGCAGCTAAGATGCTTCCACATGTGATTTGGTGGAAGTGGGAGACTAGGAATTGTTGTACAAGTGGCGTTCTTTGGAATCTCTTCCCAACTTGAGTTGGCATGAGTCTCTTGGAAGGAATTCGACCCATGGAGGAAATTAGAAGTTTATAAATGTCAATAACAAAGAAGGAAACCAGCTTTTGATCATTTGTAGAATTTGCAATTGCATTTGTGAAGAGGGAGAGCTAGTGGATGACTAGTTTCTTGCCTTAGCCAATTTCGAGGGTGAAAGATTCCCATCCAAGTTGGTAATTGGAAAGGCCATTCAGACCTTTCATTTGGAGCTTTAATGGAGTCTTTATTTGCAGGTGTAAGCTACAGGGCATCTCATGGTTTCTTCTATTGTAGCTCACTCCTTCAACCATTTCCGGTTTTGATGGCATATTCTTGATCCTTGAGGGAGGGCGTTTTTGGTGAGCTATTGTACTCTTTGGGGAAGCTTTTAATGCCCCATTTCTTTTTTAATATGAAGTAAATACTCTGTTCTTCATCTCCAAAAAGTTTCAAGTCGAAATTCCAAGTAGAAATGTATAAATCTCATTTTTAATGGAAGAACAATGCCATTTCCCCACTACCTTGTTGTGAACCAATGTGTTGATGATGATTTCGAATGAATGGATGATTCTCTGATGAATTTGTGATTAATGGACTGCCATGGATGTATTTTACAAGTTTCATGTACTGTACTTGAGCATTTGAAGTATTTTTACTTAGTTTAATTGCACTGGGAGAAGAAATAGTGCCATTTCCCCAAGGGTCGAATTGGTTATTTTTGCAGTTGAATGGGAGAGGGTTGGAACAGATATAATAATCAATTAATGGTGCACATGAGACCTTAATAACATCCTTAATACATTTCCTACCTCTGTTCATAAATTTGAGTGGCTTTGGAGGCATTTGGGAAGCCATTTTCAATACTTACCCCAGGGGGATTTGAACCCCAAATTACTAGTAAAATTGCATACTTGGTCCAGAATCTTGAGAGAGTTTGCAGAGGTATTTTGGTGGCCATATATCATCCCTGAACATAATATTCAAGTATTAATATCATTCATACACCTTCCTTGAATATTTGAATGCATTTGGAGTCAATTCGAGACATAGAGACCAATACTAGTCAAAGGCAAATTACTAGTAAAGTTACCTACATTGACCAGAATTGAAAGAGTATTTGCAGAAGTGTTTTAAAGGTACAAAGGCATCCCTAAAACACATATTTATGTTCTAATATCATTCATATACCTTCTCAGAAGATTTGGGATCATTTGGGGCAAATTTGGGACCTAGAGATCGAAACTAGTCAAAGGTCGAACCAAGGAAAAAAGTGGAAAATTGCAATTTTAATAAAATTCCTAACAAGGGACATTACATTTTTCCCATAGATGCATAGGTAGATCTTGGTCATGTAGCATTGCCCTTGCTGCTTCCTTGATTATTCTGTTCTTCCTTTCTGCAACTCCATTCTGTTGAGGATTATAAGGAGCAGTCAACTCCCTCTTAATCCTTGAATCACTGCAAAGCTTCTTGAAGTCACCTGAGGTGAATTCTCCACCATTGTCGGATCTGAATGTTTTGATCTTCTTGTCAGTTTGATTCTCCATCAAGGTTTTGAATTCCTTGAACTTATCAAACACCTCATCTTTGTTCTTCAAGAAGTATACCCAAGTCTTCATGGAGAAGTCATCAATAAATGAGACATAGTAAACATACCCACTCAGAGAACTGGATGACATAGGACCACATACATCTGAGTGGATGATTTCGAGGATGTCTTTTGCCTTGATTTCACTGCTTGGGAAAGCCTTTTTAATGTTCTTACCTTTTGCACATCGTTTGCAAACACCTTCATGTTTGGTCTTGATTTCAGGAAGACCCTCTACAACCTTGCTTGCAATTAGAAGTGCCCTATAGTGCATATGAGCAAGTTTTCTATGCCAAAGTTCACTTGGCTTCATGGATTCATGTACCATGGCATGTTCAGGTTGTCCCTTCAATTTATACAAACCTCCCTCTTGCTCTCCAATCACTACTACATCATCTATGGTCTTTCCCTTTGGCCACATTAGGACTTTGTCATCCACAAATGCAACCCTCATACCTTTTACATCAAATGCAGAGATGGAGAGTAAGTTCTTCTTGAGCCCAGGTACATAAAGGACTTCTTTCATCTTCAAAGATTTTCCAGAATCTAGGTTGTAGGGGGCTTCACCACTTCCTTTGATTGGGTATTGATAATCATCCCCAAGTTTCACCTTATGGGGTGATTCATGTTCAGATAGATTCACAAAAGATTCCTTAAACCCAGTCATGTGTTTGGAATCCCTACTGTCAATAAACCAATCATTACAACCATGGGAGATAGTACCTGTGAGAGCAAAAATTAGAACATACTCTTCTTCACTTGATGAGTCATCATCACTATCACTTTCTGCCATAGCCTTTTTCTTTGGGGGTTCATCATCTTCGGAAGCATGAGCATGATATCTTCTTTTCTTATTCTTCTTCTTCTTGTTGAAGTTGTTGTTGTTGTCTTTCTTCTTCTTGCGACAATCTAAATCAAAGTGTCCCTTCTCATTGCAATTGAAGCATCTGAGATCTTTTTTATCTTTATGATAATGGTGGTGTGAGAATCTCCTATTATGAGATGATTCCTTCTTGGACTTGCCTTTCCTGGCATGTGCTGTGAGAGCTTGATCTTAATTTCCCATCTTTTCTTTTCGGGCCACAAGCCTAGCTTCTTCTTGAGAGCATTCTTCCCGCAATCTGTTGAAGGAGATCAACTTCTTCCTTGCACAAATTCCTTGAATTAAGGAATCCCATGACCTGGGTAGGCCATTTAGAGTGGTCATCACCATTTCATCCACTGCTTCTAGTTGTTCCTTGATCTGGGAGACCCTTGAAAAATAAGATTGAATGGTTTCACCATTCTGAAACTTTACTCCTTTCAATTGGTTCCGCGGGGTCATCTTCCGATTTATGTTCTTCTTTTACATATGAGTCCAACTCATTCTCTTCCAGGATTAACCCAATCCTATACTTCCACGCTTGGAAGTTATCAGCTCCTTCAAACTTATCCTCAAGCTTGGTGTGGTGAGACATCTTAAAGAGTACTTCAAATGGAAATAGAAAATATTTAGGTCTTACCACTTGAAATGCTGAAAACTGGATCTGGTCCCAGATTAGGGTTTGTCGAAAAAACCCTAAAAATTCAAAATGTGAATTTCAACTTTCTGAAAGGATAGAAAGATGTGCCTTAATGAGCTGATCAGCCTTGTGCATTCAAAATTTGATATCAGCAAAGCTTTACCCTTTAGATTTTCCTTTTTGTCCTCCCGAGTTCACTAGGGAGATCCCTGAATTAGGGTTTGAGTTTCCTGGAGATCTACCCAGCCAAAAACCTCGATACAAAGCTCTAAACTTCGATTTGTGCAAGGAGCTTCTTGGTATGTCTTCAGATTTCAGAAATTCCTATTTTTGTGGAAACCCTAATTTTTAGGGCCAAATCTGAAAATGCTCAGAATTGAATTATGATTGGATAGATAGATTCTCCTTGATGAGTAGAGTCAATCTATTATATTACTTTTCCAAAAGATGTGGAGAGAAACCCAATAAACAAGAAACTCAAGTTTCCGTCACTGCAAAATGTCTTCTTCTCAGGTTAGCTCTGATACCATGTTAAATTTTGAGCATTAATTCACAATACTCTTGGATCTTTACTGAGAGAATAACATATATAGTATATCAATGCATAACAATCACAATAAGCATGACAAGCATCACAAGAATCAAAAGCATGAGAGACAAGAGACATAGAGTTTCCGTGGGGAAAACCCTAAGGTGAAAAACCCCACAACTTCCTCAGAGATAGAGAGAGCAATGGCTCAACCAAAGTACAACCAAAATACACTTGAGATAGTCTCCTAGTAGCAGATGATCCTCCTCCTCACTAGTGCGCCACTTTCTGAGTGAGAGAAGTGTGACTTTCCGAATGATGAAAATAGAGATCTCTCGATCTCTATTTATACTAACCTGTTTGCCCAGTGACCTTATGGGGCTGACTTTTCTATCTAGGTACATCCACAATATAATATATATTTCAGGGCCGACCCCACACATGGTGGTCTAATAACCCATCGGCAAGTACACACACTTACGACACTTGTCAATCCACATGACGACACTTCCTTATAGAGGAATAACACATCTATAATAAGGGTACAATAAATATATATGAAATACATAGATGAAATACATTCTGAAGTTACATATACATCAACACGCACCACTACCCAGAGTATCTAGCCTTGGGAGAAGAGATTCTCGTAAAACCATTTCCTTCAAATATTATTTTTATTGCAAATTTGGATTTGAACCCAAGGATGTAGATGAGGATTCTTTTGAGAGAAGCAAACCATCCATGGAGGAACCAATTTTTGCTACTACCCCAAGCAAAGAAGAAGAAAGAGGAATTGAAAGTAAAGCCTCATTGGATGCCATTGTTTCTAGCATGAAGAGACTTTTCAGATTCTCTACAAACAAAGTCTCCAATAATATTGATTCTAAGGTTACCAAGGATCAATATGCATCATCTATCTTGAAGGAGAAAAAGAATATTCATAATCAACCATCAAAGGAGAGGAGCAACAATCTTCCAAGAGAAGAGCCATGTGCTTCCTCTAATGAATGCATTGAGCAAGAAAAAGAAGACTTCAAGCTAAGGAAGAAAGGTAAATCTGATTTTGGTAGTAGCAATTCCTTCTTGCATCAATCTGAAGAATATCCCACTGATTTAATCATAAAAGAGATTGAGTAACACCCTAAGAGGGTCGACCAAGCCACCATGCAAGTGGTTGTTCACAGTATTGAGATTGAATCCAATCATGGACACCCAAGCTTCTTTTTTGGCAAGTTTGAGATCCCTACAAGGGATATGGAAGATGGGATTGATAAAGGAAAAACCACTTGTGGAGCATATTTGGAGGAAGAGAAAATATCAACCCTTCAAGCATTCTCAGAACATTATTATGGAGGAAAAGGAAACTACACTCCAGTTGAGAGTGAACCTGGAGATTTGGTGGAGGAGAGTACCATCACCACTCTATCTAATGAAGAAATAGAGGTGTCACAAAGGTATTGCAACCATTATGATTTTTGCATTCACCAAATTCCTTTGTTTCATATTGATAGGAAACCATTTCCGATGAGAAGGTTGACATAAAATACCCTTCTAGTGTTGAGATCCAAATTTTTGAGAAGGTTGAATTTTTAGAAGAGATTTTGCATGACTCTCATGAGTTGAATGAGAACACATGTGATCATATGTGTGTGGATAATAGTGCACATGACAATATGGAGCAGCATCATATCCGAGGTAAACATAAGGAGTCTTCAAATTTACAAGTGCTTGAAGAAAGCATTGACTTGCAGGATGATTTCCAGGCACTTGTTTCACTCCAGAGATATTTTGAGCCTCTTTCATGTAAGGAAGACTTAGCCCTGCTGAAGGTGGCTGATTACATCCCATTTGGATCAACAAGCAAAGAATCGTATTCATCATTGAATTGGATGGATAGCTACATCACCAAGATGGAGACCCAAGATTGTGCAAGACTAGATGGAATTGGTAAGAGTTATTTTTGCATTAGTGATGGATCTATTGTTGCATTTGAGTTTGTTATGTTCAATTAGCAGCATCCAAGGCATCTATGGATGCAATATGATTTTTTCCATACATTTCCATTCATACATTGGAGGAAAAATTACATAGAAGATGATGAGTTATCTCATGGCATGATATTCATAGTGAAGCATGGTGACATTGTGAGGGCTACTGAGGGCCTCACCACCATTCAAGGCACAAGTTTGGAATACTTACATCAAATTGAGGTCATATGGAAGTCACTACAACAACATGATATCATTCTTGAATACCTTCCACTAGGTAGACCACCTGATAAGGGGAAGAAGAATAAGGATGAATTTTGGATGGATGTACAATCCATCAATATATTTCATTACAAGCATTTGAAAAGGTTCAAGGAAGAAGACATGTGGAAGCTAGTCTTCAAGTACCAATGTGGGAACATTGAGCTTCTATTCATGCTGCTTGGATGGAATTATACACCTACTACATTTAATCCTTGCATGTACACCATGGTAGATGAACAAATTCGTAAGTATGTTTCCCAATTTTCTAAAGCTTGGATATTGTGCTAACCCTTATGGCAGAGTTATCCTTCCATGCAAATGGAGCCAAGTATGAGAGGGAAGATATTGAGATCATGAATTTTAATCATATGGAAGTGCAATTTAGTGCCAACTTGCATGATGGGACGATTTGGGATACTCATGGTGGACCAAGTTCAATAAGAAACACAAGAGGATTCTTTAGCTTCTCACAAGTAAGCATTAAGGAAGAAGTTTCTTGATAGATAGGAGATATCAAAATGATGATTCAAGATATTATTGGAGTGAGGGTTGGTTTCCTCATACCTACACTACCAATTTCCACTCACCCATTTGACCTACAATGGAGTGTCACAAAAGAAGGCATAGAAGAAAATTTGATGGAGATTAGGAACACAAATGCTTTTGAAAGAAGAAGGTTGATGTTACGAAGAAAACTTCCTATGGCTTGGGGTAGACCACAACAGACAGCTGACTACCAGAAATTAACTCAATTCTCAATGCTATGCTATATAAATGATAATGCTAAGATAATGGAGAACATAACCAACCTTGATCCGAACGTTCGATGTAGATCCCCGTTGAAGCGTTCAATTCGTGCATTTGAACCTGCAAATTAGTCTTGACAACCAATATACAACAAGCGCATATAATATATGGAAGACATTAACATCATCAATAGCAATGTTCCATGATATCATAAGTAAATGCAACCCAATTTAATATAAATGACATTCACAACATCAATGGATGAGAATATGAGTATTTCTATTAATAAATAACAAGAAGTACAATGTGATACGACCTCTTGCCGGAAACCAATCTGAACCAAGAACTGGGTCTCTCTACTTGTGCCTCCACCACTTCAATAGTCCATGGAATGGTAAACTCAAACTATGATAGGAGTTTGGAAGCTGACCATAAAGGGTTCACAACAACAAGGATCAATGACTGTAGACTCAAGATGCGGTAAAAATCATCTAGAGTTATCTTTCTCTCTCTTTCTCCTCCCTTCCATATGCCATATGTGCTCAATATATAGTCCTTTCAAAGGTAACTGAAAGGACACATCTAGGCATTTCGGGGAAAATGGAGGGCCAAAGGTAACCCTAAGACCTCTTTTTGGGAGTAAAAAGTCATTTAATACTGATTTTTACCATTTTACTTGTCACCCGTGGGCTATAGTGGTGCAGCTCATGGGTACGCTAGCTAAAGTGTAATAGCTAGTGTGCAAGAAAAAAAAAAGGGAAATAGTGTATTTGAAGGATGTAAAGTGGATTTGAGTCAGTAAAATGGATCCTAAAGGCCAAAGAGTGCTGATGCTCACAAGGTGTAAAATTACATTGTAACAGTTGAAACCATATGAGAAGCATGACATCATGACAACCATCATGCATGTTATGGACTAGTTCAAATCATTTTTAAAGGAGAACATATGGGTGGTCAAATATGATCACAAAGGAGGGATGAATTACATGATACCAATGAAGCTTAAGGATTGGCAACCAAGATTTGCAGATGAGCTGCTTAATGGTTGGGTTCAACAAGAATAGTTTGACATCAAGGGGAAGGGCATCTTTTGGGCACCAAAATAATTTTTTATGGAAGGGTTTATGGGGTCTTCCCATGACTTGTTCCTAATTAATAACTTCCTTAAATGGGGAGTTGCATTGCATGCTTGGAAATAATTTACATTGTTTGAGTGGGAAGTTGGAGGAATAGAGCAAATGGATCTTAATATCATGCTTGAGAAAGGTGAAGCTGATGTCTACATCTAGAGGATTCACTCCACCCTTATTTGTTCCATCCCCAAATTTGTGCGCAAGAGATTGCAGCTCCATAAGAAGCATTATCCACACCATAACAAGGATATGCTAGCCCATATGTGTGCATTGGTTGAATGCAGATTTGAGGGTGAGATTGAACTCAACGAATGGCAGCAACAATGGTTTTCATGTGATTCGATGGATGGGATGATTCATGAAGAACTAAAAATGACATTCATCCACTTTAAATACCCTATCGACTTAGTGCTCGAGTCAATATTAAAGAAGGATATTTTGGGAGTTGTTCATGTTCCACTCTTAGTTAGTCACGATGATTGTTTGGAGACTCACATGAAGGTGAGTAAGAGGTTTCCATGGAGGAGCTCCAAAGACGATGCATTGGATATACAGAGGAGTGCAGCATATGGAAACACCATGTGATGGAGTATATTTTCTTGATTGACCATATTGATTGGCAACAATAGTTTAGTGGCAGTGTACAAGTTTCTCAACACCATGTTTTTTCATTGCTTGAGGACAAGCAATATTGGGATGGGAGGACTGTCATGTCCCCTCATTAATGATCATTGGATTGAGTTCCTAACCCAATAAATCCCTTGGGTTGAGGAGAAAATGTCATTTACTTGGATTTAATTTTGAGATTAAGGCATTAATTAGTTAGGAAGTTTAATTTTATTTTTATCTTAAGTTTGAAATGCACTTGATAGAAGTAATTTTTATTAATTAGATATTTTATTATTATTTTGGAATAAGGTGGATAATGCTCCACATGTTTTCCTTATAGGATAAGGTTGACTAAGAGGTAACTTGCAAGACAAGAAAATATAAAGCAATCAAAGCAAGGAAAGTAGGAAAATGAGAAGAAAGTAGAATAAAGAAGCAAAACTCAATAAAAGAACAATAAAGAAGAAAAGCAGGACAAAAGCAGAAAAGAAGGATAAAGCAGAAAATCAAGAAAAAGTAGGACAAAGGAGAAAAGAAGGATAAAGTAGAAAAGTAAGAAAAAGTAGGACAAAGTAGAAAATCAGGATAAGGCAGAAAAGCAGAAAAAACAGGACAAAGAAGAAAAGAAGGATAAGGTAGAAATGCAAGATAGAAAAGAAAAAGAAGGAAAATAAAAAGCAAAAGAAAAAGTAAAAGAAAAAGCAGAAATATAAAAAAAAAGCATAAAGAAAAGCAAACAAGAAAGCAAAGCAAACAAGAAAGCAAGGCAAAAGCTAAAGCAGAAAGAAAAGCAAACTTATCCAATCCATCAGGGTGCCTCAGACTATATTAATTGCTCCAAAAGTCACCTAATTATATAAAAGTATGATTACAACTCCTTTTCATATCTTTTGATAGTTTGAGAATTGGAGTGAGTGCAATTGTGCCTCAATGACTTGGGAGATATGCCCCTAGGCCAAGCTAGGAGATGTGCCCCTGATTCCTGTGAGAGGATGATGCTATTCAGAAATTTTAATTTATATTATTGTAGGTATTGAATTTTGCACCAATGGAGTACGATCCTGTGACAAAGATTTGATAGCTCTCCATGAAGATCTATGAGTAATTTCCTAGTTTTCCTAATGAAGGAGTTTCTTCTGGTTGTATCTCATCCTTGAGAACTATTTGATGTAGGAATTAGATAATAATGGCTGATATGACTATAGTTGTGGCCCTCTAATGTCAATTCTAAAGTTATATTGAATAAAAATATGATTCCAATACCTCTTCTTGCGCCTAGTCTAGATTTCAATGAAATTGAACTAGTTTCTAGAATCTGTATGGTAAATGAATGAGTATGGATCCAAATGAAGTGATTTATATTTATGATGTTAATTAGTATGCCATATTACTTATTACAAGGTTCATATCAGAAAATTTTGAGGCTATCATATTGTTTTGGAAGTCCTGAATTTGGCCTAGTTGTGCAATCCTAGAAGGCAATTTTTCTTGTATGTTTATGAGACTTCCTCATAACATTCCAAAAATTGATGGAGAGAACCTAGGATTTCCATTGAATGTTATTTTATGTTATTTAAATTCTCTCAGTCGAAATCCCTCACCACTAGTTCTCAGTCAATGCTTAGTTGATGTTCTAGTTTGCATATGCTAGGGTGCCTAGGAGCATTGGAGTAGACTTCATCCAATATTATTTTCAAAAAATTAATGGTACTAGTAATTTGTGCAAACGTTCTATCATCTGGCATATTCCTCATCCCCTCCATAATACTTTGATTTTTCCTACCTACAGTCAAACTATTCACCATAATCCATTGTTTTGCATTGAGTCTTGTAGGAGAGTGAGCTAGTGTATCACCAGTCCTAGTTGGTACATTACAAATAAGGAGCATGTTCCATTTCTCACACTTTTTTTATTTGAGAGAGGAACTGGCCCTTTCTCTCACTCTGGTATTTCTTGGGAGGAAGAGTTAAGGAGCACTAGCTCTTTCCTACACCTGTTCCACATGAGTGAGTAGCATGGGAATTTCCTTAGACCTTTAGGAGTATGAGTGGAAACATTGGCACTTTATCAGCATTTATGGTTAGAGTGATGATGCGTGGGGAAGTGGAGAATGAGCATGCTCTCTTTCTCACACTTTTGGTATTTGAGTGAGGAACTAGCCCTTTCTCTCGCTTTGGTGATTATTTGGAAGAAGGGTCGAGGAGAACTAGCCCTTTCCAACACATGTTCCACTCAAGTGAGTAGTACGGGAACTACCTTAAAATTTTGGGAGGAGGAGTGAAAAAATTGGAACGTTCCCACTCTATTCTAATTACATTGGCCCTTCCACATACTTCTAAAATTTGAGTAAGGAGGAGAAGGAGCACTGGTCCTTTCTCAACCTCCTATGGTTAGAGTGATGAGGAGTGGTGAGGTGGATAAGGAAGGAGCATGTGTCCTTTCTCATATTATTGGTATTTGGGTGAGGAACTGGCCCTTTCTCTCTCTTTGTTAATTCTTTGAAGGAAGAGTTGACCTTCCACACACATCCAGAATTTAAGTTTGGAGGAGAAGAAGCTCTAGCCATTTCTCACCCTATTCTAATTACGCTATCCCTTCCACACACTTTTGAAGTTTAATTAAGGGGGGAAATAAGCATTGGAAATTTCCCACACTTCCATGATTAGAGTGATAAGGAGTGGGGAGGTGAAGGAGCATGTGTCCTTTCTCACACTTACGGTGTTTGAGTGAGGAACTCACCCTTTCTCTCGCTTTGGTAATTCTTGGGGGGAAGAGTCGAGGACCACTGGCCCTTTTTTACACTTGTTCCACTCGAGTGAGTAGCATGGGAACTACCTTAGAATTTTGGGAGGAGGAGAGAAAACATTGACACTTTCCCACACTTCTATTCTTAGAGTGATGAGGAGTAGGGAGGTGGAGAAGGAGCATGTTCTCTTTCTCAGACTTTTAGTATTTGAGTGAGGAACTGGCCCTTTCTATCACTTTGGTGATTTTTTGGAAGAAGGGTAGAGGGGATCCGACCCTTTCAACACTTGTTCCACTCAAGTGAGTAGCACGGGAACTACCTTAGACCTTTGGGAGGAGGAGCGACAAAATTGGCACTTTTCCACCCCATTCTAATTACGATGGCCCTTCCACACACTTATGGAATTTGAGTAAGGAGGAGAAGGAGCACCGGCCCTTTCTCACCCTTCTATGGTTATAGTGATGAGGAGTGGGGAGGTGGAGAAGGAGAATATGCTCTTTATCACTCTTTTGGTATTTGGGTGAGGAATTGGCCCTTTCTTTGGATTTGGTAATTCTTGGGAGGAAGATCCGACCTTCCAAACACACATGGAATTTAAGTTTGTACGAGAAGGAACATTGTCCCTTTCTCACCATATTATAATTACAATGGAATTTCCACACAATTTTGAAGTTTGAGTAAGGAGGAGAAAGAGCACTATCCCTTTCTCACCCTTTCATGGTTGGAGTGATGATGAGCAGGGAGGTGGAGAAGGAGCATGTGCCCTTTATTTGACTCTTCAAATTTTAGTGGGGAACTGGTCCTTTCTCTCACTCTGGTGATTCTTAAGACGAAGAGTCGAGGAGAAATGACCCTTTCCAACACTTGTTCCACTCGAGTGAGTAACACGAGAATTGCATTAGACTTTTGGGAGGAGGAGCGAAACCATTGGAACTTTATCACCCTATTCTAATTACGGTGGCCCTTCCACACACTTCTTCAATTTGAGTAAGGAGGAGAAGGAGCACTGTCCCTTTCTCACCTTTCTATGGTTAGAGTGATGATGAGTGTGGAAGTGGATAAGGAGCACATGCCCCTTCGTCAACTCTTGGAATTTGCGTGGGGAACTGGCCCTTTCTCTTGCTTTGGTGATTCCTGGGAGGAATATTTGAGGAGAACTAGCCCTTTCCTACACGTTTTCTACTTGAATGATTAGTATGGTAACTGCCTTATACTTTTGGGAGGAGGAGTGACAACATCGACACTTTATCAAACTACTCTAATTACACTGGCCCTTCCACACACTTATGGAATTTGAGTAAGGAGGATAAGGAGCACTAGCCCATCAGGCTAGGCTGAATGATAGACGTCCCATACTGAAGGTCGTTGACTTTCCGACACAGGGGCCCCACCTAGGTTCGAAACTCATCTTGCTTGCTTTCAGTGTTATGTGGACGCGTGTTAAAAGCTAGAGGTTATAGCGGTGGCAGTGTGACTCATTCCCTGGTAGCGCAGGCTCCAAGCCCCTTAGTTGTCGATCCCCTTGTAAAAAAAAAAAAAAGAAAAAAAAAGAGAGGATAAGGAGCACTGGCCCTTTCTCACCCTTCTATTTTTAGAGTGATGAGGAGTGGGGAGGTGGATAAGGAGCATACTCCCTTTCTCAGAATATTTTTATTTGGGTGAGGAAGTTCCCTTTCTCTTGCATTGATCATTTTTGGGAGAAATTAGAGTCGACCTTCCACTTACATTTGAAATTTGAGTAAGGGAGAGGACCACTAGCCCTTTCTCACCCTTCTACGATTAGAGTGATGAGTAGTGGGGAGGTGGATAAGGATCATGTTCCCTTTGTCAAACTCTTGGTATTTTTGTGAGAAACTGGATTTTTCTCTCTCTTTGGTAATTTTTGGGAGGAAGAGTTGAGGAGCACTGGTCCTTTCCTACACATGTTCCACTTTAGTGAGTAGCATGGGAATTGCATCAAAATTTTGGGAGGAGGAGGGGAAACATTTTCCCTTTATCACCCTATTCTATTTTTTCCATCCCTTCCACACACTTGTAAAATTTGAGTAAGGAGGAGAAGGAGCATTCGCCCCTTCTCAGCCTTCTATGGCTAGACAGATACTGAATGACCCTTTCCCACACTTGTTCCATTTGAAGGAGTAGCATGGGAACTGCCTTAGACTTTTGGGAGTAGGAGTGGAAACATTTTTCCTTTCTCACCCTATTTTAGTTGCACTGGCCCTTCCAGACACTTTTGAAATTTGAGTAAGGAGGAGAAGGAGCACACACCCTTTCTTACCCTTATATGGTTAGAGTGATGAGAAGGAACACCCCTTTTCCACCATTCTATGGTTAGAGTGATCTGGATCAATGAACCTATCCCACACTTGTTCCTTTCGAACCAGTAGCATAGGAATTTCCTTATATTGCTTGGAGGGGCTAGCAACATTGGCCCTTTCTCACTCTATTATATAGTTAGAGTGACGATGATTGAGCAGGTCAATAAGAGCATGTTCCCTTTCTCAAACCCTTGAAATACGCAATTATCAAAAGGAAGAAACATCAACATGACATTTGTTGGACATTAATAAAATTGTCTTACATTATCTTAATAAACTACGGGCATTCTATGTAATGTCTTTTTTTTATAAATATATTAAAATGGTGAAAATTTCAATTTTCCACTAGTTCGACCCTTAACTAGTATTGGTTTCTTGGTCTCCAAATGGCTCCAAATGCTCCCAAATTGTCACAGAAGGTGTATGGATGGTATTAGTACATGTTTGTGAGGTTCATGGATTATTTAGAGTCTTCACAAGGCTTATGCAACTCTCCTTATAATTCTGGACAATGTAGGGGATTTGACTAGCAATTTGGGGTTCAATTCCCTTCTGGGTAGGTGCTGGCGATGGCTCTCCAAATGCTATTGGACCATCTCGAAATTCAGAACGGAAGTAGGGGATATATAGGTGACATAAATATGGTATCATATGCATCACCATTCAGTTTATTAAGGCTTCTACAACCCTCTCAAATCAGATACAAAAATACTAGTTTTGACCTTGGGGGAAATGATAGGCAATCTTCTCCAAATGCTATGAAATTCAACAATATGACTCCAAAATCTTATGAAATGAAAATGAAACTTGAATAAAACATTATTAACAGTCCATACATCATTAATTCATTAGTGTTTTACTTGTTCATTTGAATATATCAATATATCATTGGCATACATCAACATAGTGGAGAAAATGGCACCATTTGCTCATTAATGGTCAGATTTACATAGTTCCACTTGGAATATCAACTTGAAGATACTATGAATATGAAGAACAGATAATTTACATCATATTATAAAATAATGGGGCATTATAAGCTCCCCCAAAGAGAACAACAGCTCACCAAGTGCGCCCCACCTCAGGGATCATGAATATGTTGAGAAAATTGGAAATGGTTGGAGAAACAAGCTGAAATAGAAGTGACCACGAGCTTCCCTATAGATTGAATCTGAAACATAAGACTCAATTGAAGCTACAAATTAAATTTCTGAATGGCCTTTCCAATTACCAACTAGGATGGGAATATTTCACCCTCGAAATTGGTGCTAAGGCAAGTAGAGTAGCACACCACTAGCTCTCCTCTCAAATGCAAATTATGAAATGATAAAAATCCATTCTCTTGATTGATCTCTATATTTTATAAACATCCTTATCCTTCTAAGGTTCGAATTCCATCCATTAACTCCAAGCCAATTCTAATTAGGGAGGGATTCAAGATTTGCCACTTGTCTTCCACTTCCTAGATTTCCACCTTCCACCAATTCGAGTAGGAATCTCTTGGGATTCTCTAAATCCCATGAGCGCTCACTTGGAGGCTATTTTAAGGCCTCACATGTCATATTGGTCAGATTTCAGTAATCAGGTCCGAAAATTTTCATAGGTGTCATAGCATCTTCATCATTGTTGTCATAGTGGTTAGGGAATCTATCCCAAGTGTCCAAGAACCTCTCCTTTGAATATTCCTCTTCCATGGGAGTTACACTTCCATCCCAATTCGACCTATGATGCATATTTCCAATTGTATGAGCCTTCCAACTCATCCCAATAACATTGGAATTCTTATGGATTTGAACTGACAAGAGGAGGATGCCATGTGGCATAGAAAATCTAGCTTGTGTGGGTCCCACATCCTCCATGTGTCTTCATGATCAATTGCCACTTTGATTTTCCCTTGTATTTATTTATTTAGCTCCTTTATAAAATATTTATGACATTCTAATGTCCAAACATCATTTACTAGCCTTCTTATTTCAAATCCCAATGTCTCCATCCAACCTAGGGAACTAATAGGATTGGTGGAACTTTCCTGTTATGAATTTATTTGGATGGGGACATTACATTCTATAACCAACTGGGATCCATGTGTTCGATGTGAGATATGCTCTATTAATTCAAGTTGAAGCAATTTGTAAACAATAATCATTATTTTATACACAATTAAATTACTTTTCATTTAATATTGGTTTACCATATATGTTAGTACCATCGATTGGATACCTATTCCATGGTGACTATATATATACTTTCTTTTTATATGGTAATGCATCAAAGAACACACACACACACACGACCCACCACATCTCAAGAAGTAGGTTTCTTTGTATTTACATGGTATCATAGTAATTCTCCCAAATGGGTATGCACTATGGGGAATTTATGCGGTCTCTTTTATGTGGCACGGTTTTATAATGGGACACACGGATATGGCCACGGCAAGATTCAGGGCATTTTCTGCTCATGTACGCTTTGGATTTCATTGCGCGTTACACTATTTTTCTGCCGTGCTTTAAAATAGTTTTCCATTCTGTAACCCACTGCCCAATGTCTGCGACGCATCTCGTGGAATCATCCTCTTCTGTATGGTTGAGACTATTCCGCTAGTTGCATTGTTTCTTGTGGTTCTTTTAAATGGTTCTCAATTCATGACCTCATGGCCCATTTTTTGCAGTGCGGTTCATGGTATTATCTGATTTTTTGTTCTTGGGAGTCTGCGGCGGGTTGCACTATTTCTCTACGGTGCTTTAAAATGGTTATCCATTCGGGACCTCGCAATTGGAACTTTATTTGGATTTAGTAACTTTTGGGAGGAACATACAAGGAGCACTAGCTCTTTCCCACACTTTTTCCAACCAAATGAGTACCATCGGTGTAGAATAGTGGGAAACTGGCCCTTTTTTCACCCAACTTTAGTTATGTTGGCCCTTCCTCCCAATCTTGAAATTTGAGTAAGGACGACTGGATTTATAGCTAAAATTTGAGGTGGATTGGGAGAATCTACGATATGTGACAAGATTGTGAGTGTTTAATTTAAGGAGGCACAACAAAAAACTTAAAGAAAGGGAAGCTAGGGTGCTTTAATCATAACCCAATTCTTGAAAAGTAAGAATAGAATCCAAAAATACACAGCATGAAAAATCATTGTCGACTATCCACTAAAATGCATTCAAGAAAGCTACTGAATATCACACAGGAGTAATAAAGTTTAGATCTATGTGATTTAGGTACTAAGATAATACTTGTCTACTATTTTGAAACAACATTGAACATCATATAAAAATGATTTTGATTCAAAAAACGAGTGGCATAATTGCATCGGTCCTGGTTCCAAAATGGGAAGCAATTTTATTTCATCAGTATAATAGTGTACAATTAGGGAGGATTAGTCTTATATAGTGAGGAAGGAGGAAATCAAGGGCTAATGTTGCATATCCCATCAACTTTAGATTTTGGGATTGTGGAAATGAGCGAGCCTCCTTGAGTATGCGCTTCAATGCCGAGTATGCCCTTCGAACATTTCTATGAGGCATGATTGTACTTCTAGAATCTTGATCTTTCTGCTAAGGTGGCATAACTGATTTCTTAGATAGGTCACCATTATGCATGGGCCATCCGCTGAATTTTGTCATATTTCAATTTGGGGAAGTACTTTGAATAAATCGTAGGGTGCTTGAGAATCGATTGAACTTTGTTATCACTCGAAAAGAAATTCCCATCAAGTAATTAATCTACGATGTTCAGAATGCTATCATTACCCTTCCAAGTGAAAAAGAAGATGAAATAAGACAAAAATGTGCTACGGTCATCAGAAATTCCAAATTACTGAGGCGCAACATTGACATGGATGAAGTTGTTGCATTGAGGAGCCTTAGAAATAATAAAGAGATGATGGTAGTAAAGGTTGACAAAGGAAGCACATTGGTCATCATGAACATGTGTTATTATGAAGTTAAAATGTTGGACCATCTAAATAGTGGCAACTATAAGAAATTAAGCACTGATCCTAGAAAAAACATTATTAAAGAGGTGACAAAGACAATCAGGAATTATGGTCTTGAAGAATAAATAAAAAACAAGCTAATTCCAAAGGATTGTGTGGTTCCATGAATCTATGGGTTTGCAAATATTCACAAAGAAAATTCACCTCTATGACCCATAATCAACACCATTGGCTCTCTTCCCTACAAATTAGATCAATTTCTTGCAAAGAAGCTCAGGATTTTCATGGGTAAGACATGCTCCTATGTAAACGATTCAACTCATGTAATCAATGAAATTAAGAATATGAGGGTTGAAACAAACGATCTTCTGGTAAGTTTTGATGTTGTTTCACTTTTCATCGAAATTCTAGTATATGACACCATCAATATAATTAATACAATCACTCATGAGGATACCACAAATATCATAAGAGTGTGCCTGGAATTAATGTACTTCAGCTTCATAGGAAATATCTTCGAACAGACAGAGGGTGTAGAAATGGGATCCCCTATGTCACCCATGGTCACAGACTTATACATGGAATGGTTTGAGAAATGAGCTATTGATTCCTTCCCTATGATGCCAAAAATTTGGAATAGATTCATTGATAACACTCACATAATCTGGCCACATGGAAAAGAAATCTTGGAAAACTTTAAATACCATTTGAACAATTAGGTTGAGAGAATTAAATTCACTATGGAAGTTGAATATAACAATATCATCCCTTTTCTGGACATCCTTATCTTGAAAAAGAATAATACCTCCACATTGCATCAGATATACCGGGAAAAGATGCACAATGACACATATCTCCATGCGGATTCCCATCACCATCCTGCGCAAAAACATGGTGTCATCAACACATTGGTGACTAGATCCATTAGGGTTTCTGATGATGATCACATAAAAGAGGGGTTAAAGAACCTAGTTGAGGTTTTTAAGAACAATGGATATAAGGAACATCAATTCAAAAAGGCTATATTCAAAGCGAAGGGGGGGTCATCAAAACACTCACAAGCAAGAAGAAGGAATAATGGTTACTCTCCCCTACATCAAAGGAACCAAAGACATAATGGAAAAAATCCTTAAGAAAGGAAACATGAGACTTGTGTTTACACCACCAAACACTCTTAGATCTATGTTGGATTATGCAAAAGATGCCATTGACCCTAAGGCGTTTACATGATTCCATGATTATGTGGAAAATACTATATTGGTAAAACATGAAGATCTCTACAGGATAGGATCAAAGAGCATTGCATGGACATTGAACACAACCAGATTAAGAGATCATCCCTAGCCGAGCACTCGCATAATTCTAGTCACCTCATTTTCTTTGAAAACTCCAAAATAATAGCTAACATTGACCATTGCACAAAAACTAAATTCCATGAAGCGATAGAAATCAAACTCAATCATAACAACATCAACAGGGATGAAGGTCATAAAATCAAGGATGCATGGAAATCAATTATTCAACAAATAAAGAATAATTCTAGAATTCCAAGTGGCAAAAACGTTTGACATTGACATATGGAATTCCAAGAGACGGAAATGGTTTGGAAACCCAAGCATTAGATTTAGAATTCTAAGAGACACTATTATATTTATTTGTAATTGAGATCTATGAAGGAATTGTAAACCTCCTGATGATGATCGTGACTGAGGGATTGAAACTGGTCAAGGGTATATATTTCAATGCAATTATTGAAATATTGATATATATATATATATATATATATATGGAATTTATTCATTGCAGTTCCCCTAATTGAAGTATTCCACTGCATAAACAATGAATTGTTTAATAGAATCCCTCCATGGAAGGGAAACGTTGAGCGAGGTGCGCCTGTTTGAAAATAACAGAATTAAATTGGTACATAAGCTAGCTGATCTCTCCTTCTTAAAGAAATGCAGGGATGCTGGGATTATTCCAAACTTTGCAAGAACTAAGCATTCATTAAATATCATGAGAAACTCATCCGTCTTAAAAAAATGGGAGCTTGTCACTAATATGTTCATAAATCAAGCACGTTCACAGGACAGACGAGCTTCTATCAGGGATATTGTTTGATATGCACATGAGGTTAGCTATGAAACTTAGAAGTGATATCTGGGTTACGGTTGAAAACAGGACTGCGTGGTGTATGGAAAAGGTTCTCAATAACATCATGGTGAACCTTGAAAATAAGTTTGATAATTTAACTCACGAGGTGGACGATAACAAGAGACAATAATCTAACATTGTGAAACTTTCCAACGCAAATTTGGATGATGCCACACGTAGGGTGCTTGAGCATGGATTGAACTTTGTTGTCACCCCAAAAGAGATTCCTGTCAAGCAATTAATATGTGATGTTGAGAATGCTATCATTACCCTTCCAAGTGAAAAAGTGGATGAAATAAGACATAAATGTACTGCGGTCATCATAAAATCCAAACCACTGAGGCGCAACATTGACATGGATACATTTGTTGCGTTGAGGAGCCTTAGAAATAATAAAGAGATCATGGTACTAAAGGATGAAAAATTAAGTGCAACGGTCAGCATGAACATGTGTGATTGTGAAGGTATAATGTCAAACCATATAAATAGTGGCAGTTATAGGAAATTAAGAACTGATCCCAGCAAAAAAAGTTATTAAAGAGGTGACAACGACAATCAGGAATTCTGGTCTTGAAGAAGAAGTAAAAAAACAAGCTAATTCCAAAGGATTGTGTGGTTCCATGAATATATGGGTTGCCAAAGATTCACAAATAAAATTCACCCCTATGACCCATAGTCAACACCATCGGCTCTCCTACCTACAATTTAGCTAAATTCCTTGTGAAGAAGCTCAGTATTTTCATGGGTAAGGTGTGCTCCTATGTAAAAGATTCATCTCATGTAATCAAAGAAATTAAGAATATGAGGGTTGAAACACACGATCTTTTGGTAAGTTTTGATGTTGTTTCACTTTTTACTAAAATTCTAATAGATGATGCCATCAATATAATTAAGACAGTCACTTATGAGGATACCACAAATATCGTAAGAGTGTGCCTGAAATCAATGTAATTCAGCTTCAGAGGGGATATCTACGAACATACAGATGGTGTTGCAATGGGATCCCCTCTGTCAACCATGGTCACGTAATTATACATGGAATGGTTTTAGAAACAAGCTATTTATTCCTTCCCTATGAAGCCAAAAATTTGGAAGAGATTCGACGATGACACTCACATAATATGGCCACATGGAAAATAAATCTTGGAAAATTTTAAACACCATTTGAACAATTAGGTTGAGATTGTTAAATTAACTATGGAAGTTGAAGATAACAATAGCATCCTTTTTCTGGAAATCGTTATCTCGAAAAAGAATAATTACTCCATATCGCATCATGTATACCCAAAAAAGACGCACACTGACAAGTATCTCCATGCGGATTCCCACCACCATCCTTCCCAAAAACTTGGTGTCATCAATGCATTGGTGACTAGAGCCATTAGGGTTTCTGATGATGATCACATAGAAGAGGAGTTAAAGAACCTAACTGAGGTTTTTAAGAACAATGGATATAAGGAACATCAATTCAAAAAGGCTATTTTCAAAGCGGAGGGGGGCCATCAGAACACTCACACACAAGAAGAAGGAATAATTGTTACTATCCCCTACATCAAAGGTACCATGGACATAATGGAGAAAATACTTAAGAATTAAGGAAACATCAAAGTTGTGTTTACACCCACAAACCCTCTTAGATCCATGTTGGGTTGCGCAAAAGATTTCATTGACCCTAAGCTTCATAAAGGTGTTTAATGATTCCATGCTCGCATGGAAAATACTATATTGGTGAAACAAGAAGATCTCTATAGGATAGGATAAAAGAGCATTGTGCAGACATTAAGCAAAACCGGTTTAAGATATCATCCTTAGCCGAGCACTCGGATAATTCTGGTCACCTCATTTTCTTTGAAAAATCCAAAATAATAGCTAATATTGACCATTACACAAAAAGGAAATTTCTTGAATCCCTAGAAATCGAACTCAATCATAACAACATCAACATGGACGAAGGTCATAAAATAAAGGATGCATGGAAACCACTTATTCAACAAATAAAGAATAATTCTAGAATTCCAATTGGTGAAAATGTTTTACATTGACATTTGGAATTCTAAGAGAAGGAAATGGTTTGGAATCCCAAGCATTGGATTCAGAATTCTAAGAGGCACTTTATTGTATTTATTTGTAATTGAGATCTATCAAGGCATTGTTAACCTCCTGATGATGATCCCGACTGAGGGATTGAGACTAGTCGAGGATATATATTTCAATGCAGTTGTTGAAATATTGACATATCTATGGAATTTAGTCAATGCAGTTCCCATGAGTGAAATATTCCACTGCGTAAACAATGATATGTTTTGTCATGTTTTTTCTATTTTTATCTTTTCTCACATATCTCTTGTAGGAGTTCTAGAGGGTCCCACTACATCCTTTGTTGGTGGTGGTTGTTGCTTCTCTTTGGTGTCTTGTGGTTGGTGTTGCTTCTTTGTTGCAAAATATTTTAACACCTGTATGTTTTTCCAAGCCCGATCAGGTAAACTTGGGATACCCTTCAAAAGCCTAAAATATTTTTCTAACTCAGATTGGGGTGTGTAATCAAGACCTCCCACGCTAGAAATCAGATTCTTCAGTAATGTAGTAGTAGCAATTGGAGGACGTAGCTCTTCAAGTAGTTCATTTGTAGTGGGAGGATTCATCTTATGAGGAGCTGTTATCAAGTCTTGCATCTTTTCTTGGACTCTCCGACTTTATAAGTTCTCTGAGTGCAACTCAAAACTCTCATTCCAAGGAGCTGGTAGCACGTTCTATATCATGGCAGTCATTGTTTTCAAGAAGGAGATGACTAGGGACTCAAATTATTTTAACTTTTCTTCCAGTATTCCCATGGAGGTGAATTTATGGATACAGTTATCCATATGCATGATGGACCTTGTCCCATCATATATCTGCATAGATTGCAATTGATCTGGGGTCAAGGTGTTTATCACTATTTTGGCTATTTTTTCCACCTAGCATTTATTCTATATGTCTGCTTTATTTCTGTCCATAAATTTAGTTGCTTCTGAATAAATTTTATATAAAATTAAGGAAAACTGTATGTGAGATCGAATCTTGAGAAAATCCTCAAAGACATGCTTCCACAAAAAATGCTTGATCTTCATTAGATTTTCCACCATCAAGGCTTGAGTTGAGGCATATTCATGTCTTGATTCACAATCTTCCACTTCTAGCTTAAGCTTAGCTATTATTCAGGCTATGGACTTCTTGTTTTTCTTTGTCCAAATTTGGTTCTTGCACTTTGAGGTTTTCATTCTTATTCTCAATGATGTCTTGCAGCTTGATAATATCCAACTTAGTATTGGATGCTTGGGATTATAATTTCTTTCTTTCTTTCTCAATTTGCTCCAACGTCCGTATCAGGTTCATTATTTGCTCATCTAACCCTGCGTTCTGAATGATAGCATAAGGTAACTTTATTTTTCTTCTTTCCTCGGATAACTTCACCTTATAGTGTTATAATTGTACAATTTCCTCCTCCAATTTGTTTCTAGTTTCTCTTTCCTCGACTTCTGACTATTGCAACTCTTTGATTCTATCCTTATTTACATTTTTCAGTGCAATTAATGAGGCATTTTCCCTTTTCAGGAATTACAACTCATCTTGGAGTTGCTGATACTCTGCCATCACTTGGAGAGTAGCTGGGAAATCTTGAGTGACTTGAGATTATTCCAACTCCTTGTTGATGTATTTGTAACTTCGGAAGATATTCTTCAATGTATTACATTTTTACTTTATTATATTCCTGATGAAGATGTATTATTCCTCCAATCAAAAGTGTCGTCACTTGTATTTGTAAGTGTTGCAAGTGTCGCAAGTATTATTGTAAGTGTCACAACTTATATATGATGGGTTATTAGAACACCTTGGTGGGGTTGGCCCTGCATGAGTCATGTGGATGGGTTATTAGGATTCCTTAGGAAGTCGGCCCAGTTAGGGTTAAAGGCAGGTTAAGTTGTTGTATAAATAGAGAGTGTGTCTCTCTCTATTTATTCATTCACTCAATCAATTCGCATTAGTGAGAGAGAGGAAGAATGCGCACAAGTTGAAAAGGAGTAGTTGCTGTAGACATTTATATTTCGGGGATTCATCTTTGTGATCTTTGTATTGGTGCTCATTCTATCTCCGAGGAAGTTGCGAGGTTTTTCACCTTCTTAGTTTTCCTTGGTGAAATGCTTTGTGTCTCTTGTCTCTTGTGTTTGACATGATGTACATATTGTTCTCTCAGTTAATATCCTAGATAATATTGAATTAAATGATGAAAAACTAACATGGTATCTGAGCTAACCTGAAGGAAGGCATTGTATGGCATTTACGACACTTGTTGCACTTGCGACAAATTGGAAGCTAGGGCTTGGTATAGTAAAAACCAATCATCGTGGAACTTTCGCTATAAATCCGTTTTGGTGAAGGTTAAGGATTTGAAACTTTTATAGGACGAAGATGAAATGTTCATGTACCTTGTGTGTGAATATCAGCCTCATATTTGTTGTACTTTGTGAGATATGATTCGTACACGCTATGGTTTCTGCCTCTTCCAGAATGCAGCCCTAAACAAGTGACCTAGGAACAAAGGTCATATCTAGGGATAGGAAGCTCCAAATGGAATTCCATAAAAAGTGGAAGTTAGGGAACAGACTGTAGTTTCACAGGTCTGGGTTTCAAAGGCCGAAGTTGAAATAGTGACATGTGGCAGTCCATACAAGTTCGCTATGCTGTTTCATCCCATAAAGAGGTCATGTTGCAACACTTGGCATATTTCTCTCATGGGCAATCCATTGGAGGTTAGATATATGGGGTTGTAAATATGACAGGTCAGTCTACCATAGGCCAAAGTTTCAAACCCTGAGGATCCGAACTTTCAGAGATACACCATAAACAATATGGCTTATAGTTATGTCCAAACAGAATTGGATTATGAGCACTTTCATTTTTGGCTCGTCATTGCCACAGGAAATTAGGGTTTTTGCAAAAGTTGGAATTTTGGAATCTGAGACCACGCTTGGATGATCCTCATCAAAATTGAAATTTATAGACCAAGATCAGAGTTTTTGGTTTGGTAGAACCCCGGGATCTATCAAACCCTAGTTTGGGATTTTGACCAGAAAACCAGAAAAACCAGAATTTGACAGAAGCTACAGATCCGAAACTCACAGGTCAATTTTGGAGGGTCAATTTTTGGAGTTTTCAAAATATGAGCACACCATCTCGCTCATCTTAGTCAATTGCATCTCCCTATCCAGTCAAAAGTTTGAAATTCCAAGTTTGGATTTTACGGGTTTCTCTATCAAACCCTAACTAGCTCCAGAGCTAGATTCAACAAATCAAGTGGGGCTGATAACTTCCAAGCATGGAAGTATAGCATTAGGTTAATCCTAGAAGAGAATTATTTGGACATTTACATAAGTGAAGAAGTTCGAGTTCTAGAGGGAGATGAGGCTAAGGCCTTACATAAGAAGACTTCAAGCAATCCTGACAGGGATGACTTGAGGAGATATAGGTATGTTTTGAAATCTGTTCATGATTAAGTTTGTCTTCATATTATTGAGGTTAGTACAATATTGATTAATTTTAGACTAGTATTATTACCTTAGTAAAAGTATGAAGGCATGTGAATGATAGAAGACATTCATTGATTAGGGTTATGAAACTTATGATTGTACTAATGCACTGTGATGTTGTATGAGGATGATGTCATCCGCTAACATGACAGGTACATCAAGAAAGACAAATCAAGTTCTAGATCAAGAACATATGACCATGGTGACATGAAGACAAAGACTCATCCATAGCCATTTATCACATAGAAGCTCTACTTATGAGGTATGTATAATTTGGTTCTACAATGCTTAACTTATGAGACATGCAGGTTACTAGCACAAGGTCTCTAAATCATTGAAGAGAACAAAGAAGACATTGTTTGGGTATGTTAGACATAACTAGAAAACATGATAATCTAGGTATGTTTTTCCTGTATCAAGTTAGATTCCTACCTTGTGTTAGGATCTTATATAAGTATATTTTTTGTATGATTGATAATGATTATTCATGAAGTTATAAGTTTAAGTAATCATGGGTTTATGCATATTATGCTTCTTACTATGATTGATGATATGACAAAACAGAAGAGTCCTATGGTCAAATAAGAATATGCATGAGTAAAAGAAGTACTCCCTGAAACCTTGAATACTAACGCTTGTGATAAATTACCTGTGTATGAAATGATCATGACCATACATATTCAGAATCATAATGTTTTGATAGTATTGAGATTATACTAATGCATGTATGATTATGTATGAGATCTTGAGGATGACACAATGATGACACTAGTGCACACCTAATCATGCATAGTGGTATAGGATGGATATAAGTTCAAAGATAGATAATCCAAAAAGCAAAGATCAAGAGGGAGCACACTCCAGTAATTCCTGTAAGGAAGAAAAGATTGAGAGGGAGTCCACCCAACAAACAAACAAAGATAAGTATTTGAATTGTCATTTATTGTATATATGATTACTTAAATAATGTTGTTCAGTCATGTACATACTTATGCTTCTAGATTTAGGATGTATATTATGCATATTAGAAAAGTTGCATTAATGAATAAGATACTACTAATATGCAAGTAATGGGTAAGTGGCCTATGGTACTGTACAACATTCCATTGCTACTTATCTAGAATGAAACCTCTTTGCTGACATGTTGGGAGTTGTGCACACTCTTAACAATGTTCTGGTAGAGATGGAAGGCATCGAGAAAGTTACGGGATATGGATAAATGTTGTATTGAAGCATTGGCTAAGATAATTGCATGATTGTAAGACATATATCTTTATGTGTAAGAATTTGGCCTAAAATCTATGAGATGTTTCTAATCATGCAATTGAACTTGTCTTGTAGGAAAGACCATGTACCATCACCTACAAGAGAGACTTGTTTCAAATAACAAGCGACGAAGACTCAACAACAACATTTGATCCAGCAACGAAGTTCAAGACAACTACCGATTGAAGATATTGAAGAATCTGAAGTTCCCAGGATCCGGGATGCAATAATGGAAGGATGCCATGATCGAGGAGTACCAGTCGATCATGAAGAATGATATTTGGGATGTGGTCTCGAGACCAGAAGGGAAGTCTATTGTGACTTCCAAGTGGATCTACAAGATCAAGCATGCTGCAGATGGCAGCATAGAGAAATACAAGGCAAGGTTTGTGGCTCATGGCTTTTCCCAGAATGAAGGGATAGATTATGAAGAAACTTTTGCACCTGTAGCCAGACACACTTCCATCAGAACAATACTTGCTCTGACTACAGTGATGAAGTGGAAGATACACCATATGGATGTCAAGACAGCTTTCTTGAATGGTGTAGTCGAAGAGGAAGTGTATGTGGAGCAGCCACTCGGATGTGAGACACATGATAGGGAGTCACATGTGTGCAAGTTAAAGAAAGCCTTGTATGGCTTGAAGCAAGCAACCAGGACATTGTATGGCAGGATTGATAGCTTCCTATCCAGTTTGGGCTTTACTAAGAGTAAAGCGGATTCCAACCTTTACTACAAGGTTGAGGAAGGCAATCCAGTGATACTCCTACTATATGTGGATGACTTGTTTCTAACAGGAGAGGATAGGTTGATTGCCGACAAGAAGAGGAATCTTGCTGCCGAGTTTGAGATGAAGGACATGGGTATGATGCATTACTTTCTAGGTATGGAGGTGTGGTAGAGTACAGATGGAATCTTCCTTGGACAAGGGAAGTATGCAATAGAGATCTTGAAGTGGTTCGGGATGATGGACTGCAAGGCCATGGCCACACCTATGGCATCGAACCTAAAGCTATTGAGTGATGCTTCATCAGAATCGGTTGATGCCATGATGTATCATCAGATGATTGGGTCTTTGATGTATCTGAAGAATACGAGACCAGATATTTACTTTGCGGTGAACACTTTGAGCCAGTTCTTGACGGATCCTAGACATGTTCACCTGATTGGGGTAAAGCATATTATGAGGTGCTTGAAGGGTACGATTGACTATGGGCTCAAGTATGATGAGAATCAAAAGTTTAAATTGGAGGGTTATGTTGATTCATATATGGCAGGCAGTGCTACAGATAGGAAGACCACTTCGGGGTGCTACTTCAGTATAGGATTTGGGGTGATCCCCTGGTTTAGCAGAAACAAATCCTACGTAGCACTGAGTATAGTCTAAGTAGAGTATGTCGTAGCTTGTTCGGCTAGTTGTGAGGCAGTATGGCTTAGGAAGCTACTATCTAATTTATTTGATCTCCAGTTGGATGCTACTTGTATCCATTGTTACAACCAGAGTTGTGTGAAGTTGTCAGAGAAACTAGTGTTCCATGACAAGTCGAAGCATATCGAGATCAAATATCACTATATCCAGGATATGGTGCAGAGAGGAGCAGTGAAGCTCCTGTATGTTGCAATGGATGAGCAGATAGTAGATGTGTTGACCAAGCCACTAGCCAGAGTGAAGTTCGAGTACTTCAGAGAGAGGCTTGGTGTCCTGTATATTCAGGATACTTCCAGGAGGAAGTGATGGGACACATTTGTAGGAGGCATTCCAAGCATGGTGGCAGGTGGGTCCTCCCATGGATGTGGATGTAAGTGCTGAGTGATGAACATCTGGGTGATGCTCTGCATGATGAACATCCGGACGATGTTCCATATGAGTGACGGGACACAGACGCTGAAGCCATTCTGAGAATGGTGGCAGGCGGGTCCTCCCATGGCCAAGGATATAAGTGCTACATGATACGATGTTCGATATGATGATCTGTATGATCATGAGATGATGATGTGCATCTGGGTGATTCCCAGTATGATGATGATCCGTATGATCATGAGTAGCGGTGATCCATATGATCATGAGCATCTGGATGATGCTCCGTGGCCGTGGATATGTTGCAGGTTGTGCTGGTTGGACATGTAATGGATCCTAGGAGATCCCATAGGTTGTGTTGGGAATGTAATGAGTCCTGGGGATGCTCTTTAGAGATATTGTCAGTCGCAAGATGCTCTTTTAAGGTTTTGCCTATTCACATGCAATCAGTCTTGGAGATCCGATAGGTTGTGCTAGGCACGTAATGAGTCCTGGGATGCTCTTTAGAGATCTTGCCGGTTGCAAGATGCTCTTTTAAGGTTTTGTGAAGTTCACATGTAATCAATCCCGGAGATTCAATAGGTTGTGATGGGCACTTAATGAGTCCTGGGATGCTCTTTAGAGATCTTTCCAGTTGCAAGATGCTCTTTTAAGGTTTTGTGAAGGTTGCATGTAATCAGTCTTGGGAGACCTTGCTGGTTGTGCTGGGCACATAAAGGATCCTGGGATGCTCTTGTCAGGTTTTGCAAAGATGCACATAATCAGTCCTGAGATTCCACCGGTTTCCACGTGCAGAGATGATGAAGACCTACATGGAGGCTAGGCCTACATCTAGCATGAAAAAGGGTTGGCTCTGTAGAACTTCCTATGATGAGAAGAATTGAGAGATAACACCAGTGATCGAGATGACGAGTACAGCAGCAGTGACGATGATCCAACTCTAGAATTGAAGACTTGTGGAGATATGTATTGGTGACCTGTTCCTAGAGAATACCTTCCTAGTTAGGAGGGAGTGTTGATGTATTTGTAACTTCAGAATATATTCTTCAATGTATTACATTTGTACTTTATTATATTCCTGATGGAGATGTATTATTCCTCCAATCAGAAGTGTCGTCATTTGTATTTGTAAGTGTCACAAGTATTATTGTAAGTGTCACAAATTATATTTGATGGGTTATTAGACCACCTTGGTGGGATCAGCCCTGCATGAGTCATGTGGATGGGTTATTAGGCTTCCTTAGGAAGTCGGCCCCGTTAGGGTTAAAGGAAGGTTAAGTTGTTGTATAAATAGAGAGTGTGTCTCTCTCTATTTATTCATTCACTCACTCAATTTGCATTAGTGAGAGAGAGGAAGAATGCGCACAAGTGGAGGAGGAGTAGATGTTGCAGACATCTATCCTTTGGGGATTCATCTTTGTGATCTTTGTATTGGTGCTCATTCTATCTCTGAGGAAGTTGAGAGGATTTTCACCTTCTTGGTTTTCCCCGGTGAAATGCTTTGTGTCTCTTGTCTCTTGTGTTAGATATGTTGTACATGTTGTTCTCTCAGTTAAGATCCTAGATAATATCTAATGAAATGATGAGAAAATAACTCTCCTTGATCTTTTGATCCTTCTTAGCTAACAACTTCACTTGAATCTTTTGTGCCTTTCCCTATCTTGATTTAGATAGTTCTGCAACCTCTGATTTTCACCTTCTAAACTCTTCACTATAGTGCTCAAAAACTCATTTTTGGTTTTAAAAGTCTCAAGTTACTTTCCTTTTGTATCCATCTAGATTAGCTGCAGCCTTGGCATATTTGTTGTACACTATTAACTGTTCGTCCCTTGAGCCATTGACACTTCGTCTTCAGGGGGTAAATTCCTAGTGTCTACTACAACTTGTGAAGTCCATTCATTGGCCTGGAGATCCCGATATGCTCTATTGGCTAGGGGCTCCATCATGACTATATTGAAATTATTTGTGCTAGGGTCGAACTTAGAGATTGACCTGGGTCTTGTCTATGTGTCCAAGACTCTATAATAAGAAACAATTCTTGAATTCATGCTCTTCATTGTTGTTCTTATTCTAATAACATAATAGGGTTAGTGATCTTGATAGAACCTCTCATTCCACTTCCAATCGTAAATTGAGTCATCTATGGGACTGCAAAGCTTGATGAAGCATTCATAGTGTTTCCTGACAGTATAACAGACATCAACTCATTAGATTAAAAAATATCATGAGTAAGATTATTGGAAGTTTCACCTTTTCCACTTTGAATTTCCTGTAATTGATTAGTATATTGCTGGGTGGTCACTATCCCTTCAACTGGTCTCCTTTCTTCCCCTGAATCTACTGCTGCTTCAACTATTTTACACTTTTTATTTTCTGGCTCCTGAGGGATTTATTCAGCTTTTATTTTCTCAACATCCAAAGACACCTTCACAGTCCACCCATTTTTATCCTTTCCTCTTGAATAATCTCTTCCATGATGGAGAGGAGAGTGCCTTCAGGCCTTGTATATGTCTGGGTCATGCTTTCATCCTTTTCTTTGAGATGAGATTGTATAGTATTTAAAACTGGGTTAGAAAATGCCTAATTTAGTTCACTTGTCCTAGCACCTACCAAGTCATCTTGCTTCTTTTCGCCATGGTAGACCCCTGTTTCCTTGGATCCCTTGAATTCACTCTGTTGATTTCCTTTATTTAACTTTGACTCTTGCTGTGATTAAATTTCAGTCTTCTTTTGCTGTTGTATCTTGTTCAATTGTTTGCACTCCCTTCCTGGTGGTATCTCTAATTCCTCTCCTCCTTCTTGGATAGACACATGTGCCACTCACTTAGGGCTATTTTTGAATTCTATTTTGGTTGATACTATCTATTCTTTGTTTGACCTTCCTGCCTTAGCCCCAAGTCCCAATCTCTTAGGTCTCTTCTCAAGTTGGATGAATTCTGTATTGCCTTGTCCCTCCTTCCCTAGTTATTTATTTGGATCAAAACCCATATATAACATGATTGGCAAGGATTTCTGATATGACTCTACTTCTTTGGGAGGTGAGGGGGGATTAATTTGCATCATTGCAGATTCTCCTTCATCCATATTGCTTTATTTATCCTTTGATACTGGTATGGGATCTCTTGTTTCTTCTTGGGAATTTGAATCCATCCTAGAACCCTTCCTTGAGTCATCATTAGCATGATATTCATCATATTAGTCCTCAAACCTATGGTATTCAGGGATATACAAATGAGAAGCATTCTCTTTTTGTAGGTACTTCCTCATCCTCCACCGGGATCCTCTTCCTTTTCTGTTGTTGGTATCATTATGCCCTACATATTCATCGTGTATTTTTTGGAGAGGTTCCTGGAATTTTATCTCTCCCTCAGCAATTAGAGCTCCTTTTTTCATGTAAAAGGTATAATATGGATGGGCCCTAGAAGGCTCTGGAGCAAGTTCAGGAAACGCTTGAGCCATCACCTTGGCAGGGTTTATTTGTTCTTGAATCATTCTTTGCAACTCTTCTAAGGTGTCTTTACTGGCCAATATTACCAATTCTGGTTTGGAATCATGATCTTGAGGGTTTGGGATCTTCCTCCCCTTTATTGTATGATTAAAATATGCATATCATATTTCTAGGCATTATCCAACTGAATTTCTATATTCAACAAAATGTCGATAATTTGCTTGAGATCTTTCTTGTTATTGATCGTGTATCCTCCCATGGATATGGGAAAAGTTTCTCGCCCCCTCCTCTTGACCTTAACAAAATGAATTTTATCCACTTCTATCATCTTCCTGACATATTCCAAGACAAAATTCCTGGGAGTGAGTAGATTAGGTATCATGTAAGGAGGATTTTCAGTGCCATACAGTCTATCATAGTGTAGTTCTCAGATAATAAAAAAATCCCTTTCTAGTAGCCTCACCTTTTTGCAGGTAAGGTCTGATCTCCCGAGGCATACATTTAGGCTCAGTCCCAGTGATCAAAGAAAAGGTCTTATACATAAAATGAGACACAAATCGAATCCAAGTGACCTCTTCTTCCTTTCCCTTCTTTATCCAGAAAACCCAATCATATATTATATTTGGAGAATCGCCTTTAGTTCTTTGGATATCCAGGTCTTCAAAGTAGTAATATTGGTGGAACAAGAGTAAATAAACAAGATAAGAATAGTATACGAAAACCTTAGTATAATTGAACTATGCTAGCTGGGTTTTGATGCCAGTTGCTAAGGCCTTTGCATAGTTGAATTTGGGGGCTGATAGATGATTATATGTATCAACCATAGCAACCATTCCTTCATCAACGTCTTTATTAGAATCTCTTCCAAAGATCAATGTCAAAGCCGAGACTATTTCCTAATTATAGGGTAACAAATTTGTGTGTTTCCATGGTTCAAAATGAACTGGGGACTACTTGCAGGAGGCTACTAGTCGAGCTCATAGCTTCAAATTTTTCTCGTTACTAAGCCCTCGATAAAATGATGCTTGCTATTGTAGACATAGTGTACTCCCAACAGGAATAGTCCCCAGCATTGCAGCAATTGAAACAACTGATATTTCAAAAGGAGTATCTTTCCATCGCTATCATGGATGGCAGATGTGGTTGGATTGTAAAAGTTTGTGCAGAGTTGGAAAATTTTGGGGAAAGCGAAGAAATCAAGGACGAGGTGATGGGATAACTTCGACTTTCATAATTTAGCCCTGAATTTAGAGACGTGCAATTTTTTGAGAGCTACTCCTATTAGCTGTCGGGATGTGGTTTTGGTAGGATGTGGAGATACCTTGGCCCATTAGTCAACAAAGGGTAAAATATCGGAGGATGGTATGTATGAAACATTATAATGGTGGGAAAGAGATCGAGATGATGTGCCATAGGTGGTGGCCTTTCTCTTTTACATCTTTCACTATAGAACCACGGGTAGTCTAGATTCATATGTAATAGAACACACCATAGGTGACCACAGGGGAAAGGATGCACAATTCCTACATTGACGAGAAAGCACACTAGAGAAGATTTTAAAACATAAAAGGTGGAGGGATTGAGGATTATACTTACTTGAATACACTATAAAAACAATGCATTAGTTCCCTTGTATGATTTTGATCATATGCATATCAACTTCGGGGATAGTAAGGATGGTAAACATCTTTCTCTGGAGCTCATAACTATACGGTTAAAGAAAAAATAGGTTGAACTCACTTGAGAGGGTTTTGTTGCTCCGCAAGCTCGTAAACCAATTAATTTAAGTCTTCTTTAATGTGTATTTTAACGTTACTCTAGAGGTCTTGAGGATTTATAGGATTTGTCGGTATGAAAGGATTTTTCAATAATTAGCGCGTTGATTTTGGCAACACTTATTCCATAACGGCCTTTGCAACATTTACCATTAAAACAGATAAATCACGGGATCTTGCTTTACTTTTCCCGATCAGATCCTTTTTTTAGAGAGGGACTCTGCTTATTCTAGGCCGTGAATACTTTTCTTTTGGTAGTGATAATGACCCCTCTGCGAGAAATGCTAAGATTTTTTTTGGAGAATTGCACTATTCAATGTAAGCCATAGGTGGGAATTGGGTTCTTTTAATTCCATTGACAACTTCTACGCCCTCAACGATAGAGATTTTCCTCAAGGGGTTACATGATTCAATCTAACTGTAGCTAGGGTTTTACCCCTAGCTTGTGCAAATGGGCACCTACTAAGGAGAAGGGACTCCTTAGTAGCAGTTCAGTAAATGGAAATTATCAAGCTAAAACAGAAATATAAACGACTCTAAACACGTGCATCAAACAGAGAAAACAAGATGTAAATAATAGCTTTTGTATTAATGTTACCTCCAATGTGAAGGTTGGTGAAGCTCTTGCAATGTCCAAGAGGGTTGCTCCAAGCTCCAACTTGCTCCTTCTCTCTCTCCAATGGTGGGAATGGGCCAAAAGGGGCACTCAAGGTGAAAGTAGCTCAAGGGTGAGCTAGGGTTTCAAGAGTGATTTTGGCAGAGTAAGGGTGCATATGATTGTGGATGTGGAATAAGGGGTCTCCATCACCTATTTATAGTGTTTTTGGTGGTGGAGTGCTGGCCCATGGTTTTGGGAACCATATGGTTTAGGGCAGCTGTATAGGGTTTTTTCCTCCTTTTCGTGGTTATTTTATATTTTTCTTCCCTTTTTAGGGGGTTTTTGCTATTTTTAGAGGAATTTTGGATATTTTTGGAGGAAAAAGGGGTTTTTTAGCCTTTTTGAGGCTTTTTTGAGGGTTTTGTGGCCTTTTGGAGGCATTTTTGGCCTTTTGGAGGCTTTTTAGTGGGATTTTCAGGGTTTTTAAGGGAAATATGGTAGGAAAATGGACAAATGAGCCATGTAATGGGGTAGATGAGGTAGTGAACACTTTTTGGGTGTTAACACTAAGTCATTGATGGGGAATGGTTACATGATCCCATCTGATCCATTGGCGGAAAACCCCTTTTTCATCCTGGTTGCAAGTTCTAACGCCTCCAATGATCCAGATTTATCCTGGAAAAATGCACAATTGTATCTGATCTGTTAGTGAAAAAATTCTCCTTCTATGTCTGATGCATATTTCGATGCATCCAATGGGACATATATTCCTTGGTAAGCTGGATGGGACTATCTAAGCCATCAGCGTTAGAAATCACTTGTTATTCCTCTTGCTAGTTACACCTTGTGAAGGGATCATATATTTTCTATGTGATTCGAAATATTCTTTCGCGACCATTGACCATTGGTGCCCAGATTCTTCATCTTTCAGGATTTAGTATTGTTCCTCGTAGAGGTTGAAGAATGCAACAATTGTAGGCACAAAGATGGTGACAACAGGACAAGGAGAATGGGACCTTTCTCAAAATTTTGTAATTTGAGTGAGCAATTGGCCCTTTCTCTAGCTCTAGTAATTTTTGTGAGGAAGGGTCACAAATCACTAGCCCTTTATACTTGGGTAATTTTTATCCTTAAAAATATGGTCATTTTTAACATAACACCTCATTTTGGAAAGGGTAACTTTTTAATTAAAACTTCATTATCGAAGGCTTAATTTATCACAAAAAATTTCATTGTTGAAGGCCAAAATTTTAGACAAAACGTTGTTTGATGAGAAGTATGAGAAATAAAAACATCAAAAAAATTTGTTTGAGTGGAAAATATGACTATACATTACACCCCTGCTGGTTGGTTCCTTGCTGGTAGGTGTTTACATCGTTAGTCTCTCCTATGTTTTAATCCTCATTTTATGTCTTCTTTGGTCGTTCGTCGGGTAGTGTTACTTGTCCATTTTTTATGTGCAGAGTCGACTATATTTTTCAAGTTGGGACTTGGTAGGGTTCTTTTGCGGATTCAACTATCATGTGTATTGAATCGCTCTAGTCCTACTATCTTCGATGTCTTCATTCCCTCATTGTATGTATTCTCTGAGTTAGCTTCATGATTTTTTTCTAAATCAATAAGGTAGCTTTTGTCATTCTACGCAAGGCTTGGGGCACGCCGTTCAACTAGTGTTGATATGGCTAGTAGTCGACATCATGATTATTTTTTGGAGGGTATCGTTTCAGTTGATATCCATTCATGACCTTTGAAAAAATCGATCTTCTCGAAGTGCTTTTAATCTTAATGTTCCATTGTAATTAAGTTTCTCGATGATATAAGGGAACTCCTTCTTTTTGTCCATATAATAGTTTAAATGGTGTCTAAGTCGATGACATTTGTATGATGTTCTGTATGCCTGGCGTTTTGTAGGAATTTTATCATCCTTGTCGTCCTTACTGACATGATGAAATTTTATGATGATTAATCGTAAATTCTTTATGAACAATGTCCTTTTCTCACACTATTTTAATTGTGCTGGCCCTTACACCCAATTATTTGAGTAAGGATGAGAAGGAGCATTGCCACCCTTTTTATGGTTAGAGTGATGATGAGTGAGGAGGTGGAGAAGGTAAAATTGCCTCGAGGAAGGTGGCACGATCATATCCTAGCCATTGACGGGGGTGGACCTCTAATTTGGGTTGTAAATGCTTTGCATTTTTTCATGCACATTTTAAAGACACCTAGGGTGATAGGCTTGGATTCATTGCATTCCATTCTAGGGATCCCTCGCTTGGTCAAAGGATTGACTTAATGACCTAAAGTGTCATATAGAGTTGTAGGGGGAGTGGAAATATTTTCCCTTTCTCACCCTATTCTAGTTAGGCTGGCCTTTCCTTCGACCTTTGAAATTCAAGTAAGGAGGAGAAGGAACACTAGCCCTTTCAGAACCTTTTATGGTTAGAGTGATGATGACTAGGGGGAGTAGCTTTATTTTTCAACTAGTGTGTAATTTTATGATAAGAGGAGAAACATGGGATACTTCTCAACCTCTTTTCATTTATCAAACTATTGTCATGAGTGAGCAATCTATCCCTTTCTCTAGCTCTAGTAGTTTTTGGGAGGAAGGGTCAAGGAACACTATCCCTTTTGCGCACTTGTTCCATATGAATGAGTAGAATGGGAAAAATACTCCTTAGAGTTTTGAGAGGAGAAAGATCAAGGGACCTTCCTCAAAATCTTGTAATTTGAGCGAGAAACTGGCCCTTTCCCTTGCTCTAGTACCATATGAATGAGTAGCATGGGCACAATATCCCTTAGAATTTTGGGAGGAGAAAGGGCAAGGGACCTTTATCAAACTCTTATAATTTGAGAGAGAAACTATCCATTTCTCTTGCTCTAGTAAGTATAGGAACAAACTTATAAACCAATAGAATAAGCAAAGAAAACATATCCCAATGATGGTAACAAACTTATAAACCAACATAATGCCTGGGGAAAATATGTTGTTTGATATTGGTTTGAAAATCCAAGAATCAGTTCTTAAATTCCAATGCCAAATTAAGGCCTCAATATAGTAAAATAATTTATAGCAAAAGTAATTTTACTCCCACATAATTCACTGATATTGGCTACACATTTAAATGAATGAATGGGAAGATGGTAAATTACTAAAGGAGACAAAAAATATAATATTAATAAGATAAACAAAATGATATCTTATTCTACCCAAGGTATGCATCACAGATATTTAGATTTCTGAAAAATTAATATTCAACTATAAGCAAATATATATGTTTTTTGCAGTTTGAATAAGAATTAACTAGAAAATGAAATCATGCACTCATACTGAGATATTATTGCGCATATTATAAAACACATAATCACATCACCAATAAATCTGAGGAAGAGTCAACAACAATCAATTAATCAATACAAAAGTGTACAAAATTTCAATGTAGTAGAGCTTTCTCACCAACACCCCCCTCTCAGCTTCAAATCTAGGGGACAACTGAATTAATTGTCCAAAATTGAAATAAATGTCTCTCTTTATTAACAACAACTTAGAAAATAGAAATAATTATATCAAGATAAAATAAAATAAACAAGAGTATCTTAATTCAGATCATTCATGGAATTTATCCCACTGTGTATTCCAATCCTTGTTCTCGTCATAGCGACCATCTTGCAGTTGTTTGAATTGAACTTCAACCTTCAAAACTTTAGGCTTGATTTCCCTTTCTAACTATGACCTGATCAGGTTTGTGAAACTATCTGTCCATGCTACTAATTTTGTAGGTTGATAAATGTAGTCGTTGAGTATGTCATGATAAACCTTGGTCAATTATTTAATCACTAGCTCGCTTTCATCCCTTTCATATTTAATACAAGATATATTTCCCCTATCAATTGTGCCACCTTTAACTCATCGAGGGTCGACATGTCAAACCTAATCATCACATTATCTATACAGATCCAAACTTGTTTGCATATCTCTTCCAACTTTAGAATAGCTTTGTTTGCATATACTTGCATGGAATCTCGGGAATTTTTCCAAGCTCTTACTTTTTCCAACTCTTTCTTGTCAATTGTGGGGAGATTCGCAGGGAATTCCTCATATTCCTGTTGCCATTTATAAATTCCCTTTGCATATTGTTGAATCACTTTAGATTCATCTTCAAATGAATCAGATTCATCTGCGAGCTTTCTCAATATCGCATAACATTGCTACAATTCATCTAGGTGAAAAATAAAATTCTTTTGAGACCCCATAAGCTTGAAATTAATTTGTATGGCCTCTTGTTTTACTTCGTCGAAAGGAAACACATTTTATTTTTGGAAAATATTGAGTTGAAACTTGAAATAGTCTCTAGCTATCTCCAATTCCCTCATGCACTCCTCATGTTCTACTTTAAATAGAGGCATATCATTCTCATGTGCTTCTTTCAGCTTCTCGTGTTCCATGACCAACTCATGATGAACTTCATCGAAACAATGCTTCATCACTTCATACAACTGCTTATGTTGCTCTGTTTGTTCCTTACATTGTTGCACATGTTTGATAAGGTCTTTGGTCGAAGACACATTGACATTTTCCAATACTCCAATCAAGGAGGTATTGTGAGATACAATTTCACTTGGTTCCTTTCCTTCCATGTCAAACACTATGATGTTGTTGGTATTTCCTTTGCTCTTATGTCTCTTGGAAGGTCTTTCTGAAATACTCTTGCTTGCTGAATCAAAAAAATAATATCCCAAGGAGATGATTGTAGTATCTACATCCATGGGTTGAAGGTACCCGCGATATATCATAGCTAGTGGAGTTCCTGGATTGATGAGGACATTTGCAAGGAAACCTGATTGTCCTTTTGCGATTGTTCAAGTTTTTGCAAATTTTCTTCTTCCTCTCTTTTTCTTTCCTCATCGGCCTTATAGTTTTCCTCCTATTATTTTTGTTTTTGTTCTTGGAGGAGTTGAAGCCTTGATGCTTCTTTGTCGGCCTCTTCTTTCCATTTCTTCTCTTCCTCCACTTCTTATTGGATCTCTTCTTGTTTTCTTTTTCGTTATAATTCTTTTGCGGTTGCGGCCCAGGTGAGTTTTTCCTCCGCGGATTTGTAGCACTCGTTCTCTATGGATTTGTGGGGTTCTTCCTTGGTGGCTTTGTGGCATTCTTCCTCCACGTATTTTCAACATTCTTCCTCCATGGATTTGTGGTGTTCTTCCTCCATGGCCTTGTGGCATTCTTCATCTGCTGCTTTTTGAGCTTCAGCCTCTTTCGCCCACAGAGTATCCCGTTGAGATTTTTGCTTGTATTCATTTTTCAAGTTCTCTCCCTCGGATAAAATTTTTGTTTGAAGCCGCCACAACTTCGCTTTTTTATCAATTTTTTTTTACGCTTTCCTCTCTCTCTCTTCTAGCTTGGTTCTTATCCATCATTCATTTTTCCACCTCAATTGCTAAGACAATTTTTCTCTCAGTTTTGACAGTATCTTGAAGGGATAATTGTCAGTTGTGTAGCGTCCTTTGTTCCCATTCCAGGATTTTCTCAAAAAATTCATCAAATGAAGTATCCCCTTGAAGAATAGTTTTTCTAAGGTCTTCCTCATGTATGTAGGTATTATGTAATGATAAAAACCTGAAATGTCCTTTAATCACCCTCCTAGGGTCATTCCTTTTCGACTTCACAAATCCAAGTTTCATCTCTTCCAACAAAGTTGCTTCATTATGGGCATTTTGAGAGTTAGATAAGGTGAATGAGTAGACATAAATCTAGAAATTATGCCAATATTTCTTACTCATGCGGGACAAATGGGCTACAACATTGTTTACGATGGTTTAGTATGCAATTTCATGGGCGAGCAATCGGTTAGGAACATAGATTGGTAACAAATGGGGGGACCCATTCACGCCGAATACTCAAATGTAGGTAAAGAACCCCAGGAAATACCAATCACCAGTTTGTGATAGGGATTCCATGGTTTGGTCAGTTAGCCTTGGTATGGGTTTTCTAAAATTAAAAAAATAGAACGGTGTGAAAAAATGGGTGCAAATATCGTACAAATGGGGTTTATAATAGGACATCCATAGCTCTTTGTAGTAAACATGAATGAGTAAGTACTATTCCTTCCAGTTCCAATTCATGGATGGAAATGCATTGGAAGAGCAAATAACATCAAATAAAAAAGTAATCATATGAAACTTTCAACCGCTAAGTACTTGTTTTGCATATTTAAGGGATGCAAAGAGGCTATTGGACATGATGTTTGCCCAGTTGAAAACTTCTCTAGTTTCTGTCACATGATGCACCAGGGGTGCACAATCCAACATGAAGTGTGTATAATGTTCAAGGCCATACAAGTGGCATAGAATTTCCATGACTAGCCTATATGGCCTCTGGAAATATTGGATCGTATAGTTCGTATTGGACCTCTCTATGAAGGGATGTTCCTTGGCCCATCAGTCCTTGATGAGTTCGACAGGATTTGGGTGCTTACTGATAAAATTTTTGATAAAGAAATGGTCATTAATAACGTAGATTCCTTTAGATTATATATCTGTTGGAATGAGTCATGCCTGAGCGAGGAAATTGCCTCTCCTTTTGCATCCACAATCACTCCATTTTGCAGATCAGCATGGTCGAATAACCACCTAGTTGCATCATTCAATTTGAATGGCATCAAGGTTGGCCTTGCTGCAATGGTATGCACATAAATCTTCTTTATGTTCTGATATGCATCCAAATCATTTTCATTTGGGGTAAAATCCCCCATGGATAATATCTGATATATTTCTTCTGAGTCTGGATCACCTTCAAACCCAGTCATTGCACTAGAGTATGATAATATCAATCCTTATCCCAAGGTCGGAGGAGGGATTTCCTCTACATCCTTACTCATAGGAGCTCTGCGTGAAGTTTCCTTTGACATATAGTAAAAACAATAAAACGAACAAGGTGCTTCAGACACTGATCTATCAATAGTGAGTTGAAGCACAAAAATATCAAATAAGCAAATCTTATTGAGAGTTCTATATTTAACCACTAAAAGAAGGTGAATAATAGGAAATGTGTAGGGTTTCATTTGTTGACCCAATGGTTACGTATACATAGTTGGATGCTGATGCATCCAATAGTTTATATGCACTCGATTGGTGCATTAAATGTCTCCCTACATAGTGGAAGTATTTATTGAGATCCAATAGCCAGCAGTGCTGCCGACTCAACATTAAATGACATGCGGCATACTGAATAATTTTGGTCATATAATTAAGTAAATGAGCAGTAGCACTATCTATTCATGATGACTCTCATTTCCAGAACATTGGGAATTAGATTTGTTGCACGCGTGAATAGGGAAAAATTTAAGGATCCATACTTATTGAAAAGTGTATAAACCTTAGCGAATCTTACCACTGCTTAAAATGTAAACTATAAAATATTTGGCGATATATTTCTAAATATATTTCAATTTCTAAGGAATTTATATAGTTTATATAATAATTTGGTGATTTTTAGAGTGGAACAACTTTAACCCATCAAACCTGGGCGAAACAATGCTTCAAAGAATGCAAATTGGCGAATCTTTTTATGGAAAAAAACATGGAAAAATAACCTGTGGGCTAAATTTTGCTGCTAAAATTTAGCTTGTGTGTGAGATCGTGAAAGTATATTAAATGTGTGATCATGCATAATATTTGGGAGCAATGTAAATTTAATGGTATGAAGGTACGATGTCTAATGGATGATAGCTTTTTCTGTGGATTTTCCTATGTAGGCGCAAAAACCATGGCTTGTAGAACGGATGGGATAAGCACTGAATTGACTGGGTAGCGTTGCTTGATAGGTATGCGGTGTGGCGTCATGGTTATCAATGCTTTAAATGAAATGAAATTAATTTTAATTGCGTAGTAGTCTATATATACCTTTTGCATGGTCTCCATATATATTTTTTCTCCTTACATTGTAAAGCATGGAAGCATATTGCATATAGTGTATTATTAAAGCATTACATAGTATATATATAAATACCTTATCGTATTAACATAGTATTATTTGAAGGATTACAAATATTTATATATCAAATATAATATACCATGATCGACGACATATTCAAGATGTAAGATAATATAGCACACCAACTCTTACTCGACCTGGACTTTGTTTATGAGGTGTTCACTGTTGAGTGGCTACATAAACTCATATCACATGATAGACTATAATTATGCTATGGTAGGCTTGGTGCTATATTGTCATCAACTTAGAAATTTTGAATCCATGCGTATGATTTGACGAGAGTTTTTTCGAGGTTATGTAAATTTTTTAGTGCTATTACTTCCTCCTAATACCCAGTGCATGATTCCTGATACATAAATAGTTTCTAATGTTCAATTGATTAACCTCCATAAATTTCTTTTTTATTTTAAATTTCATTTGCATGGGGAAATTTTTTTTTTACTTCTATGACGATCTAGAAGGATCTTAACCAGAAGTGACGACTTCAATTTTTTTATCCCTGGATCAGTTCATTTTGTTACTAAAAATATGCATCAATACAAATTATTTTTAAGGTTTAAATATATAATTCAAATAACGAATTGCTTGAATTGTAGATTGTCAATAATGATGTCTCCAACATTTGTGGATGGAGAAGATGTAGACTTATTTTGGATAAATTCAAAGGTTATAGAAGGAAAAGTCTAACCAAGTAGGAAGCTGCTACATTGTAACAAAATTAGATCCAACTGCTTTGTTGTGAATTTTGAAAATGTTATAAATAGAGAGGTTCCATTATCTAGTTCTACCGAAGAACTTAAGACACTGTAAGACACTTGTTGTGGAATGTACTTTGTTTCTTGGCCAATTTTGCTATTGTTTAAGCATGATGAATACTTGGTACCTCAGACAGATCAATGTTCGATGGGTGATTCAATGGCTAGTGATTCAAAGAATGACAATGATGCAAATACTAACAATTCTTCAGATGATGAAAAAACTTCAGGGGAGGTTTCTTCACAAGAGTGTGAATATATAGGGGAGCAAGAAGATTATGTGAATATTGGTCCCAAAGAAAGGAACGAATTCCTTTCACACCATGTCATACTTAAGCATATATGTTCAAATACAAAGAATAACATAGCCTTGGGTTTTATCTCAAATGTGCTCGAGGAACACAATATTCAAGGAGAGATGTTAGGATTATGTAATTTTGGTGTAATGGTGGTAACTTTTCTATAACATTGAAGCAAGTGCTCCCACTTAGTCCAACCCATGAATATAATATATTGGCCAATAGATAAACTGTTAGACCAAAAAACTAGAACTTGATTGCAAGTTCAAGTTATACACTAATCAAAACGATCATCCTCTTCCCACATTGAAGATCATAACTTGAAGTTTAAAGGAATATTAGTGAAGCTAACTCATATATACTCATCTCAGAATAAGTATTTTTTCAAGGGGACTATTACAAATGTGCTTGAAGGAGAAGTGGTACAATTATCCAAGTTATATGGTCTTCATTTTGGTATTCATATCCATAAAAGATTCACACAATTGAAACCACTTTAGTCTATCATAAGGCTCTTTGATAAGGTATCTTATTAACCAGTTGGTGCACCTTAGTGGTGCTAGATTAGACGTGAAGTTCAAAAAAATTACACCAGAGGTAGAAGTGAATATGTAGAGTGTAGTGGAAGATACTCTTCCACAATTGGAATATCCCATTGGTATCAATTATTGATCTTACAACCAAGTAGTGACAACTAGACCATATAATTACCACAAACGCCCAAGGCCAAATTCATCTCATGGATGTTCAATGAAAACAAGTTCCAATGAAGATGAGGATGAACATCACTTCCTCAAGCGATTAATAAATAAAAGATGTTGTAAAGATGAATGCCTCTCTAAAATACCCAGTGGATCCTTAGCTAATTGTTTGCGCGTGATTAAAGCCAAGGGTGAGAATGAAAGAAGGGAATTTGTGCTCAAATCATTGAAATCAAATACAGTTATAAATAGGAGTGATAACACAAAGAAAATGATCTTGATTTACATGCAATTTCATGGCATTGAGGTTTGGAAAATTGCATGGTATTTATATTTTTGTATACCAAGATCCACCTTATTTGACTATAAGAGGAAATTTGCAAATGGTGATAGAAGGTCAATAAATGGAAATTGAGGCTCAGTAAAGCCAAGGCTTAATACTTTAGCAATAATAGCTAGTCTAAGAAACACGGTCAATGAAAATTCAGATATAGCTCCCCACTAGACCTGATTAGTGCATTCAGATGGAACAAGGATTCCTCTCATATTATTAGCTGCAAATTATACACAAAAAAATAGTTCTTCAGAAGTGCAATGATGACCTTTCCAAGCTTATGCTTCCTCTAGTGTCACAGTCCAACTTTAGCAATATATGGGATGGGCATTTCCTAGAATTTTCAATTACAAAGAACATCTACTTTGCACAGTGTGATGAGTGTTGTGAAATTAAAAAAACTCATAGGCACCATAGCCACATCAATGATAAAATATTGGCTCCAAGTATAGAAATTTCACAATGATTACATTACCAGCTATCATGCAACGTATTATGCACATCGATTAGAATCAAAGCGAAACCCAAGAAAATGCTTGAGCATTGTGCACGACAAGATGAAGACGTCCATACCAAGGATGGGAAGGAATCCAAAGATGGTTAGCGCTGCTTGTAATCTCCTATTTCATCTAACTGTCATGCTTACCCATGGGCAAAAGTATGGGGTTTTTGGTCACTTTGGGATCCCTCATCTATATGGAGGTTCAAACTACAGTGGATCATTCATATCTTTACGCTTTCGGATGCTAGAGGATCCGATGGTTGATGAATTTGGGAATTTTTTGTATGAGAAAGGGTGTTCAATGCATCCATTGCATGATGCACATCTACAAAATGAATCCTATGGAAAGTGCCAAGAATATAAAAGTGATGCCATGCAGGCTTTATCAATGCTAAGTGCTTCCTTGAACAAACTTCCACTGGTTTTATTCTTGCAGATAGACAATTGTGGAGGTGAGAACAAGAATTGTTATCTCTTTTCTTTTGCATTGATGCTCACAGCAAAGAGTATTTTTACAACTGTATATGTAAACTTCCTTCTAGTTGGCCACACTCATGAAGATATAGATGGAACATATGAGAGGTTGTCGGCTCAACTAAAGAGACAAGACATATTATCACTACCATAAGTCATGGATAACTATAGAACAGTCCAAGATGATTGTAATTTCACTCCATACCTGATCGAGGAGGTTTATGACTTTAAGGACTTTGTGGGAAAACACTTACTCGATGGAATTCAAATGATTGTGGGTGTCAAATCCCCCAATACTTCAAATTCAATATTCTTGATGGAAACCCTGTAATGCAATATACAGAAACTATTAGAGATGAACATTGGTGTCATTGGATAAATATATGGAAAAATGGGGCCATGGGAAAGTCATAATTTCCTATGGGAGAACCTTCATTGTCGCCATTCAAAACACTAAAAGCAATTGAATATTTGAAGAAAGGAATAAATTCATATATTGCTCATTTCATTGTAGCAATGTAAGATGGAGAGGAAGAATTATGGCTTCCAAAGATAACATAGTGGAAAAATGTTTTGGGGGCTTTAGATGTTCCGTTAGTTAATCAGGTAATGCCAAGAGGTTCATTTTGGCCTAATACAAGACAAGAATCAAACACCACCAACAATATTCAACAACCACCTTATCTCATGGAGGATTACTTGGGTCAAAGAGTCCCTACTAGAGATGTAATATATGTGGGTCCTTCCTGCAATAATCCCACAAAAGAATTTGATCCAAGAAAAGATGTGAATAAAGGTCATATGCTCATTGCATGACTAAGTGATAGTAAGCCAATATGGTTGGGGAAGGCATTAGCCGGTGATGTCTATGCAGACATGGATAATAGGGAGACACACCAAGTTTTAGTAAAATGGTGGAAACCCAATGGAGGATATGCACATTGGGATTAAAAAACTAAAGAGTGGACACTTGGACAAGATAAAGTTGATATCATTGACGTGGATAGTATAATATGGGCTTGTAAATTATGAGCGGATGCAAAGGAAGACAAGGTAAAAATAACTGAAAAGCGACAGATGGAGGCCATTAAGATATATCAACATCAAGTGAGAATCAAATATGTGTGATGGTAAACAATGCATTATTGCTATGCTTGAAGAAATATAACAAGCCTATCTCTCTTGATCTGAAATGTAATTTCTGTCCAAATTACTAGTGCCACACTAGGCAAACAATTTGTAATATGTGTTATTTATCAATGGAAAATGAGATATGGGTTTTTATTTCATCATTTGTATAATTTATCTCCAAATTACTATTGACATACTAGGTAAACAATTTGTAATATGATTTAATTATCAATATAAAATGAGATATGGGTTTTTATTTCATCATATGTATGTAATTTTGGTCGTAGTAAAGTGAGAAATCTTGAGAAAAAGCACAAGCCCTTTCTCACAATTTAGCAATTCATGTGATTGGAATGAAAATTTAGGAACCTTAGTGGTGAGAATAAAGAGCACGTTTCCTTCTCACTATACAATATACTTTCGTCATTGTAAAGGAATTAATTTTGTGAATATTAAAAAAGACTTGTTGAACTCACAATTCCAATAATGAGAGTAATTACACTTATTATGAGTAAGCTTTTAAAATGTTAATGAAATTTTTGGAAATTGATCATGCTACAACATAGGAAACCAATATTCACACTACTAGAAGTCGATAACGACACTTTAAAAAACCATTAATCATATTTTTGGAAACCGATCATCACACTTCCAAAAACCGATGATCACATTTTTGGAAACCGATAATCAAACTTATGAAAATTGATAATCACACGATGTAAAACCAATAGTCACACTTTGGAACATGTTGTAAGTCCATATTCTCACTGGGAAGTCTAAATTTAATGAAATAGGGGTTGTACCATTAAGTCATGTCTATTTGTGCAATTCAAGGATAGGTTCGTGTCGCATAAATACCGCACAGTCAACAAAAATGTGAAAGTGTGCAGATCGCACGTTGACAAAAGAGAAAAATACCTGGTCGTTTCAAGTTGGATGTTTGGGTAAGTTTGAGCATGAAGAAAGGAAGAATGGGTGCCACTGACATATATAATCCCTCACTTGTGGAAAAATCAATTGAATCAAGAAAATAAGTATTGATGCTAGAATGAATATAAATAAACAAAAATATTTATGTGTTTTAGAGGGAGTGAGAGGAGAAAGAGATAGAATTACTTTGAATATGGAAGCTTCAACCTAATATGGGAATCAATGGCTAGTTGATTCAAAGAAGTGAGCGAAAATACAAAACTAAGTAAGATATGAAGTCATAGTCATAAAAGAAGTAGAGACAAGTGTGCAAAATAAAAGTAAAGAAGAGTTCATGATCAAGTGTGCAATATAGTAGAGAACAAAGAGTAAGTGTGCAGTAGAATCTGTGGAAGTGCACAAAATTGAGTGCGCAATAGACGCTGAAGAAAGTGCATAGAGTAAGCTAAGGAAAGTGCGCAGATGAGAGTGCGATGAAAGAAAAATTTATAGCTCTATATTTCAACCATATCTATCTTAGGGAGGCAGGAAGGGGCAATGACAAGATATTGTGGTCTCCTATAGGTTGGTTCCCGATAGCTCAAGTTGGTGCTTGTTGGTTATGAGTTGGTAATCATAAGAGGGTTGGTGTCCTCATAGGTTAGTGCCTGATAGCTCATGTTGGTGCTTGTTAGTTATGATTTGGTACTCATAATAGGATTGGTGTCCTCATAGGTTGGTGTCTGAAGACAACAAGTTGGTGCTTGCGTAGAGGATTGGTGTCCTCACAGGTTGGTTCCTATAAATAGTAAGTTGATGCTTACACAAGGGATTGGTGTCCCTATCATATTGGTTTCTGCAACATTTGCAAGTGGGTGCTCACACCTTTATTGGAGATTGGTCTCTCCCAATAATCTATGTAGTCAAACAGTCTATCTATATAAAGTTTCTTTATAAATACTATGCACGGTGTTTTTTGTTGATTATTGCTCTAGTATTGGTGTATGATTTATGAAGTGAAAAATTATATATAAATATTAAGCTTGCTCATGATACTGATTCACAATCCCCCTCTCAGTATTAGTTGGGGTTCAACAATTTCTTCATAATTAAGCTTTTCATACCTTTAATTATAGGTTTTCATTTATTTTCCTCCACTTTAAGCTTATGGTGACTTTCTTAGCTTGAAACTAACAACTTAATGACTATGGTTCACTCTTTAGGGGCCATTAAGTAGCCATCCACACCTATATTCAAGGAAAGTAGCCATCAAGTCATGAATCATTGCATCACTTTATTGTTTTAACACTCATGACGATCGAGCCATATGTTTTTAGTTGAAGACCATAAAATATTGCTTATCTCATTTTTTTCAACATTTTTTATTCCTTTATATGTACTTATGATTCAAGAAAAGAATTGTTATAGCATCATATAATCCTTAATCATTAAGTCATATTTTATTATTATATTCATATTCATACTCCAAATTAATTATTGAGCATTGTTTTTTGTTAATATTAATATTTTTAATTAGATATCAAATTCATTAAGACATGCTTATTTTACACATACATATAATACAAGTACTTTAACCTTTTGACATTTTCACTTATATATTTGTGTGTAATTTCATATTTGTTCCACATATAATTGTTTTTGTTTACCGAAGGGATTATTAATATTTTTAATTAGATATCAAATTCATTAAGACATGATTATTTTGCACATACATATAATACAAGTACTTTAACCTTTTGACATTTCCACTTGTATCTTTTTGTGCAATTTCATATTTGTTCCACATATAATTGTTTTTGTTTACCGGAGGGATTAACTTGCCTTTTTCATGTACACTTCGCTTCAACCTTTTGACATTTCCACTTATATCTTTATGTGTAATTTCATATTTGGTTCACATATAATTGTTTTTGTTTACCAAAGGGACTAACTTGCCTTTTTCATATACACTTCAACCTTTTGACATTTCCACTTATATCTTTGCGTGTAATTTCATATTTGTTTACCAAAGGGATCAACTTGCCTTTTTCATATACAATTCAACCTTTTTCCATTTCCACTTGTATCTTAGTGTGTAAGTTCATATTTGTTTGACATATAATTGTTTACCCAAGGGACTCATTAGCCTTTTCCATATACCTGTTTAAATGGCTCCAATATTTTATTTTAGTATTTTTTTGTGATTTTAATATTTTAATATGTAAATTATCTTTATTCATGATTTCAAAAAGTAGTTATTCATGGTATTTGATTTGATTTTTAAAAAACACACTTCTTTTTATGGGAGGAATTTATTTAAGTAAATATTCTATGAGAAAATGTCCCTAAAACATTGGACCAATAGAAATATTTACAGGTGCTTATATTTTAGAAATTGGGGTGGATTATTATTTGTGTTTTTCTTAGATTAGAGGAGAATGGGACAAGTGTATAGATTGATTTTATGGGTGTCATTCAAACTTTGAAATAAGCAATTATAAAAAAAGAATGGATTGCTAGTAGTTCATGAGTGGATAATATTAAATAGGTAGGAGAGACAATCCATTTAACTAAAAAAAGTTACACGTAATTACAAATAAACATGGAGAACAAGTAATAAATAAGTTATTCATGACATTTAACTTGTTACCTATCAATGTTCACCCACCACAAATTAAGTGAATGTACTAATAATTAATTGAATTGTCTTATCATAAAGTGAACTTCTTTTCTTTTTATCCCACTTAAAAGAAACGTTTTGAATTAAGAACTACCCCGAGCTCCTTGTTAGCACTTAGACTTTATTCCGGTTGTAAGAGAATAACACCTAAGGTAACCTATTTCATACCAAGCTTTAGGTAGAAAACTCAGCCATTTTTCCACCGGAGAGGGCTCTCTCACAATATATATATATATAAGGACTGAAAAATATAAAAGTTCTCTCAAATTTTCTCAAAAGGATTTTCTGATTGAAAAGGAAAACAAGAAACGTTGGGCATGGAGTCAAAGTTTCAAATATATAATATCCCAGTAAGAGATTTATACCAAACAGATTTCCACAGAGGCAAGATAGCAATCATATTACAGTCAATGGGATTTTTTCAGGTGGTGCAGAAAGAAGTAATGACATTCCATCAACAACAGGCATCTAACTGGGATGGATCTATTGTCAACTTTGGAGAAAATAGTGAATATTTAAATGCAATAAAACGAGGCATAACGAGTATGAATCTCGAGTTATTTCATGCATTCATTTAAATATAGAAGAAAAACATAATGGTAGACATAACAAAGATAGTGAACATACACATATAAAGATTAAGGAAAATAACAGACTGTAAAATTGATCAACACATGAATCTCTGGTCTCAAAAAGATAGGTATTTTCACCGTACTGCCTTTATTTATCAAAAAATGGACTTCAAAACATACATTGTCTCTCAAAAAATTTCCAACCCCTTCAACAATGACTCTCATTGTTTTTATACAAAATTTGGAAGAAGATTGACATAACTACTTCTTCTAACTAATAACTGAAAATATTTTAACTTAAAAGATAACTGTCTTTGAGCAATAGATAACTGTCTCCAAATAATATTACAAATTTAAAATAAAACTATCATTTTTGCCACTTGGCAAAATTTTTGAATATCATCTTTTCGCCACTTGGCGAGAGTTTTGAAAGCCTCTATGAATGGACAGAATATCTTGTCCTTCCATATTTTTCCACATAATTCCACTGGTCGGCTGTGGGTAAGTCATAGTTGGTCATTTCCTTCACCAAGACTCGCATTTCAACATGACCTGCATAAGAAACAGGAAGAAGATTTCCACAGGTTGAGATTAGCATATTTAAAATTTCGAACTCCTCTAATATTTTCTCCATTAAAATTTTTCCTGTAAGCATATGATCCAGCTGCTGGAACTTTCTGTGATCCATCCTTATATCAAACAGCAATCTCTTATACTCATTCGGAGGAATTAATTCATTCTTTTCATTCCAAAAAGAAGGGAACCCTTTGTTTACTAATTTTTCAAATTGCTTTTTGAACTTTACTACTTCTTCCCGTATTTCTCCAGCTTTAGCTTCAACATTCTCAACATGCGAGTATTTCCCCAAGATCCTTTTGGCCCATGTGATGATTGAAATTCTGTTCATTATATTCATGGCTATCAAGTCTGCCTCAGTTAGATTGTTTAAAAACGTTATTGCTTTCTGGGCTACGTCTTTTGGCTTTTTATTTAAGTTCTCCCTGACTGCTCTGCAACTTTCGAAGGCATCTTTGACCACCTTTTCTTTGACTCTTATGTAATCCAGATATGGTCTTAGTTTCTCAACTTCTTTTATAATTTGGTCCCACACCAGGTGTTTACAACCTTACATAGCAGCTTGCCCTGTCACATGAGCTGCTAATTCTTTATTATTATTACTTAATTCCTGATTCTTTGTCTGCAAAGTTTTTATTTCCTTATTTTTGATTTCATTCTCTTCTGCCATCTTCTGTATTTCAATCTTCAATTCTTTGATTTCATTTTCTTTCAAGCTTACTTGGGACATAGCCTGTAAAATATCATCTACTCCAGTTTTATCTTTCTGTGTGTCTGTTTGTACTTGTTGCTGACCACTTTCTGCTAATCTTTTCCTTGCTTCTGCCAACTGTTCTTCTAAAATGATTTTCTCTTTTTTCCAATGATCTTTTTCATCAGAAAGCTTTAGCATTTTAGCAGTAACATCATTGACCTCATTAGATAATTCTTCTTTTCCTTTTTCCAATATTGTCAATTCTGCTCCTTGGATAAGTACAGTGTCTGGAATCTTTAATTTTCGTCTCAACATCAGGATCGTATCGTCTTTCTCTTTGAGCAGTTTTGTTGCTGCATCTCCTTCTTTATTTATCAAATCTACTTGAAATTTTTTAATCTGTTGCTGTTGAGACTTATTCTCTGCCTTCTCCTGTCTCAACTGATTATTTAATTTATCCACTAAACTTTTCAACTTGTCTGCCCTTAATATGGCCCCCAAATAGTCTGAATATATGACTTCTCCAGTTTGTCTATGCAATAAAATTTTATCCGGGGCATTTACCTTTGACAAATCTATTTTCATCTCTGAAATCTTATCTTTTGTTACAACTGAAAATTTTAAAGAATTCTCTTTGATATTTCTGCCAGTAAATAAGATTACTTCAGTATTAGATATACTTCTAACCTTCGAAAACAATTGACTGGTTTGTTTTGAGGACTCCTGTTTATTCCGACTATGTTCATCAAATACTTCCATGATATTCTAGGGTCTATTTACATCACCCTCTGCTGGGGTTTCTTCAATGTTGTACTCTTTAATTGTAACCTTTGGTATTTCTTCTTCTATTCTTTTTGCTTCTTCTGAAAATGTTGTTAACTCTTGTGGTTCATTCATTTTCAATCTTTTTCCTCTTTCTGTTTCTTCTTCTTCAATGATCATTATGTCCTGTATGGGTCTTTTAGACCCCACCAATGCAGTATCCATCGTGCTTTCTGTCTCTGTTGTTGTATCGATCAATGCCATTTCTTTTTCAGATGTATCCGGAATGGTTTCTTCTTTATATTCCAGCCAATTGGCTCTGTCAGACATTCCTTCAATCATCTGATGGTTCAGGGCTTTGATGTGATGATCCGTTCTTCGTTTTGATATGATGTTTAAAGGATCATACTCCATAGCCGCATCTGTCTCAAAATTCATATCCTTCAATAACTTCTCTATATACACAGCAGCATTCTTATTCTTTATTGTGAAAGGACCAAATGTGAATGGGTATTTAATGTCTGTTGCTTGTCTGTGAACCAAAAAATTGTTATCCTCCACAATCAATTTTTGTCTCAAGAATTCCAAGGCAAAAACCCTTAAAGTAAGAAAAGCTGATAAAACATAAGGTTTATGTCTGAATCCGTATAATCTGATTACTGTACTGTTCTTCGACAAAAACCAATCCCCTATCGCGTACTTTGTACTCAATTGCATGGATGACTGCATCTCTGGTAGTACTCTAGGCAGATTTCTTCCAAAAATCATTCTATAAATCTCGGAAAGCATGTAATTGATATAATTGAACATGTTATTTTCTAATAAAGTCGTGAAAATGATTTCTGGGAACTGCAACTCTTCTTGACTGGCTATCATAATCATTTTCATCAAAAAGGCCTGAAACCTGAAATGTCTGAGAGTGGGAAAATTGACTATCTGGTCATGAATCTTTTTTGTTAGAAATGCTTCAAAATTAAGTCGAGGGATTTGATTTTCATCGATCCCTGACTGAACTGTACTCATTTTGTACAACAGACTCAATTGAAACTTGGTTACATACAAGTCCGTATCCAACCCTAGAACTAAAGCCAATAATGTCAAAACTAATTGGGTATTTTCCTTAAAGAGATTGATATCTATAGGGTATGGGACCTCCGAAATGCTGGTCTCTGGCTTGAGACATGACGACAAGAACATTTCCCTATCATTTTGAGAAGTATGATGATAATTTTCAATGATGGAGACTTCAGAAAAAACCTCAGGGTCAAGGGTTTGGGAAAAATCTATTTCTAGGGCTTTAATTAATTTGGCTGGCTTTATTTCGCAAATGACTCTGGTTTTTTGGCTGTTTAGAACAACTCTTTCTTCCTGGGAGTAATTTTCGGCACACCATGATACAAATTCTGGGAAAAAAGGGATTTGGTCTAGGCAAAAGGTTATCAAAGACGACTGGTGAACTCTATGGGGGTATGTACCTTCCTTTAACAATTCAGACAACCTAATTTTTATATCCGAGACTGGTAACCTAACTAGGGTATCGTAGACGTCTTCGTCTCTATCCTCTAGGGCTTCTTTTGATTTAAAAACTTCTATATCGTGCACTGTCTCCATTTAAACGTTTCTTTAAACAAAATTATGTTTAAAAAGTGGGACAGGTCACCAGACCCTACCTGTATGTACCCGCCTTTCACCTTCTGTCGCAATCGCCGACCTCCACCAGTCTTCAGAGCTCTCCAAGATAGTGACACATATGCAGAATGCCGTCGTGTGGAGCCCTTTTTGTTTTATATAAGTCTTTTTAGTTAACTTCCCTGCAACTTTATGAATGCGGTTTCATCTCTGACCCTTGATCTCGAGCCTTTGTTTTGAGCCATCGGATCTCGTCTCCCTTTATCCCTTTTGGTGGTATCCGCGATCAAAAAGCGGTTTTCTTCTCCGGTTTGTTCCCTGCGCAGATCAACCACCAACTGACACCTGTTGGGGTGGTTTACTTTCCGCGACCACTCCACCTCATATCCAGTGTGCAGCTTCCCCGATGCGGACGAACATTAGCCATTGATTTTGTTTTAAATTTATATCAGCCCTCTGATTTCACAACGTATGACGCCACGTGCTATGGCCCTGCCACGTTTTCTCCATCTGCCACGTATCAGGTACCACCCTGCCATGTGTACTAACCCCACCGCGCTTCCATATTTGGTAGTTCCGCCCGGTGCTATGGTGGTTTCCTTTACCACCATATCACATATGTGGAAAGATGAGGTTTGGACACGTGCCTCGATGGTATTGAGTCCGCTACCGCCCACATCTATTTTCCGCCGATCACTTTGGCGATGCGGGAAGCAATATTGACCACTGATCGGGATTCTTGACATCTCCGCCACCGAAACTTGATCGAGGTTTAATATTTTCACAAATTTGCTTTCGGACTTTGCATAAGTGGGTTTTTCCCTCTTGTTTTTTGAATTGTCAACCTTTTATTCAACCTTCTTGTGGTAATTTCACTGCTTTTAGGTTATCATGGCAAAATTTTTTTTAGGATTTGAATATTTTTCAGATATAGTGTCAACACTCCTCATAGCTCGTCACACAATCCGGCACTTCCACTTCACATTTTAGTTGATATACTTTTTCATCAAGTGTTAACTGAAACTTGTTTTCTCTCTTAATTTCCTATTCTACAATGCTTAAAGGTGATTATTCCCGACAAGGGTGATGGCTATAACTCAAATGTTAAATCATCCTTGGCTATACTCAGTGATACACAGGACTGCTTCCTGCTAAACCAAGAGATCACACCTGATCCCATACTGAAGCAACACCCAAATGTGCTCTTCTTATCTGCAGCACTGCCTGCCCATTCTGAATCAACATAACCCTGCAGGTTAAATTTTTGATTCACATCATACTCTAGCCCAAAATCAATTGTACCCTCCAGCTACCTCAGAATATGCTTTATAGCAACCAGGTGAACACCTCTGGGATCCGTCAGGAACTAGCTCAATGTGTTCACTGCAAAGCAAATATCTCATCTAGTGTTCGTTAGGTACATCAAGGACCCAATCATCTGACGATACACAGTGATATCAACTGGATCAGATGAAGCATCACACAGAAGCTTCAGGTTCGATGCCATAGGTGTGGCCATGGCCTTGCAGTCCATCATCCCAAACCTCTTCAAGATCTCTACTACATACTTCCCTTGTCCAAGGAAGATTCCATCTGCACTCTGCCACACCTTCATGCCTAGAAAATAGTGCATAATCCCCAAGTCCTTCATCTTGAACTCAACAACAAGCTTCCTGTTTGTATCGTAAATCAAACCATCCTTATCTGTTACAAATAGGTCATCCACATACAATAGTAGTATTATAGGATTGCCTTCCTCAACCTTGTAGTAAAGGTTGGAATCTGCTTTACTCTTAGTAAAGCCCAAACATGATAGAAATCCATCTATCCTACCATACCAAGTCCTATGAACTTGCTTCAATCCATACAAGGCTTTCTTCAACCTGCACACATATGACTCTTTGTCATGTGTCTCAAAACCGAGTGGATACTCCACATACACTTTATCCTCGACTACACCACTCAAGAAAGTTGTCTTGACATCCATCTGGTGTATCTTCCATTTCATCACTGCAGCTAGGGCAAGTACTAATCTGATGGAAGTGTACTTGGCTATAGGAGAAAAAGTCTCTTCATAATCAATCCCTTCTTTCTGGGAGAAGCCATGAGCTACAAATCTCGCTTTGTATTTCTCTATGCTACCATCTGTAGCATGCTTGATCTTATATATCCACTTGGAAGTCACAACATACTTCCCTTCAGGTCTTGGGACTGCATCCCAATTATCATTCTTCATGATCGACTGGTACTCCTCGATCATGGCATTCTTCCCGAATCCTGGGAACTTCAATATCTTTAATATATTCAATAGATAACTTTGTTGTTGAAAAAATGTTGTAGTCCTTCTTTTGTAGGTGATGGTATACGATCTTTCCTACAAAACAAGTTAAATTGCATGATTAGAAACATCTCATAGTTTTTAGAACAAATTCTTACACATAAAGAAATATGTCATATAGTCATGCAATTATCTTAGCCAATGCTTATATACAACATTTATCCATATCTCGTAACTTTCTAGATGCCTTCCAATCTCTACCAGAACATTGTTAAGAGTGTGCACAACTCCCAACATGTTAGCAAAGAGGCCTTTCTAGATCAGTAGCAATGGAATGTTGTACAGTGCCATAGGCCACTTACCCATCACATGCATATTAGTAGTATACTGTTCATTAATGCAATTATTCTAATATGCATAATACACACCCTAAGTCTAGGAACATAAGCATATACATCATTGAACAATATTATTTAAACAAACAAATATGCAAGAAATGACAATTCAAATACTTATCTTTGTTTGGTTTGTATGGTGGTCTCCCTCTCAATATCTGCTTCCTTGCAGCAACTACTAGAGTGTGCTCCCTCTTGATCTTTGCTTCTTGGATTACCTGTCCTTGAACTTATATCCATCCTCGATCACTTATGCATACTTACTAGTATCATCATTGTGTTATCCTCGAGGTCTCATACATACATTCATTAGTATAATCTCAATACTATCAAAACAAAATAATCTTAAACATGTATAGTCCTGATCATTTCAAACACAGATAATAAGCATTAGTATTCAAGGTTTCAGGGAATACTCATGCATATTCTTTGTTTGACCAAAGGATTTTTTTGGTTAGTCATATCATCAATCAAGGTAAGAGACATAATATGCATAAACACTTGATTACTTACATTTCTAACTTCATGAATAATCATTATCAACCATACAAAGTATAAGATCCTAACACAAGGTAGGATTCTAACTTGATATAGGAAAAACATACCTGGTCATCATATTTGCTAGTTATGTCTAGCAATGTATTCTTGTTCTCTTTAATGACTTGTGCTAGTAACCTGCATATCTCATAGGTTAATCATTATAGAACCAAGTTATACATACCTCGTAAGTAGATCTTCTATGTGATCCATGACAATGGATGCATCTTTGTCTTCATGTCAACATGGTCATATGTTCTTGAACTAGAACATGATTTGTCTTTCTTGATGTACCTTTCATGTTAGCGGACAACATCAAATTCATACAACACCACAATGCAGTAGTACAATCATAAGTGTCAAAATCCTAATCAATGAATATCTGCATTCATAATTTTATTAAGGTGACATGACAAGTCTAAAGTTAATCAAGATTGTACTAACCTTAATGAAGACAAACATACCATAAATTTAATCATGAACATATCTCGAAACATACTTGGATAAGTCATACCTATCAAGATTGCTTGTAATCTTCTTTAGCCTCATCTCCCTTTGAAACTGGAACTTCTTCACTTATGCAGGTGACCAATCCATTCTCTTCTAGGATTAACACAATCCACTTGATTTGCAGAAACTGGATCTCGAGCTGGATTAGGGTTTGTCAGAGAAACCCTAAAAATTCAAACTTTGAATTTCAAACTTCTGAAAGGATATCAATATGCGCCTTGATGAATTGATCAAGTTGGTATACTTAGAGTTTGAAAACTGCAAAGTTTCACCCCTCAAAATTGCCTTTGAAACTTCTGGATCTTCTGGACAGGATTCTGAACTAGGGTTTGATAAAACCCACCCTTTTTCCCAACCAAAAGGTTCGATCCAAAGCTCTAAACTTCGATTTTTCTGAGGAGATTCCAGCCATGGTCACACACTTCAGAAATTCCAACTTTTGAAGAGGCCCTAATTTTCCACCTTTCCGATCAAAATCCCGAACTAGGGTTTGATCAAGCCCATCCTTCTGCCCAACCAAAAAATTTGATCTTGGTCTCTAAATTTCGATTTTGATGAGGAGCATCTAGCCGTGGTCTCTGATACAAAATATTCCAACATTCTCCAAAACCCTAACTTCCCGGCGCCATGAATGAAGGTGCTCAAAATCCAATTCTGTTTTGATAGAAATATGCACCTGATTGTTTCTGGTGTAACTCCGAAATTTCAGATCTATAGGATCTGAAAATGATTTATGTGGTATCCTGACCTGTTTTCTTTCCAACCCGATGGGTCTGACCTCAAATGCATTCTCTAAGAGAGAGTTATGTGAAGTGTCGTAACGTGACCTGTTTATGGGATAAAACATGAGAGCCAACTTTTATGGTGTGCCACGTGTCACTGGTTCCATTTCGGCCTCTGAAAAACTTACTGGAGAAAGTACATTCTGTTCCCTACCTATCACTTTTTATGAAATTTCATTTGGAGCTTCCTAGCCACAGTTATGACCTTTTTTCCTAGGTCACCATTTATGACTTAGATCTGGAAGAGGCAGAAACCCTAGATTGTACAGATCATAACTCACAAAGTACAACGGATTAGAGGATGTCCTTTGGAAAAAAGGTACATGGGGATCTTATCTTCGACTTGTAAGATTTTTTGATCTTGAAACCTCATCGAAATGTATTTATAGCGAAAGTTCTACGATGACTGGTTTTTTCTATATCAAGCCCTAGCTTTGCCGGTGCAACAAGTGTCATAAATGCCATACCATGCCTTCTTTCAGGCTAGCTCTGATACCATGCAAAATTACAATCTTATCTAGGATCTTAACTGAGAGAATAACATGTATAGAATATCTACAACATATCAATCATGGACATAATAATACAAGCACACAAGAGACACAGAGTTTCACCGGGGAAAACCAAGAAGGTGAAAAACCCCGCAACTTCCTCAGAGATAGATAGAGAAATGATACAACCAAAGTACAAGAGATAGTCTTCTCCAAGTAGCTGATCCTCCTCCTCACATGTGCGCCACTTTCCGAGTGATGGAAGAGTGAGTAATGAGATGATCAAATAGAGATCTCCCGATCTCTATTTATACTTGTCCTGTCCTGCCTAATAAACTAACAGGGCCGACTTGTCTAACTCAGTCTAATAACCCATGGTTACATTAATTCGGGCTGACCCCACATTTAGTGTTCTAATAACCCTTTTACCCACATGACTCATATAGAGCCGACCCCACACTTAGTGGTCTAATAACCCTTTTACCCACATGACTCATACAAGGCCGACCCCATCAAGGTGGTCTAACAACCCATCAAGTATAAGTTACGACATTTATAATATAAATGACGACACTTCCGTATAGAGGAATAATAGCATCTCTATAGGAATACAAACACTTCTGTATAGAGAAATAATAACATCTCTAAAGGAACACAATATACATGGGTGAAATACATTCCGAAGTTACATATACATCAACATTATTATTATCACGTTACACATCTTCCCTATTTCATGTTCCCGACCAACAGGTCTTTGAGCTTATCTTGTAGTTTCCAATTAAATCTCTACTCGTGTAACTGATTATCGACCTCAGACTATATCAATCTTCTACATACAGGTTTTGTCATGTCCAATATTTTGCATTGGGTCACAATGGCCTAATCCCATTGGCCATATTCATGAGATTTTATCAAATTGATGCTAAAGGTCAAATAATTGCCAAGGAGGAAAATTACTAGTTTCTTAGGTTTGGGGTGGAAGCTTTGGGATTTGTAATAAGGGGGATAATAAATGATGTTTGAACATTAGAATGGAATAAATATTTAATAATGGAGCTAAATAAATATATACAATTGAAAATCAAAGTGGCATTTGATCATGAAGACACATGGAGGAAGTGGGAGCCACATATGGCTAGATTTCCCCACTACACTTGGCATCATTTTCTCACTAATTCAAATTCAAGGTGAATGGTAACATGCTTGGGGGAGTTCAAAAGGTATTATTCATGGCATGACTCATCCAAGGTCGAAATATAGAGGAAGAGTAACTCCCATGGAAGAGGAAGAGGCAATTTGGAGCTAGTGGGACACTTGGGCTAGATTCCCTAGCTCTATGACAACAATGATGAAGATGCTATGACACCTATGACACAAATTGTTAGGATATTTAGACACTTAGGAGTTAGTTAATATCAACTTGTGTAATATATCCGTTAGGGATAGTGTGTTTCTTTAGTATGCATTAGTATGCATTTGTAAATACTTAATCCGATGATCACAATATGTTCCCGACATAGAGTGATCCGACAGCTTGACTTATCTTAGATCAAACCTAACCTTTATCCATGGCTTAACACCCGATTGGTCCATGATCTCTATTTAAAGAGCATGGAGGGTCATTGTTTAGTTGATCGATTATGAGAAGCTCATTTGTAACTTTCTTTCTTTGCATAATAAATTGTCCCGTAGAAGCTATTTGGCCGGGGCCGTGGAGTGTTTCCCTCAAGAGGGTTTAAACCATGTCAAAACATTGGTGTGTTGATCTGTGATCTGTTTGTGTGAAGTGGTTTCTCTTGGTGTTCGGTCCTTTGGTAGTACCCTGTGTACCCGAACATGGTATCAGAGCTTTTATGAAGTGTCGCTTCCGGTTATGATCTAGATCTTGAACTGTTGTTGCCAAAACTCGAAAGGGTTTCTAGTTCTAGTATTTATGTGCATTTTTGAGATGTAGGAGGTGTTCCATTGCGTCCAGAGCGTCATTTATATTGGGAAATAGTTTTCGTTTGATCGAAAACGGTTCCCGGTTGCTCCAGAAACACGTATTTCATCAGATCTGAAGGTATAATGTTACAGTGACGCATTTTTTTATTTTCTTTTTTTAAAAGGAAAAAATCTCATATTTCATCATTTTTTACTGTTAGATTTTTTTTTGGGTTCGGATTGTTGCTTTTCCATCTGCATATGCTCTTTTCTGTGCACTTTGAACGATCTTAGCAAATTAGAAACAGAAAGGGGAAGGGTTTTTCTCGGCTGCATACACTCTTTGCCGTGCACCTTACGCGATCTCGGCAAATTAGAAACAGAGAGAAAACGTAGACTTTCTGGGCAAGGTAACAAGATCTAACTCCACAAGTGTGGAAAAGTTTTTTTTGTTTCGATTTGTGGTTTGTTTTGCAAGAAAAAGGGCAAGCACGCAAACCGAGCAGGAAGAGTAAAAAAAAAAAAAAACTCCAATCCTCATTCCCATATTTTACATACCTTTTAATCTAGCTCAATTGGTTCAAAGTTGTTTTATTCCTTAATAGGTCTTGAGTTCAAGTCTTAGGAAGTTACTTTTAAAAGAAAAAGTGCATGCCATTTCTATTTTCAAGTTATTTTATTGTAAAAGTGCATCTCACTTAAATAATAAAAAATAAAAATACAAGTGAGTCACTTAAGTTTTTTTTATTGTTGCACTATTTAAAAGTAATATCATTATAAAAGTGAAATCACTTATTTTACAAAAGTGGTTCAATTAAAGCAACTTTCTTGTAAAGTGATTGTCAAAAGGTTCATATTGGGAAGAGGGGGGTTCCTTTTTTGCTGGATATTTTCTAGCTGCCACGTCACTATTGGGGACATCTTCAACAGTTTCTTTGTTCAAGCATAACTTCATCATACAGAGTTAGTTTTCAGTGTCGTTTTTTTTAAAATCGCCTATTTTTTCGAGCTCTTCACATCCAGAATATTGGTTACTTCTTTTATAGACATTAATTTACAAATATGGCTGCCCATTGTGATATTCTACTTAACAGTTCCAACTATTTCTCATGGAAATCTCGTATGGAGGATGTTCTACGAAGTAGGGGACTTTTAAAAATTACCTCAGGGAAAGAAAAAGAACCCACTGATGATGATAAGAAAATAAAATGAGAAAATAGATGTGATGAAGCTCGTGGATTGATTGGGATGTCAATCTCTACTGATTTACGATTCCACATATCTGGAATTGATGAACCTAATGCTGCTTGGGACAAGTTGGAATCTGTGTTTGGTAAACACAATGAATTTCGAGGTCACCAACTTGAAAATGAGTTGATTTCTTTAAATCCAAGTGACTTTTCATGCATTCAATATTATTTATCTAAGTACAAAACTCTTAAACTCTTATGTGCAGAATGTAAGATTGAGAGGGAAGACAAACAATGCATTTATCATATTCTTTCCAAACTTGGACCTACATATTCTGTTTTTGTATCTACATTTTACTCCATGAAAGGATCCTTGAATGCAACTAGCTATCAAGAGCCTAGTCTTGAATCCTTTTGTGATTCCTTGATTAGAGAACAAGATAAACTCATTCATCTTGGAATACTCAACAATGCAGATACATCTAAGAAATCCTTATTGTCCCAACAGAAAGAAAAGTCCAAGCCTCCCAAGAAATAAAATTTTCGCAATAATAAGTCAAACAAAGGTCCCAAACCCTCTCATTCAGCTTCTTCTTTAAAAAATGACAAAGGATCCAAGTCAAAAGGCAAGAAGACTGAGCATCTTTGCAACTATTGCGGGAAAGATAATCATGATGAATCTAAGTGTTTCAAGAAGATGGAAGCCTTGGAAGCAGCAATGAAGAAGCACCACATCAGCCTAGATTCGCCTTCAGAATCTGCCTCTCATGGACATGCACTTTGTGCTTCTGGTTATTCTTATAAATCATCTTCTTCTTCTACTTCAAATGAATGGCTGATTGATTCTGGAGCATCTTATCATATGGCTAAGGATCAAGCCATCTTTTCTACTATGCATGAATGTAACACCAAACAAATATTTGTTGGTGATGATAGATCTCTAAGTGTTGTAGGAGCTGGAACAGTTCCAGTAGATAATGGTCATTTTAGTGATGTACTATGTGTTCCAAGAATTTCCTGCAATTTGTTATCAGTCTATCAGATTACTCATTCTAGTGAAGGTAAAACTGTGACCTTTACACCTCACAAATTTGTAGTCAAAGATTTTAAAGATCCTCAATAGGTCCTAGCTACGTGAATTGTTGATGATATTACTAGGTTGTACAAGTTTAACAACTTTGTGTCATCACCTTTCCCTTCAGTTTTTGTTGCTCATAGTGATAACTTGAGCAAAATTTGGCATGAGCAATTTGGTCACTTAAATTATCGCTCATTGCAACAACTATGTAAAGAAAATATGGTGATAGGTCTTCCGATGGTATTTTGTAGGGATGGTGTTTGCTCCGGTTGTGTACTCGGAAAACATCATCGGGACAGTTTTGACAAACGTGCCTCTTGGCACGCCTCGGTTCCCTTGGAGCTTGTGCATAGTGACGCACTTGGGTTTATTTTCTAAAACTTAAGAGCGAAGTATTTAACATGTTCTTGGCCTACAAGGCCCTTGTTGCAAAATAATCTGGTCATCAAATTATTAAGTTAAGATCTGACAATGGAGGAGAATATGTTAAAAAAAAGTTCACTACTTTCTACACTGAATAAGGCATCCAACAATAGCACACTGTTCCATATACACCACAACAAAATGGTGTACCTGAGTGGAAGAACCGCACTTTAAAAGAAATGACTAATTGTATGATCCAATCTAAGGGACTAAGTCTTCAATTTTGGGCTGAAGCCATAAATTGTGCAAATTACATAGTTAATCACACTTGCACTAAAGCATTACAAGGTATAACATCAGAAGAAGCGTGGAGTAAAACTAAACCTAATGTAAGTTACTTCCGTGTGTTTGGTAGTGAAGCATGAGCTCACATTCCGGATGAAAAACGGAAAGCATTGCAGCCTAAAAGTGAAAAGTGCATATTTGTTGGATATTCTGAAGATATAAAAGGTTATAGACTTGTTCAACCACATTCTCATGATATAATCATTAGAAGAGATGTTAAATTTGATGAAAATCTCTTGGCCTGCGAGCCTAACTCGGCGATTGTGCCATCTTTGGCCTGCGAGCCTGATTCGACGTTTGTGCCTTCTTCTTCTTCTTCTTCCAACTTCCTTGATAGGTTTCCAACTCTAGTTTCTGATGATGACAGTGAGGATGAAAATCCACCTCCGCTTTCTCATGTTCCTCCATTTGCACCAACACAAGTGCTTCCTCGATGGGTCCGTTCAACATGTGAAGCAGCTGGTGATCTTGTCGGTGATCCTAGAGATCAACGTTGAACATGTTCTCAGTTTCAGCGAGCCTCTTCTCTTTTGGCCCAAGTTTCCGAGAATCATGATCCAGAAACTTTTGCAGAAGCTGTAAAATTAGTCACAGCAGATCTAATGAACAAGTAAATCAATCACAACAGATAAATATAGAAAATATGGTGTAAAACTGTGCAAAACATACAGCAGTGCTCAATATCCCAGTAAGGGTGAATGATTACAATAGAATACAGTAACAATGACTGAGCAATTCGAATTGCCTAAGGAGGTCATTCGAATCATTGAATGGAGTAGCTTGAATCCAACTAGGAGTCCTCATCATCAATCAGTAGTGGTCATCAATGCACAAGAACCAGTCATCCAGGTGTCAATCTGAGTTTAACTGAGTGTAACATGTGTAACTGAAGTGTGTAGCACTGATATAGGGAAGTGGGCTCAGTGGAGGGCACATGGGAGGCTAACTGAAGTCAGAACAAGTCATCTAGTCAATCTGGAGGTCCAACAGAAGTGAAACAGTCAGTCAGGAGTGAAACTAGCCTCAAATCAGGGAGAATCAGAGCTAATTGAGTGTAACTAAAGTGGAACTGCAGTGGTAGGTGAAAAAGTGCGCCCTTCTTTGGTAGTAGGTGAGAAGTGGGCACCTTCCTGACTAGGAGGGCTAAAAATATGAAGTAAGTGGCTCCCGGGTGCTAGAATAAGGTGGCTAAGGTGTTGGAGGCATCAACCTGGTGACTGGGATGCATGCAAACCCTATAATTTGCATGCAAACCCTAATTGCATGCAAGATCCTGAAAAAGATGATGTGGATATCTGAACACCCTCCCTCAAGATAGACTATGATGTGTAAAAGAAAATAATGTGGGGCCCTGGTAACTAAGACCAAAGGTCACCCCAATACAATAATCCAAAAAATGCTGAAAATAAACTAAGTGAGGAAAGAGGGAAAACCCAGTGGGAAGGAAGCCCCCCCTCAATCTAAAGCATAATAATGGATCAATCTGTCTCCACCATGATAGAACTCACCCCCAACAGTGAACAGAGGTAAGAGAATTTCTTCTCAGTGAAGCTCTTGGTGACGATGTCTGCAATTTGCTCATCAGTAGGGAAATATTGCAGAATGATGGTGCGATCATGCACCAACTGTCGAATGTAATGCATATGAATCTCAATGTGTTTGGTCCTCTGCCACTAAACTGTATCTGTGGAGATCTTGATAGCACTTTGATCGTCACAAAATAGGACAATCAAAGTAGTGCCACGAGAACCAAACTCGGAAAGAATACCCTGCAACCAAACTGCTTGAATGCAGGCATTGACTGCCCCTTGATACTCTGCCTCTGCTGAAGAAAGTGCAAATGATGCTTGATTTTTGCTGGACCAGCAAATAGCACCATGACCAATCATGAAAACATAACCAGAAGTGGACTTCCGATCAATTCTATCACTTTCCCAATCTGAATCAGTAAAACCAATGAAATCAAGCTCAGAATCTGCAGCATAATGTATGCCAAATTGTCTCGTACCTTTCACATACTGTAAGATCCGCTTGGTTGCTCACTAATGAAGCTCATGTGGCTGCTGCATATACCTTGACACAACACTGACGACATATTAAATATCAGGCCTTGAGTGTGTCAAATAAAGTAGTGAACCAATCAATTGTCGATACATACTGCAATCTGCAAGTGGTGTAGAATCTCCCTCCTCAAGATTGATTCCTGAGAGGAATGGGAATGGGGCTGGCTTACATTCAGCCATATTAAACTTCAATAACAGGTCATAAGCATATTTTTCCTGAGATATAGTGATCCTATCAAAATTTTGAGCTATCTCCAAGCCCAAAAAGTGACTCAGCAAGCCCAAATCGCTCATGTCAAAAGCTAGATTTAAAGCAGTTTTTAGCTTGTTTATTGAAGTAAGAGTGCTACCAGTAATGAGAAGATCATCAACATAAAGTACAATAACCAACAAATTACCTTTAACTCACTGAAGATACACATTTGGATCAGATTTGTATCTTTGGAAATTCTGAGAAAGAAGGAAGGAGTCCATCTTTGCGTACCAAGCTCTTGGGGCCTGTTTTAACCCATACAAAGATTTCTTCAATCTGCAAACTAATGATGGATCTGATGTGTAGCCCTCTGGATGCTACATATATACCTCTTCAATAAGGTCTCCATGTAGAAATGCACTCTTCACATCCATGTGGTGCACTTCCCAGTGCTTGGATGCGGAAATAGCCAAAACAAGGCGGATGGAATCCATCTTTGCAACCGGTGCAAAGGTCTCAGTGTAGTCCACTCCTTGGACTTGGGAGAAACCTTTTGGCACCAACCTTGCTTTGTATTTTCTAATAGAGCCATCAGCAGCAACTTTCATGTGGTATACCCATTTACACTTTACTAATTTTCTTCCAGGTGGAAGAGGAACTAGCTCCCATGTGTTGTTCTTTTGAAGAGAATTGTACTCTTCATCCATGGCACTTTGCCATCTCGGATCTCGGTGGGAAGAATAGTATGATGTGGGATATAAACCATCCATCAAATAAAAAATATAAGGAATTAATGGATCAGCAATAGAAAGAGCCATACTTGCTCTTGTTCGTCTCGGATCAGCAGGATTTCCAAGGTTCGAACAAGCAGATTGAAGAGTGTTTTGGGCACACTTTGGTGACTGAGGAGGATCATAATGGTCGGATTCTGAACCTGATATGTCATGATCATCATGTGCTGCTAAAATATCAGAAATATCAAAACTCATACCTTCATTATCGCTGCACGGATCTTCTTCTGGGGAAGGCGGCGAATCGGCAGTCTCTTCCTCGACTAGTTGCAATTCTTGAAGCGGTTCTTCAAATTGCTTACTGCGCTCTATGAATATGTTTTTAGATATGATATCCATGAGTTTATATGCTTTTGATTCTTCCCCATATCCTATCAGTATGCACTCAATACTTTGTGGATCCAAAGCTCGTCTCTTCTTGGATGGAATTCTAGCCCATGCAGAAGAGCCAAAAACTCTCAAATTTGACACATCCGGTTTGTGACCAAAGAATGCTTCGAAAGGAGTCATACCTTTCAAGGATGAATGTGGAACACAGTTCTGTATGTATGCATCAACATTGATTGCTTCATCCCAAATATTTGCAGCCAAACCTTTTGATTCAATCATGCATGTAGCCATCTCTTTCAGTGACCGATTTTTCCTTTCCGCTACACCGTTCTGCTGGGGTGTGTAGGGAACTATATGTTGGATCTGAATTCCACTTTGGGCACAAAGTTGCAGCAACTCAGCCTTGATATATTCTCCACCATTTTCATATCTAAGAGCTTTGATTTTGCTCTCAGTGGCGGTCTCAACAGAAGCCTTAAAATCCTTGAATTTTCCAAGCACTTCTGACTTGTTTTTGAGAAAGAATACCCATGTAAAGTGGGAAAAATCATCAATAAATGTCAAAACATACCTTGAACCATTTAATGATGTATGGGGTAGTGGACCACTTATATCAGAATGTATCAACCCCAAAACTGTAGAAGCTTTGCTAGCTTTGCCGCAGTCGAATCTGTGCTTGGGGTGCTTCCCAATGATGCAACCAGTGCATATTCCCTTCGAGGAACGGAGTTGTGGAAGACCATCTACCATGGAATTGTTTGATAACAACAGCAAATACTTATAATTAATATGTCCAAATCTTTCATGCCAAATCCTACTAACCTCATTACCATGTGTGCGAAGAGCAGTGGGCTTTGCAAGCGGAATAAAGTGTGAAAACTCATAGCATTTTGTAGTGTGGTTTGCCTTTCCGACTGCAACAAGTCTTCCACTTTTGATATCAGAAATTTCAACTGTATTAGGGCTGAATGTAACTTGCTTCGGTTCACCAGTGTGTGTCATTTGATACACAGAAAGAATATTTGAAGCCAAGGAAGGCACATAGAGAACATTTTGAAAGCTTCCATGATTTACATGAATCGTACCTTTTTCCTTTGAAGAAATTTTTGAGTCATGTCCCAAATGGATGGGGATGGAGCTGTTTGGATCGAATGAATAAAAAGAATCAATATTTGCAGCCATATGATTCGATGCACCCGAATCTATCAAGAGAGTAGTGGGCTTCGAAACAGTTTCCATGAGTGCTTGTCCTCTTTCATGGTCATCATTCCTATCCTTCTTCCTTGCACCGTCAGGAAAAGTTATGTTGTTCTTTTCTAAAAGGAGGTCCATTTGATCTATATTCTTCTTCATACATGAACTTTCAGGATGAAAGCCACGGTTGCAATAAGTACATTTATATTTTTGGTTACCTTCTTTGCCCTTTTGCTTGAACTTTGAACTAGATGGTGCATCCGTCTGTTTTCCTTTCTCTCTTTGCTTGTGAGGTTCGAATTTGGGATTCTCCTTATTTTGATTTCCTTTACCATTCAAGATCTTGGGTCCTTGAACATATAGGGCTAAATCTTTGGAGCTTATGGACCCCATTTGAATCAACTTGTCATGCTCTTTTGTGACGGACTCAATGAAGGCATTCAAGGTAGGCATCTTCCAATTCGGGGTAGTTAGCCGACCGAAATTGAAAGTAGAGACAAATACCGAATAATCTTTACCAAGCTTGCTAAGAATGGAGAGGATCAATTGTTTATCCTCTTTGATAACTCCACTATTCTTCAACTGCAATTTCAAGTTCTTGAATTTTGTGAAGAATTCATTAATGGTCTCGAAATTCTCAAGACTAAGGGCAATCAATTCATTCTCTAATTGAAAATCCCTAAGCTCGTCTTGCTTTCCAAATAGTGTTTCAAGTTGCCCCCATATAGCTTTTGGAGTCTTCAATCCGCTGAGATGGAAGTGAAGATCTTTGGAGATGGAGAGACAAAGAAGACCATAAGCTTCATCAAGCTTGTTGTAGTGTTTGGTTCTATCTGACAAGTTGTTTAGCTCCAATTCAAGACCAAGAGTGACTTGGTAGTAACCTTTTGAACGTAATATGATCTCTATATCATCTTTCCAATCAAAATAATTGAATGGGGTGAGGACAGGCTTTGAAGAAGAGTATTCCATTGCTAGGAGCAAGTGCACACTGATGTAGAGGAGCTTGCAAGGGTAGAGTAGCGAATGCAAATGATGGAGACAATAACCTGCAAATCACAATAAACCAAGAACAATGAGGTTGAACAATCCACCCTTTTAGAGTTGCATCACACCTGGGATTGGAGATCAAACAATGTTGAATGGGTCCAATGTATTAGATCCAGGAATTATGTGGAAACTCAAGCTTCTGGAGTGGTATTGGATGTATTTTCAAGATTTGCATGCACAGGAGCGAATGCCCTTGAGATCTTTCATGCAAAAACTTTTTGCAATTTTTGAGCAATTCACTCAAATCTTCTTGTAAAAACACCTGTAGAAAAGAGATCTTGTCCCTGCAATGGCTCTGATACCATATAAAATTAGTCACAACAGATCTACTGAACAAGTAAATCAATCACAACAGATGAATATAGAAAATATGGTGTATAACTGTGCAAAACATGCAGCAGTGCTCAATATCCCAGTAAGGGTGAGTGATTACAATAGAGTACAGTAACAATGAATGAGCAATTCGAATTTCCTAAGGAGGTCATTCGAATCACTGAATGGAGTAGCTTGACTCCAACTAGGATTCCTCATCATCAATCAGTAGTGGTCATCAATGCACAAGAACCATTCATCCAGGTGTCAATCTAAGTTTAATTGAGTGTAACATGTGTAACTGAAGTGTGTAGCACTGATATAGGGAAGTGGGCTCAGTGGAGGGCGCATGGGAGGCTAACTGAAGTCAGAATAAGTCATCTAGTCAATCTGGAGGTACAACATAAGTGAAACAGTCAGTCGGGAGTGTAACTAGCCTCAAATCAGGGAGAATCAGAGCTAACTGAGTGTAACTGAAGTGGAACTGCAGTGGTAGGTGAAGAAGTGCACCCTTCTCTGGCAGTAGGTGAGAAGTGGGTTCCTTCCTGACTAGGAGGGATAAAAATCTAAAGTAAGTGGCTCCCGGGTGCTAGAATAAGGTGGCTAAGGTGCTGGAGGCATCAACCTGGTGACTGGGATGCATGCAAAGTGCATGCAAACCCTAGAATTTGCATGCAAACCCTAATTGCATGCAAGATCCTGAAACAAATGATGTGGATATCCGAACAGAAGCTTCAGGAATTTAGATTGGGATGCAGCCATGGATGAAGAATATCGTTCCTTAATGGCGAACGATACTTGGGATCTTGTACCTCTTCCAAAAGGAAGAAAACTTGTCAGATGTAAATGGGTCTACAGAAATAAGTATGCATCAGATGGAAGTGTTGAAAGACTTAAGGCAAGGTTAGTTGCCAAAGGTTTTTCCCAAGTTGAAGGGATTGACTACAATGAAACCTTTGCTCCCATCACAAAAATGAACTCCATCCGCCTTGTTCTTTCCCTTGCAGCCTTACACAATTGGGAAGTCCATCAAATGGATGTCAAGTCTGCTTTCTTGCATGGTGATTTACAGGAGGAAATTTACATGGAACAACCTCCTAGCTATGTTCAGAATAACTCTATTGGTATGCCAAAATGGATAACTTTCTTCTTGACACTGGTTTTTCTAGATGCCATTCTGACCCCAATGTCTATACCAAGAAAGTAGGAAACCATCTCATCATACTTGTTCTATATGTTGATGACCTTATTCTTACTAGTAGTGACCCTTAGCTTATAACCCATGTGAAATCCAGTCTTAAACAAAATTTTGAAATGTATGACTTAGGACATTTGCATTATTTTCTTGGTCTCCAAGTCCTGCAAACCAAAGAAGGAATCTTTCTTTCTCAGTCTAAGTAAGCTTGTGACCTTCTTCATCACTTTCACATGGAAGATTGTACACTAGCCCCTTCTCCCTTCTAGTATGGAGTCAAAATTTCTACCACTTGTACTTCATCTGAAGTCGATGCCACCTCGTATCATCAGCTTGTTGGTAGTCTCTTATACTTGACTCATTCCCGTCCTGACCTTTCATTTGCCGTTGGTCGTGTTGCCCATTATATGTAGACACCTCATGAAAGTCACTGGAAAGCAGCTAGAAGAATACTTCGATATATTCGAGGTACAGTTCAGTTTGGGATTCATTATAGTACAGGGGGGAAACCTTTATTGGTTGGTTTCACTGATTCAGATTGGGCCGACGATCCTGATGATCAAAAGTCTACTGCAGGTTATGTTTTCAGTCTGGGATCTGGACCTATTACTTGGGCTTTTAAGAAACAACAAGCTCTTGCTCTTTCTTAAGCAGAGGCAGAATATCGAGCAGCAGTTAATGCCAGTCAGGAAGTTTTATGGCTTCGATAGATCCTTTCAGAGTTTGGATTCGAGCAGCAGCAGCCTACTCTGCTTTGGTGAGACAATAAAAATGCCATCAAGCTTGCCAATGATCCAGTTCTACATCAACGCAGCAAACACATTGAACTACATATGCACTTCATCAGAAATCTTGTTCATGATCATGTTCTTGAAGTGCCCTTTTTCCCTACAGATGATCAAGTTGCAGACATCTTCACCAAGTCTCTTACAGAAGCGAAGTTTTCTAAACTTTGATCTATGTTAGGAGTTCAGTAACTTGTCATTAAGGGGGGATAGGCTCTAATGCCTCCTTCCTTCTCCCAATAGTGTCACTTTTGTAAATCCTTCAATCCTATCCCAAGTTGTTCTTAAGGGGGGATGTTAGGATATTTAGACACTTAGGAGTTAGTTAAGATCAACTTGTGTAAAATATCCGTTAGGGATAGTGTGTTTCTTTAGTATGCATTAGTATGCATTTGTAAATACTTAATCTGACGATCACGATATGTTCTTGACATAGAGTGATCCGACGGCTCAACTTCTCTTAGATCAAACCTAACCTTGATCCGTGGCTTAACACCCGATTGGTCCATGATCTCTATTTAAAGAGCATGGAGGGTCATTTTTTAGTTGATCGATTATGAGAAGCTCATTTGTAACTTTATTTCTTTGCATAATAAATTGTCCCATAGAAGCTATTTGGCCAGGGCCATAGAGTGTTTCCCTTAAGAGGGTTTAAACCACGTCAAAACATTAGTGTGTTGATCTGTGATCTGTTTGTGTGAAGTGGTTGCTCTTGGTGTTCGGTCCTTTGGTAGTACCCTGTGTACCCGAACACAAATCATACCTGAAGGCTAAGATATGACATATATGACATGTCAGGGATAAAAATAGCTTCCAAGAGGGCTCTCAAGAGAGTTAAGGCAGCTAAGATGCTTCCACATGTGATTTGGTGGAAGTGGGAGACTAGGAATTGTTGTACAAGTGGCATTCTTTAGAATCTCTTCCCAACTTGAGTTGTCATGAGTATCTTGGAAGGAATTTGACCCATGGAGGACATTAGAATTTTATAAAAGTCATGAACAAAAAATAATAGCGGCTTTTTGATCATTTGAGAAATTTGCAATTGCATTTGTGAAGAGGGAGAGCTAGTGGATGACTAGTTTCTTGCCTTAGCCAATTTTGAGGGTGAAATATTCCCATCCAAGTTGGTAATTGGAAAGGCCATTCAGAACTTTCATTTGGAGCTTTAATGGATTCATTTGTTGCAGGTGTAAGCTACAGGGCAGATCATGGTTTCTTCTAGTGCAGCACTTTCTCTCAACCATTTCCAGTTTTGATGGCATATTCTTGCTCCTTGAGGGAGGGATTTTTTGTTGAGATATTATACTGTTTGGGGGAGCTTATAAGGCCCATTTATTTTATAATAAGAATTAAATACTATTTTCTTCATCTCCATAAAGTTTCAGGTCGAAATTCCAAGTGGAAATGTATAGATATGATTTTTAGTGAAGAAATGGTGTCATTTTCCCCATATCTCTTGCATAGTGCTCTTGTGGTTGCATATAGTTAGTGAAGGAATTCCGTTTTGAATTGATGTACATGTTAGCTGATATATATATCTTTAATAACTATATTTTAAGATCCACAAGTCGATGTTCCAAGATAAACTATGTTAAATTTCTCATTAATGGACAAACAGTGCCATTTCCCCACTACCTTGTTGTGAACCAATGTAAAGTTGATGGATTCGAAGAGATAAGTAACGATTGATGGTTTATTGATGTGTGGACTGTTATCGATGTATTGTACAAGTTTCATGTTCAGTATATAAGCATTTGAAGTAATTTTGTGAAGTTTCATTACATCTGGAGAAGATTTGATTCCATTTCCTCAAGGTCAAACTAGTGATTTTTGCTGCTGTTTGGGAGGAGGTTAGAACATAATTAATAACTTATTAATGGTGCACATGAGATCTAAATAATTTACTTTATAAATCCCCTACCTCTGTTCAGAATTTTGAGTGGGTTTGGAGGCATTTGGAGAGCCATTTTTAGAACTTACCTTGGGGGGATTTGAACCTCAAATTGCTAGTAAAATTCCATACTTTGTCTAGAACCTTAAGAGAGTTTGCAGAAGTATTTTGGTGGCCATATATCATCCCTGAACATCATATTAAAGTCCTAATATCATTCATATACATTCTCAGAATATTTGGGATCATTTGAAGCAAATTGGAGACCTAGACATCAAAACTAGTCAAAGGTCGAAATTGGGGAAAAAGTGAAAATTTGGGCATTTTAATAAAATTCTTAAAGAGGGACATTATAGTGGTATCAGAGCATGGTCCTTGCACCTATGAATTAATATCATACATTGAAGAATAATTTTCAGCCATGTCTCACTATTATGAGGAATCCTATGAGTACAATTCTTATGAGGAATATGCAGATTCTTATGAGCAATATGAAGCAGAATGTGAATGGTTTGAGGAAGAGGTGCCATCATGAAACACTTCTTACAATTTCAGGAGGAATGAAGATTATGATTATGACCCTATGTATGATAAATATGAGTATGTCACACCACCAAAGGATAATGCTATGGATGAGTTACAAAGATGGAGAGCAACATATAAAACCTTGCCCCGACAATATCAAAAATATCAGGAATATCTTGATTTGTACAAGGAAGATACAAAAAATGCCATGTCTTTTGAGTACTATGTTGAACATATTTTTTCAAATAGGCCCAAAAATGAAGATGTGGAGTTAGTGAAGAAAGGTTTATGCCCTTCTTGTAAAAGACCTTGGAGATAAAATCATGTGTGTGTGAGTGAAAAGAGCAGTGAAATATCTGAATCTCCAGAGAATAGATCTATTTCCTACTAGATGAGAGTTTTTGGATTTTCTTCAAAAAGAGATTCCAAAGAAATTGATCCTAAGGAAAACAAGGGGCAAAATGCATCAACTTGCTTGAAGGAGCAAAAGGAAGAGACATCACAAGAGCATGAAGAAGAACCTATTGAAAATACCGCAGATCAAGTCGAGACACATTCTACCTTGGACATGAATCAAGGAGCATCTACTGATGGATGCTTGAACTATGAAGGAGTACATACTGATGGGTGCCCACACCTATATGTTGGTGACATAGATATCACTTTTGACAGTATTGCTGCAAGACAAAATTCCCCTAAGCATGAAAATGAAGACCTTGTAGCAATTGAAGAAGAAACAAGATCAACTTCCACATCACCACTTGAGCTTCATGAAGTTGGTCCAAGCAAGAAGGAAGAATATAAGGAGGTTCATTTGCAAGATCATCATTTTCTTGAAGGGTACTTAAAGATGAATGAAAATAATATCCAAGAGTCCCTTAGCATTCTCCATGACACTCAAGCATTGGTGTCAAATTCTTGTTGGAGAGATACTTCATTGGAGGAAACATCCTTCCTTGAAGAGATGGAGAAGATTCGAAGAGCAATGTGCAACAACTATGTAAAGAAAATATGGTGATAGGTCTTCCGATGGTATCTTGTAGGGATGGTGTTTGCTCCGGTTGTGTACTCGGAAAACATCATCGGGACAGTTTTGACAAACGTGCCTCTTGGCACGCCTCGGTTCCCTTGGAGCTTGTGCATAGTGACTTGTGTGGTCCTCTTCCATCTGCTTCCTTTTCTAGTTTCAAATATTTCTTAACTTTCATTGATGATTACATCAGACGCACTTGGGTTTATTTCCTAAAACTTAAGAGCGAAGTATTTAACATGTTCTTGGCCTACAAGGCCCTTGTTGAAAAATAATCTTGTCATCAAATTATTAAGTTAAGATCTGACAATGGAGGAGAATATGTTAAAAAAAAGTTCACTACTTTCTACACTGAATAAGGCATCCAACAACAGCACACTGTTCCATATACACCACAACAAAATGGTGTACCTGAGTGGAAGAACCGCACTTTAAAAGAAATGGCTAATTGTATGATCCAATCTAAGGGACTAAGTCTTCAATTTTGGGCTGAAGCCATAAATTGTGCAAATTACATAGTTAATCGCACCCGCACTAAAGCATTACAAGGTATAACATCAGAAGAAGCATGGAGTAAAACTAAACCTAATGTAAGTTACTTCCGTGTGTTTGGTAGTGAAGCATGAGCTCACATTCCGGATGAAAAACGGAAAGCATTGCAGCCTAAAAGTGAAAAGTGCATATTTGTTGGATATTCTGAAGATGTAAAAGGTTATAGACTTGTTCAACCACATTCTCATGATATATTCATTAGAAGAGATGTTAAATTTGACGAAAATCTCTTGGCCTGTGAGCCTAACTCGGCGATTGTGCCATCTTTGGCCTGCGAGCCTGATTTGCCGTTTGTGCCTTCTTCTTCCTCTTCTTCCAACTTCCTTGATAGGTTTCCAACTCCAGTTTCTGATGATGACAGTGAGGATGAAAATCCACCTCCGCTTGCTCATGTTCCTTGATTTGCACCAGCACAAGTGCTTCCTCGATGGGTCCGTTCAACATGTGAAGCAGCTGGTGATCTTGCCGGTGATCCTAGAGATCAACGTTGAACATGTTCTTAGTTTCAGCGAGCCTCTTCTCTTTTGGCCCAAGTTTCCGAGAATCATGATCCAGAAACTTTTGCAGAAGCCGTAAAATTAGTCACAGCAGATCTAATGAACAAGTAAATCAATCGCAACAGATAAATATAGAAAATATGGTGTAAAACTGTGCAAAAAATACAGCAGTGCTCAATATCCCAGTAAGGGTGAATGATTACAATAGAATACAGTAACAATGACTGAGCAATTCGAATTGCCTAAGGAGGTCATTTGAATCACTGAATGGAGTAGCTTGACTCCAACTAGGAGTCCTCATCATCAATCAGTAGTGGTCATCAATGCACAAGAACCAGTCATCCAGGTGTCAATCTGAGTTTAACTGAGTGTAACATATGTAACTGAAGTGTGTAGCACTGATATAGGGAAGTGGGCTCAGTGGAGGGCACATGGGAGGCTAACTGAAGTTAGAACAAGTCATCTAGTCAATCTGGAGGTCCAACAGAAGTGAAACAGTCAGTCAGGAGTGAAACTAGCCTCAAATCAGGGAGAATCGGAGCTAATTGAGTGTAACTAAAGTGGAACTGCAGTGGTAGGTGAAGAAGTGCGCCCTTCTTTGGTAGTAGGTGAGAAGTGGGTGCCTTCCTGACTAGGAGGGATAAAACTCTGAAGTAAGTGGCTCCCGGGTGCTAGAATAAGGTGGCTAAGGTGTTGGAGGCATCAACCTGGTGACCGGGATGCATGCAAACCCTAGAATTTGCATGCAAACCCTAATTGCATGCAAGATCCTGAAAAAGATGATGTGGATATCTGAACACCCTCCCTCAAGATAGACTATGATGTGCAAAAGAAAATAATGTGGGGACCTGGTAACTAAGACCAAAGGTCACCCCAATACAATAATCCAAAAAATGCTGAAAATAAACTAAGTGAGGAAAGAGGGAAAACCCAGTGGGAAGAAAGCTCCCCCTCAATCTAAAGAATAATAATGGATCAATCTGTCTCCACCATGATAGAAATCACCCCCAATAGTGAACAGAGGTAAGAGAACTTCTTCTCAGTGAATCTCTTGGTGAAGATGTCTGCAATTTGCTCATCAGTAGGGAAATATTGCAGAATGATGGTGTGATCATGCACCAACTGTTGAATGTAATGCATATGAATCTCAATGTGTTTGGTCCTCTGCCACTAAACTAGATCTGTGGAGATCTTGATAGCACTTTGATCATCACAAAATAGGACAATCAAAGTTGTGCCACCAGAACCAAACTCGGAAAGAATACCCTGCAACCAAACTGCTTGAATGCAGGCATTGACTGCCCCTCGATACTCTGCCTCTGGTGAAGAAAGTGCAATGGATGCTTGCTTTTTGTTGGACCAGAAAATAGCACCATGACCAATCATGAAAACATAACCAAAAGTGGACTTCCTATCAATGCTATCACTTGCCCAATCTAAATCAGTAAAACCAATGAAATCAAGCTCAGAATCTGCAGCATAATGTATGCCAAACTGCCTCGTACCTTGCACATACTGTAAGATCCGCTTGGTTGCTCACCAATGAAGCTCATGTGGCTGCTGCATATACCTTGACACAACACTCATGACATATGAAATATCAGGCCTTGAGTGTGTCAAATAAAGTAGTGAACCAATCAATTGTCGATACATACTGCAATCTGCAAGTGGTGTAGAATCTCCCTCCTCAAGATTGATTCCTGAGAGGAATGGGAATGGGGCTGGCTTACATTCAGCCATATTAAACTTCAATAACAGGTCGGAAGCATATTTTTCCTGAGATATAGTGATCCCATCAAAATTTTGAGCTATCTCCAAGCCCAAAAAGTGACTCAGCAAGCCCAAATCGCTCATGTCAAAAGCTAGATTTAAGGCAGTTTTTAGCTTGTTTATTGAAGTAAGAGTGCTACCAGTAATGAGAAGATCATCAATATAAAGTACAATAACCAACAAATTACCTTTAACTCACTGAAGATACACATTTGGATCAGATTTGTATCTTTGGAAATTCTGAGAAAGAAGGAAGGAGTCCATCTTTGCGTACGAAGCTCTTGGGGCCCGTTTTAACCCATACAAAGATTTCTTCAATCTGCAAAATAATGATGGATCTGATGTTTAACCCTCTGGCTGCTACATATATACCTCTTCAATAAGGTCTCCATGTAGAAATGCACTCTTCACATCCATGTGGTGCACTTCCCAGTGCTTGGATGCGGAAATATCCAAAACAAGGCGGATGGAATCCATTTTTGCAACCGGTGCAAAGGTCTCAGTGTAGTCCACTCCTTGGACTTGGGAGAAACCTTTTGGCACCAACCTTGCTTTGTATTTTCTAATAGAGCCATCAGAAGCAACTTTCATGTGGTAGACCCATTTACACTTTACTAATTTTCTTCCAGGTGGAAGAGAAACTAGCTCCCATGTGTTGTTCTTTTGAAGAGAATTGTACTCTTCATCCATGGCACTTTGCCATCTCGGATCTCGGTGGGAAGAATAGTATGATGTGGGATATAAACCAGCCATCAAATAACAAATATAAGGAAGTAATGGATCAGCAATAGAAAGAGCCATACTTGCTCGTGTTCGTCTCGGATCAGTAGGATTTCCAAGGTTCGAACCAACAGATTGAAGAGTGTTTTAGGCCCACTTTGGTAACTGAGAAGGATCATAATGGTCAGATTCTGAACCTGATATGTCATGATCATCATGTGCTGCTAAAATATCAGAAATATCAGAACTCATACCTTCATTATCGTTGCACGGATCTTCTTCTGGGGAAGGCGGCGAATCGACAGTCTCTTCCTCGACTAGTTGCAATTCTTGAAGCGGTTCTTCAAATTGCACACTGCGCTCTATGAATATCTTTTTAGATCTGATATCCATGAGTTTATATGCTTTTGATTCTTCCCCATATCCTATCAGTATGCACTCAATACTTTGTGGATCCAAAGCTCGTCTCTTCTTGGATGGAATTCTAGCCCATGCAGAAGAGCCAAAAACTCTCAAATTTGACACATCCGGGTTGTGACCAAAGAATGCTTCGAAAGGAGTCATACCTTTCAAGGATGAATGTGGAACACAGTTCTGTATGTATGCAGCAACATTGATTGCTTCATCCCAAATATTTGCAGCCAAACCTTTTGATTCAATCATGCATGTAGCCATCTCTTTCAGTGACCGATTTTTCCTTTCCGCTACACCGTTCTGCTGGGGTGTGTAGGGAACTATATGTTGGATCTGAATTCCACTTTGGGCACAAAGTTGCAGCAACTCAGCCTTGATATATTCTCCACCATTTTCAGATCTAAGAGCTTTGATCTTGCTCTCAGTGGCGGTCTCAACAGAAGCCTTAAAATCCTTGAATTTTCCAAGCACTTCTGACTTGTTTTTGAGAAAGAATACACATGTAAAGTGGGAAAAATCATCAATAAATGTAAAAACATACCTTGAACCATTTAATGATGTATGGGGTAGTGGACCACTTATATTAGAATGTATCAACCCCAAAACTGTAGAAGCTTTGCTAGCTTTTCCGCAGTCGAATCTGTGCTTGGGGTGCTTCCCAATGATGCAACCAGTGCATATTCCCTTCGAGGAACGGAGTTGTGGAAGACCATCTACCATGGAATTGTTTGATAACAGCAGCAAATACTTATAATTAATATGTCCAAATATTTCATGCCAAATCCTACTAACCTCATTACCATGTGTGAGAAGAACAGTGGGCTTTGCAAGCGGAATAAAGTGTGAAAACTCATAGCATTTTGTAGTGTGGTTTGCCTTTCCGACTGCAACAAGTCTTCCACTTTTGATATCAGAAATTTCAACTGTATTAGGGATGAATGTAACTTGCTTTGGTTCACCAGTATGTGTCATTTGATACACAGAAAGAATATTTGAAGCCAAGGAAGGCACATAGAGAACATTTTGAAAGCTTCCATGATTTACATGAATCGTACCTTTTTCCTTTGAAGAAATTTTTGAGTCATCTCCCAAATGGATGGGGATGGAGCTGTTTGGATCGAATGAAGAAAAAGAATCAATATTTGCAGCCATATGATTCGATGCACCCGAATCTATCAAGAGAGTAGTGGGCTTCGAAACAGTTGCCATGAGTGCTTGTCCTCTTTCATGATCATCATTCCTATCCTTCTTCCTTGCACCGTCAGGAAAAGTTATGTTGTTCTTTTCCAAAAGGAGGTCCATTTGATCTATATTCTTCTTCATACATGAACTTTCGGGATGAAAGCCACGGTTGCAATAAGTACATTTATATTTTTGGTTACCTTCTTTTCCCTTTTGCTTGAACTTTGAACTGGATGGTGCATCCGTATGTTTGCCTTTCTCTCTTTGCTTGTGAGGTTCGAATTTGGGATTCTCCTTCTTTTGCTTTCCTTTACCATTCAAGATCTTGGGTCCTTGAACATATAGGGCTGAATCTTTGGAGCTTATGGACCCCATTTGAATCAACTTGTCATACTCTTTTGTGACGGAATCAATGAAGGCATTCAAGGTAGGCATCTTCCAATTCGGGGTAGTTAGCCGACCGAAATTGAAAGTAGAGACAAATACGAAATAATATTTACCAAGCTTGCTGAGAATGGAGAGGATCAATTGTTTATCCTCTTTGATAACTCCACTGTTCTTCAACTGCAAGTTCAAGTTCTTGAATTTTGTGAAGAATTCATTAATGGTCTCGAAATTCTCAGGACTAAGGGTAATCAATTCATTCTCTAATTGAAAATCCCTAAGCTCGTCTTGCTTTCCAAATAGTGTTTCAAGTTGCCCCCATATAGCTTTTGGAGTCTTCAATCCGCTGAGATGGAAGTGAAGATCTTTGGAGATGGAGAGACAAAGAAGACCATAAGCTTCATCAAGCTTGTTGTAGTGTTTGGTTCTATCTGACAAGTTGTTTAGCTCCAATTCAAGACCAAGAGTGACTTGGTAGTAACCTTTTGAACGTAATATGATCTCCATATCATCTTTCCAATCAAAATAATTGAATGGGGTGAGGATAGGCTTTGAATAAGAGTATTCCATTGCTAGGAGCAAGTGCACACTGATGTAGAGGAGCTTGCAAGGGCAGAGTAGCGAATGCAAATGATGGAGACAATAACCTGCAAATCACAATAAACCAAGAACAATGAGGTTGAACAATCCACCCTTTTAGAGTTGCATCACACCTGGGATTGGAGATCAAACAATGTTGAATGGGTCCAATGTATCAGATTCAGGAATTATGTGGAAACTCAAGCTTCTGGAGTGGTATTGGATGTATTTTCAAGCTTTGCATGCACAGGAGCGAATGCCCTTGAGATCTTTCATGCAAAAACTTTTTGCAATTTTTGAGCAATTCACTCAAATCTTCTTGTAAAAACACCTGTAGAAAAGAGATCTTGTCCCTGCAATGGCTCTGATACCATGTAAAATTAGTCACAACAGATCTACTGAACAAGTAAATCAATCACAACAGATGAATATAGAAAATATGGTGTATAACTGTGCAAAACATGCAGCAGTGCTCAATATCCCAGTAAGGGTGAGTGATTACAATAGAATACTGTAACAATGAATGAGCAATTTGAATTGCCTAAGGAGGTCATTCGAATCACTGAATGGAGTAGCTTGACTCCAACTAGGAGTCCTCATCATCAATCAGTAGTGGTCATCAATGCATAAGAACCAGTCATCCAGGTGTCAATCTAAGTCTAATTGAGTGTAACATGTGTAACTGAAGTGTGTAGCACTGATATAGGGAAGTGGGCTCAGTGGAGGTCGCATGGGAGGCTAACTGAAGTCAGAACAAGTCATCTAGTCAATCTGAAGGTACAACATAAGTGAAACAGTCAGTCGGGAGTGTAACTAGCCTCAAATCAAGGAGAATCAGAGCTAACTGAGTGTAACTGAAGTGGAACTGCAGTGGTAGGTGAAGAAGTGCACCCTTCTCTGGCAGTAGGTGAGAAGTGGGTTCCTTCCTGACTAGGAGGGATAAAAATCTAAAGTAAGTGGTTCCCGGGTGCTAAAATAAGGTGGCTAAGGTGCTGGAGGCATCAACCTGGTGACTGGGATGCATGCAAAGTGCATGCAAACCCTAGAATTTGCATGCAAACCCTAATTGCATGCAAGATCCTGAACCAAATGATGTGGATATCCGAACAGAAGCTTCAGGAATTTAGATTGGGATGCAGCCATGGATGAAGAATATCGTTCTTTAATGGGGAACGATACTTGGGATCTTGTACCTCTTCCAAAAGGAAGAAAACTTGTCAGATGTAAATGGGTCTACAGAAATAAGTATGCATCAGATGGAAGTGTTGAAAGACTTAAGGCAAGGTTAGTTGCCAAAGGTTTTTCCCAAGTTGAAGGGATTGACTACAATGAAACCTTTGCTCCCATCGCAAAAATGAACTCCATCCGCCTTGTTCTTTCCCTTGTAGCCTTACACAATTGGGAAGTCCATCAAATGGATGTCAAGTCTGCCTTCTTGCATGGTGATTTACAGGAGGAAATTTACATGGAACAACCTCCTAGCTATGTTCAGAATAACTCTATTGGTATGCCAAAATGGATAACTTTCTCCTTGACACTGGTTTTTCTAGATGCCATTCTGACCCCAATGTCTATACCAAGAAAGTAGGAAACCATCTCATCATACTTGTTCTATATGTTGATGACCTTATTCTTACTGGTAGTGACCCTAAGCTTATAACCCATGTGAAATCCAGTCTTAAATTTTTTTTTGAAATGTATGACTTAAGACATTTGCATTATTTTCTTGGTCTCCAAGTCCTGCAAACCAAAGAAGGAATCTTTCTTTCTCAGTCTAAGTATGCTTGTGACCTTCTTCATCACTTTCACATGGAAGATTGTACACCAGCCCCTTCTCCCTTCTAATATGGAGTCAAACTTTCTACCACTTGTACTTCATCTGAAGTCGATGCCACCTCGTATCATCAGCTTATTGGTAGTCTCTTATACTTGACTCATTCCCGTCCTGACCTTTCCTTTGCCGTTGGTCGTGTTTCCCGTTATATGTAGACACCTCATGAAAGTCACTGGAAAGCAGCTAAAAGAATACTTCGATATATTCGAGGTACAGTTCAGTTTGGGATTCATTATAGTACAGGGGGGAAACCTTTATTGGTTGGTTTCACTGATTCAGATTGGGCCGACGATCCTGATGATCAAAAGTCTACTGCAGGTTATGTTTTCAGTCTGGGATCTGGACCTATTACTTGGGCTTTTAAGAAACAACAAGCTCTTGCTCTTTCTTAAGCAGAGGCAGAATATCGAGCAGCAGTTAATGCCAGTCAGGAAGCTTTATGGCTTCGATAGATCCTTTCAGAGTTTGGATTTGAGCAGCAGCAGCCTACTCTGCTTTGGTGCGACAATAAAAATGCCATCAAGCTTGCCAAAGATCCAGTTCTACATCAACGCAGCAAACTGTGAGGCACCTGCAACAATTAATTAACAAGAACGCGCGAAATAGCAGAAATGACAGAACTCAGAATCACTTTTGTATTGATCACGGGCCACTTCGAGGGGGCAACCTCCTTTGAGCAAGCTCAATACAAATAACTTCACGGTGTCTTCATAGGTCTCAACACACACTTATATACTAATTCGAGGCACCAATACTATGGGTCGAAACCATGGGCCGTTACAAACTATGGATTAACAATACTACGGGCGACTTACAAAGCATATGCGCCAATAACAATAACACAACTATTGATCAACAAATACTACGGGACGACTTACAAAGCATATGCGTCCAATAACAACATACTAACAAAGTAAAGACATGGGTTCCTAACATCCCCTCCCCCTTAAAAAAAGCTTTGTCCTCAAAGCTTTAGATGTGGAAATTGCTGTTGAATCTGAAGGAGTGGTTCCCATGTAGCGTCCTCTGGTTGCATGCCGTGCCACTGAATTAAGACCTCTGTGATAGAGCGAGAGCGAAGCTGACGCGTGCGCCGATTGAGGATGGCCTCTGGCTCCAAAAGGATGGATCCTTCATTATCCAGTTCAGGTAAAATCGTTTGTCCGCTGATGTTGGTGCCAAGAACTTTCTTCAGACAAGAGACATGAAAGACTGGATGAATGCGGGAAGAAGGAGGAAGTTCCAATTTATAAGCAACAGACCCAATCTTCTGAAGAATCCGATATGGCCCATAGAACTTTGGAGCGAGCTTATGACGCCCTTTGAGTTTCAAGGAGGATTGTTTGTACGGCTGGAGACGAAGAAAAACCATATCGCCGACTTGAAAAGTGCGCTCCGAACGGTGCTGATCAGCTTGTTGCTTCATGCGATTTCTTGCCATGTGAAGATTGTCCCGCAAAATGCGAAGAATCTTATCGCGGTTGCGAAGGACCGTGTCAACTTCCTGAACTGGTGAACTGGTGGGGGTGTAGGGAAGAAGAGCTGGAGGTGCCTAACCATAGACTGCTTCATATGGGGTCATTTTAGAGGCAGTGTGGTAAGAGGTATTGTACCACCATTCAGCGAGAGGGAGCCACTTGGCCCACTGATGTTGTTGTTCAGAGGTGAAGCAACGAAGATAAGTTTCCAAACATTTATTCACAATTTCAGTCTGACCATCTGTTTGTGGGTGATACCCTGAACTCATCTGCAGTTTGGTGCCCGTGTGGCGAAATAGTTCTGTCCAAAAATGACTGGTGAAAGTTGCATCACGATCCGAGACAATGGAAGAAGGGATGCCATGAAGACGAAAGATCTGGTCCAGAAAAATTTGAGCGACGGAGGAGGCTGTATAGGGATGGCTGAGAGCACAAAAATGACTATATTTGGAGAGGCGATCAACCACAACGAGAATCACTGTCTTCCCACCAGATTTAGGGAGCCCTTCAATGAAATCCATAGAAATATCCGTCCAAATCCGTGTAGGTATGGGCAAGGGTTCAAGCAATCCTGGGAGGAGTGTTGTTTCACCCTTATTGCGCTGACAAGTATCACATTCGGCCACCATCTGTTGAATTGTCCTTTTCATGCCCTGCCAAAAGAAGTTACGCCGTGCTCGTTCATATGTTTTGAGGAACCCAGAGTGTCCTGCCGATGGAGAAGCATGGAGTTCATAGAAGACAGCCTGTTGAAGATCTGTGCTCTGGGGAAGTACCAGACGACCCTTGTATCGTAGAGAAGCACCATCCCAAGAGTAATGTGGTACAGCAGAAGGATTGTTGGTCAAGCGTTGGATGATTTGCGATAAGGAAGAGTCATTGACATAACCCTGTTGAACAGATTGCAACCAATTTGGAACAGGCATAGAAATAGCTGAAAGAGAACCTTGGGCCTCAAATGTGCGAGAAAGAGCATCTGCCACAATATTATCTTTACCCTTCTTGTAAGTGATCTCATAGTCATAACCCATGAGTTTGCTAACCCATTTCTGTTGTGCCGGGGAGGAGACACGCTGGTCCAAGAAATATGTCAGACTCTGGTGATCAGTCTTGATGCAGAAATGATTTCCTAATAGGTATGGGCGCCACTTCTGTACTGCATGCAAAATAGCCATCATTTCCTTTTCATAGGTAGAGGCAGCTAAATTCTTACCTGAAAGGGCTTTGCTGGTGAACGCAATGGGTTGTTCATCTTGAAGGAGAACAGCACCAAGTCCATTGCCGCAAGCATCACTCTCAATAGTGAAGGGCTTGGAAAAATCAGGCATCGCTAGCACCGGGGTAGTACACATGGCTTGTTTTAGTTGGTCAAATGCACACTGAGCAGCAGGTGTCCATGTAAAAGCATCCTTTTTCAATAGCGCAGTTAATGGAGCTGCAATCTTCCCATAATCCTTGACAAATTTGCGGTAGTAGCCAGTCAACCCCAAAAAACCACGAAGGCTCTTGAGAGTCTGAGGATGTGGCCAATTGGTCATGGCATCGATTTTGGCAGGATCCACGCGAACCCCTTGTGCTGAGATAATGTGCCCGAGATACTCAACTTCCTTCTGTCCAAAAACACATTTAGACTGCTTGGCATGGAGATGATGGTCAGAGAAAAGTTGCATGACAAGATCCAGATGCTGGAGATGTTCATCCCATGTTTTACTGTAGATGAGGATGTCATCAAAGAATACCAGAATGAATTTCCGCAAGTAGGGTCGAAATATTTTATTCATTAAGGCCTGGAATGTGGAAGGGGCATTAGTGAGGCCAAAGGGCATGACCAAAAACTCATAATGGCCATCATGTGTGCGGAAAGCTGTTTTAGGAATATCATCCTCATGAACCCGAATTTGATGATATCCAGAACGAAGATCCAACTTGGAGAAAAAGCGGGCCCCATGAAGCTCATCAAGAAGCTCATCAACAACAGGAATTGGAAACTTATCCTTGATGGTGAGGTGATTAAGTGCTCGGAAGTCAATGCAGAGGCGCCATGACCCATCTTTTTTGCGAACAAGAATAACTGGAGAAGAGAAGGAACTAGTGCTTGGGCGAATAATACCGTGCTTCAATAAGTCCCGAACGAGCATTTCAATCTCCGTTTTTTGATGAAATGGGTAGCGATAGGGTCTGATGTTGGGAGGAACGCTGCCAGGAAGGAGCTTAATACGATGGTCTTCTGGCCTGGAAGGTGGTAAGCCCACTGGTTCAGCAAAGACACCTGTATACCGATCCAGAATTTGTTGTAGATCCAAAGGAGTAGTGGAGACTGCTGCTGGTTGCATCTGGATGGAATGGATCTGAGCGATGACACCATGTGAATTCTTCTTGAGGAGTTTTTCCATGCGATGTGAACTGATGATGCTGAGAGAACCTGGTTGTAATCCTTTCAATGTGTGTTTGTGTCCATTCTCGGAAAACTGCATCCAAAGTTCGGCAAAATCCCATAAGATAGGGCCGAGTGTGCGTACCCATTGAGCGCCCAAAACCACATCACATCCGCCTAAGGGCAAGGCAAACATGTCAGAGCGCAAGGTATAATCTCCCATAGCGATACGCACATTTCGACACTTCCCTTTGCAAGGTAAGGTGCCCCCATTGGCAATCATGACTTCAAAGTTGGAGTAAGGATGGATAAAACAATCAGCTTGTTTGGCGATCCGAGGGTCAATGAAATTATGCGTGCTACCAGAATCAATGAGGATTGTAAGAGGAAGCTTCTTGAAGTAACCCCTGACCCGCATTGTTTGGGGGGTGGTGATTCCCGCTAAAGCATGGAGAGATATCTCTGGCTGGTCATCCTGAGACGGAGGGTCACTAGGCGGTTCCTGAATGTCGACCGGTGCATCCAGTGTTTCTGGATCTTCGTCACCCATTTCAGAGGCAGGCGGAGACTCCACATCCAGGAGATAGAGCTTTTGCTGAACACATCTATGTCCCCGAGTGAATTTCTCATCACAATTATAGCAAAGCCCCTTTTCTCTGCGTGCTTGCATCTCTGTTTCAGACAAACGCTTGATAGGAGTCGGTCGAGGAGCCTGCGGTATAGGTGGTCGCTGAGAACCCATATTTCGGAAGGGAACAAAAGTGGGCTTGGAGCGTTGTTGGGCTGCAATCTTGTCTTCTGCCAACTTAGCCAACCCGAGTGCTTCCATCATTGTGTTGGGACAGAACATTTTGACCTCAGATCGGATGGCATCCTTTAGACCACTGATAAAACAACTCCGGTAAAATTCATCAGACAATCCTTCGGTGTGGTTGGCTAGATTCTCAAATTCGGTTTGATACTCTCTTACAGTGCCAGTTTGGCGAAGTTTAGTGAGGGCTCCTGTGAAGTCATCAAAAGCACTAGGACCGAATCGTTGCAAAAGGAGCTGGCAAAAGTTTGGCCAGTTGGGCTCTGGATGAGCCTTGATGTACCAACGGTACCATTGAAGAGCTTCCTGTTCCAAATGAAAGGATGCCAACGGAACTTTGTTGACATCAAAAGTATTATGCAGACTGAAATACTGTTCGGCCCCGATAGATCCATCCAGTTGGATCGGTACCATTGAAGCGAGGAAAATCAAGCTTCGGACCACGGAAATTGCTGGAAGAAGAGAACCCATTGTCTACTGAAGACTCGGACTGCCGTTTGTTGTTCATAGCTGAATGTTCAAGATGGAGACCAAGAAATTTTTCATCAAGATCCTGGAGTTTGGCTTGGATGGCTGCAAGGGCTTCCTCCATGGTTTTTGCTCCTGCACGGGTGACAACCATAACCAGGGATTTTTTTTATTTTTATTTTTTTTTATTTTATTTTTTATTTGGACTGGGTAGGAAAACAAAAACAGGAACTACTTCAGTAAAGGAAAATTTGGATTTGGGAAAAAATCAGAAGGGTAATTGGGGTTTGACTCGTTTTTTGGACACTGTTGGATAGACAGGGAAGCAAAAATGAGGATTTCAGAAGCGGGGTGAAAGGATGGGAAAATTTGGCAGAAGGGAACAAAGAAGCAGAATTCAAAAAGGAACTCTGTGGTAAAAATTGAAGGTGATTGGGTGAAATCTGAGGAAGTTATGGCAAACCCTAAAAATAGACAAATGTGGGATTTCCGGCTGTAGGAAGGGGAACTGAGGATAGGGTCCTCAGGGATGAATTATGCAGAATGGAATGACAGGGGTTCCCTGAAAATTTCAAGGGAAACAAAGGTAAAACAAGGGAGATATGGAGAAAAAACTTTTTTTTTTTTTTTTTTTTTTTTTTTTTTTTTTTTTTTTTTTTTTTTTTTTTTTTTTTTTTTTTTTTTTTTTTTTTTTTTTTTTTTTTTTTTTTTTTTTTTTTTCAGACTGGAGCGCCTACGGCTCGGGTTTTTATTTTTTATTTTTTTTACAGACTGGAGCGGCTACGGCTCAGAAGGAATCTGGAACAACGCCGACCTGCTGGATCTGGAACGGCTTGCAAAATGAGTCTGAAACGGCGCAGCAGTGATTGACAATAGTTCAACTGAAAGTAGATATGGACCCCAGGTATGTGCGGCTTCCTAACAGTTCAGGGTTTTCACTCGGCCACCAATGCTGTCTGACGGCTTGCGTATTGGGGCAGTACCCCTCACTCCACGGCTCAGGTAAAACTGATAACCGCTTTGCCACAAACGACAGCTCTTGGTTTACCTCACGGGTGGGAACTAGTCAATCAGGTAGGGGTCGTTGCCCTTTTCGCCGGCAGGTCCTCTCAATGGGCCAGCTACTTCGGGGTCCCTGTGGTACTCCTCACAATGAGTTTTAGGGCTTATGCCCAAGTACTTCCCACAGTTAAGCGGATAGGGATTATTCCCAAATCCGAACCTGCAACAGATGCGAAAAAAAATTTTGGCAGAAATTTCACCCAGCGAGCCCAAGAAAGTGCTCTGATACCAGATGTGAGGCACCTGCAACAATTAATTAACAAGAACGCGCGAAATAGCAGAAATGACAGAACTCAGAATCACTTTTGTATTGATCACGGGCCACTTCGAGGGGGCAACCTCCTTTGAGCAAGCTCAATACAAATAACTTCACGGTGTCTTCATAGGTCTCAACACACACTTATATACTAATTCGAGGCGCCAATACTATGGGTCGAAACCATGGGCCGTTACAAACTATGGATTAACAATACTACGGGCGACTTACAAAGCATATGCGCCAATAACAATAACACAACTATTGATCAACAAATACTACGGGACGACTTACAAAGCATATGCGTCCAATAACAACATACTAACAAAGTAAAGACATGGGTTCCTAACACAAACACATTGAGCTACATATGCACTTCATCAGAAATCTTGTTCATGATCGTGTTCTTGAAGTGCTCTTTTTCCCTACAGATGATCAAGTTGCAGACATCTTCACCAAGTCTCTTACAGAAGCGAAGTTTTCTAAACTTTGATCTATGTTAGGAGTTCAGGAACTTGTCATTAAGGGGGGATAGGCTCTAATGCCTCCTTCCTTCTCCCAATAGTGTCACTTTTGTAAATCCTTCAATCCTATCCCAAGTTGTTCTTAAGGGGGGATGTTAGGATATTTAGACACTTAGGAGTTAGTTAAGATCAACTTGTGTAAAATATCCGTTAGGGATAGTGTGTTTCTTTAGTATGCATTAGTACGCATTTGTAAATACTTAATCCGATGATCACGATATGTTCCTGACATGGAGTGATCCGACGGCTCAACTTCTCTTAGATCAAACCTAACCTTGATCCGTGGCTTAACACCCGATTGGTCCATGATCTCTATTTAAAGAGCATGGAGGGTCATTTTTTAGTTGATCGATTATGAGAAGCTCATTTGTAACTTTATTTCTTTGCATAATAAATTGTCCCGTAGAATCTATTTGGCCAGGGCCGTGGAGTGTTTCCCTTAAGAGGGTTTAAACCACGTCAAAACATTAGTGTGTTGATCTGTGATCTGTTTGTGTGAAGTGGTTGCTCTTGGTGTTCGGTCCTTTGGTAGTACCCTGTGTACCCGAACACAAATCATACCTGAAGGCTAAGATATGACATATATGACATGTCAGGGATAAAAATAGCTTCCAAGAGGTCTCTCAAGAGAGTTAAGGCAGCTAAGATGCTTCCACATGTGATTTGGTGGAAGTGGGAGACTAGGAATTGTTGTACAAGTGGCATTCTTTAGAATCTCTTCCCAACTTGAGTTGTCATGAGTATCTTGGAAGGAATTTGACCCATGGAGGACATTAGAAGTTTATAAAAGTCATGAACAAAAAATAATAGCGGCTTTTTGATCATTTGAGAAATTTGCAATTGCATTTGTGAAGAGGGAGAGCTAGTGGATGACTAGTTTCTTGCCTTAGCCAATTTTGAGGGTGAAATATTCCCATCCAAGTTGGTAATTGGAAATGCCATTCAAAACTTTCATTTGGAGCTTTAATGGAGTCATTTGTTGCAGGTGTAAGCTACAGGGCAGATCATGGTTTCTTCTAGTGTAGCACTTTCTCTCAACCATTTACAGTTTTGATAGCATATTCTTGCTCCTTGAGGGAGGGATTTTTTGTTGAGATATTATACTGTTTGGGGGAGCTTATAAGGCCCATTTATTTTATAATAAGAATTAAATACTCTTTTCTTCATCTCCATAAAGTTTCAGGTCGAAATTCCAAGTGGAAATGTATAGATATGATTTTTAGTGAAGAAATGGTGTCATTTTCCCCATAGCTCTTGCATAGTGCTCTTGTGGTTGCATATAGTTAGTGAAGGAATTCCGTTTTGAATTGATGCACATGTTAGCTGATATATATTTCACTTTAATAACTATATTTTAAGATCCACAAGTCGATGTTCCAAGATAAACTATGTTAAATTTCTCATTAATGGACAAACAGTGCCATTTCCCCACTACCTTGTTGTGAACCAATGTAGAGTTGATGGATTTGAAGAGATAAGTAACGATTGATGGTTTATTGATGTTTGGACTGTTATCGATGTATTATAAAAGTTTCATGTTCAGTATATAAGCATTTGAAGTAATTTTGTGAAGTTTCATTACATCTGGAGAAGATTTGATTCCATTTCCTTAAGGTCAAATTAGTGATTTTTGCTGCTGTTTGGGAGGAGGTTAGAACATACTTAATAAATTATTAATGGTGCACATGAGATCTAAATAATTTACTTTATAAATCCCCTACCTCTGTTCAGAATTTCGAGTGGGTTTGGAGGCATTTGGAGAGCCATTTTTAGAACTTACCTTGGGGGGATTTGAACCTCAAATTGCTAGTAAAATTCCATACTTTGTCTAGAACCTTAAGAGAGTTTGCAGAAGTATTTTGGTGGCCATATATCATCCCTGAAAATCATATTAAAGTCCTAATATCATTCATATACATTCTCAGAATATTTGGGATCATTTGGAGCAAATTGGAGACCTAGACATCAATACTAGTCAAAGGTCGAAATTGGGGAAAAAGTGAAAATTTGGGCATTTTAATAAAATTCTTAAAGAGGGACATTACAGTGGTATCAGAGCATGGTCCTTGCACCTATGAATTAATATCATACATTGAAGAATAATTTTCAGCCATGTCTCACTATTATGAGGAATCCTATGAGTACAATTCTTATGAGGAATATGTAGATGCTTATGAGCAATATGAAGCAGAATGTGAATGGTTTGAGGAAGAGGTTCCATCATGCAACACTTCTTACAAATTCAGGAGGAATTTAGATTATGATTATGAACCTATGTATGATAAATATGAGTATGTCACACCACCAAAGGAGAATGCTATGGATGAGTTAAAAAGATGGAGAGCAACATATAAAACCTTGCCCCGACAATATCAAAAATATCAGGAATATCTTGATTTGTACAAGGAAGATACAAAAAATGCCATGTCTTTTGAGTACTATGTTGAACATATTTTTTCAAATAGGCCCAAAAATGAAGATGTGGAGTTAGTGAAGAAAGGTTTATGCCCTTCTTGTAAAAGACCTTGCAGATAAAATCATGTGTGTGTGAGTGAAAAGAGCAGTGAAATATCTGAATCTCCAGAGAATAGATCTATTTCCTACTAGATGAGAGTTTTTGGATTTTCTTCAAAAAGAGATTCCAAAGAAATTGATCCTAAGGAAAACAAGGGGCAAAATGCATCAACTTGCTTGAAGGAGCAAAAGGAAGAGACATCACAAAAGCATGAAGAAGAACCTATTGAAAATACTGCAGATCAAGTCGCGACACATTCTACCTTGGATATGAATCAAGGAGCATCTACTGATGGATGCTTGAACTATGAAGGAGTGCATACTGATGGGTGCCCACACCTATATGTTGGTGACATAGATATCACTTTTGACAGTATTGCTGCAAGACAAAATTCCCCTAAGCATGAAAATGAAGACCTTGTAGCAATTGAAGAAGAAACAAGATCAACTTCCACATCACCACTTGAGCTTCATGAAGTTGGTCCAAGCAAGAAGGAAGAATATAAGGAGGTTCATTTGTAAGATCATCATTTTCTTGAAGGGTACTTAAAGATGAATGAAAATAATATCCAAGAGTCCCTTAGCATTCTCCATGACACTCAAGCATTGGTGTCAAATTCTTGTTGGAGAGATACTTCATTGGAAGAAACATCCTTCCTTGAAGAGATGGAGAAGATTCGAAGAGCAATGTGCCACATCAAAGGTAATTTCATTTCTTTGCTTTTTGATAGAAACCATTTGTTTGAGCTTAATGAATTGTTACATGATGAATACTTGAAGAATAATGAGGATAATCATAAGCTCCCAATTCAAAATGAGCAACTTCTTGAAAAGTTGCAAGATACTTGTTTTTCCTCCTCTGTTTCAGAATGTCAAATGGTAGATTGTTTGGAGGATTCTCATGACATGGTGGATCATGAGAAATGTGGAAATTTGAAGGTGCTTAATGTGTTTGAATATGAACTTGAAGAGATCCAAACACTTGAGGCGGTGGAAGTTGAACTTGAATTGTCTCTTAATGAAGGTTATGCAATTTTGAAAGAAGAGCATGATTCCTCTACATTGGAACTAATCTACAACAAATGTTTCCACTTTTGAAGGAGCTGCATTATACTACCCATATGGATCCTTTCCATGATGAAACTCCTGCATTTTTTGGTCATTTGGGTAAGTCAGTTCATTCTCCTACATCCTACAATTCCATGTTTTGTGGCATTAGTCTCAATGAAGAATGGGTGAAAGGGTTCTTTTTGTTGGTGCCACATGAGGAGTATGGAACTCCTAGATTTACCTTTTATGATGACATGGTTGGAGCACATTTTTATTCACATTTGCAGCAGCATCATTTGTTACTTTTTGATGATGCACATCTACATGGATGCACCTATAATATGCATTTGAGTCACTTGAAGACTCATGATTTTTCTTGCTCAACACTTGGTTCATTTGATGTTGGAGGGACTTTATCCAAAACTTGGGTGAATAGATTTATGATTGAAGAATATTTTTGTTGTAAGCCACATACTTTGTTACATATTTATGATTCTCACATTCAGGGATGTATGGGTGAGACTTCTTTGAGTCCTTTGAAGTCTCCTTGTTTTTTCTGCTCATTATTTGGTTTAGATTTGAGTGGAGATTATTCACTCACTTCTTGGATGAAGGAATACATGGATGAATATTTTGATGCATATCACATCATTTTGGAGCAGCATTATAGGACATGGGATCCTCACCTATGTCATTGGAGAATATTTGATGGGTCACTTGAAGATTGTATGCACTTGTAAAATGGTGGTCTACTTGCTTAGAGGTATAAGCACTTTCATGACTCTTTGATGAAGCATCTCCTTGATTTACATTTTCATTATGTTGTTATATACTTTGATGATATATATTTTTTACTCATGATGCTTGGAAGAATGCATACAAGAAAATGGGATCCATGAATCCTCTTATCTGATGGTATGGGTTGGAGAGCACTCTTAATTGTTGGGGTGCAATACAAGCAATGGGACCCTGGGATCATTTTTGTCTCATTGATTTCAATTTTTTTGGGAAACAAGTAGTATGGGGGATGGATTCTCCACTTAATAAAGTGATTTTAATCATAGTAGTTCAGCAGCAAGCATGGTGGTTCCTCTCTAAAATATTCATGGAATCTCAAAGACTCAAGGTTGGGAAATTCAATGGCAACTTCAAAGAATTATACAGCAAGCAAGTTCTTCATCACCCATGTTTGAAATTGCTTGAGGACAAGCAATATTGGGAAGGGAGGATTTTTTACGTCCCAAACTTTTCATTGGGTCACAATGGCCTAATCCCATTGGCCATATTCATGATATTTCATCAAATTGATGCTAAAGGTCAAATAATTGCGAACGAGGAAAATTACTAGTTTCCTAGGTTTGGGGTGGAAGCTTTGGGATTTGGAATAAGGGGGATAATAAATTATGTTTGAACATTAGAATGGAATAAATATTTAATAAAGGATATAAATAAATATATACAAGTGAAAATCAAAGTGGCATTTGATCATGAAGACACATGGAGGAAGTGGGAGCCACATATGGCTAGATTTCCCCACTACACTTGGCATCATTTTCTCACCAATTCGAATTCAAGGTGAATGGTAACATACTTGGGGGAGTTCAAAAGGTATTATTCATGGCATGACTCATCCAAGGTTGAAATATAGAGGAAGAGTAACTCCCATGGAAGAGGAAGAGGCAATTTCAGGCTAGTGGGACACTTGGCCTAGATTTCCTAGCTCTAGGAGAACAACGATGAAGATGCTATGACACCTATGACAAAAATCAAACCTGAAGGATGAAATATGACATATATGACATGTCAGGGCTAAAAATAGCCTCCAAGAGGGTGCTCAAGGGAGTTAAGGCAGATAAGATGCTTCCACATATGATTTGGTGGAAGTGGGAGACTAGGAATTGTTGTACAAGTGGCATTCTTTGGAATCTCTTCCCAACTTGAGTTGGCATGAGTCTCTTGGAAGGAATTCGACCCATGGAGGAAATCAGAAGTTTATAAAAGTCATGAACAAATAAGAATAGTATCTTTTTGATCATTTGAGAAATTTGCAATTGCATTTCTGAAGAGGGAGAGCTAGTGGATGACTAGTTTCTTGCCTTAGCCAATTTTGAGGGTGAAAGATTCCCATCCAAGTTGGTAATTGGAAAGGCCATTTAGACCTTTCATTTGGAGCTTTAATGGAGTCATTTATTGCAGGTGTAAGCTACAAGGAAGATCATGGTTTCTTCTAGTGCAACACTTTCTCTTAACCATTTCCAATTTTGATGGCATATTCTTGCTCCTTGAGGGAGGGCATTTTTGGTGAGCTATTGTACTATTTGTGGGAGATTATAATGACCCATTTATGTTATAATATGAATTAAATACTTTATTCTTCATCTTCAAAAAATTTTAGGTCGAAATTCCAAGTGGAAATGTATAAATATGATTTTTAATGAAGAAATGGTGCCATTTTCCACATAGCTCTTGCATAGCGCTCTTGTGGTTGCATATAGTTAGTGAAGGAATTCCATTTTGAATTGATGTACATGTTAGCTGATATATATCTCAGTAATAACCATATTTTAAGATCCACAAGTCGATATTCCAAGATAAACTATGTTAAATTGCTCATTAATGGACAAACAGTTCCATTTCCCCAGTACCTTGTTGTGAACCAATGTAATGTTGATGGATTCGAATAGATAAGTAAAATATTGATGTTTTATTGATGGATGGACTATTATTTATGTATTATACAAGTTTCATGTTCAATATATAAGCATTTGAAGTCATTTTGTGAAGTTTCATTACATTTGGAGAAGATTTGATGCCATTTCCCCAAGGTCGAACTAGTGATTTTTACTGTTGTTTGGGAGGAGGTTAGAACATACTTAATAACTTATTAATGGTGCACATGTGATATAAATAATGTACTTTATAAATACCCTCCCTCTGTTCAAAATTCCTAGTGGGTTTGGAGGCATTTGGAGAGCCATTTTTAGAACTTGCCCTGGGGGGATTTGAACCTCAAATTGCTAGTAAAATTCCATACTTTGTCCAGAACCTTAAAAGAGTTTGCAGAAGTATTTTTGTGGCCATATATCATCCCTGAAAATCATATTCAAGTCCTAATATCAGTCATATACCTTCTCAGAATATTTGGGATCATTCAGAGCAAATTGGAGACCTAGACATCAAAACTAGTCAAAGGTCAAAATTGGGGAAAAAGTGAAACATTGGGCATTTTAATGAAATTCTTAAAGAGGGACATTACAGGTTTGGAATTTAGGTCCATATGTACCTATCACATGGTTATCATCATGTCCTAGGCAAGCATGCACACACACAAATATATACTTACCAATATCCTTCATTACTAGTGACGGGGTCAATACTCAGACTATATTTACACCCCATTCAGTTAGTTACGTAGCCTATGTGTTTATATACTTAAGGCCAGTTATTAATATTTATTATGTTACCCATGCTATCTTATAGCCATGATTTAATGGCCTAATTATTAATTAACCTAGCTTATCTTAAGTTAAGTGTGTTAAACATGGTAGCCTAATGCTCCATGAGCATGGCATACCTTGCCAATTCAATCGTCCAAAAAGAAAGCCGAATTTCCCCACTCTATCCTCCATGTCGGCCCCATGGAGGTGGATTCTATTATTGGTTGTGTTTATTTAAGACAACATCCAACCCACGCCCTCGATTCAAGGTGGAATTTGGGTGGATGTCAAGGCAATTAGTATTTTTTTTTAGCATGGGAGGGTGCTTTCCTAGGATTCCATCAATGCATGGCTTTGTGGCCTTTCTCCCACTATTCCCTCCTCGAGAATAACAACAAATTTCACTTCCAATTCATATATGTAGGTTGCTAGTTTTTTAGAATTTACTTCAATATGATCTAGGATCTTAACTAAGAGAACAACATGTATAGCATATCTACAGCATATCAATCATGGACACAATAATGCAAGCACACAAGAGACACAAAGTTTACTTGGGGAAAACCATAAAGGTGAAAAACCCAATAACTTCCTTAGAGATAGATAGAGCAATGATACAACCCAAGCATAAGAGAGAGACATCTCCTAGCAGTAGCTTCTCCTCCTCCACAAGTGCGCCACTCTCCAAAGAGTGTGTGTGATAATAGAATGATAAAAAGAGTGCCTCTTGCACTCTATTTATACTTGAATTGACTTTCCTAATAACGTTTACTAGGTCGGTCTCAACTTAACCACATAACACAATGATGACTTGGCCAACACCCAATAGGGTGGTCTAATAACCCTTTGACCCACATTGCCGACACCCAATAGGGTGGTCTAATAACCCTTTGACCCACATGAATTATATAGGGACGACCCCAACAAGGTGGTCTAACAACCCATCAAGTATAAGTTACGACACTTACAATATAAATGACGACACTTTCGTATAGAGGAATAATAACATCTCTATAGGAATACAAACACTTCCGTATAGAGGAATAATACCATCTCTATAGGAATACAAACACTTCCGTATAGAGGAATAATACCATCTCTATAGGAGTACAATATACATATATGAAATACATTCTGAAGTTACATATACATCAACACTCCCTATTAACTAGGAAGTTATTTCTTGACACAGATCTGCTAGCACAAGTCTTCTTCTCTGGATCATCATCATCATCACTGCTGCTGCTATCTCAATAAATCTCTGAATCTACTCGTCATAGGAAGTTCTACAAAGACAGTCCTTTTTCATACTAGATGTAGGCCCACCACCTACAGGTCTTCATCATCACTGGCCATACTATGGAATCCTCAGGACTTATTACGTGCGTCATAAAACCTCGAAAGAGCATCCCAGGCTATTACGGGTACACAACTCCCACATATAGGATCTTCCAAGATCTTTTACATGTGACAGTCACAAAACCTTAAAAGGGTGTCTTGCCAAGCAAGAACCCTAAAGAGCATCTGAGGCCTTTTTCATCCTGTCTAGATCTCCAGGTCTGATTACATGTGACTCCTACCACAAAACCTTAAAAGGGTGTCTTGCCAAGTGAGAACCCTAAAGAGCATCTGAGGCCTTTTCTATCCTATCCAGATCTCCAAGTCTGATTACATGTTGTCATGGAAATGCCTCGAAAGAGCACCTGAGGCCTTTTTCATCCTGTCCAGATCTCTCAGGTCTACTTACATGCCATAGGACAATGACTTGAAAGACCATCTAAGGTCTTTTTCATCCTGTCTAGATCTCCCAGGTCTACTTACATGTCCTCCCAGAGCAATGCCTCGAAAGAGCATCTGAGGCCTTTTTCATCCTATCCAGGTCTCCCAAGTCTGCTTACATGCTCATTTGCACAAACTGTCCATGGCCACAGAGTATCAACCTGATACTCACCATACATCATCCTGATGTACAAATGATCATCTTTATCATCAACACTGCATCATCCTACTACATGTCATCTGGAGCAACATCCTGGAGCTCGTCATCCATGATCATCCTGATCATACAATACATCCACCTGATGCATACACAATATCTTCTTGATACATATCATCATACATGATCTACATTATCATACAATGTATCCACCTGATACATATACAAATGCATGATCCACTTGATCATACCTGATACATATCAACACACATAATCTACCTGATCATACAATGTATCCACCTGATACATACACATTATCTACATGATACATATCATCATACATGATCTACCTAATCATACAATGTATCCACCTGATACATCTACAGATACATACACATGATCCAACTGATCATATCCAACATCCAACATGATGTGTACATACATATACATATAAATGATCCAACTGATCATATCCAACATCCAACATGATGCGTACATACATATACATATAAATGATCCAACTGATCATATCCAACATCCAACATGATGCATACATACATATACATATAAATGATCCAACTGATCATATCCACCATCCAACATGATGCGTACATACATATACATATAAATGATCCAACTGATCATATCCAAGCATCCAACATGATGCATATCCAGAGTAGTAACTAGAGCATCGTCGTGATGCTCATCATCCAGCGCTTATGTCCACAGCCATGGGAAGGATCCTCCTCTCACCATGCTTGGAATGGCTCCAACAAATGTCTCCATCACTTCTTCCTCGAAGTGTCATCAATCTAAATAACACCAAGCCTCTCTCTGCAATCTGCTCATCCATCGCAACATACAAAAGCTTCACTACTCCTCTCTGCACCATATCCCTAATATAGTGATATTTGATCTCAATGTGTTTCGACCTATTGTGGAACACAGGGTTCTCAGACAGCTTCACACAACTCTAGTTGTCACAAAAGATACCAGTAGCCTCCAGTGGGAGATCAAATAACTCAGACAGTAGCTTCCAGAGCCATGCTACCTCACAACTAGCCGAACAAGCTGCAACATACTTTGCTTTGGTTGTACGCAGTGCTAAGCAGGATTGATTCCTACTAAACCAAGAGATCACACCTGATCCCATACTGAAGCAGCACCTAGAAGTGCTCTTCCTATCTGTAGCACTGCCTGCCCAATCTGAATCAACATAACCTTGCAGGTTAAACTTTTGATTCACATCATACTTGAGCCCATAGTCAACCGTACCCTTCAAGTACCTCAGAATATGCTTTACAGCAACTAGGTGAACACCTCTGGGATCTGTCAAGAACTGGCTTAATGTGTTCACTACAAAGTAGATATCTGGTCTCGTTTTTGTCGGGTACATCAAGGACCCAATCATCTAATGATACATAGTGACATCAACCGGATCAGATGAAGCGTCACATAGAAGCTTTAGGTTCGATGCCATAGGTATGGCCATGGCCTTGCAGTCCATCATCCCGAACCTCTTCAAGATCGCTACTGCATACTTCCCTTGTCCAAAGAAGATTCCATCTATACTTTGCCACACCTCCATGCCTAGAAAATAGTGCATCATCTCCAAGTTCTTCATCTCGAACTCGGCAGCAAGCTTCTGCTACATGTCGGAAATCAATCTATCCTCACCTATAACAAACATGTAATCCACATACAATAGTAGTATCACTGGATTTCCTTCTTCAACCTTGTAGTAAAGGTTGGAATCCGCTTTACTCTTGTTAAATCCCAAACTGAATAGAAAGCCATCTATCCTGCCAAAACAGGTCTTGCACATATATGACTTCCTGTCATGTGTCTCAAAACTAAGTGGCTGCTCCACATACCCTTCCTCTTTGACTGCACCATTCAAGAAAGTTGTCTTGACATCCATTTGGTGTATCTTCCATTTCATCACTATAGCTAGAGCAAGTACTGATCTAATGGAAGTGTGCCTGGCTATAGGTGTAGAAGTCTCTTCATACTCAATCCCTTTTTCTGGGAGAAGCCGCAAGCTACAAACCTCGTTTTGTATTTCTCCATGCTACCATCTGCAGTATACTTGATCTTATAGATCCATTTGGAAGTCACAACAGACTTCCCTTCGGGTCTTGGGACTGCATCCCAAACATCATTCTTCATGATCGACTGATCATGGCATTCTTCCATTACTTCATCCCAGATCCTGGGAACTTCAATATCTTCAATAGATATCTTTGTTGCTGGAACAAATGTTGTAGTCCTTCTTTTGTAGGTGAAGGTATACAATCTTTCCTACAAAACAAGTTAAATTGCATGATTAGAAACATCTCATAGTTTTCAGAACAAATTCTTACACATAAAGAAATATGTCATACAGTCATGCAATTATTTTAGCCAATGTTTCAATACAACATTCATCCATATCCTTTAACTTTCTGGATGCCTTGCAATCTCTACCAGAACATTGTTAAGAGTTTGCACTACTCCCAACATGTTAGCAAAGAGATTTCATTATAGATAAGTAGGAATGGAATGTTGTACAGTGCCATAGGCCACTTACCCATTACATGCAAATTAGTAGTATACTATTCATTAATGTAATTATTCTAATATGCATAATACACATCTTAAGCCTAGGAACATAAGCATATACATCATTGAACAATATTATTTAAACAAACAAATATGCAAGAAATGACAATTAATTTACTTATCTTTGTTTGGTTGTAGGGTTGACTCCCTCTCAGTCTTTGCTTCCTTTCTGTAACTCAATTCTGACGTAGATTGTGAGAAGTGGTCAAATCCCTTTGAATATCTGCATCCTTGTAGAAACTACTGAAGTGTGTTCTCGCTTGATCTTTGCTTCCTGGATTACATGTCCTTGAACTTATATCCGTCCTTGATCACTATGCATGCTTACTAGTATCATCATTATGTTACCCTCGAGATCTCATACATAATCATACATTCTTTAGTATAATCAGAACACAATAAGCTTAAACATGTATAGTCATGATCATTTCAAACACATATTATAAACATTAGTATTCAAGGTTTCAGGGAATACTTCTTTTACTCATGCATATTCTTATTTGACCAAAGGAATTTTTTGGTTAGTGATATAATCAATCAAAGTAAGAAGCATAATATGCCTAAACCCATGATTACTAGCTTCAATGAATAATCATTATCAATCATGCCATGTATACTGATATAAGAGATCCTAACACAAGGTAGGATTCTAACTTGATATAGGAAAAACATACCTGGATTAGCATGCTAGCTAGTTATGTCTAACATGCCCGCATAATGTCTTCTTGTTCTCTTCAATGACTTGTGCTAGTAACCTACATATCTCATAGGTTAACCATTATAGAACCAAGTTATACATACCTCATAAGTAGATATTCTATGTGATCCATGGAAATTGATGAACCTTTGTCGTCATGTCACCATGGTCATATGTTCTTGAAGTAGAACATGATTTGTCTTTCTTGATGTACCTTTCATGTTAGAGAACAACATAAGCCTCATACAACATCACAATGCATTAGTTCAATCATAAGTGTCAAAACCTTAATTAATGAATATCTTCTATCATGTATTCATAATTTTATTAAGGTGATACGACAAGTCTAGTAATTAGTCAAGATTGTACTAATCGTAATGATATGAAAACAAACATATCATAAACTTAACCATGAACAGAATTTGAAACATACCTGTAAGTCATACCTGTCGAGATTGCTTGTGATCTTCTTTTGTAAGGCCTTAGCCTCATCTCCCTCTGAAATAGGAACTTCTTCACTTATATAGGTGACCAAACGATTCTCTTCTAGGATTAACCCAATCAACTTGATTTGCAAAAATTGGATCTGGAGCTGGATTAGGGTTTGTCAGAGAAACCCTAAAAATTCAAACTTTGAATTTCAAAATTCTAAAAGGATAGAAGGATGCGCCTTGATGAGCTGATCAAGCTGGTATACTCAGAATTTGAAAACTGCAAAGTTTCACCCCTCAAAATTGCCTTTCAAACTTCTGTATCTTTTGGACAGGATCCCGAACTAGGGTTTGATAAATCCCACCCTTCTGCCCAACCAAAAGGTTTGATCCAAAGCTCTAAACTTCTATTTTTCTAAGGAGCTTCCAGCCGTGGTCACAGACTTCAAAAATTCCAACTTTTGCAAAATCCTTAATTTTCCACTTTTTCGATCAAAGTCCCAAACTAGGGTTTTGATCAAGCCTGGCCTTCTTCCCAACCAAAAAATTTGATCTTTGTCTCTAAATTTTGATTTTGAAGAGTGGCATTTAGCCGTGGTCTCTGATTACAAAAATTCCACCTTTCTCCGAACCGCTAATTCTCGGAGCCATGAATGAAGGTGCTCAAAATCCAATTATGTTTTGACAGATATATGCACCTGATTGTTTCTGGTGTAACTCCTAACTTTCCTATTCAAAGGGTCTGAAAAGGTTTCTTGTGGTAGGATGACCTATCATCTTTCTAACTCCATAGGTTTGAACTCAAATGGATTCTCTGAGGGAGAGTTGTGCCAAGTGTCGTAACGTGACCTGTTTATGGGATAAAACAATAGAGCAAACTTGTACGGCGTTCCACGTGTTATTGGTTCAGTTTCAGCCTCTGAAAACGTTTCCTAGGAAAGTACATTCCATGCAATCCCTTTGAATTTTTATGAAATTTCATTTGGAGCTTCCTAGCCCAAGTTATGGCCTTTTTTCCTAGGTCACCTGTTTATGACTCAGATCTCGAACAAGGAAACCCTAGATTGTATAGATCATAAAACACAAAGTACAACGAATTAGAAGTTGTCCTTTGGAAACAAGGTACATGGGGATCTGATCTTCGACCTGTAAAAGTTTTAGATCCGAAAACATCGCCAAAATGGATTTATAGCAAAAGTGCTACGATGACTAGTTTTTGCTATATCAAGCCCTAGCATCGCAAGTGCAACAAGTGTCATACATGCCATACCATGTCTTCTTTTAGGCTAGCTCTGATTCCATGTTAGTTTTCAAAATTTACTTCAATCTGATCTAGGATATTAACTGAGAGAACAACATGTACAACATATCAATCATGGACACAATAATGTAAGCACACAAGAGACACAAAGTTTACTTGGGGAAAACCATAAAGGTGAAAAACCCCATTAACTTCCTCAGAGATAGATAGAGCAATGGTACAACCCAAGCATAAGAGATAGACATATCCTAGCAGTAGATTCTCCTCCTCCACAAGTGTGCCACTCTCCAAAGAGTGTGTGTGAGAATAGAATGATAAAATAGAGTGCCTCCTACACTCTATTTATACTTGACTTGCCTAATAACCTTTACTAGGTCGGCCTCAACTTAACCACATAACACAATGCTGACTGGGCCGACACCCAATAGGGTGGTTTAATAACCCTTTGAGCCATATTGCCGACCCCCAATAGGGTGGTCTAATAACCCTTTGACCCACATAACTTATACAGGGCCGACCCCAACAAGGTGGTCTAATAACCCATCAAGTATACGTTACGACACTTACAATATAAATGACGACACTTCCATATAAAGGAATAATAACATCTCTATAGGAATACAAACACTTCCGTATAGAGGAATAATACCATCTCTATAGGAGTACAATATACATATATGAAATACATTTTCAAGTTACATATACATCAACATAGGTTGGCCTCATGCCTGATCCTCTTCCAAATTAGCACAAGTGATATTTCTAGCTCGTTGCTAGGAGGGGGTCGATCCATGTCCACACCTTGCATGGTTAGCTTCATCGTTTATTAGAGATAAATGGGTTCATGCTTGCAATGAGTTAATATTATGGCAAGAGAGTCACCCTATATTCTAGTGTACTCATGATCATAGTTAAGGTCATCTACACTTTAATCGTAAGTGGTTTGATCTCCATGTTATCATAGTACACTTTTATATTTATTGTTTTACTCTCTAGTATATGCACGTAGCAGGTATAAATCCTCTATATCGATCGAGATAGTGATGGTCTACAGATTAGATTCTGCACATTAAAGCTTCCACACCATGGCTCGATCCTCTCTATTGATGGAGAGATGGACTCCTACCACAACACATCATTATACCTGTTATCAATTTACATTATTATGATATATTTAAAGCTTGCGAGGGATTCCTTACCCTTAGCTCGATCTAAGGTGCATGCTCCTCATCCCATGAAATTGGGTTAATCCTGAGCCACACTTGGCCTCCTTGAGGTATTGGAATTGGCCCATGATTTTAGTGTTATAATATGATTAGTTATTGGCTAGGTTCAATTCCCTACCCATGGGTAGAATGCATCTCCCCTCTCCATGCATTCGATCACTTTGTAAATTTCTTAGAAATGTGTTAAGTTACGTTGGGGATAGCCTAAGAAGCTTCCCATCACTCTGCTATATAGAGATGTATTAGGTCTCCCCATTAGGATTTGTTTATAATAAATATCTCGATTATACACTTGACGGGGGCATACTTATAGAAGAACCTTCGTTCATGTCCTGAATCTCTTCCATTAGACATCATAAGGATTACATATTAGTCTTGGAATTTATCAAATATTTATTTACTCATGCATTAATTCTTAGATAATAAATTGTGATTGATTTCTCTTCTATTACATTTAAGTGTTAGTCAGTCTTATCGTTGATTATTGACCCCACTCTGCATGTTATGTTCAGGTAGGCTCGAGAGGGAATCCCATGAATCCTAGGTAAATGATGTGTCTCATACACCCTTGATGAATTATTTATTAGCTTACATGATTATGTCTCAAACTGATAGGATTTATCTATGTAGGCCATGCCTACTTCACCGAGATCTTCTTGCGATATTTGAATCCCAATCCACTTCTGGTGTTTCCTGTGTAAGTCAAAGACTGGGCTATTCAAGCCACTTAAATTCCTTCAGTCATATCATTAACTGATAGATCATTATCTTTCTATAACAAGTACATTATTGGGCTATTCAAGGAATGTTATATTATTATTTGTGATAGGCCATGTTTCCCACTGGGGCGATCTCAAGTACTTTAGTATATTAACATTTCTGCATATCATTACATTCAGATCTTGGGTTAGATATTACATGTTAGGATTTTCTCTTTTTTATAACTTCTACTGGGTTTCTCTGTTTGGTCCCGATATTCTCGGGATTCTCGAGTTCTCGGGGGGGGAATCCAGGTCTATATCATCTAGTTTAATGCGATTTGAGGAGGTCCAATGTTTTACCCACCCCGAGGAAGTGGAGTGTGTTGGGAACAATAGGCATGTAGTCTAGGCTAGATAACTTGCATGCACATTATAGTCTTATTTATCATTTGGATATCTTTATCATAAATGTACTAGTTAACTCTTACTTTAACAATCAATAGTTTATTATATTTAGTATATATGATCATATAATTGCATATACATATCATTACTACTATTCTTCAGTCTTGTTTCCATTCTATTTCAATTTTGTTCAATTCTATTTATATTTTTTTAATTGTATAATTCGTAGCCCAATGGTACAGATAGGATTACAATCTCAACAATATGATAATAACTAGTTGTACTAGAGTTTGATTCCTAATGCAACAGTTAGGTTTAATCACACAATATCATACAAATGTACTAGATTCTACTTCCCAATGTAACAGTTAGGATAAACATATAATCTAATACAAATGTATTAGATTTTTCTTCCCAAGGTATCAGTTAGGTTAACCATTCAACATAAAAAAAATTCTTCAACATAATAGATTTAGATTAATAACCATATCATAGCATTGTTTCTATTACTATTTACATAGGCATACACAGGTATAGATTATGATTACAATCACTAACTGTAATGTCCCCATCTTCACCCTATTGCATTAATATTGTAAATGATGTAAATATTGTTATTTAGTCATGGTGACGAGCTCAAGGCCAAGGCCCCGCCATTGATTTATCATTCTATGTATCGACAATTAGAATAGATGCATATGGTTCTTGTGCTAGCCGTGCACCATGTAAATTCAGACATCATGTAAATATGCAATTTTAATGAAAAACCCACAGCCAGCTATGCAATGCAACAAAGAGATGGGGCATGATCTTACAAGGAATAGGGAGGAAAAATAACCAAACCCTTGAGCCAATGGAGTCAGTCCATGTATTCAATATGTTAAGTGTTTGTATGTCGATACTAGTGTACATGTGCAAGGTGTGCATGCGTGGCCAGCGTATGCACAGATCATAAATGTACTATAGACAAACCCCATCCGGCCTATGCATATCTGCTAACTAATAGTAGTATTTACCCCCATGTAGAAGAAAACATAATATATATAGTACAATTACTTCAACATTCTCAGTTATTTAACAGTTAATTCTTTACGATTTCACATCATTCTCTTTATTTTTACATTAGTTTAATCAATCATGTACAAGGAAGGGTGCCTACTTCCACTAACTCGGAATCAAGGAATACTAAACCCCCAACAGTACTAACTAACACATCCTCCCATCATAACCTACGTCCAGCATCCTCCCTATCCTTCCTCTGCTAGTGCAACAGTGGATGTCGGACTCACCGATCTGACCACATAGAACTTGAGAGCAATAGCTTCGGCTGAACAGCGGACCTATCCTCCCCTAGCAGGCATCCGACCATCGTCATCACAACAACATGGGGAGCGTGTCTCAGCACGGCCCTCCCACGACCTCGGGTCTCATGGAAACATAGGGTGGGAAACACATCCATCCCTCTCAACATACTGGGCCTACGCCCTTATCAACTCATGCTTACTGCTATCGGGATTATCAGATTGTGTTATCGTATCGTCATTTTGGCTGCTAAGGTTTGCGGTATGAAAATGTTTTTCCTTTTCGATATATATCAGATCAAGTAACTGGCTATCCCATAGCCCTTGTGTCTTGTAGGTTAGCGTTTTGCAAAATACAATTTATAGAAAGCATTTTCCATTGATCGCCAGTTGATCCATGTTATCATTTTATTTTATGTAACCTTTTAGCTCCTCATAGATGCGTATGACATATAACATTTCAATAATTCATATAAGAAGATGGTATCCACGTACCGAATCATATATTTCACATTTCATTAATGAAAACATATAAACATATACTGCAATCGTAAAATAAGGAAATCATATGATAATCATGACATCAAAATCGCATAACATAGTAATATCATAATCATGGTGAAATCATAAAACAGAGTAACATCATATAACGAGGTCCAATATAGTTTACTCAGTCGAGCTGAGTTCAACAGAATATATAAGAAATAAAGTATGGTGTATCTAACTAATAAATATGCCGAATCAAAAATATGGGCGTTACAGCAAATGTTTAAGATCCGAAAACTTTGCCAAAATGGATTTATCGCAAAAGTTCTACGATGACTGGTTTTTGCTATATCAAGCCCTAGCATCGTAAGTGCAACAAGTGTCATACATGCCATACCATGCCTTCTTTCAGGCTAGCTCTGATACCATGTTAGTTTTTCAAAATGTACTTCAATATGATCTAGGATCTTAACTAAGAGAACAACATGTATAGCATATCTACAGCATATCAATCATGGACACAATAATGCAAGCACACAAGAGACATAGAGTTTACTTGGGGAAATCCATAAAGGTGAAAAACCCCAATAACTTCCTCAGAGATAGATAGAGAAATGAGACAACCCAAGCATAAGAGATAGACATCTCCTAGTAGTAGCTTCTACTCCTCCATAAGTGCACCACTCTCCAAAGAGTGTGTGAGAGAATAGAATGATCAAATAGAGTGCCTCCCGCACTCTATTTATACTTGACTTGACTTTTCTAAGAACCTTTACTAGGTCGGCCTTAACTTAACCACATAACATAATGCTAACTGGGCCAACACCCAATAGGGTGGTCTAATAACCCTTTGACCCAGCTGGATGACCCCTAATAGGGTGGTCTAATAACCCTTCTACCCACATGACTTATATAGGGCCGACCCCAACAAGGTGGTCTAATAACCCATTAAGTATAAGTTACGACACTTACAATATAAATGACGACACTTCCATATAGAGGAATAATACCATCTCTATACATCAATATACATATATGAAATACATTCCGAAGTTACATATATATCAACATCAGTTAAGATCTTAGATCAGATTGAAAATTCTGAAAAACTAACATGGTATCAGAGCTAGCCTGAAAGAAGGCATGATATGGCATTTATGACACTTGTTGCATTTGCGAAGCTAAGGCTTGATATAGCAAAAACCAGTCATCGTAGGAATTTTCCTATAAATCCATTTTGGCAAGGTTTCAAGATATGAAACGTTTATAGGTCGAAGATAATATCCCAATGTACCATGTTTCTGAAGCACAACTTCTAATTCATTGTACTTTGTGTTGTATGATTTGTACAATCTAGGGTTTCTGCCTCTTCCAGATATGAGTCATAAACAGGTGACCTAGGAAAAAAGGTCATAACTTAGGCTAGGAAGATCCAAATGAAATTTAGTAAAAAGTGACAAGTAGGGCACGGATTGTACTTTCACAGGCCGAAGGTTTAGAGGCTGAAAGTGAACCAGTGACACGTGGCACTCCGTACAAGTTCTCTCTCCTGTTTTATCCCATAAACAGGTCACGTTGAGACACATGGCATAAATCTCTCTTAGAGAATCCAATTGAGGTCAGACATATAGGTTTGGAAATATGACAAGTTGGTATACTACATGTAGATGTTTCAGATTCTGTGGATTCATAATTTCAGAGTTCCGCCAGAAACAATCAGGTGCATATTTCTGTCAAAACAGAATTGGATTTTGAGCACCTTCATTCATGGCTCTGGGAATTAGGGTTTTAGAGAAAGTTGGAATTTTGTAATCGAAGACCATGGATGAATGATACTCATCAAAATCGACATTTAGAGACCAATTTCAAATTTTTTGGTTGAGCAGAAGGCCGGGCTTGATCAAACTCTAGTTCAGGACTTTGATCGGAAAAGTGAAAAATTAGGGCTTCTGCAAAACTTGGAATTTTTTAAGTCTGTGACCACGGCTGGAAGCTCCTCAGAGAAATCAAATTTTAGAGATTTGGATCGAACCTTTTGTTTGGACAGAAAGGTGGGATTTATCAAACCCTAGTTTGGGATCCTGTCCAGAAGTTCCAGAAGTTTCAAAGGCAATTTTGAGGGATGAAACTTTGCAGTTTTCAAATTATGAGTATACTAGCTTGATCAGCTCATCAAGGCGCATCTTTCTATCCTTTCAAAAGTTTGAAATTCAAAATTTTAATTTTTAGGGCTTCTCTGACAAACCCTAATCCATCTCCAGATCCAGTTTCTGCAAATCAAGTGGATTGGGTTAATCCTAGAAGAGAATGGATTGGTCACCTGCATAAGTGAAGAAGTTCTAGTTTCAGATGGAGATGAGGCTAAGGCCTTACATAAGAAGATTACAAGCAATCTCGACAGGTATGACTTATCAAGGTATGTTTCGAGATCTATTCATGGTCAAGTTTATGGTATGTTTGTCTTCATTAAGTTTAGTACAATCTTGATTAACTTTAGACTTGTCGTATCAGCTTAATAAAAATGCAGATATTCATTGATTAGGTTTTTGACACTTATGATTGTACTAATGCATTGTGGTGTTGTATGAGGTTGATGTTGTCTACTAACATGAAAGGTACATCAAAGAAAGAAAAATCATGTTATAGTTCAAGAACATATGACCATGGAGACATGAAGACAAAGATTCATTCATTATCATGGATCACATAGAATATCTACTTACGAGGTATGTATAACTTGGTTCTATAATGGTTAACTTATAAGATATGCATGTTACTAGCACAAGACATTGAAGAACAAGAAGACATCATGTGGGCATGTTAGACATAGCTAGCTAACATGCTAATCAAGGTATTTTTTTCCTATATCAAGTTAAAATCCTACCTTGTGTTAGAATATCTTATATAAGTATACTTGGCATGATTGATTATGATTATTCATGAAGTTATAGGTTTGAATAATCATGGGCTTAGGAATATTATGTTTCTTACTTTAATTGATGATATGACTAACCAGAAGAGTCCTATGTAAACCTTGAATACTAATCTTTATTATCTATGATCATTACTATACATGTTTGAGACTATTGTGTTTCTGATAGTATTGATATTATACTAATAAATGTATGATTATGTATGAGATCTCGAGGATATCACAATAATGATACTTGTAAGCATGCATAGTGATTGAGGATGGATATAAGTTCAAGGATAGGTAATCCAGGAAGCAAAGATCAAGAGAGAGCACATTCTAGTAGTTTCTGCAAGGATGCAGATATTTAGAGGGAGTCGACCACTTCTCACAATCCACATCAGAATGGAGTTGTAGAAAGGAATCAAAGACTGAGAGGGAGTCAACCCAACAAACAAACAAAGATAAGTATTTGAATTATCATTTTTTGCATATTTGATTGTTTAAATAATGCTGTTCAATGATGTATATACTGATATTCCTAGAATTAGGTTGTGTATTATGCATATTAGAATAGTTGCATTGATGAACAATATACTACTAATATACATGGGTAAGTGGCCTATGGCACTGTACAACATTCCATTGCTACGTATCTAGAATGAAACCTCTTTGCTGACATGTTGGGAGTAGTGCAAACTCTTAACAATGTTCTGTTAGAGATTGGAAGGCATCTAGAAAGCTACGGGATATGGATAAATGTTGTATTCAAGCATTGGCTACAATAATTGCATGACTGTATGACATAATTATTTATGTGTAAGAATTTGTTCTGAAAACTATGAGAATTTTCTAATCATGCAATTTAACTCGTTTTGTAGTAAAGATCGTATCCGAGCACCTACAAAAGAAGGACTACAACATTTGTTTTTTCAACAAAGTTATCTATTGAAGATATTGAATATATTGAAATTCCTAGGATTTGGGAACAATGCCATGATCGAGGAGTACCAGTCAATCATGAGGAATGAAGTTTGGGATGTAGTCCTAAGACCTAAAGGGAATTTAGTTGTGACTTCCAAGTGGATCTACAAGATCAAGCATGCTGCAGATGACAGCATAGAGAAATACAAAGCGAGATTTGTAGCTCGTGGCTTCTCTCAGAAAGAGGGAATAGACTATGAAGAAACTTTTGCTCCTCTATCCAGGTACACTTCCATCAGATCAGTACTTTCCCTGGATGCAGTGATGAAATGGAAGATACACCAGATGGATGTCAAGACAGCTTTCTTGAATGGTGTAGTCGAAGAGGAAGTGTATGTGGAGCAGCCACTTGGTTTTGAGACACATGACAGGAAGTCATACGTGTGTCGATTGAAGAAAGCCTTGTATGGCTTGAAGAAAGCTCCTAGGACTTGGTATGGTAGGATGGATAGCTTTCTATCCAGTTTAGGCTTTACCAAGAGTAAAGTAGATTCCAACCTTTACTACAAGGTTGAGGAAGGAAATCCAGTGATACTACTTCTATATGTGGATGACCTGTTTGTTTTAGGAGAAGATAGTTTGATTGTTGATATCAAGAGGAAGCTTGCTGCCGAGTTCGAGATGAAGGACTTGGGGATAATGCACTATTTTCTAGGCATGGAGGTGTTGCAGAGTGCAAATGGAATCTTCCTTGGACAAGGGAAGTATGCAGTAGATATCCTGAAGAAGTTCGGGATGATGGACTGCAAGGCTATGGCCACACCTATGGCATCGAACCTGAATCTTCTGTGTGATACTTCATCTAATCCGGATGATGTCACGATGTATCATCATATGATTGGATCCTTGATGTATCATCAGATGATTGGATCCTTGATGTACATGACAAACACGAGACCAGATATTTGCTTTGCGTTGAACAAATTGAGCTAGTTCCTAATGGATCCCAGAGGTGTTCACCTGGTTGCTGTAAAGCATATTCTGAGGTACTTGAAGGGTACAGTTGACTATGGGATCAAGTATGATGCGAATCAAAAGTTTAACCTGCAGGGTTATAATGATTCAGATTGGGCAAGCAGTGTTGTAGATAGGAAGAGCACATTTGGGTGCTGCTTCAGTATGGGATCAGGTGTGATCTCTTGGTTTAGAAGGAAGCAATCCTATGTAGCACTGAGTACAGCTGAAGCAGAGTATGTTGCAACATGTTCGGCTAGTTGTGAGGCAGTATGGCTCCGGAAGCTACTGTCTGAGTTATTTGATCTCTCGTTGGAGGCTTCTAGTATCCTTTTTGTGACAACCAGAGTTGTGTGAAGCTGTCTGAGAACCTGGTGTTCCACGACAGGTCAAAGCACATTGAGATCAAATATAACTATATCAGAGATATGGTGCAGAGAGGAGCAGTGAAGCTCTTGTATGTTGCGATGGATGAACAGGTTGAAGATGTGCTGACGAAACCACTAGCCAGAGTGAAGTTTGAGTACTTCATAGAGAGGCTTGGTGTTCTTCAGATCGATGACACTTCGAGGAAGAAGTGATGAACACATCTACTGGAGCCATTCCAAGCATGGTGAGAGGAGGATCCTTCCCATGGCTGTGGATGTAAGAACTGGATGATGAACATCAGGACGATGCTCCAGTTACTGCTTTGTATATGCATCATGTTGGATACTTGTTATGATCAGTTGGATCATGTATATGTATATGCATCAGGTTGGATGGTTGTTATGATCAGTTGGATCATGTATATGTATATGCATCATGTTGGATGCGGGATATGATCAGATAGATCATGTATTTGTATATGTATCAGGTGGATACTTGTATGATCAGGTAGATCATGTATTTGTATATGTATCAAGTGGATACTTGTATGATCAGGTTGATCATGTATAATGATATGTATCAGGTAGATACTTTGTATGCATTAGATGGATGCATTGTATGATCAGGATGATCACACATGACGAGCTTCAGGATGTTGCTCCAGATGATATGCATCAGGTTGATGCTATGATGATGATCAGGTTGATCATGTGATGATGTACATCAGGATGATGTATGGTGAGTATCGGTTTGATACTCTATGGCCGTGGACAGGTTGTGCAGGTAGCATAGAAAAGATCCTTTAAAATCCAAGAGGTAGAGCAGTGTGCTTGCAACATCCTGGGATGCTCTATCGAGATCCAGACAGGTAGAGCTATTTGCTCGTAACATCCTGGGATGCTCTGAGTAGGTTTTGCTACAGTTTCGCATAGAAAAGATCATTTAAAATCTGGACAGGTAGAGCGGTGTGCTCGTATCATCCTGGGATGCTCTATCGAGATCCAAACAGGTAGATCAGTTTTCTCGTAACATCCTGGGATGCTCTAAGTAGGTTTTGCGAAAGTTCACATAGAAAAGATCATTTAAAATCTGGACAGGTAGAGCAGTGTGCTCGTAATAGCCTGGGATGCTCTATCGAGATTCGGACAGGTAGAGCAGTTTGCTTGTAACATCTTGGGATGCTCTGAGTAGGTTTTGTGAAGGTCAACATGTAAAAGATCCTGGGAGATCTGATAGGTTGAGCAGTGTGCTTGTAATCAGTCCTGGGATGCTCTTTCGAGGTTTTGTTGAGCAAATAATCAGTCTTGAGTATTCCACAGTATGGCCAGTGATGATGAAGACCTATAGGTGGTGGGCCTACATCTAGTATGAAAAAGGACTGGCTCTGTAGAACTTCCAATGATGAGTAGATCAGAGATTGATTGAGATAGTAGCAACGATGATGATGATACAAGGACGATGATTCACTGATGATGATCCAGAGAAGAAGACTTGTGCTTGCAGATCTATGTCGAGAAATGTTAAATTTTGAGCATTAATTCACAATACTCTAGGATCTTTACTGAGAGAATAACATATACAGTACATCAATGCATGACAATCACAATAAGCATGACAAGAATCAAAAGCATGAGAGACAAGAGACACAAAGTTTCCGTGGGGAAAACCGTAAGGTGAAAAACCCCACAACTTCCTTAGAGATAGAGAGAGCAATGGCTCAACCAAAGTACAAAAAAAAATACACTAAGATAGTCTCCTAGTAGCAGATGACCCTCCTCCTCACTAGTGCGCCACTTTCTGAGTGAGAGTGAGTTACTTTTCTGAATGAGTAAAATAGAGATCTCCGATCTCTATTTATACTAACCTTTTTGCCCAGTGACCTTATGGGGCCGACTTGTCTAGCTAGGTACATCCACATTATAATATATATAATTCAGGGCCGACCCCACATGGTGGTCTAATAACCCATTGGCAAGTACACACACTTGCGACACTTGTCAATCCACATGACGACACTTACTTATAGAGGAATGACACATCTCTTATAAGGGTACAATAAATATATATAAAATACACAGATGAAATACATTCTAAAGTTACATATACATCAACACTCCCTCTTAACTAGGAAGGTATTTCTTGACACAGTTCTGCTAGACAAGTCTTCTTCTCGGGATCATCGTCATCGATGCATCGTCATCATCATCGTCACTGCTGCTGCTATCTCAACCAATCTCTGACTCTACTCGTCGTAGGAAGTTATACAGAGCCAATCCTTTTTCATACTGGATGTAGGCCCACCACCTGCAGGTCTTCATCATTAGTGGCCATACTGTGGAGTTCTTAGGAATTATTATGTGCGTCACAAAACCTAGCTGCAGCATCCCGGGCTATTACGAGCACACAACTCTACCTGTAGGATCTCCCAGGAGCACATTACATGTGACCCATCACAAAACCTGGCTGAAGCATCCTAGGCTATTACGAGCAGACGTCTCTACCTGTCAAATCTCCCAAGAGCACATTACATGTGATCTCACCACAAAACCTGGCTGAAGCATCCCAGGATGTTACGATCACACAGCTCTACCTGTCGGATCTCCCAGGAGCACATTACATGTGGTCCACCACAAAACCTGGCTGAAGCATCTTAGGCCTTTCTCATCCTGTCCAGATCTCCCAGGAGCAAATTACATGTGGTCATGGAAAAGCCTGGCTGAAGCATCTGAGGCCTTTTTCACCCTGTCCATATCTCCCAGGAGCAAATTACATGCCATAGGACAAAACCTCGAAAGAGCATCTGCTAGATATCCCAGGGCACAAATTACATGCCATAGGCAAAACCTTGAAAGACTATCTTCAGATCTCCCAGGGCACAAATTATATGTCCTCCCAAGTAAAACCTTGAAAGAGCATTTGCCAGATGTCCTAGGGTACGAATTACATGCCATGGGAAAAACCTCGAAAGACCATCTGCAAATCTCCCAGGGCACAAATTACATGCTTATCTGCACAACCTGTTCCACATCCACAAAGTATCATCTGATACTCATCATACATCATCCTGATGTACACATGATCACCCTGATCATCATCACTGCAACATCCTACTGCATGTCATCTGGAGAAGCTCATCATCCACGATCATCCTGGTCATACAATGCATCCATCTGATGCACACCAAGTATCTACTTGATACATATCATCATACATAGTGTATCCACCTGATACATAGATACATGATCCACACAATGTATCCATCAACATACATGATCTACCTGATCATACCTGATACATATCAATATACATGATCTACTTGATCATACAATGTATCCACCTGATACATATACAGATACATGGTCCAAGCATCCAACATGATGCATATACAAAATACATACAAATGATCCAATCGATCATATCCAGAATCCAACATGATGCATACATACATATAAATGATCCAACTGATCATATCCAGCATCCAACATGATGCGTACATACATATAAATGATCCAACTGATCATATCCAGCATCCAACATGATGCGTACATACATATATATATAAATGATCCAACTGATCATACAAAGCAGAAACTAGAACATCATCCTGATGCTCATCATCCAGCACTTACATCCACAGCCATGTGAAGGATCCTCCTTCCAACATGCTTGGAATGGCTTCAGCAAATGTGTCCATCACTTCTTCCTCGAAGTGTCATCAATCTGAAGAACGCCAAGCCTCTCCCTGAAGTACTTGAACTTCACCCTGGCTAGTGGCTTCGTCAGCACATCTGTAATCTGCTCATCCGTCGCAACATATAGGAGCTTCACAGCTCCTCTATGTACCATATCCCTAATATAGTGATATTTGATCTCTGTGTGTTTCGACGTGTCATGAAACAATGGATTCTCTGACAGCTTCACACAACTCTGGTTATCACAGAAGACACCAATAACATCCAATGGGAGATCAAATAACTCAGACAGTAGCTTCTGTAGCCATACTACCTCACAACTAGCTGAAGAGGCTACAACATACTCTGCCTCAACTGTACTCAGTGCTACGCAGGACTGCTTCCTGCTAAACCAAGAGATCACACATGATCCCATACTGAAGCAGCACCCAGATGTGCTCTTCCTATCTGCAGCACTGCCAACCCAATCTGAATCAACATAACCCTGCAGGTTAAACTTTTGATTTGCCTCATACTTGAGCCCATAATCCACTGTACCCTTCAGGTACCTCAGAACATGCTTTACAGCAACCAGATGAACACTCCTCGGATCTATCAGGAACTGATTCAATGTGTTCACTGCAAAGCAAATATCTGGTCTCGTGTTCGTCAGGTACATCAAGGACCCAATCATCTGACGATACATAGAGACATCAACTGGCTCAGATGAAGCATCACATAGAATCTTCAAATTCGATGCCATATGTGTGGCTATGGCCTTGCAATCCATCATCCCGAATCTCTTCAGGATATCTACTGTGTACTTCCCTTGACCAACGAAAATCCCACGTGCACTCTGCCACACCTCCATACCTAGGAAATAATGCATCATTCCCAAATCTTTCATATCAAACTCAGCAACAAGTTTCCTCTTCGTATCTGCAATCAGTCTGTCATCTCCTTTTACAAATAACTCATCCACATACAGGAGTAGAATCACAGGATTCCCTTCCTCAACCTTGTAGTTAAGGTTGGAATCCGCTTTCCTCTTGGTAAAGCCCAAACTAGATAGGAAACTGTCCATCCTACCATACCAGGTTCTGGGAGCTTGCTTCAAGCCATACAAGGCTTTCTTCAATCTACACACATATGACTCCCTGTCATGTATTTCAAAACCGAGTGTTTGTTCCACATATACTTCCTCTTCAACTACACCATTCAAGAAAGCAGTCTTGACATCCATTTGGTGTATTTTCCATCTCATTGCTGTAGCCAGGGCAAGTACTGTTCTGATGGAAGTATACCTGGCTATAGGTGCAAAATTTTCTTCATAATCTATTCCCTCTTTATAAGAGAAGCCACGAGATACGAATCTTGCCTTGTATTTCTCTACACTGCCATCTGCAGCATGCTTGATTTTGTAGATCCATTTGGAAGTCACAACAGACTTCTCTTTAGGTCTTCGGACAACATCCCAAACATCATTCTTCATTATTGATTGGTATTCCTCAACCATGGCATCCTTCCATTCTTTCTTTTCTGTTGCTTATTCATAACTGGAAGGCTCTTTGTTCATAATGTCACAGAGTAAAGAAACATAGCTGGTATGTGATCTGGTTCTCTTCTTTGCTCTGTGTTCTTCTTCTGGAATGCCATATCTTTCTGCATATTGAATGAGCTCTCTAGCCCATGCAGGTTTCCTCTTGTGAGAGTTATCCTCACGGGGTGGATCTATAGGTTCTTGTGGATCTTGAAACTCACAAACAACTTCTGGAACTGCTTTAGTCATGGTAGTGTCTTGAAATCTGGTTTCCTTAGGTTCTTCATAAACTTCGATAGGTGCCTTCCTTGATTTGGTGAATGCTAAGTTTTCATCAAATGTTACATCCCTACTGACATCAATCTTCTTGAACCATGGAAATTATATTATGTAAGCCTTCGAGCTTTCACTGTAACCCACAAAGATACCCTTCTTTCCTGAAGGATCTAGTTTAGTCCTCTTTTCTTTTGGGACATGAGTGTATACTAGACAACCACATATTCTGAGATGGCTGACTTCAGGTTTCTTACCAGAAAAGACCTCTTCTGGTGTCTTGTTGTCCAATATCTTATGGGGTGTTTTGTTCTGCACATATACAGCTGTTGTAGCTGCTTCTACCCATAGATGCATAGGTAGATCCTTGTCATGTCCCAAATTTGGAATTGGGTCACAATGGCCTAATCACATTGGCCATATTCATTAGAGTTTGTAAAATTGATGTTAAAGGTCAAATAATTGCCAAGGAGGAAAATTACTAGTTTCCTAGGTTTGGGGTGGAAGCTTTGGGATTTGGAATAATGGGGATAATAAATGATGTTTGAACATTAGAGTGGCATAAATATTTAATAAAGGATCTAAATAAAAATATACAAGTGAAAATCAAAGTGGCATTTGATCATGAAGACACATGGAGGAAGTGGGACCCACATATGGCTAGATTTCCCCACTACACTTGGCATCATTCTCTCACCAATTCGAATTCAAGGTGAATGGTAACATACTTGGGGAAGTCCAAAAGGTATTATTCATTGCATGACTCATCCAAGGTCGAAATATAGAGGAAGAGTAACTCCCATGGAAGAGGAAGAGGCAATTTGGAGCTAGTGAGACACTTGGGCTAGATTCCCTAGCTCTATGACAACAATGATGAAGATGCTATGACACCTATGACAAAAATCAGACCTGAAGGCTGACATATGACATATATGACATGTCATGGCTAAAAATAGACTCCAAGAGGGCGCTCAAGGGTGTTAGGGAAGCTAAGATGCTTCCACATGTGATTTGGTGGAAGTGGGAAACTAGGAATTGTTGTACAAGTGGCGTTCTTTGGAATCTCTTCCCAACTTGAGTTGGCATGAGTCTCTTGGAATGAATTCGACCCATGGAGGACATTAGAACTTTATAAATTTCAATAACAAAGAATGAAACCAGCTTTTGATCATTTGTAGAATTTGCAATTGCATTTGTGAAGAGGGAGAGCTAGTGGATGACTAGTTTCTTGCCTTAGCCAATTTCGAGGGTGAAAGATTCCCATCCAAGTTGGTAATTGGAAAGGCCATTCAGACCTTTCATTTGGAGCTTTAATGGAGTCTTTATTTGCAGGTGTAAGCTACAGGGCAGCTCATGGTTTCTTCTATTGCAGCTCACTCCTTCAACCATTTCCAGTTTTGATGGAATATTCTTGATCCTTGAGGGAGGGCGTTTTTGGTGAGCTATTGTACTCTTTGGGGAAGATTTTAATGCCCCATTACTTTTTTAATATGAAGTAAATACTCTTTTATTCATCTCCAAAAAGTTTCAGGTCGAAATTCCAAGTAGAAATGTATAAATCTCATTTTTAATGGAAGAACAATGCCATTTCCCCACTACCTTGTTGTGAGCCAATGTATTGATGATTATTTAGAATGAATGGATGATTCTCTGATATATTTGTGATAAATATACTGCCATGGATGTCTTATACAAGTTTCATGTACTGTACTTGAGCATTTGAAGCATTTTTACTCAGTTTAGTTGTATTGGGAGGTGAAATAGTGCCATTTCCCCAAGGGTCGAATTGGGGATTTTTGCAGTTGAATGGGAGAGGGTGAGAACAGTTGTAATAATCCATTAATGGTGCATATGAGACTTTAATAACATACTTAACACATTAAATACCTCTGTTCATAAATTTGAGTGGTTTTGGAGGCATTTGGGAAGCCATTTTCATTGTTTACCCTAGGGGGATTTGAACCCCAAATTACTAGTAGAATTGCATAATTGGTCCAGAATATTAAGAGAGTTTTCAGAGGTATTTTGGTGGCCATATGTCATCCATAAACATCATATTCAAGTTCTAATATCATTCATACACCTTCCTTGAAGATTTGAAGGCATTTGGAGTCAATTTGAGACCTAGAGACCAATACTAGTCAAAGGAAAATCACTAGTAAAGTTACCTACATTGATCAGAATTGAAAGAGGATTTGAAGAAGTATTTTAAAGGTCCAAAGGCATCCCTGAAATACATATCTATGTTCTAATATCATTCATACACCTTCTCAGAAGATTTGGGATCATTTGGGGCAAATTTGGGACCTAGAGATCAAAACTAGTCAAAGGTCGAACAAGGGAAAAAAAGTGGAAAATTGCAATTTTAATAAAATTCCTAACCAGGGACATTACAGTGGTATCAGAGCATGGTATTGGCACCTGATGTGGTAGAACATTAATGAAGACCAGGAGTCAAAGAAATAAGCCACCACCCTTAGAAACTGAAACTGGATGTACTTTGGTGAAAGGGAAGAAATAGGAGAAGAAGTGCATTCATTGGTCACCATGAGTAAGAATGAGAAAGGAACCTTAGAGGAGAATGAGGAGTTTAGAAAATTATTGGAACCTTCCTTTGAAGACAAGTGGAGGCAATACTTTCAAGAGTTCAAATTGTTGCTTAGTGAAATTGGAAGCAACTCGGAAAAAATAATGAGCAATGGTTCTCTTTTCAAGGAAAAGGATGAAACAATTTATGCCACAAAAGAGGAACCTAATGTAATTGTGGAACATGAGGTACATGTTGATATGCAGGTTCTTGAATATGCTACACTAAAACAAGAAGAAGGACAAGCACTTGTCCTTGTTCAAAGGGATTATGAGTTGCCTCATGGAGAGAGTTGCAAAGCCTTGGAAGAGGTACATGATCTCACAATAGTTGGACCAAACAATTATGGAGAAGATGAATTAAATATTTCAATGGGTAAGAGTTGTAAAGAATTAAAGTTGGTTCATAATTTCTCACCCCACACTTCTTTTCCAACCACATCACTTTGGGATGAAAATTGGGTGAAAGGTTTTTTTCTAGGGGTGCCACATGAGGGGTATGAAACTCCTACCTCTCCTTTTGATGATGACATGAATAGAGCACCTCATTATTTAGAATTGCAGCGGCATATTGCTTTACCTTATGATGATACATATCCTCATGGATGTATGGATGAGACTTCTTTGAGTCCTTTGAAGTCTCCTTGTGTTTCATGCTCATTATTTGGTTCAGATTTTAGTGGAGTTTCTTCATTCACTTCTTGGATGAAAGAATGCATGGCTGAATATTTTGATGCATATCACATTCTTTTGGAGCAGCACTATCGGACATGGGATCCTCACCTATGTCATTGGAGCAGATTTGATTGGTCACTTGAAGATTGTATGCACCTAGCAAATGGTGGTCTACTTACTTGGAGGTATAAACACTTTCATGATTCTTTGATGAAGCATCTTCTTGATGTACATTTTCATTATGTTGTTATGTACTTTGATGATATATATTTTGTACTCATGATGTTTGGAAGAATGCATACAAGAAAATGGGATCCAGGAATCCTCTTATCTGATGGTATGGGTTGGAGAGCACTTTTAATTGTTGGGGTGCAATACAAGCAATGGGACCCTGGAATAATTTTTGTCTCATTGGTTTGAATTTTTTTGGGGGAAACAAGCAGTATGGGAGATGGATTTCCCACTTAATAAAGTGAATTTTATCAGAGTAGTGCAGCAGCAAGCATGGTGGTTCCTCTCTAAAATCTTCAAGGAAACTCAAAGACTCAAGGTTGGGCAATTCAATGGCAACTTCAAAGAATTATACAGGAAGCAGGTTCTTCAACACCCATGTTTGAAATTGCTTGAGGACAAGCAATATTGGGAAGGGAGGATTTGTCATGTCCCAAATTTGGAATTGGGTCACAATGGCCTAATCACATTGGCCATATTCATTAGAGTTTGTAAAATTGATGTTAAAGGTCAAATAATTGCCAAGGAGGAAAATTACTAGTTTCCTAGGTTTGGGGTGGAAGCTTTGGGATTTGGAATAATGGGGATAATAAATGATGTTTGAACATTAGAGTGGCATAAATATTTAATAAAGGATCTAAATAAAAATATACAAGTGAAAATCAAAGTGGCATTTGATCATGAAGACACATGGAGGAAGTGGGACCCACATATGGCTAGATTTCCCCACTACACTTGGCATCATTCTCTCACCAATTCGAATTCAAGGTGAATGGTAACATACTTGGGGAAGTCCAAAAGGTATTATTCATTTCATGACTCATCCAAGGTCGAAATATAGAGGAAGAGTAACTTCCATGGAAGAGGAAGAGGCAATTTGGAGCTAGTGAGACACTTGGGCTAGATTCCCTAGCTCTATGACAACAATGATGAAGATGCTATGACACCTATGACAAAAATCAGACCTGAAGGCTGACATATGACATATATGACATGTCATGGCTAAAAATAGACTCCAAGAGGGCGCTCAAGGGTGTTAGGGCAGCTAAGATGCTTCCACATGTGATTTGGTGGAAGTGGGAAACTAGGAATTGTTGTACAAGTGGCGTTCTTTGGAATCTCTTCCCAACTTGAGTTGGCATGAGTCTCTTGGAATGAATTCGACCCATGGAGGAAATTAGAACTTTATAAATTTCAATAACAAAGAATGAAACTAGCTTTTGATCATTTGTAGAATTTGCAATTGCATTTGTGAAGAGGGAGAGCTAGTGGATGACTAGTTTCTTGCCTTAGCCAATTTCGAGGGTGAAAGATTCCCATCCAATTTGGTAATTGGAAAGGCCATTCAGACCTTTCATTTGGAGCTTTAATGGAGTCTTTATTTGCAGGTGTAAGCTACAGGGCAGCTCATGGTTTCTTCTATTGCAGCTCACTCCTTCAACCATTTCCAGTTTTGATGGCATATTCTTGATCCTTGAGGGAGGGCGTTTTTGGTGAGCTATTGTACTCTTTGGGGAAGATTTTAATGCCCCATTCCTTTTGTAATATGAAGTAAATAATCTGTTCTTCATCTCCAAAAAGTTTCAGGTCGAAATTCCAAGTATAAATGTATAAATCTCATTTTTAATGGAAGAACAATGCCATTTCCCCACTACCTTGTTGTGAGCCAATGTATTGATGATTATTTCGAATGAATGGATGATTATCTGATATATTTGTGATAAACATACTGCCATGGATGTCTTCTACAAGTTTCATGTACTGTACTTGAGCATTTGAAGCATTTTTACTCAGTTTAGTTGTATTGGGAGGTGAAATAGTGCCATTTCCCCAAGGGTCGAATTGGGGATTTTTGCAGTTGAATGGGAGAGGGTGAGAACAGTTGTAATAATCCATTAATGGTGCATATGAGACTTTAATAACATACTTAACACATTAAATACCTCTGTTCATAAATTTGAGTGGGTTTGGAGGCATTTGGGAAGCCATTTTCATTGTTTACCCCAGGGGGATTTGAACCCCAAATTACTAGTAGAATTGCATAATTGGTCCAGAATATTAAGAGAGTTTGCAGAGGTATTTTGGTGGCCATATGTCATCCATAAACATCATATTCAAGTTCTAATATCATTCATACACCTTCCTTGAAGATTTGAAGGCATTTGGAGTCAATTTGAGACCTAGAGACCAATACTAGTCAAAGGAAAATCACTAGTAAAGTTACCTACATTGATCAGAATTGAAAGAGGATTTGAAGAAGTATTTTAAAGATCCAAAGGCATCCCTGAAATACATATCTATGTTCTAATATCATTCATACACCTTCTCAGAAGATTTGGGATCATTTGGGGCAAATTTGGGACCTAGAGATCAAAACTAGTCAAAGGTCGAACAAGGGAAAAAAAGTGGAAAATTGCAATTTGAATAAAATTCCTAACCAGGGACATTACAATCCTGGTCATGGAGCATTGCTCTTGCTGCTTCCATGATTGTTCTATTCTTCCTTTATGCAACTCCATTCTGTTGTGGATTGTAAGAGTAGTCAACTCCCTCTTAATCCCTGAATCACTGCAAAGCTTCTTGAAGTCACCTGAGGTGAATTCTCCACCATTGTCGGATCTGAATGTTTTGATCTTCTTGTCAGTTTGATTCTCCATCAAGGTTTTGAATTCCTTAAACTTATCAAACAACTCATCTTTGTTCTTCAAGAATTATACCCAAGTCTTCCTAGATAAGTCATCAATAAATGAGACATAGTAAACATACCCACTTAGAGAACTGGATGACATAGGACCACATACATCTGAGTGGATGGTTTCCAGGATGTCTTTTTCCTTGCTTTCACTGCTTGGGAAAGCCTTCTTAATGTTCTTACCTTTTGCACATCCTTTGCAAACACCTTCATGTTTGGTCTTGATTTCAGGAAGACCCTCTACAGCCTTGCTTGCAATTGGAAGTGCCCTATAGTGCATATGAGCAAGTCTTCTATGCCAAATTTCACTTGGCTCCATGGATTCATGCACCATGGCATGTTCAAGTTGTCCCTTCAATTTATACAAACCTCCCTCTTGCTCTCCAATCACTACTGCATCATCTATGGTATTTCCCTTTTGCCACATTAGGACTTGGCCATCCACAAATGCAACCCTCATACCTTTTGCATCCAATGCAGAGATTGAGAGTAAGTTCTTCTTAAGCCCAGGTACATAAAGAACTTCTTTCATCTTCAAATATTTTCCAGAATCTAGGTTGTAGGAGGCTTCACCACTTCCTTTGATTGGGTATTGATAATCATCCCCAAGTTTCACCTTATGGGGTGATTCATGTTCAGATAGATTCACAAAAGATTCCTTAAACCCAGTCATGTCTTTGGAAGCCCCACTATCAATCAACCAATCATTACAACCATGGGAGATGGTACCTGTGAGAGCAGAGATTAGAACATACTCTTCTTCACTTGATGAGTTATCATCACTTTCTGCCCTAGTCTTCTTCTTGGGTGGTTCATCATCCTTGGTAGCATGAGCATGAAACCTTCTTTTGTTGCCCTTCTTCTTCTTGTTGCAGTTGTTGTTGTCCTTCTTGTTCTTGGGACAATTTATGGCAATATGTCCTTTCTCATTACAGGTGAAGCATATTCTTCTTTCTTTGAAGTGATGTGAAGATTTCTTGGAGTGAGATGGCTCTCTCTTGGACTTCCCTTTCTTGGAGTGAGCTTTGAGAGCTTGATCTTCATTCCCCATCTTTTCTTCTCATGCCACAAGCCTTGCTTCTTCTTGTGAGCATTCTTCCCATAGTCTATTGAAGGACATCAACTTCTTCCTTGCACAAATTTCTTGGATAAAGGAATCCCATGACCTGGGTAGGCCATTTAGAGTGGTCATCACCACTTCACCATTCTCCACCATTTCATCCACTACTTCTAGTTGTTCCTTGATTTGGGAGACCCTTGAAAAATAAGATTGAATGGTTTCTCCATTCTGAAACTTTACTTCTTTCAATTGGTTCCGCAGGGTCATCTTCTGATATATGTTCTTTCCTTCAAATAGCTTGGTCAAAGACTCAAACATCTCCTTGGGTGTCTTTAGAGAGGACACATGGGGTATGAGATGATCTTTAATGGAATCAACAATGATTCTCTTTGCCTTGACCAAGTTCTTCTTATGCAATACCTTGGCCTCTTCATCCTCTGGGATAGGGATGTCTTCTTTCACATATGAGTCCAACTCATTTTCTTCCAGGATTAACCCAATCCTATACTTCCAAGCTCGGAAGTTATCAGCTCCTTCAAGCTTATCCTCAAGCTTGGTGTGGTGAGACATCTTAAAGAGTACTTCAAATGGAAATAGAAAAGATTTAGATCTTACCACTTGAAATGCTGAAAACTGGATCTGGTCCTAGATTAGGGTTTGTCGAAAAACCCTAAAAATTCATAATGTGAATTTCAAATTTCTGAAAGGATAGAAAGATGCGCCTTGATGAGCTGATCATCCTGGTGCATTCAGAATTTGAGATAAGCAAAGCTTTACCCTTCAGATTTGTCCTTTTGTCCTCCTGGGTTCACTGGGAGAGCCCTGAATTAGGGTTTGAGTTTCCCAGAGATCTACCCAACCAAAAATCTCGATCCAAAGCTCTAAACTTCGATTTTTGCAAGGAGCTTCCAGCTATGTCTTCAAATTTAAGAAATTCCTATTTTTGTGGAAACCCTAAGTTTTAGGGCCAAATCTGAAACATGCTCGGAATTGAATTCTGATTGGACAGATAGATGCGCCTTGATGAGTAGAGTCAATCTACTATACTTCTTTTCCAAAATCTATGGAGCGAAACCCAATAAACAAGAAACTCAAGTTTTCGTCACTGCAAAATGTCTTCTTCTCACGTTAGCTCTGATACCATGTCAAATTTTGAGCATTAATTCATAATACTCTAGGATCTTTACTGAGAGAATAACATATACAATATATCAATGCATGACAATCACAATAAGCATGACAAGCATCACAAGAATCAAAAGCATGATAGACAAGAGACACAGAGTTTCCGTGGGGAAAACCGTAAGGTGAAAAACCCCACAACTTCCTCAGAGATAGAGAGAGCAATGGATCAACCAAAGTACAACCATAAATACACTGAGATAGTCTCCTAGTAGCAGATGATCCTCCTCCTCACTAGTGCAACACATTCTGAGTGAGAGTGAGTTACTTTTTCGAATGAGTAAAATAGAGATCTCCGATCTCTATTTATACTAACCTTTTTTCCCAGTGACCTTATGGGGCCGACTTGTCTAGCTAGGTACATCCACATTATAATATATATAATTTAGGGCCGACCCCACATGGTGGTCTAATAAACCATCAGCAAGTACACACACTTGCGACACTTGTCAATCCACATGACGACACTTCCTTATAGAGGAATGGCACATCTCTTATAAGGGTACAATAAATATATATAAAATACACAGATGAAATACATTCCGAAGTTACATATACATCAACAAGAAATACCTTCCTAGTTAAGAGGGAGTGTTGATGTACATGTAACTTCGGAATGTATTTCACCTATGTATTTCATCTATGTATATTGTACTCCTATAGAGATGTTATTATTCCTCTATATGGAAGTGTCGTCATTTGTATTGACAAGTGTCGCAAGTGTTGTAACATGCCGATGGGTTATTAGACCACCATGTGTGGGGTCGGACCTGATTAAGTTAACCATGGGTTATTAGGATGAGTTAGACAAGTCGGCCCCATAGGTTTATTAGGAAGCATAGGACAAGTGTAAATAGAGATCGGGAGATCTCTATTTCATTCATCTCATTACTCACTCTTCCATCACTCGCAAAGTGGCGCACATGTGAGGAGGAGGATCAGCTGCCAGGAGAAGACTATATATTGTACTTTGGTTGTATCATTTCTCTTTCTATCTCTGAGGAAGTTGCAGGGTTTTTCACCCTCTTTGTTTTCCCTGGTGAAACTCTGTGTCTCTTGTGTGCTTGCATTATTGTGTCCATGATTGACATGCTGTAGATATGTTTTACATGTTATTCTCTCAGTTAAGATCTTAGATCAGATTAAAAATTCTGAAAAACTAACAAGAATCAATTAGTCCAGAACCCACCCACTGCGAGTATCGCGCAGCCCATCCCACAGATCAGTAATACTAGTATCACCGTAGGAGCGAGTGCTCACAGCACTACGACTCAGACTATTCTGTAGAATACTATCCCTAGTACAAAATCTGGAAGAAAAATGACAGATAACGATATAAAACTACTGATATTCAAAGGAACAGGTCAGGAAGACCCTGATCAGCACTGGATTCTATGCGAAGCCATGTGGAGTGTTGAGCAAGTGATAGATGATTCTATCAAGAGAGTGCAACTCATAACTACTTTCAGAGACAGAGCGTTGCATTGGTTTATGAAGTATTCTCAAGAACAGCCGAGAACCCTAGCAGAGATCAAAACTACGATTGTAGCAGAGTTTAAGAAACCCAAATCAGAATCATAGTGCATAAAAGAGTTGAAAGAAATCAAGCAGAAACCTACTGAATCAGTCTGGGAATTCAACCAAAAATTCAAAACATTGTTGGACCAAGTGAGCTTTGTTATAGCTCTACAACAGCATCAAGAATGGTTCATTGCTATGCTATTGCCCCACATCAGACAACCACTAATGCAACAGAAGGTTGTATCTCAAGATGAGGCCTTGGAGATTGCAATGAAGTTAGAAGCTTCACCAATTGGAGAAAGTAGTTCGGGGATGATACAAATCCAGAACAAATTGGCTACCTTGACATTAGAATTACAAGGTATGAAGAATGGAAAAGAGCAGATACATGAACAACGACATGAATTTTGGTGCATAGGATGCAAAGGAGAGGGCCACATAAGAGAACATTGCCCCTTATTTCAAGAATACTTTAACAGTGGTGCACCAAACCCAATAAATATGAATCAGAACAAGGTAGCGTGGTGTGAAATTTGTAGAAGCAGAGGACACAGACCTGAAGATTGCTACCTGATACAAAAATATGTAAAGACACCTAAAAACTTATACTGCAATTTATGTAAGTCAGTTGGACATGATGAGTCCAACTGTCACGCTTATGAACTGATGAATGAAAGAAAGCGAGATATGGAAGCAATGTGAGGTACTAGAATGTACCGCATTCAGAGGAAAATCAGCCAAAGCAAGAGAACACCCACTATGATCAAGGAGGATATACAGGCCGCGGTGGTGGATATCGCGGGAGAGGAAGAAATATTGGTCAAAATCAAGGAAGAGGACGAGGCCAGGTAATATGCTATAACTATGGCCAACCAGGTCACGTCTTAAGAGAATATACTAATCCATGCACCACATGCAACTACTGTAAATCATTTGATCATGTGATTGAAGATTGTTCAGTGCTTGAGGTAGAAATGCAGAAGAGGAGAAGAAGAAAATCACCAAACCCTAACATCCAGTTGATCGTATCAAAGAACAGACCTACAGGTCAGAGTGTCAATGCAGTAACACGAAGTGGCGCTGATATAGGAAAATACAAAAGCACAGAAGCCTCGAATTCTGATACAAATGATCCTAAGAACAAACCTGGAGAAACAATAGGGATAAGAAAAGATCCTAGGAAAAAACCTCCAATGAACTTACAGAAAAACAAAGAAATATTCAAGGAAGCGCTTGACATGTTTAAACAACCACCACCTACTTCACCAAGGATTCCGCTGCGAAGTCAAGAACCAAAAATACAAGACATGCCATTGGCATATGATTAGACGTGCACTACACCAGATACCTCTAATCTTGTTGCATAGTTTCTACAAAGCTGCATCAAGTTATTTAAAAAAAAGGACACTTTGATGGAATTTGAAAAACTAATAAATCAGTACGAATCATGCAGTAAGAAAGGAATAGCACATGGCGCAGTAAATAACAAAAGAAGTCCCAAAAGAACCGGCAGGGAAATGTGGTTCACTGCACAGATAGGAGACTATGAGATGGATGAGATCATTCTTGATCTCGAATCTGAACTGAATGTCTTAACCAAGTAGACATGGTAAGAAATGGGAAAACCAAAGTTACAGTGGTCACCTATACAGTTAAGAATGGCTAATCAAGGCATAGTTATACTGCTGGGAAGGTTAACCAATACCATTGTCGACATTGATCGAGTGCAAAGTTATGCAGACTTCGAAGTAATTGAAATTGTGGATGATAGCAATCCTTATCCAGCACTGCTAGGCATTGATTGGGAAATGATTAGCTCCACTGTCATCAATCTCAAGACAATGAAAATGATATTTGAAGGCAATGACATAAGGGTCGTCACACCATTGGATACTTCGCAGGGAGAACGATATGTAGAACCTATTCAAGAAGAGTACAGAGCTCAAGACCTTGACCATATCTATCAAATGACAACAAATGCCGTGGATTATATTGATCCTACTACAGATGGAATGCTCAGCTGGCGCTGCGATAGTTCTTGCATCTCAGACTCAGATGTAGGATTAGAAAACTGGCAACACAAAATGCATGAAGTATCTGCTAGAAGATGCGCGACAATTACAAAGTCACTCCACTAGATTGGCAAGCAGGTAAGTCCAATCCCCACTTATGATGGTACAGCTAACGTCTATTCATTTATCAAAGAGTACACTGCAGCAGTGGCAGATGAACATCACATCTCAGCATTAGACATGGCACTCAGAGAAACACCTGCCAGATGGTGGGCTACACACAAAAAGACAATAACAACTTGGGACCAGTGCAGAATAAAACTACAGATTAGATTTGTTGATAAGGTGACGCTACCATTTGAGAAATATAATGGCTAGAGGGATCCAGGAGATCATATCGCAGCTTGTGTACAAGGTTGGAAGGAAAGACCGCAGGAAGAATGGGCACATCTCTTTGTGCATACGTTGGAGGATCCTATTCCAAAAAAGTGGTATCTAGAGGAGGAGATGCGCACAGGAACAACGGATTGGTCCATCCTTACTGCGACCTTCTAGAAGGATTTTAATTTTCAAGATGACTCTCTGACTATACATAACACGCTGCAACTGATCAAGAAAAAGATATTTAGCCCACATCGCAAGGAGAAAAATATAACACTAGAAGAGTTTTTTGACAGAAACAATGTACTTTCGAGTCTACAACCAGATTGGTCAGAACAGACAGAGAAGGCTTTAGACTGCTACAACATAGTTGAAGAAGTTGAATATAGCGACGCAGAGGACCCGTGCAACATAAAAATCCAAGAATCAAAAGGTATATGCGAGGTAGAGGGACCTCCACTAGAAATTCCAGATATGAGTGGATCGGTTAAAACAAAGAAAGTGAACATCGACACCCCTGAAGAGCCGAAGTTCGCAGCAATAGGAGACTACTGGGATGATGACATAGTTGCAAAGATCATAGCTATATTATAGGAATATCAGGAAGTATTCCCAATGAAGTTCACAGAAATGAAAGGAATCCTGGGAGACTTAGGAGTGACGAGAATTCCTCTTAAGCCAGGAGCGAAACCTATTAAACAAAGGCCATATAGACTGAATCCATGCTAAAAGGAACGAGTTAAAGCAGAATGTGATAAGATGCGAGATGCAAGAATTATTGAGCCAGTCGAAGAATCTGAATGAATAAGCCCAATGGTTATCCAAGATAAGAAAACAAAGGGTGAGAATAGAATCTGTGTTGATCTCAGAAAGTTGAATGATGTCTCTATGCATGATCCATTTCCTACAGCTTTTACTGATGAGGTTCTTGATAACGTTGGAGGGAATGAAGCATACTCTTTTACTGATGGATTTTCTGGATACCATCAGATAAAAATTGATCCAGCCGATAGGCACAAAACCACTTTTGCAACAGAATGGGGGTCATTTCAGTATACAGTGATGCCTTTTGGCTTGAAGAATGCACCAGCCATATTTTCAAGAGTAATGATCGCATCATTCAAAGACTTCATCCACAAGTTTCTAGAAGTTTACTTTGATGATTGGACCATTTTTGGGTTACTGAAGAACCATGCCGCGAACCTAAGAATGATGTTAGAAAAATGTAGACAGCATCAAATTTCATTGAATTTAAAGAAATGTATTTTCTATGTTCCGTATGGGATTCTATTGGGACATGTTGTGTGTAAGCAAGGGTTGATGGTTTATCCAGCGAAGATAGCGGTTATTGTAAATTTTCCTACACCGAATTCAGTTAAACAATTATGCACTACACTAGGGCATACTGGATACTATAGAAAATTCATAAAAGTTTATGCACAGATAACTGTAGCAATGGAGAAGCTTTTGAAAAAGGATGCACCATTCATTTGGAATGAGGACTGCGAGAAAGGATTCGACACACTGAAAGAAAAAATGGTCACCGCGCCGATCCTAGTTTTTCCAGACTAGGAAAATCCATTTCAGGTACATGTTGATGCTTCATGTATAGCATTGGGTATCGTTCTTACGTAGCCAGGAGAAGGAGGAATTGATCATCCCATTGCATTTTCGAGTAGAAAGCTGTCATCTGCTAAGAAGAACTATACCACTACTGAAAGGGAAGGACTTGCAATGGTATATGTGCTACAGAAATTCAGACACTATTTGCTTGGTGCACACTTTTCAATGTTTATTGACCATTCTACATTGAAATACATGGTTAATAAACCAGTGTTAGGGGGACAAATATGAATATGGCTCTTACTCTTCCAAGAGTATGATTTTGAAATAATAGTCAAACCAGGCAGATTAAATCTAGGCCCTGATCATCTATCAAGGATCGAGTCAGGAGAAGAACCAATGAATCTAGAATACAATCTATCCGATGCTTAATTATTTCCTATACAGGTTGCCGATGATTACTATCAAGATATTATTGATCTTCTAACTACCGGGTTCGCACCTACTGAATTCACTACGCAGCAAAAGAAGCAACTGATAGTGTGAGCCACAGACTTCACCATTATCGTAGGATAGCTCTACAAGTTAGGACCTGATGAAGTGCTGCAAATATGTGTATTAGAACATGAGAAGCCATTTATATTAGTTGATGCACATTCAAGAGTCGCAGGAGGACATTACGCAGCAAGGGCTACTGCGCAAAAGATATTTCCCGCAGGGCTATGGTGGCCTACGATTCATAAGGACTCCAAAGAACATTGCCAAAACTGCGATGTCTGTCAAAGGACAGGGAAACCATCAAGAAGATATGAAATGCAGTTGAACCCTCAGCTGACCTTACAAGCATTCGAGAAATGGGCAATTGATTTCGTGGGACCTATTAACCCACCAGGAAAAAGAACTGGTGTGAGGTATATTATTACAGCAACTGACTACAGCCGCACAATTTATTTTTGAGAATATCCTTACAGGATTTGGATGCCCAAAAATTTTGATGAGTGATTAGGGTACTCATTTTTTGAACAGAACTATTGAAGCTTTGACTGAAGAATTCCACATCCATCATCAGCGTAGTATGCCTTATCATCCACAAGCGAATGGTACTATTGAAGCATTTAATAAAGTACTCGAGAATGCGCTAAGCTGTTAGGATATTCCTATACTCCATCCTAGTCCCACCAGTATTTTGATCATTTACATTTTCAGTCATTCATGCACTTTTAGGGTTTTCATGCATTCTAGGGTTTGCATGCATCCTAGTCATCAGTCCAGCACCTAGCCCTTAGTTAGCCAGCCCCCAGGAGCTTCTCACTATTCAATTTTAGCCCTCCAATTGCTTAATGTGCCCTTCTTTCTTGATTTCAGGAAGCAACTCGCCCTTCTTCACCTACCAGTCCATTTGTCTTTAGTTTATACTCAGTTACACTCAGTCACACTTAGTTACACTCAGTTACACTCAGTTACACTTAGTTACAGTCAGTTACAGTCAGTTACACTCAGTTACACTTAGTTACAGTCAGTTACACTCAGTTACACCTACAAGAGTTAGTTTGAATGATGGTTGACAGTTACTTGAGCATTGATGACTCCACTGATGATGGTGAACACTTCCAGTTGTGCTCCGATGATCATGAGGAAACCTAGTTGTGCTTCGATGACACTCTATTGATCTTATGATCACTCTAAGAGGCTAATTTGAATTGCCACCTTAGGCATTTGAATCCTCTCTACCATTGTACTATTTATTTGTCCATACTGTGATTAATTAATTAGTGTGTGTGAAGTATTATTGCTTCTATTTGAGTTCTACTGTACCATATTATTATGTTGCTCATTATATTGTATTGTTCACTCTTCTTCTATTTTCCTGCTTAATCATAATTACTCTTGTGAGGTATACATCATCTCTTAGATCTGCTGTGAGGATTTTCACATGGTATCAGAGCATGTTGAGAGTATTGTTTATCTCCATTCTTGAGAGTTTTTTGCAGGTTATTACCAAGATTTTGAGTGCAGCAGTTGCAGTAGTTTCTGCATCTTTGCAACAGTATTCTCTATTGCTTTTGCAGGTCTTCTACAGCTTCAATGTATCCAGAATTAGAAGAAATCACTCCTCTTTCTCTATTCAACTATGATGAATGGAAACCAAAAATAAGAGCATATTTGAAGAGCCATGATCTCTTCGATTGTTATTTTGAAAGAGAGTTCGAATCCTCTAAAGAGAAGATTGACTGGTTGAATAAAGGACTTGGTCCTAACCCATTCGAAAACAAGCAAAGTGATGCATTCACTCCTCTTGATGGTCTCTCAGATCATGAACCAATATCATCTCATATTGGAGTTGTCGACAAAGAACTTGCAGATTCTCCACTCATGCTCAAACTTTCTTCTCCTTCTGTGCCAGCTCACACTCTAGATATTGTAGAAGGTCCTAAATCCTCTCTTGCACCAGAGTCTGTTGGTTTGCATCATGATCACATGATTATTTTGGAGGTCAAAACAGCTATTGAAGGTAATGCATTCGCTCCTCTCCAGCTATCTCCTCTTTTATACTACTATATGATCATAATTCCATGCTTTCAGAAGGTCATTGAAGAATATGGCAATTGCCATTCGCTTGGGAAGATTTCTCATGCATCTACTGGTTTTGATCTCACCTCTCATGGTTCAAAGGAGATCTCAAGAAACCATGATTCAAGTCTTGTATCTAATTTGGGTTCTAAGCATTTATTGCTTGGGAAAATTTCTCATGCATATGATAGTTTTGATCTCACCCCTGTTGGTTCAAAGGAGATCTCAAGAAATTGTTTTTTAAGTCTTAAACTGATTTTGATTTCAAGCAAACATGTAATAGTTCTTTTTGGAATAATCTCACCCATGGTGGTTCGGAGGAGAAGACAAAAGACTATATGCACATTCAAAAATTTGATCCTACCTCAGCGGATTCAAATCACAGGTTCAAGGATCATTCTCATACTGTTGGATTTGTTCTCATCACATTCGAACTGAAGAGAAAGTACAAACGCATGCTTTTTTAGCATGATCCACTTCTTCCCAAGAAGAAGATACCTCCAAACATATGACCAAGCATCACACCTACTTGAGTTTGGAGCATTTATTTTTGTGTGTGCCTTACAGTCTGTTTTTGAGGAGGGGGTATGTTTCCCATGAAATTTTCCCACTTTCTTGGTTTATTGACTGTTATTATTCATTGTATTGGGTGACCTTTGGTATTAGTTACCAGGGCCCAGAATGGATTAAGGGGGGGTGTTAGGATATTCCTATACTCCATCCTAGTCCCACCAGTATTTTGATCATTTACATTTTCAGTCATGCATGCACTTTTATGGTTTGCATGCATTCTAGGGTTTGCATGCATCCCAATCATCAGTCCAACACCTAGCCCTTAGTTAGCCAGCCCCCAGGAGCTTCTCACTATTCAATTTTAGCCCTCTAGTTGCTTAATGCACCCTTCTTCCTTGATTTTAGGAAGCAAGTCACCCTTCTTCACCTACCAGTCCAGTTGTCTTCAGTTTATACTCAGTTACACTTAGTTACACTCAGTTACACTCAGTTACACCTACCAGAGTTAGTTTGACTGATGGTTGACAGTTACTTGAGCATTGATGACTCCACTGATGATGATGAATACTTCCAGTTGTGCTCCGATGATCATGAGGACACCTAGTTGTGCTCCGATGACACTCTATTGATCTTATGATCACTCTGAGAGGCTAATTCAAATTGCCACCTTACGCATTCAAATCCTCTCTACCATTGTACTATTTATTTGTCCATACTGTGATTCATTAATTAGTGTGTGTGAAGTATTATTGCTTCTATCTGAGTTCTATTGTACCATATTATTTTGTTGCTCATTATACTATATTGTTCACTCTTCTTCTATTTTTCTGCTTAATCATAATTACTCTTGTGAGGTATACATCATCTCTTAGATCCGCTGTGAGGATTTTCACATAAGCAAGGTATGCAATGCAAACCGTGATGACTGAGACCTGCGCATTCCTTCAGTATTATGGGGATACAGAATGACATGCAAGAAATTAACTGGACATACACCTTTCAGATTGGCTTACGGATAAGAAGCAATAATGCCTATGGAGTACATTTTACCTAGCTTGAGAATAGCTACATTTACAGGGATGGCAGATCACACAGCACTAGAAGAAAGGCTGTCACACTTGGTTGGGTTGGAAGAAGAGTGCTTCATCGTGGGATTCCACCAGCAAGGGAAAAAAGAACGAGAAAAAGCATGGCACGATCGCCACATCAAGAATAAGTCTTTTCAGGTAGGTGATCTAGTTCTATTGTATGATAGTAAATTCATGAAGTTTCCCGAAAAATTTAAAATACATTGGCTTGGACCATATACTATAATAGATGTTACTAATAGTGGTGCAGTCCAGTCAGCTACTTTAGCCAGTGATACATTACCCAGTTTGATAAATGGAAGTAGACTAAAGCTTTACCACGATAGTCCTGCTTCGCAGCATCCAGAATGATAAATAAGAAAGGAAAGTTTCTGGGTGCCAAATAAATTCAGAATTCAGCACTAGAAACTGTAGAAGATTTTGTGCATAGACTGGTAAAGATAGATATATACAACACACCGCGTTGGAAAAAAAAAGAGAGAAAAAGAAAAGAAACTATATGCCGCGAAGTAACTACGCAGAACCAAAAAGTACCTGCCACGCAGTTCGATGCAAGAATCCAGAAAATAGCCATTACAAGTGTCGGTTGGGAATATAGCCGTTATACAGTAATCCTCGTCGACCGCTCAGGCATTTAAAGCACAGATAATTGTTCTGATCACAATTTTGGAAGACAAGAGAGCAAAGGCAACCGGATTTGGCCAACGGATACCACCATTAAATGCATATCTGGTCGTTCAAGAGCGTGGAGGAGGGTCTGCCGTGCCTATAAATAACACTGTTTATCATCTCGCTGGCGTATCAAACACTTAGAAATTTTGTGCAAATACTTATGTCTGACCTAGTTTTCATAAGCCTTCTACAACCGTTGGAACCGTTTGCATGCCTAAGAAATTTTTATTTGAAGAAGAGTTCACGGTTGAAGAGACTGTGAGGTTGTTCCAACACGGAGGAATTGACGAATTAATGAAAACCCTAAACAAGAAAGTCATCAAGGAATCAAAACAAGGTCCAAGGAGATCACCAAGACATGGCCCCTCAATGCAAAACAAAGGGGAAAATCTAGCAATGCCCAGATCAAAAGTACTGCAGACAAGTTCGGTAGGGCCAAAAAATCCCCATACTGATAAAGACATGCCATTAACTATGACTCCAGAATACATCTCGCCGCGTGCAGTAGATGTGTCGGCCATTAAACTGCTGAAGAGCCCAAAGTATGAGATACCACTCTCACTTGTATCGAAGCATGTAGAGGTGGACAAAAATCTGTTAGGGAAGATTCTAGAATGCAAATGGGAGGACTATGATCTGCTAGCAATGTAGAAAGATAAGCCAACTTAACCGAAGTTCCCATAATTCCATCCCGATAAATACATGTGCTGGAAGAAGAATGCAAAGGGTGACCTCACCTTGGTTGTCGAGAGCTGGTTGTCAAGAGTAGCCAAGTCTGGGCTGCTCAACCTACTAATGCTTCCACATTTCGACAGATCACCGGAGCTCAATGCAATGGTGCGAACTCTTATGGCTCGCATCCACCATGGATATTTATTGCTAGACCAGAATATCGACCTGAAAATCGACTTAATCCACCGTATAACTAGATTAAGCAAAAGAGGAGAAGACCCAAGGTAGTTCTTCCAGGGAAAGACAAAGGACAAAGAGGTAGCAGAATTAATGCAGAAAACACAATCTGTGGTCAAATGGAAGCGAGGCTTCCAGACGAAGGACATAAAGGATGATGGAATAAGGTTTGTCACGCAGTTGTTAGTGGGAAAAATCTTAAGGAAGTGCAGATCTTTAGAAGTAAACGCAGGCGTAGTACTTCTTGGCACTGCAGCCGCTGAGGGACAAGAATTCAATTGGTCCCAATTTTTATTAAATGAATTCCTTGAAGAACTCAATGATACACAAATCAATGGTGGATATTTTCATTTTACCTAGCTAATCATATTGATCGGCTTCCTAGGGTGGAAGGAACTGAAGCACTATGTCGGAGCGCTCGCAAACACTTTGGACTACAGAGGTGCTAGATATCAGAATCTATGGGCGATCCTGAATTCAGACAGACAACATGAAACAATGATGGTGTTTTACACATATTACGACCAGCTACACGGGGCCATCATGCTTACACCTCGCATACCAAAGCAAGTGACAAGCAAATATATCCACATTATAAATTTTTATGTTGCGATGAAATGCATCTCCATTTCACCCAAAGCACAGAAGAAGAATGTTGATTGCTATCCTGGAAACTACCATATGTAAGAGGAAGATATTGAGAACTTAATGAAAGAATGGCCAGTTGAATTCTGAGTTGAGGTCATGGATATTGAAAGTGATTCTGGCGAGGATAACCCTATCCCATGTCCCATTGTAGAAGATAAAGAGTTAGGAAAAAGAAAGGATGTTGGAAGTCCTTCGAGGAAAAAGGGAAAAAGGAAGAAGCAGAAAGCAAATAAAGACCAATTAGACACAGTGCTTCGTGAAGATGATTATTTAATGATTTTCGCGAGGGTAACTGAACAAATGGAGGAACTCTCAACAAACAAAGAAAAGAAGGAAAAGGCAATTCAAGACAGCTTAAAGAAAAACCTGACTACACTGCAAGGTTTATCCAAAAAATTTGATGAAGTCAGTAAGCGAATACCATTGCACCATGAGTCAACAGCTGGAAAAGGGTCCGCGGGGACTTCGCAGCAGCAAATAACGGTTCTTGCGAGTTCCCGTATTGTCCATTTGCATCCACTATCTATCATATTGCCATTACAAGATCAAGCAATGCTAGATACAAAGAATGTAGAGCACGTGGAGCTTGATCTTGCAACCATATCATTACCAAGACTCCATTACTTACAAACACAACTAGGTGAAGAAATGCATGGTAGAACCATAGAAGCATTGAAAGGACAAGTAGAGTTACAAAGGAAACTTGAAGAAGAGAGCTCACGAAATTATATGAAATTACAAGATGAAACAGATTGTCGACTAAGATTGGAGAACACGATCACTGCCATTGCAGGTAATATAGATGAATTTGAAATTCAAGCAGAACCAGCAGATACCATCGTCAAGATTGGCGATTTGGTCAATATCCTAAGGAATGAGAAGGAAGACATGGAGATTCTCTATGAATCTGAAATTGCTTCCCTGAAAGCATAGCTCAATCCACAGACTCCACCAAATGAATAGCAGTTGAGACAGGGAGTAGTGAAGACCACAACGCAGAATATTGCTATCAAAGTCACTAAATGCCAGAGTCTACTGGAAGCAACATTGAAGGCATTTAGTGCCCTTGAAGAAGATGAACAATTACAACAAGTAAAGAAGGAAGTGAAGGAAAAACAAGAAGAATTAGAAAAGATGAGTGAGGAGTTTAAGGCACTGCCAGCAAGGGAGAAACTCCTAAATTACAGGGAGATCAACAACCTCAAGAAGGAAGTTAAAGCATTGTGGGAGAAGGAAATAGAAATGGGAGATAAGTCAGAGACATTATTAGAAGACATTGGCACGATATCACAGGAGATCGAAGAAAAGTTGAAGGAGTTGAACCAGAATCAAGAGCAGGTGAAAGGCCAGATCAGCTAGGAGATAATACTTGAAATGGCAGACACAGTTGGGAAAATTGAACAAGATACGAAGGTCGCGGTTGAAAAGCTGAGGGAAAGATTCAACAAGTTCTCTATGAAGACCAGCCAACATGCAGCGGAAAACCTTCAAGAAGTCCCAAGTGGCTCGGGGGTGAGCCACATGTAAGTGTTAGGGGCTTGTTAGGCCTAGCCCAGATGGGGCATTTTTTAACAGAAGGAATTTTGAGAACTGCGAAGATAAGCGCAATTAAGTTTGAACAATTTTGGGATAAGTTTTGGTATGCTTCAAAGTTACGCACAACATAGTATCGGAGGAGCTGTGAGGTCGATGCTACGAGGAGTACAGCGCCGCGAGGTGCCGCGTGAACGAAGATCCAAGTAGGCAGAGCATGGATGGATAAAGGAAGTTATGTTGGTTAGGTCACAGAAGACCTATTTTTGGCAAAGATCGTCGATAACTACCAAGCAGTGGGTATGTGCAGATCGGAGGTAGGTGACTGATCACACTGGGAAGAAGACTAATACTACTTGAACAAGTCATCTAAGGCCAAAAAGAAAGGAACAACTTGGTGGAGACAACATGTTGGTGTGCATATAACAGAAGATCCGTTGCCAGATGTCAGTAGTCCGGTTTTGGGAAAACTGCGACATTTTTTGTAAACCTAAGGGTTTTGCCTTCGTAAATGTAAAGAGATGACCTATGGGTCTTGATCTATAAATAAGGCAATTTTGTAAAGGAAAGGGCTAACTCTTAATTTTTTTGACATTATTGAATATTGTGAAATCTATTAGAGAGAAGCATTGTAAAGGCTGTGCAGCTGAGTGCGTAGAGACATAATTTTGAGAGAGAAAGAGAAGAGCGTCTGCAGCTGAGTGCATGGGCGAAGAACTGTTGTACCCTTTCCAATTTAAATAAGCAAAAGTTCTTGTGGACGTAGCTTCCCATCCGGGGGGGTGAACCACATTAAACCATTTTGTTATGTGATTGTTGTGTATGATTGCCATTAATTTGTGATCTAATTTACTTACAGTGCATGCATGAAGTTATTATTGCTTGTTATATGTTTACTATGATCTGTATTCACCGTGGAAAGGATGGAATAAGATGCTAAGTAGTTCATGTAGGGAGGAATATTAAACAGTAAAGCACTTATAAGTCTAGAATGAATGAGTCGATAAGATAACTACACAGTTAATTGTTAAGGATTGAATCGCAGTATCAAAGCTCAAAACGCTGCGCATCTCACATATTTGCATAAGTTATGATGTTATCAGTCTAAAATAATGATGAATGCTTAAAGGATGTCGAATAAGGTTGAATAGAAGTGATTAAGTCTCATAAACCCGACTGCACGGTCTTTGGACACACTAAGGGTGCCAATATCCTTGTTCCTGAAAATACTCGACGTGGAGTAGAAGAATCCGTGCGATCACCAAACGCAGTTGCGTAGTCTGTCACCGTGTTGTGCATTAAGTAGCTGAATCACTCGCATCACAAGGTTGTGGAAACCTGCTTCTGCAACCACCCCCTCAACTTCACCTCAGGTGAGACCTTAGGCTGCTTCCAGTCTGTTGCCGAAAGGACCAGTGAATAGGGGTTTTGGTGGTATTTTGTACCGCGAAGTACCTAGGTCTACATTGGAAAATCTCTAGAACAGTGCTATGAACAATACCTACAGATCTATGAATGGGTGGATTTGGAAAATCCCCAGTAGTTGCAGATATATCAGAAGTGCCTGGAACAGATGAGTTCCTAGTCCTAGATCTTTACAGTTCTGAAATTTGAATCTATGTATATATTAATGATATGATGATTATACATGCATCGATGTTTAGATCTTATGGACTATATTAAATATGGAAATGCATGATCTATTTACTTGAATTTTATGTGATGTAATATGGTTAGTGTAATGTCCCTCCTATCCTACAAGGATATGGAGAGGACACTAACAATAATACTGGACATCTAGTCCCATAATTAATCAAATAAGCATTCATATAAATTGTAGATGGAGATATGCAAATGCATAAAATCTTGAAAACACAACAGAATTTAATTCCATTACACATCCATCATACATTCCATATTTTCATGTCATTCATCAATTAAGCAATATCAAATTAGCAAATGAGAATACTTATCTTAAACCAAGTAGTCCCTGAGCAACCAGCTACGCTTTTGCAATGTTCCACCCAACCGTAGGCCAGTTTGCTCCTCAATCTCTCAGCACCACGGCCACCCCTGAGCTAGGCATGATCTCCACAAGGAAAAGGGGAAAGCGGGCTCTCACATAGCCAAAGATACACCAGAATCAGCTAAACCAATCAGCCGTGGGGTTTCTCAGGCTGTTGAGTGATGGACAGAGGTGAATTACTAGGCTAGTGGCTCAACCATTGACCTATGGATACTTCATTGGGCTCATCAAGCCAAATATGTACTCTTCCACTCCTGAATATCTTGCTCATAGGTTCAAACTAAACAGGGAGGGACATAACAGCCAGAAATGCAAGTGCTGAGCATTTTTTTTGCAGTAGGATGCCCAACGATGGGATTTCAACCAGTTCAGAAAAACATGGGAAAGGCCAAAATGAAAATTGGAAAATGGGAAAACAACCCGAGGAGCATAATCGTTTTCAGAAAAACGTCCATGGGCATTTCATGGGCAGAAATGGCCTCTATAACCCCAGAAAATCGTGGTTCTCTTCTCCCAGCCACTGTGCTAACCAAAAACGAGTTCCTAAACATGGGAGAATGTAGAGAAAATGGTGAAAACATGAAGGAAAAACCCTAGTTCACCCCAGACTGCGTGAGAGAGGAAAGACCATGGTTCAGAATGGCTTGGGAAGGAAAAACGTGAGTGATTTCTTGCCTTGCAAGAAAAAAATCGAATTCCCAGATTGATGGCTTGCCCATACCCGAAATTGGCTACCATACCTCATCATTCCCAAGGCATTAACTGCCTCAACCAACTCTTGGAAGAATTTAATGATTGGGGCATAAGCCAAAATGGGTAGTTGGGATTTCATGGTTTTTCTCATTTACACATGGACTGATTCCATTGGCTCAAGGGCTTGGTTATTTTTCCTCCCTATTCCTTGTAATATCATGCCTCATATCTTTGTTGCATTGCATAGCTGGTTGTGGGTTTTTCATTAAAATTGCATATTTACATGATGTTCGAATTTACATAGTGCACGGCTAGCACAAGAACCATATGCATCTATTCTAATTGTCGATACATAGAACGATAAATCAATGGCGGGGCCTTGGCCTTGAGCTCCTCACCATGACTAAATAACAATATTTACATCATTTACAATAGTAATGCAATAGGGTCAAGATGGGGACATTACATTCCCCTCCCCTTGGAATAACACCGTCCTCAGTGTTCCAACACTTCAGAAAATAAATACCCACTTTACATATGTCCAAAATTGACAAAATGTGGTAGGTTTGTCCTGCATTTCACCCTTTACTTGGGTTTTTCAGGACTAAGTCCTTTTGTCTTTACAAACTGCTCTTGCTAGCTAGGACATTCTAGATCTGCATGAGGACATCGTTCCAAAACAATTCCTTCCTTTTCTTTTCCTTCCAACTGGTCCATGAACCTGGGGAATTTACTGTTGCTACCCTCTTGATATTCTCTTGTTGGGCAATCACGGAGGCAATGATTTCCTCCACATCCCCAACATTTAATTGGTGGCTTTACCTTTTCCTAGTCCATTTCCTTTGAGTCTTCCCACCTGGAACGCTTCTTAATTGGACAATTGGATGAATGCTTCTTCATTGATCCACTTTCCTTTCCCTTGCTGATTGCTCCCAGAATGATTTTTACCTCTTTTTGCAGACAAATCGAGTCCTGCAAAGCCTCATGGTTTATCTCATTATGTTGCCTATGTAGCTTGAGCATCTCCCCAAGATTTTCTTGGGTCCTGGCAATTCTTTGAAGAAGACTATCAGCCAACTCTAAAAGCCCTCGGTCTACTGCCATGGTCAATGGGCACAAATGAACACACTTTGCTTACTAGCAACACTTTCTTGTGCCGGCTGCAACCAATTGTTTCACTTTCTTACCTGTGAAATTCATCATGGGAATTCTTTGTTAGGACAAGCACAACATAAACATTAAGATTAGTCAATTATTTTTCCAATTGACATGGAACGTTCATGCTTTATTCATGGGACTTCCACACTTTTCATGCTTTCCCAACATACACATGAACTCATTCATGTTCATCCTTTCACAGGAAATTTACTATTTCAGCATTCACAATTCATCTCAAGCAATTAAACACAATATATTTTCAACCATGATATGCACTCAACAATCTTTTGTTTTATAAATGCATCAATCAAAAGGAAAGAGAAGAGTAGGGGTTTCTCCTTCTTAGTCTTGTTATATTATGGAGCTACACCATCGCTGTGGTTTCATGCTCCTTAGTCTCTTTCACTTCAATGTGAATGATTTGAATTTCCTTTCTTGGCTATGACACTTAGTGTCTAAGGTCTGTATATGGATTTTCAGCTAGGGCACCCTTCCCATTATTGCCTACAGAACCTTTGGCTGCTAGGATCCACTCGTATTCACTAGCACCATCTTTCATTACTGCTCATACTAAGCTCTTTAGGACGGTCACATGTCCACATGCATCTCTAGGATGCCTTCATAATCCTTGCTTCTAGCAATACCTACGCTCAAACATTGAATCAATTCACATGTTTAGCTCATTTTCATAGGGTTTATCTCTAAACAAGAGTTTAGGAATTCATGACCAAATCATATACACACGTATATTCATAAGCAAGAAGCTACAAGGTAACTGAATACTTATCTGTATTGGATGTCTTCACTTTATTCCACGCAATCCTTCTTTGCTTTACGAGCCTTGGATTTCCCGTGAACACAATAACGAATGTTGGGCCAGCACGTAGGCTACTCCACAATCATTCGAATAGGCAATTCCGGGCTAGTACGCCGACTGGGTTTATCAATCATTTCCTTTAGCAATATGCTAGGCCAGTGCTTCGACTGATTTTATGAATTGTTTAAGGGGTGTTGGGCCAACGTACACACTGCTTTACCATATCAAGTAGTTAATGCCCAACTAGTCACTCTCTAGACTTATCAAGGACTTTATAGCGTTCAACCAGCTACTCCCTGGATTTCTTAATAATTTATATCGCCCACTCATTTACTCTTCGGATTTACCAGCAATTTATATCGCCCACTCATTTACTCTCTGGATTTAACAACAATTTATAGTCTTTCAGGGTCTTGCATTCCTACAATGACCAAGGTTTCCAACAAAGAAACAATAGTGTATCAGCTTAGCTGTTAGAAGACTTATACCTGAAATCTTCATTATTCCAAACAAGACATAAATGAAAACGAATACTTATCTGTATTGTGCGTTTCCCCTCTGGTCCATAGGATCCTACTTCGCTTTGCAAGCCTTGGGATCGCCTATGGACTTGGATATAGTTAATGCTTAACCAGTACGCCTCCCCATCGGCTGGATTTACCAAGCATTTGGTGGTGCCCAACCAGTCCCATACTTGGTTGGCCCTCTCCAGTGCCGAACCAGCACATTTGTCTGGGTCATTGACCAATGGAAGGAAACTGTGCCACTGACCATTATAGGTCAAGGCTCTACTATGGAGCCATAGGCATCTCAGGGTTTTCAGTCAGTCCTCGACACTCTCCCTCCCACTGTTGTCCCAGTAGAGATTTTATGACTTTACCAATGTAACCACACCTTCTTGCACTGTAACCCTTCACACACATCAACTCTTCATTTATACAAGGACGCCACTCCTTCTCTTGTGCAAATCGGTGGTTCCTTTTAGGAACTTTATAGGTGACTTTCTTGACTGCAGGTTAACATGACCCCTACTCACACAAGGATGATACCTTCTCTTATTACACAGCTCTTCGGGCCTGTCCATCCCTTCTAGTAATATTTCACATGAGCATAGAAAGGTTTCCAATTCCCATACAGTCCCTTTGCGTACCCTTCTTCACTTTTCCCTTTAATGTGCAGTATCAATCTGCATTTGTGTAGGCTGACAATACAAGAAGGATAAGCAAGCTCATCAGTATTGCTGTTCAATTCTTAACCACATTCCATATCATTCACTACCAAGTATTGAAACACCAGGAATGCGTCCATTCCCTTAGGGTGTAGTCAATATTGAAAACCCTATCATGAACCAGCACCAGAAAAGGTGTGCACCCCTTTTTCGATGTGCGTCATGTAGGCCCTAATCATACTTGAGTAGTCTGCAATGATATAAATAAGATAGAGCATGCTCTGCATATTAATCCTAATAATTTAGACTTGCATGTTCTTGTCTAGGGTCACAGAATACTCATTCATTTTGCAGATGTGTCTCACATGCCTTCTGGGCATAGCTTTACCATCTCACTTTCATGGTTTACCGACATGTGGTTTGGCTGAGACATTATCAATGGTGTTTCACCCGAAACCCATTTTCAAAGCATGGGGTCTTTCCCATCTGGTTTGGATTTGGCAGACCATCACTCCTAGTCTTCCTGCAATGTGTCTTCAGAAATTGATTCGCTTAGCCATGTGCCTGTTCTTATATCGTTTGGCTCTTATTCACAGTAGATTCCAATCTTCATCATGGACTTATCCATATTTTCCATGCCCAAAACAATTTACCTGAAATCTGAAACTTCAATCAGCCAAATGCTTTGTAAGTTTCTATGCATATAATATTTCATTGTTGCCACAGTCACTGAAGCATTTTAATATCACCAAAACCATCTACTTCCTGTGAATTATTACCATACTAGAGTTGCATGGTTCGATTTCATCATTTTATGCAATTATTCTCTTGCTCTTAAGATTGATAATAGTTCACCATTCCATCTATTATCTAATTGCAATGAAACATACATCACAATCATGCATTCTCACAATACATCTCATCATGTGCACCTATACTTATGCATGCACATTTACATCACTCACATAATATTTTAATGTGCATTCACTCAATGCATAGCCACAAGATTGTGCATAATATATTAATGCACATTTTCTCAATGCTACCTTGCATTAAGTTATGAGTACTATGCATTCAACATAATTCAAACATAGTTGAAGGGATCTTACCAAATCCTCTTTCAACATTCATGCAATTTATGCACCAATAACCATTACCTGCATGGCTATCATTTACATCACTTGATGTTACCTGATTAGTTGGTCTCTTACCAAGGCTACACAGTCCTTTTTCCAAGCTCATGATCATAGATTTGTTGCACCATCCCTTCCTCATACGGTTGTTGGTCGTATGCAACAATCATCATCCACATCTTCAGCCATGCTTCAGTTGTATTTGATCCTACGACCAATGCGAACATAACTACTTATTAGCAGCTACAATGACTATCTTAAGTGGCTCATTGCATATGTAAAACCTCACTATTTTACCAAGATGTAATATCATATACATGCAAAAGCATTTTCGCATGCACTGTGCAATATTTATTTTTAATCTATTACTCTCTTACATTTCCAACATCCTTATGCCAAAATTTTCCATTATATAAATACAATAGCGAGAGAGGAGTTAAGGAATTCTTCCCAATTCCTCATTCTATCATGGAGTTCCTCATTCACATCATAGCTAATCCTTTCCTTGGCTTCCCTACCAAGCATTCAAGCAATCATTAGCTATGATATTATCATGCATTAGCAATTCAACATATACATATGTGCAATCATTCATTCTTACTGTTTTCCAATATGCAATTCTTATGCTATAAACAGAATTAGTTTTAAGGTGAGCAATTTCCCCTTTCATCTTCCATAATGGATATCACAACCAATTTCTCTTGCTGAGAATTCCACCACCCTTTATGCAATCTGTGCTCCTCATCCCAAGAGTGCATTTCACACTTTCAATGACTGTCTCCGAGGGACGACGGGGGTCAAGGGGGCTTGCCCCCTTGTGGCTTCCTTGTGCCACTGCAAGGCGGGTTGAGGGATACGCCCTCAGTTTTTTTTTTTTTTTTGGTAAATCTTTCCATTTCGCGCAATCCGGCGCATAAGTTCCATGGCAATTTTTCCATTTTCAGCACCTAAAAATCCCCCTGAAAAATAGCTGAAATTTAATGTTTTGGAGCAACTCATCCAGTTCTTCCGACTTGTTGCGGAGCAACTCGCTGAGTTCTTCTGATCTGTTGCGGGGAAACTCGCTGAGTTCTTCCGCAATTTCGGGCCAACTTGTTGATTTCTTCCGCAATTTCGGTCCAACTCACCGAGTTCTTCTGAAATTTTCTCTTGGACACCGAAAAACACTTAGAAAAATTTTGATATTTTTCGGACCAACTCGCCAAGTCCTTTCGCCGTTGCGGGCCAACTTGCTAATTTATTCCATAATTTCGGGCCAACTCGTCAAGTTCTTCCGAAATTTTCTCTTGGACGCCGAAAAACACTTCGAAAAAATTTGATATTTTCAGACCAACTCGCCGAGTCCTTCCGCCGTTGCGGGCCAACTTGTTGAGTTCTTCCGCAATTTCGGGCCAACTCATCGAGTTCTTCCGTTGAAAACACTTAGAAAATTTTTGAGATTTTTCAGACCAACTCGCCGAGTCCTTCCGACGTTGCGGACCAACTCGTCGAGTTCTTCCATAGTTTCGGAGCAACTCGCCAATTTTTCCCGCTGTTTCAGAGCAACTCGCCAAGTTCTTCCGATTTTTTTTTTCCATCTTTCCACCAAACTTATTGATTTGTTTTTCCACATTGTGGAACAACTTTCCGAGTCCTTCCACAGTTTCGTGCCAACTCACCGAGTCCGGCTGCCAAAAACACTTAGAAATTTTTTTGAAACTTTTCTTCACTTCCCTGAGCACTTCCGCAACTTTGGGCCAACTTTTCGAGTTCTTCCGCCGTTGCGGAACAACTTGCTAAGTTCTTCCGTAGTTTCCCCGAACTTATTGATTTCCTGCCGCATTGTGGAACAACTTGATTTCCATTGCGGACGAACTCACCGAGTTTTTCTACCGGCTCAGTTTTTTTTGGCAGAAAACTCATAGATACATAGAAAATTTTTGATAAATTTTGAAAATTTGAAATTTTTCTTAACAGTCTATGCTGGGCAGGAAGCATACTTACCTATGCAAGTTGTGATAGGTATCCCATGAAGGCCCAATGCTGCAACTAGCAGCTTTGATACCAAAATGTAATGTCCCTACTATCCTATAAGGCTATGGAGAGGACACTAACAATAATACTGGACATCTAGTCCCATACTTAATCAAATAAGCATTCATATAAATTGTAGCTGGAGATATGCAAATGCATAAAATCTTGAAAACACAACAGAATTTAATTCCATTACACATCCATCATACATTCCAGATTTTCATGTCATTCATTAATTAAGCAATATCAAATTAGCAAATTAGTAAATGAGAATACTTATATTAAACCAAGTAGTTCCTGAGCAACCAGCTACGCTTCTGCAACGTTCCACCCAACCGTAGGCCAATGTGCTCCTCAATCTCTCAGCACCACTGCCACCCCCGAGCTGGGCATGATCTCCACAAGGAAAAGGGGAAAGCGGGCTCTCACATAGCCAAAGATAAACCAAAATCAGCCAAACCAATCAGCAGTGGGGTTTCTCAGGCTGCTAAGAGATGGACAGAGGTGAATTACTAGGCTAGTGGCTTAACCATTGATCTATGGATACTTCATTGGGCTCATCAAGCCAAATCTGTCCTCTTCCACTCCTGAATCTCCTGCTCACAGGTTCAAACTAAACAAGGAGGGACATAACAGCCAGAAATGCAAGTGCTGGGCATTTTTTTGCAGTAGGATGCCCAACGATGGGATTTCAACCAGTTCAGAAAAACGTGGGTAAGCCCAAAATGAAAATTGGAAAATGGGAAAACAACCCCAGGAGCATAATCGTTTTTAGAAAAACGTCCATGGGCATAAATGGCCTCTATAACCCCAGAAAATAGTGGTTCTCTTCTCCCAGCCACTGTGCTAACCAAAAACGAGTTCCCAGGCATGGGAGAATGCAGAGAAAATGGTGAAAACGTGAAGGAAAAACCCTAGTTCACCCCAGGCTGCGTGAGAGAGGAAAGACCGTGGTTCAGAATGGCTTGGGAAGGCAAAACGTGGGTGATTTCTTTCCTTGCAAGCAAAAAATCGAATTGCCATATTGATGGCTTGCCCATACCCGAAATTAGCTGCCATACCTCATCATTCCCAAGGCATTAACTGCCTCAACCAACTCTTGGAAGAATTTAATGATTGGGGCATAAGCCAAAATGGGTAGTCGGGATTTCATGGGTTTTCTCATTTACACATCCATGTATAAGTTGTCATAAGTAATTAGGTTAATCATGCATTGACCGAATTTAGATAATGAATATAAAGTTATTTTAAGATGTGTAAAACAAGTCGATTAATCTATGTATTACTCGTTGGTAACATCGTGATATACAATTAAGACAAGTGTCATCAGTTAACATTGTCGTCTGAGAATTGTTGTAAATAAGGTAATAGTACTGTCTAATTAATTAGTAAGATTGTTTAAGCACTTAAGGGTGCTTTGTTTAGAAGAACGACTATACTATATAGATGTTAGGGTACTCATGTGATAAACGAATGATGTAAAAGACATCTTTATTAAAATTCATCATTATTGTTACCTTACGGGGATTTAATTAATATTATTACTTAAAATTTATTTTAAATATTACTACCCATGTCAAAACAATTGCAAAATAGATAAAATGTAAATATTGATTAATGAATGATTAGAATGTGATTATTTTACATTTCTAAAATTAGACATAATAGGATAACAATTTTTGGAATGAACGTGATGTGATGGAAAATGGGTTATTAATATTTAATTATTCAATGTGAATCATAGAAATTAAATCTCAAGATAAGTGATCTCGACGGAAGGTAGACCCTTAAGACACGCCATGTCCAAATTGAAAGGGGTCAAATATTTATATAATATTTTATTAACTATCTTAATAACAATAAATACAAGGTTTGGTGAAAAGACTTGCAATTAATAAACCTTGTCCCGAATGGATAACCTTTGGGTGATAATTCCCACCGTAATAAATACTTACGACCGTCAATCCAAAACCAACTAATTTTTCCATGAGAGTAATTAATTATACATTTTTATAAAGAACCGTGTATGAATGAACTGGTGATAGGAGTAAATGTTGAGGGGATCGAGAGGGGGATTTTGGGGCGGTGGAGTAAGCCCAAGATATTCTCGAGGAAGGGAGATTATATAGAGGGGGAGAGCTTGGAGTAAAGGGGAGTTTTTTTTGGGGAAGAAAAGAAGTTTGGGAGAACAGAGAGTTTTGAGAACAGAGAGTTTGGAGAACAGAAAGTTGGGAGAACAGAAGAGAGGATTGCTCTCGGGATTATCAGATTGTGGGCTCGGGGGCTTGGAAATCCTTTGATTTCCAAGGGCCAGCAAGATAATAGCTGGTCGGTAGGGTGTACACTTCATTTTGGCTGTCTAAGAGGTTATACAACCTACTACAAACTACGGTTAGCATCAGCATCAGGTAATTTCCTTGTTATTTACGTTATTTGATTATTATGCTAAAATCTTACTGTAAACATGCATAACTTGCTATTTACTGATTTACTAAGTTGTGAAACATATTCTTATGCTGGAACATGATTGTTGAAAAGAAAACAACGATATGTTTGTTATTTTAAATTACGAATGTAAGGTTAGTGAAAACACGACAGTACACTAAATATTATTTAGGCACATAGTAATTCTTAGAAATTTACTTCCATAAACTGATAAAGTTTAATAAGTAGAAAATTAACTCTGAAATTTTTACTCAGTGCTCTGCCGTAAAAACTAGAGCACTACAGATGGTATCAGAGCCTTTGTTCGGACTCTTGAACCTAAAAGCCTATTCATGCTTCATGTAGTCATGGTTGACAATAAAACCTACTTGACACTTTACCTATTTGACCTCCAGCCATAGTCAGCTTCCAATGTACCTGTACAATGATAACAGCAATTACATTAGAAAAAAAATATATATATATATATTTATATTTTCATTCTTTATATAATTAATCTACCACTAAACAAATGCACATTATTTAGGGATTCCAGCAATTTATCCCCTTCCGTTCTATTTTCTACTACTGTTGCCAAAATCTTGGCGGAATATTTTCTACCTAAGCTAAAGGGCTTCTCTTGATTCAAATTCATGGAAGCGGATGGCTAAAGTGAGCGATGGGAAACAGAACACATTTAACAGTAGAAAAATAAAGATAAAAATAAAAGTCCAGATGATTGGAAACTTACGAGGAAGCCCTATGTCTACCTTTCCCAGTTCCTAACTGGATTGAAAGTATCTGCCTGACTGTTTCTAGGTCATGTTTTGCTCTGCCTTAATAGTACCCACCTGTCATATCTTAAGTAATCCGGAAATTCATAGAAGGATATACCTAAATGTTGGGCATTGTATTAAAAAAAAAAAAAAAAAAGATCCTTTAAATTTTGTAATGTGTTTGAGGAATTCTATAAGTTTAAATGATTAATAGAGTATAAGCTAAAAAATAACAGTAACGCTATAAGATAAAGAACCTGTAGCATAGTTAAACCATATTGCAACTGGATTTAATGACTTAAAACACATGACCAAGCGCATTGTAAAGAGACAATAAATGGATCGAAGTTGTGAGCCAATGTCGGTCACTAAGAGTAATTTTGACAGGTATAATACTTTGAAGTAATTAGATAAATTAGCTGCAGACAAATCAACGAAAGTCAGGGAGACAAAAATTCTTTACTACACGTTCGCGTCTATCTTGGTAAAATAAAACTGTTTCAACAGTACTAACAATGTAATAACTACAATTAAACCAGTAAGATTTTGTGCACAGTTTCAAATTATTGATAAAGCTCTCCGCCATTTTATAGTGGCCCTAAAATAAGCTTTTAATTCTGGATTATTCATTCTAAAAATGCAAAGCTAACCGTTCAAGTTACCTGGGAAGATAAATTCCATGAAAATTTACTCGGCTAGTTCCAGTACTCTGCGCTTCTGGCACGATAGCTTTAGCCTGACCGACATCGACAGAAAACAACCCTGACAAAATTAATTGGAATAGGCAGTGAAAGTTACCTCAAACTGTGTCCACACCAGAAAATTCGCAGTTACAATTTTCTCAATTTTCTCAAAACCTTTACTATGGCCCTGTAATGAAGAGTACAAGGACGCCAACAAACCTTAGAACGGCGGCAGCAACTACAAACCAAGAGAAATTCCGCACAATTCCACATAGGAACTTTGGTGGCCTATGCAGGTCACTTACGAGCTTACCTTTATTCTTTTGTTCCTTATAAAAGATATATCGGACCCATCCCATGCGCTCAACACCAAGAGCATTCTAGACGACCAAATGCCAAGACTCATAGGGGATGCCACGCATGTCAACCACCCTCCAAGCGGCAGAGCATTCCTTCCATATAATAATACTCCCTTTTGAGGTCCCAAAATCCTTCCATGGGAAAATAAACCAGGTCTCTGTAATGGAAGGATAACTAGTTCATGCAACGCTTGTTTAATTTCATCAAGTCCTCCAATTGATTCAAAGGTCACATCAATGTCATCTGGATTGACGACATCACAAGCTATTACATCCTCATACTGTTTTGTCTTTACAAGGGGTTAACCTAGCTTCTTCGCAATCTCTTTCTTCCTATCGAGGGCCTTCTTTGCCGCGGCCTTGTTGGGGTCGAGCTGCTTAGCCCTGCAAATAAAACCAGGCAGCTTACCGCAGCGCTTATAGCGTACATAATAAAGTTCCTATGTAAATGTGGTTTGCTTGTGCCCCATTGTGGAATGCGGCTATTATTCCCAATCAATCATATACAGAGGGGCCAGGTACCATGACGGGCAGAAGGCTACAGCAATACACCCCTCGTGGATCATAGAACTTATAAACATTTTGTTGGAAATTGTAACGCGTTCGTGTCTGAAGATTTTGGATATGGAGGACGAGAACGTTACCATTTAAAAAGAGATTGCAGGCATTAGAAGAATCAGAATGTGCGGATTAGTGAATAAACGCAACTCATATTTTCTTGTATGACTCGTTCGGGTAGCTCTCAAAAAAATAAAATAAAAATAAACTGTAAATAAAATACCTTCGATGTCTCACCCAAACTTCAACACCAATTTCACGTCTGGCCATGCCAAGCCTCAGTCATCACCAAGCATTAAAAACCAAATATCTAGCACGGTGGAGAATTCCCGTGCACAATCTCACAGGACCAAGCTTTTGCACGACGCGTTCAAAGACCTTGCCCAAACACTAGAATTGAAGCAGTATGCGCATGCACAGCTTGAGTGCAAAGACTCGGTATCTTGAGAAACCCTTGTACCTCCCAATTCTTCTCTAAACTTTGGTTTTCCAAACAGCCATGCGTGCCCAGCGGGTTACGAAAGTAGTTCTATTTTATCTCCTAAGTATGGGAGCTTTCAAATTTCTTTTAAAAAAAAAATTTATTACAGAGTTTGGCTGCCCGCCCAAAACCAAGGAAGGTTCCGACCTATCCTCACAAACCTCCATTGATGGTCTTTTCATTTCTGAGTCTTTCTAACCAGCAAGGGATTACACCATAGTCGGTCTATTGCTTACCGGAGAACAAGGTTGCTTGCGGCGGAAGTAAAGACCCTCGAAACACCCAGAAGATTAGTGTTGAAAACGCAGGCTTCAAATGGAGTGAATATGCTGCCTCTTCTCATTTTCTCCCTTAGATACGTAATGAACCCTGAACCAGGACTCTTCCTCTGGATTGAAGTTTTGAACTCACACAGAGTTGCAGAGCTAAAACTCTGAAAGAGAAGGCGAAAATGGCCGCATCTTGGGGATTGACCCTATTTAGGGTTTCCCCCACTTTCCGAGGGCGGTGGGTTGCTTGGAGAGACCGCGTGTCCTTCATGCCTACTCGCTCTTTGCATGACGGTGAAAGGCCGCGTGGCATTCGAGCCTTTAGACATAGGAAGGTGTAGGGCTAGTTTAAATTTATTGTTATATATTATGATAGAATATATGTTGTACGAAAATTTAATTTATTCATATTTTGTTAGAATATACGTAAAATAAAAAATTAATTTTACTTTCCTATCATAAAATATGTTATATTAAAATTTAAATTATTTTATATATTCTCATAGAATATATGTTTATAAAATTTAAATTTATTCATATTTTGATTAGAATATATGTATTATAAAGATTAATTTTACTTTTCTGTTATAATAGATGTTGTATTAAAGTTTAAATTTATTGTTATATACTCTCATAGAATATATGTTTTATAAAAATTTAATTTATTCATACTTTGTTAGAAAATATGTATTATAAGAATTAATTTTTCTTTTCTGTTATAACATATGTTGTTAAAAATATGTTTTATAGGAATTTTAATTTTTAGTATTAAACTTAACTATGATTGGTTGAGGTTTAAACAGTTAATGTTAATTAAGTTGTTAGATTAAAGGGTAAAATTTAAAGTTAACTAAAATAGAGATATTAAAAATTTTGCCGAGATTTCAACTCCTAGTCGAAGGGATGAAAGAGACCCGAAATCTCAAAAACAAGACACCATTAAGACCAGCACGACGAGCTGAACACCATGCCAGGATTGTTTAAATAAAAACGACTATAGATTTTACTACGTTAATCTTGACAATTGGTTATCTCATGATGCAAGTTATTGAATACCTACATTTTAGTTCCGCGTATATTTGATTGAACAACTAAGGATATGATTTTATTGCAATAACTCAGGAACTATCATGGTAACAACACGCAGAGGTTGAGGTCGGGGTCAAGGTCGACCCCCGTCACCGCCACCTCCGCCACCGTCGTCGTCGCCAACACCGCCACAACCAACCTCAACACCAGAAATGCAGATCATAATGAGGTCATTGGAGGCTATTATGACCACGATGAACAGGCAGTCAGAAAGGGCCGCCGAGGTGGAAACCACTCAAGTGAGTCGAGAGAACTCTGAAAGGGCACATGGCCCAAGACTGGAACCGCTTCAGGACATATCGAGGGAGTTACAAAAGATAAAAGTTCCAGAGTTTTCAGGAGGACGACCCGGTAAGCATGCAGAGGCATGGCTGGAAGGCATGAAGAGATGCTTCGCATTGAATGAGTACACATCTAGTTCCAAGGCTAGGATGGCCGTCTTTCAGCTTAAAGGTGATGCTTTGAATTGGTGGTCAGACCTCGAGAAGCAGTTGCACCTTACTCCTCTTACAACTTCTTGGGAACTGTTCGAGGAGAGGTTCCACATGAAGTATTTGCCAAATTATTACAAGGAAGAACAGGCAGGTGCACTCCATGCCTTAGTACAGGGAGACAAGACGGTGGAGGAGTATGAATCTCGGTTTATGGAACTGGTAAAATATGTTCCTTACCTAGATGCAGATGATTGTCAGGTAGAGCGTTTTGTGTATGGACTTAACTACACGATTAGAGCTGCTGTGCGGATGTGGAAGCCAACTTCAGTTGCCATGGCAGTTGAGTATGCTCGTTATGCAGCTGATATGTCATATGGAAAAGGGGGCAGTAAGTTGATAGGAACCAATCAGTATGTTTCAGGGAAGGCATCACGTCCTTACTTCAGGGGAGGACAATCTAGACCTCCTCCTTATGGTAACAGGTTCACACCGAGGGGCAATACTTCAGTTAACTCAATCTCACAGGCATCATCCGCAACCCACCAAAGTCAGGGACGTACACAGGGAAGTTCCTATAGAGGAGCAAGGGGTTTTAGAGGAACCAGAGGAAGGCACTCATCTCAGAGGATTCCTTCGAGCAACATGCAAGCCCCTCCCAATCTCTCTTGTTGGGGATGTGGAGGTCCTCATTTCCAGCGAGACTGTCCCAAGGGTCAGTCAAGCAGCAGGCATAGGGGAGGAAAAGCACCCATGGATAGTTCGGGTAACAGTCATCGGATTCATGCAGCGGTGCATAACCACCAGGCAGAACATCAGTCTACCGTAGTAGAATCCACTGGTAATGTAAACAATGTCAAACTTAAAATTTTGTTTGATCCAGGAGCAACTGATAGTTTTATTTCGCCATTTGCATTAGATAAATGTGGGTTGGCATCCTACGAGCACGATGATTTCAAACTGGTTGAAATGGCTTCGGGAGCTAAGCAAACAGTAGGTCTTAAAGTGAGGAGTTGTGAGGTTGACTTAGGAGTATGCACCACTAAGTTGGATGCTTATGTCACCAATTTGGGGACTTATGACCTCATTATTGGCATGGATTGGTTAGAAGACCATAGAGCTTTCATAGACTGCTATGCAAAGAAGGTGTTGTGCCTCGATGACGAGGGAAGGACAATTCAAATCCAAGGCTTGAAGAGGAAGGTATCCCTCCGTTTCATCTCTATGGTGAAAGCTAAGCGGTGCCTAAGACAAGGATGCCAGTTGTTCGTAGTGGAGGCCGTGAGCGATAGTAAAGAACCTTCCTTGAATTCTTACCCAGTACTTTCCGAGTTCAAGGATGTCTTTCCGAAGGAATTGCCAGGACTACCTCCAGAAAGAGAGCTCGATTTCACAATCGAACTAAAACCTGGTACAGAACCTATCTCAAAAACTCCGTATAGAATGACAACTCCAGAGCTCCGTGAGTTACAGATCCAGTTAAAAGAGTTGTTAGATTTGGGACTGATTAGACCTAGTATCTCGCCGTGGGGAGCACCAGTGATCTTCGTTAAGAAGAAGGATGGATCCCTGCGACTGTGCATAGATTACAGAGATTTGAACAAAGCCACAGTGAAGAACATGTATCCCATACCAAGAATTGATGACCTCTTTGATCAAATGAAAGGTGCGTCAGTCTTTTCAAAGATTGATTTACGATCAGGGTATCACCAGTTGAGGATTAAGGAAGGCGACATTCCTAAGACTGCCTTTCGAACTCGATTTGGGCATTACGAGTTTGTAGTGGTACCATTTGGTTTGACCAATGCTCCAGCTGTATTCATGAGCCTCATGAATGGTGTCTTCCGGAAATACTTGGACCACTTTGTTCAGGTCTTCTTAGATGATATTCTTATCTATTCTAAAAGTGAGAAGGAGCATGAGGAACACTTGCGGTTAGTCTTGACATGCTTAAGGGAACATAAACTTTATGGTAAATTATCAAAGTGTTCCTTCTTCCAAAAAAAGATTCACTACTTAGGGCACATCATCTCAGGTGAAGGGATCTCTGTAGACCCAGAAAAGGTAAAGGCCATTGAAGATTGGCCAATTCCAAGGAATGCTCATGAGGTGCGCAGCTTCATGGGGTTAGCAGGCTATTACCGGAGGTTTGTGGAAGGATTTTCTAAAATTGCAAAACCTATTACCACCTTGCAACGCAAGGGAATCCGGTATGAATGGACCGATGAATGCGATGCCGCTTTTACAGAGTTAAAAAGATTGTTGACAAGTGCACCGATCTTGCGGGTACCAGACATGGATAAAGATTTCATGGTATGCACCGATGCCTCGAAGCAAGGATTAGGAGCGGTGTTGATGCAGGAAGGTGGGGTAATAGATTATGCATCTCGAAAGTTGAAACCTCATGAGGAGCAGTATGCCACGCATGATCTAGAATTGGCAGCAGTAATGTTGGCACTAAAATTATGGAGGCACTACCTAGTTGGTAGAAGCTTCACCCTTAAAACAGACCATCAGAGCTTGCAGTACATCTTTACCCAAAGGGATTTGAATGCTAGGCAAAGGAGATGGAGTGAGTTCATGAGTGAATATGACTTTGGTATCTCTTACATCAAAGGAAAGGAGAATGTGGTGGCAGACGCTCTAAGCCGAAGGCCGAGACTTTTCTCCTTAATTCCCTTGAAGGTTGACTTGAGGGAAAGGGTACTAGGACAACTATTGGGCGATAGTTGGTATCTAAAAGTAACCTCAGCTATTCAGAATGGAAAGGAATAGGAATTGAAGTATGATGGGTACCATCTTGAGGAAGATGGATTGTTGCAGTATCAGGGAAGGATATATGTTCCTAAGGAAGGTGATATCAGGAAAACAATCCTTAGAGAGGCCCATAGATCACATTACTGTGCGCACCCAGGGGTGAAGAAGATGTATGCTGACATGAAGCAACTCTTCTTTTGGCCAGGTATGAAGATGGATGTAGTGGATTTTGTTTCAAAGTGCCTTGAGTGTCAACAAGTGAAGGCAGATCACCATCACCCGGCCGGTCTCCTACAACCGCATGATATTCCTATGACTAAATGGGAAGTCATTTCCATGGACTTCGTTGTAGGATTACCACTCACATCTCTGAGACATAATGCTATTTTGGTGGTAGTCGACAAACTGACCAAAAGTGCTCACTTCATTCCAGTCAGAGACACCTATGATGTGACAGATGTGGCAAGGGTATTCATAAATGAGATTGTACGTCTTCATGGAGTTCCTAAAAAGATAATCTCTGACAGAGACCCTAAGTTCACCTCCAGATTTTGGACAAGCATGCAGTCAGCATTGGGGACACAATTGAACTTAAGCTCAGCTTATCACCCCGAGACAGATGGACAGACAGAGAGGGTGAATCAAGTGATGGAGGACATGCTTAGGATGTATGTTATGGATCAACAGACACAGTGGGAGAAATATCTTCCTTTAGTGGAGTTTGCATACAACAATAGTCATCACAGCTCCATCGGTATGCCGCCATATCAGGCATTGTATGGGAGGCCGTGCAGGACACCACTCAGTTGGGACAGGTTAGAGGATCGAGTTTTGATTGGGCCTGAATTGATTCAGGAAATGGAGGAGCAAGTGTTACAGATTAGGCAGCGGCTGAAGGAAGCACAGGATAGGAAAAAGAGTTACGCTGATGCACACAGATCAGATAGAACTTATGGAGTAGGGGATCGTGTATTTATTCGCATCAGACCAAATAAAAGTACCATTCGGTTTGGGAAGGGTACCAAGCTGTCACCTCGCTTTATAGGTCCATTTGAGATTCTTGAGAAAATCGGACCAGTTGCTTATCGTCTTGCGCTGCCACCCCACTTGCATAAAACTCATAATGTATTTCATGTTTCTGTATTACGACATTACATAGCTGATGAGACTCACAAAATTCATTGGAAGGGATTGCAGGTCTCGGACGAGGGAACCTTCAGGGTCGAACCATTACGTATACTTGATCGTAGGGTTCGACAGCTCCGTAGTCGCCATGTGGACCAAGTTAAGGTCCAATGGGACAAGTATAGCCCAGGGTCTGCTACCTGGGAGGATGCAGAGACCATGCGTCGAGATTTTCCCTCACTATTTTGACCATAACTTCGGGACGAAGTTTCCCGAAGGGTGGGTGTATGTAACGCCCATATTTTTGATTCGGCATATTTATTAGTTAGATACACCATACTTTATTTCTTATATATTCTGTTGAACTCAGCTCGACTGAGTAAACTATATTGGACCTCGTTATATGATGTTACTCTGTTTTATGATTTCACCATGATTATGATGTTACTATGTTATGCGATTATGATGTCATGATTATCATATGATTTCCTTATTTTACGATTGCAGTATATGTTTATATGTTTTCATTAATGAAATGTGAAATATATGATTCGGTACGTGGATACCATCTTCTTATATGAATTATTGAAATGTTATATGTCATACGCATCTATGAGGAGCTAAAAGGTTACATAAAATAAAATGATAACATGGATCAATTGGCGATCAATGGAAAATGCTTTCTATAAATTGTATTTTGCAAAACACTAACCTACAGGACACAAGGGCTATGGGATAGCCAGTTACTTGATCTGATATATATCGGAAAGGAAAAACATGTTCATACCGCAAACCTTAGCAGCCAAAATGACGATACGATAACACAATCTGATAATCCCGATAGCAGCAAGTATGAGTTGATAAGGGCGTAGGCCCAGTATGTTGAGAGGGATGGATGTGTTTCCCACCCTATGTTTCCATGAGACCCGAGGTCGTGGGAGGGTCGTGCTGAGACACGCTCCCCATGTTGTTGTGATGACGATGGTCGGATGCCTGCTAGGGGAGGATAGGTCCGCTGTTCAGCCGACGCTATCGCTCTCAAGTTCTATGTGGTCAGATCGGTGAGTCCGACATCCACTGTTGCACTAGCAGAGGAAGGATAGGGAGGATGCTGGACGTAGGTTATGATGGGAGGATGTGTTAGTTAGTACTGTTGGGGGTTTAGTATTCCTTGATTCCGAGTTAGTGGAAGTAGGCACCCTTCCTTGTACATGATTGATTAAACTAATGTAAAAATAAAGAGAATGATGTGAAATCGTAAAGAATTAACTTTTAAATAACTGAGAATGTTGAAGTAATTGTATTATATATATTATGTTTTCTTCTACATGGGGGTAAATACTACTATTAGTTAGCAGATATGCATAGGCCGGATGGGGTTTGTCTATAGTACATTTATGATCTGTGCATACGCTGGCCACGCATGCACACCTTGCACATGTAAACTAGTATCGACATACAAACACTTAACATATTGAATACATGTATAAGTTGTCATAAGTAATTAGGTTAATCATGCATTGACCGAATTCAGATAATGAATATAAAGTTATTTTAAGATGTGTAAAACAAGTCGATTAATCTATGTATTACTCGTTGGTAACATCGTGATATACAATTAAGACAAGTGTCATCAGTTAACATTGTCGTCTGAGAATTGTTGTAAATAAGGTAATAGTACTGTCTAATTAATTAGTAAGATTGTTTAAGCACTTAAGGGTGCTTTGTTTAGAAGAACGACTATACTATATAGATGTTAGGGTACTCATGTGATAAACGAATGATGTAAAAGACATCTTTATTAAAATTCATCGTTATTGTTACCTTACGGGGATTTAATTAATATTATTACTTAAAATTTATTTTAAATATTACTACCCATGTCAAAACAATTGCAAAATAGATAAAATGTAAATATTGATTAATGAATGATTAGAATGTGATTATTTTACATTTCTAAAATTAGACATAATAGGATAACAATTTTTGGAATGAACATGATGTGATGGAAAATGGGTTATTAATATTTAATTATTCAATGTGAATCGTAGAAATTAAATCTCAAGATAAGTGATCTCGACGGAAGGTAGACCCTTAAGACACGCCATGTCCAAATTGAAAGGGGTCAAATATTTATATAATATTTTATTAACTATCTTAATAACAATAAATACAAGGTTTGGTGAAAAGACTTGCAATTAATAAACCTTGTCCCGAATGGATAACCTTTGGGTGATAATTCCCACCGTAATAAATACTTACGACCGTCAATCCAAAACCAACTAATTTTTCCATGAGAGTAATTAATTATACATTTTTATAAAGAACCGTGTATGAATGAACTGGTGATAGGAGTAAATGTTGAGGGGCTCGAGAGGGGGATTTTGGGGCAGTGGAGTAAGCCCAAGATATTCTCGAGGAAGGGAGATTATATAGAGGGGGAGAGCTTGGAGTAAAGGGGAGTTTTTTTTGGGGAAGAAAAGAAGTTTGGGAGAACAGAGAGTTTTGAGAACAGAGAGTTTGGAGAACAGAAAGTTGGGAGAACAGAAGAGAGGATTGCTCTCGGGATTATCAGATTGTGGGCTCGGGGGCTTGGAAATCCTTTGATTTCCAAGGGCCAGCAAGATAATAGCTGGTCGGTAGGGTGGACACTTCATTTTGGCTGTCTAAGAGGTTATACAACCTACTACAAACTACGGTTAGCATCAGCATCAGGTAATTTCCTTGTTATTTACGTTATTTGATTATTATGCTAAAATCTTACTGTAAACATGCATAACTTGCTATTTACTGATTTACTAAGTTGTGAAACATATTCTTATGCTGGAACATGATTGTTGAAAAGAAAATAACGATATGTTTGTTATTTTAAATTACGAATGTAAGGTTAGTGAAAACACGACAGTACACTAAATATTATTTAGGCACATAGTAATTCTTAGAAATTTACTTCCATAAACTGATAAAGTTTAATAAGTAGAAAATTAACTCTGAAATTTTTACTCAGTGCTCTGCCGTAAAAACCAGAGCACTACATTTGCAGATTGAATATTAGATCCCCATGTACCTTGTGTCCAAAGGAAAACTTCTAATTCATTGTACTTTGTGTTTTATGATCTGTGCAATCTAGGGTTTCTGCCTCTTCCAGATCTGAGTCATAAATAGGTGACCTAGGAAAAAAGGTCATAACTTGGGCTAGGAAGCTCCAAATGAAATTTTGTAAAACGTGATAGGTAGTGCATGGACTTTACTTTCTCAGGTAACTTTTTTCAGAGGCTGAAACTCAACCAGTGACATGTGGCACGCCGTACAAATTTGCTCTCCTATTTTATCCCATAAACAGGTCATGTTGCGACACTTGGCATAACTCTCTCTCAGAGAATCCAATTAAGGTCAGACCTGTGGGGTTGGAAATATGATAGGTAGAAGCTTTAGACACTGTGGATAAGAAAGTTCAGAGTTACACTAGAAACAATTAGGTACATATTTCTGTCAAAACAAAATTATTTTTGAGCACCTTCATGCATGGCTTCGGGAATTTAGGGTTTCAGAGAAAGATTGAATTTTTGTAATCGGAGACCATAGTTGAATGCTACTCATCAAAATTGAAATTTAGAGACCAAGATCAGAATTTTTGGTTTGGCAGAAGGCTGGGCTTGATCAAACCCTAGTTCGGGACTTTGAACAGAAAAGTGGAAAATTAGGGCTTCTGCAAAAATGGGAATTTTTGAAATTTGTGACCACGGCTGGAAGCTCCTTGGAAAAATAGAAGCTTAGAGCTTTGGATCGAACCGTTTGATTGGGCAGAAGGGTGGGCTTTATCAAACCCTAGTTCGGGGTCATGTCTAGTGAATCCAGAAGTTTTAAAGGAAAATTTGAGGGGTGAAACTTTGCAGTTTTCAAATTCTAAATATACTGGCTTGATCAGCTCATCAAGGCGCATCTTTCTATCCTTTCAGAAGTTTGAAATTCAAAGTTTGAATTTTTAGGGTTTCTCTGACAAACCATAATCTAGCTCCAGATCTAGTTCCTGCAAATCAAGTGGATTGGGTTAATCCTAGAAGAGAATGGATTGGTCACCTGCATAAGTGAAGAAGTTCCTGTTTCAGAGGGAGATGAGACTGAGGACTTACATAAGAAGATTACAAGCAATCTCGACAGGTATGACGCATTCAGGTATGTTTCGAATTCTGTTCATAATTAAGTTTATGATATGTTTGTCTTCATATTATTACGGTTAGTTCAATCTTGGTTAATTTTAGACTTGTCGTATCACCTTAATAAAATTATGAATGCAAGATAGAAGATATTCATTGATTAAGGTTTTGACACTTATGATTGTACTAATGCATTGTGATGTTGTATGAGGTTTATGTCGTTCGCTAACATGAAAGGTACACCAAGAAAGACAAATCATGTTCTACTTTAAGAACATATGATCATGGTGACATGAAGACAAAGATTCATCCATTGTCATGGATCGCATAGAAGATCTACTTATGAGGTATGTATAACTTGGTTCTACAATGGTTAACTTATGAGACATGCAGGTTACTAGCACAAGTCATTGAAGAGAACTAGAAGACATCATGTGGGTATGTTAGACATAAATCGCTAACATAGTAATCCAGGTATGTTTTTCCTATATCAAGTTAGAATCTTACCTTGTGTTAGGATCCCTTATATAAGTATACTTGGTATGATTGGTTATCTATTCATAAAGTTAGAAATGTAAGTAATCAAGGGTTTATGCATATTATGTCTCTTGTCTTGATTGATGATTTGACTAACTAGAAGAGTCCTATGATCAAATAAGAATATGCATGAGTAAAAGAAGTCTTCCCTAAAACCTTGAATACTAATGTTTATTATCTGTGTTAAAATGATCATGACTATACATGCTTAAGATTATTGTGTTTTGATAGTATTGAGAGTATACTAATAAAAGTATGATTATGTATGAGATCTCAAGGATATCACAATAATGATACTTGTAAGCATGCATAGTGATCGAGAATGGATATAAGTTCAAGGACAGGTAATCCAGGAAGCAAAGATCAAGAGGGAACACACTCTAGTAGTTTTTGCAAGGATGCATATATTCATAGGGAGTCGACCACTTCTCACAATCCACATCAGAATGGAGTTGAAAAGATTCAGAGGAAGTCCACCCAACAACCAAACAAAGATAAGTATTTGAATTGTCATTTCTTACATATTTGTTTGTTTAAATAATGTTGTTCAATGATGTATATGCTTATGTTCCTAGACTTAGGTTGTGTATTACGCATATTAGAATAATTGCATTAGTGAACAGTATACTACTAATATGCATGTGATGGGTAAGTGGCCTATGGAACTGTACAACATTCCATTGATACTTATCTAGAATGAAACCTCTTTGTTGACATGTTGGGAGTAGTGCAAACTTTTAACAATGTTCTGGTAGAAATTGGAAGGCATCTAGAAAGTTACAGGATATGGATGAATGTTGTATTGAAGCATTGGCTAAAATAATTGCATGACTGTATGACATATTTCTTTATGTGTAAGAATTTGTTCTGATAACTATGAGATGTTTCTAATCATGCAATTTAACTTGTTTTGTAGGAAAGATCATATACCTTCACCTACAAAATAAGGACTACAACATTTGTTCCAGCAACAAAGATATCTATTCAAGATATTGAAGATATTGAAGTTCCCAGGATCTAGGATGAAGTAGTGAAAGAATGCGATGATCAGTCGATCATGAAGAATGATGTTTGGGATGCAGTCCTAAGACCTGAAGGGAAGTCTGCTGTGACTTCCAAATGGATATACAAGATCAAGAATGCTGCAGATGGCAACATAGAGAAATATAAGGCAAGATTCGTAGCTTGTGGCTTCTCTTAGAAAGAGGGAATAGATTATGAAGAAACTTTTGATCCTATAGCTAGGTACACTTCCATCAGATCAGTACTTGCTCTGGCTGCAGGGATGAAATGGAAGATACACCAAATGGATGTCAAGGCTGCTTTCTTAAATGGTGTAGTTGAAGAGGAAGTGTATGTGAAACAACCACTTGGTTTTGAGACACATGACAGGAAGTCATATGTGTGCAGGTTGAAGAAAGCCTTGTATGGCTTGAAGTAAGCTCCTAGGACTTGGTATGGGAGGATAGACAACTTCCTATCCAGTTTGGGATTTACCAAGAGTAAAGCGGATTCCAACCTTTACTACAAGGTTGAGGAGGGCAATCCTATGATACTACTATTATATGTGGATGACCTGTTTCTTATAGGTGATGATAGATTGATTGTCGATAACAAGAGGAAGCTTGTAGCCGAGTTCGAGATTAAGGACTTGGGCATGATGCACTATTTTCTAGGCATGGAGGTGTGGTAGAGTACAAATGGAATCTTCTTTGGACAAGGGAAGTATGTAGTGGAGATCATGAAGAGGTTCGGGATGATGGAATGCAAGACCATGGCCACACCTACGGCATCGAACCTGAAGCTTCTATGTGAAGCTTCATCTGAGCTGGTTGATCATCAGATGATTGGGTCCTTGATGTACCTGATGAACACAAGACCAGATATTTGCTTTACGGTGAACACATTGAGCCAATTTCTGATGGATCCGAGGATTGTTCACCTGGTTGTTATATAGCATATTCTGAGGTACCTGAAGGGTACAGTTGATTATGGGATCAAGTATGATGCAAATAAAAGTTTAACTTGCAGGGTTATGTTGATTCAGATTGGGCAGAAAGTGCTATAGATGGGAAGAGCACTTCTAGGTGCTGCTTCAGTATGGGATCAGGTGTGATCTCTTGGTTTAGCAGGAAGCAGTCCTGCATAGCACTGAGTACAGCTGAAGCAGAGTATGTTACAGCTTGTTCGGCTAGTTGTGAGGTAGTATGGCTTAGGAAGCTACTGTCTGAGTTATTTGATCTCCTCCTGGAGGTTACTGGTATCTTTTGTGACAACCAGAGTTGTGTGAAGCTGTTTGAGAACTAGGTGTTCCACGATAGGTCAAAACACATAGAGATCAAATATAACTATATCAGGGATATGGTGCAGAGAGGAGCAGTGAAGATTCTGTATGTTGCAATGGATGAGCATATTGCAGATGTGCTGATGAAGCCACTAGCCAGAGTGAAGTTCGAGTACTTCAGAGAGAGGCTTGGTGTTCTTCAGATCGATGACACTTCAAGGAAGAAGTGATGAAGACATTTGCTGAAGCCATTCCAAGCATGTTGGAAGGAGGATCCTTCACATGGTTGTGGATGTAAGTGCTAGATGATGAGCATCAGGACGATTCTCTAGTTACTACGCTGTATATGTATATGCATCATGTTGGATGATGGATATGATCAATTGGATAATTTATGTATGTATGCATCATGTTGGGTGCTGGATATGATTAGTTGGATCATGTGTATGTATTTGTATATGTATCAGGTGGATACATTGTATGTTCAGGTAGATCATGTATGTTGATATGTATTAGGTATGATCAGGTGGATCATGTATTTGTATATGTATCAGGTGGATACATTGTATGATAAGGTAGATCATGTATGATGATATGTATCAGGAAGATATTGTCTATGCATCAGGTGGATGCATTGTATGATCAGGATGATCATGGATGATGAGCTTCAGGATGTTGCTCCAGATGACATGCGTCAGGACGATGCAGTGATGATGATTAGGATGATCATGTGTACATCAGGATGATGTATGGTGAGTATCAGGTTGATACTCTGTGGCCATGGACAGGTTGTGCAGATAAGCATATAATAGCGCCTTGGGAGGTTTGCAAATTCTCTTGCTAGGTTTTGCCGCTGGCATATAATAGCTCCCTGGGAGATCTGGCAAATGCTCTTTTGAGGTTTTGCTTTGGGAGGACATATAATAGTTCCCTGGGAGGTTTGCAGATTCTCTTGCTAGGTTTTGTCTCTCGCATATAATAGCTCCCTGGGAGATCTGGCAAACACTCTTTCGAGGTTTTGTCTTATGGCATGTAATTAGACCTAGGAGATCTGGATAGGATGAAAAAGGCCTCAGATGCTCTTTTGAGGAATTGCCATGACCACATGTAATAAGTCCTAGAGATATGGATAGGATGAAAAAGGCCTCATATGCTCTTTAGGGTTCTTGCTTGACAAGACACTCTTTTAAGGTTTTGTGGTGGGGGTCACATGTGATAAGTCCTGTAGATTTGGATAGGATGAAAAAGGCCTCAAATGCTCTTTAGGGTTCTTGCTAGTCAAGAGACTCTCTTAAGGTTTTGTGACAGTCACATATAATACTATCCCTCAGAGATACGATAGGTAGAGCTGTGTGCTTGTAATAGCCTAGGATGCTCTTTCAAGGTTTTGTGATGCACGTAATAAGTCTTGAGGATTCCACAGTATGGCCAGTGATGATGAAGACCTGTAGGTGGTGGGCCTACATCCAGTATGAAAAAGGACTGGCTCTGTAGAACTTCCTATGACGAGTAGATTCAGAGATTGATTGAGATAGCAGCATCAATGACGATGACAATGACTCGATGACGATTATCCAGTGATGATGATCTAGAGAAGAAGACGTGTGCTAGAAGACCTGTGTCAAGAAATAACTTCCTAGTTAAGAGGGAGTGTTGATGTATATGTAACTTCGGAATGTATTTCATATATGTATATTTTACTCCTATAGAGATGGTATTATTCCTCTATACGGAAGTGTTGTCATTTATATTGTAAATGTCGTAACTTATACTTGATGGGTTATTAGACCACCTTGTAGGGGTCGAACCTATATAATTCATGTGGGTCGAAGGGTTATTAGACCACCCTATTGGGTGTTGACCCAGTCAGCATTATGTTATGTGGTTAAGTTAAGGCCAACCTAGTAAAGGTTATTAGGCAAGTCAAGTCAAGTATAAATAGAGTGTGGGAGGCACTCTATTTGATCCTTCTATTCTCTCACACACTCTTTGGAGAGTGGCACACTTGTGGAGGAGGAGAAGCTGCTAGTAGGAGATGTCTATCTCTTATGCTTGGGCTGTATCATTGCTCTATCCATCTATGAGGAAGTTGTTGGGGTTTTTCACCTTTATGGTTTTCCCCAAGTAAACTCTGTGTCTCTTGTGTGCTTGCATTATTGTGTCCATGATTGATATGTTGTAGATATGTTGTACATGTTGTTCTCTCAGTTAAAATCCTTGATCATATTGAAGTAGATTATGAAAAACTAACAACTGAGAGAATAACATGTACATCATATCTACAGCATATCAATCATGGACATAATAATGCAATCACACAAGAGACACAGAGTTTCACTAGGGAAAACCAAGAAGGTGAAAAACCCCGCAACTTCCTCATAGATAGAAAGAGAAATGATACAACCAAAGTACATGAGATAGTCTTCTCCTAACAGTTGATCCTCCTCCTCACATGTGCACCACTTTCTGAGTGATGGAAGAGTGAGTAATGAGATGAATGAAATAGAGATCTCTCGATCTCAATTTATACTTGTCCTTTATTGCCTAATAAACCTATGGGGTCGACTTGTCTAACTCAGCCTAATAACCCATGGTTAACTTAATCAGGGCTGACCCCACACATGGTGGTCTAATAACCCATCGGCAAGTTACGACACTTGTCAATACAAATGATGACACTTCCGTATAGAGGAATAATAACATCTATATAGGAGTACAATATACATAGATGAAATACATAGGTGAAATACATTCTGAAGTTACATATACATTAACAATTTTGAGGTATAATATAGTGGACTGTGGTTGATAACTAAGTGTTCGTATTATTGAGATCACATGGAATTTTGGTATCTATACGATTTCTAGATGGTGTGGGTTTCTTTTCATTAGTAGGCTTGTATCTCTTTCCACTTCTCAAAGTATGGTTTTCTTCATTAGAATCAATGTATGTGTTCTCTACCATGACAAATTTAGGACTATTACTGCATTCTTAAGACACCTTTCTCAGGTAAAATCATTTTAATGTATAAACTGAGGTTTTTTAGGAACTTACCTCTGAATCCTTTGAAAAAGTATGCTTCAGCTAGGCTGTAGGACTTCAGCATGTTTACAGCAAATTCGGTCACAAATCCTTCTAATATGCTATCAACCCAGAAGTCAAATACTCATGACAGTGGGCTGTCAATTGCTTTAATTTGTTCGGTAAGCTCCGGACTCCACTCTTTAGGTACTCCGCCTTGGGAGCAATTCTTTCTTTCTGCTAGGCACGATATCCACTCGTGTATCTCATTTGGAAACAAAACCAAAATTTTTTTGTGGATGTCTCTCCACAAGTATCTATTCAACCACTGTACGTCAGATAGACGTGGATGTCTATTTTCTTTCTTTGGGAAGTCTCTTTTGATCTTATCGCACCAAGCCCAAATCTCTTTCTGTTCTAGATGCCAACTATTGGACATTTACTTTTCTGAATACACTATCGCATCACTAGTCTTAGCATGGCAACAGAACCATTTGTTGGTCGCAACACTATTCTAGAGGTTTTCCAATGTAGACCCAGGTACTTTGCGGTACAAAATACCAACAAAACCCTATTCACCGGCCCTTACGACAATAGACTGTAAGTAGCCTGAGGTCTCATCCGAGGAAAAGTTGAGGGGGTGGTTGCAGAAGCAGGTTTCCACAACCTTGTGATGCAAGTGATTCAGCTACTTAATGCACAACGCAGTGATAGACTACACAACTGCATTTGGTGATTACGTGGAGTCTTCTACTCCGCGTCGAGTATTTTCAGGAACAAGGATATTGGCACCCTTAGTGTGTCTAGAGACTGCGCAATGGGGTTTATGAGACGTAATCACTTCTATTCAACCTTTTTCGATAGCCTTTAAGCATTCATCATTATTTTAAACTGATAACATCATAACTTATGCAAATATGTGAGATGTGCAGCGCTGTGAGCTTTGATACTGTGATTCAATCCTTAACAATTAACTGTGTAGTTATCTTATTGACCCATTCATTCAATACTTATAGTTTCTTTACTATTTAATATTCCTCCATACATGAACTACTTAGCATCTTATTCCATCCTTTCCCCGGCGAATACAGATCACAGTAAACATATAACAAGCAATAATAACTTCACGCATGCACTGTAAGTAAATTAGATCACAAATTAATGGCAATCATACACAGCAATCACATAACACAATGGTTTAACATGGTTCACCCCCCCGTATGGGAAGCTACGTTCGCAAGAATTTTTGTTTATTTATCATGGAAAGGGTACAACAGTTCTTCGCCTGCGCACTCAGCTGCAGAGCTCTTCTCTTTCACTCTCAAAATTAGGTCTCTGCGCACTCAGCTGCAAAAACTTTATAATGCTTCCCTCTAATAGATTTCACAATATTGAATAATGTCAACAAAATTAAGAGTTAACCCTTTCCTTGACAAAATAGCCTTATTTATAGATTAAGACCCGTAGGTCATGTCTTTACATTTATGAAGGAAAAACCGTTAGGTTTAAAAAAATTGTCGCAGTTTTCCCAAAACCGGACTACTAACATCTGGCATTGGATCTCTTGTTACATGTGTGCCAACATGTTGTCTCTACCAAGTTGTTCCTTCCTTTCTAGACTTAGATGACTGCTTCGAGTAGTAGTAGTCTTCTTCCCGTTGTGATCAGTCACCTACCTTCAATGTGCACCTACACACTGCTTGGTAGTTATCGACGATCTTTGCCAAAAATAGGTCTTCTATGACCTAACCAACATAACTGCCTTTATCCGTCCATGCTCTACTTAGCTGGATCTTCATTGACATGACACCTCGCGGTGCTGTACTCCTCGCAGCACCAACCTCATAGCTCCTCCGATACTATGCTGTGCGCAACTTCGCAGCATACCAAAACTTATCCCAAAATTGTTCAAACTTAACTACGCTTATCTTCGTAGTTCTCAAAATTCCTTCTGTTCAAAAGTGCTCCATCTGGGCGAGGCCCAACAATAGGAAAATCTAGTCTTAGTTTCCACTCAATCACCCTTTATCCCTGTCCTGGTTTCTCTAGGGCTACATTTTAAGAATTCTTTATTGATTAGATTTCCTTTTTTTGTTTACCATATCTCCTCTTCAACTTAGGGTCTCAACTCAACCAATCACTTTTCTAGTGTCTGTGGTTCAATCCAGGAAGCCCCACTACCATAAAATTAGTCATTACTCCACCCTATATAGCCAATACTGGTTCCAGCAACACCCAGTCGCCTCACTCTATATAGGAAACATGGTGGTTGTTAATATCAGGTAGTTTCCTACTAGCTAGTACACAAAACCTCTATGTTTACACACTCTATGTCCATATAGATTTTAAACCATGACTAAACTTAGTTATGGTCATATACAAGTAGATACCTCTAGCTAGATCCTCCGCTTCATCTATTCAACTTTCTATTCATTACAACTTTATCTCTCTCTCTCTCTCTCTCTCTCTCTCTCTCTCACACACACACACACACACACACACATACACACATTTATGTTTCAGATGTATTGATTTTCTTTTTTACACCAAGAGAATCAACCCCTTGTGATTTGTTTCTGTCTTATTTTGTAGAAGAGGTGTTTACTATTCTTAGTTAATTACTTAGGTGATGCCACCTAAGTAGGAGTTATAATTCTATAAGAGTCTCTTCATTTCCTTCTTTTAAATTCAATTTTATTCATTTTCAATCTTAATTCCCTTTTATGTTTAAATTCTTTAAATCTCTTTGTTTATATTAATTCTTTCCCTAAAGAGACTAGGACCCCTCATTCATTGGTCAACCCCAAAAGCAAAAGCAAATATTTAGCATAGTTCAATAAACATATTAAACACATAGAAATGGCAATTACACAATTTCACTATATCTAATACTTAGCCACATATAAGGGTTGGATAATTCGAGGTATTGCATCCTCTCCCCCTTGAGTCAACATTGTTCCCCGAGCGTTTTGGAACTACCCATCTCAATCCTAGAATAGAAATGGATATGCAGGATGCATTTTATCCTCCATCTCCCAAGTAGCTTCTTTGGGATCAAAGTGCTCCCATTGCACTTTTACTTTGACAATTGCTTTGTTCAGGACTACTACTTCTTTCCTATATATGATACATAATGGTTCTAGCTAGAAATCCCATTTCAATTCGCCTATATCACATGCCAATCCATGACATGCTTAGTATCATGTACATACTTTTTTAATAATGATACATGAAACAAGTTATGCACTTTAACATTCATTAGTAAAGCTAACTGGTATTCCATAGGTCCCACTCTAGATAGTATTTCAAAGGGTCCACAGTATCATGGGGTAATTTTAACACATCTTCCTAGGTTCGGTGAGCTTATTTTTACTTTTATTTAAGGTAGACATGGTCTCCTACTTCAAATTCCTATGATCTTCTACTCTGATCTGCATAACTTTTCTAGCAGTCTTGAGCCATTTCAGGGTTGGTCTAACTTTGTTAACAATTTGTTCCAAGTATTTTAACATATCAGGTCCAAGCATGATTTTGTCCATTGGGTTATCCTAAGTGATAGTATTGCAGCATTTTCTACCATACATAATCTCATAGGAGCTAATCTTTATTGATGTCTAGTGTCCATTGTTGTAGGCAAACTTTAGTAGATGTAGATTGTTTTCCCACTTTTAGTGTTGTCCATTACATACATCTGAAGCATATATTCTAGAATTTAGTTAGTCCTCTAAATTTTTCCATGATTCGTACTCATGTCCAAATGAGCACCTAATCCTGTGAACAAATATTTCCAAAAATTTGAACTGAACTTTGCATCTCTATCTGAAATGATGTGTTTAGGGATTTTGTGAAGTTAAAATATTTCTTTTAACAATATTTAGGTAATATTATATCTTTATTAGTTGAATTGAAATGAATAAAGTTATGATCCTTGTTCAGTTTACCCACTACAACCATAATCGAGTCATGTTGAGTCCTAGATTTTGGTAATCCCATGATGAAGTCCATTGAAATTATTTCCCATTTCAATTTTGGGATCTGTAAATGACGCAATATACCGGTTGGATGATTATGTTCATCCTTTAATTGTTGGAATTCCAAATAGAGAGTGATGTATTCAGTGATCTATGATTTATTTGGGGGTCGGAAGTATTGTTTTCTTACTATAGTAGTCATTCTCTGATACCTTGAGTGTCCTTAGTATGGATGTTTATGGAATTCATTCATAATAATTTCCTCTTAGTTCTAGAGAATTAGGAACATACAACCTACCCTTGTAAGTGAGCAGTCCATCATTGGTGATATTGAAATCCTCATTTTGTTGTTTTGTTCCTTATGTCTGGATTTCATGCCATATCTTCTAGTAGTACCCATATTCTTGATAGGAAACTTTTATTATTTCCTTGAAGCCAGTCTCTATAGTTTTTACACTTGTTGTGTATAGTAGTCGAACATTCCTATTGATATCTATGATGAATTTGTTCTCCTTCCCCTTTATGTGCCTTATCTTGAAGTCATATTTGCTTAGAAAATCCAACCATCTTTCCTGTCAGGCATTCAGGTTCTACTAATCAAACATATATTTGAATGAAATATTATCATTTTTTAGTAGGAATCTCCTTCCAATCAGGTGATATCTCCACATTCTCGATACGTGGATTATTGTATCCAATCCAAATCACGGGTTGCATAGTTACTTTCATGGTCCTTAATCTTCCTTGAATTGTAACAAATCACATGATAATTTTGCATTAGCACTCCTCCTAATCCTTCCTTGCAGGAATCTATGCACACCACAAAATATTCATAGGGATCTGCAATAGCCGCTTCATCTATTGAAAACTTGCCTCGCATTTCTCTATCCAAAAAAAATTGGATTCCTTTTGTTGCAAAGAGTTTATGGGATGTGTAATCTTCGAGAAGTATTTAATAAATCTGTGGCAGTATCCGACTAGTCCCATGAATGACCAGATATATGCTACATCTATTGGGGTAGGCCATTCCATGATGGATCTAATATTATCCGAGTCCAATGCGATCCCTTGCTTTGAGGTTACATGTCCCAAGTACTGAATCTATTGTTGGAAGAAATCACACTTATTTAACTTGGTGTTCTCACAAGGTCTACAGAATTATCCTCAGATGTTCCTTGTGCTCCTCCTCCATTTTAGAATAAATGAGTATATCATCTATGAACGTGAGTACAAACATATCTAGATACTTACTAAAAATGTTGTTCATGAGGAACATGAATGTAGTGGATGCATTGGTGAGGCCTAAAGGAACCACCACAAACTCATAGTGTCCATATCACATTTTGGAAGCAATTTTATGAATGCTTTGATCACTGATCCAAATATGATGATATCTAGATCTCAAATCAATTTAAAAAAACACGCTCTCCCATCGTATCTAATCAAATAAATCATATATTAAGGGAAGAGGATACCTAATATTTATTGCTACCTTATTTAGTTTTTGGTAGTCAATTCATAGTCTCAAGGTTCCATCCTTATTTCTAACAAATAGAACTAGGGCTCTCCATGGGGAAACACTTGGTTTGATATATCATTTTTCCAACGACTCTTGCAACTACAGTTTTTGTTCTACCATGTCTAGGGTACTCATTTGATAAATTTCCTTTGATATAGGTGCCAATCCAGGTACCAATTTAATGGTGAAGTTTATATCCCTCTTGGGAGGCAATGTAGGTACTTCTTCAAGAAACACATCCCAAAATTTCATAAGTACCAAAAAATATTCCATCTTTTCTACATTTTCCTTCTCAACATCTATCAATTTTACTGCATATAAATAACATTTACATGCACTCCTCTTTAACTATAAGGAATATATATACCTCACTGATACGTTACGAGGTATTACATGAATAGTCCTGATATTTTCCTTCTCATCTTCATAAGTGAAGGTATTTCTGTAGAATTTCAAAATCACCTTATGCTTCTCCAACAATTCTATTCCTATAAGAATATCATAGGATCCCGATGGTAAGATGTTGATTTTCTATAGTGGACGTTCCATTTAGCTCAAAGACACTATTGTTCACATATTCAAAAACTTTGTTCTTTGTCATAGTGGCTAGCTATACTAGCTTGGCCTATTGGAATTTATTTTTCCATAGCATACATTGGTCAATAAATCTAGGGGAAACAAAGATTTTAAAAGAGCTAGGGTCAGTGAGGATTGAAATAGATTTATCAGAAATTTTACCTCCCACTTCCATGATTGAAAATCGATGTTCATCTTGTCGATTGTCTAAGGTTGCACAGTTTCTTGGAACTCTAGATATCTAATCTATCGTTGTAGCTTCTTGTAAATTATGAATAGTCTTGTTACGAGGATAGTCCACCTATCGGTGATTTTCCCCACATATCCAACATCGAAGGGGTCCACTTTTAGTCCCTTCTATTTTCCTTCTAGTAGTCCCTTCAAGACGGTTTTTTCTCTAGGAAAGAGCATCCTATTGTGGCTTATTCTTGCCAAAACATTACTGTGTTGAAATTATTTCATCTAGTTTTTTACAGTAAGGTATTTAAATCCCTTCTTTCTTTGTCCAGTATTATGTATTTTATTATCCTATAATATTTGTTGGTTCTCATCTTTATGTTGAATCCACTCATAACAGAGTCTCACCTTATGTAAGGTATCCTCTAAGTATTTAGGACAATCAAACTCCCATCTATCTCGGAATTGGATGGGTAGACAGCTCAGGAATCATTGGATCTTAACTTGCTCTTCCTTGATGTAGGGAACATAACACAGTAACTGCAGAGAATTACTAATAAAGTCCTCCATATTCATATGTCCCATTTTGAGTTCATGAAACTCTTTTATTTTCTTGTCATAGAGTATTTGAGCCAAGTACTTCCTCTAGAAATATTCCTTGAATTCCTTCCACTCAAGGACCTTCTCCTTCAGTTGCTTTGTAATTGGGTGAAAATGCGAAGTTGGGTAACACTTTTGGCTTGTTTTTGACAAACAAAATTGCTAAATTTTATGTTCTTCAACTTTGACCTCTTCAAACCCATATCTCCCTTAAGAATTTCAACTTGAAGTAAACACAATTTTTTTAGAGAATTGAATTAGCTTTATACTCGTATCTGTTTTAATTTCTTTTGTGGACTAATTGTGGGACAAATTTGGTGCTCACCAATGGCATATACTTGAAAACTTTAGGGATGGATAATGAGTGACCAGTGTGAGCACTAGTTTTTTGAGATATGGTTATTCATTTTAGGTAAAACAATGTATGATCATAATCTACACACACTGCACTTGTGCATGGACTATATTTTGAGGTTTTTCGACTTGAGAACTATTTTTTATTATCTATCAAAATAACATATGTTTATAAAATGGTGCCTTATCGACAAATGTTGGTAAGCTTCAATTTTCTTTTTAGTGTGACTCTTATTGAAAAAACTAAAAGTACACTTTTGAAGAGGATGGAGCAAGGAAGATCTTTGTGAAGATTTCAATTTTTTTGGTGTTGTCTTTGTTATGATATTGAATTTTCATTTTAGGTGATTTTCAGAGTAATAAAATTCTTAAGGGATAAGGTTTAGAAAAAAATTATTAACAAATAGAAATTCAAATCGAAATGAAACAATTATTATATCATTGGAAACTATATTCAGAGATGAATCCATTGCTACCAAGTCCAACAAAGAATATTTAAAATTTGCAGGGGTTTGGGATTGTTGAAGTTGCAGGTTCCAAAAAGATGCCATATATTTTCGTAGGTTTTGTTGACCATGAACTCTCGGCTGAAAAAATATCTTCCAAATTCTCGATTGAAAAAATATCTTCCAAACTCTCGGCTGAGAGTTTAGTTCAAACTCTCATCCAATATTTTTATAAAAATACAATGCGATGATTGGTTCAAACTCTCGGCCTAGAGTTTGAACTCTCACAAAATCTCGGCCTAGATTTTTTTAAACTCTCGGCCTAAATTTTTTTAAACTCTCGGCCTAGAGTTTGAGGTTGACTTTTTTTGCATGATCATCTGCACACACTAGTTTTTTTTCACTCTGTTGTCATAAAAGTGTTTCCCAACTTCACGTTTTCACCCAATTTTCACATCATTCCACCAAATAGATGTCATGGTGGGGATGTTTTACATATCCAATTGACCTTTCATGTTTCCATCAAAGTTATAAATCTGAAAGTACTTTTCCATTCCAAGTAGCCAAGCCTCAACTTCCTCACATGTCTTCACCATGCCATTGAAGGTAGGTGGTTTGATCTTTTTGAGCTACCCTTGAAGTTCACTAGTTATTTGATGTGTATGCTTCTTCTTAGAAGGTGATTTTACTGTACTTCCATTTTCCAAGTTGTCTAAGATAGTGTCTTTGTTGCTAGGTGTTTGGCCATTCTCTTTTGTTGGAGGATTGGATCTAGGTTCCTTACTGCAAAAACCTTTCTCTTGGGTCTCCATCTTTCCTACATTGCTAAAGGTAAGCATAGGTTTCACAATGATTATGAAGTCGTTCAAATTTTGTATCAAGATGGCATCGATCTCATGTTGTTCTTCCAAGGCCTTTACATTTCCATCCTTGAAGCTTCATATTTCTTCTTGTAGGGTTCATAATGTTTCCAACAATGTTTTCAGTGTTGTTGTTGTTGTTCTATCAGATGAATTCAACTGAACCCATATATTTTCTTTAGGTGGGGAACCTTCTCCCATCCCATATTGATTAGGTGCACTACTCTTTTTTTTTAGGTAATTATAGCCTTCTGAGTTTCTTGTTTACTTTTTAACATGTCTTCTCTTCTTCCTGAAATTCAAACAGTTTGTCATTTTATACATCAAAGGACATCTCTATGCATATAATTCCATAAGGTCCAAGTGTTGCAACCTTGGCTCCAATACCACTTTGTCATGTACCCATTATATATATATATATATATATATATATATATATATATATATAATCTTGTTACACATCTTCCCTATTTCCTACTCCTGAAGAACAGGTCTCCGAGATTATATTAGAGTTTACAATTCAATCTCTACTTGCAAAAATGATTATCGACCTCAATCTATATAACTCTTTTACATGTAGGTCATCATAGACTCCACGTCCCCCTGTACCTATCACATAGTTATCATAATCTCATATATATATGTGTGTGTGTGTGTGTGTGTGTATGTATATGTATATGTATATATTGGTGGACTTCAGAAATGCCTACCCTTTTACAGGTATTCGTTCAAGAAGCTCACTTTAAATATCGACCAGGGAACATACAAGCTTCATAGGCACTAAGCACTATATGTGCACTATGTTGAGAGAATCTTTATTGTTGGGTGTTCAATGTGTTCTAAGGAATAGTGAGGAGTTATTCTAAAGATAATGAAATAATTGTTATTCTAAAGATGATGAAATAACGAAAGGTCTATCACAATCAAAAGCAAGAATGAACTTTACTAAAATCATGAAGCTATTTTATGAAAGCATCAATCTAGTTTACATAGGCAGGAATTTATTCTATTTAAAGCGTTCACCTAATATAAGAAAGCATGCATTCTATTATATGAAATCATTCATCTAGTTTATGAAATCCAAAACAACATTGACCTAATTTATGAAAGAAGGAATTGTATTCTATGAAAGCATTCATCTAGTTTATGAAATCCAAAACAATATTCAACCTAGTTTATGAAAACTAAAGTAAATCTTTAAGAGAATGAATCTAACATAATGGAACTAGAGATCTATTTAACTGGAAACAAGAAATCATCATTCAGGAGTATAAATCTGATCTAGTCTAAGAATACCATATAAAAAGTGGAAATATAAATCTAGAAATTGCAGTCGCAGTTGGTAGCTAACAGACTACAAACGCAGTGTATCAGGACTACAGACACAGTGTTATAGAACTACAAAAGAAAGACGCTTATGCACAAAATTGAAATCTGATATCAAATAAGTGTTAAAACTAATCCATGCATATTTATCCTAGAAATGAACAACGGAATGCATAAAAATATAGAACTCCTGAGCTATGCACCAAGGGGGCTCTACCTAATGTGCATCACAGGATAATAATGAAACTTATAAACTCACAATTTTGAAGTAACGTTGATCCTTCATTAAGAATTCATAAGATCCATCACAATCTAGAAATTGTAAACTGAATATCAGAACTGAAAATACAGAGAATTGTTTCAAAAGATATGAGTTATACCCCCTTCTACCTAGGTTCCTCTATTTATTACAAGATCCTACCCTAGTTCAACATTGGAAATCACGACCCTAATTTAGGGGATTCTTTCCTACAAATTAGGGGAAACATGAGCATCATGTCTCTTGTGATCTTTAATCTGGAGCTCAGGTATTTCCATCCTTCCTATTCACCTACACTTTGTACACACATAGCTTCATTCACATGATTAGTAAATAAAAGATGCTAAAACACAAAAAAAATAATTAGTAAATCACTTCCTTTAATTAATAAAAAAATTGCATTCTTCTCTATAGAAAGGAATGTTTCTTCTGATCATTTCTTTGCTTATGTATGGCATAATGGAGTGTATGGAATACCTATATCATGGACTTATAATCTCCCCTGAACTTGAAGATGTTCCCCATCCTTTTGTACAATGGCTTCTCTGATGTCCCAGGAAACAACTCTAGGAACTCTTGCCTGTCAGTGATATCCTTGACTCTAGTCTTCTTTGTCCCAAACCCTTCTTTCTTCATCCTCACTAATGTCCTCTTTAATTACCAAGCGAAGGAAGAATGGTGGGATCATCTTCATCCCAATCCATTTTATTATTTTCTTTATCAAGGATTCCCTATACATCTTTTCCCCACTCAGCGTGACTTCCAGTCTGTGGGGCAAATGGGGTTCACACTTCTTCAGGTCTCCTGAAACTCTTTTCATTCGATCGCCTATGAATTCCTGTACTTTGTCAAGTGTTCCCTATGTGGTCTTGTCGAAATGATCAATGGATTCTTGTTTTTTCTTGAGGAGGAGGGGGATCAAGTCCCCATCCAAGGTTATGGCATGATGATCCTGGACCACCTTCTATGGGTGCGTGGATTTAGCTCTTATCCAAAGTGCATTCTCCCATTCCTCCATTTGGTAGTGGTGAGCTCCTTGTGGCCTCTCTCTATCATCGTTCATCCATGAACACAATGCTGTGAGCTGAAAATCACCCATATAAGGATTTGATGACCAATTTGGTGAATTGGGTATGACTAGGTTGTGAAGAAAGAACTCACATAGCTGATCCTTCTTAAGTTTTGTGCTCTCTAGAGAAGCATCTACAAATTGCTTCGGGGTGGCTATTTCCATGGGTAAGTGATGTTTCAATCTTTGTAACTGTAAATTACACCATTTATCCTTAAGATATACTGCATAAATCTGGGGTGGAGGTTTGGACCCAACGATCTCTTCATATAACTTGGAAGTAGTGACAAGAGTGGTTTTGATGCAGGAGCATCGGAACCTAGGAATATCATTCGAAGTTGATCGACATGAGGAGACCAACCAGAGGGAGTGTCGATGACCACTGGTGTGGATGAGCAGGTTGGTTGTCAAAGTAAACAAGTGGAGAAGAAGATGTTGAGGTGCGTCAACAGGAGAAAGGAAGTCGAGAGTTGATAGACGACAGTTAATAGTCAACATGTGAATGTTGATAGGCAACAAGTTGTCGCAGAGTAACACCAAGGTCGACATATTGTCGGACTACGACATCAATAGGTTGAGTAGGAGCCAAGCAAGGAGGAAGGGGTGGAATGGCGAAGCCTAAGCGTAGAGTGAAACTGGCAGGAGAGTTGAAGCTGACAGAGGACAGTATGGCCGACGGGATGGCTTACTTTAGCTTGTCAGAGGGAAGCATAGAAGTCAAGGAGAGTACTTGGCAACAATTTGAGGTTGCTAAGGAAGTTAATGGAAGTTATTGCAGGTGGGTGAAGGCATGACAGATGTCGTCACAGGCAGAGGCTATGCAGCATGGTTGGAACATTGACAGTTGTAGGTCCGCAAGATCATGGAAGGATCGGCTGATAGAGAATGCGTGTCTCGGGGATTGCAGTTGTCTCGGGAACAGCAGCAGCAGGGTAGAAGACCAAACAGTTGGATCAGTTGAGAGGACTTGGAATTTTGGAGAGTCAAGAAGATCAGAGCATAAGATCGAGCCATAGCTTAGAGTTCCAATGTGAACCAAGAGAGGGTGAGGTCGACACATGGAGATGGAACACAGTTACTTCTATGTTGTAATGACTGAGGCCAATAGTTAGTTAGTTATTTCATTTCTTTGTAGTTTGCATTGTAACTGATTCACAGAAGTAATATAACCCAGCTTCTGGCATGTTGTTTGCATCTTGTTTTATGTGAACGCGTGTGTGGTGTGTATTGTTAAGCAAGAACCTTGCTGAGATAAGGCAACTTGCGTCAGTTGGTATCAGAGCCCGGAAGTGAGTCCGGTTGAATCATGCTGAGCAGAAAGACGACGATACCAACCTGCCTTGTGTTAGTTGGTATTAGAGCTATAGTATCCTGAGAGCCGAAGGATAGTTAGATCAGAGTGGGAAGTGAATCCCTATGCGCAGAATAACGTCGGTGATATTAAGATGCAAGTGCGTTGAATAGCTCTAGCTGAGGTTGGGTAGATTTGTGCATGACTTGTTGAACTCCGGTTGTGATTGTATGAGTGAGAGTTTCAGAAGAGGTTGAAAATGGCTCACAGAGACGTTAATGTCCGAGGACGATGAGCCTATGGAGTAGTATTCACAGTTGATCGTGAAATGTTTGACAAGTGCATCTGAACGATGCAAACTTTGAGAAATGAAGTTGTAGTGATCAAAGAAATCCAAAGGCGTGGTTGTATTCTTGATGTGTTAGACCACAGGAAGAAGCGGAAGATGAACTAGAAGAAAAAATTATCAAGCTTCTGACGGATATGAGAGGTCAAGCAAAGATAGATGTTCATACCTACTTGAGAAGCCTGGATCCATAAGACTTGATCGACTGGTTTAGAGAAATGGAGAAATACTTCAACATAGAGCAGATCGAGGATCCTAAAAGGGTTAATACTGCATGTCTAAGGTTGAATTGTCATGCCTCATTATGGAGGGACAATGTACAGGCTGACAGAGTCAAGAAGGGAAAGGAGAAAATCAAATCTTGGGACAGGATGGTTGCCAAGTTGAAAGGAAAGCTCTTTCCAAATGACTATGCGATTTCCTTGTTCACGATGTTGCAGAAATTTCGACAAAAGGAGTACACAGAAGAGTTCTATAGATTGTCAATAAGGTCGGGGGAAACCAATGAAGGAGATGAAGCTCTCGCTAGGTATGAGAATGGCTTGAAATATGCCATTCAAGATGAATTGAGCATGTCAATATTTAGAGCAGTGGGAGAAGCTTACTAGTTAGCTTTGAAGGCAGAAGAGAAATTGTCGAGAAAATCCGCAGCGACCAGAGGTAGGATGACTGGTCGAGGTGCGAAGACTTTTTCTACGAAAGGCCAAAGTAGTGGTTACAAGACGGAAACTATCGAAGATAGTTGACCTACAGAAGGGACATCGACAAGAGAGAAATCACAAGAGAACCGACGCAATGGTCGTGAGAACCGCAGTCGAGGTGCGTATGGTCAAAGTGGTCCATCCGACAGAAAGGGAGCTAACAGACCAGCCATAATCTGTTATAAGTGTCGTGGAGCGGGACACAAGGCATATGAATGCCCAAAGAAACTACATGCTACAGAGGATTCGAAACCCAAACGTCAAAAAGATGAGCAAGTCGACGAGAGGGAATAATAGGCATCCGACAGTAGTGAGGATTGTAAGAAGAAAAGTTGGGCCATGATAGCCAGCAATACACTAGTTCTTGATGACAGATGCGATGAGCAAGACTCGACACAATGGAAGGATATCTTTCGAATGAAGGTGCAAATCGACGAATGGCATTGCAAGGCCATAGTTAATGGTGGAAGTACTAAGAATCTTGTGTCGACAGAGGAGATTGAGAAGGCAAAGCTGAGATGTAAAGAACATCCACACCCTTACAAGATATCAAGGTTGCAGAAAGGACACCATGTGAAGGTGACTAGACAGTGCCTGATTAACTTCAAGGTTGGGAAGTTGGAGGACAACGTACTATGTGACGTAATCTCAATGGACGTGTGACATCTGTTGTTAGAAATACCATGGAAATATGATCGAAATATGATCTATGATGGTTGAGCTAACATAGTCACAGTGTGGAAGAATGGCATGAAGAGGACGCTTAAGCCGAAACCGGAGGAGCAAGCCAATGGTAAGTAGGGAAAGAGAAACCTTTGGGAGAGACGCATGCTCATATGTTCAGCGAAGGAATTCCTCATGAAAGAGGAGAAGCAGTCGGGGTGTTATGCTATCATTCTGAAGGGACCATGTGTCGAGAAGGTGACAATGGAGGAAAAAATTTCCGGTCGATGTCATAAGGATGCTCGACGAGTTTCAAAGCATAGTAGTCGATGAGACACCGACGAGATTACCACCGAAAAGGAGCATATCCCATCAGATCGACTTGATTCTAGGGTTGAGTCTGCCAAACAAAGAACTGCATATAAGGATGAGTCCGATAGAATGCGAGGAACTCAATCGATAGGTCCAGGAGTTGTTGGAAAAAGGGTTGATCAAAGAGAGTTTGAGTCTGTGCGCTATACCAGTAGTATTAGAGTCGAAGAAAGGTGGAGAATGGAGGATGTGTACAAACTCCAGAGATATCAAAAAAATACGATCAAGTATCAGTTTCCATTGCCGAGAATGGACGATTTGATGGATTGTTTAAGTGGAGCTAAGTACTTCATGAAGATAAACCTGAAGAGAGGTTATCACCAGATTCGAGTTAAAGAAGGAGATGAATGGAAGACAAAATTCAAGACAAAGGAAGGGATGTTTGAGTGGTTAGTGATGCCCTTTGGATTAACTAATGAACCTAGTACATTCATGCGATTGATGAATGAAGCACTGAAACCATTATTGAGGAAGTTTGTCGTAGTCTATCTAGATGACATTCTGATTTTCAGTCGAACCAAGACAGAACAGTTGGAGCACATTCGACAGGTATTGTAGAAGTTTCAGGATGAGAAGCTGATGGTGAACCTACAAAAGTGTTTCTTCATGAAGGAAGAACTAGTATACTTGGGATTCATAATCTTGGGTAAAGGGTTGGTGATGGACCCAGAAAAGGTGAAGGCGATACTGGATTGGCCTAAATCGACAAGCGCGACTGGAGTGAGGAGTTTTCATGGACTTGCCCCTTTCTACAGGAAGTTCATTAGTGGATTCAGTCGGATTTGCACACCATTGACAGAGTGCATGCGTAAAGGGGAGTTCAAATGGACAGAAGCTGCCCAATGAGTTTTCGACAAGTTGAAGGAAAAGGTCACTGAGAGCCCAGTGTTAGCGCTCCCAAATTTTGAAAATGTTTTCCAGGTCGATTGTGACATGAGTGGAATAGAAATTGGAGCAGTGTTGATCCAGGAGGGCCGACCAATTGCATTCTTCAGTGAGAAATTGGATGACGCGAAGCGGAAATATTTGGTGTATGACCAAGAATTTTATGGTATTATCCAAGCATTGAAGAAGTGGAGGCATTATTTGTTGCCCAAGGAATTTTTGTTGTACACAGATCACCAAGCGCTGAGGTATCTGAATACTCAGTCGAAGTTAAATTAGCAGCACATGAAATGGGTCGAGTTCTTATAGGTATATACATTCATGTTGCGACATAGGTCAGGCAAATCAAACAAGGTTGCCGATGCGCTCAGTAGAAGAGTTTCATTCCTGAACACTGTGACAGTTTAGGCAATAGGAATAGAGTCGGTGAAGATAGAGTATGCTACCGACGAGGATTTTGCAAAAGCATGGGAAGCTTGTTGCGAACCATGGAGTGTCGACAAAACTCCATATTTGGATTATTTTATCTAAGAGGGATACCTATTCAAGGGATGACAGTTGTGTATTCCCAAAGGATCTATGTGAGAGAACCTAATCTGAGAGTTGCATAGAGGTGGATTAGTAGGTCATTTTGGCATCAACAAGACTAGGGAATTGGTCGAAGAAAAGTATTACTGGCCTAGAATAGCGATAAATGTCGGAAGGTGGGTTTGAAATTGTATAGTTTTCTAGTTGGAAAAAGGAAGAAGTTAGAACACGGGGTTGTATACACCATTGCCGGTACCGAATACCCCATGGGAGCACCTGAGCATGGATTTTGTGCTAGGATTGCCGAAGACACAGCAAGGGAGCAACTCAATATTCGTTGTAGTCGACAAATTTTTGAAAATGGCACGCTTTATTCCGTGTTGGAAGACAAGTGACGCCATGAGCATTGCTATACTATTCTTTAGGGAAGTAGTTAGATTTCATGGGTTGCCGAAGAGTATCACATTGGACAAAGATACCAAGTTTATGGGAAATTTCTAGAGAACCCTATGGAAGAAACTAGACACGAAGTTGCAGTTTAGCTTAGCATGTCATCTGCAAATAGACCAACAGACCAAGGTGGTGAACAAAAGTTTGGGAAACCTTCTGAGATGTTTAACGAATGACAGATCCAAGTAGTGGAAGAACATGTTGGCACAAGTAGAGTTCGCATACAACAATTCTGTGAAACGGTCAATAGGTTTGAGCCCATTCCAGATTGTTCAGGGAAGAATCCCACATGGAGTGGTGGATTTGGTCAAGTTGCTAATAGAAACTAGGAAAATCCGGATGCAGAATCATTCCCAGAGCACGTGAAAAACATTCAGGAAGATGTGCGAAAGTGCATAGAAAAGAGAAACGCGGCATACAAGTTGAGAGCCAACAGGAAGAAGAGACTACAGTCGTTCAACGAAGGAGACTTGGTCTGTAACATCCCAAATTTTCATAAAAATTAAAAACTTTTAAAAACAACATTAAATGTGATGATTACAGTTGTGGAAATAATAAATTCTTGATTAAGATGACAATGATTTAAGAAGTCATTACATACTAAACATAATTTAATCAGTGAGTTAAAACCATTGTAGATAATAGCGACAGCTCTTACTTCTGACAACATGCTTACAACATTAGTTTGCTTAAGTTAATTGAAAAGATAGAAAATGTGATGCGAACAGATTTTCTTGACAAGATACTGACAGTTTGTTTCTTTGGTGATGACGAAGGGGTCCTACGAGGTACCCTGAGGTTTACTTAGCTGTGTTTAGATAAGGAATTTGAATCTTGTTTCCATGTGTAGAACATAGGTAAGAGAATTCTATGACAATATGAGTTAAGTGTCTTTCAATTCTTCGTCAATGTAAAAAGAAAATGCTAAGTACTTCTTGCAAAAACAAAAGTACTGGAGGTATGGATGTTTTGGTTCTAAATCTAGTTTATGTGTGGGCTTACAAACTCTGCAGTGTTTAATGAAATCATATCATGAAATTGTGTTTTAATTTCCATAACTATTATCTATGAGAAAACAACTTAAAATGGCTATTGCCATTTATGTAAGTGTTGATACCAATGTCCAATTGTAACTCTATTTGAAAGCTTGTGGAAAGAAAAGCGTTTATACTATTTCAAATTGACCATAAATATACTTTACAGCAATAGAACTTTATACTATTTCTAAAGTCTCTCATTTTCCAATTGATTAACAACATAGGGCTAATGTAATTAAATTATATGAACCTTACCCTAAAAGATCCTTCATATACTAGAAGAAAGAAATATATCATTTATAATATCTTTGCAATTCAAGCACATACGATAGCCTATAATTTTGTTATCACGATGTCTATTAAAATCCTTAGGAACTATTAGAATGTAACCTATGAATCTATCAAAACATTGAAATAATATTAAACGTAATCACACTAAATGCAATACTATATAATAGCAATTTAAAAACATTGATAATGTATAAAGTAAACATAATGTGATCCAAACTAATGCATTGGCAGTGGATTGTACAGGTAATAAATTCGTTTGCAACAACGCTGGCAGGTTTAAAGTATCGAGACTTGATCAATTATGCGTCCATCTAACTTGTTAGTGGATTATCATGTTGGAAGTCCACGTAATAAATTTCATGTGAGAGAATGTGCAAAAGGTTGAAAGTAATACCGTGGCCTACCTGTTGTGTGAAGTGGACACTTAAGTGGATGTTCTCTACGTACCAAAGTTTACAAAAAGACACTACATGGTACTAAGTTGTGTCTTAACCTAGCCCTCGTTTACTGAGTTGGAGAACTAGTAGAAACAACAATTAATGTGGTAATGAATGTCATAATTCCTCAAATTTCAAAGTGCCTGATTGGCAACTCTTACACCATTGATCTTGTGCGTTTTAGGGATGATACCCTAAACTTTCGTTTAACCATCTAGGTGCTAAAACTAGTTTTCATTTTGCATGTTAGTGATAGAGGGGAGAGGCCGACAGGCCGAGAATTGCTAGGGTTTCGCAAGTTGGAGTCCTCCAATTTTGAAACCCTGACCTGAGAGTAATATCACCTGTAGCTAGATAGTATGCTCCGGAGCTAAAATTTGGTGATTGATTACAATGATAAGAGGTTGGAGTAATGTTTAAGAATCGGATTTTATAAGGTTGGTGAAGAGTATCCTTCAGGGTTTTTCCATTTAGTAGATTTACATTCGCTTCTCTTGCAAGTCTGGAGTTACTAAAGTGTAAAAAGTTGGAGCTCTCATCGGCATGCTGAATAAGTGGCCACATCCACTTGGTTCAGAATTCTTATGATACAGGTATTCATTGTACAGGTAAGATTTGGAGATAAAAATAGTGCAACAATCCATCTTATTGCTTTTATGATAGTAACTCTATGAAAGTTAACTAACCTCCCAAATAAACTTGGTGACAATTTTTCCACAACGCTGCAAGGTTTAAGGTGTTTGAAGGCTTAAGGGAAGGAGTGATTGTCAACTGGTAAGCCTCGGCAGGTTCCCTACTTCGTAGGTTCTCCTGACTTGTCATGGCCGATGTTGGTATTTTTAGCCACCAATTGGTAATTCAGACAAGTTTAAAACGCTTCTGGCCACTGATGAAAAAGGGTGTTGAAAATAACGATACTCGTAGGAGGATGAATCCTCGACCTTCCTCGCTGTTGTCTCTACAATAACTCTTTTTGTATTTTTCTGTTGCAATGTATTTTTTTACTGGGCCAAAACCCTCATCGTTTTTATGAAAAAAATTTCAAGGTTTTGAAACCAAACTTGTACAAGGTTTTTCGATTCTACAGTGACTGTAATGCTTAAAATTGTGTGAAGTCGACCATGGTTTTGTTTCCACCAAGGATATAGTAACAAGATTAGTTTTTGAATGAATGAGAAATGGAAAGGGTTTTTGTACAATGACTGTCGTTTCTAAAATGTCAAATTGTACAAATGATAAACTATGTGTTGGAAATGGCCGAGGATTTAACTTAACAATGAAAACTATCTCAATAGTTTTGCAAACTTTCTAGTAGATGTAACATGTTCTTCGTATTGTTTTGAAGTTTGAAACACCAAAGAGTTGAGGGCTTCCTTGCTTCTGTAGACAATGGCGCATTTGTACTGTAATGTTATTGTTTTCAATAAAAAAAGTGATGTTGTAAAACTGAGTCTTTTTGCATGTTTTAGTATGGTTAAAGTCAAACAGTTCTAAAACGTTTCAGTGAAAGAATCCTGTAGGTTTTGTTAGCAACCTTGTTGTACTGAGAAAAACAAGCCCGAAAACTGGGCTTTAACATGTGTATGTAAAGATTTTGATTCTGTGAATGTTTTTGTAAGCTATTTGTTTGTACCTCGACACTAACTTGGGATTTTTGCTAAATGATAACAATGTCTTGTTAGTAAACTTGTCATGAACAGAAAAATAGTATGGTTGTAACAAAATGCTGATTAGGGTTTTTGTTAACATGTCTACTATAGTTTTCATAAATAAATGTCTATGTTGACATGAATGGCTTGATAAATAATTTATGGAACTGTGTACTAGAATAATCATTTAGAACATGCAATTAATAATAGTAAGTGTCTACTTATCAATTGTAAGTAACAGTATGTTATTAGAGAATAATTTTGTAGCTGTTATATATATTTCTAGAATATAAATGCTTGAAGACATTGAATTTTTAAAAATGAAATGTATATTGTCACTATCTAAAATAGATGAAGTTAAGAAGGAAAATATAGATCTGTGCAGAAAATAAAATGTGTTTTTCTTTTCTTTAAGAAATAGTTGAATGCTATACATCTGTTTATATTAAACTATACATATTTCTTGTGTTTATAAGTTATGAATTGAATGACAGAATTTAACAAGAATACCACTGGGTTTATCTATTCATTCACTTGGCTTTCAGCCTATCAATCATCTCCTATTAATTTTTACTTCTCTATACTAGAGTACTATGCAAAAACAACATGGGAAAAATATAGAGATGATTATCTAATCAGATCTTTAACAAAGCTTTATCATTCAAACTTAAACAAAGATCAGAAATAAATACATTTACAAAACAAAGTTTGATGATTTCACTAAACATAAATATTAAACTATAAACAAAATAAGAAACAACAAAACCTGGTTAATCTGTAGGGAAACAAACATCCCAAGGAGCCTGTTCCACCCAACCAATTCCTGAAGACGGCCAAGTACTTTCCTTAGGACCCCCGAGCCTATTCACTGAACCACCAGGAGGAAGAAACTTAGAAGCTTAGGACCTCAACTTTCAGTAGCATTAGTTATCCAGTCTTAAAGACTTAGCAGTCAAAGGGACCTGCACCAACACCTCTGGTTCTTCTTCTCAGAATAATTTGCAGACTTACAGTTGCACTCTCACATAGCCTCCCTATTAGAATCTCTCAATGATCACTTGATGCACATGAGCAATATTTCTGCATAAAATATTGTGTAAGAGCTGCCTGCTCAATTCGAATTTGCCTTATGTAGGCTGCCTAGGCCTTTCAGTTGTTAATTGGTCATTAAATGAGCTACCTGCTCACTCCCTCCACCTGGGGGATAATGCCACATTTGTAGGAGTAGTTGTCCCATAACCAAAAAATAGTGGTGAAGTACAATTGCCACCATCTGTCCCATGCCTTCTAATAGCTTCCATTCCTCCTAGTGGGTCAATGAACACTCATTTAACAGTTCCCTTGGGTGTTTGTCTCCTACTTTAATTTATTAAATATTAATAATTCAGTAATTACATTCATCCCTGACCAAACTGTTGATGTATATGTAACTTCATAATGTATTTCACATATATGTATATTGTATTCCTATAGAGATGTTATTATTCCTCTATACGGAAGTGTCATCATTTATATTGTGAGTGTCGTAACTTATACTTGATGGGTTATTAGACCACCTTGTTGGGGTCGGCCCTGTATAAGTCATGTGGGTCAAAGGGTTATTAGACAACCCTATTGGGGGTCAGCCATGTGGGTCAAAGGGTTATTAGACCACCCTAGTGGGGGTCGGCCTAGTCAGCATTATGTTAAGTGGTTAAGTTGAGGCCGACCTAGTTGAGTAAAGGTCAAGTCAAGTTAGTGTATAAATAGAGAGTGTGTCTCTCTCATTTTACACATCCTATTTTCTCACTCACACTGTGGAGAGTGGCACACTTGTGGAGGAGGAGGCTCTGCTGCTAGGAGAAGACTATCTCTTGTATTCTGGTTGTATATTGCTCTATCTATCTCTGAGGAAGTTATTGGGGTTTTTCACCTTTATGGTTTTCCCCAAGTAAACTCGGTGTCTCTTCTATGCTTGCATTATTGTGTCCATGAATGATATGCTGTAGATTTTCTGTACATGTTGTTCTCTCAGTTAAGATCCTAGATCAAATTGAAGTAAATTCTGAAAATTTAACACAAACTTGGTCATAATTACAAAACTTTGTAATTAAAATTTAACATAAATTATTTTTCCAATAAAATAATAATTTCAGAAATTGGGTAGGTGACATGGTCTATGCACATTTGTGGAAGGAGAGATTTCCGATAGGAACCTATAACAAGATGAAGCTGAAGAATATTGGACCATGTAAGATTCTAAAGAAAATTTCAAACAACGCTTATGTGTTGGAGCTACTAAATGACTTGAGCATTTCACCAATGTTCAATGTCTCAGATCTGTACTAGTTTGAAGAAGGTTTAAGCAGCAGAAGCACAGAAGCGATGGATATCAACTAGATAGCGTAGATTCCAGATCGACACAAGGAGGAGATCGCAGAAGTAATAGAGGAACATGAAGTCGGGCGTACGCGTAGTTCGCGAAGGAAGGAATACTTGGTGCGATGGAAATATGATGAGTTTGTGAAGAACTTGCAATAATTAATTAATGCAAATACACGAGATATTAGAAATAACAGAACTCATAATCACTTTTGTATTGATCATAGGCCACTTAGAGGGGGAAACCTTCTTTGAGCAAGCTCAATACAATTAACTTCATGGTGCCTTCATAGGCCTCAACACACACTTATATACTAAGTCTAGGCGCCAATACTATGAGTTAAAACCATGGGCCAATACAAACTATGGATCAACAAAACTATGGGTGACTTACAAAGCATATGCGCCAACAACAATAACACAAACTATGGATCAACAAATACTATGGGACGAATTACAAAGCATATGCGTCCAACAACAATATACTAACAAAGTAAAGACATGGGTTCCTAACATCCCCTCTCCCTTAGAAAAAGCTTTGTCCTCAAATCTTTAGATGTGGAAATTGATGAGAATCTGAAGGAGTGGGTCCCCTAGAGCATCCTCGGGTTGCATTCTGAACCACTCATACCTTTTGAGTTTCAGGGAGGATTGCATGGAAGGCTGTAGACGAAGAAGAACCATATCAACGACATGAAAAGTGCACGTGGAATGGTGTTGATCGACTTCTTGTTTCAATTGAATTCTTGCCATGTGAAGATTGTCCTACAGAATGAGAAGAAGCTGATTGTGGTTTCGAAGAATTGAGTCAATTGCATAAACTGGGGAGCTGCTGACGGTGTATGGAAGAAGAACTGGCGGTGCCTATCCAGAGACTGCTTCATATGGTGTCCTTTTAGATGTGGTACTATACCACTGGAGCGCTTCTAAGAAATCCATAGAAATAGTTTTCCAAATCTGTGTAGGGATGGGCAAGGGTTCGAGCAATCCCGAAAGGAGTGTCGTTTCACCCTTATTGACCTGGAAAGTATCACAGTCAACCACCATCCGTTGAATTGCCATTTTCAGTCCCAGCCAAAAGAAGTTACATTGTTCCTGGTCATACGTTTTGAGGAACCTAGAGTGCCCTGCTGATGAAGAAGCATGGAGTTCATAGAAGAGATAGCCCCGTTGAACAAATTGCAACCAATTTGGAACAAGCAGAAAAATAGATGTAAGAGACACTGGGTCATCAAATGTGCGAGAATGAGCATCCGCCACCATATTGTCCTTACCCTTCTAGTAAGTGGTCGCATAGTCATAACCCATGAGTTGGATAACCCATTTCAAGTGTGCTGGGGAGGAGACCCATTGTTCGAGGAAATTTTCCAGACTCTGAATATCAGTGTTGATGCATAAATAATTCCCCAATAGGGATGGATGCCACTTTTGTACTGCATGCAAAATAGCCATCATGTCCAACTGAGATGTAGATGCGGCTAAATGCTTACCGGAAAGGTCTCATGAAGCCGGCAATCCCACTGGTGCAACAAAGACACCTGCATATCTATCCAAGGAAGTAGTGGGGACCGTTGGTGGGTGCATCTAAAGGGAATGGAGCTGAGAAATGACACCATGTAAATTTTTCTTAAGGATCTTTTCCAGGCGATGTGAACTGATGATGCAAAGAGACTCTGGTTGTAAGCCCATAAATTTGTGTTGTGCCCCATTGACTGAAAACTGCATCCAAAGTTCAGCAAAATCCCATAAGATGGGGCCAAGTGTGCGTAACCATTGAACGCCCAAAACCACATGACATCTTCCTAAGGACAAGGCAAACATGTCAGAGCACAGGTTATAATCTTCCATAGAGATATGCACATTGTGACACTTCCCCTTGCAAGGTAAGGTGCCCCCATTGGCAACCATGACTTCAACATTGGAGCAAGGATAGACAAAACAATCAGCTTGTTTGGCAATCCGAGGGTCAATGAAGTTATGAGTGGTACTAGAATCAATGAGTATGGTAAGAGGGAGCTACTTGAAGTATCCCCTGACCCACATTGTTTGTGGGGTGGTGACACCTATTACAGCATGGAGAGAGATCTCAGGTGGGTCGTCCTGAGATGGGGTATCAACAGGCAGGTGTTGAATGTCGACCTGATCATTGACTATATCTGGGGCTTCTTCACCAAGTTCAGAGGCAAGTGGAGAATCCACATCCAAGAGATAGAGCTTTTGTTGAACACATCTATGTCCTTGAGTGAATTTCTCATCACAATTATAACAAAGCCCTTTTTCTCGGCGTGCCTACATCTCTGTTTCAGACAAATGCTTGATAGGAGTTGGTCAAGGAGTAGGCATGATGGGAGGTCATTGGGAACCCATATTTCTAAAGGGAACAAAGGTGGGTTTGGAGCGTTGTTGAGCTGCGATCTTGTCCTATACCAACTTAGCCAACCCTATGACTTCCATCATTGTGTTGGGACATAACATTTTGACCTCTGAGTGGATTTCATCCTTGAGACCACTGATAAAACAACTCTTGTAGAATTCATCAGACAATCCTTCTGTGTGATTGGCCAGTTTCTCAAATTCTATCTGATACTCTCTCACGGTGCCAATTTGGTGAAGTTTAGTGAGTGCTCCCGTGAAGTCATCAAAAGCACTAAGACCAAATCGTGGCAAAAGGAGTTGGCAAAAATCTGTTCAGTTTGTCTTGGAATGAGCGTTGATGTACCAACGATACCATTGAAGGGCTTCTTGTTCCAAATGAAAGGATGCAAGTGGAACTTTCTGGACGTCAAAAGTACTATGCACACTGAAATATTGTCCTGCTCGGTATATCCATCCAGTCGGATCAGTACCATTAAAGCGAGGAAAATCAAGCTTCGGCCCATGAAAAATTGCTGGAAGAAGAGAACCCGGTGGCTGCAAAAGATTCTAGCTGTTGGTTATTGTTCATGGCTGAATGCTGAAGATGGAGGCTGAGAAATTTTTCATCCAGATCTTGAAGTTTGGTTGGGATGGCTACAAGTGCTTCCTCCATGGTGTGTGCTCCTGCACGGGTGACAACCATAACCAGGGTTTTTTTTCTTTTTTTAGTTTTTGTGTGGAATGGGTAGAAAAACACAAACAAAAGCTAACTTAGTAAAGGGAAATTTGGATTGGGGAAACAATCTGATGGGTAATTGGGGTTTGACTAAATTTTGGACACTATCGAAAGGACAGGAAAGCAAAAGAGGGGGATTTCAGAAGCAGGGTGATAGAATGAGAAAATTTGGCAGAGAGGGACAAATAAGCAGAATTAGAAAAGGAACTCTGTGGTAAAATTTGAAGGCGATTGGGTGAAAATCGAAGAAGTTATGGCAAACCCTAAAAATAGACAAATGTGAGATTTCGAGTGTTGGGAAGTGGAATTTAGGATAGGGTCCTCAGGAATGAAATATGCGAAATGGGATTGCAGGGGTGTCAAAGGAGTTTCAAGGGAAATAGAGTTAAAACAAGGGAGATATGGCAGAAGGGATCGGCAACAGAGGGATCTAAAACGACACTGAATGGACCGAAAACGGTTGGATATAGAATAGCTATCATAATAGATTTGGAATGGCTTTCAGAATGGATATGAAATGGCTCGGAATGGATCTGATACAGCACGGAAGTGATCAGCAATAATTCAGCATAAAATGGATATGGACCCCAGGTATGTTCAACTTCCTAACAGTTCAAGTGTTTCACTCGGCCACCAATGCTGTCTGATGGCTTGCGTGTTGGGGTAGTACCCCTCACTCCACGGCTCAAGTAAAACTGATAACCACTTTGCCACAAACGACAGCTCTTGGTTTATCTCACGGGTGGGAATTAGTCAATCAGATAGGGGTCATTGCCATTTTCACTAGTAGGTCCTCTCAATGGGCCAGCTACTTTGGGGCTCCTGTGGTACTCCTCACAATGAGTTTTAGGGCTTATGCCCAAGTACTTCCCATAGTTAAGTGGATAGGAATTATTCCCAAATCTGAAGCTGCGACAGATGTGAATACAATTTGACAGAAATTTCACCCAGCGAGCCCAAGAAAGTGCTCTGATACCAGATGTGAAGAACCTGCAATAATTAATTAATGTAAATACACGAGTGTTGGGCCTGGCCCAACAGGGCCATTTTTGGTGACATTTTTTATGTTGAATGAACCTAAGCCATGCATAGTTTAGAATATCGAATTTTGCCTAAGTATCGGGAGTGCTGCGAAGAGGTGCATAGTACCAGGTTTGGAAGGATGCCGCGAAGATCAGTGCTACGCAGTTTCATGGATGCGAAGGTAGTAGGCCACGTGGAGCCAGTAAAGTTATGTACTCGATGAAGGGTGGCTCGATAAAGTGGATAGACCAGCGGTGGTCTAATTTTGGTAAGACTACTGGAAAGATGTCAAGTTGAGGGCATCAACAGATCAGGAAGGTGATCGACTGTACAAGTCCGTTAAGCAAAGGATGGGTTGGGAAAGTGACAGTTCAGTGTACAACAGGGTACATAACCGTTAAGAGGAAAATGATGGAAGGAAAGTGACTAGGAGCTAAGCCAATTGTACGTGGACATTAAGCGATGGACGGCCTGCAGAGAAAGTGACTGGGAGGTGAGCTAGTCGCACGAGTCAGTTAGTGGAAGGGTGGCTCGAATTGGATGACCTGTTGGAGTGCGTGCAACAGGATGGCTGAAAGCGATGGATCTAAGGCATGGAGGATTGCCATGATAGCAGGATCGCTATCAAAAGTCGGCACGATGGTTCAGAGGGACCGTAGTGGTTTGGAAACCCTAAGGGTTTCAGTCTTCAATGTTGTAAAGACACGACCTTCGGGCGTGATCTATTTAAGAAGACCATTTTTGTATAGGAAGGGTTGGTCGTTATTGGTGATTGTATGGTGATAATATTGTATTGTAATATCTTTTGAATCAAGAATTGATTGTAAAGGCTCTGCAACTGAGTGCGTAGAGACCTATCTGAGTAAGAAGAGAGCCGCAACTGAGTGCGCGGCTAAGAACTGTGAACCCTTCCTTAAAAGAAATATCAAACACAATTCTTGTGGATGTAGCTTCCCATCCGGGGGAGTGAACCACGTTAAATAGTGTGTTGTGAGACTGAATGTTTCTGTGTTTGCATTTGTAGTTATCTGTTATGTAGTTGGATGTTGGAATGTTTACTTACAGTCTATTATGAGAAGGCTTTTATGTGCATTTGCCATTAAGAGAATGTGGAATTATATGTTAAGTCTGCATGAATAGATGTATGGTTGATATTATCTTTGCTTCTAAAGACAGTGAATCTATCATCTGCTTGAGCATGGGGAAAGTTGTTTATGTGGTTGAATGAATACAGTCGATGAATGTATAATAGTTATTTCGCACCTGAGGGTTATGCTTAAAATAGTAACATTCTAAGTGTGTGTTATGAGCATTAAGTAGTAAGTTAGTTAAGTGTATGACTGAGTGGATAAGTGGTATTCAGCTCACTGCCTTAAGCATTTTGCATTGAATCCAAGTATCGGAGGTCAAGTGGCAGTGTTCATAGTGTAGCCTTAAGTCTCGTAGTAAGGAGGAAGATAGTGGTGCAGACCGCGGTGTTGGGAATTACCGCGTAGCCCGACCTTCGTAGCACACAACCGATGCGTTGCCGTGAGCTTTGTCACAATAATCTACTCATCACTCACTATGGACATCTGAGTCCATAGTGTCACATTAGAAACACCTCGGGTGAGACCTCAGCCTGCTTGTGGGCTGTTACCGAAAGGGCCGGTGAGAACGGGTTTTGTTGGTTTAAGGTAACCGCGCAGAACTTGGGTCTTCATAAAACCTCTGGTCAGCATTGTATATCCAACAAATGGTTCTGTTGCCATGCTAGAATCCGTGATGAGTGACGAAGACTATGAGCTCTCGGAAAGTGTATTGAACTAGCATCCTGAGAAGACAGAAATCCAGGCTTCGTGGAATAAGACCATAAGAGACTTTAAAAGACAAGAGAACAGACATCCGTGTCTAAGTGACACACAGTGGTCAGATAGATATCTGTTGGACGAAATTCACAAGATTTTCTGGGCTACATTTCCGAACGAGCTGCACGCGTGGATCTCGCAGCTCATAGAAAAGAAAACCTATTTTTAAGGAGGCGTTCCTACAGAGTGGAATCCTGACCTCATATCCCAACTCAAAGCAATAGACAGTCCACTGACGTGCACAGTCGATTTTTGGGTCAATCATATGCTAGAAGGCTTTGTCACAGAGTTTGCTGTGGATACGCTCAAATCCTACAGCCAAGCAGAGGAACACTTTTTTGGAGGTTTCCAAGGTAAGTTTCTGAACAATCTCAGTCTATACATTAATATGCTGTTAGCTAAAAAAGGTGTTTTAAGAATGCAGTAAATTTTTCAAGTTGTCATGATAAATAGCATTTATAGCGATTCTGACGAAGATACTCACAACATAAGAAGTGGGAAAAGATACAAGTTCAATAAGAATCCTGGAAGATCTGGACTCCATGTAGATACTGAGATTCCTTATGATATTGAAAACGAAGTCGTGCCCCCATTTACTCCTCAAAATCCTCCACTTGTAGAGCCCACCCCGCTGAATATACATCCTAGTACGTCTACCCCTATATGCCCATTTGTCTTTACTGCGCAGAATCCTTTACGACAGCCTAGCACCCCTCATGGCACACCTCAGGGTGCCCCTTTGAGTGCTACACCTCCCCCTAGAGACATGGCCCATATGGATATGAGGTTGCCTATATTCAAAGGGATGGGTCTAGAAGATCCTGACCAGCACTGGTTTCTTTGTGAAGCTATCTAGAGTGTCAGACAAATCCAAGATGATGATGAGAAGAAAGCCCAGCTTGTTACTTCTTTCAGAGATAGAGCGCTGCTCTGGTTCATGAAGTATTCTACCATGCAGCCCAGGACACTGGCAGAGATTAAAGCTATGCTGATAGCAGAGTTCAAGAAACCAAAGTCTGAGTCTCAGTGTATAATTGAGCTGAAGGAAATCAAGCAGAGACCAACATAATCGGTCTGGGAATTCTACCAGAAGTTCAAGACACTCTTGGACCAAGTGAGCTTTGTTATAGCACCCAAACAACATAAAGAATGGTTCATTGTTGCACTGTTTCCGCACATTAGGTTACCATTAATGCAGGAGAATGTTACATCCCAGGCAGAGGCCTTGGAAATCATGATGAAGTTGGAGGCTTCGCCGATTGGTAAGTCTAGTTCTGGGATGACACAGATTCAGAACTAGCTTACCACCCTGACACTGGAGCTACAGAGCATGAAGGATGGAAAAGAGCAGTGATATGAACCTTGTCACGAGATCTAGTGCACGAGTTGCAAAGGATAAGGTCATGACCGAGAGCATTGTCCCCTATACCGTGACTACCTCGGCAGTGGTGCGCCTAACCCCATCAATCAAAACTAGGCACCCTGGTGTGAGATCTGCAGAACTACTGGTCATAGACCTGAAGATGGTTACTTGATACAAAAATATGTGAAGACACCTAAGAATCTATATTGCAATTTCTGCAAATCATTTGGACACGATGAATCCAACTGCCATGCCTATGAACTTATGAATGAAAGAATGCATGACATGGATTCAATGAGAGGCACTGGCTTGTACAGAGTGAAAGAAGATAACCAGCCAAAGCAAGGAAACATGCATTATGATCAATCTACCTATAGAGGCCGTGGTGGTGGATACCACGGTAGAGGAAGAAATATCGGCCTGACACAAGGAAGAGGCCACGGTGGGGTCATCTGCTATAACTGTGGCCAGCCAGGTCATGTATCCAGAGACTGTGTAAACCCATGCACCACCTGTAATTATTGTAAATCATTTGAGCACGTGATAGAAGATTGCCCGGTACTAGAGGTAGAGATGTAGAAAAGAACAAGAATAGACGCCCCAGCCCCGAACATCCAGTGTATCGCAGCAGAGAACAGACCTACGGATCCTAGCATTAAAGTAGTCACACGCAGTGGCATGGAGATAGGTCGTGATAGGGGAGCAGAGGATTCCACTTCAGGAGAGGCTCATGCGAAGCAGGGCCCTCTCGAAACAATATGGGTAAGAAAATCTCCAGGAAAGATGCCTGCTTTGGACCTGAAGAAGAATAAAGAAGCTTTTGTTGACACGCGGGATACCTTCAGAGAACCAGCACCTAAATCACCAAGGATCCTGCTGTGCAGCGAAGTATCATGTGTTCAAGACACACCTGCTGCGTATGAAAAGACAAGACACACAGCAGATGTTAGTACCTCTATTGCGCAGTTCCTAAGGAGCTGCATGAAGCTACTGAAAAATGAAAATGCGATAGCAGAGTTAGAGAAGCTCATAAATCTATATGAACCACAGACAGAAGCAAAAACTTCTAAGGGCGCAGTACATCATATAAAAAAAATAAGAGGTCGAGCTATGAGATGAGGCTCACTACGTAGATAGGAGTCTTTGAGATGGACAAAGTTATCCTTGATCTAGGATCAAAAGTAAATGTCTTGACCAAGTAGACATGGCAGTAGATGGGTCGGCCAAAGTTATCATGGTCACCTATCCAGTTGAGAATGGCCAACCAAGAGAAAGTTATACCATTTGGCCGATTAGCCAATGTTGTGGTTGACATTGATGGAGTGCAAAGCCATGCGGACTTTGAAGTCATCGAGATTATTGATGATATCCATCCCTTTCCTGCGCTGTTAGGAATTGATTGGGCTATTGACAATTTAGCCATTACAAATTTGAAAACAAAGAAGATGATATTCGAAGGCAAGCATATGCGGGTTATCGCACCATTGGATCCTGCAGATGGGGACAGATATAGCGAGCCGATTCAGGAGGAATCTAAGGCCCAGGATTTGGACCGACTGTAGCAGATGACTGCGAACCAAGAGGATTACATTAATCCTACTGCGGACATTACACTCAGCTGGAGATGCGATAGCTCCTGTGTTTCTGACTCAGACACTGGACTAGAAAATTGGCAGAATTGCATGCATGAAGTGTCAACTAGAAGGTGCACGCAGGTCATGAAATCACTGCACTGGATTGGAAAGGAGGTAAGTTCGATCCCTACATTTGATGGTTCTGCTAACGTTTATACTTTCATTCAAGACTATACTGCAGCAGTTCCAGAAGAGCACAGGTTACCAACATTGGATATGGCACTCTGTGGCATACTTGCCAGATGGTGGGCTTCGCACAAACACATATTGATCACTTGGGAGCAATGCAGAACAAAGATACAGATTCGGTTCGCAGAAAGGGTTACCTTACCCTTTGAGAATTTCAACGAGCAGACAGACCCTAGCCACCATTTGGAAGTCTGCTTGCAGGGATGGGAAAAAAGACCACTCAAAGAGTGGGTGCACTTGTTCGTGCATACTTTGGAAGAGGATATTCCAAAGAAATGGTATCTAGACCTGGAGTTACGCAGGGAGACCTCAGATTGGGAAACATTAACTGCGAACTTCCAGAGAGATTTCAGCTTTGACGATGAGAACCCTTTGATACATGAGGCACTGCAGATAATCAAGGAACGTGTATTCAGAACAGATTATCCTTGCGAAGATATGTCATGGGGAGAATTTTTTGGCACATGTGACAGTCCTGCGAACATACACTCAGAATGGAAAGAACATGAAGAACATCTGATAGTCTGTTATAATTTAGCTGAGGATGATGAGCATGGAAGAGAAGAAGATGAAGATGATCCACGCAATATCAATATACCAGAGTCAGAAGGTGCGCATGATATAGAAGGACCACCATTGGAAATCCTGGACATGAGTGGACCGGTCAAGACACAGAAGGTAAACATTGGCACGAGTGAAGAGCCAAAGCTCACATCCATTAGAGACTACTGGGATGATCAGATTATCACGGAGATTGCAGACACCTTGCATGAATATCAAGAGCTATTTTCGACCAACTTTACAGAGATGAAAGGAATATTGGGTGACTTAGGAGTCATGAAAATCCCTTTGAAGCCAGGCGCTAAGCCCATGAAGAAGCGACCATATAGATTGAATCCACGATACAAAGAGAAAGCCAGCGTAGAGTTGAACAAAATGTTAGAGGCATGAATCATTGAACCCGTCGAGGAATTTGAATGGATCAGTCCTATGGTTGTCTAGGACAAGAAGACAAAGGGAAAGATCAGGATTTGTATCGATCTCAGAAAACTTAATGATGCCTCTATGCATGACCCATTCCCTACTTTGTTTACAGATGAGGTACTTGACAATGTTGGAGGGAATGAGGCCTATTCATTTACTGATGGTTTCTCCAGTTATCATCAGATCAGAATTGATCCCGTAGACAAGCATAAGACGATATTTGCTATGGAATGGGGATCATTCAAGTATACAGTCATGACGTTTGGTCTGAAGAACAAGCCTACCATCTTCTCCAGAGTTGTCGCTGTGGCATTCAAAGATTTCATGCATAAGTTTCTGGAAGCATATTTTGATGACTGGACTGTTTTTGGTTTGCTGAAAAACCATTGTGCAAATCTTAGAATGATGCTTGAAAAATGTAGACAACATCAGATCTCGCTGAATCTAAAGAAGTGCATCTTCTGTGTGCCCTATGGAATTTTACTAGGACATATTGTTTGCAAACAGGGCTTGATGGTGGACCCTGTGAAGATTGCCATTATTGTGAATTTACCTACACCAACTTCAGTTAAGATGATGCGCTCTACCTTGGGTCATACAGGTTATTACAGGAAGTTCATTAAAGGTTATGCGCAGATAACCGCAGCAATGGAGAAGTTGGTGAAGAAGGACCTGCCATTCCTTTGGAAGGAAGAGTGCGAACAGGGTTTTGACACCCTTAAAGAAAAGATGGTTACTGCACCAATCCTAGTCTTTCCAGACTGGGCAAAGCCATTTCATGTTCATGTGGATACATCATGCATTTCCCTCGGCATTGTGTTAGCTCAGCCAGGAGAAGGGGGTATTGACTGCCCCATCGCATTTTCTAGTAGAAAGCTATCGACAACAGAGAAGAACTATACCACTACTGAGCGGGAAGGACTTGCGATGGTATATGCCCTTAAGAAATTTAGACATTATTGACTTGGTGTGCACTTCCTTATGTTCACTGATCATTCTACATTGAAGTACCTGGTCAACAAGCCAGTGTTAGGGGGTTGTATATGTAGATGGCTATTGCTATTCCAGGAGTACAACTTCGAGATCATTGTTAAACCCGACAGGATGAATTTGGGAATTGACCACCTGTCTAGAATAGAGTCAGGAGAGGAGCCAACGAACATTGAAGACAGTCTGCCCGATGTGCAACTATTTGTTATACAGGTTGCAGATGATTACTATAAGGATATCATTGATTTTCTGACAACAGGGCTAACACCACAAGAATTTTCTGTTCAGCAGAAGAAGCAGCTAGTAGTCCGCGCCGCAGATTTTACTATTATTGTAGGACAGTTATACAAACCTGGACCAGATGAAGTCCTGGGTAGATGTGTACTCGACCACGAAAAACCATATATACTAGCAGATGTGCATTCAGGGATTGTGGGAGGTCATTATGTAGGAAAGGCTACTGTGCAGAAGATATTATGCGTAGGGCTGTGGTGACCTACCATCCACAAAGATTCTAAGGAATACTGCAGGAACTGTGATGTCTGTCAGAGGATAGGGAAGCCATCGCAGAGAGATGAAATGCCATTGAACCCACAGTTGACCTTATAGGCCTTTGAGAAGTGGGAAATTGACTTTGTGGGACCTATAAACCCACCAGGGAAGAGAACTGGTGCGAGATATATCATTACTGCCATGGATTACCTCACCAGGTGGGCAGAAGCTAAACCAGTAAAGGACTGCAGTGCAGTTCATTTTTGAAGAAATTTTTTCAATATTCGATTGTACAAAAATTTTGATGAGTGATCAGGGCACTCACTTTCTGAATAAGACCATAGAGGCCCTGACAGAGGAGTTCCACATACGGCATCACCGCAGTACACCATATCATCCGCAGGCGAATGGAACTATTGAAGCTTTCAACAAGATACTAGAAAACGCGGTGACAAAGGTGTGCAACGTAAACAGGGATGATTGGGACCTGCACATCTCGTCTGTCCTTTGGGCATATAGGACAACTTGTAAGAAATTGACATGACAGACACCCTTCCGATTTGCTTATGGGCAGGAGGCCATAATGTCAATGGAGTACATTGTCCCCAGTCTGAGGATTGCTATGTTCACTAGAATGGCAGATCGCGAAGCATTAGATGAAAGATTGTTACATTTAGCTAGCTTGGAGGAGGATCGTTTCATTGCAGGCTTTCAACAGCAAGTCCAGAAGGATCGTGAAAAGGCATGGCATGATCGCCATATCAGGAACAAATGCTTTCAGGTAGGTGACTTAGTCCTCCTGTATGATAGCAAGTTCATGAAATTTCTTGGCAAGTTTAAAATACATTGGCTTGGTCCATATATTGTTATGCATGTCACTGATAGTTGTGCAGTTTAGTTAGCCACTTTAGCTGGTGATACCCTACCCACTATGATAAATGGAAGCAAACTTAAATTGTACCACGATAGTCCTGCTTCGTAGCATGCGGAAAGATAAGTGTGGGGAGAAATTTCTAAGTGTCAAGTACAGTTGAAATTGGGCACTATAAATGTATAGAGTCTGTACATGTATCATAAAGGAAGAATGTATGAGCTGAGCAACACTGTTGAAGCTGTGTAGGAGCTGAAAGAAAAGCAGTGGAAAAATGGTCGCGGCAGTTCAAAGATTAGTACCGCGAAGGCACTGCGCAGGAGTTGAAATGTTCCACCGTGCAGTTCAGTGCAGCATTCAGAAAAAAAAAAAGCCATTAAGATGACCGTTGCAGTAACTGCTTCAGCATTTAAAGGGAAGATAGCCATTCTAGATAGACTGACAGATGAAAATACTGAAAGATATGAGGGATTTGGCTGCCAAAGGTCGCATTTAATGCCTATCTAGCCATTGAAGGGCATGGGAGGGGGTCTGTTGCGCCTATAAATAACACCATTTGGAGACTCGCGGGCGTTACTGAGCACTTAGAATTTTCTCTGTGATTAACCCCCCAAGCTAGTAGTCATTTGTATTCTGTCTGCCATAGCCACTATCTCATTAGTGAATGTCCGACCTGCTTTACACAGAGCAAGAGCTTACTATTGAAGAAACATTGAGGATTTTTCAGCACGGAGGTATGCAACAGTTAATGAAAACTCCTGTTAAGAAGGTCATCATAGAACAAGGTCAAGGATCTCGCAAATCACCAAGGATTAATCCAACAATGCAAGATAAGGGAAAGGACACACTGAATGGACCTCAAACAAAGTAGTCCAAGCTGAGTTCGGCGAGCGCAAGGCAACCCATATCCACCAAGGAAATTTCACTCAAGATGACACCAAATTATATCTCGCCATGGGCGTTGGATGCCCCTATGTATAATCTCGTAAAGAATGCCAAGTATGATATCCCTCTGTCGCCAGTGTCTAAGCACATAAAAATTACGACAAACCTGTTGGGAAAGATCCCAGACTACAAATGGGAGGATTATGACATCTTGGGCGTGAAGAAGGATGAGCCACATGATCCCAAGTACCCAGATTTTCAACCAGATCAATATATGTGCTAGAAAAAGGATGCAAAAGGAGAGCTAAATCTAGTGGCCGAAAGCTGGTTAACACCAGTGGTGCAGTCAGGACTGTTAAACCTGCTGGGACTACCCCATTTTGAAAGGTCGACCGAACTAAACATCGTGGTTCACACCTTGATGGCACGAATCCACCAAGGTTATTTATGGATGGAAAGGCCCATAAACATCGGTGTCGACCTAATCCATGTCATTATAGGATTGAGTAAGCGCGGTGAGGATCCGAAGATGTTCTTCCAAGGGAAGGGTAAAGAAAAAGATGCCATTACAAAGATGAAGAAGAGCCATGCACTGGTGAAGGGAAAACGGGGTTTTCCTACCGACGAGATTGACGATCGAGCAACAAAGTTCATTACACAGATGCTCGCAGCAAAGGTATTGAGAACAGAAAGACCCACCGAGGTGCCTGCGGACGCAGTGCTGCTTGGCGCCGCAGCAGCAGAGGGCACAGAGTTTAACTGGTGCCAGTACCTACTAAATGAGTGAGAAGGATTTTATATGCATTCGCCATTAAGAGAGTGTGGAATGATATGTTAAGTCTGCATGAATAGATGTATGGTTGATATTAGCTTTGCTTCTAAGGATAGTGAATCTATCATCTGCTTGAGCATGGGGAAAGTTGTTTATGTGGTTGAATGAATGCAGTCGATGAATGTATAATAGTTATTTCGCACCTGAGGGTTATGCTTAAAATAGTAACATTCTAGTTGTGTGTTATGAGCATTAAGTAGTAAGTTAGTTAAGTCTATGATTGAGTGGATAAGTGGTATTCAGCTCACTGCCTTAAGCATTTTGCATTGAATCCAAGTATCGGAGGTCAAGTGGTAGTGTTCCCAGTGTAGCCTTAAGTCTCGCATTAAGGAGGAAGGTAGTGATGCAAATTGCGGTGTTGGCCATCACCGCGCAGCCCGACCTTCGCAGCACACAACCAGTGCATTGCCGTGGGATTCATCACAGTCATCAACTCATCACTCACTATGAACATCTGAGTCTGCAGTGCCCCATTAGAAACACCTCGGGTGAGACCTTAGCCTGCTTGCGGGATGTTGCCGAAAGGGCCGGTGCGAAGGGGTTTTGTTGGTTTAAGGTAATCGCGCAGAACCTGGGTCTTCATAAAATCTCTGGTCAACATTGTATATCCAACAACGAGATATCATAAATAACAAAACTCAGAATCACTTTTATATTGATCACAGGATACTTCGATGGGGAAACCTCCTTTGAGAAAGCTCAATACAATTAACTTCACGGTGCCTTCATAGGCCTCAACACACACTTATATACTAAGTCTAGGCACCAATACTATGAGTCAAAACCATGGGCCAATACAAACTATGGAACAACAAAACTATGGGCAACTTGCAAAGCGCATATGTGCCAACAACAATAACACAAGCTATGGATCAACAAATACTACGGGATGACTTACAAAGGATATGCGTCCAACAACAATATACTAACAAAGTAAAGACATGGGTTCCTAACAGAGTTGCAGGAGGCGACATGGATTTACGAAGAAGAGTTCAAGAGACTGACAAAGCAGTCGAGTTCTTTTTCACCTAGGGAATCTGATGCAGGAGCATCAGTGCCTAGGTAGATCAGTCGAAGTTGATCGACATGAGAAGACCGACCAGAGGGAGTGCCAATGACCACTGGTGTAGATGAGCAAGTTGGCTATCAAAGTCAACAAGTTGAGCAGAAGATGTCGAGGTCTGTCGACAGGAAAAAGGAAGCCGAGAGTCAACAGACGACAATCGATAGTCGACATGTGAATGTCGATAGGCGACAAGTTACCACGGAGTCGCAGCAAGGTCGACATGTTGTCGGACCGCGACATCGACAGGTTGGGTATGAGCCAAGCGAGGAGGAAGGGGCGGAATGGCGAAGCCTAAGCGCAGAGTGAAACCGACAGGAAAGTCGAAGCTGACAAAGGACAGTATGGCTGACAGGATGGTTTACTGTAGCTTATCAGAGGGAAGCGTAGAAGTCAAGGAGAGTACTTAGCAATAGTTCAAGGTTGCTAAGGAAGTTAATGGCAGTTATTGCAGGTGGGTGAAGGCATGACAGATGTCGTCACAAGCAGAGGTTGTGCAGCACGGTCGGGACACTGCATCAGGGGAATTGTGAGGTCTAAAATGGGCCTCATAAGAGATATAATAAAGTATTATGAGTTAGTCATTTTGTGGGGAATGTATATTTACAACTCACCTTTTGCACTACAATCTATGTAACTATGGTTAAGTTAAATTGAGAAGATGTCTAAAAATAAAATTAATAAAAATACCTTCTTTGATATGACTAGAAGTAGAAATACTTTTAACTAGAAGTAAGAGTACTTTTAAGACATAAATATACTAAAGTAAAGTACTTATTAAATAAGTAAAATAAAATATTTTAGTTTTGCATTATAAACTTTAGTTAAAGTTCTATGAATAAGTTGACACACATATATATATATATATATATATATATATATATACCAAATTTAACGAATAATTATAAAATAAATTTTAAATTTATATCTATAAATTAATTTAACTAAAATTTAAAATTTAAATAAATAAATATATTTACATAAAACTTTATCTTACTACATTTATTCATCATATTTACCTAGTTATATCTTAACAAATTTATACAATACCACTATAATTATACGTTATAACAAATTTATTCATTACAATATGTATAACAAATTTATTTGTTATAATTTTTAAACACGTGATAACAGGAACACATTTTCATCACAATGTTATAATATATATATATATATATATATATATATATATATATACTTTATTACCACATATTAATCATATAGAAACATTGTAACAAGTTTATTTGTTAGGAAATTAACACGTTTATGTTCTATCCGATATATATACATATTTAATTACCATGTTTTAACCATATGGAAATATTATGACAAGTTTATTTGTTAGGAAGTTAAGACGTTTATGTTATAACCAATATATATATACACTTACCTACCATGTATTAATCATAGGGAAACATTATAATAACAAGTTTATTCGCGAGGAAGTTAACACATCTTCATTATAATATTATAATTGTATAATCAATATATATACACTTATTTATCACATATTAATCTTACCTACATTGTTTTAATCATAGGGAAACATTATAATAACAAGTTTATTCGCGAGGAAGATAACACATCTTCATTATAATATTATAATTGTATAAGCAATATATATACACTTATTTATCACGTATTAATCTTACCTATCATGTTTTAATCATAGGGTAACATTATAATAAGAAGTTTATTCGTGAGGAAGTTAACACATTTTCATTATAATATTATAATGGTATAAAAAATATATATACACTTATTTATCACTTATTATCACTTATTAATCATATGTAGGTATGATTTCAAAATTTCAAATTTAACTTTGACTTTTGGTTAAAAGTATATTTTATATTCAAACATTTAAGATATGGGAAAGTACTTCACTTTATAAGTATTTTAAGAGTTCTAAGTACAAATATATTATATTCAAAAGTAACTTATGGGTACTTTTTCCATTATGAGTATGGTTAACTATGAGTTTTCATCCACTATTTAGAATTTGACAAGTGTCTTTAACTTAAGGAATGCCACCTCAACTATAATAGATGATGTCATTCTCTAGAATGTCATTGGTTCTTTTAAAATTGATTTTGATAGTACATTTTTTGTTTTGAGGCCCATTTTAGGCCTCAAAATTCCCCTAATGATAGTTGTAGGTATACAGGATCATGGAAGGATTGGCTGACAGAGAATGCATTTCTCGGGGATCATAGTGGTCTCGGAAACAGCAGCAGTGGGGTAGAAGACCAGAGAGTTAGGTCAGTTGAGAGGACTTGGCATTTTGGAGAGTCAAGTAGAGCAGAGCAGAAGATCGAGCCATAACTCAGAGTTCCGCAATGAACCAGGAGAGGGTGAGGTCGACACATAGAGATAGCACACAGTTACTTCTATGTTGTAATGGTTGAGGACGACAGTTAGTTAGTTATTTGATTTCTTTGCAGTTTGCATTGTAACCGATTCAGAGAAGTAATATAAGCTAGCTTATGGCATGTTGTTTGCATCTTGTTTTATGTGAACGCGTGTGTGGTGTGTATTGTTAAGAAATAACCTTTTTGCGATAAGGCGACTTGCGTCAGGTTTCTAAATGTAAGATCTGTTGGTCCTTTTGTACCAACATTTCCCAGGTTTTGCTCAATTTTTCTTGCAGTGCCCGGTTTTGTTGTTCCATTTTTTGTAATTGGCTAGCATGTTGCATCTTCAAAATCTGAGTTTTCTCATGCATGAATGAGGGTCCAGTTGATGGCACATCCTGGGCTTTATGGAACCATGCCTCAATCTTCATGGCTACCAGATCTTATCTAACTGTTGCTAATTCGGGCAGTGCCTCAGCCAGCCGGTCATCCTCTTTAGTTTGCATTTCTTCATTGGTTGTTGCAAGGTCCTAGAGTGATGTGTATCCTCCCACTGGTGTAAAATGGTCTCCTTTCTCTGCCCCATCATCCTCAGAGTCTGACTGGTCTTGGGGTATAGATCCTGCTTCATCTTCCTCTTCTTCTTTCTTTTTATTCTCCTTCTCCTACCTGGATTTTGTCTCCTGCCTCAACCTTCTGCTCTGTTGCTTAAATACATGTGTTCTAGCAAATGAACCTATAGGTTTCTGACAGGAGGCCTCTTTGGAATGCTTTATCTTTACCAAGGTTTCATCTACGATCTCATCGCTGTCGATGTCTATGTCGATTTTCCTTTTGACCCCTGATTGAGTGGTTGCCTTTTCTTCATTCTGCTCTGAGACAAGGGTTCCACCCGCAATTGGGTTGCCCCTCATTCTCTGTACATCCTTAGTAGATATATGGATGAACTCTTCCCAGGAGAGTTTGGGGACCTGGGCTTTCAATTCCTCACATATGATTAGTTTGATTAACCCATGATGATCTAATGCATCCCCCTTCCCTTGTGTTACCTTCCTACTCATCTCCCAAATAGATTACAATAGGTAGAAAGGTATGTTGATACTATTGTTGGGTTTTATATGCCCCTTGTTCCTCAGAAGGTCTAATATCCTGAAATGGAAGGCAGGTATATAGCTGAGTCTCCCTATGTAGGTAATGTATTTGAAGACGACAACGGATACTTCATCCCATGGATTTGGCATTGTTTATATTTTTATGTCGTTCTTGTTTTCTTCATAGCACTCACCTTTCGAAAATAAAGTCAGTTTTGCTCTAATATTGACTTCCCTGTCGTCTTTCCCCCAATGTAACCCCTTGGGAATTCCCATGTATGCTACAATTGTTTTTTCACTTAAGCGGATGCATAACCCCTTCACCCTAGTAACATATTGTTCTTCTTTTAAATGTTTTATATTTCTAGGGATTTCTAAGGCTACTTCTACATCATGTCCTCTTAACCCAGTGATGAATGGCATCCATCCCGTTGTGCAGAGTATTGTCAGCACTTTTGGTTTTTCATAGATGGGGGCATGATATTCTGGTTCGATCTTTTTAAACCCCTTTTAATCTTCTGAAATTACCAAATGGATGAATAATATAAAATTGAGGGTGGTGGACCAGATGACTTACTTTCTTGTTTTGGGTCGAAAGTCGGCTTGCTAATCTGAGTCCTAAATTTTTCTTGTTGTGTTTACACTACTCGAGGTTTGAAAGCTTCATATATGCCGTTTGGTCTTGCGTACTTATCCCTATCCTTTCATCATTCCATGCCATGTTGTTGTTTGATATGAAAGGAAGTGATGGGATACGGAAATCGCCATTTATTCATTTGGATCGACAATCATTACTTGGTGTGGTTACTCTTAACCATGTACCGTCGTTCTATCTAAAGAGAGATTTCCTCAACTTTGAATTATTCCTTCTGTAGGGAGAAATTGATTTGACTGGAAATGTAAATAAAGGATTAGAGCTTACCTTTTTGTGCATAGCGCACCTTTGTTGCTAACGTGGAGATTTTTGTAGTAACGTTTGAGTTCCGTAGTTAATTTTGGCTTTGTCTGTATTTTTTAATGGCAGTTTCATAGTTGTGTTGTTGGCTCTTTTCCATTGCTCTGGTTTGTTTGATATAATTTGTTGGCCTAGCTGATTTGTTGGCTCACTTGATACTTTTTGCTGCTTTAGTTGATTTGTTGGCTCGCTTGATAGCTTCTGCTACTTTAGTTTATTTGTTGGCTCGCTTGATAGCTTCTGTTGCTTCAGTTGATTTTTTGGCTCGCTTGATATCCTTTGTCACTTTGGTTTATTTGCTAGCTCGCTTGATACTTTATGTTGCTTCCGTTGATTTTCAAGCTTATTTGATATCCTTTGTCGCTTCGGTTTATATGTTGGCTCGCTTGATTCATTTTTTCTTTTGTTATTTTTATTTGCATAATTTTTGTGTTTTATATCTTTTTTATTTTTCATATTTCAATTTTTTTCATAATTTCCTTTCTTTTCATTTTTTTCATTTTTTTCATCATTTTTCATGTTATTTTTTCTCATTTTTTCATTATTTTTTTCATGATATTTTTTCTCTTTTTTTTCATGATATTTTTTTTAGTTTGATTGGAGGACATGTATGTCCTCTATTAGCATCAAATATTTCTAATAAAGAGTTTGAGTGAATTCCTCTTTGGACTACGGTTTCTTGTACAATTTGAGTCTATGTCCATTTACCAACATTGGAAAATCTGTCTCATCTATGGTTTTGATTCTGACTACTCCATTGTCATAGATTGTATGAATGATGTATGGTCCCAGCCATCGTGTTGTAAGTTTTCCTTGGAATTTCTGAAATCTAGAATCATATAACATTGCCCAATCCCCTTCTGTGAATTAATTTTCTTTTATATTCTTGTTGTGCCATTGCTTCCTCTGCTGCTGAATGATTTAAGTGTGGGATGGAGCTTGTTCGTGGTGCTCATCCAACTATTTTAATTGGAGCATACACTCTTTTTGGATTGTTGAAAGTTTCATGTTTAAATGGGATTCTATTCTTAATGTCTTGATCTCAAATTCAAAAGCGAGCATTACCTTTTTTCCATATACCAGCTCATAGGGGGTAAAAACTATTGTTGTTTTCCATGTTGTGTTATAATCCCAAACTGCTTCATTTAACATGTCTGCCCAATCCCATTTATGCAATTGAAATGTCTTTGTTAGAATCCTTTCAAGTTCCCTATTTGTAACCTCAGCTTTCCCATTGGCTTGTGGGTGGTAGGAGGAGGACCTTTGATGTTTTATTTTGTTCCTTCTAAATAGTTCGTCAATGAAGTTTGATGTAAAATGTTTCCTTGGGTTAGAAACTAATTCTCTGGGAACTCCGAACCTATAGAATATTTTTTCTGTGAAGAAATTTGCTACATTTGTTTCATTAGCTGTTGTGAGTGATGCAACTTCATCCCACTTAGTAAGATAGTTAGTACAAACTAAAATGTAGTTCTTCTTATTTGAAGGTGGATTAAATGGACCAAAAAAGTCAAATCCCCACTTTTCAAATGGTTCCTGTTGTGGGGAAAATGCACCTATAGTTCAGGGGAGAAACTACCAACTTACGGTGATAAAGATAGACTTACAAGCATTCTGCAAGTATAACTAATAAATGAAGAGATTAGGGTTTAGAGATGTAGGCACCTTATTCAGAAGGTTGATCCTAGCTTTTCCTCCCTCGCTCTTCAATGCTTATCCAGTGTCGCAATGCCCAGACCTGCAAAACAACTTGATACCTTTCTCAAATACATTTGACTACATATATAATACTGATATCTATAATGGAAAGAGACATCAAACTATAATCAAACAGTGATCAAATCTTAAGACACATTAATAGGTCATATTTGGAAAGAGAAGAACGTCTGATCTTTATTAATGAATGAAAGCAAGTACATACAATTATACCTTCCTTCAAGCTTGGCACTTCACGAAACCTAGATTCAAGGTCTCCTGCTTCCGTTCTCCAAGGATCCCAGCCTCTAAGCAATTGTACTAGGGTTTACCAAAACTGAAGCACAAGAGAGGGGGATGAGGGTCTCCATTTCTCCAGCATAACTTTGCAATTAGGCTTGCTCCTCTCACATGACCCTTCTACCCTCCTTATATAGTCAATGAGGAAGAGGAAAAGAAGTTACAACCGCTCAAGAGGTTTCCCAACCAACTTAACTTACTCGAATTTCGAGATTTTGACCAAAACAAGAGTGTACCCTACTCTACAGTATACAAAGTCGCGTACACATGGAAATGGGCGCTACTATGAATGAGGTAAAGTCGCGTACACACGCTACTATTATAACAGTAGAGTCGCGCTCATAGTGAAAAATGGACAAAAACAGGCTTTTCTGCTCATTTTCAGGAGATGGTTTGGTCTGGAAAAATGTTCCTAAGGGTCATATACATCAAATGGGTCAAGAATGAGGTAATTTCAACCATTTTTAGTGTCCCAAATGACTCCTCCATCCACAAATGTCCTGTTGTGTGACTGAACTTGATCTCAAGAAGTGTCGTCATGCGACCAAGGGAAGCAAGTGTCGTCACGGACGGAGAGGTGTCATTTCAAGCTATAACAGATGCCCCCTAATGTATGAGGTCAGAGGGAGTATGGGAAACGATGGCCGAAATACATTATAAATAAAAAAGAGTTGAATCGTGGAGGAACGGAGAAACCAAGAATCATAGGCTCAAATGAAGTACCTGAAAGCAAAGGCAAAGTCAGACAAACTTATCCATGGGGTAACTGTCCATGTTCAAATGGTGGAACATGATCTCCAAGAGGATACAATAATGATCCAAAATACTGATGCATATATCATGGCCACTAGAATACAAGCGTGGATCCATGAGGAACATAAGTGTAAACATAGCCACATAAATACAAGGTGGATCTATGTCAAAACTGGAGAACATAGCCATAGAGAACAAGCTGGATCTATGTCTCATCAAGAGCCCAAAAAGAGTGTGGCTCAGTCTTGCGCAACTTGGACGATAACATAAATGAGGTGATGCTATCGAGGATCCCAAGGTCTTCATCCAAAAACAACCCAAGGTACAAACCTATCCATGCGAATAAATGAGCTGTTGTCGAACATGGGAGGTATCGTTTGATTACCGGTCATTGATGTATACCGTTAACAAACGCGAGGGTGTCCACCAATAATGAAAATGGAACCCAAGGTACCTAGTACATTCAAGCAAGTGCGAATAGATGGTCTTGCCGTCGAACACTTGAAGAATCCATCGGATAGGAGACATTGATGTATTCCCATCTATCCAATAGTGAGGGAAACTGCCACTAATGACTGCAATCCCCAAGGTACTAACCGAAACTCTAAACTTCATTCCCAGAGCACAATGAGTTGAAGTCGATGGGAAGAAGTCCGTTGGAAGGGAGGACTTAATGCATCCTCCATCATCCAACATGAGGGACACTCAAAAGGTATGATCTTATTTGGAGTAGGACGGAACACAGGATGAAACATACTGACACCAAGGAATGGCCGACACATGAGGTCAAGGCAACTGCAGAATGGCCGACACAGGTTAAATCCTTGAACAGTGAGCACGACACAAGAGTGACTTAGGCAGCTTTGAACACAAAGGGACCACGATGCAAGTCTGCAATGTAGGAGACATTAACAGATTCTCCATATGACTGGAAGACTAACCAAATGGAGGAGTAGGAACTCTGAGATCAAGTTTACCCTAAGGCCAATGCTAGAACCCAACTTGTTTGATAGACTCAAAACAGGTGCTTTGTTCAAGGAGATAGTTGACTTGCTGCCATCATATTGAAAGATATTTTAACATTCTTCCCTTCCCTTTCCTTTTTCATTTTTTAACGAGCTTGACAAAGAACTAAAGCATGCTCGACGGTATTTTCATATTTAAGGAGTCTGAAAAACCTAGAAGAAAACTCCATACACCTATCCGTGGATTTTATATCGAGCCCGGATTGGTCTGTGCTCGGCGGTGTTTTCTTGCTTATAGAGTTGAAAAACTTAAACAGTCCTCTATACACCTATCCGTGGATTTTATATCGAGCCCGGATTGGTATGTGCTCGCTTGGTGTTTTCACATTTCGAGAGTCTGAAAACCCTAAAGACGACTCCAAAGGTCCTTTTTCGTAAAGTTAGTCTCCTTCCCCGAAAAAGTGTAAAATGATGGAAGAAGAACTCTTCTAGCGCATACAAGAGTATACCTAGAGTATACCTTTTCCGTAAATTATCCACCAAGGCCCGGAAAAGGGGTAATTCTATACCTAAGTGGATGTCGGTTCAGTTATTTTAACGAGCCTGAAAAGACAACTATGCTCGGCAAACTTTTCCTATTTAAGGAGTCTGAAAAGGGCTTAAAAGAACTCCATAGGGATCTTTTCCATAAAGGTTTAACGAGTCTGGAAAAGTAAACTCATGACCTCCTTACTGTTTTTAACGAGCTCAAAGGAGATAGGAAAATGCTCACAACTTCCTTACTGTTTTTAACGAGCTCGAAGTGAAGATGAAAGAAATGCTCATAACCTACTTACTGTTTTTAACGAGCTCGAAGTGAAGGTAGAAGAATGCTCGTAGCCTCCTTACTGTTTTTAACGAGCTCGAAGTGAAGGTGGAAGACTGCTCGTAACCTACTTACTATTTTTAACGAGCTCGAAGTGAAGGCAGAAGAATGCTCGAAACCTACTTACTGTTTTTAACGAGCTCGAAGTAAAGGCAAAAGAATGCTCGTAGCCTCCTTACTGTTTTTAACGAGCTCGAAGGAAAGGTGGAAGAAATGCTCGTAACCTACTTACTGTTTTTAACGAGCTCGAAGTAAAAGAAGAATGCTCGAAATGGGAGGAGACGAGTGTCAGGGACATGCGAAACTAGCTCCAAGCGCATGGAACAAAGCTATGCATAATGCAAGGAACATGAGCAAGATAAGGACACTCAGGGTGTGTCTCCTCCAGGTAAAAGGTGTCAAATTGAAAAGGCAAAATGATACAGGGCTTAGCGGAAATGAGATCAGAGATGGAGGCTTATACAACGGGCTAAAAGCGTGGAAGCCGGCTTCAGGCTCATTAGCGCAAGCGGTATCATAATAGATGCATATGCAATTTGAACACAAAGATGGGAGCCTTATCAGGGATGGCCAGAAATATGTGAGGAAGAAAGATATGAGGCTTCTTCTCAAAGTCATGGTAAATCTAAAAAGGCTCCCGATCCTATGAGAAAAACTCAGCATGGGCACCAGAATGGCATAAGGGTGCTGACTAGGGTGACCCATGTTAGGTAGGCTCTGCTGTCGGACTGGTGCACAATGCATAAAGAGATGGCTAACACACCAATATCCAACAGGTTCGACCCTATGGCGAATTCGGATGGCAAAAGGTTCAAATGCAACATAACAGCGGGGAAGCCTAAACCTATATGCAAGGTTCCGAATATACCTGACATAGTCGCACAAGGTGTCGAAAAGGACCAGTAAGCAAGTATACATCCAGCTAAGAATCCTGTCTCCAAGAAACATTAGTACCGGGATCATATCTAAAACATATGTAAAGGAAGACCCGATACAAGTCACTGTGGTAGAAATACTTTCAACTTCACTATCATCAACAGCAGGCATAAACAAAGCAGAGTTTTCGAATGAGGACTCTATGGTGCCCAAGCCCGAGGACTTACAATCAACAAGATCAAATTCAGGATGAAGATCAAAGTTGAAGGACATGACGGAATCTGCAGAAACAAATTCATCATCACGGGAGTTGAAAATTCTAGAAGCAGAATCAAACTCAGCAGGAACACCGATTTGCGGATCTATAGGAAAGTCCAAAGACTCAACAGTAGGAAGATCAAACTTTAAGGTCAAACCGGGGCTGGACATGACTGCGACTGGATCAACATCCAAATGAATGGCAGACTGTACTATAGACTCTAGGAAAACTTCATCGGAAGGAAGTATATCATCCCAGATAGAATACATATCTAAACATTCAGATGGAGGTGTCACTTGGTCAAAAGCTGGGACCAAGTCCCGAGAAGGTAAGCATGAACTCAGAGACTTCTTCTCAGTAGCAGTTGAACTCAAGGAACAATATGCCACATGAGGCGCATGTGACATAGTAGTGCCTAATGACGAGGGATCAGACTGGTCTACAGATGGGTAATAAGGAGGATCAACGAATGCAAGCTGGTCGATGGTGACAATGTTTTCGTTATGAGGGAAATGCATCACACGAAAAAGCATAGACACCACAGCATGCATAGCATAAACGTAATCACGCCCGAGGATCATATCAAAGTCCATAGGGTCCTTTAAAACCATAAAATAAACTAAGACTGTTTTTCCACCCAAGGTAACAGGTGCCTGACGGAGGAATCCGATCGGTTCACTAGGTCTTCTATCAAAGGTCAACGGCCAATTAACAGCTGGAATAACATTAGGGAAACCCAAATCTCTCCAAGCATAAGCGGATAAGAGACTAACAGAAGCACCTTCATCAACAATACATCGATCAACCGTATGGTTCCCGATATCAACCTTTATTTGAAAAGGTGTCGAAGAAGGAAGACGAGGCTCGGCTAGACTATTCCAATCAAAGGAAACAATCCTAGGGCTTGGTAGGGGTTCAAATGGCACAGATGAAGTGCCCCCTTTTTCAGAAATATCCAAACTGGTAATGCAGAAGACTTCAGTAGTAGGTGCATCAATCTCTGAAGGACTGATGGGATCGGTCGAAGATTGCATCGATTCAATCACTTCACTCTCCGAAGGAAGAGTGGGGTCGACCAAAGATTGCATTGGTTCAACCACTTTATCAACCAAAGGTTGATCTGACTGTAGGGAATCTATAGACAACTCAGGAACAGAAGTTCCTTCAGACATGGACCACACTCTTCTTGCCTCTGGAATGGCAGGGCATCGGTGAGTAAGGTGATCTCCCTTACAAAGTTTACAAGGGAACTTTGGTTTCCGTCCTATAGGTTTAGACTCCTTTACAACGTCAGTACTCTCAGCATGACTAACATTGGCTGACAGTTTGCCCCCAGCATGAATCACAGAGGCTGGTTGCTGAGAAGCAGAAGACTTTTGAACTAAGGACCACACTTTTTGCACTTCTGGAAGTACAGGGCACAAGTAAGTAAGGTGGTCTCCCTCGCAAAACTTACAAGGGAACTTAAGCTTCTGTTTGTTGGGTTTGTCGACAATGTCAACTCCCTTAGCATGACTTGCAGTGGCTGATCTGGTATCTCCAGTATGACTCACAGGAACTGGTGACTTGTCATTAATATGACTAGCAGTGATCAATGACGTGTCCTCAACATGACTGACAGTGGTTGAAGACAAACTTTCAGTATGATTTTCAGTGACTAAAATTTTTCTCCCAGCATGACCTCCAGAGGCTGGGTGGGTGCCCCCTGCATGATTTGCAGAGGCAGGGTGCTTGCCCCCTTGTTTTGGCATCTTCTTCCTATTCTTCCCCCGTCTATTCCTTTTAGACTGCTGGTTACTAGTATTGCTACTTTCTCCACATGAGGTAGAAGGAGGAGGAGAAGATGTTACTGGCAAAGGAGGCACAGGGTTCTGATGCTCTTGATTTGAGGTGCTCACAAAAGAAGCGTCAGGAGCATGCAAGGCATTCGGAGTGGAAAACAACCAAACCGGCAGCCCAATAGTGAATCCAGGAAGATTCAGAGTAGCCATTAAGGGAGCACCAATGTTTCCAATGAATGGAACAGCACAAGGATCCCCCGGAACAGGGGTACCTTGATTGGCACTCGCCGGAATGCTAGACATAGTTTCCTGCTCAAATGAACAAGAAATTCTCTAAGGCAAACTAAAAAAAAAGTAGCACAAAGAGCACACCACTAAAAAAAAGGTCCTAAGTAAATCAAACCAGGCAAACAGATGCCTTCCGGAGAAGAGTCTGGGATGATGAGGGCCCAGAACAGATCAACGAAGGATGAAGGACAGTTACCCGGGGTCCACAATACAATGACTAAGGGTGCAAGCGCTGGAATCACCCAACCGCCCTCCCAAAGACCTGCAAGGGATTTCCTCCCACGTCTATCCTAGGTACAGCAGATATACCCTCCGCTGTCACCTGTGTATGAACCTAGAGTCTGATACTAAGGATACCACAACACCGAAAATTCCTGGGGGAACAGTCACCGGTCGAATCAGAAAGCGTGGGCAGGGTAGCTAAGCCCGAAACTCGAAAGAGTCCCCAATACGCAATCCGATCCTGGCGTATGCTCGAACAGAAAGTAGGAGGGGTATTCCCACAAACTGATCTCACATTGACCTACTGCATATGCTCCCAGGCAAATTTTGAGTGAGGTGGGTTTGCCTAATGATAGTCTCACTACGATTTTTGCGCAATGTGTGATCTTGGGTGGTTTAAGGTGTTTTAAACCCAAGATCCTAACCAAAACTAGTTGGTGTAGTGTAACCTAGAAAAGAAAATGTTGCTAGTTCATTTTATTAGAGTTCATTTTAAAGGTTACTTGATTACTCAAAAAGGTAGTGGGTGTGTGAGAGTGGTTATAATAGAAATAGAGTACTGAAAATGAAATATTTACCACCAAACAAATCTTTTTCTTTTCAATGCAAGTCTTAAAATTCTGATCTAGAATGCATGTGCAAATGCAATTTTTTAATCTTTTGAATGCAAAAAAGGTAAAAATAAAGTCTAAATGTAAAAAATTAAACTCAAAACCTAAGAATGCAGCTACTCAAGCAACTAGGTATGCAAAAGAAAACTTGTTCTTTTTGATGCAAAGCACTCTAAAATCTTTTAAGCCACTTGCAAGGTACTCTATTTATAAGATAAATCAAAATTCTTTATGCTTTTCAAAGGTAAGAAACAAAAACTGAAACTAACCTACTATCAAAGCAAAGCAAAGAAACTTTCAGGTTCTCTTTATGAAACAGTAAAAGCTACCAATATGACTTTCAAATTCTTATTGATGTAAGCATGCCAAACATTGGGAAAAGAGTACAAAAACTACTTTTAGACCCAAACGAAGCGAATGACCTACGAAGAAGTATGGTTTGGTAAAGTCAGGTCTGCACGTAAACAATGCAAATAAGGTCTTGAACAACAGCCAAAACACTTGAGCTTTCACTACAAAAGAAAAACTAAAAGCATAAGGGAGGACAAGAAACCAACCTAAAAGAGAAATTTCACTCAAATAGATACAAACAGGGTCAAAAAGACTCAAGAGGTTTCAAATCCAGTGGAAATGGTGCAAGCAAGTTCAATCAGACTCAAATTAGGGTACAAAACACCAAACAGGTCCAAAAACCCCCCAACTTGGGTCAACAAGCTCCAAAATTTCCAAACAAGCCCAAAATGATCAAAAGAGGTTCAAATCATGAATGTAGGATCAGTACAAGGATGGGAGACCACTTACAGGGGTTTAACACAGACCTAAGGTCATCAGGGACCCCAAAAAATGCAGCCACAGCCCCCAGATTTGGGTCCACAACCCAAAAACTCAAAAAATCAAACCCAGATTTTGAGCGCTACTGTGTATGAAGGAAACTAGCGCTCATAGCAGTATGGGCGCTACTGTGTATGAAGGAAACTAGCGCTCATAGCAGTATGGGCGCTACTGTGTGGTACAAACAGTAGCGTACAAGAAAAAAAAGTCTAAAAAACGGGGTTAAAACCCCCAAACTGGGTCCACAAAGGTTTGCAAGGGTTGGGAAGGGTCTGTAAAAAGCCCAGGAGGGTCAAACAGAGCCTACTAACTGATCCTAATCAAGAAAATGAACAAAGACCATCAAACAAGACTGAAGAAATGACCTTGGATACCCCTAAGCAGTTAGGCTTATTCCCCAGCGGAGTCGCCATTCTGTTGTGGGGAAAATGCACCTATAGTTCAGGGGAGAAACTACCAACTTACGGTGATAAAGATAGACTTACAAGCATTCTGCAAGTATAACTAATAAATGAAGAGATTAGGGTTTAGAGATGTAGGCACCTTATTCAGAAGGTTGATCCTAGCTTTTCCTCCCTCGCTCTTCAATGCTTATCCAGTGTCGCAATGCCCAGACCTGCAAAACAACTTGATACCTTTCTCAAATACATTTGACTACATATATAATACTGATATCTATAATGGAAAGAGACATCAAACTATAATCAAACAGTGATCAAATATTAAGACACATTAATAGGTCATATTTGGAAAGAGAAGAACGTCTGATCTTTATTAATGAATGAAAGCAAGTACATACAATTATACCTTCCTTCAAGCTTGGCACTTCACGAAACCTAGATTCAAGGTCTCCTGCTTCCGTTCTCCAAGGATCCCAGCCTCTAAGCAATTGTACTAGGGTTTACCAAAACTGAAGCACAAGAGAGGGGGATGAGGGTCTCCATTTCTCCAGCATAACTTTGCAATTAGGCTTGCTCCTCTCACATGACCCTTCTACCCTCCTTATATAGTCAATGAGGAAGAGGAAAAGAAGTTACAACCGCTCAAGAGGTTTCCCAACCAACTTAACTTACTCGAATTTCGAGATTTTGACCAAAACAAGAGTGTACCCTACTCTACAGTATACAAAGTCGCGTACACATGGAAATGGGCGCTACTATGAATGAGGTAAAGTCGCGTACACACGCTACTATTATAACAGTAGAGTCGCGCTCATAGTGAAAAATGGACAAAAACAGGCTTTTCTGCTCATTTTCAGGAGATGGTTTGGTCTGGAAAAATGTTCCTAAGGGTCATATACATCAAATGGGTCAAGAATGAGGTAATTTCAACCATTTTTAGTGTCCCAAATGACTCCTCCATCCACAAATGTCCTGTTGTGTGACTGAACTTGATCTCAAGAAGTGTCGTCATGCGACCAAGGGAAGCAAGTGTCGTCACGGACGGAGAGGTGTCATTTCAAGCTATAACAGTTCCAATGAAACATGTGGGTGTAGTGGAATCTCTTCTCTTTGTGTTCATTCTTTGACAGTCATCGCAATGGGAAACATATTCTTGAGAGTCTTTGTGTAGTGTTGGCCAATAGTATCCAGTCTGCAGTATTTTATAAGCTGTTATTTTTGTTGCATAATGGCCTCCATAAGGTTCATTGTCATAAGCGTGGAGTATGTCATGGACCTCATCTTATCGGATGCATCTTCTTAATATTTGGTATGCCCCCCTTTTAAAGAGCATTCCTTGTATCCAAGTATAGTTTGCACTTTGTCTTATGATCTTACACTTCTCTTTGTAGCTATAATGTTGTGGAAACCTCCCAGATACAAGGTAGTTATCTATATCATAAAATCATGCGGTTTGTGTCGAGATTTCAAATAGGTGTTCATCAGGGAAATCATCTTTTACTAATTCACCATCCTGTATATGTGTCAGCCTTGATAGAAAGTCTGCTACCACATTATGTTTTCCTGGTTTGTCAAGGATTGTTAAGTTGAGCTTTTGTAAAATAAGAAACCATCTTATAATGATAGCACTTGTATCGAGTTTATTCATGAGGTACCTGATTGCATAATGATCTGTGTGTACAAAGACGGGGTACCCTATGATGTAGTGCCTAAACTTGTTTATGGCATGTACAATAGCCAAACATTCCTTCTCTGTTATTGTATAGTTCAATTTCCCCCCCGCCAAGTTTTTATTGATGTAATAGATTGCATATGGTTTTTTCTCTTCCTCCTGTCCGAGGACTTCCCCAATAGCTTTGTTTGAGGCATCTGAGTGGATTTGAAATGGTACCGTCCAGTTGGGTCATTGGAGGACTGGGGAAGTTGCGGTTTTCTCCTTGAGGTGGTCAAATGCTTTCATGCACTGTTCAGTCCAAATGAATTATGTGTCTTTTGTCAAGAGGGAAAACATTGGTGCAACAATTTTACTGAACCTCTCTATAAGTCTTTTGTAGTATCTTGTGTTCCCAAGGAAGTTGGTCCACATCCCTCTGTTTGACAGGTGGGGGTAGTTTTTTAATAACAATTACTTTCAATTTGTCTACTTCAATTCCTCTTTGGGATATGTGGTGGCCCAGAACTATGCCTTCTTGCATTAGCATTCGACATTTATCATTGCTGAGGCATAGACTCATTTCAATGCATTTGCTTAGGACTAATTATAAATGTTGTAATGCTTGATTAAAAAAAAATTCATACGGTGTGAAGTCGTCCATGTAGAATTCCATATGGTCATTGATAAAATTAGAGAATATAGTCAAGATATCCCTTTGAAAGGTTGTTAGAGCATTACAGAGTACGAAAGGTAGTACTTTGTATGCATATGTGCCCCATGGGTAGGTAAATGTTGTTTTATATTAGTCATCAAGGTTGATTTGGATTTGGTTATAGCCACTAAATCCGTCCAACAATGAAAAAAACTTGTTTCTAGCCAAAGTATCCAACACCTTATCAACGAATGGTAGAGGGAAGTGATCTATGTTGGTTGCTTTGTTAAGCTCCCTATAATCTACACAGATTATCCACTTTCCTCCTTTCTTTGGGACTATCACTAAGGGTGAGACCCACTCACTGTTTGAGATCGGGTAAATGAAGCCTACATCCAGTAACTTTTGCAATTCTTCTTTAACTATATCTTTTAACATTGGATTCATTTGTCTTTGGGGTTGTCTTATCGGGACAACACCCTCCTTGACGTAGATATAGTGTTTGCAAATATCCGGGTGTATCCCCTTCATATCAGTGTAGGTCCACATGAAATCCCTATTTTTTTTTTTTTTTTTTTTTTTTTTTTTTTTTCTGATTGCACTTTTATTAATCTATGTTCTTGTTCTGGTTCCAGATGTGCATTAATATTGACCGTCTTCCCCGGCAATATTTCCACGATTGTTATCTGTGGGTGTTGTTCTTCAGTGGAGAATACTTGCTTCCACATTCGGTCTATGTTGATAGGAGAGTGTAGCACTTCTTGTTTTTTCCCTATTGCAAAAATTTCTTGATGCATATCATGATTAGGATAAATATTTTGAATAAAATTAGTTAAATAAGCATCTTCATCCTTAGCTTTTAGGGTTAGAGTAGTGTTTATGCTGAGGACAGGTTGCATATTTTGGTCATCTTTGTCATCATAATCATCCATCCAATTATGGTGTTCTACATCTGTAGATTGTTTTGCTGGCGAGTATATTGTGATTTTATTTCTAGATTGTCCACTGGTAATTGTCATATCCCTAGATCGACAACCTATATAGGAGTTTGTTGTTTCCATCCACGACCTCCCTAGGATGATTGGGTACCGACTGAGCTTTCTTTTGACTTCTATGACTATGAAGTCTGTTGGATATTCCCAAGATTCAATGTTAATGATTATATCTTCGAGGATACCTTCCGGCTTGACAGTGGATGTGTCGGCTAGTTGTAACATCGTGATTGTTGGTCTTATAAAGGATTGGAGACCTAGGGATAACATAGTGTCTTTTTCATAACGTTTATTGCAGCTCCTAGATCAATTAGACTGCTTGAAATATGATTTTTTGTATGGTTACATTGACGATAGGGATTCCTCGATCGAGGTACTTTGGGTTGACATAAATCCCCAACATAAGGTCTGCTAGGTTGCCTATCACATTTATGGCTGGGGGATCCTGTTTCTTTCACCCAAGTTTCTTCAAGCAGTTTCCCTTTATGAATTTGTTACAAATTGGAACATATTTGATTGCTTGTAAGAGTGGAATTTGAATATTTAAGTATTTCAATTTATTAAGTATGGCATTTCTACTTCTTATTTGTTGTTTTGTTTTAGATTCTCAGGAAATGGAGGATTAGGAGGATTACTTTCTAGTATTCGGGGTTGATCCTCTTCCTTCAGGGAGCATGTAACTTTAGGATGTTGATGTTCTGGAGATGTGGGTTGTTCATAATATGTGGATTCTTGATTGCTTGATAATGGTGACCCTGTAGTGTTTTTCCAGATCTTAGATTGATCTCATTCAAATATAGTGTGTCTACAACATACACTGGAAACTGCATCACTTCATTGTTGTAGGTTCGTTGTCTATCCTATTGTTATTTCTATTTGGGATAGGTTGAGATGGGATTGTAGGAGGTCTGGGGGGATTTTGGTTTTGTGGAGGATACATTATAAGTGGTTGTTGCAGTAATGCTCTCTAATTTGAGGAACATGGATATGGATTGTTGACACAGTTCTGTCGACGGGGGTTCACTTCGCACTGCTGTCAACAAAAACCAACTAGACACCCTTAAGCATCGGCCTAGAAAGGTTTTACCCTTTCTAGCAACACCCGTAGAGTGAGTGAGGTCTCACCTGATATGTCTAAGAAGGGCTGCAAGAACCAAGTTTCTATAGTAGGGAGAAGACATTCATTAACTCTTACTCAGTTGTTACAGAAACCAGAGATCAGCCTTCGCATTATACTAGCAAGTTGAATGGGAAATATAATTCATATTACCAATTAAAAAAACAACAAACTCACAAGACATCATTCATAACATCGCAACAAATGGAAATCTCAGAGTATAACTCATGTCGACAAATAGAAACATAGCCAATCATCCTCATTCATTAACTCATCAAAAAGGATTGCGGAATGAACTTCGCAGATAACAATTATGAGAAACTCAATATAGATTCATATGTTCCGAGCAAAATTTCCCAATGTTGATGTATTTGTAACTTCTGAAGATATTCACTTGTATATTGTATGTACTAAATTTGTACTTTATTGTATCCCCAATGGAGATGTATTATTCCTCTAGTTGGAAGTGTCGTCATTTGTATTTGCAAGTGTCGCAAGTTATATTGTAAGTGTTGTAACTTATAATTGATGGGTTATTAGACCACCTTGGTGGGGTCGACCTTGTATGAGTTAAAGGCTTATTAGACCACCCTAGTGGGGTCGGCCTAGTGACAAGTGGTAATGGGTTATTAGACTCTCCTAAGGGAGGTTGGCCCAGTTAGAGTAAAAGGCAAGTAAAGGTAAAGTATAAATAGAGAGGATCACCTCTCTATTTATTCATTCATTCTCTCACTCACTTTGCATTAGTGAGAGAGAGGAGGAGTGCGCATAAGTGGAGGAGGAGTAGCTACTGAAGAAATCTATATTTTTGGGTTTGATATTTGTGATATTTGTATTGGTGCTCATTCTATCTCTAAGGAATTTGCGGGGTTTTTCACCTTCTTGGTTTTCCTCGGTGAAATGCTTTGTGTCTCTTGTCTCTTGTGTTTGATATGATGTACATGTTGTTATCTCAGTTAAGATCCTAGATCATATTGAATTAAATGAGAAAAATTTAACATGGTATTAGAGCTAGCCTGAAGGAAGGCATTGTATGGCATTTACGACACTTGTTGAACTTGCGACAAATTGGAAGCTAGGTCTTGATATAGTAAAAACTAGTCATCGTGGAACATTTTCCATAAATCCGTTTTGGCGAAGTTTCAGGATCTGAAACATTTACAGGAAGAACATGAAATTATCATGTACCCTGTGTCTAAATCTCAGCCTCATATTCGTTGTACTTTGTGAGATATGATCCGTACAAGTTAGGGTTTCTGCCTCTTCCAGAATGCATCCCTAAACAGGTGACCTAGGAACAAAGGTCATATATTGGGATAGGAAGCTCCAAATGGAATTATGGAAAATGTGGCAATTAGGGTACGGACTGTAGTTTCACAAATCCTAGTTTCAGAGGCTGAAGTTGAAACAATGACACGTGGCACTCCGTACAAGGTCTCTATGTTGTTTCATCCCATAAACAGGTCATGTTGCGACACTTAGCATATATCCCTCATGGAGAATCAATTGGAGCTCAGATCTATGGGGTTGGAAATATTGCAGGTACATCTACCACAAGCCGAATTTTTAGACCCTGAGGATCTGAAATTTCAGAGATACATCAGAAACAATATGGCATATATTTCTATCCAAACAGAATTGGATTATGAGCACTTTCATTTTTTGGTTTCTCAATGCTGTGGGAAATTAGGGTTTCTGAAAATGTTGGAATTTTTTGAATATGATACCACGGCTGGATTCTCCTCATCAAAATCAAAATTTAGAGACCAAGATCGAAGTTTTTGGTTGGGTAGAACCCCGAGCTCCATCAAACCCTAGTTCGGGTTTTGGACCAAAAAACCAGAAAACTAGAATTTGACAGAAGTTGCAGATCTGAAATTCGTAGGTCATTTTTGGAGGGTCAATTTTTGGAGTTTTCAAAATCTGAGCACACCAGCTTGCTTGCCTCAGTCAATTACGTATCCATGTCTAGACAGAATTTTGAAGTTCCAAGTTTGGATTTTTAGAGTTTCTTTGAAAAACCCTAGCCAGCTCTAGATCCAGTCTTAGCAAATCAAAGTGGATTGGGTTAATCCTATAAGAGAATGATTTGGACACCTACATAAGTGAAGAAGTTACAGTAACAGAGGGAGATGAGGCTAAGGCCTTACAAAATAAGACTACAAGAAATCCCGACATGTATGACTTGAGGAGATACAAGTATGTTTTGAAATCTGTTCATGATTAAGTTTATGATATGTTTGTCTTCATATTATTGAGGTTAGTACAATCTTGTTAATTTTAGACTTGTATTATCACCTTAGTAAAATTATGGATGCATGTGAATGATAAAAGACATTCATTGATTAGGGTTATGACACTTATGATTGCACTAATGCAGTGTGGTGTTGTATGAGGATGATGTTGTCCGCTAACATCAAAGGTACATCAAGAAAGACAAATCAAGTTCTAGATCGAGAACATATGACCATGGTCACATGAATACAAAGACTCATCCATAGCCATTGATCACATATAAGCTCTACTTATGAGGTATGTATAATTTGGTTCTACAATGCTTAACTTATGAGATATGCAGGTTACTAGTACAAGGTCTTTAAATCATTCAAGAGAACAAAGAAGACATTGTTTGGGTATGTTAGACATAACTAGTAAGCATGATAATCCAGGTATGTTTTCTACCTTGTGTTATGATCTTATATAAGTATACTTTCATATGAATGATAATGATAATTCATGAAGTTATAGGTTTGAATAATCATGGGTTTATGCATATTATGCTTCTTACTTTGATTAATGATATAACAAACCATAAGAGTCCTATGATCAAATAAGAATATACATGAGTAAAAGAAGTACTCCCTGAAACCTTGAATACTAATGCTTGTGATAAATTACATGTGTATGAAATATCATGACCATACATATTTAGAATCATAATGTTTTGATAGTATTGAGATTATACTAATGCATGTATGATTATGTATGAGATCTTGAGGATGACACAAATGATGACACTAGTGCACACTTAAGCATGTATAGTAATCCAAGATGGATATAAGTGCAAAGATCAAGAAGGAGCACACTCCAGTAGTTCCTGCAAGGAAGCAAAGATTGAGGGGGAGTCCACCCAACAACGAAACAAAGATAAGTATTTGAATTGTTATTTCATGTATATATGATTACTTAAATGATGTTGTTCAGTCATGTACATAATTATGTTCCTAGATTTAGGATGTATATTATGCATTTTAGAAAAGTTGCATTAATGAACAAGATACTACTAATATACAAGTAATGGGTAAGTGGCCTATGGTACTGTACAACATTCCATTGCTACTTATATAGAATGAAACCTCTTTGCTGACATGTTGGGAGTTGTGCACACTCTTAACAATGTTTTGGTAGAGATGGAAGGCATCTAGAAAGTTACGGGATATGAATAAATGTTGTATCGAAGCATTGGCTAAGATAATTGCATGATTGGATGACATATGTCCTTATCTATAATATTTTTTTTCTGAAAAATATGAGAAGTTTCTAATCATGCAATTGAATTTGACTTGTAGGAAGAATCGTGTACAATCACCTACAAAAGAAGAACAACAACATTTGTTCTAGCAATGAAGTTCAAGAAAACTACCTATTGAAGATATTGAAGAATCTGAAGTTCCCAAGATCCAAGATGCAGTAATGGAAGGATGCCATGATCGAGGAGTACTAGTCGATCATGAAGAATGATGTTTGGGATGTGGTCCCAAGACTAGAAGGGAAGTCTCTTGTGACTTCCAAGTGGATCTACAAGATCAAACATACTGCAGATGGTAACATAGAGAAATACAAGGCAAGGTTTGTGGCTCGTGGCTTCTCCCAGAAAGAAGGGATAGATTATGAAGAGACTTTTGCACATGTAGCCAGATGATGCTTGGTTTTTCAACCAAGCATGTGCAAGGATGCACCTATTAACTTGTAATAGCAGTCTTTGAATAAAAGCAAAAACAATTATAAATCTAATCTAACATTAACATAAGCATGTGTAAATAAACAAGAACTAAATCAATAACAAGAGATCTATGGAAGAACAAGAGTAAAAAATAATAGATTTTTTGTATTACCTCAAAGGTGAGGATGTTTGGTGTTGAGTAGCTCCAAGGTTGAGGTGCTCCAAGCTCCAATGGTCTCTTCTCCAAAATGCTGAAATGGGGGTCTTCAAACTCAAAATGGGAGATAATGGCTCTCAATGGGAATTTGGCAGCATAAGGATAGGATGAAATGTGGATGGAAAGTGAGGAGCCCCTATCACCTTTTTATAGTTTTTGGTGATGGGGAATACCATTATGGTTTTGAGGAAACCAATGGTATTAACCAACATGGTTTAGGTCTCTTTTTCCCTCTTTTTCCCTCTTTTTCTTTTTTTGAATATTTTTTATATATTTATTCCCTTTTAATATTTTTCGGGAATTTTGGACCCTTTTTTAGGGTTTTTTGAGGAAAAATACATATTTTGAGGGGAAAAAAGGTGTATTGTGGTCTTTTTGGTGACCTTTTGATGATTTTAGAGGCTCAAATGGTGGAAAAGTGGACAAATGGGTCATGTGAATAAGGGAATGAGCTAGTGAGCACTTTTTGGATGTTAACAATTGCCCCCTGATGTGTGACGGTAGGAGCTCATCCTATGGCCGATAGACATCATAGTTCTTTTGTCTTTTTCCTGGGGTTTGGAGAAGAGAAGAGACCGATTGGAGACTGGAACAATGGCCCCTTGGAAGTTGCAAAAACTGAAAAAAATACATGGCCTCAAAATGAATGAGGAATAATCTCTGATTATGGACGAGGCGGGCATACCCATGCTCGTATCAAGACATATACCTAACAATTAGGCCCAAGAAGGGGGACCTAAATAATACATAAAAATATATTGGTACATCATAATGGTCCAAAGGGGACACAATGCTGGGACATACTCATGGTCATATCATGACTGATCTGAATAACTGATACACTGGAAAAAAGGGCAACAACTGTTCTGAATAAGGTATTAGAAGGGTTGATGAACTGCTGAAACTGAAGATGTCCAACATCTGTAGGTACTCAATACCTGTGAGTCAACTCTAAGGAGTTATATGTAACTATATACTCAAGGGAGTACAAAAGCGGGGTACATCTGAAAACTGTCGGTAAACGCAACCTGAATATCCATAGGAAAATGTAACTGGTTGTATCCTTAATTAGACTTTCATATGTGGTAGAGTCAGATGATATCTGGGGTATTCAACAAAGAACTAAAAGAACTGATATCATGTACGAGTCTCAACGATGTGATCAAGGTGTTGAAGTCAAGCATGTGAGAAACAATCATTTGGAGAGGCACTGAGGACTCCTTTCGAAATGATCCATAGGCACTCATCACTAATGGTGATGAGTCCAAGGCACAGGGGCCTCTGGGTTTATCCTCTGGAATAGATTTGGTTGGCATCGATAGAGGGAGACCAGCAACTGCCAAGGCAATGATGTTTCCTTGGTAGGAGAGCGAGGTGTATAACTGAAGTGTGATAGTACTGATGGTAGGACTGACATACTGTGAGGATGGGGAATAACTAGGGTCATAGAGTGGGTGGACTCAAACTTCCTTTGTTTAGAGCATGATGACATGGTTGACCTGGCAGCATAGGAAACTGACTTGTGTGGGGATCATAGCTTAAAGGATTGGGGGTATGTATTGCAGACCTGGCAGCATAGGAAACTGACAAGATGATGGATGCTTTCATGAGACTCTCAGGGTGACATACTGCAGAATGCTCTGAACAAAGGCGACCAAAATGGGGAAGCTACCATATGAGTATACATGAGCTATTGTGGCGCCAAGAAGCACCATTGGTTCCTTCTTCATAGTTTTAATGAGCTCCAAGAAGGGATAAAAGTGTGCTCTGAAATGGTACTGTCCTATGGATTTTGTGAGCCCAGGACTATTCGTGCTCATGAGTGTTTTCATTTTTAGGGAGTCTGGAAATGATAAGAAGACTCTGCAGTGGTGGTGGAGTACTGTCCTGTGGATTTATGCGAGCCCAAGACAGTGATTGCTCGTGGTTGTTTTCATTTTTTGAGAGTCTGAAAGTGGTAAGTAGACTCCATTGGTGTTCTTTTTCGTAAGTTAGTCTCTAGGGCCAGAAAAAGCATAAAATGATGCAAATGGAGAACTCTTCTAGCCGATGTGACTAGAATATTCATTTTTCATAATTAGTCTACAAGGTCCGAAAAAGGGGTAAACTTATACCAGGTAGATGCCCTTTCAAATACTTTTAGCGAGCATGAAAGGAAGCAAGGTTGCTCGGTGATCTTTTCATTGTTTAAGGAGTCAGAAAAGAGCTTAATAGAAACTCCCTAAGTGCCTTTTTCGTAAAAGAATTGCTTGGCCTGAAAAAGGGATAAAATTATACCAAACAAATAGGTATTGGTGAGAGCGAGAAATGATCTCGAGCATCATCACGAGAACGAACAACTAAATCTGGCGACATAAAGATTGTGAAAAATGGGCAATGGCCGATGCGGCACGCAAATCGAGGTGATGAGTGGCATTTTGAAAAATCCTGAAAATGATGGGGGTGAGAGCGAGAAATGGTCTCAAGCATCATCACGAGCATGGAAAACTGAATCCGGCGATATAAGACTCGTCAAAAATGGACGACGACCGATGTGGCACGCAAACCGAGGTGACAAGGGGGCATGTAAAAAATTACCAAAAAATCTGGGCGTGAGAGCGAGAAATGGTCTCAAGCATTGTCACGAGCGTGGAAAACTGAATCCGATGGTATACAAATTGCCAATAAACTAACAACAGCTGATGTGGCATGCAAATCGAGGTACCGTGGGGCATGGAAAGAATGCCCGAAAGTTTTTGGTGAGAGTGAGAAATGATCTCAAGTATCATCACGGGCATGGAAATATGAATCCGGGGTGCAAATGGTGCGAAAGACGGAGGTCATAAGGACTCCGGAATGGTCAAAAGAAATCACTAGGATAAAAAATGGCTACAAATAAAGGTGAGCCTAGCAAGCCAAGGATGCAGTGGTGGGGAGAAATGATGACCTGTGGGGGAAGAATACTAGGTGTACCAAATCAAATAAAATATACAAGTGATATGTGACCTCAAAAATGGTTGAGATCACGCATGTGAAAAAGTGAGCAGGGTTAATGACCTGCCCCCATGCTATGTGCATGGGGTTTATGATAGTGGATCACATATGTGTTGGTTTGAACAATGGGGTCATTGAAATAATGAGATAGATGTGATGTGGAAGGTTCAAAATGATTGATCATGCCCCCTATCCCAGGGTCGAGGTAATCTATTATGCCCTCTAACTCAGAGGTGTCAATGTGGTGTAGATGTTGTCTCAGAGAGGGATCAATAGGGCATTGAGCAACTGTTGGCGAGGGGATATACCATGAGGCTGTGGGCCATGGTGGCATACTGAAGTGATGATATGATGATGGGGGATTCCCCTTGTCGGGTGTATTCCCCTAGTATCTCCGATGAGAATCACGATGATGATGAGTAGGCAAGGTTTTGGGCCTGCCCCCGTGCTGTGGACATGTGGTTTTCTCTTTGATTTGAAAAGGTTGAATATGTGGTTCGGAGGGATCAATGGAAGGGGTCGACCAGACAAAGGGGTCTCCATTGGAAACCATATAAATTGTGTTAATATCTTCTGAGGAGGAAGATGGTGGGGGATGAATTTCTTCAATGAGAGGAGGGGATATCTCTAGGTCAGCATTATTCAATTCGTATAGTGCTGCTCTATAATCTGGGAGATCGGGGCAGTGATGTGAATAATGGCCGTAGATTCCACATATTGCACAAGGATGGTTTGTGCGCAATGATTTATCACGAGGTTGAGGTGGTAATTCTAATTTGACAACTGGAATGTTGGTGTCATCATCCAACATATTCATGTGTTCTTGAAGTGATGGTAGTTGTGGACATAGGTAAGTAGCGTGGCCAATATCGTCGCACAAGGAGCATTTAGGGTGCACATGGGTTGGGGGATTCTTAGCTAATTGGGGTGTCAGTGGGGGGGTGAGAGTTGTGGGTGCAGTGTTGTAGGCTGGTATACCTCTGCCCCCAGTGTTGCGAGATTGAGGGGGGACATAACTAGACGTCGATGTAGTGTCCCCTCTTGGAAATGATTGGTTTTGGGGGTTCGAACCACCAGGTGGTGGGCGATTTTGTTGGTTTGGTATGCTAGGTGGTGGATGGTTTGACATATTCATAGGTTGTACCGGTTGTAGGAAAACAATTAGAGTCAGTGGGGGAGTTGGGGCAGGTAAGTACCATATCGGTATTCCTAACGTTAAACCTAGAAGGTTAAGTGTATCCATTATTGGCGTGCTGACAACTCCTAAAAATGGGATTGTGTGAATCGGTGTTGTTCCGATATGACTAGGCACTATGTGTGCTTGTGGCGGTGGTTGAGATTGTTTAGGATGTTGTTGTTCATTGTGCAATAAGGTGCACAAATCAGATACTTTAGTTACCTGGAGAGGAGGTGGGATTGACGGGAAAGTGCTGGTCATGGGAGTATCCGAATATATCCCATGTCCGACTAATGAGATGAAGGATGTTAGTGCACTAAGAACGGGTTGTTCAATCATGGGAAGAATATTTTCTGGCACTACGGGGGCATTGGGATCATAGTATGTAATCTGGTCTATTTTGACTACGCGTCCTTCATGGGGGAAGATCATGATGTGGAAAAATGAAGAAGTGACAACTTTCATTTTATACATGTAGCTTCATCCCAGAAGGAGATTGTAATCAAGTTGGGCATTGATGACCTCTATATCTATGAGAACTAGTTTTCCCCCAAGTTGTATGGGTATGTTCACTAACAAACCTTGAGGTTTAGCTGCACGACCGTCGTAAGCTCACAATGCGGTAGTTGATGGTTGTAATGTTGGGGATCCAAGTTTCTGCCATACGAAAGTGGACATAACGCAGGTGGAGGCCCCTTCATCGATTATGCATCGATGAACGATGAGATTGTGATTGGAGATGGAAACTTGAAAAGATAGAGATGAAGGCATGCATGGTTCAACTTGTTCTAAGTCAAAAGCCATCATGTTAGAGTTGTTAGGATCTATGGCACCAATAGCAGATAACAACAATTTTCTCTGTGCAGGACAGTTTTTTAAGATTTCGAGAGAGGACATAGCAGCAGGGGACTAAGCTAAATCCTCTACAATGTTATAGGTGGAAGCTGCACAAGCATTTGGGTTATTGTTAATCCGTCGCAAAGGAAAACAAGGTGCTTTGGGACCTCCATCCATGGGCATATTGGGTATGCGAAGTGGTTGATCAGTTTGGAGAGTACTCGATAATGGGTCGGTAGGTATGGCCTCAAGGGTAGACCCGTATTGATTTCGATGGGTTTGAATATTGACATAATTTGATGACATCATAAGCAAATGGTGAGTGTTGGGCTCTGCATGTCGGTAGTTAGCTTTCACGTAAGTGATTTGCTGCTGTATTGCAGTGGATCCTTGAGGGGGATCATTTGGACGAGTGTTAACCATGCCTTGGTTAGGTAAGGGATTTTGCAATATCATGGGTTGTTGCTGAGGAGGAGGTGTTGGTGCACAGCATGTCCTTTCCGTTGGGCGTCATCGGTCCAGAGTTGACGCACTTGATCTAAATGGGGACAATTATGTGTGTAAGGGCCATAGACTCCACATATGGAACATGGATGGTTTGTTCTTGAGTTATTATTTTTAGCCTGTTTCGGTGGACGATCAGGATTTTGGTTGGGGGGAGCAGCGCTATTGTTGTTTGGAGGATTAGGTGGTGGTGCACCTTGGTTATGTTGTTGGTTGTTTCCGCGGTTACATTCTCTTCTACGGTTTTGTTGACCTCCTTGGTTACACTGGTTGTTATGGTTTGGAGGTTGGTTTTGCTGTGCGTACACATGCCCTTGGGTAGTAGGTGGGTTTTGAGGTCGTGCAGGCTCAGGAGCAGGTTGCGGTGGGTAGTAAGCAGGTGGGTTATGAGGTGGACCTGTTGCTTGTTGCGGTTGTGGGTAACTTTGAGCTGCTGGAAGTGTTGGAGCAAGAGGTGCTGCCTATTGAGGATAATAAGCCACTTGGGCTTGTGGCTGGATCGGAGTCTAGTGGGCCTATTGGTTATAAGATGGAGCTAGTGCATAAGTTGATGGAGCTTTCCCATAACACTATGGTGGAAATGAGGGTCCATGAGTGTGGTGGGTGTGTGTTACTGGAGCATACGAAGTTGTAGCTCCAGAATTAGATGAAGCCCTAGAAAGGTCTGGGGTGTTGTTTGTACTCATCATGGTAAAAGGTTTGTTTTGCACCATAAGCTGGCTGATAATACCATCGGCGGCATGGGATGCCCTCGGCACGTCATGGCGGGATGGATCGCCGTGCGGGGCATCAGGTAAAATAGTGTATAGATATCCAGACTAGGCATATATGAGGTCGAATTGTTGAGCTTTTAAGATAGCTTCTTCTTCTGGCTGGGGTCGTTCGGAAGCTACATCTTTGGCTATGAGGGGGAGGAGTGATTTGAGGAACCAATCCAAAAAGATTCGGTCATCAATTTTTATCTTGCAGAGGCTACGGCGCTTACACCACTCATGGATATGATCGGTGATGTGTGTAGTAGTGTTCTGTCTACAAGACAAAATTATTTCCACTCCTGCATCATAGCATACAGGTAGTTGAAAGAACTGGAGAAAAGTTGAGGCCAGGGACGTAAATGTGTTGTGAGTCCCATGTGGCTGCTTAATGTACCACTTGGTTGTAGAGCCAGTGAAAGTTCATTGTAAAAGTCTCAATGTAATGGAATCAGCTACTATGGAGTTAGAGGAACACCATAGATGAAATGACATGATGTGGTTTTGGGGATCTTCCCCAACTTTGCCTTCAAATTTTGGTATGTCTGAGGGAAGCTTTGTGGGCATGGGTGGCCACGTAGGTTTGTGTCTAATAGGGTCATTGGTTAACCTTGCCAGGTCTGGTAATTTTAGACTAGCCATGTATGGTAGACTGGCAGATGGGTGTGGTGTGGTCACTGGGGTATAACTGTTAATGGTAGCATTATGGAGTGGTCTAGTGCCCCCTAAGGGTATGCTAAGTGTGAAAGGGATGTTTCCTCTAGCCGATGTGGTGTGGGAGGGGCCTGCACTCCCAAGTGCAATATGGGTTGCAGATGGGTTAGGAATGGTTCTGGTAATCCCTAGGATCTGGGTAGTGGTAGTGAGAGGGGGGGTGACCCCCATGTTGGGCATACCTAAAATAGGTGGTGGTCCTGTGTTGGGTATGCATAGAGGGGGTGTGGCCCCTATGTTAGACATGCCTAAGGGGGGTGTGGCTACCTTGGTTGTCATGGTAGTAGTAGGGTTTGTTGATGTAGCTCCAATAGCACTAGTGAAAAGGGGGTAATATTGTGATCTGGCCATGGGGTTAGTTGGTGATGTCTTGGTAGGGTGTTCGGATTCAGCCTCAGAATCAGATGTGAAATGAGGCGCGCCAGAATCGGATGACTGGGTTCTATCCCGATGATGTGTGGAGTCAAGGGATAATGCTCTATGTCTATGATGTGTAGAGTCAAGTGTACCGAATTGAGGGGGTTCACCCTGAAAATGGCAGGATCGTCTTAAGTTCTCAATGGTGAGATATGTATAGAAATGCCAATAGATGGTGGTGAGATAAAAAACTCAAGACCCTAATGCCACAATGTGTGCAGGAGGGGAGTGTGAAAAAATAATGGCTCTCAGGCCAACAACCAACCTCAAAAGCGCTTATTATAACAGTTGTGCTATAATAAGTGGAGGAATCAAGAAAAGTGGTCAGAATACCAAAAATCAAACGGTTCCTATAAAAAAGTGGCGCTCACTAGACCAAGGCGGGGGTGGCAGAGCATGCAAACGCTTAACTAAAAGTGGTATTATGACTCAACTAAACATATCCTCTGCAAGGTGATGAAATCCAAGTTAGACGATATGGGTAGTGGAATCAAAGGATAGATATCCCCCTACTGGGAGGGACATCGGGTAGACAATCCTAAAAAATGGCCACTAGGATACCCCGTTCATGACACGTTCGGTTGGGTGAATCTGCAGTTTGGTTATATCACCACTGTACTCCCATACGGGTGGTACACTGAGAATTGCGAAAGGTATCCTTCGGTTACTGAATGTATAGCAGTATTCCACTCAGGCTTCCGGAACCAGTCTGGCTACTTCAACCCTCCTAAGGGAGAGGCCTTCCCGATAAATTGGTGTATAACCGTGTCAACAAATAATAAGGGATTTTTGTGACCCTAAAAGACAACCACTATGTCTCAGATGTAAATAATTGAGGGGTGTTATTGGAACACCTATCCCCCCAATCCTACCTAGCTACAAGATTCTTTAAGTGTTCTCCAAGTGGGGTTAAAGTGTTGGTTGAGTTTAGGTAGATTTTAAGGCTCAGTTAATTAAAAATGTGGCAGATTGGGTGCAAGTGTGATTATTTAACTGAAAATGAATTTGCCTCGCTTGGGCAATTGATTACAAACTAAAAACAAGATGATTCCAATTTGCAAAAAATAGAAGGCTTTTTCTGAAATGTAAATGCTTTAACAAAAATATTTTTAAAGGAAAGTAAATATTGTAAAAATTGTAAGAAATAAATGGATTTCTAAGTGCTTGCTTGGGAAAAACTATTGAGCAAATCAGAAAAATGGTTCAAAATTTGCAAGGAAATGCAATCTATGATCAAAACAAAGTGCTAAAAACCTTTCTTTCACTTGTTGAAATTTTTTAAAAATATTTTAATTGAGCATAGGTAATAGAAAAAATATTCACTACTGCTGCAATAATGCAGAAAAAATAATGTTGGAAAATAGGCTAAATGGGGAAAAAATGCAGCAAATTTTTTTCTAAAAATTGGGTCGAACGAAAAAAACAGCATCGCGGGTTTTAGGGCAAAAGCCACTATGTGCATCATGGGTTTGAGCCGTGAAGTTGCGATGTGCAGCATGGAAAAAGGCCGCGAAGCCGCAGTGTGCAGCATGGAAAAAGACCGCGAATCCGCGGCGCACCGCGTGGAAAAAGGCTGCGAGGTCGCGATGAGCCGCGCGACTGTTGGGCGAAAAGCCATGATGTGAAAACGGAAAAACGAGTCGCCAGAAACGAAACCGAAAAGTGAAATTTCGGTCTGTTAAAGGCTACAGAAAGGGCCAACGGCTAGGGCAGCAATGAATATGTTGTCTAGTATGGCAGATCTGCTAATTGGAATGGTAAAAACAAGTAAAAAACAAAGATCTAAAGAAAAAATTTCAAAAATTTAAAGCTCGAAACCCAGCGGAGTTGCCAAAAAAATGTTGCTTGGTTTTTCAACCAAGCATGTGCAAAGATGCACTTATTAACTTGTAATAGTAGTCTTCGAATAAAAGCAAAAAAAATTATAAATCTAATCTAACATTAACATAAGCCTGTGTAAATAAACAAGAACTAAATCAATAACAAGAGATCTATGGAAGAACAAGAGTAAAAAATAATAGATTTTTTGTATTACCTCAAAGGTGAGGATGTTTGGTGTTGAGCAGCTCCAAAGTTGAGGTGCTCCAATATCCAATGGTCTCTTCTCCAAAGTGTTGAAATGGGGGTCTTCAAACTCAAAATGGGAGGTAATGGCTCTCAATGGGAATTTGGCAGCATAAGGATAGGATGAAATGTGGATGGAAAGTGAGGAGCCCCTATCACCTTTTTATAGTTTTTGGTGATGGGGAATACCATTATGATTTTGAGGAAACCAATGGTATTAACCAACATGGTTTAGGTCTCTTTTTCCCTCTTTTTCCTTTTTTGAATATTTTTTATATTTTTATTCCCTTTTAATATTTTTTGGGAATTTTGGACCATTTTTTAGGTTTTTTGAGGAAAAATACATATTTTGAGGGGAAAAAAGGTGTATTGTGGTCTTTTTGGTGACCTTTTGATGGTTTTAGAGGCTCAAATGGTGGAAAAGTGGACAAATGGGTCATGTGAATAAGGGAATGAGCTAGTGAGCACTTTTTGGGTGTTAACACCAGATACACTTCCATCAGAACAATAATTGCTCTAGCTACAGTAATGAAGTGGAAGATACACCAGATGGATGTCAAGACAGCTTTCTTGAATGGTGTAGTCAAAGAGGAAGTGTATGTGGAGTAGCCACTCGGTTTTGAGACACGTGATAGGGAGTCATATGTGTGCAAGTCAAAGAAATCCTTGTATGGTTTGAAGCAAGAACCCAGGACATGGTATGGTAGGATAGACAACTTCTTGTCCAGTTTGGGATTTACCAAGAGTAAAGTGTATTCAAACCTTTACTACAAGGTTAAGGAAGGTAATCCAGTGATACTTCTACTGTATGTGGATGACCTGTTTGTAACATGAGAGGATAGGTTGATTGCCGACATGAAGAGGAAGCTTGCTGCCGAGTTCGAGATGAAGGACTTGGGCATGATGAATTACTTTCTAGGTATGGAGGTGTGGCAGAGTATAGATGGAATCTTCCTTGGACAAGGGAAGTATGCAGTAGAGATCTTGAAGTGGTTCGGGATGATGGAATGCAAGGCCATGGCCACACCTATGGCATTGAACCTGAAGCTATTGAGTGTTACTTCATTAGAATCGGTTGATGCAACGATGTATCGTCAGATGATTGGGTCCTTGATGTACCTAAAGAACACGAGACCATATATTTGCTTTGCGTTGAACACCTTGAGCCATTTCCTGACGAATCCTAGACATGTTCACCTGATTGTTGTAAAGCATATTCTGAGGTACCTGGAGGGTACGGTTGATTATGGGCTCAAGTATGATGCGAACAAAAATTTAACCTGGAGGTTTATGTTGATTCAGATTGGACAGGAAGTGCTGTAGATAGGAAGAGCACTTCGAGGTGCTACTTCAGTATGGGATCAAGTGTGATCTCTTGGTTTAGCAGGAAGCAATCCTGCATAGCATTGAGTATAGCCAAAGCAAAGTATTTCGCAACTTGTTCGGCTAGTTGTGAGGCAGTATGGCTAAGGAAGCTACTGTCTGATTTATTTGATATCCAGTTGGATGCTACTTGTATCTATTATGACAACCAGAGTTGTGTGAAGTTGTCAGAGAAACCAGTGTTCCATGATAAGTCAAAGCACATCGAGATCAAATATCACTATATCAGGGATATGGTGCAGAGAGGATCAGTGAAGCTCCAGTATGTTGCAACAGATGATCAGATTGCAGATGTGTTAACCAACCCACTAGCCAGACTGAAGTTCAAGTACTTCAGAGAGAGGCTTGGTGTTCTTCAGATAGAATATACTTCGAGGAGGAAGTGATGGGACACATTTGCAGGAGCCGTTCCAAGGATGGTGGTAGGAGGATCCTTCCCATGGCTGTGGATGTAAGCGCTGTGTGATGAACATCAAGATGATGCTCCAGATGATGTTCTATATTATGATGATCAAGATGATCATGTGATGATATGCATCAGGATGATGCTATGATTATGATCATGATGATCATGTGATTTGATGATGTGCATCAGGATGATGTACAGTATGATGATGATCAGTATGATCATGAGCATCGGGATGGTGCTCCATGTGAGGATGATCAGGTTGATCATGAGTATCAAGATGGTACTCCATGGCCATGGACAAGTTTTGTGAGGGTAGCATGTAATCAGTCCTGCAGATCCAGATAGGTTTCGCTAGGTATGGAAAGTCCTCAGATGCTTTTTAGAGATCTTGCAGGTCGCAAGACACTCTTTTAAGGTTTTGCTAGACCACATGTAATCAATCCTGGAGATCTACACAGGTTGTGCTATGCATGTAAAATTCCTCGGATGCTCTCTAGAGATCTTACAGGTCGCAAGAAACTATTTTAAAGTTTTGTGGAGACCGCATGTAATCAATCCTCGAGATCCGGACAGGTTGTGCTAGGCACGTAAAAGTCCTCGGATGTTCTTTAGAGATCTTGCAGGTCGCAAGACACTCTTTTAAGGTTTTTTGAAGGTCACATGTAAAATTCCTGGGAGATCCGATAGGTTGAGCAGTAAGCTTGTAATAAGTATTGGGATTCTCTTTCAAGGTTTTGTTGATGCACGTAATCAGCCTTGAGAATTCCACAGGATGGCTATCTCATAGAGATGATGAAGACCTATAGGATGTTAGGCCTACATCTAGCATGGAAAAGGGTTGGATCTGTAGAACTTCTTATGATGAGAAGAATTGAGAGATAGCCCCAGTGATCGAGATGATGAGTACAACAATAGTGACGATGATGCTCCGTGATCCAGTGACGATGATCCAGCTCCAGTATTGAAGACTTGTGCCTATATGTATTGATGCCTGTGTCAAGAGAATACCTTCCTAGTTAAGAGGGAGTGTTGATGTATTTGTAACTTCAGAAGATATTCACTTGTATATTGTATGTATTACATTTGTACTTTATTGTATCCCCAACGGAGATGTATTATTCCTCCGGTTGGAAGTGTTGTCATTTGTATTGGCAAGTGTCACAAGTTATATTGTAAGTGTCGTAACTTATAATTGATGGGTTATTAGACCACCTTGGTGGGGTTGGCCCTATATGAGTTAAAGGGTTATTAGACCACCCTAGTGGGGCTGGCCTAGTGACAAGTGGTAATGGTTTATTAGACTCTCCTAAGGGAGGTCAGACTATTTAGAGTAAAAAACAAGTAAAGGTAAAGTATAAATAGAGAGGATCACCTCTCTATTTATCCATTCATTCACTCACTCACTTCGCATTAGTGAGAGAGAGGAGGAGTGCGCACAAGTGGAGGAGGAGTAGCTGCTGAAGACATATATATTTTGGGGTTTGATCTTTGTGATCTTTGTATTGGTGCTCATTCTATATTTGAGGAAGTTGCAGGGTTTTTCACCTTCTTGGTTTTCCCCAATGAAATGCTTTGTGTCTCTTGTCTCTTGTGTTTGATATGCTGTACATGTTGTTCTTTGAGTTAAGATCCTAGATCATATTGAATTAAATGATGAAAATCTAACACCCAAGGCAGACCAAATACATCAACTTATCTCTCGATTCTTCAATCTTACATCAATGCCTATCTATTACAATTTTTTTATATTTATAGAGACCTATGGCAGTTACAAAATGGTCAAAATGACCAATTCTAACTAACATGGACCAAAACTTCTGCTTTTGTTGGCTTCTTATCCTTCGCGAATGGTCCTTTTCCTTCGTTGATGACCCTTTCGTCATTGTCGGCTCCGCATCTTTTGCACTCTAACCCCATGCCAACAGGGCCCCAACAAAAACTTGTGGCTTGCCCTCGAGCCACCTTAGTTGGACACCTCTGGTGTGTTTACCTGGGACTTGAAGTCGTCGTATGCAATTTGAATCTAGTCGACATCTTCCTTTTACGATACTTTGAGTGCTGCGCACTCTTCTACTTGTTGTTCTGTTGGGTGCTTGCCACTCATCTATTGTGCCTTTTCCAAATCTTGCTTGACCTGCACCATCCATGCCATTTCCTTCATGTCCAATTGTTCTGCCTTCATTTGTAACTCATCTAGGTCCGTTGTTCTCCTTTGTTTCCTTTCCCTCACCTTATTGACTTGATGTTGTATTTCTTTTAGCTTTGTAGCATTTTTCATTTGCGTGAGTAGGGGAATCATCTTAAGCGATCCCCTCAGTGATTCCAGCTGTGCATCTGCCTCATTGAGTTGCATGTTCAGTTGGTGCAACTTCTCATCTTGTACTAAACTTCACCAGAACTTGGTGACATCTTCAACAATTTTCTTGGTTTTCTTTTCCATCTCTGCGATCTCTATCGCGGCCTCTTCTATCACATCCTGTCGATTCTGGATTTGTTCTGTTGGCGTGCTGGGAACTACCCTTGCCTGTAATGATTCATTTTATTTTTGCAGATCTACAATAACTACTCCTAACAAGATGGCTTTCACTTCTGGCATCATATCTTGGTCTACTTCAGGGGCTTCCTCGCATGCCTTGGATATTGCATTCTCCAAACTCTTTCTATCTTCCATGGCCTTTCATTTTTCATCCAAGGTTTTGGATTTCTCTTCTTGGAGACAACGTTCCTTCGCCTTACTGTTCCATGCCTGTTGTTTGTATATTACCATCTGGTCATGTATTGCAGCTTCGCACTTGCTTCAGTGTGAGTTTGATGAAGTGACAACATTGGTAGTATACTGAAATCTATTGTGATTTGATCATTATTTCTTAATTCAGCATCCAACTATGAGAATTATGATCTACAGCAAGATCTAGGATCCTTAGAGAACCTCACAAATCGAATTACTTGCAAAAACCAGCAAAAAAGCTTGAAAGAAAACAAATTTACACACACAATGTGAATAACAAATTGGTATTATCTGACTGTCCAACATGTAAATATGTTTAATACAGGTTTATATTACATTTGGATAAATTTGTGAGGCTTAGGAATCCCAAAATGAGTGTACATGTCTAATTGGCCAAATTGGCCTCAATCTTCCCTAGGTAGGTCCAACTTGCTCCAACTCAGCCCAAATGGGCACGAATTGTGGTGTGAACATGGATGAGGCATGCTGGAACAATAATGGGTCATAGGCATGTGTGGGTCAGCAAAATAAGGTGATTGGGAGGTCATAAGAGGCATTAAATGCTTTGAATCATGCCAAAATTGGGCCAAATCCACCCAAATGCTCCTAGTCAACCAAAATTCACCATTTCAAGGAAGGGGAGTGCTCTAGCATTAAATGAGGGCGCACTTGTGGAAAAATGTGGAGTTTGACTGAGTTGGATTGCTCAAATAGGTGTGAACACTTCCAGTTAAGTGGATATTTTCCCATTAAAGCTACCTAAGTCCAAACCATAGTGTAATAATGCATAATAGACAATAAAATTGACTAAGGCTATGAACCAAGGTACTAAAAGGTGGATTACTGTTCTAACACCCCCCCCTAAATAAAACTTAGTACATTTCATGAAATCAAAGTGGGAGGCCTTGGCAACAAAGGCTCAAGTCACCTCATACAAAACAAAAATTTTATTTGTCCATGCAAATTGAGGACAAGAAGGAAAACCTCATGGGCTAAAACCTTCCCTCTAAAATGAACATGGGGCTGAACCTATAATAAAATTGCAGAAACCACCATCCATCACTCACTCCAATCAAATATCTCAAGTGATTCAAGGTCTTCTAAGTGAAACACTTGGTGAAAATAACAGCAGTTTGCTCAGTGGATGGGCAATATGGCAAGGAAATCATTCTGTCATGCACTAAGCCCCGGATGTAGTGCATATGGATTTAAATATGCTTTGTTCTATGCCTTTGAATTGGATCAGTAGATATCTTGATGGCACTTTTATTGTCCACCCAAATGTTGGTTGGAGAATCAACTGGAACACCAAATTCCTGAAGAATTCCTTGCAACCAAACACAATGTGTGGTTGCATTCACTGCTGCCCTGTACTCGGCCTTTGCTGATGAAAGTGAAATAGTATGATGTTTATTTCTTGAACAGAAAATAGGACCTTCAAAAAACATGAAAACAAAACTTGAAGTGTACTTTCTATCAATGGGATTTCTAGCCCAATCTGAATCATAAAATCCAACTAGTTATAGTGAAGAACTAGCTACATAGTGTACCCCAAAATTCTTTGTTCCTTGGACGTACTGGAGGATATTTTTGGATGCCTTCCAATGGAGCTCATTTGGATGCTGCATATATCTTGCTACATCACTTACAACATAATACAAATCAGGTCTTGCATGTGTAAGGTACACCAAACTACCAACTAGCTGCCTGTAAAGTGTGCAATCCACCAAGGAGAATCACCAAATTCGCCTAGTTTTATGCCTAAAAGGAATGAGCAATTGGATTCCTTACAATCAGCCATTTTAAACTTCAATAAAAGGTCTAAAACAAAATTTGGTTGACTCATCATGATGCCTCTTTTAGATTGCTCAATTTCCAAACCCAAAAATTTCCTTAGCAATCCTAGATCGGTCATGGCAAATTCACTATGTAGAGATGCCTTAATTGAACCAATTTGTTTGTTGCAGCTGCCTGTAATTAAAAGATCATCAACATATAGTACAATGACCTACAAAATATTATCACATTTCTACAAACACACATTTGGATCAGACTTTCATCGAATGAAACCAATTGAGAGTAAAAAAGCATCCATTTTAGCATACCAAGCCCTAGGGGCTTGCTTGAGTCCATAGAGTGATTTCTTCAACTTGCAAACAAGTGAAGGATCCTTTTGGAAACCTTGAGGTTTCTGCATGTATATATCTTCCTGTAGCTCACCATGTAAGAATGCACTTTTAACATCCATATGGTTCACTTGCCAACCCTTACTAGCTAAAATGGCTAGAGCTAGTCTAATTGAGTCCATCTTTGCAACCGGTGCAAAGTTATCGGTATAATCCATACCTTGGATTTGAGAGTATCCCTTAGCCACTAATATTGCCTTATACTTTAGATGAAAACCATCGGCATCAAGTTTGGTTCGAAAAATCCACTTACATTGCACAAGCTTCCTCTTGGGAGGAAGGGGGACCAAATTCCATGTTTCATTCTCTTGAAGAGAATGGAATTCTTCTTCCATTGATGATCTCCACCTTGGATAATGATAATCTTCCTGATATGATTTTGGATAAGATCCAATCATCATATAACAATGATCATCAAGAGCACTTTTACTTGCAAAGGAAGCATTTTTTGTTTGAGATCTAGTCTTCTTAGGCTCTTGGGGATTGCCTGCCAATTCACCTGCTGCTTAGATGATTTTTTCAGCCCACTTGGACCTTGATGGTGCCTCATCTAAAAAAATGTCCTCTTCATCCATGTCATTATCAGAATTATCATAAAATACAGAGCTGGAATCATTACTTACTTCATCAAGGTGTGGAGGAGAAGAGCATTCCCCCGATGCAAGCTTAAAATCTGGTATTGGTTCCTCTTTGAATTGCACACTTCTCTCAATGAAATTTTTGAGTGTGGATGTGTCAAAGAGATTATAAACCTTTGTATCTTTACCATATCCAACCATGATACATTCCTGGATCTATGGCTGCAAAGCCTTCCTCTTTTCTGATGGAATTCAAGCCCATGCTCTAGATCCAAAAATCCTGAAATTTGAGACATTTGGTTTTTGGCCAAACCATGCCTCGTAGGGGGTTTTTCCTTTGACTGATTTTTGGAATGATCTATTTTGAATATGTGCAGCACAATTGATATCTTTAGTCCATAACTTGGGGCTTAGATCCCTTTCTTCAATCATGCATGTTGCCATCTCCTGAGAGATCTATTTTTCCTCTCTGCCACACCATTTTGCTGTGGTGTGTAGGGGATTGAATGTTGCATTTGAATGCCACATTCCTCAAAAAGATGTTGCAGATTTTTGTTTACATATTCCTTACCATTATCAGTCCTAAGTATTTTTATCTTATGCCCACTCTGATTTTCCACTAAGGCCTCCCAAATCTTCAATTGCTCAAACACTTCAGATTTTAATTCTAGGAAGAATACCCAGCAAAATTGAGAGTAGTCATCAATGAAAGTGAGTACATGCATTAATCCACCATAGGATGGAGTGGTTAGAGTACCAATGAGGTATGAATGTACCAATCCAAGTGGTTGGGTGGCTCTCCATGCCATCCCCTTCTCATAGCTGCGTTCTGGATGCTTCCCAACTACACATCCAATGCAAGCTCCATTCAAAGATTTGATTTCAGGAAGCCCTTCCACCATCTCATCTTTGTGCAATGCTTGGAGATACTTGTAGTTCATGTAGCCAAATATTTCATGCCATAGATTGCAGGTATCATTGGCATGAGATAGGAGATCTTGGTCACTAGAATTGGGAAGAAAATTCAAGAATTTGTACATCCTCTCTTGGTGATCTGCATACCCAACTGCCACAACTTGGTTTGATGAAATTTATGAAATATCTACCAAGTCAGGAGTAAATGTTACTCCCTTGGATTCTCCTGTATGGTTCATTTGATATACTGATAGAAAATTTACAGCCAAATATGGTACATAGAGCACATCACTGAAATAGGCATGCTCCAAATCAATCCTACCAATCCCTTTGGTTTGGATTTGAGAGTCATCTCCCATTCAAACTGTTGGGACACTATTCGAATGCATAGAGGAGAATATCTCTCTAGATGAAACCATGTTCCTAGAAGCCCCTTAATCAATAATGAAGGATGAGGAATTGGAAATACCTGGTACCAAGGCATGACATTTATCCTTGTTGTCAGAATTGGAGGTGCCATATTTCTTCCTTGCGCCATCAGGGATAGGGATGTTGTTTTTCTCCAGCAGCTGAGCCATGGTATCAATGGTTTTCTTCATGCAAGAGCTCTCTAGATTCCATCCATTGTGGCAATAGGTGCATTTTGTATTCTCTTTTCCCTTCTTGTCCTTCTCCTTGGAAGGATTCGAACCCCCATTACCAGATTTATGTTTTTCAAACTTCCTCCTCTCTGGATGCTTCGAATTCTTTGCCTTTTTCTTTCCCTTGGAGGCATTCAAAACACCCATGGCCAAAGCTTGATCTTTAGATTTGATGGTGCCCATTTGAACGAGCCTGTGTTTCTCTTGAGTAAGTGACGAGTCCCAAATTAGGTACTCTATATCCTTTTTATGCCACACAAGCACAATAATGGATAAGGAAAATACCTCTGTTCGTGGGGAATAATACATTTGTTTTGATTATTTAATAGAGTATTTTACAGATGATTCTTTTATGCTTAAAAGTGTTTTCTATGAGCTAATTATATGGAAATAAGTGTGTATGAGCAAGTGCAGGTAATCTAAGAGACAACAAGCAATTTCAGCTCAAGGACTGAAAGACCTTAAGTGGCTTAGCGCCCTTTTTCCTTATTTGTAGAAGAAAACTCCTGTTTAGCAGGATCGGCATTTAAAGCATAGAGTTAGGTTATGTTTCAAAATAGATATATATATGGACCTCTTGAGTAGAAAGGGGTTCCTGCTGGTATTTTTGTAGAATTTATATTCAACATATGTTATTTGAGATAGTTCTGTTTTAAGACTCTTCTGAACATGAAGTTACGATTTTAATGGAAGAAGTGATGTTATTTCAAGCTTTGCATTTATAAGTCTTTTTCCAGTCCTGAAATATGGGTTGGAGAGGGCCCCTCCAACATGTAGGTTAGGAGCTTCATTTTTACTTCAGGTATTTCTCATATGTCATGTTAATTAATTTAATCATCATCGTATATGCAGTACTTGAAAATGGTTTGAAAAACATAGTTTTATTTCAGTTAAACGATCATTTCAGTTCAACACTTTCTCTCTGCAGTTTGTCAATATTGATTCTGTAGTTCTGTAATGCACTTTCCATAGTCCTGTACATGCATTCTGTGCAGGCGTATTTACCTTTGTTTTCCAGTGCGTTACATTAATTTCAGACAATGATTCAGATCTGCAATTCCATGTATGTTTCCTTTATCTGAGTTAAGTTATGTAGGAGCTAATTGTTTTAAGCTCTTTGGATTTGAATAGAGTAAATGATTATCACTTTCAGTATTGGATTCGAATAGATAAAAGTTTGATTAATTTTCAGTATTGAATTCCTAGCTTAAATTTCCAGCTTTTAGTACTTCGTTTCTAGTTAAATTTCCAGTTTTCAGTACTTTATTTCTAGATCAAGTTTCCCAAGCTTTTAGCATTTTATTTCTTAGATTAGATTTACCATTTTCCAGCATTCAAATTCTTAGAATAAATATCTATTAGTTTCAGCATCTCTAGTTCATAAGTTTGCAATCTTTTTATATTCTTTCATTCTTTGTTTAAGAACAGATCACTCCCATTACCTTTTGAGAAACCTTTAAGATACATCCCAACACCCTAAACAACGAAGACTGTCCTATAGAGCACATATAGTGCTTAGCACTTCTTAAGTTTGTATGCTCCCTAGTCGATAATTAAAGCATGCTTCCGGTTTAGCTACCCTAATTAGGTATCCATTCCTGGAGTCCACCACTTTTTGGTGCCATTGCAGGGAAGGTTCTTAATCTATAGGAGACATCTTAAAAAAAAAAACTAGAAACATAAAATTTTTACCATGAATGCCTCGACGACGGAGAGATAGATTTGGAGGCTTTCTGCCTAACCGCCCTATGAGTAACAACAGTTCTGATCATTCTCAATTTGAATTTCTTAACTCAAAAGAAGAAGCTGATTCTAGATACGATCCACACAGACATAACTTCTTTGCTATCTCTAGCTCAAACACCACTATGGCAGAGGAAGAGGATGAACCTACATAACTGTTCACTTTTCCCATTAGTGTACCTCTTGGAGATGCCAGAATGAATAATATCAATCCTAATAACTTGCCAAACTTCCATGGTCTAACCTCAGAGGATCCTGACACATTCCTATTTGAATTTGAGGTAGTCTATAGGTCATTTGGCTACACCACTGATGCACAAAAACTAAGACTCTTTCCTTCTACACTGAACTATTTATCACTTAGTTGGTTTATGAGCCTAGAAGGGAACAACATCTTTACATGGGAGAAAATGAAACAAACTTTCCTATAAAAATACAAGGACTACTGTAAGGCAAACAATATAAGAGATGGAATTTTCAAAATGCAGCAAGAGGAAAGAGAATCCCTAGAAGACTATGCACAATGCTTTCAACTCAGCTACAAAAGAGCTAGTCACTGTACCTTAGATCAAGAGTCACCAAAACTTGTCCTTCTTAGAGGAATCAAAGAGGAGAATATAAAAGTCCTGAACCTGCTAGGATATGGGGATATATTCCAGAAAACTTATGACCAAATCCTACAAATCTTCAAGAACTACTCTAGATCCAGGAAAGGTAAAAGTGGGACAAGGGATTCACACCCAAACATTACAAAGTCTGACTTAGGGAACCTTCTTGATGACATGAAAACTAATATCCTTCAATCCCTAGCAATGCAACTTGATGCACTTCAAATAAAGAAGAAACAAGATGAAATAAACCAAGCATTGGCAGTCTTTTTTCCACGCTGTAGAAAGAAGCATGAGAAGGGACAGTGCACACTAAATGCCATAGAAATATGTGGCCTCTACACTGACGATCACTCCACTGATAAATGTCCTCTATTTCCCTCATGCAAAGCTTCTATTCAAGATCCCACAAATGAAGGTGCAATAGAACAACTCTGTTTCGTCAATCAAAGAAGAAATAATTTTGCTAGGCCTTACCAACCCAACAGCCAAGCCTACTATAATCAGGGAAGTAACCAACAAAAATGGAACTCAGTACCAGCCCCATGGTCACCTCAGCCAACTCCAAACCAGTGGTAGAAAAGCTAACCATATCAACAACCTTATTACCCACAATCTTACTCTCCATACCCCCCACCTTTTGCTTAGCCAACCACAAACTATGGAAATCAATATCCTTATTCATCAAACTAGAGGGATGCATTGCAGCAACCACTCACCATGTCGCTCCCATAGAACCAACCACCTCCCAGACCTCCACCAATCTCTTCCCAGCCGGTTCCAAACCCTAATAACAATAGACCAGGACAACAACAGACCTATAACACTGAAATCATGCAATTCCCTAATTATGTAGTGGATACCCTGGAAATAAACGAAATTAATCTCAGGTCTGGGAAAACATTACAAAACACACACCCACAGAATAATCAAGAAGATGAATCTCACCAACAAACAACACAACTTGGAATTCAGCATCCAGACGAGCCAAGCCCTCACGAAGAAGAAATTTGACCGCACACACAAAATAGAAACCCTCCATTCCCTGAAAAACTTATATGAAATACAAAAGAATAAGAGGAAAATGCAATTTTGAACGAATTGAAACACTTGAACATTCAAATTCCAATTCTACAAGCCATAATAGATGTGCTAATATGCAACAAGTTTATTAAAGAGAACTGCTTGAAAATACCTGGCAGAAGAAGACGTGACCCACCAACGATAAACGATGTAGGCCAGTTAGTAGATTTAATGCTGGGAGTCATTGTTAACCCCAAATACCTTGATCTAGGCAACCCAGTAGTAAACATGACCATCAACAACAGACATATCGTTAGCATCCTAATTGATTTAGGGGCTGCAATAAACATGATGACCAAGGATACTATGATATCCCTAGGACTCCAATCGATGGTCAAACCAATAACTACCGTACTACAGCTAGCTGACACATCGACAGTATAACCTGAAGGAATGCTCGAACACCTCATTATCAATATAGAATTCTGGGAATACCCAGCTGAAGTCATAGTGATTGAAGTGAAGAGTAAACTTAGTGGGTACCCAATAATACTAGGGAGACCTTGGTTGGCAACTGCAGATGCTTCTATAGGTTGCAGATCAAGAAACATGACAATCACCAGTGGGCAAGCTAGGAAGAAAATCATGATTTATCCACTAGCAAGGAAGTCTTCATACCTAGAATATCAAAACTAGATAGATGATGACCTAACAGACCAAAACATCTAACCTGTCCTTACCATTGAAACTGCCCTATCACTAAAAGCCATTGATGAAGACAGTTGTGTAGACAGATTCATTCAAAATTGTTGAATATTGTAACTTCTAAGAATATTATATTTGTACATTATTATTCTGGAGATGTTTCATTCCTTCGAGGTGATTCTATTATGTATCCGGAGATGTTTATTCCTTCGATGGTTTGTGGGAACCAAGTTTATTAGACCCACCATCTGGGGGTCGGCCCTGGGTTTATATTTTAGGGGTTATTAGACTTCTCTAGAAGACGTCGGCCCCATTAGGGATTTTTGTTCAGTCGGTAACTAGTATAAATAGAGGAGGAGATCTCCTCATTTGAAACACTTCCACAACTCAGAAAGTAGCGCACTTGTGTCTGGGAGGTATGCATGTGAGGTAGAGAAGAAGGACAAGTCTTGGAGCATATCTTGTATTTTGGTTGATCATCTTATTGAGGAAAGCTTTGCTGGGTTTTCTACCCCATGAGGCTTTCCTAGGGTAAATTCTGTGTCTATATTGTGATGATGTTTCTTTCAGTGATCTTGGAGCATATCTTGTATTTTGGTTGATCATCTTATTGAGGAAAGCTTTGCTGGGTTTTCTACCCCATGAGGGTTTCCTAGGGTAAATTTTGTGTCTATCTTGTGATGATGTTTCTTTCAGTGATCTTGCTAGTCTATTTGGTTTAAACTTAACATGGTATCAGAGCTAGCCTAAATAGAACATCTTTCACAAGGTGAAATTATATTTCTCTCTCTCTCCCAAAATTAGGGTTTCTGCAAAAGTTAGTATTTTTGGTTTCTGGTTGCATGGCTGAATAGCTCTTCTAAAGATCTATCTTTTGAGCCTTGGATCGAGGTTTTTGGTTGGGTAGAACTCTAGGAAAGTCAAACCCTAGTTTTACCAAAAGTGTGATAAACCAAGAATTCTGTTGCAGATCCGGAAAAGTAAAATGCTAAAGTTTCTGGGTAAGTATTACTCTATCTCTTATCTCTTAGACTCCCCCAAGAGAAGATATCTCCAAGCACTAAGCTTGAAGACAAACTAGAAGGTATAGAGAATTTTCGGGCATGGAAATACAGAATTGGTCTCATTCTTGAAGAGAATGATCTTGCTCATTATATCAAGGATGAAGTTGCAGAACCTGGAGGAGATGAAGCCAAAGAGAAGCATAGGAAGGATTTGATTAGGGAAAAGAGAATCATAGCTGATTCTATTAAAGACCACTTGATTCCCCAAGTGGGTTCCAAGAAGACTCCAAAGGAAATGTATGATGCTCTAGGAAGAATGTATGAAGGAAAGAACATCAATAGGAAGATGAACCTAAGAACTCAGTGGAAGAGCACCAAGATGCACAAAGGAGAATCCATTCAAGACTACTTCTCAAGGGTCTCCCAAATCAAGGAGAAACTAGATTCCATTGGTGATACTCTTGATGAAGATGAACTTGTGATGACTGCTCTAAATGGTCTCACTAGACCTTGGGAGTCATTTATACAAACTATGTGTGCCAGAAAGGAAAGTATGAAGTTTGATGTAGTTTGGGAGGACTATGTTCAAGAAGAAGCTAGGGTAGCCAACAGAGAAGCCCTTCTCAAAGAAGATGACCAAGCCTTGGCCACACACACTAAGAGAAGGAAGAATCAGTCTCACTTCAAGAAGTTCAATCACAAGGAACCTCATTCTCCTCAAAAATTTTAGAAGAAAGGAAAAGGAAAGTTCTCTTCTTTCCAATGTTTCCATTGTCATAAGAAAGGTCACATTGCTAGATTTTGTCCTTCAAAGAAGAAGAAAAATCTTCATTATAAAAGACATCAAGCACATCTTGCAGAAGATGATAGTGAAGAAGAAGACGAGGAGGAATTAAGGCCTCATAGAAAAAGATCCAAAAGATATGAAGAAGAAGAAGAGAGGCCCCTTCCTAGGAAAAGATCTAGAAGATATGAAGAAGAAGATGTAGAGGAATATGTTCTATTTTCTGCACTCTCTGGATCTGTGTCTCCTGGAGAAGATAAATGGCTCATTGATAGTGGTGCTTCAAAGCACATGACAGGCCAAAAGAAAACTCTCTCAAGACTTGAAGAAAAGTCTTCTCCACAAAAGGTATCTTTAGGTGATGATTATCAATATCCCATCAAGGGAATTGGTGAAGCAAATTACAAGCTTGATTCTGGAACACCTTTGAAAATGAAAGAAATTTTGTATGTACCAGGTTTGAAGAAGAACCTACTTTCTATCTCAGCACTAGATAAGAAAGGATTTATAATTGCATTTATTGATGGACAAGTGCTCATGTGGCCCAAAGGAAAGTCAATTGATGATGCAATTGTTATTGGTGAAGAAGAAAGAGGACTTTACAAACTCAAGGGTTATCCATAAGCTGCCCTTGTCCATGAAACCACTAGCCCCAGTGAACTGTGGCATAGAAGGCTCGCCCACATTAATTACAAGGCCCTACCCTATGTGAGCAAGGTGGTCATAGGTCTACCAGACTTAAAGATTGATCATAATGGCTCATGCAAAGGATGTGAAAAGGGGAAGAATGTCAAGAACCCCTTTCCAAAGAGTGAAACAAAGACTAAGAACATTTTAGAGTTAATTCACTCAGATGTATGTGGACCAATGCCCACCACATCCCTAAGTGGGTTTGAATACTATCTCACATTCATTGATGACTATTCAAGGAATATTTGGATATACTTTCTAAAAGGAAAGAATGAAGTCTTTGGAAAATTCAAAGAATTCAAGGCCTTAATAGAAAATCTCTCAGAAAAGAAAATCAAGATTCTCAGAACAGATAATGGCGAAGAATATACTTCAAAGGACTTTGAAGACTTTTGTAAGGAAGCTGGAATCAAGAGGGAATTAACCACTCCCTACAATCCCCAACAAAATGGGGTTGCTGAAAGAAAGAATAGAACTATCATGGAAGCTGTAAAGACTATGATACATGATCAAGATCTTCCCATGTATCTATGGGCTGAAGCAGCCAGGACAGCTGTCTATGTACAAAATAGACTTTCTCATAGTGCTCTTGAATTTAAGACTCCAGAAGAAGTGTTCACAGGAAAGAAGCCCGAGGTAAGTCACCTCAAAATATTTGGATGTCCTGTGTATATTCACATTCCAAAAGAAAAGAGAACCAAGTTAGATCCCTCTAGTAATAAAGGAATATTTGTTTGATATTGTGAAACATCCAAAGCTTTCAAAATTTACATACCTAGTTTTCATCATATGGAGATAAGTAGAGATGTAACATTTGATGAAGAAGCAACTATCAAGAAATATAGGAAGTGCCAACTTGAAGAAATCTATGAAGAAGATACACCTCCTAAAGTCACAGAAGTTGTTCCCATCCCTTAAAATGATGCACCAGAAGACCATGACATGATAAAACCTCAAGAACCCCCCAGTGCAAATCTATCTAGAAAAAGAAGGCCAGCTTGGGCTAGAGACATTATTCAAGGAGCTGAAAAATATGGAGCTCCTAAAGGTTCCACTAGAGAAAGGAAGAAACCCAAGTTAGTATCCAATTATGTGGGCCTGATATGTGATCTTGTGGATCAACAACCCACCAGCTATGAGGAGGCAGCTCAGAAGAAAGAATGGATAGAAGCTATGATAGAAGAGTACCAGTCAATAATGAAAAATGATGTTTGGGATATAGTTCCCAAACCAAAGGATAAAAGTGTGGTTTCTTCCAAATGGATATTCAAGATAAAACATGCTGCAGATGGTAGCATTGAAAAATATAAGGCAAGATTTGTAGCCAGAGGATTCTCTCAAAAGGAGGGAATAGACTATGAAGAAACATTTGCACCAATAGCTAGGTACACATCAATAAGAACTATCATGGCTCTTGCATCTATGATGAAGTGGAAACTACACCAGATGGATGTTAAAACAGCCTTCCTGAATGGTGTCATTGAAGAAGAAGTGTACATAGAACAACCACAAGGATTTGAGGTTAAAGACGGGAGAACTCATGTATGCAAACTAAAGAAGGCATTATATGGATTGAAGCAAGCTCCCAGAGCTTGGTACGAAAGGAATGACAGTTTCTTAACAAGCATGGGCTTTACCAAGAGTAAAGCTGACCCCAATCTTTATCTCAAGGTGATGGATGATGAACCAATTATATTGTTGTTATATGTAGATGATCTATTTCTAACAGGAAATGAGAAACAAATTGTTGAATGCAAGAAGAAGCTTTCTTTAGAATTCGAGATGAAAGATCTCGGATTAATGCACTACTTCTTAGGTCTAGAAGTATGGCAAGAACCAAAAGGAATATTTCTAAATCAAGGTAAGTATGCTGTGGAGATTTTAAAAAGATTTGATATGTTGGAGTGTAAATCCATGGCCACTCCCATGGACTCCAACTTGATGTTATTAGTTAATGACTCATCAAAACTAGTGGACATAACTCTATATAGACAAATCATTGGGTCATTGATGTATTTAACAAATACTAGGCCAGATATATGCTTTGTTGTAAATACCTTGAGTCAGTATCTAGTAGAACCTAGAAAGGTTCACTTAATATCTGCAAAGCATGTAATGAGGTACCTAAAGGGTACATTAGATTTTGGTCTATATTATATTCGAAACCATGAACTCAGATTACATGGTTATTTAGGTTCTGATTGGGCAGGAAGTGTCTCAGACAGAAAGAGTACATCAGGTGGATGCTATGGTCTTTGATCTGCCATGATATCATGGTTCAACAAGAAACAATCTAGTGTGGCTCTCAGTACTGTTGAAGCAGAATATATAGCTGCTGTTGGCCCGGTTTTGCAACCAGGCTTAGTGCTATGGGCACCTGCTAACTAGTAGCAGCAGTTTCAATGAAAGCAAATAACAATAAACTAATTAAACAAGACTATTCATGAATCTAAGCAAAGATATTAAGCAAATAATGACAATAATTTAAGATCAAGAACAAGAACATATAAAATAAAGAATTTGTATTGAAAGTATGGGGCAAGCAAGTGCTTGCGGAATCAATACCTCTAATGGTGAGGTTGAATAGCTCCAAGGATGAGCAACTTCCAATCTCCAATGGTCTCTTCTCCAATGTGGTTTGCAATGGCTAAAATGCTCAGGGGAGATTTCAGCAGCATAAGGATGAGATAATGGATGGATGTGAAATGAGGAGCCCCTACCACCTTTTTATAGGTTTTGGTGGTGCGGAATACCATTTGTGGTTTTGTGGAAACCAAATGGTATTGACCAACATGGTTTAGGTACTTTTCCCTCCTTTTTCCTTTTTTGAATAAAAATAATATTTTAATTCCCTTTTTAATATTTTTGGGAATTTGGACCCTTTTTGAGGGTTTTTTATGATTTTCTTGGAAAAATAATCTTTTTTAATGGAAAAAGGGGTGTACTAAGGTCTTTTGGTGACCTTTTGTTGGTTTCGGAGGCTCAGATGGTGAAAAAGTGGACAAATGGGTCATGTGAATAGGGAAATGAGCTAGTGAGCACTTTTTGGGTGTTAACAGATTGCCCCCTGATGTGTGAGGGCAGGAGCTCATCATATGGCCGATAGACATCATAGTTCTTTTGTCCTTTTTTCTGGGAGTAGGGGAGAGAAGAGACCGGTTGGAGACTGGAGCCACGGCCCTTGGAAGCTGCAAAAACAAAAAATATTACATGGCCTCAATATGAATGAGGTATAATCTCTGATAAAGGACGAGGCGGGCATTCCCATGCTCGTATCAAGACATATACAAAACAATTAGTCCCAAGACGGGGGATCTAATACTTAAAGAAATATACTGGTACATCATAATGGTCCAGAGGGGACATTATTGTGGGATATACTCATGATCATGGCTGATCTCAATAACTGATACACTGGAATAACTGTTGAACTGATGAAACTGAAGGTGTCCAACATCTGTATGGACTCAATGACTATGAGTCATCTCTGAGAAATAATGTAACTGTATACTCAAGGGAGTATGAAACTGGGGTAAACCTGAATACTGTCGCCATACGCAACCCGGATATCTATAGAAAAAATGTAACTGGTTGTATCCATAGGTAGACCCTCAAATGTGGAGGAGTCAGGTGGTATCCGGGGTCTTCGACTAAATAACTGAACGGACCAATGTCCTGTGCGAGTCTCAACGATGCGATCAAGGTGTTGAAGTCGAGCATGTGAGAAACAACCATTCGGAGAGGCACTGAGGATTCCTCTCGAAATGATTCGTAGGGACTCATCATAGATGGTAATGAGTCCAAGACACAGGGACCTCTTGGTCTATCCTCTGGAATCAATGTGGTTGTCGTCGACAGAGGGAGACCAGCAACTAACAAGGCAATGATGTTTCCTTGATAGGAGCACGAGGTGTAAAACTGAAGTGTTGTAGTACTGATGGTAGGACTGACATACTTGTGGAAATGGGAAATAACTGGGTCAAAAAATGGGTAGACTCAAACTTCCTCTGTTCAGAGCATGATGACATGGTTGACCTGGCAGCGTAGGGACCTGACTTGTAGGTGTGGGGATCATCTTTTAGGTCCTGAAGGGTATGCACTGACTCTAGGTGGGTGAAGCTGATGGTAGCTGTCGAGGGAGTTTCAGGGTTACATACTGCAGAATACTCTGAACAAAGGCGACCAAAATGGGGAAGCTGCTATGTGAGTAGGCATGATGTGTTGTAGCGCCAAGAGGCACCATTGATTCCTTCTTTGTAGTTTTAATGAGCTCCAAGAAGGGATAAAAGTGTGCTCTAAAATGGTACGGTCCTGTGGATTTTATGAGCCCAGGGCGGCTCATGCTCATGGTTGCTTTCGTGTTTAGAGAGTTTGAAAGCGGTAAGTGGACTCTATTGGTGTTTCTTTTTCGTAAGTTTAGTCTCCAAGGCCCGAAAAAGCATAAAATGATGCGAATGGAGAACTCTTCTAGCCGGTGTGACTAGAGTATACCTTTTTCGTAATTAGTCTACAAGGTCCGGAAAAGGGGTAAACTTATACCAGGTAGACGCCCTTTCATATACATTTAGCGAGCATGAAAGGAAGCAAGATTGCTCGGCGATCTTTTCATTGTTTTAGGAGTCAGAAAAGAGCTTAACAGAAACTCCCTAAGTGTCTTTTTCGTAAAGAGGGGTTGCTCGGCCCGAAAAAGGGATAAAATTATACCGAACAAAAATGTATTGATGAGGGCGAGGAAATGTTTCAAGCATCGTCATCAGTGCGGAAAACTGGATCCGGTGACATAAGGATTGTCGAAAACGGAGAACGGCCGATGTGGCACGCAAACCGAGGTGATGAGGGGGCGTGGAAAAAATGCCCGAAAAATATAAAGGTGAGAGCGAGAAATGGTCTCAAGCATCATCACGAGCGCGGAAAACTGAATCCGGCTATATAAGGCACGTCTAAAACGGAGAACGGCCGATGTGGCACGCAAACCGAGCCGACGAGGGGGCGTGGAAAAAACGCCCAGAAAATCTAAAGGTGAGAGCGAGAAATGATCTCAAGCATCATCACGAGTGCGGAAAACTGAATCCGGCGATATAAGACACATAGAAAACGGAGAACGGCCGATGTGGCACGCAAACCGAGGTGACGAGGGGGCGTGGAACAAACGCCCGGAAAATCTAAAGGTGAGAGCGAGAAATGATCTCAAGCATCATCACGAGCGCGGAAAACTGAATCCGGCGATATAAGACACATCGAAAATGGAGACTGGCCGATGTGGCACACAAACCGAGGTGACGAGGGGGCATGGAAAAAATGCCCGAAACATCTAAAGGTGAGAGCGAGAAAAGATCTCAAGCATCATCACGAGCGCGGAAAACTGAATCCGGCGATATAAAATATATCAAAAACGGAGAGCAGCTGAAGTGGTACGCAAGTTGGGGCGACAAGGTGTCGGGACACAATGTTGATATTGGTCCTGGTGAGAGCGAGAAATGATCTCAAGCATCATCACGGGCACGGAAATATGAATCCGGCAGTGCAAATGGTGCGAAAAACGGAGGTCATAAGGACTCCGGAATGGTTAAAGGAAAGAAATAGGTTAAAAAATGGCTACAAATAAAGGTGATCCCACTAAGCGAAGGATGCAGTGGTGGGGAGAAATGATGACCCGTGGGGGAAAAATACTAGGTGTATCAAATCAACTGAAATATACGAGTGACACGTAACCTCAAAAATGCTTGAGATTACGAATATGAAAAAGTGAGCAGGGTTAACGACCTTCCCCCATGCTATGTGCATGGGGTTTGTGATTGTGGATCACCTATGTGTTGGTTTGAACGATGGGCTCATTGAGGTGTTGAGATAGAGATGATGGGGAAGGTTCAAAATGATTGATCATGCCCCCTATCCCGGGGTCGAGGTAGTCTATTATGCCCCCTAACTCAGAGGTGTCAATGTGGCGCAGATGTTGTCTCAGAGAGAGATCAATAGGGCATTGAGCAACTGCTGGCAGGGTGTTATACCATGAGGCTGTGGGTCGTGGTGGCATACTGAAGTGATGATATGATGATGGGGGATTCCCTTTGTGGGGTGGATGCCCCTAGTATCTCCGACGAGGATCACGATGATGATGAGTAGGCAAGGTTTTGGGCCTGCCCCCATGTTGTGTACATGTGGTTTCCTGGTCGATTTGAAAGGGTTGAACCTGTGTGTCAAAGGGATCAATGGAAGGGGCCGACCGGACAGAGGGGTATCCAGTGGAGATCGTATAAATGGCGGGGTCAAGGCCAAGCATTTCGGTATCTGACCAAGTAAAGACATCAGTGAATTCTTGGAAGAGTTGTTGGTATTCTCCGATCTCATGCTCACTGTGGGAGGTTCCTAATGTGATGGTATGAAGGGCACCAAGTGGGTCAGAGATGTCAATGTGGATGACGGGAGAAATATCGGCCATGGGATCTGTTAACCAGTCGATTTTAGTAGGAAGGAAATCTTTGGACTCAACCGCGGATTGGGTAGCGGTGGTGGATGAAGTCTCTTCCAGGAGGAAGTATGGACGATGGTGCATGTCTTCCCCGGGATAATCAAAGGTAGTATGAGTCTCGAGAACCTCTTCGTCATTGCGGGAGCTTTGAGTGGTCAAATCGAGTGATGAGGTAGTGGTAGTCGAAGAGATCATGTAGATGGTGTTAATCTCTCCGGATGATGATGATGCGGGAGGGTAGATCTCCTCGATAGTAGGGGGTGCCGTCTCTAGGTCCAAATTGTTCATCTCGTAGAGAGCTGCTCTATAGTCTGGGATGTCAGGACTGTTGTGGGAGTAGTGGCCGTAAATACCGCATATCGCACATGGGTGGTTGGTACGCAGTGATTTATCACGAGGCATGGGGTTTGGGTCGAGCTTGACCACCGGGATGTTGGGGTCGTCGTCCAGCATTTGCATGTGTTCCTGCAATGCAGGTAACTGTGGGCACTGATGGGTTGGATGGCCTAACTCATCACACAGCGAGCATTTTGGAGGATCACGAAATACGGAGGGAAGTTTAACTGCCTTGGGTGGGTGAACCGCAGTGTATGGTTGTGGGCCTCTGCCTCCAGTGGGCCTGACGAATGGAGGGGGATTCGTCGACGACGAAGGAGTCGTGATACCAGGAGGTGGTTGGGTAGAAGTAACAATGGGTTGCACCGGTTGTAGGATGACATTTGGTGTCGGTGGAGGAACGGGAGGCGTAATATACCACACAGGTAATCCCAATGTTAACCCGGGGAGACTAAGGGTAGCCATAACCGGAGCGCTTACTATTCCCGAAGGAGGGAATAGAAAGGGGATTGTGTGGATGGGTGTAACACCGATGTGACTAGGGACCAATGTTGGTTTAGGGAACAAAGGTGGTTGATTACCGGGTGGTTGTGTATTCTGTGAAAGAGTACAGAGGTTCGCGACGTGGGTCTCCGGTGACAGTGGTGAAATGGCCTGGAAAGTAGAGGTCATCGGCGCCTCAGAGTAAAGTCCAGGTCCTATTGAGGAAATGAATGAGGTATTCGCACCACAAACAGGTTGTTCAACCATGGGGAGAACATTTTCAGGTGTGGCGGGGGCCTTGGGATCGTAATAGGTGAGCTGGTCGACCTTGACCACGCGTCCCTCATGGGGGAACTGCATGGTGCGAAATACGGATGAGGCAACAGCCCGCATGGCATACATGTAGTTGCGACCAAGTAAAAGGTTATAGTCTAGTTGGGCATTGATGACCTCAATGTCAATGAGCACGGTTTTACCCGCCAGCTGGACAGGGACATTGGCTAAAAGACCTTGGGGTTGAGCCGAACGGCCGTCGTAGGCTCGTAATGCAGTGGTGGACTGCTGGAGAGTAGGGGATCCCAACTTCTGCCAAACGAATGTGGACATGACGCATGTGGAGGCCCCTTCATCGATAATGCACCGATGGATGACAAGATTCTGAATAGAAACGGAAACTTGGACTGCTATGGTGGAAGGCAGCCGTGGTTCAGACTGGTCTAAATCAAAGGTCATCAATTTCGAATCATTTGGGTCAATCGCCCCAATCGCGGAAAGTAAAGTCTTGCGCTGCGTAGGACAGGTTTTTAAGACTTCTAACGCAGACATGGCTGCGGGAGATTGAGCTAAGTCATCTACAATGTTGTAATTGGACGCAGCCCGAGCATTGGGATTATTGTTGATACGACAAAGTGGGAAGCGAGGTGCTTTGGAAGCGTCGTCGATTGGAACCTGAGGTATACGCAATGTCTGATCAGTGGGATGAGCATTAGTATCCTTTTCAGCGGGGGGGGCTTCAGCAGTCGGTCCGTATTGGTTTCGACGGGTTTGGATATTGACGTCGGCAGTGGACATCATCAATAAGTGGTGGGTGCCTGAATCAAACATGGGTTGGTCAGGAGCTGCGTAGGTAATTTGTTGTGGTTGCACGTTGCCCTGTGGGGGGGCTAAAGGCTGAGTGTTCACCACTCCTTGTGTTGGAAAAGGGTTTTGTAGTACCAAAGGTTGTTGTGGAGGTGGTGGGGGGTTGGGTGGTGGCTGAGGAGCCGCCTGCCCTTGACGATGGGCGTCATTTGTCCATAGTTTTCGAGCTCGCTCGAGATGTGGGCAAGCGTGGGTATAGTGGCCATAGACACCGCAAATGGAACAAGGATGGTTTGTTCGTAAATTAGCATTTTTGGGTTGCTTAGGTGGCCGATCAGGATTCTGATGAGCGGGCGCCGCGTTATTTTCTTGCGGAGGATGGGTAGGTTGTGGAGCTTGGTTACGGTTTTGATTGTTTCCACGGTTGCGTCCTCTTCCGCGGTTTGGTTGCCCACCCTGGTTGCGTTGGTTATTTTGGTATTGGGGCTGATGTTGTTGTGCGTACACATGCCCTTGAGCATTGGGGGGATTCTGAGGAGGCGCAGGTGCGGGAGCAGGTTGCGGTGGATAGTATGCAGGTGGAGCTGGAGGTGGTCCAGTTGCCTGCTGGGGTTGTTGGTACCCCTGAGCTGGTGGAGGTGTGAGGTTAGCCGGTGCAACCGGTTGTGGGTAATGCATGGGCTGTTGTTGGAACTGCATGGGGTTTTGTACCGTAGGTTGAGCATAGTATGTAGGGGGTACATATGCTGATGGCGCTTGGCCATAACAATGTTGTGGACAAGAGGGTCCATGAATGTGATGGGTCTGGTTTGTTGGAGCATAAGAAGTTGTCACCCCGGAACTAGATGTAGCCCTAGAAAGGTCTGGGGCGGGCATGGTGCTCACCATACTGAAAGGTTTTGCTTGCGGTGTAATTTGGCCAATAATGCCATCAGCGGCATGTGATGCCCCCGGTGTGTCACCGCGTGCAGAGTCACCTCGTGGGGCGTCAGGTATGATCGTGTATAGGTAACCTGACTGGGCATAGATAAGATCAAACTGTTGGGCCTTAAGGATGGCCTCCTCCTCAGACTGGGGTCTTTCAGATGCTACATCCTTCGCAATGAGAGGAAGGAGGGATTTAAGGAACCAGTCTAAAAAGATTCGATCGTCTAATTTGATCTTGCATAGGCTTCGGCGCCGGCGCCAATCATGAATATGGTCAGTGATATACGTGGCCGTGTTCTATCTGCAAGACAGTAGGATCTCGACGCCCGCATCGTAGCGGACAGGTAGCTGGAAGAATTGTAGGAAGGTCGAGGCAAGGGAGGTAAATGTGGAATGCGTCCCATGGGGTTGCTCGATGTACCATTTGGCTGCGGAGCCAGTGAAGGTGCGTTGTAAAAGCCGTAGGCGGATTGAGTCATCCACTATGGAGTTGGAGGAACACCATAAATGGAAGGACATGATGTGATTTTGGGGGTCTTCTCCAGCCTTTCCCTCAAACTTGGGGATGTCAGAAGGAAGCTTAGTGGGCATATAGGGCCAAGTAGGATCATGTCTGATGGGGTCATTTGTGAGCCTAGCTAAATCTGGCAGGTTGAGACTTGCCATGTATGGTAGACTAGCGGATGTGGTGACCGGAACCGGGACCTGCCTAGCCATTGTGGCATGGTGTAGGGGTCCAGTAGCGCCTATAGGTATGCTAGGTATGGAGGGTATGTGTCCTCCAAAAGGTGTGGCCTGATATGGGTTAGCGCTCCCAAGTGCAACTTGGGTTACACTTGGGTTAGGAATCGCACTAGGGATTCCTGGTATGGCACTGCCAAGTGCAACATGAGTTACACTTGGGTTAGGAATCGCACTAGGGGTTCCTTGGATAGCACTCCCAAGTGCAACAGGAGTTACACTTGGGTTAGGAATCGCGCTAGGGATTCCTGGGATAGGGTTTGTGGAGACCGAAGGGGGTATGACCCCCATGTTGGGCATGCCCATGACAGGTGGTGGTCCTGTGCTAGGCATTCCTGAATGTGGAGTGTTACCCATATTGGGCATACCCAAGGGGGTGGTTATTGCCGTTGATGGTGCTACCGCAGAAGGGTCTGCGGATGTCTGACCTATGGTTAATGTAAATAGTGGATCAACTGGTGTTCCAGACATAATTGTGGTTGGTGGTAACTCGGTGGGGTTTTCGGATTCTACCTCCAAATCAAAGGTGAAGAGGGGTATGTCAGAATCGGATGACCGTCTAATTGATTGACGTTGTGTCGAATCAAGGGATAATGCTCTGCGTCCATGACGTGGAGAGCCAAGTGGACTAAACTCTGGGAGTTCGCCCTGTAGACGACGAGAACGTCTAGAATTCTCAATGGTGAGAATATGTTTTTTATGTAAAAATTTGTTTTAAGTATTAGGTGGTGATATGTATGTAAAAAACTCAAAACCCTAATGCAACCAAGGGTGCAAGAAGGGGAGTGAAAAAAGAAGGCTCACAGGCCAAAAAATCAATCCTCAAAAAATGCACTTATTCTAGCAGCTGTGCTACAATAAGTGGAGGAATGCAACAACTGGTCAGAATACCAACATGCAAGCGGCTCCTAGAAAAAATAGGTGTAACTAGACTCAAAAGGTGGTAAAGAGCATGCAAACACCTAATCTAAAAGTATTGTGACTCAAACAGACGATATCCTCTGCAAGGTGATGAAATCCAAGTCAGACAATATGAATGTTGAGACAACGGCTAGATATCCCCCTACCGGGAGGGACACCGGGTAATCAATCCTAAAAGACAGGCTACTAGGATACTCCGTTCATGACGCGTCGAGAAAAGGTAAATCTGCCGTTTGGTCCTTTGATCGCAATATCCCAATACAGGGATATCCCGAGAACTGCGAATGGTAGCCCTTCGGTTACTGAATGGGTTTCGGTATCCCACTCAGGCTTCCGGAAGCATCCTCGCGACTTCAACCCTCCTAGGGGAGAGGCCTTCCCACAAACCGGTTGTGACCGCGCCAAAAAGTACTAAGAGATTTTAGCTCCCTAATTGGACAACTTCTATGTCTCAGATGTATGAACTGAGGGGTGTTATTGGAACACCTATCCCCCCAATACTACCTAGCGACAAGAATTCTTTTAGTGTTCCCCAAGTGGGGTTAAAAGTGTGTTCAAATTAAGGTACGTTTTAAAGCTTAGTTCAATTAAGTGATCGTGTGAGTGCACGTGAGGTGTTGTAAACTGAACTTGAAAAAAAATTAAATGCTTTAAGGGAAATTTTCAAAAAATAAAGGATTTTTCGAAAATAAAAAGCAAATATTTAAGACTTTTTTCACTAAAAGGAATTAATATGCTTTTCAAAAAATAACTCAAAAAATAAAGGATTTCTTGGATTTATGAAAGCAAATAATAAACTCCTTTTTAAAAGAAATAAATGGATTTCTTCGTTTCAAGAAAAATTGCTAAGGGCAAGATTCTAAAGAAGTAAACAAGAAAAAATTTGAATCTAGATGAAAATGCAAAATGAGTCTTTCTTTCACTTTCTTGAAAATTTTTAAAAAGATTTCTAGATATGCACTTTTAAATAGTAAAAAAAATTTCAGAGCTGTAAAATATGCAGAATGCAATACTGTAAAAAATGTGCTATGGGCAGAAAGTACAGTAAAAAATATTTTTCAAAATCGGGATGGCCGAATGAAAAATTCAGCCGCGCGGGTTTTGGATGAACAGCCGCGATGGGCCGCGCGGGTTTTGGACGAACAGTCGCGATGGACCGCGCGGGTTTTGGGCGCACAGTCGCGATGGTCAGCGTGGAAAACGGCCGCGAAGCCGCGGTGTGCAGCGCGGAAAAACGCAGACAAGTCGCGATGGACCGCGCGACTGTCTGAAAAAAGGCCGCGATGGGCCGCGCGGAAAAACGCAGAAAAGTCGCGATGGACCGCGCAACTGTCTGGCAAAAAACCGCGAGGCGGAAGCCGTGCACGGAAACCGAGAAACGAACCCGAAAATTGAAAATTTCAGGCTGTTTATGGGGCCAAATCTCAGAACAGCAATGGATCTGCTGTCTAAGATGGCAGATCTATGGATCTAAAGGTTAAAAACTCATAAAAACTAAGATTTAAAGGTAAAACTAGAGATCTAAAGTTCAAACCAAAGCGGAGTCGCCAAAAACTATTTGCCCGGTTTTGCAACCAGGCTTAGTGCTATGGGAACCTGCTAACTAGTAGCAGCAGTTTCAATGAAAGCAAATAACAATAAACTAATTAAACAAGACTATTCATGAATCTAAGCAAAGATATTAAGCAAATAATGACAATAATTTAAGATCAAGAACAAGAACATATAAAATAAAGAATTTGTATTGAAAGTATGGGGCAAGCAAGTGCTTGCGGAATCAATACCTCTAATGGTGAGGTTGAATAGCTCCAAGGATGAGCAACTTCCAATCTCCAATGGTCTCTTCTCCAATGTGGTTTGCAATGGCTAAAATGCTCAGGGGAGATTTCAGCAGCATAAGGATGAGATAATGGATGGATGTGAAATGAGGAGCCCCTACCACCTTTTTATAGGTTTTGGTGGTGAGGAATACCATTTGTGGTTTCGTGGAAACCAAATGGTATTGACCAACATGGTTTAGGTACTTTTCCCTCCTTTTTCCTTTTTTGAATAAAAATAATATTTTAATTCCCTTTTTAATATTTTTGGGAATTTGGACCCTTTTTGAGGGTTTTTTATGATTTTCTTGGAAAAATAATCTTTTTTAATGGAAAAATGGGTGTACTAAGGTCTTTTGGTGACCTTTTGTTGGTTTCGGAGGCTCAGATGGTGAAAAAGTGGACAAATGGGTCATGTGAATAGGGAAATGAGCTAGTGAGCACTTTTTGGGTGTTAAGAGCTGCCTTCTTTGCCAGTTGTGAAGCAGTGTGGCTTCAGAAGCTATTATCTGGAGTGTTTGACTTAGAATTGGATCCCACTATGATCATGTGTGACAATCAAAGCTGTATCAAGATGACAGAAAATCCACTGTTCCATGATAAGTCAAAACACATAGAGATCCGATATTTCTACATACGAGATATGGTGCAAAGAGGAGCTATTAAACTCGAGTATGTGAGTACTGAGGAACAAATTGCTGACATATTAACCAAACCTCTGTCTTGAGTAAAATTTGAATATTTTTGAGACAAGCTTGGTGTAGTTCAAAAGGACCCTCCTCGAAAGGGGGAGTGATATAATCACTAATGATGAAATTGCCCTCATCGACAACTAAGGTCGATGATAAGGATACCTGTTTATTAAACCTAGATATTTATATGTGCTTAGATTTAGGACTCTTATACTTAGAATACTTATATTACTTGTTTTTGATGTATTGATGAGGATACATGTTTTATATTGATGTATTGATGAGGATACATGTTTTTATATTGATGTATTGATGAGAATACATGTTTCTATATTTCTGATGTATTGATGAGGATACATGTTTTATATTGATGTATTGATAAGGATACATGTTGATGTATTGATAAGAATACATGTTTCTATATTTCTGATGTACTAATGAGGATACATGTTTTATATTGATGTATTGTTGAGGATACATTGTTTGATAACATGTAGACATGTATTGATGAGGATACTTGTATGTACTTGTACTAGTGATGTACTAATGGTGTCTGTATTGATGAGGATACAAGTGGGGATTGTATCATCCCCGGACTTCAGTTCCTTGAATTGATCCATAGACGTATGGTCTCCGAAAATGAAGTCCTTATTGGACAGGTGGGGATTGTATTGTCCCCAAACTTCGGTCCCTTGAATTGATCCGTAGACGTATTGTCTCCGAAAATGAAGTCCTTATTGGACAGGTGGGGATTGTATCGTCCCTGGACTTTGGTCCCTTGAATTGATCCATAGACGTATGCTCTATGAAAATGAAGTCCTTATTGGACAGGTGGGGATTGTAGCGTCCCCGGACTTTGGTCCCTTGAATTGATCTGTAGATGTATGGTCTCCGAAAATGAAGTCTTTATTGGACAGGTGGGGATTGTATCGTCCCCAGACTTCGGTCCCTTGAATTGATTTGTAGACATATGGTCTCTGAAAATGAAGTCCCTATTAGGAGGTGGGGATTGTATCGTCCCCGGACTTCGGTCCCTTGAATTGGTCTGTAGACGTATGGTCTCTGAGAATGAAGTCCTTAGTGAACATGTGGGACTAATCATCCTTAGACCGTAAATCCCGTAATTCCAAAAGGAAGGATTGTCTTAAAAGAGATTGAGTGGGACTAATCATCGTTAGACCGTAAATCCCATAATTCCGAAAGGAAGGATTGTCTTAAAAGAGATTGCGTGGGGCTAATCATCCTTAGACCGTAATGTTAAGATCCTAGTGGGAGGCCTTCACTAACACCTCGAGGTTTTGGTGTAACGGTTCGTATCATTTGGTATCAAAGCCTCCACCCAGGTTCAAGTCACAGAGTGGGTGGCAACGTCGGCATTGCAGTGTTCGCCCGAGGCTCGTACGGCCCAAAGGGGACACCACCGTACGGGCACACATCCAGCCCAGAGTCTGGACTGCAGAGCGTGGTGGGATGTTAATATCCTAGTGGGCGGCCTTCACTAACACCTCGAGGTTTTGGTGTAACGGTTCGTATCATTATACCAAGATGTGATGCACCTGCAACAATTAATTAATAAGAATATGCGAAATAGCAGAAATGACAGAACTCAGAATCACTTTTATATTGATCACAGGCCACTTCGAGGGGGAAACCTCCTATTAGCAAGCTCAATACAAATAACTTCACGGTGCCTTCATAGGTCTCAACACACACTTATATACTAAGTCTAGGCACCAATACTATGGGTCAAAACCGTGGGCCACTACAAACTATGGATCAACAATACTACGGGCGACTTACAAAGCATATGCGCCAACAACAATAACATAAACTATTGATCAACAAATACTACGGGACGACTTACAAAGCATATGCATCCAACAACAATATACTAACAAAGTAAAGACATGGGTTCCTAACATCCCCTCCCCCTTAAAAGAAAGCTTTGTCCTCAAAGCTTGAGATGTGGAAATTGTTGTTGAATTTGAAGGAGTGGTTCCCATGTAGCATCCTTTGGTTGTATGCCGTGCCACTGAATTAAGACCTCTGTGATAGAGCGAGAGCGAAGCTGACGAGTGCGCCGATTGAGGATGGCCTCTGACTCCAAAAGGATGGATCCTTCATTATCCATTTCAGGTAAGATCGTTTGTCCATTGATGTTGGTGCCAAGAAATTTCTTCAGACAAGAGACATGAAATACTGGATGAATGCGGGAAGAAGGAGGAAGTTCCAATTTATAAGCAACGGACCCAATCTTCTGAAGAATCCGATATGGCCCATAGAACTTTGGAGCGAGCTTATGACGCCCTTTGAGTTTCAGGGAGGACTGCTTGTATGGTTGGAGACGAAGAAAAACCATATCGCCGACTTGAAAAGTGCGCTCAGAATGGTGCTGATCAGCTTGTTGCTTCATGCGATTTCTTGCCATGTGAAGATTGTACCACAAAATGTGAAGAATATGATCACGGTTTCGAAGGATCATGTCAACTTCCTGAATTGGTGAACTGGTGGGGGTGTATGGAAGAAGAACTGGAGGTGCTTGACCATAGACTGCTTCATATGGGGTCATTTTAGAGGCAGTGTGGTAAGAGGTATTGTACCACCATTCAACAAGAGGGAGCCACTTTGCCCACTGATGTTGTTGTTCAGAGGTGAAGCAACAAAGATAAGTTTCCAAGCATTTATTGATAATTTTAGTCTGACCATCTATTTGTGGGTGATACCCTGAACTCATCTTCAGTTTGGTGCCCGTGTGGTGAAATAGTTCTATCCAAAAATGACTGGTGAAAGTCGCATCACGATTCGAGACAATGGAAGACTCGGGATGCCATGAAGACGAAAGATTTGGTCCAAGAAAATTTGAGCAACTGAGGAGGCTGTATAGGGATGGATGAGAGCACAAAAATGACTATATTTGGAGAGGCGATCAACCACAATGAGAATCACTGTCTTCTCGCCAGATTTAGGAAGCCCTTCAATGAAATCCATAGAAATATCCATCCAAATTCGTGTAGGTATGGGCAAGGGTTCGAGCAATCCTGGAAGGAGTGTTGCTTCACCCTTATTGCATTGGCAGGTATCACATTCGGCCACCATCTGTTGAATTGTCCTTTTCATGCCCTGCCAAAAGAAGTTACGCCGTGCCCGTTCATACGTTTTTAGGAACCCAGAGTGCACTGTCGATGGAGAAGCATGGAGTTCATAGAAGACAGCCTGTTGAAGATCTGTGCTCTGGGGAAGCACTAGATGACCCTTGTATCTTAGAGAAGCACCATCCCAAGAGTAATGTGGTACAGCAGAAGGGTTGTTGGTCAAGCGTTGGATGATTTGCGATAAGGAAGAGTCATTGACATAACCCTATTGAACAGATTGCAACCAATTTGGAACAGGCATAGAAATAGCTGAAAGAGAACCTTGGGCATCAAATGCGCGAGAAAGAGCATCTGCCACAATATTGTCTTTACCCTTCTTGTAAGTGATCTCATAGTCATAACCCATGAGTTTGCTAACCCATTTATGTTGTGTCGGGGAGGAGACACGTTGTTCCAAGAAATATTTCAGACTTTGGTGATCAGTCTTGATGCAGAAATGATTCCCTAATAGGTATGGGCGCCACTTCTATATTGCATGCAAAATAGCCATCATTTCCTTCTCATAGGTAGAGGCATCTAAATTCTTACCTAAAAGGGCTTTGCTGGTGAACGCAATGGGGTGTTCATCTTGAAGGAGAATAGCACCAAGTCCATTGCCGCAAGCATCACTCTCAATAGTGAAGGGCTTGCAAAAATCGGGCATAGCTAGAATAGGTGTAGTACACATAGCTTGTTTTAGTTTGTCAAATGCACACTGAGTAGCATGTGTCCATGTAAAAGCATCCTTTTTCAATAGAGCAGTTAATGGAGCTACAATCTTCCCATAATCCTTGACAAACTTGCGGTAGTATCCAGTCAACCCCAAAAAACCACGAAGGCTCTTGAGTGTCTGAGGATGCGGCCAATTGTTCATGGCATCGATTTTGGCAGGATCCACGCGAACCCCTTGTGCTGAGATAATGTTCCCGAGATACTCAACTTCCTTCTATCCAAAAACACATTTAGATTGCTTGGCATGGAGATGATGGTCAGAGAAAAGTTGCATGACAAGATCTAGATGCTGGAGATGTTCATCCCATGTTTTACTGTAGATAAGAATATCATCAAAGAATACCAGAATGAATTTCCGCAAGTAGGGTCGAAATATTTTATTCATTAAGGCCTGGAATGTGGAAGGAGCATTAGTGAGGCCAAAGGGCATGACCAAAAACTCATAATGGCCATCATGTGTGTGGAAAGCTGTTTTAGGGATATCATCCTCATGAACCCGAATTTGATGATACCCAGAACGAAGATCCAGCTTGGAGAAAAAGTGAGCCCCATGAAGCTCATCAAGAAGCTCATCAACAACAGGAATTGGAAACATATCCTTGATGGTGAGGTGATTAAGTGCTTGGAAGTCAATGCAGAGGCACCATGACCCATCTTTTTTGTGGACAAAAATAACTAGAGAAGAAAAGGAACTAGTGCTTGGGCGAATAATACCTTGCTTCAATAAGTCCCGAACGAGCATTTCAATCTCCATTTTTTGGTGAAATGGGTAGCGATAGAGCCTGATGTTGGGAGGAACGCTGCCAGGAAGGAGCTGCATATGATGTTCTTTTGGCCTAGAAGGTGGCAATCCCACTGGTTCAACAAAGACACTTGTATATCGATCCAGAATTTGTTGTAGATCCAAGGGAGTAGTGGAGATCACTGAAGGTTGCATCTGAATGGAATGGAGCTGAGCGATGACACCATGTGAATTCTTCTTGAGGAGTTTTTCCATGCAATGTGAACCAATGATGCTGAGAGAACCTGGTTGTAATCCTGTCAATGTGTGTTTTTGTCCATTGAGGGAAAAATGCATCCAAATTTCAGCAAAATCCCATAAGATAGGGCCAAGTGTGCATAGCCATTGAGTGCCCAAAACCACATCACATCTGCCTAAGGTCAAGGAAAACATGTCAGAGCGCAAGGTATAATCTCCCATAGAGATACGCACATTTCGACACTTCCCTTTGCAAGGTAAGGTGCCCCCATTGGAAACCATGACTTCAAATTTGGAGCAAGGGATGGATAAAACAATCAACTTGTTTGGCGATCCGAGGGTCAATGGAATTATGAGTGCTACCAGAATCAATGAGTATTGTAAGAGGAAGCTTCTTGAAGTAACCCCTGACCCGCATTGTTTGGGGGGTGGTGGTTCTAGCTAAAGCATGGAGATATATCTCTGGTTGGTCATCTTGAGATGGAGGGTCAATAGGCGGTTCTTGAATGTCGACTAGAGCATCTAGTGTTTCTGGATCATCGTCACCAATTTCAGAGACAGGCAGAGAATCCACATCCAAGAGATAGAGCTTTTGCTGAACACATCTATGTCCCCGAGTGAATTTCTCATCACAATTATAACAAAGCCTCTTTTCTCTATGTGCTTGCATCTCTGTTTCAGACAAACGCTTGATAGGAGTTGGTCGAGGAGCCTGCAGTATAGGTGGTCGTTGAGAACCCATATTTTGGAAGGGAACAAAAGTGGGCTTGGAGCGTTGTTGGGCTACAATCTTGTCTTCTACCAACTTAGCCAACCCTAGGGCTTCCATCATTGTGTTGGGATAGAACATTTTGACCTTAGAGCGGATGGCATCCTTTAGACCACTGATAAAACAACTCTGGTAAAAGTCATCAGACAATCCTTCGGTGTGGTTGGCTAGGTTCTCAAATTCGGTTTGATACTCTCTCACAGTGCCAATTTGGCGAAGTTTAGTGAGGGCTCCTGTGAAGTCATCAAAAGCACTAGGACCAAATCGTTGCAAAAGGAGCTGGCAAAAGTCTGGCTATTTTGGCTCTGCATGAGCCTTGATGTACCAATGGTACCATTGAAGAGCTTCTTGTTCCAAATGAAAGGATTCCAGCGGAACTTTGTTGACATCAAAAGTATTATGCAGACTGAAATACTGTTCTGCACGATAGATCCATCCAGTTGGATCGGTACCATTGAAGTGAGGAAAATCAAGCTTTGGACCACGGAAATTGCTGGAAGAAGAGAACCCATTATCTGATGAAGACTCGGACTGCCGTTTGTTTTTCATAGTTGAATGTTCAAGATGGAGGCCGAGAAATTTTTCATCCAGATCCTGGAGTTTGGCTTGGATAGCTGCAAGTGCGTCCTCCATGGTTTTTTCTCCTGCACGGGTGACAACCATAACCAGGAGTTTTTTCTTTTTTGGTTGACTGGGTAGGAAAACAAAAATAGAAACTACTTCAGTAAAGGAAAATCTGGACTTGGGAAAAAATATGAAGGGTAATTGGGGTTTGACTAGCTTTTGGACACTGTCGAATAGATAAGGAAGCAAAAATGAGGATTTCAGAAGTGGGGTGAAAGAATGGAAATTTTGGCAGACAGGAACAAAGAAGCAGAATTCATAAAGGAACTTTGTGGTAAAATTTGAAGGTGATTGGGTGAAATCTAAGGAAGTTATGGCAAACCCTAAAAATAGACAAATGTGAGATTTCGGGCTTTGGGAAGGGGAATTGGGGATAGGGTCCTCAGGAAGGAAATATGCAGAATGGAATGACAGGGGTTCCCCGAAAATTTCAAGGGAAACAGAGTGAAAACAAGGGAGATATGGAGAATTTTTTTTTTTTTTTTTTCCAGACTGGAGTGGCTACGGCTCGGAAGGGATCTGAAACAGTGCCAAATGGATTGAAAATGGGTAGATCTGGAACGGCTTGCAAAATGGATCTAAATGACTGGATCTAAAATGTCGCAGCAATGATCGACAACAGTTCAGCTGAAAATAGATATGGACCCCATGTATGTGCAGCTTTCTAAGAGTTCAGGGGTTTCACTCGGCCACCAATGCTGTCTGACGGCTTGCGTATTGGGGCAGTACCCCTCACTCCATGGCTTAGGTAAAACTGATAACCGCTTTGCCACAAACGACAGCTCTTGGTTTACCTCATGGGTGGGAACTAGTCAATCAGCTAAGGGTCGTTGCCCTTTTCACTGGCAGGTCCTCTCAATGGGCCAGCTACTTCAGGGTTCCTGTGGTACTCCTCACAATGAGTTTTAGGGCTTATCCCAAGTACTTCCCACAATTAAGCGGATAGGGATTATTCCCAAATCCGAACCTGCAACAGATGCAAAAAGAAATTTTGGCAAAAATTTCACCCAGCGAGCCCAAGAAAGTGCTCTGATACTAGATGTGATGCACCTGCAACAAATAATTAATAAGAATATGTGAAATAGAAGAAATGATAGAACTCAGAATCACTTTTATATTGATCACAGGCCACTTCGAGGGGGCAACCTCCTATGAGCAAGCTCAATACAAATAACTTCACGGTGCCTTCATAGGTCTCAACACACACTTATATACTAAGTCTAGGCGCCAATACTATGGGTCAAAACCGTGGGCCACTACAAACTATGGATCAACAATACTACGAGCGACTTACAAAGCATATGCGCCAACAACAATAACATAAACTATTGATCAACAAATACTACGGGACGACTTACAAAGCATATGCGTCCAACAACAATATACTAACAAAGTAAAGAAATGGGTTCCTAACACGTAAATCCAGTAATTCCGAAAGGAAGAATTGTCTTAAAAGAGATTGAGTGGGACTAATCATCCTTAGACCGTAAATCCCGTAATTCCGAAAGGAAGGATTGTCTTAAAAGAGATTGAGTGGGATTAATCATCCTTAGACCGTAAATCCTGTAATTCCAAAAGGAAGGATAGTCTTAAACATGGTTGTGATGGATCCCGTAATTCTGAAAGGAAGGATCACTAGAGTTGATAGGATTGTATCGTCCCTGGACCTCGGTTCAAAAGATATGTGATTTGGATTGTATCATCCATGGACCTAGGTCCTAAAGAGATAGAGATTGAGCATCTTGCTGATGATCATGTGATGATGATGCTGATGATCGTGTGATGATGATGCTGATGATCATGTGATGACGATGTTGATGATCATGTGATGACGATGTTGATGATCGTGTGATAACGATGCTGATGATCGTGTGATGACGATGCTGATGATCGCAACGATGATGTTGATGTTCCAGTAACTGGTTGAGTTATTGATGATAATGTAATGAAGAAAGCTTTTGATGATATACAGATGTATCATGTGTGATGTAGTCGATGACTCCTTGCTCCTGCAGACATGGTTATAATATCCTTCTCGTTAAGGGGGAGTGTTGAATATTGTAACTTCTAAGAATATTATATTTGTACATTATTATTCCGGAGATGTTTCATTCCTCTGAGGTGATTCTATTATGTATCCGGAGATGTTTATTCCTCCGATGGTTTGTGGGAACTAGGTTTATTAGACCCACCATGTGCGGGTCGGCCCTGGGTTTATATTTTAGGGGTTATTAGACTTCTCTAGAAGAGGTCGGCCCCATTAGGTATTTTTGGTCAGTCGAGAACTAGTATAAATAGAGGAGGAGAGCTCCCCATTTGAAACACTTCCACAACTCGGAAAGTAGCGCACTTGTGTCTAGGAGGTCTGCATGTGAGGTAGAGAAGAAGGACAAGTCTTGGAGCATATCTTGTATTTTGGTTGATCATCTCATTGAGGAAAGCTTTGCTGGGTTTTCGACCCCATGAGGGTTTCCCAGGGTAAATTCTGTGTCTATCTTGTGATTATGTTTCTTTCAGTGATCTTGCTAGTCTATTTGGTTTAAACTTAACAAAAATGCATCCTCTCATCGTGATATTTTTTAATATTTTCTTTGCATAGGTCACCAGTAAGAAGAGGAAACATTAAACCACTACCTTGACAAAATGTGGGCAGAGGTACTCACACTTGAACAACATCCAATTCAGATAAAAACAGTTGCGATAATTCCTAGACGGACAGTTAATATTAACTCCAATTTGGAGCCAGGACAAGAACAACAATTACTGAGAGTACTGTTAGACAACAACAAAGCCTTTGCATGGACATACACTGACATGAAGAGTATCGACCCAGACATCTGCAAGCATTACATCTATATAAAGGAAGGTGTTGTTCCTATCAAACAACCAAAAAGAAGAATGAACCCAACAAGGACATAGTAAAGCTGGAGTTACATAAGTTGTTAGATGTAGGGTTCATATACCCAATCTCAGATAGTGAGTGGGTATCACCATTGGTTATAGTTCCTAAAAAAGGAGGGAAGTGGAGGATTTGTGTGGATTTCAGAGAGCTCAATAAGGCAACCAAGAGAGATCACTTCCCTCTCCCATTCACCGACCAAGTACTAGACACATTGGCTGGCAACAAAATTTTTCTCAATCTTTGGATGGGTTCAGTGGGTACAACCAGATCCTAATCCACCCAGCTGATCAGGACAAAACAACATTCACATGCCCATGGGGCACTTATGCATACAGAGTGCTTCCCTTTGGGCTCTGTAATTCCCCAACAACGTTTCAAAGGGCAATATTAAGCATCTTCTTTGATTTTATTAATGATCAAATGGAAGTCTACATGGATGACTTCACACCCTATGCCCAAAATTTCAACCAAGCATTAAAACATCTAGAATTGGTTTTGAAAAAATGCATCGAGATGAGCTTATGTCTGAGCAATGATAAATGCAGAGTGCTCATGGAAGAAGGAATCGTGCTTGGACACCATATTTCACAGAGAGGAATTGAAGTTGACCAAGCAAAAGTAACAACCATTAGAACACTGCCACCACCTATGAAACATAGATATGTGAGAAGTTTTCTTGGGAAAACTGTTAGAAAAACAGGATCGCAGAGCAATAACAATAAACAAAAATGCAAATATAATCACACATACACATTACAAGAGAGACACAGATATATCGTGGTTCACCCAACTTGGGCTACGTCCACACTGAATTTGCCAGTCCTTATTATTTTACCGTCTAGCAAGGTGAAGGGATACAACCTACAGCACAACCGCTGCACTTCCTCTTCTCTGTTTCATAGTCTCTCTCCTGATCTCAGAGATCTTTACAATGCATAAAACCTAATACATCATCATCCTTAGCCGTATTACAATGTCTTTATTTTATAAGGGAAATACAATGGAAAAATACCATGGGATACCCAAAACCATGGGCCTGCAAAACAGCTGGCGAAAACAGCCCCAAAAGTTTCCCCCCCCTGGAACCCCGTGGGGGGGCGATGCCCCCCCACACCCCCCTGCTGGGGTGACTATACAGTCCACCTACATATCATATAAAATTAGGGTACAAACACGATTGATACAATATCATCTATGAGACTAGAAGATCTGGCTCCACAACCAACAAAAACAGGCTACTACAGAAGATTTATCGAGAGTTATAGCAAAATTGTTGCACCAATGTTTGCTCTTCTCACAAAAGACACATAATTTATTTGGACAAAACATTGTATGACAACATTTGATAACCTCAAGCAGAAAACAATCATAGCTCCAGTACTCCAAGGACCAAATTGGGTACTTCCATTTCACATCCATTCTAATGCATCAGATAAGGCCATTGGTTCATTCCTTGGACAAGAAGAAGACAAGAGACCATATGCCATATACTATATCAGTAAAAATTTGGCAAGAGTAAAATTAAATTATACAATCACAGAGAAGGATTTTTTGGCTGTAATACATGCCATAAACAAATTCAGACACTACATAATTGGATACCAGTTTTTGTCCACACTGACCATTCATTAATCAGGTATCTTATGAATAAACCTAATACATGTGCTCGAATCATTAGATGGCTACTCCTCTTGCAAGAGTTTGACATAACAATTCTGGATAAGTGAGGGAAACACAATGTAGTGGCTGATTTTTTTTTCTAGACTTACTCATGGACAAGACAATGAACTGGTAAATGATAACTTTCCTGATGAGCACCTTTTTGCAATCTCCACAAGAAGCCCATGGTTTGCTAACATAGAAAACTACTTAGTGTCTGGTAAATTCCCACAACATTACAACCACCAAGAAAATAATAAAATCATAAGGCAAAGTGCCATGTACACATGGATAAAAGGAATGCTTTTCAAAAAATGGCCAGACCAGATATTGAGGTGTGTCAGAGAAGATGAAGTTCATTACATATTGCATGCCACTCACAACGAGCCATGTGGAGGACATTATGCTGCAAAAAGAACAACCTATATAATATTGCAAATTGGATATTTGGCCAACACTCCACAAAGACTCACATGAATACGTTTCACATTGTGATGATTTTCAACTAATGGGGAAGCCTACTAAAAGAGAAGAAATGCCTCTCCATCCACAAATCTCATTGGAAGCATTTGAAAAATGGGGATTTGATTTTGTTGGTCCATTTAAGCCCCAATCAAATCAGAAAAGCTATATCCTAGTATGCACAAACTACCTTACAAAGTGGGCAGAGGTAACAACACTTACAGCAGCAAATGAAACAAATGTGGAAAACTTTTTTACAGAGCAAATATTCCACAGATTTGGAGTACCAAGAGAGCTAGTTTTAGACCAAGGCACACAATCTACATCCAACCTCATAGCGGACCTGCTTCGAAGGAACAATGTCAAACACAGGAAGTCCTCCTCCTACCACTCTCGAGCTAATAGTCAAGCTGAGGTGACAAACAAAGAACTAGAAAGAATATTGACAAAGACTGTACAACTCCACAAAAGAGATTGGGAAGACCGATTAAGTGAGGCAGTTTGGGCTTATAATACTACATGGAAGACAACAACAGGCTTCACCCCATATGAGCTAGTTTATGGAAAGAAAATAATGCTACCCATTGAATTTGAGATCAAAACATTGAGGATTTCAGCCAAGTTGAACATGGAACTTTCAGACATCCAGCAAGAACGAATGCTACAATTAAATCAGTTGGATGAACAACACCAACAAGCACTTGGCCACACTGAAATCATCCAGCAACAAAGAAAGAAATGGCATGAAAAAAACATCAAGCAGAAGAAATTTAAAGAAAGTGACTGGGCACTACTCTATGACTCTAGATTTCACACATTTAAAGGCAAACTGACAACCAAATGGCTCGGACCCTACATCATTGAAAACATCTATGACAATGGAGCTGTCAGAATTATAGCAATAGATGAGGAAAAATTTCCCATTATTGTGAATGGACACAGACTCAAACTTCATAAGACACCAAAATCCAGAGAGGAGTTCACACAGACACTCTATCAGCAGAATTTAATGTTGATAGAGAGCCTAGATCATCACTAATTTTTTTTTGAAAAAAGAGAGAAAAAAAAAATGAAAAAATGAAAAAATAGAAAAAATGAAAAAAAGAGAAAATGAAAAAATAAAAAATGAAAAAAAAACAAAAAAAATGAGAGAGAGGACAATACAAAAATCCACTCAGGTTCTCAAAAACAAAATTGATGGAGTTGATCCATCCCTATGCAGAACTAGAAACCAATTTTGTTAGAACAATAATTCATACTTAGTACCATAGTCCATAACCTTAGTAAATTTTATTGCCACATGTGCTTTATTACACCATAGTTTGGACTAGGTGACTTTAGTTGGTCAAATATCCACTTTGAGAGTGTTCACACCTATTTCTAAGCAAGCCAGCTCACCCAAACTCCTATTTTGTCCACAAGTGCACCCTCATTAAATGCAAGAGTGCTCTCCTTCCTTGAATTGGGGAATCACTGTTGACTAGGAGCGCTTGGGTGGATTTTGCCCATTTTTGGCTAGATTTGGAGCATTTATTACTTCCTTGGACCTCCCACACACCTCTATTTGCTCATCCATGCATGCCTTGGACTCATTTATGACCCAGCATGCTTCAGCCACCTTCACACTAGAATTCGTGACTGTTTGGGATGATTAGGACTGAGTTGGACCCACCTAGGGGGGATTGAGGCCAATTTTGGAAATTTAGCTTGTACACTCATCTTCAGCTATCTAATGCTCTCAAATTTCTCCATGATGTAATAATAAACTGTTCTAAACATTTTCACATGTTAGACAAACTGATAATGCCAAGTTTCAGTTCACATTGTGTGTAAATTTTTGTTCTTTTCAAGCTATTTTGCTGGTTATTGCAAACTATTCAATTTTATGAGGTTCTCCATAGCTCCAGGATCTACTGTGAATCAAAATACTCACATGGTATCAGAGCCTTGTGGATTTAGTGAGTGGCAGATCATTCCTTAAGCGTTTGAACTACATTCTAGTTAGGATTTCTAGATAAAAATCGAGTGTTTTTACAGGTGTTTCAATAGTTTTCTCACCAACGCAGCAGTCATGGAAGCTAACCAAATGTTGCTCAATCCATTCAATTTTTTCGATTGGAAGGCTGAGATGGTTATCAAATTGAGATTGAATGATCTCTACAGAGTTACCATGGGCACAGAGGTAGAACCAAACTCAGCTGTAGAGAAAGCCAAGTATTACAATCGACTTAATGAAGCATATGGTATGTTGTGCCTGAGCATCTCAAGGGAACTCTTGTTTCATAATAACAGTCTAACAAGTCCCAATGAAGTATGGGTGAAGCTTGAATCACTCTTTGGGAAGACTGATGAACTAAGAGGCCACCAACTTGAGAACGAGCTCATCAGCTTGACCCTAGCTCACTTTGAAACAATCCAAGAATTCTTCACCAAATTCAAGTCATTGGTACTTCAGTTGCAGCAATGTGGTATTGTTAAGAAGGAAGAACAACTGATTCTATCAATACTGTCAAAGCTAGGGCCAGAGTTCTTTGTATTTGTTAGCACATTTCACTCAGCCAAGATGACCCTTCAAAATTGGCAAATGCCATCTCTAGCAACCTTCATGGAGTTTCTCACTCAGGAGCAGGACAAACTAGTTCAGATGGGCACCATAAAATCGAAAGAACCAGTACTAGCAATAGGTGTTTCAAATGCTACCAAAGGCAAGTAAAAAGCAAAGGGTTCGAAGCAGCAAGAGAAGAGGAAGTTTGATAAAACCAAGCCTATAGATGGAGGTTCGAATCCTTCAAAGGAGAAGGACAAGAAGGGAAAGGAAAAGACCAAATGCACCTATTGTCATAAGGGATGGCATCCAGAGAGCTCATGTATGAAGAAAACCATTGACTCAATGGCATAGCTGCTAGAGAAGAACAACATCCCAGTCCCTGAGGGTGCAAGGAAGAAAAAAAGCACCTCAAATCCTGACAATAAGGAGAAGTGTCATGCTTTGGTTGGAGTTATTTCGAATCCCTCATCCTTTATCATTGATTCAGGAGCTTCCAGGCATATTGTTTCATCCCGAGAGCTCTTCTCTTCTATGCATTCAAATGGTGGCCCAACAGTTCGAATGGGAGATGATTCAGAAATACAAACTAGTAGGATTGGTAGGATTGACTTGGAGCATGGCTATTTCAGTGATGTGCTCTACGTACCCTCATTGGCTGCAAATTTGCTATCAGTTTATCAAATGACCCATATAGGAGAAGCTAAGAGAGTAACATTTACTCCAGATTTGGTAGAAATCTTAGAAATTTCTTCAAATCAAGTTGTGGCAGTGGGGTTTGCTAATCATGAAGAGAGAATGTACAAATTCCCCAATTTCATTCCAAATTCTAGTGACCATGCTCTTGTCTCTTGTGCCAACGAGACCTCCAAGCTGTGGCATGAAAGGTTTGGCCACATGAACTATAAATATCTCCAGACATTGCACAAGGATGAGATCGTAGAAGGGCTTCCTGAAATCAAATCTTCAAATGGTGCGTGCATTGGTTGTGTAGTTGGAAAGCATCTAGAGCATAGCTATGAGAAGGGAATGGCAAGGAGAGCCACTCAACCACTTGGATTGGTACATTCAGACCTCATTGGTCCTCTTCCCACTCCATCATATGGTGGATCAAGGTATGTACTCACATTCATAGATGACTACTCTCGATTCTGCTGGGTATACTTCCTTAAATTGAAATCAGAAGTATTTGAGAAATTGAAGATTTGGAAGACCTTAGTGGAGAATCATAGTGGTCATAAGATAAAAATCCTTAGGAGTGATAATGGAAAGGAGTATGTGAATAATAACATTCAACATCTTTGTGAGGAATGTGGCATCCAAATGCAACATTCAATCCCCTACACACCTCAACAAAATGGTGTGGTAGAGAGGAAAAATAGATCTTTCAAAGAGATGGCCACTTGCATGATTGAAGCTAGGGATATACATCCTAAGATATGGGCTAAAACCATAAATTGTGCTGCTCATATTCAGAATAGAGCCTTTCACAAATCAGTGAAAGGTAAAACCTCCTATGAGGCATGGTTTGGCCAAAAACCAAATGTGACAAATTTCAGAATTTTTGGATCTAGAGCATGGGCTCAAATTCCACCAGAAAAGAGGAAGGTGTAATACCCCATTCTGACTCTTAGGATGTATTAGCATTTAATGTAAATAATGTGTACATGTGATGTATGTTTTCCTAGCGTGGAGCTCAAGGCCAAGGCCCCGCTAGTGAAAGCCTGAATTTTGATTTAAAGGGTAAGCATTAATATTTGATGCCCATGTGCTCTTAAGCCATGGAAATTGTAAAAAGGATGTAAATAAACATCATGCAATATAAAATACCAAAACTGGCTATTGGAGCAATGAATGAGAAGGGGCCATGTGTATCCACTAGGGAGTAGTGAGGGGGTTGTGAGATTGAACCATAGGTTTCCATATGCCACCATGAGAACCCATTTGACTTACCTTGCTGACATTTATTTATGTTGTAAGGAAGTGGTTGAGGAATTCAGTCCATGGCTTCAATGGAGCATGAGCAGCCTAGAAATTCGTATGACAGAGTATGGGCTCTGTTTTCTTGTACCACAAGCCACTCTACCTCATGGGAGTTGCTTCTTTCTCATCCCCATTCCATTGTGAAACTTACCAGCACCATTTTCCATCCAAAAAAATGAATTGCCAGCAGAGAGAAAAACCAGAAATCGTGACTTTGAAGGAACCTACATTTTGAAGAGCCAAAAACGCCCAGATTTGGCATTGGACAGTGAAATACAATGGGGGATCCATTGGTATGAACCTTGGGGCAAATTTGGGAGCATTAGCTATCCTGAAATCCATAGGAATACCCAGTTTTAACCGCCCAGAAAATCAGTGACGGATTTGGGGTTATTTGTGACAGAGTTGTGAGAAATCCAAGAGTGGATGTATGAACAGAGGATGTGATTGCTGAGCCTAGATTGAAGTGTATGTGGCTCTAGGATTGAGCTCAGTGGACTAGCATCCTCCTCCGTCTCCTATTGCATGCTTGAAAAACCCAACTGTGTGTTGGCTTAGCATGGCTGTTTGAGTGAAACCCTGACTGTGAGTGAGCCATCTAGTTCCTCCTTAGTGGATACATAGCCCAGCTCGGGGGTGATCTCTCAGCTGAAAGAATACAGGCTGGAAAGAGATCTATGGTTGGGTGGAACGTTGCTCTCATGTAGCCAGTCGTTGGACATTTGTGTTAAAAGATAAGTATTCTTGTGAATTAATTTATATACATTATGAGTTCTGTAAAGTGCTAAATATGAATGTTATTTATTCATGAGGTTGAAATTGAAATGAAGTCTATGCATAGCATAAGAATGGGATTGAATCCCTACATATGGAATCATCTTCTATTTGTGCTAGATGTGTTGAAGCATTGTTTTTGGTGTGCGTGCAAATGTGTTTTAATTCCGCTGTGCTTATATTGAAGCTCGAATCTGCACACAAAAGTTTTTAATGGTCATGAATTTATGAGTAATAATATTGGGGCTAAGTCTGCCAAAAGCCCGGTGTGTTGTTAATGTTTCCTTCCCTGCATTTGTTGATGGAAGGGGACGTGACAGAGTGGTATCAGAGCTCTAGGTTCAACACTATGGCTGTTGGGCCCTTCACAGAGATATAAATCATTGTGTACATGCATTTTGTATTTGAAACTAAAATGCATTAAAGAAACCTCAAGATCGCATGGCTTCTATTTGTTGGAATGGGAAATCATTTCCATGACTGTTTGGGGATTTTTGCAAGCTGCTTGCATTGATTGCATTCTATGAAATAGAGGAAGGAGCAAGAAAATTCATTTTCAGGTTGAATGCTTGCTCTAATTTGTCCCCAATGCTGTAGCATTCAGTTTGTATTTGTCTGTTTGCCTCCATGGAGGAGAGAAAGGAGGGGCAACCTCTGCCCTCTTATATTGTTGTTGTTGTTGTTGTTGTTAATTGATGTGCATAGGAGATGATGCATCATGTGCTTGAGACCTTGATTAATGATGAATCCATTTTCCTTGAATGTCCATGATGCTTTGAATGCATGAACTTGAATGTTGAGCATGTCTGGAAATGAGTTATGTTTGTTAATTTCCTGAGTAAAAGCATGAACAGTCAGTTGTTACAGCCCCATGTCTTAATGATGATTGTTAATTACAATGAATCCACATTGTGTGGCCAATTGATGGTTTTCAGAAGTGAGGAAAGCCTGCAAATTATGCCCTTATGCTCATGAGTTCCCTTCCCCATGCTTGTTGGCTGCTTGGAGATTAATTGTGAATCCATTGGTTGGATTGTTGAATGTGAAATGAAAAGAAAATCCCTTATTAGAGATGCAAGTTCTTGCCATTCTCTTACTGTTTTTATGCAAGTTTGATCTGTAGTAGTTCACCTCTGTAAGGGGACGAAAGGGCACATTCCAGAAAATTTTCTAACTGTTGTGAAAAGTTGCAGTTGCAGGCAAGAGACATAATAGTTTTAATGTAATATTGGGAAGTTGGGGGTGGCACTTTGATTGGGAAAAATGACAGGTTCAAACTTCTCAGATGAAGAATAAGATCACATAGGTGCATAGAACTCTCCCATAGCTTTCCAACGGTACCAAATTCGTCCAATTTGGTTAAGGGACGAGGGAGATATGACCCCCGCAAGCACGCAGATTGCGCACGGATTGCGTGCAGGTCGCGCGCAGATTGCGCGTGGATTGCGCGCAGATTGTGTGCAGGTTGTGCGCAGGTCGCGCATAGATTGCGCGCGGATTGCGCACAAATTGCGTGCGGGTTGCGTGCGGGTTGTGCACAGATTGTGCGTGGATTGCACGTGGATTGCGTGCGGATTGCGCGAAGATTGCGCGCAGATTGAGTGCAGATTGCGCGCGGATTTCGCGCAAATTTCATGTAGGTTGTGCGTGGATTGAGTACAGGTTGCACGCGGATGGTGCGTGGATTGCGCGCAGGTTGTGCGCAGGTGGCGCACAGGTGGAGCACAGGTTGCAAAGGGAATAAAAAGGAAAAGTAGTAAAACCCAGAAATTCATAGAAGATGAATGGTGCATCGGAATTGAGATCCGCGAATTGCTGAGTGTTCCTTGTTATATGGAATAACTTCACCCGATATAAAAATTTTTGTGATTCTTCATATATTTTCTTCCACAGGTGGCTGAAGTTGGCATTCTGGACCAAAATGCAACTGTGTAAAATGTGCAGAATTATTGGTAAGAGTTGTCATTTTTGAAGAGATGCAGTTCCCACACCCGATGTCGGAATGGAGCATGAAGATAGGCATTGGAAAGCTTGTCCAGTAGGGAACAATGATGCATGACTAGAATTTGAATGAGGTCTACATATATCATAGATATTTAGTGCAGAAGAGTGCTAGCGGCTGTTTTGACAAACAAATTTTGTTGTCAATATAGGCAATTTCTACAATTGCATGATATGGAAGAGGAATTCCATGTTACAATGAGGGGTCAAAAAGGGAAGAATTCCTTAAACTCCTGCTTGTTATCATACTTATAATTATGAAATTGTCATATGGCATAAAAATGTTAAAAATGTAAGGGATTACATAAATGTATATGCACTAGATGGCATCTTAACAAGCATTGCATAGTGCATATGGAAATGATTGTGCATAAATGGGATATTGCATATTGGTAGAATAATGAAGTCTGCATATGCAATGAACCACTAATGGAGAATATTGTGGAATCACTATTGATGTTGGTATTGGTTGTAGGACCAAAGATAACAAAGAGCATGGCTAAATGTGCTGGGGATGTTGTTGCATGGAGCCAACAACCTTATGCAGAAAGGATGGTGCAACAAATCTACGATCATAAAGTTGGAAAAAGGACTGAGCAGCCTGGGTAAGAGGCCAACTGATCAGGTAACATCAGGCGATGTTAATGGTAACCATGCAGGTAATGATTCTTGGTGCCAAATTGCATAAATGTTGAAAGAGAATTCGATAAGATCTCTTCAACTATGTTTGAGCTATGTTGAGTTAGTTTGCATGAGATATTGAATACCGATTGGGACTGTTAACCAACCAAGCTTGGTGAGGTGTGGGTAAGTGAAGGAAATGATCCTTACACCCTATGACTGTTTAGAAATCTCAATGCATTCATATGAATCTATATCATGCCATGCGTATGTTGGTTGTGTGCTTAATAACCAAAGCAAGTGAGGACTGGTGGTCCTGATTATGATAATGCGAGTTATATGAGATAGTCATGTTTCGATCATAATATGCTTGAATTCATAGTACTCATGAAACAATGCAAGGTAGCATTGAGTAGATGTGCATTGAAGAGATTTTATAAATCTTGAGATGCATTGTATGAATGCATAGGAATGATGCATATGTTATTGCAACATAAATAATGAATGAAATGATGAATTGATGATAATTCTAGGGTCATTTCATGGCCTGTTATGAATGTAGAATAGTATGTGCATGAAGAGCCCAATCATGATCGATGGGCTGCTAGAATGTTCTGTGGAAGGACAGAGTGGTGTGACTGTGCCTTGCAACTGAGTATGCTAATGATGCACGTGAAGTAAATAAATTTTGGTGATATTGATATATTAACAGCTGAAAATTTGGAATTGTGGAATGTTCTAATTCTGAAAATGTTTCAGTAACTGTTGCAGTAATAAAACATTATATGCATAGAGACTTACGAAGTGTTTGGCTGATTGAAGTTTCAATCTACGGTAGGAAGGTCTTACATATGGCAATGATGATAAGTCCATAGTAGAGACTGGGATCTACCACATGCAGAAGCCAAAGGTTATGAGAAGGTTATCATGGTTGAGAGCTCTAAGTTCTGTTAGTAAGAATAGTTGTAAATATCAGATTTGTAAATGTTTCGGATTTGAAATTTTACTAATAATTGCTAATGACTGTTTGGCTTATATGAAAATGTGTTAGGAGGACATGCTGTAAGTGGACTCTTATGTATGGAAGCGGGCATAAGACCATAACGGGAAGAGTGGCATCACTTATAGGAGCCAAACAATATGAGGATAGCCTCATGGATAAGAAAACCAATTTCTGTAGTAGACAGAGTTGCAGATTCATACTGAATTTAATTATTAGTGCCATGGATTGGTTATGGAACAATCGGATTTGAATTGTATTGTTAAATGTTGCTAATTGTTTGGCTGTTCAATAAGTGTGCCAGGAAGACACATTGCAATAAGACCATCAGAGTGGGCCTGCAGAAGCCAAACTTCATGGGAAGGGATTCCATGATTTGAAAATGGGTTTCAGATGAAATGCCATAAGACATTATTAATGTCTCATCTGCACTACATGATTGGTAAACAATATGAGTGGGATGGTTAAGATTATGTCGGTAAGACATATGAAGGTTATGTAACATCAAAAGGAATTGGGATGGCAAACCGAGGGATTTCCAACTCAGAGAAGGAGCTTCCATTCCTCATTAAAGAAGAGAAACAACATCTGAAAAATGGATAAGTGTTCCACAAACCCTGAATGATATATATATATACATACATGCATGTCTCATTATTAGAATTAATATGCAGAGCATGTTTTGATTTTATTTCCATTATGGCAGACTGCTTGAAGTATGATTAGGACCTTCATAGTTCACATCAGTAAGGAGTGCACGCCTTTCTGGTGCTGAGTTATGTTAGGGATGCCAATATTGACTACACCTTAAGGGAATGGACGCATTCCTGGTGTTTCAAGGTTGGATAGTGAATGTTATGACATATGTTTACCGTTCTAGAGCAGCAATACTAATGAGCTTGCTATCCATTTTGTGTTAACAGATTATACATATGAAATTCAGCGCTGCACATTAAAGGGAAAAGTGAAGACAAGAATACTTAAGAGGACTGTATGAGCAGTGGTAACCCTTGTGAAGGGTGAGTGGGTATCATGGGGCCATGATAGCCTGCAGTTAAGAAAGTCATCTAAAGAGTTCCTAAATGGAACCGCCGGCTTACACAAGAGAAGAAGTGCCACCCTTGTGTGGGTGAAGAATTGTTATGCGCATTGAGGGATTGTGATACATGTGAAAGGCTGATGCAAGCCTAAGGTAGAGTAGTGGAGCCTTGACCTGTAATGGTCGGTGGTGCAGTTACCTTCCATTGGCCGATGACCCAGACGTATGTGCTGGCTCGGCAATGGAGAGGGCCAACCAGGTATGGGACTGGTTGGGCACCACCAAATTCTTGATAAACCCAGTTGGCGTGAATGTGTACTGGTAGGGCATTAATTATTTGATGATTTGGAGCAGCCTGCGTGCTGGCCAAACATCCTAGTCCGCAGGAGGATCCCAAGGCTTATAAAGTAAAAGCAGGACCCTGTGGACCAGAGAGGAAATGCACAATACATATAAGTATTCAATTTCATTTATTTCTTGTTGGAATAATGAAGATTACAAGTATAAGTCTTGTAACAGTGAGCTGATGCATTATTGTTTCTTTGTTGGAAACCTTGGTCAATGCAGGAAGCAAGGACCCTGAAAGAACTATAAATTGCTTGGTAAATCCAGAGAGTGGCTGGTTGGGCAAGGTTATTGATGATTTGGAGCAGCCTGCGTGCTGACCAAACATGCAAGATTATTGATGATTTGGAGCAGCCTGCGTGCTGGCCAAACCTGCGAGATTGTTGATGATTTGGAGCAGCCTGCGTGCTGGCCAAACATGCAAGTTTATTTGATGTTGTGGAGCATCCTGCATGCTAGACAAACATACAAGACTATTTGATGATTGAGGGGCAACCTGCGCGTTGGCCAAACACCCAAATCCATAGGCGATTCCAAGGCTTGTAAAGCAAGGAAGGACCCTATGGAATAAAGTGAAGACATCTAGTGCAGATAAGTATTTGGTTATCTTGTAATTTCTTGCTTATGAATATACATGTGTATATGATTTGGTTATGATTTTCTATGAAAATAAACTAAACATGTGAATTAATTCAATGTTTGAGTGTAGGTATTGCTGAAAGTAATGACTATGAAAGCATCTCAAGGATGCGAGTGAACATGTAACCACCCTAAAAGGGTTCAGCATGAGCAGTAATGAAAGATGGGGCTAGTGGAACTGTGTGAGTCCTAGCAGCCAAGAGTTAAACCAACCAAGTGGGGGGAACTCCATGGTTGAGAGGTCTGGAATAGACCATAGACACTACGTTTCATAGCCAAGAAGGGCAGGTCAAGCATTCACGTTGAAGTGAAAGAGGACAGGAGCATGAAAACCACAGTGGTGGTGTGGGTTCCAGAATGGAACAAAACTAAGAGGAGAAAATCTTACTGCTCTCTCTCTTTCCTTTTTATTGATGCATTTATAGAATTAGAAAATTGTTGAATGCATGCATGACTGAAAGTAAAAGTGTGTTTATTTGATTAAAGTGAATTGTGAATTCTAGTTAATGAATTTCTTGTGAATGGATGAACATGAAGGAATTCATGTGTATGTTGGGCAAGCATAAAAAGTGTGGAAGTCTCATGAGTAAAGCATGGACTATCCATGTCAATTGGGGGAAAGACCATTGATTGATTTTTAAATGTTTGGGTTATGCTTGGCCTAACGAGAACTGTAATGATGAATTTCACAGGTGGAAATTGAATCAATTGGTTGCAGCCGGTGCAAGAAAGTGTTGCTAGTGAGAAAAGCATGGTCAGTTGTTTCCATTGACCATGGCGGCAGACCAAGGGCTATTAGAATTGGCTGGAAGTCTTCTTCAAACAATTGCCAAGACCCAAGAAAATCTTGGAGAGATGCTCAAGATGCAAAAGCAACAGAACGAGATGAACCACAAGGTCTTGCAGGACTCTATTCGTCTGCAGAAAGAGGTAAAAAGCATTATGAGAGTAATCAGCAAGGGAAAGAAAAGTGGATCAATGAAGAAGCATTCATCCAATCGTCCGATTAAGAAATGCTCCAGGTGGGAAGACTCAAAGGAAATTGAGCAGGTAAAGATGAAGCAACCAGTGAAGTGTTGGAAATGTGGAGGGGATTATTGCCTCCACAATTGCCCAACAAGAGAACCTCAAGAGGGTAGCAGCCATAAAGTTTTCAGACTTATGGATGAGCTGGAAGATCTGAATCAATAGGAGCAGCTCGTGAAGGTCAAAGGACTTGGTCCTGAAAGTTCAAAGTAAAGAACAGAATGCAGGGCAGATCTGCAAAGTTTTTGAAGTTTTGGATATGTGTAAATTGTATATGTATGCCTAAGTCTCGGAACACTGAGGACGGTGTTATTCTAAGGGGGAGGGGATTGTAATACCCCATTCTGACTCTTAGGATGTATTAGCATTTAATGTAAATAATGTGTACATGTGATGTATGTTTTCCTAGCGTGGAGCTCAAGGCCAAGGCCCCGCTAGTGAAAGCCTGAATTTTGATTTAAAGGGCAAGCATTGATATTTGATGCCCATGTGCTCTTAAGCCATGGAAATTGTAAAAAGGATGTATATAAACATCATGCAATATAAAATACCAAAACTAGCTATGGGAGTAACGAATGAGAAGGGGCCATGTGTATCCACTAGGGAATGGTGAGGGGGTTGTGAGATTGAACCATAGGCTACCATATGTCACCTTGAGAACCCATTTGACTTACCTTGCTGACATTTATTTATGTTGTAAGGAAGTGGTTGAGGAATTCATTCCATGGCTTCAATGGAGCATGGGCAGCCCAGAAATTTGTATGACAGAGTATGGGCTCTGTTTTCTTGTACCACAAGCCACTCTACCTCATGGGAGTTGCTTCTTCCTCATCCCCATTCCATTGTGAAACTTACCAGCACCATTTTCCATCCAAAAAAATGAATTGCCAGCAGAGAGAAAAACCAGAAATCGCGACTTTGAAGGAACCTACGTTTTGAAGAGCCAAAAATGCCCAGATTTGGCATTGGACAGTGAAATCCAATGGGGGATCCATTGGTATGAACCTTGGGGCGAATTTGGGAGCATTAGCTATCCCGAAATCCATAGGAATACCTAGTTTTAACCGCCCAGAAAATCAGTGACGGATTTGGGGTTATTTGTGACAGAGTTGTGAGAAATCCAAGAGTGGATGTATGAACAGAGGATGGTATTGTTGAGTCCAGCTTGAAGTGTATGTGGCTCTGGGATTGAGCTCAGTGGACTAGCATCCTCCTCCATCTCCTATTGCATGCTTGAAAAACCCAACTGTGTGTTGGCTTAGCATGGCTGTTTGAGTGAAACCCTGACTGTGAGTGAGCCATCTAGTTCCTCCTTAGTGGATACACAGCCCAGGTCGGGGGTGATCTCTCAGCTGAAAGAATACAGGCTAGACAAAGATCTATGGTTGGGTGGAACGTTGCTCTCACGTAGCCAGTCGTTGGACATTTGTGTTAAAAGATAAGTATTCTTGTGAATTAATTTATATACATTCTGAGTTCTGTAAAGTGCTAAATATGAATGTTATTTATTCATGAGGTTGAAATTGAAATGAAGTCTATGCATAGCATAAGAATGGGATTGAATCCCTGCATATGGAATCATCTTCTGTTTGTGCTAGATGTGTTGAAGCGTTGCTATTGGTGTGCGTGCAAATGTGTTTTAATTCCGCTGTGCTTATATTGAAGCTCGAATCTGCACACGAAAGTTTTTAATGGTCATGAATTTATGAGTAATAATATTGGGGCTAAGTCCGCCAAAAGCCCGGTGTGTTGTTAATGTTTCCTTCCCTACATTTGTTGATGGAAGGGGACGTGACAGAAGGCCTTGGAGCCACAGAGCAGAGAATGTATCATGGTTGGATATGGTGAAGACACAAAGGGCTACAAGCTCTTTGACACATCTACACACAAAACTTTCATTGAGAGAAGTGTGCAATTCGAATAAGAACCAATTCCTGATTTTGAGCTTGCACTGGGGGAATGCTCTTATCCTCCACACCTTAATGAAATAAGTGATGATTCAAGTTATAATTTTTCTGATATTGCTGAAGATTACATGGTTGAAGATGACATTTCTGTACATGTGTCACCATCAAGGCCCAAGTGGGATGAAAAAATCATACAAGCTGCAGGTGAATTGGTAGGCAATCCCCAAGAGCTTGGGAAGACTAGATCTCAAGCAATCAATGCTTCCTTTGCAAATGAAAGTGAACTTGCTGATCACTGTTATATATTGATTGGATCTGATCCAACATCATATCAAGAATCTCATCATGATCCAAGGTGGAGAACAACAATGCAAGAAGAATTCCAATCTCTCCAAGAGAACAAAACATGGGATTTGGTGCCTCTTCCTCCCAAGAGAAAACTTGTGCAATGTAAGTGGATTTTTTGAACCAAACCTATTTTTGATGGTTCTGATATGAAGTATAAGGCTAGGTTAGTGGATAAGGGCTACTCACAAACCCATGGTATAGATTATACAGAGACCTTTGCACCGGTTGCAAAGATGGACTCAATTAGACTAGCTCTAGTCATGGCAGCTAGTAAGGGTTGGGAAGTTCACCATATGGATGTTAAAAGTGCATTCTTACATGGTGAGCTACATGAAGAGATATATATGCAGCAACATGAATGTTTCCAAGAGGATCCCTCACTTGTTTGCAGGTTGAAGAAGTCACTCTATGGACTGAAGCAAGCCCCCAGGCTTGGTATGCCAAAATGGATGCTTTTTTGCTCTCAATTGGTTTCTTTCGATGCAAGTCTGATACAAATGTTTATTTGAAGCAATGTGATGATAATTTGTAGGTCATTGTACCATATGTTGATGATATTTTAATTACAAGGATCTGCAACAAACAAATTGGCTCAATCAAAGCATCTTTGCACAGTGAATTTGCCATGAGCGACCTAGGATTGCTAAGGCAATTTTTGGGTTTGGAAATTGAGCAATATGAGAGAGGTATATTGCTAAGTCAATCTAAGTATGCTTCAGAACTGTTATTGAAGTGGCCAAATGTAAGTCATCCAAGTGCCCATTCCTTTCAGGCATAACACTAGGTGAATTTGAAGACTCTCCATTGGTGGATTGAACACTCTACAGGCAGCTAGTCGGAAGTTTGTTGTACCTTACACATACAAGACCTGATTTGTCTTATGATGTAAGTGCTGTAGAAAGATATATGCAGCAACCACATAAGATCGATTGGAATGCAGCCAAAAGGATCCTTCAATATGTCCAAGGAACAAAGAGCTTTGGGGTACACTATGCAGCTGGTTCTTCACTACAACTAGCTGGATTTTTTGATTCCGAATTGGGATGGAGATCCCATTGATAGAAAGTCCACTTCAGGTTTTGTTTTCATGTTTTCTGAAGGTCCCATTTGCTGTTCAAGTAAGAAACATCACACTATTTCACTTTCATCAGCAGAGGTTGAGTACAGGGCAGCAGTGAACGCAGCCACATAGTGTGTTTAGTTGCAAGGTATTCTTCGGGAGTTTGGTGTTGCTATTGATTCTCCAACCAACATTTGGGTGGATAATCAAAGTGCCATCAAGATATATACTGATCTAGTATAGAGGCAGAGAACAAATCACATTGAAATCCATATGCACTACATTCGGGGCTTGGTGCATGACAGAGTGATTTCCTTGCAGTATTGCCCATCCATCGAGCAAACTGCTGATATTTTCACCAAGTGTTTTACTGAGAAGAACTTCACTCACTTGAGAGCTTTGCTTGGAGTGAGTGATGGATGGTGATTGCTGCAATTTTATTGCAGGTTCAGCCCCATGTCCATTTTAGAGGGAAGCTTTTATCCCATGTGGTTTTACTTCTTATCCTCAATTTAAATGGACAAATAAAATTTTTGTTTGTAATGAGGTGACTTGAGCCTTTGTTGCCAAGGCCTCCCACTTTAAATTTCATGAGATGTACTAAGTTCTAGTTAAGGGGGGGTGTTAGAACAGTAATCCATACTTAGTACCATAGTCCATAACCTTAGTCAATTTTATTGCCACATGTGCTTTATTACACCATAGTTTGGACTATGTGACTTTAGTTGGTCAAATATCCACTTTGAGAGTGTTCACACCTGTTTCTAAGCAAACCAGCTCACCCAAACTCCTGTTTTGTCCACAAGTGCACCCTAATTAAATGCATGAGCACTCTCCTTTCTTGAATTGGGGAATCACTATTGACTAAGAGCGCTTGGGTGGATTTTGCCCATTTTTGGCTAGATTTGGAGCATTTATTGCTTCCTTGGACCTCCCACACACCTCTATTTTCTCACCCACACATGCCTTGGCCTCATTTATGACCCAAGATGATTCAGCCACCTTCCCACCATAATTCATGACTGTTTGGGATGATTAGGACTGAGTTGGACCCACCTAGGGGGGATTGAGGCCAATTTTGGCAATTTAGCTTGTACACTCATCTTCAGCTATCTAATGCTCTCAAATTTCTCCATGATGTAATAATAACCTATTCTAAACATTTTCACATGTTAGAAAAACTGATAATGCCAAGTTTCAGTTCACATTGTGTGTAAATTTTTTTTCTTTTCAAGCTATTTTGCTGGTTATTGCAAACTATTCAATTTTGTGAGGTTCTCCATAGCTCCAGGATCTACTATGAATCAAAATACTCACAAATTTCAAAATAGAACCAAAAGCAATTTCAGATCAGAACCACAAAGCAATGTCAAGCGAGCCAGGAAGCAAATTCAAGCGAGCCAGAAAGCAAATTCAAGTGAGCCAGCAAACATTTAGCATCAAACTCAAAGGGAGACAACAAAAGAACAACCAACAAACATTATCTTTCAGAATTTATAATCAAGCAAGCCAAGAATCATTCAAGCGAGCCAATAGTCAATTCAAGCGAGCGAAAGGATCACAAGCCCATTTATGAAAACCCACAGGTTTTATCAATCCTCCGTAATGCGGGCTGGATGCACTTCATCTTAGGACTGAGAGGGTCCAATAAAAAGGTGGATTTGGAATTCGTAAGGAACTTGAATCACATTAAAGAGGAATAGTTTGTCACCAGGATAAGGGGACTACGTATCAGACTAGATGAGGAGGCAATTGCGAAATACACAGGGCTGCCCATGGGTCTGCTCTTGAGCAGGGACGACTGGGAATCCAACCGGAGTGCAAAGGCATCCTTCTTCGGACAAGGAGAATTTTACGAAGAAGACAAGAATGGAGTCAAGAGATTCACCATTCTAGCACCCTAGGACGAGATAGATCTTGTCGTTCTGAAATATGTAACATGCACAGGGAAGCTGAGCTATGTCCCTCTCTTCCACTTCTGAATTCTGGAGCTTCTGAGACATAGAAGCCATATCACAAAAAATAACAACATCAGCATTCCCTATTATCATCTCCAGTCTCTAGGTGAAATGAGCAAAAAGGTAGTTCAGGGAAAAGAAGATGCGCTAGCCCACCATGGGCTAATCAAATTGATAATTTGTGAAGAATTAATGGTACAGGTTCCAGAAATTTCATGGGAGGAGTTTGTAGTAATCTCAGTCGATGATGTGTAGAGAATGAGGGGTACACGTAATGTAGGCATACCCCTAGCTTTAGGGTCAAAGGAAAAATCCACTTCCACATCAGGATCTAAGAGAAAGATTGACCTGGATAGCGACAATGAAGTTATAGCCGATAACCTGATTAGAATAAAACATTCAAAAGGTGCCTCCCACCAAAACGAATCAGGGGTTTCCACCAGCAAGCAAGGGGCAAAATGGAGAAGTAAGAGGATCACACAATAGCCCAAAAATGAACAGGCAAAGATTAAGGTAGAAAAAGAGCCCAGCCCCATATTTCAAAACCTATTTGATGAAGACGAGTGGGTAGACCAAGACGACCCAACTACACCAGAAGAACAAGATGATTACCAATGGAATCCTGCTGAGAAAGATGTAAACTTGGAGTCAACGATCGGCTAGTTGAGGCACTGACAGAACTAGCAAAGGTCAGGAAGGAGTTGGCGGCATTAAAATTTGAAGCAAGAATCCAAAGAAGCTATCCAGCTTCACCAACAACCCCACTGTTTGCACATGAAACGACCCATATTTTGAAAATGCAGCATGTAGGAGAGTTAAAGCTCGTAGAACAACAAAATTTGGCACTGAAGGAGAAATTGGGCCAAGCTCAGGAAGAGATGGCTCAGAAAGACGATGTCCACTGCTAGGATCTATGATGGTATATTGGGACTCAGGCCGCCATCTAGAATCTATACGATCTACCTAAAGGATAAGTGGGGAAAATTTCAGCTACAGAGGCTAAAGCAAGGCCTGCCTCTATAGTTAAACACTACAAAGGAGTTTGTTGACACTTATCTGAGCTACACAGAGTTGGAGAAAGATCAATTGCGGTAGTTTTTCTTGCACAACTTGATGGTATCGAGCTCACCTAACTGGTCACCTAATCCCTACGTAGGCGACTTCCAGCTAAGAGCACTCTGCTCCTGGATGAACCACAAGATCGAGAGATCATAGGATGCTCCTCTCTACCTATCTGAGGAGTGGCAAAACCCATTATGGATCAATGGTGAGGCAACTCATCCTGAAAGAGTAATCCAAGACCACAGGACTATCACCACGGATGAAGAGTTGGTTCCTATCCTTTTTGGAAAACAAAAGGAGGCAGTGACACACTTCGATCTGACCCTTCAATACACATACAAGTAAGTTCAGGAAGCCATCGGTGAGAGATGGGAAAGAATAGCAGAAGATTTGAAGAAGAGGGAGCCTCATGCCCCCCTCAGACTTCTCTCACTAAGGCTAAGTTATATAGGGAATCATTAATAAGGCATCATCTTAGATGGATTGGCATGAAACTAATCCCACCATTCTTTCTTCCCTTCATTATCAGAGAACAAGTCAATGAAAAAAAGGAAAATGGCATGGACCAAAGATGAGCAGACCTTGGGCTATCATAGGCAAGTAGGAACCCCTAGGGTCATTTCCTGGGACATCAGAGAATCTATTCAAGAACATGATATGTCACCCAGGGATGGGTAACTCCTTCAGTCTAGGGGAGATGATGAGTCCCAAATTAGGTACTCTATAGCCTTTTTATGCCACACAAGCACAATAATGGATAAGGGAAATACTTATGCTTGTGGGGATAATACATTTGTTTTGATTATTTAATAGAGTAGTTTAGAGATTATTCTTTTATGCTTAAAAGCATTTTCTATGAGCTAATTATATGGAAATAAGTGTGTATGAGCAGGCGCAGGTAATCTAAGAGACAACAAGCAATTCCAACTCGATGACTGAAATACCTTAAGTGGCTTAGCGCCCTTTTTCTTGATTTGTAGAAGAAAACTCTTGTTCAATAGGATTGGCATTTAAAGCATAGAGATAGGTTATGTTTCAAAATAGATATATATATATGGACCTCTTGAGTAGCAAGGGGTTCCTGTTGGTATTTTTGTAGAAGTTATATTCAACATATGTTATTCAAGATAGTTCTGTTTTAAGACTCTTATGAACATGAAGTTACTATTTTAATGGAAGAAGTGATGTTATTTCAAGCTTTGCGTTTATAAGTCTTTTTCCACTCCTGAAATACGATTTGGAGAGGGCCCCTCCAACACGTAGGTCAGGAGCTTCATTTTTACTTTAGGTATTTCTCATATGTCCTGTTAATTGATTTAATCATCATCGTATATGAAGTACTTAACAATGGTTTGAATAACATAGTTTTATTTCAGTTCAACGATCATTTCAGTTCAACACTTTTTCTCTGTAGTTTGTCAATACTGATTTTGTAGCTCTACAATGCGCTTTCCATAGTGATGTGCATGCATTCTATGTAGGCATATTTACCTCTATTTTCCAGCGCGTTACATTAAATTTCAGACAATGGTTTGGATTTGCAATTCCATGCACGTTTCCTTTATCTGAGTTCAGTTATGTAGGAGCTAATTGTTTTAAGTTCTTTGGATTTGAATAGAGTAAATGATTATCACTTTCAGTATTGGATTCAAATAGATAAAAGTTTGATTAATTTTCAATATTGAATTCCTAGCTTAAATTTCCAGCTTTCAGTACTTCATTTCTAGTTAAATTTCCAATTTTCAGTACTTTATTTCTAGATCAAGTTTCCCAGGCTTTCAGCAGTTTATTTCTTAGATTATATTTACACTTTTCCAGCATTCAAATTATTAACATAAATATTTATTAGTTTCAGAATCTCTATTTCATAAGTTTACAATCTTTTTATATTCTTTCATTCTTTGTTTAAGAACATATCACTCCCATTTCCTTTTGAGAAACCTTTAAGATACATCCCAACACCCTAAATGACGAAGACTATCCTATAGAGAACATACAGTGCTTAGCACCTCTTAAGTTTGTACAATACCTAGTCGATAATTAAAGTATGCTTATGGTTTAGTTACCCTAATTAGGTATCCATTCCTGGAGTCCACCAGTAAGACATTCCATGAAGTTTGCTAGTGTTGGCATTTGCCAATTTCGAAGTGTCATCTTGGCAGAATGGAAGGTGCTTACAAACACTGAAAATTTTGGCCCTAGCTTCGAAAGGATGGACAGTATCAATTGTTCTTCTTTCTTAACAATTCCACATTACTGTAGCTGAAGCACTAGAGACTTGAACTTAGTGAAGAACTCCTGGATAGTTTCAAAATGCATTGGGCTCAAGTTGATGAGCTCATTTTCAAGCTGATGGCCTCTCAATTCATCAGTTTTCCCATAGAGTGATTCTATCTTAACCCAGACTTCATTTGGGGTTGTCAAACTATCTGTATCAAACAAGAGTTCCCTCGAAATACTCAGGCATAGCAATCCATATGCTTCATCAAGTCGATTGTAGTACTTGTCTTTCTCCACAACAGAGTTTGGCTCCACTTTTGTGCCCATGGTAACTCTATAGAGACCCTTATATCTCAGTTGAATGACCATTTCATCCTTCCAATCTAATAAATTGAAAGGAGTAAGCAAGAGGTGATTTGATTCCATTTGAGCTTGCGTTGATGGTGAGAAAACTGTTGAAATTCTTGCAAAAAACACTCAATTTTATCTGGAAATTCTCTCAATAATGCAGCTCAAAGCACTCAAGATTGATCAGCAACTCACTAAACTCCACAAGGATCTCATACCATGTGAGAATTATGATCTACAACAAGATCTAGGAGCCTTAGCAAACCTCACAAATCGAATTACTTGCAAAAACCAGCAAAAAAGATTGAAAGAAGACAAATTTACACACACAATGTGAACAGAAACTTGGTATTATCTGACTTTCTAAGATGTAAATATGTTTAGAACAGGTTTATATTACATTTGGAGAAATTTGTGAGGCTTAGAAAGCCCAGAATGAGTGTACATGTCTAATTGGCCAAATTGGCCTCAATCCCACCTAGGTGGGTCCAACTTGCTCCAACTCAGCCCAAATGGTCACAAATTGTGGTGTGAATGTGGTTGAGGCATGCTGGAACAATAAAAGGTCATAATCATGCATGGGTGAGAAAAATAAGGCGAGTGGGAGGTCCTAAGAGATATTAAATGCTCCAAATCATGCCAAAATTGGGCCAAATCCACCCAAGCATTCCTAGTCAACAAAAATTCCCCATTTCAAGGAAGGGGAGCACTCTAGCATTAAATGAGGGTGCACTTGTAGACAAATGTGGAGTTTGAATAAGCTGGATTGCTCAAATAGGTGTGAAAAATTCTAGTTAAGCGGATATTTTCCCAATTAAAGCTACCTAAGTCCAAACCATAGTGTAATAATGCATAATAGACAATAAAATTGACTAAGGCTATGAACCAAGGTACTAAGAGGTGGATTACTATTCTAACACCACCTCTTCATCACCTCTTGTCATCGCATTCGACAGTATTTGTACTAACCTTGGATTTGTACCTATCTCCACCTCAATCCTTCTTGTCAACAGACTTGGTGCGACTTCCCCCTGCGAAAACCTTGTCTCTATGACTGCATTGCTTAATGTTGATAGCAGTTGTGTTACCTGGTGAAAATACTCTGTCGCATGTTGTGTTACCTTTGTGCGGTTGTCTTATTCCACCATTGTTATCTTCTCCATGATATTGTTAATTTTTCTCATTAGGAAGACCACCACTTTTGCTTCCTTCATTGCGATCCATCCTATTCTTTGTTCTTGTCTTGTCTTGTTGTGCTTCGAGTTCGGAATCCATGGGAGTTTTCGATGAGGCCCCATCATGACTCAATGTGTGCCACTGTCCTTCTGCACGGTCTCCTTGTCCTGTATTCTCTTGTCCGCTATCTGAGTCCTTATCTGCCTCTGGTGGCTTTGGTCTAGTTTCCGACTTCCCATTCTCTGGACCTCACAGGTCCTCCTCTGCTGCTGTAATTTTCCATTCCTTTTTCCATCCTTCAATGATTGCAACCATATCCTCTTCGATGAGTTTATATTGTATTGGAAGCCACTTCCTCTACTTATCTTCCTACGCCTGAATATATATGGTTTGAGATTCGACCGATAATCTTGCAATCTGTCGATACTTCTTCGCTTCCTATTCGGTTATCTTTGGTCTTGCTTGTGCATCTATCAGTATCATATCTATGAAAAGATAGAATTGAATAGTGTTAAAATTTTGGCATTCCTTGTCGTTTTTCACCCACAAGTTTTGGTATCGCGCTCCTTCAAGTGTCTTGGCATTTTATTTTTCCATGATTTGATAATGTGATGGTTCCCTCCATCCCACTAGTGCGACAAGCATCAAGAGCCACAAATACGTAAATGATTTCCCTTTTTCCCATGTCGCAATGACATCCTCCATCAATTTATTTAACATGAAGAGTGATCAGTTCATTTGCACTCATGCGACACATTGTTCCGTGGATGCAATGATGCCAGACGTGCATTCTTTCGATCTATTCTTCCGCACTAACTTGACTGCTAATATCTTTGCTTCCACTCTAATAGCTTGGTCCTTGATTTTGTCAATTAATTATCCTCTAGATTTTTTTATCCACTCCATACTTCATCTTTAGCCTCACCGCAAGATTTTTGTCATTGTCCTTCCCCTGAAAGAACTAGGAAGGGTCTACCCCAGCCTTGGGTATTGCAGTGATTCTTGAAATCAAATCAACTGTAACTAGGATATTTTCATGTAGCCATACGTACCCGCCATGAAAAAATGCTAGTAATTGCTTGACACACACATTCGCCTGCGACCATCTCCCAAAGTGCGACATGTGGGTGATTCCCAGTAGTATTGATCGTTCCATCCCAACGTCCATTGTGTTGGTTTTTTCGTGATCAAACCTCCTTCTACATGCAAGACATTGACATAGGTGGCTTTTGTGCATTCTAGGAATGCCATGAGGTCATGGTCACTATACTGAAGCTTTTGTAGGTTCTCCATAATGTTACCGACATGAGGAACTCCTTTTGGTATTGATGGCATCTTGATTATATATCGTGTGTTCTTTCCTACCTGAATTGATGGTGTCTCTTGCTTACTTGGTGGTAGACACCCTGGTATTCTCTCCATAGTTTGGCCAACATGCCCTCCCTACGATGGTGTTTCCCTTATAGCAGTGCTCGATGTGTCTACTTCTCCTATTGTAGGTTGTGTAGAACTATGGGTCTCCCTCTTCGACTTTTGATTAATGTTTGCAGGCCGAATGACACTCCTTTTCTTCCTGAAGGTTCGTTCTGATGCAATCTCTAGTTGCTCAGGAATGATTGGTGTCAGATTTGGTCGCTATTTGGTGCTTGTACTGGAGATGAAATGTGCCATGCACTCTCTATTCGGCCTTGTGACTTCTTGGCTACCCTGCTTAATACACAGTGAGTCGAACTATTCCCATGCCTTGCATTTATAGTGTCGTGTCCATTTTTCCTATTCTGGAATTATTACTGAATCCAACATCGATTTACCGAATCCTTCACGTGCATGGGTCATTAAATGTATCGTTACCCACTTGCACCACTATCCACCGCGTCTTAACTGTTCCATTTATGACTAGATTTGACCCATTCGCATCTTGGAAACCATTGATAGGTGCCTAACCTCTTTGCTTCTTCTGTACTCTGCGATTCTTTTGTCGACAGACTCAAAGTTGTCAACATATTTCCATGTTTTTTTTTTTCAATATTTACATTGTTATTTGTCGTGCTATCCCGATAGGGCTTTAGCCTGCTCCGACACCTTCTGATATTTTTTCAGTGAGTTGTGTCACGAATGGATCATAAAGACATGCATTGTTCAGTTTCCTTAGGTCGACGCAAATCCTTATTTCTCCCGTTTGCTTATCTTGGACGACCATCGGACTGATCCATTCAGATTATTCTACCGGCTCTATGATGCCTGCATCCAACATTCTCTCTATTTTGGATTTCACGCGCTCCTTTTACCTGGGATTCAATCAATAGGGTCACTGCTTTACCGGTTTCACATGAGGTTTTAGTGGAATGTTCATTTCACCCAGTTCCCTAGAAATGCCTTTGATTTCCGAAAATTTCACTAGAAACAGATCAGGGAATTCATGCAGTAGATCAGTGACTTTTTCAATTGTCACATCATCCCAATAATCTCCTATGCTTAGAAACTTGGGGTCTACCTCCAACCCAATTTTAACCTTCTTGATGCGTAGTGACTATTGAAATTTTTCGAAGGGAATATCTTATGCTTCAAAATACCGGCTTCCTTCCGACTCTGGTATATAAATAGCTCATAGATCATCCTCATCATTCGGTCCTCCTGTCATGTTGTAACACTCCAACAACATTTTTGGTGTCGTAGTCCACTGTAATCCCATTGGTTTTTCCATCGGGACTGCTTCCAGTACCTTCTCTCAAATATCCTGCAATGCGCTATGGATGAAGGGGTTTTCATTCGAGAAGCTGGAAGTATAGATAAAGTTAATAGTTAGCTCTTCCCACGTAGTCGTTCCGTGTCACAGATTTGCTGTGACATACCAGTTCCGCGGTCCTCATCCAATGTATGGATGAACACATGGACCCATTCTTGTTATGGTCTAATGCCCCATGAGCTTTGACATTCCTCCAAGTGATCCCTTGGGTCACTCCTTCCACTGTATTTCCTTCCGCAGTACCCTTCAATTTCACCGAACCTAACTTCCATTAGTTGTTGACATAGCGGCCAACTTGTTATTGTCGACTTGTGCATTTCCCACCATCGCATTGGTGTATCCTTGAGTGCTTCCTCTAATGCCAACATTCTCTGTGGTTCTTCTACTCTTTCTTCGAATTCAGAGAGAAATTCAGTTAGATTAGGAAAACCTTCGTATGTTGGCAGTTCCCATACTTATGTTGCCACCCATCTCAGGGACTGGGTAATTCATGCACACCTCCTAAATGATACTTTGTGTAGTTGTTTCTACCAATTCTCCAGTGCTTCATCGGAATATGATGATGTCGAGCTAACGCTTTGCCACCCCAATTCTTTGTCAGCAGTGGGATTAATGTAGTCTTCCGAGATGTTGTAAACGTTGTCCCATACTTCTGTGAATTCATCCCACATTGGCTCGACATACCCGTGCCCTTCTGATTGATCGAGTGGGGAGTCAACCCTCATGTCACGGTTCTCAAATGAAATTGTTCGTTTCCTAAATTTGATCACAGCTTGATTTCCCGTTGCCCAATCTATCCCTAAGAAAATTGTATAGGGGCTTGTGTTATCAACTATCTCTATCATGTCGAAATCTGCATAGGCCTTTAGTCCCTCTATCTCAACTGGGACGTGACATAATCAGCCGATGGGCGTGACCTTTCTCTGGTTCGCTAGTTGAAACTGTATAGGGGACCATTGTAGCTGTGGTTTCCCCATTGTTTCCCATGTCTATTTTGTCAAGATATTTATGTATGATCCCAAGTACAAAATAATAGATTTGACATTGAATGCACCAGTATGCACATTCATCCTCATTTTTATTCCCGTCTTCTTTCTATGCAATCGATTTACCATTTGAATCTGTCGTCCGTCCTCCTATCGATGTAGTGTGATGGCTATCTTTGCTAGTGCATTCTGATCTTTCTCCAGTTCCAAATAGCTTTCTAGGAATGCCCTCAAGGTGTTAATCTTTTTCTGTGAGTTTGTCGTATCGAATATCATCGATATCTCATAGGTGGTTCCTTTCTGGCCAATATGTGGTTTCCTCATCCATCTCATTGTCTCTTGCACTTCTAAAAAAGTCTCCCTTTCTGCTTCCACATCAAATTGGACTTGTTTTCTTGCTATCTGTCAGACACTCGACTGTGGTCTATCTTCCCCTGTCGCAACCCCCCCTCTGGTCACTACTTTGACATTCACAAGTCGACTTATCTTTGCCAAAATATTTTGTATGTTTGGAGGTGGATTTTGATTCTAATTTGGATGTGGTTGAGGTTGGGGTGGATTTTTAGTTTTCCATTTCTCAATCAGCTGGGGATAATCCTCAACACTATGGTCCAATACGCTGCAATAATTACACTGCGGAACTGGGTTTGGGAAATCACTTTGATAATGTATGGCCTGACCACAATTATAACATATAATTGGCCCTCGAACCCATCCAAAATTTCCTCCATGACCAACGCCTCGACCCCAACCTCCACAGAATCCTCCTTGCGGTTGGCCATATGGCTGTTGGTTATATTGTGAAGTCTGATGCTGTAGTTGGCCATACTACAACGGTGTGTTGTACATCGACTGTGGTTGAATAGAGTGGAGAGGCAGCTGGTCATACTGTGGTAATGGTTGATTGTTGAGTGTGGTTGCTGCTAACCGGACTATACTGCGGTTTTTGTTTTACAAGGGGTTGCTCTTCCCCTTTCATAAAATACGTATAAGCAGTCCTTTCTTGGAGCAAGTCATACGCCCTACAATCCTTCTCTTCATGTCCGACCAATCGACAGAAATTGCAAAAAATATTGGTTGGCTTCGACACCATATTCTATAAATATATGAATTCTTTGAATCGATGCCCTCTTGTCGAAAAAATTCGACCACGGCATTCCCCCCTGACTAAGTCGATTTGGTGAGCCAGGCTGTAAGTATTTGCGGAACTCCGGGAACTAGTCTTTATGGTTCCCTTCTGATTTACAATGTCTGCACCATATTTCCTCATGCGCTTATTTTCCCTTCTTGATGTCCTTTAGTTGGATTGTTAGGTTTGCTAGCTACGCTTGAATGTGGTTCATGCCTAACCTTGCTTCGCCAACTGGTGAAGCCTCCAATTTCATCGCTATTTCCAGAGCTTCCGCCTGTGATGTGATCTTCTGTTGCATTAGTGGCCCATGAATGTGTGGTAATAACCCCGCGATGAACCATTCCTTGTGCTATACATCGCTCATCCCAAAACTTACTTTCTCCATCAATTTTTTATATCTCTGGTCGAACTCCCATAGTGATTCATTTGGAAATTGCTTGATTTCCTTTAGTTCTGTGATGTATTACGACTCAGAATTTGGCTTCCTAAACTCATCAATTAGTCCATCCCTGATCTACAGTAGTGTTTTCACTAGACTCCCTATAGGTACTTGTATGAATTTCATAAACCATTCTAGCACATAGCCCTTGAAGGTTGTTGCCAGTTGTCCCTTTTTGATATCTTCATCTTGGACCTGCTTTACCATCCATACTTCTTCACATAAGAACCAATACTGCTCTGGATCCTCAGTCCTGTTACCCTAGAAAAATGAAAGTTTCACGTTGTCGCCCTCCACCTTGGTTTCCTACTATATTATAGACCCACTACTCCTACTGTTGTTCTGACACTTCGGAAAGAACTGTGAAGAACTTATGTCGCTTCCTCCGAAATTTGGTGTAGTGTGCGGAGTTGTGGGTACGTTCTAGCTTTGGGTCTCTCCTTCTTTGGCTTCAGGGGTAGCTTGGTTGCTTTCTTCGTCATAGTAAGTTTGCTTAGTCCCTTGTGGTCCCGTTTCGCAATTCTCCATTATGGTCACCTTAGGAGACTCTCTCTCAATCTCAATCCTCCTCTTCTTCTCTAGCCGCCGAAACCTCACCCCACTTCGTAGGGTACCAAAACCTTCCTCAGCCTCCCTTAGAATTCTGTCGTCGCTCATGTCCATCTACCCCGCATCCTTCTACCAGAACCGCATTCTATGGTACCAATAGCCTCCACACACCGGGATTTACTTGTCGGAATTCATCTTCAGTATACCTTTTTTGCAAATAATAACTTTAATCCACAGTTTCAGTGATAGTATAAACCTTCCTCTGGGTCCCTTGAAAAAATTTCTTTCCGCATCATTGTATGATTGATTGTGTCGACTGTGAATTCAGTGATGTATCCCTCCAAGATACTATATACCCAAACTTCGATAGCTCTAGATGCCTTGTTATCCACTTGCTTCAATTGCTGGATCAATTCAGGTGTCCAATGTGTAGTCTCACCTACCTAAAAGTTCTTCTTTTGGAACGTCATTTGTGACAACCACTCATGCAGAAATATCAAAAAATCACAAAAGAATATCTCATGAATGTCTGAGTAGATGTATTTCTGTAACCAGTCAGTCGTCGACCATCCAAGTTTGTGATTTTCTTCTTCAGCAAACTTTCATTCCTTCTTGTTGAACCACTCCTCGATCTACGGTTTCGTCCAATTCCACAACATGTCCTCTCTTTTTCTCTTCGCACTACAATCCCGGCAACAGAACCATTTGTTGACACAGTTCTATCAACAAGGGTTCACTTCGCACTGCTGTCAACAAACACCAACCAGAGACCCTTAAGCATCGGCCCATAAAAGTTTTACCCTTTCCAGCAACACCCACAGAGCGAGTGAGGTCTCACCCAAGGTGTCTAAGGGGGGTTGCAGGAACCAAGTTTCCGCAGTAGGGAGAAGACATGCGTTAACTCTTACTCAGTTGCTATAGAAACCAGAGATTTGTCTTCGCATTATGCTTGCAATTCGAATGTGCAATATAACTCATATTATCGATTAACAAAACAACAAACTCACAAGACATCATTCCTAACACCGCAAAAAATGGAAAGCTCATAATATAACTCATGTCGACAAATATAAAACAAAAAATAGAGACATAGCCGAACATCCTCATTCATTAACTCATCAAAAAGGACTGCGGAATGAACTTCGCAGATAACAATTCTGAGAAACTCATTATAGATTCATATGTTTCGAGCAAAACAACCGAAGGTAGTGCAAATACATAAACTTATCTCTCGATTATTCAATCTTACTTCGATGCCTATCTATTACAATTGGGTTTATATTTATAGACGCCTATGGCAGTTATAAAATGGTCCAAATGACCAATTCTAATTAACATGGACCAAAAATTCCTCTTTCATCGGCTTCTTATCCTTTGTGAATGGTAGTTTTCCTTCGCTGATGATCCTTTCGTCAATGTCGGTTCCTTCACTGATGATTCTAATTTTGCGCTCTAACCTTGTGCCAACATGGATTCCCATAGTTCATTTGTGGTTGTGAAAAAAGTGGGGGATATGGTGGGTAGGGCTGGGTGAATTATGGTTGTTGGTAAGGAGTTTGATTTTTCTAACATTGGCTTGGCCGTACTTGTGGAGGCCGTGAAATCTGTGCTGAAGGATTCCAATTTTGTTGAGGGTTCCCTTGATTAAAATAGGATTAATTATTGGGTTGGACAGAGCTAGCAAAATTATTTCTTCGCTGGTTAACGAAGAAAAGTTGTTCTACAGAATTCTCTGAGGTAGGATCTTGTATAGTTTCTTTGCATGGTGGAAGTAAAGGGCATTTATCTGTGCTATGATCATCAGTACAAATCCCGCATACTTCTATTGTATTTAATGGCCATTGTCCTTTTTCATGTTTTTTTCTTCATCTTGGGCAGAATAACGCTAGTGCTTGGTTGATCTCATCTTTTTTCCTTTCTATTTGGAGTGCATCTAATTGCATAGATAGTGATTGAAGGATACATGTATTCATATCATCTAGGAGATTCCCCAAATTGGATTTTGTGAGGCTTGGGATTGAAAAGGATGATCCCCGTGCTAATGGGTGTATATCTTGTGTTCCATTTTTTCCTTTTCTGGATCTAGAATAATTTTTAAGGATTTGCAGAATTTGGTCATAGGTTTTTTGAAAGATATCCCCATCTCCTAATAAATTCAATACTTCTAGGTATTCCTCCTTGATTCTCCTAAGAAGTACAATTTTTAGTGATTCTTGATCCAAGGTATAGTGAATAGCTCTCTTATAGATGAGTTGGAACCGCTATGCATAATCTTCCAAAGATTCTTTTTCTCCCTGTTGCATACTGAAAATATCATCCCTAGTGTCTTTGGCTTTACCGTAATCTCTTTATTTTTCCAAAAAGGCTTATTTCATTTCATCCCAAGATAAAATATTGTTTCCTTCTAGGCTCATAAACCATCTGAGCGATAGTTCTTCTAGTGTGGAGGGAAAAAAACTTGATTTTTGTGCATTTGTTGTGTAACCAAAGGACCTGCAGATTACTTCAATTTCAAACAAGAATGTGTCCAGGTCTTCTAAGGTTAAGCCATGGGAGTTTGGGAGATTAACAGGATTGCTATTTTTCATTCTAGCATCTCCAAGGTGTACACTTATGGGGAAGGTAAATAGTTCTATGTTTTCTTCTTCATCATCTGCCATGGTAGTGTTTGAACTAGAGTCGAGGAAGAAGTTATTGAGGTCTGGGTTATAGCTGTGATCATCTTCTTCGTCAGTATTGAGAAATTTGAATTGAAGGTATTCAGAACTGCTATTTATCATAGGGAGGTTAGGTAGAAAACGTCCAAATTCATCCCTCCTTCGTTGAGGAATTCATGGTAATTTTTATATTTTCGAAAGTTTTTTTTTCAAGATGTCTTCTATAGTTTAAGCACATCCATGGAAACGATGCCAAAAAGTGGTGGACTTCGGAAATTCCTACCCTTTTACAGGTATTCGTTCAAGAAGATCACTTTAAATATCGACCAAGGAATGTACAAACTTTAGAGGCACCAAGCACTATATGTGCACTATGTTGAGAGAATCTTTATCATTGGGTGTTCAATGTGTTCTAAGGAATAGTGAGGAGTTATTCTAAAGAGAATGAAATAACTTTTATTCTAAATATGATGAAATAACTGAAGGTCTATCACAATCGAAAGCAAGAATAACAATTATTTCATTCTCTATTTCCAACGAATTGGGGTCTAGTTTACAGAAGCAAGAATTTACTGTATTTAAAACATTCACCTAATCTAAGAAAGCATGAATTATATTCTATGAAATCATTCATCTAGTTTATGAAATCCAAAACAACATTGACCTCATTTATGAAAGCATGAATTTTATTCTATGAAAGCATTCATCTAGTGTATGAAATCCAAAACAACATTGACCTAATTTATGAAAGCAGGAATTTTATTCTATGGAATCATTTATCTAGTTTATGAAATCCAAAACAATATTCAACCTAGTTTATGAAAACCAAAGTAAATCTTTAAGAGCATGAATATAACCTAATGGAACCAGAGATCTCTTTAACTGGAAACAAGAAATCATAATTTAGGAGTATAAATCTGATCTAGTCTAAGAATACCATATCAAAAGTGGAAATATAAAACTAGAAATTGTAGTCGCGGATGGTAGCTACAAGATTACAGACGCAATGTATCAGAACTATAGACAAAGTGTTATAGAACTACAAAATAAAGATGCTTATGCATAGAATTGAAATCTGATATCAAATAAGTGTTAAAACTAATCCACACATATTTATCCTAGAAATGAACACCATTATGCATAAAAATATAAAAAGAAAAATACAAAACTCATGATCTACGCACTCAAGGGGCCCTCCCCAATGTGTATCACATGAGAAAAATGAAACTTATAAACTCACAAGTTGGAAGTAACAATGATCCTTCATTAAGAATTCATAAGATCCATCATAGTCGTAGAAATTGTAAACTGAATATCAGAACTAAAAATATAGAGAAGTGTTTCCAAAGATATGATTTAGACCCCTTGCTACTCAAGTGCCTCTATTTACTACAAGGTCCTACCCTAGTTCAACATTGGAAATCATGACCCCAATTCAGGGGATTCTTTCTTACAAATTAGGGGAAACAGGAGCATCATGTCTCTTGTGATATTTAATATAGAGCTCAGGTATTTCCATCCTTCATATTCACCTACTATTTGTCCACACATAGCTTCATTAACATGATTAGTAAATAAAAGATGTTAAAACCAAAAAAAAATATAATTACTAAATCACTTTGCTTAATTAACAATCAAATTGCATTCTTCCCTACAGAAAGGAATGCTTTTTTGATCATGTCTTTGCTTATGTATGGCATAATTGATTGCATGAAATACCTATATCATGGACTTATCATATATATATATGCGTGTGTTCACACACACACACACACACACACACTTAGCAATCTCCTTCATTACTAGTGACAAGGTCAACACTTGCACTTATTAATATTTCTTATGCTATTATTGCAAGCTTATAGCCATGATTTAATTTCCTAATTATTAATTAACCTAGCTTATCTTAAGCTAAATGTGATAGCCTAATGCTTCTTGAGCATGGCATACCTTTCAAATTCAATCATCTAAAAATCTAGTTGAATTTCACCACTCTATCCTCCATGTATGCCCCATGGAGGTGGCTTATATTCTTGGTTGCATCTAGTTAAGGAAACATCCAATCCAAACCCTTGATTTGAAGTGGAATTTGGGTGGATGTAAGGGAAACTAATTTTTTTTTAAGCATGGGAGGGAACCTTCCAAGCCATCCATCAAGTCTTGGTTGTGTGGCCTTTCTCCCAATGATGATTCCCTAATCAATAATAGCAACATATTTCACTTCCAATTCATATATGGAGGTTGGACTCATGCTCAATCCTCTTTCTAATTCACATAGGTGATCATGATATCTTACTGCTAGGAGGGGTTTGACCCATGGCCATGCCTTGCCTATTTAACTTCATCGTTGATTAAAGAGCAAATGGTTTGAGCTTGCGAGGATTTAATCTTACAGCAAGAGAGTCACCCTCTCTACTAGTGTACTCATGCTTAGAGTTGCGGTCGTCTACATTTCATTGGAAAGCGATTCAATTTTCACATTATCACAGTACATTGTTATATTTATTTTTTAACTCTCTTCTATATGCACATAGAAAGTATAATTCCTCTATCTCGGCCGATATAGGGACAATCTACATATTAGATACTGTGCATTAAAGCTTCCACATCGTGGCTCAATTCTCTCCACTAATGGAGAGATGGATTTCTACCACAATACACCATTAGAGTTGTTATTGGTTTATGTTGTTATGATTGTAGGGGATTCCTTTCCCTTGGCTTGATCCAAGGTGCAGGATCCTCATCCTGTGAACTTGGGATCACCCTAAGCCACATTTGGCCTCGTTGAGGTAGTGGTGTTGGTCCATTATTTAAGTGTTATAATATGATTACTTATTGGAAGGGTTTGATGCCCTACCCAAGGGTAGAAGGCATATCCCCTCTCCACTCATGTGATCACTTTGTAAATGTATTAGAAACTTGTTAAGATACATTTGGGATGGAATAAGAAGCTTCCCATTGGTCTACAATGCAGATATGTATTAGATATTCCAATTAGGATTTGTTTAGAATAAATACGTGGATTAAAAAATTAATGAGGGCATGCTTACACAAGCATCCTTCATTCATGGATTGGATCTCTTCTATTAAGGATAATAAGGATTATAGATCAATCTTGGAATTTATCATATATTTATTTACTCATGCATTAATTCTTAGATAATACATAGTGACTAATTTATTTTCTATTACAGTTATTGTTACTCAGTCTTACCATAGATTATTGAATCCACTCTGCATGTTATCTATAGGTACGATGGAGAGGGCATCCCATGCCTCCTAGGTAAATGATGTGTCTCATCCACCCTTAATGAATTATTTATTAGCTTACATGATTATGTCCCAAACTGATAGGATTTGTCTATGTAGGTCATGTCTCCTTCATCAGGAGCTTCTCGCCATATCTAGCTCCCAAACCACTACTGGATTTTCTTATGTAAGTCAAGGACTGGGATATTCAAGCCACTCAGATTCCTTCAATCATAGAGTTAACTGATAGATCATTATCATTCTATAAAAAGTATATTATTAGGATATTCAAGGAATTTTAAGGATTGTTAAGGACTATTAAGTAACATTACTATTGTGCCATTACTATAAACGTGCTAGTGCATTTCAAAAACTCCAATGCACCGAAAACTACGTATTTTTTTTTTAATTAATGAAAAAAAATAATAGGGATGATTGGGTTTCGGTGTCGACCCAAAAAGTTGTCCCATCGCACCCAACGACTTACATATAAACCTACAAACACATTAAATATAAAATCCCTAAAAAGAAAATTCCTAATTTTGAAATAATAGAGGGATTTAAACCATAATGTAAAATTTTGCAACCTCATAAAATGAAAGGAAGCAACAAGAAAATCTAAATAGGAAAATAAATAAACCATTCATTGTGATCAATAGTAATAATTTACAAACTTGAAATTTCTACTATGCAGGTTTTTTTGGACTAAGCATAACTTACAAATTTCAATCTTCGGAATAATTTGGTTGCTCCAAACTCCTCCCCGATAACTCTCTTCCAAACCTCTCCCCTCGAAATTTTGGCAAAATAATAATATAGTGATTAGGTTTTTTTCAATACCCTATAGAATGTTTTTGAAATTGAAATTCCCGCTTCTATTTAAGGTTATGGGAAAAAAATCGTGCAACATTTTATTTTTTGATTTCTTGGACCAGGGTGTGCTATTTACAGAGAAGCACTAGTGCGTCATAATATGAAATGCATTGTGCATATATATATCATGAATAATAGTGCGTCAAAAATACATGAACACATTGGAACGCTATGCTTTCCATGACGCTCTTTATTGGTATACAGTAACAAATTAAAAATCATCATAGTGAGGTGCGTGAAAAAATACTTATGCACTAATGTGCCTTTATATATTGAGTGCACCGGTTTCGACAATATTGAAACCTTCTTAGATAAATATCCACTATCAAATATAGTGGATATTTTCTTTTGCAGGTTTTTTTGTGGATGTTCCAGTGTGGTGCATATGTGGTTTTGCATCACATGTGCATCTATTTACACAAGACACACTGGTGCGGTTGTTTTTTATTATGGCACATAATTATTATTCAAAAAGTGCTATTGTTATATTTTATTTCTTATTTATGAAGCTCAAAGTAGATATCATTCCATATTTAGAAAGATTAAACATTGATATCATGATAATAAGCGATAGGTGGAACCATGGGCCAAGACCGTTATTTTGTTTAAAATAAATTGGATGTTACTCCGACTCCCAACGCTAAGAAACTAATTCATAACAACTAATGTAGTTAATGGAAGCTTCCAATTCTAGGATATGGAATTTCTCTTGATTCGTACTCCTTTATAGATTATTCATACCTTTTTCCAACTGAATACAAATGAACCACTTCCATATTAATAGTTTGGACATGAATAATACTATTAAAATTCACTATGCCCATATAACCATTTTGGACATAAGCAATATATGCAAATGAAATTTTTCACAAATCAAAGAACCACCATACCAAGAAAAACTCGCAAGATTAAGTTAAGGTTCAATAGTAAATCATACCCCCCTTTTGCTAGTGATATTATTTAATCACGATTTTTGTCCCTAGTGGCCCTTAATCACATATTTGAATCAATCACCTATGCTAACCATTAGAAATAATTATAGTTGAAACTAGTCCCTTCTAAACATCCAAGAATCCTTTGATGGCATGTGAAATAAAATGTACGAGAATTTCAGAGAATGGGGACAATTCAGTTAATAGTTAAGGAACACAAACAATTGAATTTAAGTTTGTTAGAGAACTAAATTGTTTAAAAAAAAGAGTGTATTTTTGTTGATACTTTAATAAAGAGAATAGGTCAAGACCCCTTTGAAATTGAAGTGTTTATTGTCTAGAAATGTAGGAATTGTGCATTTTTTGTTACACTAACCATGATTTTAATGTCATTAAAGCCTCAAAATAAGAATTTCAATAAAGGGAAAATTGAATTTTCCTATTTAGCTTCAACCTCCACCATCCATCACCACTGAAATGTTGAGAATCAACATAATGGGTTGTATTTTAAAGATTAGGTATGGGAGGGAGGTATTTGTTTCACTTGATTTGGTTGAGATTTTTAATCCCCACCTTTATATGTTTCCACAAACCATAAAACAATTGAATTTATTTTTGCAAGAGAAGATAAGAATAATAGAGACATGCGATAACTTATTATAAATATAAAAATTTTGATAACTATAATTTTATAATATGATAATGGAAATTTTGAACTCAAACTTTATGTTTAGCTAGGTTCTACCCTAGTTGTCAATAGCTCGACTCTCTTGCTCAACATTTCAATCATACTTCAAATTTATATTTAAATGTATCCAACTTCATAGGGATGTGTCTCTACGTATATGGTTCTTCCCTCATTAGTGTGAAGGTTCATTATTCAATTCAATATACTATTTTTCCTCCTAGGTTCTCATCTCTCTATTTAACATATTAGGCCTCATAGTTCTATAAGTGGATGAAGCAATTATATATAATAAATATTTCAAGGATATAACAATTTCCTTCCATTGTGTTGTCCATGTTCAATAATTTCCTTTCCATCACTTTTTGATTGAAAGGTTTTCCAACTTATTATGTAATTTATTTCAAAAGGGAAATTAACTTTCTAGAGGACTACCATAGGACATGTTGTTAGAAGCCATTGACAATGTGTAAAACCTAGTTTATGGGAACATTTATTTTTATTGTACATATTTCTTTGAAGACATAATAGTGATTTTCCTAAACGAAAATTTGCAATTAAGAAGGAACACCAAAAATTTGTTAGGTCAATCACTAAAAGATGGAACATCCATTGGCATACTTGGTGGAATTTGATTTTGTAGTGGAGATTGTTAACTTGGATTTTAAATAAGATTCCCTAATTTAAAACAATAAAAGGATGTATCACTATACATTGAACAATTGAACCCCTCCCTTTTGGAGGGAACCCAAATTTTAGAGAAGGAGAAACCTAGGGACATGATAGACCCTTCATAAATGAAGGATCCCAACTGGATGTTGAAGGAAAAAATAAAATATGAAGCTATTGGAACTAGTGAGGAGAATTTAGTAGGGGACAAATATGTACTCCTATCCATGTGTCGAGCACTTTGTTTTAGAAAAATCCCAAGGATTTGATTTAGTGAACAAATAAGAAATTTAAAAAGAATTACAAGGTCAATTATAAGTACATGATAACCAAACCTACGAAGGGAAAGGATTGACATCAAGTTAATAAAAATAGTGTTTTCAATGTAATGTTTATGTGTGTTTCTATATAATTAGTCTGTAAAGATCTACCTTGCCCATCAGGATAAATAAAAATTTCTATATGAAATAAAAAACACTTGACCCAATCCTATCCTATTTCAAGATGGGGAGAAAGCTTGATTTTAGAATATATTTTGATTTTTCTCAAGTCCATTGTATTATGGATGTATGGGTTAATCCATGGCTAAGTTTATTTATCTATATATATTTTTGCTACTTTAAAAAATAATGATAATAGTTGTTGGAAAAAAAGGTAGGTCAATCCAAGTACTATTAAATAAATTTTGGTTTTTTAACATGACTTTTTCTAGAGAGTGACACTTGGTTGTGGTAAAAAAAATTTTAATGCGTAATGTATTTATAAGCATGTCTTCTTTGGTTGTCCTTGGACATATTTATCTTCTCTTTTCTTTTCCTTTTTTTTTTGTGTGTGTGTGTGTGAGAAAGAGAGGGAGAGAGGGAGAGAGAGAGAGAGATTTCTCCCATCATCTAGGTTACATGTGGTTTATGTGGATGGGATAATTAATTATTAATGTAAAATTGAACTTCAAGCATTATGTTGTCTAATTAATCATTAATTAAATAATTATAGGGTTTGATTAGAGGAAACATTCTAATCATAGAATGGTTTATTATTTATTATTTCTTATTATTTTCATCCTTAGTGCATCCTTTCATCATTTGGCTTGTTGGTTCTCCATTCATAATAGAACCTTAATGTTGTTACTAAATCTCATAGTAATCGTAGTTGTAGAAGACTTTATTTATGAAAATAGACAAAAACCTCTGCTATTAAATATTCTTTTTGAAATATGTTTTATGGAGGTATCCTATGTTATTAAAATGATTATAATAGTTTTTTTCTCATTTTTTACCATGTTCGAATCATTGAGTTTACTGTTATGATATATAGAAGCAGTTATGATTTTTAGTTAGAGTAACTACAACTTCAATTCTAAAATTATTTGCAACTTATTTGTATCGCACTTATATATATTAGTATCAAGAAAATCTAAGGCTTTCACAGATAATGCATGGTGTCCCATAAAAGACTTATCATTGTTGGTTGATCAACTAAATATTTTATAGTTGACCACCCCATAATTAATTGATAAGATGATTAAAATGATGGTAATTTTTCAATTCCATAAGTTATTTTGTAAATAAATTTATAATTTGTAAACACAATTACAAATTTGTAATTGTAATTTGCAAGTTCTGATTGAAACCACAACTGAAATTTGCGATTGTAAATTTGTATTTTTAATTATCCAATTTGTAATTTGTACCTTATAAATATAATTAGTAATTTCTTATTGTAATTGTAAATGTTATTGTAATTTGCAGTTGTGAAATTGTAGTAATGATTGTAAATTGTAATTATAGATAATATTGTATCTTGCAATTATAACTGTGATTGTGCACAATTTGTAATTATAATTATAACCAATATAAAAGACTTTGGCATAAATAAATAAATAAAATTGCATCACACACATGAATCACACTCATCAACATAAACAAAATACATCATACACATGAAGATAAATATTATAAAATAATTTGACAATCCATTGAGTTCATAAAAAAATATGTCCATATATATACATAACAATAAAAAATATTACAATGTGATCATCATGAAATCAATGGCCACCACCACCATCACCTAACATCATGTAACATACCACCATCATCATCATCATGACCATGTACTAAACATAAACATCATCTCTCATAACCATCACATACATACGACAAACATCATCTAATGTCATACACATCAAGGAAAATTTTAGGGGCGAAATTTATCCCATGGGATTTTTTGACCTTTTTTTCAAAAAAACATTATCCACCAATTTTCCTTTTTTTCAAAGATGATTCACCCAAATTTCAAGGGATATTTATTTTACTCTAAAAATTTCCAAAATTGTCCAAAAACTATATAAAGTCCTTAGAAATTTGAATATTTTTAAAAAAAATCGCCAACCATTTTAAGGTTGTAAATTTAAGAATTAATAAGACTCACCAAGGTTTCTACACTTTGAGAAAATTATAGATTATTAAAATTTTCATTGATACACATCTATCATCACCTATCAAACATATGTTAAATTTTCAGTATTAAATCACAATACTATAGGATCTTTGCTGAGAGAATAACATCTACAGTATATCAATGCATGACAATCATAATATGACAAGCATCACAAGCATCACAAGAATCAAAAGCATAGAGACAAGAGACACAGAGTTTCTGTGGGGAAAACCCTAAGGTGAAAAACCCCACAACTTCCTCAGAGATAGAGAGAGAAATGGCTCAACCAAAATACAACCAAATAACACTGAGATAGTCTCCTAGCAGATGATCCTCCTCCTCCTCACTAGTGCGCTACTTTTCAGAGAGAGAGATAGATACTTTTCCGAGTGAGTAAAATAGAGATCTCCTATCTCTATTTATACTCACCTTTTTGCCCAGTGACCTACTGGGGCCGACTTGTCTACTTGAGTACATCCACATTATATTATATATTAATTAGGGCCGACCCCATAAGGTGGTCTAATAACCCATCGACAAGTACACACACTTGCGACACTTGTCAATCCACATGATGACACTTCCTTATAGAGGAATAACACATCTCTTATAAGGGTACAATAAATATATATATAATATACTGATGAAATACATTCCGAAGTTACATATACATCAACACTCCCTCTTAACTAGGAAGGTATTTCTCGACACAGATTTGCTAGACAAGTCTTCTTCTCTGGATCATCGTCATCGATGCATCGTCATCGTCATCGTCACTGCTGCTGCTATCTCGTCCAATCTCTGTCTCTACTCGTCATAGGAAGTTCTACAGAGCCAGTCCTTTTTCATACTGGATGTAGGCCCACCACCTGCAGGTCTTCGTCATCACTGGCCATACTGTGGAATCCTCAGGACTTATTACATGCGTCACAAAACCTCGAAAGAGCATCCCAGGATATTACAGGTACACAACTCCAACCTGTAGGATCTCCCAGGGCGCTATTACATGTGACCCCACCACAAAACCTCGAAAGAGCATCTCAGGATGTTACGGGTACACAACTCCGACCTGAAATCTCCCAGGGCACAAATTACATGTGGTCCACCACAAAACCTAGCAAGAGCATCTCAGGATGTTATGGGTACACAACTCCGACCTGAAATCTCCCAGGGCACAAATTACATGTGGTCATGGCAAAACCTCGCAAGAGCATCTCAGGATTTTACGGGTACACAACTCTGACCTGAAATCTCCCAGGGCCCAAATTTCATGCCATAGGACAAAACCTCGCAAGAGCATCTCAGGATGTTACGGGTACACAACTCCGACCTAAGATCTCCCAGGGCGCTATTACATGTCCTCCCAGAGCAATGTCTCGAAAGAGCATCCTAGGCTGTTACGGGTACACAACTCCGACCTATAGGATCTCCCAGACATGCTCATCTGCACAACCTGATCCACGGCCACAGAGTATCAACCTGATACTCACCATACATCATCCTGATGTACTCATGATCGTCCTGATCATCATCACTGCAACGTCCTACTGCATGTCATCTGGAGCAACATCCTGAAGCTCACCATCCATGATCATCCTAATCATCATCACTGCAACGTCCTGCTGCATGTCATCTGGAGCAACATCCTGAAGCTCATCATTCATGATCATCCTGATCATCACTGCAACATCCTGCTGCATGATCCACCTGATCATCAATGCATCCACCTGATGCATACCAAGTATCTACCTGATACATATCATCATACATGATCCTCCTGATCATACAATGTATCCACCTGATACATGATACATATCACCATACATGATCCACCTGATCATACAATGTATCCACCTGATACATATACAGATACATGGTCCAAGCATCCAACATGATGCATATACAAAAATACATACACATGATCCAACTGATCATATCCAGCATCCAACATGATGCATCCATACATAAATGATCCACCTGATCATATCTAGCATCCAACATGATGCGTACATACATACATAAAAATGATCCAACTGATCGTATCCAGCATCCAACATGGTGCGTACATACATAAAAATGATCCAACTGATCATATCCAGCAGAAACCAGAACATCATCCTAATGCCCATCATCCAGCGCTTACATCCACAGCCATGTGAAGGATCCTCCTTCCAACATGCTTGGAATGGCTTTAGCAAATGTGTCCATCACTTCTTTCTCGAAGTGTCCTCGATCTGAAGAACGTTGAGCCTCTCTCTGAAGTACTCGAACTTCACTCTGGATAGTGGCTTCGTCAGCACATCTGCAATTTGCTCGTCCATCGCAACATACAGGAGCTTCATAGCTCCTTTTTGCACCATATCCCTGATATAGTGATATTTGATCTCTATGTGTTTCGACCTGTCATGAAACACTGGGTTCTCAGACAGCTTCACACAACTCTGGTTATCACAGAAGATACCAATAGCCTCCAACGGGAGATCAAATAACTCAGACAGTAGTTTCCGTAGCCATACTGCCTCACAGCTAGCTGAACAGGCTGCAACATACTCTGCCTCAGCTGTACTCAGTGCTACGCAAGACTGCTTCCTACTAAACCAAGAGATCACACCTGATCCCATACTGAAGCAACACCCAGATGTGCTCTTCCTATCTGCAGCACTGCCAGCCCAATCTGAATCAACATAACCCTGCAGGTTAAACTTTTGATTCGCCTCATACCTGAGCCCATAATCCACTGTACCCTTTAGGTACCTCAGAATATGCTTTACAGCAACCAGGTGAACACTCCTCGGATTTGTTAGGAACTGGATCAATGTGTTCACAGCAAAGCAAATGTCTGGTCTCGTGTTCGTCAGGTACATCAAGGACCCAATCATCTGGCGATACATAGAGACATCAATCGGCTCAGATGAAGCATCACATAGAAGCTTCAGATTTGATGCCATAGGTGTGGCCATGGCCTTGCAATCCATCATCCCGAACCTCTTTGGGATCTCTACTGCATACTTCCCTTGTCCAAGGAAGATTCTATCTGCACTCTGCCACACCTCCATGCCAAAAACAAATAGTGCATCATCCCCAAGTTCTTCATCTCGAACTCGGTAGTAAGCTTCCGCTGCGTGTCAGCAATCAATCTATCTTCACCTGTAACAAACAGGTTATCCGCATACAAAAGTAGTATCACTGGATTGCCTTCCTCAACCTTGTAGTAAAGGTTGGAATCCGCTTTATTCTTGGTAAAGCCCAAGATGGATAGAAAGCTGTCTATCCTACCATATCAAGTTCTGCACACATATATGGCTACACCATGCTGTCTTGAAATCCATCTGGTGCATCTTCTATTTCATCACTTTTGTATTTCTCAATGCTGCCATCTGCAACATGCTTGATCTGATAGTTCTATTTGGAGGTTACAACAGACTTCCCTTTAGCTCTTTGGGATCGCATCCCAAACATCATTCTTCATGATCGACGGATCATGGCATTTTATTTCTTCATCCCAGATCCTGGGAACTTCAATAACTTCAATAGATATCTTTGTTGCTGGAACAAATGTTGTAGTTCTTCTTTTGTAGGAGATGGCATACTATCTTTCCTACACAACAAGTTAAATTGCATTATTAGAAAACATCTCATAGTTTTCAGACCAAATTCTTACACATAAAGAAATATGTCATACAGTCATGCAATTATCTTATCCAATGCTTCAATACAACATTTATCCATATCCCGTAACTTTCTAGATGCCTTCCAATCTCTACCAGAACATTGTTAAGAGTGTGCACAACTCCCAACATGTCAGCAAAGAGGTTTCATTCCAGATAAGTAGCAATGGAATGTTGTACAGTGCCATAGGCCACTTACCCAACACATGCATATTAGTAGTATACTGTTCATTAATTCAATCATTCTAATATGCACAATACATATCCTAAGTCTAGGAACATGAGCATATACATCATTGAACAATTTTATTTAAGCAAACAAATATGCAAGATAATTAAAATACTTATCTTTGTTTGTTTGTTGGGTGGACTCCCTCTGAGTCTTTTCTTCCTTGCAGGAGCTGCTGGAGTCCTTCTAAACCTTCTTGTTGTGGAATGTAGAGATATGGACAACTCCCTCTGAATATCTGCACCCTTGCAGAAACCACTGGAGTGTGCTCCCTCTTGATCTTTGCTTCCTGGATTACCTGTTCTTGAACTCATATTCATCCTTGGTCCCTATGCATGCTTATTAGTATCATGATTGTGTTATCCTTGTAATCTCATACAAAATCATACATTCATTAAAACACAATAATCTCAAGTATGTATAGTCATGATCATTTCAAACAGAAATAATAAGCATTAGCATTCAAGGTTTATATAGGACTCTTATGGTTAGTCATATCATAAGAAACATAACATGTATAAACCTGTAATTACTCAAACCTATGACTCTTCTGGTTAGTCATATTATTAATTAAGGTAAGACACATAATATGCATATGCCCATGATTATTCAGACTTATGACTTTATGAACAATCATCATCAATCATGCCATACATACTTATATGATAGATCCTATGATATAAGAAACACATACCTGGTCACCATATTTGCTAGTTATGTCTAGCAATGTGTTCTTGTTCTCTTCAATGACCTGCATAACTCATTAGTTAACTTTTGCAAAAACAAATTATACATACCTCTATGTGATCCATGACTATGGATGAATCTTTGTATTTATGTCACCATGGCATGTTCAGGTTGTCCCTTCAAATTGTACAAACCTCCCTCTTGCTTTCCAATCACTACTGCATCATCTATGGTCTTTCCCTTTGGCCACATTAGGACTTGGCCATCCACAAATGCAACCCTCATACCTTTTGCATCTAATGCAGAAATGGAGAGTAAGTTCTTCTTGAGCCCAGGTACATAAAGTACTTCTTTCATCTTCAATGATTTTCCAGAATCTAGATTGTAGGAGGCTTCACCACTTCCTTTGATTGGATATTGATAATCATCCCCAAGTTTCACCTTATGGGGTGATTCATGTTCAGAAAGGTTCACAAATGATTCCTTGAACCCAGTCATGTGTTTGGAAGCCCCACTATCAATCAACCAATCATTACATCCATGGGAGATGGTACCTGTAAGAGCGGTAATTAGAACATATTCTTCTTCACTTGATGAGTCATCATCACTACTACTTTCTGCCCTAGCCTTCTTCTTTGGAGGTTCATCATCTTCGGCAGCATGAGCATGAAACCTTCTTTTGCTGCCTTTCTTCTTCTTACTGGAGTTGTTCTTATTATCCCTTTTGTTCTTGGGACAATCTGAAGCAAAGTGACCCTTCTCATTGCATGTGAAGCATCTTAGGTCCTTCTTACTCTTTTGATGGAATCTTTTGTGGTGAGAGTGATCCTTCTTGGTTTTGCTTCTCTTGGTGTGAGCTGCAAGAGCTTGATCTTCTCCTCCCATCTTTTCCTCACGAGCTATGAGTCTAGCTTCTTCTTGAGAGCATTCTTCCCTCAATCTGTTGAAGGAGATCAATTTCTTCCTTGCACAAATTCCTTGAATAAAGGAATCCCATGACCTGGGTAGGCCATTTAGAGTGGTCATCACCACTTCACCATTCTCCACCATTTCATCTACTGCTTCTAATTGTTCCTTGATCTGGGAGACCCTTGAAAAGTAAGATTGAATGGTTTCTCCATTCTGAAACTTCACTGCTTTCAATTGGTTCCGCAGGGTCATCTTCCGATTTATGTTCTTTCCTTCAAATAGCTTGGTCAAGGATTCAAACATCTCTTAGGGTGTCTTAAGAGAAGACACATGAGGTATGAGATGGTCTTTGATAGAATCCACAATGATTCTCTTTGCCTTGACCAAGTTCTTCTTGTGCAATGCCTTGGCTTCTTCATCCTCTGGGATAGGGATGTCTTCTTTCACATATGAGTCCAACTCATTCTCTTCCAGGATTAACCCAATCCTATACTTCCAGGCTCGGAAGTTGTCAGCCCCTTCAAGCTTATCCTCAAGATTAGTGTGGAGAGACATCTTTAAGAGTACTTCAAATGGAAATAGAAAAGATTTAGGACTTACCACTTGAAGTGCTGAAAACTGGATCTCGTCCCGGATTAGGGTTTGTCAGAGAAACCCTAAAAATTCAAAATGTGAATTTCAAAATTCCGAAAGGATAGAAAGATGCGCCTTGGAGAGCTGATCATCCTAGTACATTTAGAATTTGAGATCAGCAAAGTCTTGCCCTTCAGAATTGCCTTTTTGTCCTCCCGGGTTCACTAGGGAGAGCCCTGAATTAGGGTTTGAGTTTCTCGGAGATCTACCCAGCCAAAAATCTCGATCCAATGCTCAAACCTTCGATTTTTGCAAGGAGCTTCCAGCTGTACCTTCAGTTTCCAGAAATTCCTATTTTTGTGGAAACCCTAATTTTTAGGGCCAAAACTGAAAATGCTCGGAACTGAAATCTGATTGGACAGAAAGATGCGCCTTGATGAGTAGATCCAATCTACTATACTGAATTTCAAAAATCTGTGGAGAGAAACCCAATAAACAAGCTTTCGTCACTGCAAAATGTCTTCTTCTCAGTTAGGCTCTGATACCATGTTAAATTTTCAGTATTAAATCACAATACTATAGGATCTTTGCTGAGAGAATAACATCTACAGTATATCAATGCATGACAATCATAATATGACAAGCATCACAAGCATCACAAGAATCAAAAGCATAGAGACAAGAGACACAGAGTTTTCGTGGGGAAAACCCTAAGGTGAAAAACCCCACAACTTCCTCAGAGATAGAGAGAGAAATGGCTCAACCAAAATACAACCAAATAACACTGAGATAGTCTCCTAGCAGATGATCCTCCTCCTCCTCACTAGTGCGCTACTTTTCAGAGAGAGAGATAGATACTTTTCCGAGTGAGTAAAATAGAGATCTCCTATCTCTATTTATACTCACCTTTTTGCCCAGTGACCTACTGGGGCCGACTTGTCTACTTGAGTACATCCACATTATATTATATATTAATTAGGGCCGACCCCATAAGGTGGTCTAATAACCCATCGACAAGTACACACACTTGCGACACTTGTCAATCCACATGATGACACTTCCTTATAGAGGAATAACACATCTCTTATAAGGGTACAATAAATATATATATAATATACTGATGAAATACATTCCGAAGTTACATATACATCAACAACATAAGCACCATCTTACAAACACATAAAAAATATCTAACATAATCTAACATACACATCAAACATCACCTAACATACATATGTAAACATTATCTACCATCATCTAAAATATACATTTAACATATTTAAAAATAATGTAACACAAATCTAATAATAAGATCTAAAAAAACACAAGCTACATTATCTAACATAACCATCATGCACACATCTAACTAACACCATCTAACATACACATAACCATCAACATATAAATAAACATCAACATCAACATCATCATGAAAAATTTAGTGTATATATATGAACAATAACATAATATTGATAATACATGAAAAATGTAATGTTCATATATATATGAAAAATAACATCAAATTGATAATACATTCCAAATATATATCTCTATTCCAATAACTATTATAACATGTCTAGTCAACCTATGGAACCAGAGGCATCATTATCTCTCCCACCAAAGCCAAAGGCATCGACACCTCCACTAGTAGATCCATAGGGATCAAGACCTCCACCAATAAAACCAAAGGAATTGACACCTCCACAACTAGAGCCAAAGGAATCAATACCTTATCTAGGAAAACGTAATCCCGTAGAGAATCATAGATAGGTCTATCAAGCTGAATCGTATGATCTCTGACCATCATATCTACAATAGAGACAACTAGGTAAGGAAATGGTGGATGGTTGGGATGATGAGGACGATAGGCTATTCGATCGAGTAAGAGTATTTGAGGAGATGGATGTGGTGGACCAAGTGGGGGTAGATGACGAGATGAAAGAGGTGGATTAGATGTCAAAATTAATGGAGAAGGAGGTGGAGAACGAGGAGTTCGATGAGATGTTGGAGCTAACGGAGGAGGAGGTGGATGAGATGTTGAGGCTACATCATCTCAAAAATAAAAAGGAGTTGATGGAGGAGGAGGTGAAGGAGGAGGTATATTTCCTCATCAAAAGATGAATGGCCATCCCTCCTAGAATCTAAATGAATTGATTCACCAACAATGTGTTGCGTCAAGTTACTCATATCATGAGGAACCACCCCCCATATTGTTACGAGGTCAGGTTGCTGTACAATGTCGTACAACCATACAGGATGAACCCCCTGTTGCGCCAACAATGTCAATAACATGTTTTCCACATCCCGTCGATACACATCATTAGGCCTGTGTTGGAGGCCAGGTTTGACCAACTATGGTACATAGGGATCTTGCATATCCTCATCATCCTGAAATGGAGGATGAGACCCCTCCCCATCGAATGTGCCAGTCTCTACAAAATATATATTACACAACAATATTTAGATAATTTCATTAAACAATTTAATTATATAACAATTTAGAATATATTTCATTTGCATTAAGTATAAAGAGAATAAAATTAAACTAGATTAATTTAAACATAACACTCATATTACCTCTCTCATTTAGTGGATCATCCTGGGTGAAGAAGATGTTGTGGCACACTCTCCAGTCCAATCCCACGTATGGATATGACACAATGTCTAATGCATGATTGTCATAACTAGCTAGCATCTCAAACACCTCTGATGTAATCATATTTGGGATATTAGGTTTAACCCTCTTAGGCATCATCAACCCCCACATGTGCATACGCACCTTCGTCACTGGCCTAGGAGGGAGACTCTCAAATGAGGGCTTGGTGGCCAAAAGCCTCTAAAAAAATATGAAAAAAATATTTGAACCCAAAGGGTAGTTGGCCCTCCCATCATTTTTTGCAAGGAATCAACCCAAAGAAAAACAAAACTACTGCAAAAAATGAATTCAACCTAATGCATGTATTTCTCCGTAATAAAGAATCAACATAATACAATAGAGGGAAACTAATGTGTTTCCCATCACTAGTGGAGTGAGACACTGTCATAAGAAAAAGAGAGAGGCACCTAACATCCTCTCAACCAAAAGAAGAAATCATAAGATTCCCACTTCGCACTTAAAAATCAATTGGTTCGATAATATGGTCACTGATATATCTTTGAGAGTAAGCTAGTTGACCCTCTGTTGCACCACTAGCTGGGACATCAAGGAAATGGAGAAGTAATCCCATCTCCTGGATAGCCCAGTGATGTTCAATAAATTTACTCCTCAATTGGTTGGAACCATTTATCAGGACTAACATGAAATGCATGTCTACGATAATCACAACATTGGATCAACTACACCAAAAATGGCAAGTTCCCCTTGAGGGATGTAGCCTCCTAATAGAACCTCAGAAGTTCGAAAACCATCAACAGGTGTTGGGTCTAAATACTAATCGGGTGAGGGTACAAATCCCTCTCCCTCTCCCTATCCTCCCACTCACACACAAAATTGAATAGGTCAACCCATGCATGCTCCTCTTAATCAACCTCTCGTTGCTGATGTCTCTATTTCACATATAAAATGAATCACTATCACAAGTAGACATATAAATACATTCAATATTTTCTTCAATTAACATGTTATTTAATAACATCAAATAATAATTTTTTTTCTCAAAAACATGATTTGAATAGCGGTGCACCTTAATTATAGTATCGCACCATGAATGGTGCTTTTATACCACAACTATACCACGAATTATGTTCTTGGACCACACTCACATTAAACATCAATTCATCAAAAACAATGTGCAAATTTCATAACCAATATTAAATAAATTAACCTAGATAATTGCGCATCAAGAAGGCATGGTTGTGATGTGTGTCAAATTTGAAAATTTTCCCACTATTTGGAAAAATGCAAAATCCAATTAGAAACCAATAGAAGCGAGCGATGACACAACATGGAGTGATAATATCAAGGCACCTAAGAAGGAGATGTATGACACCGGTGCTATAGGGCTCAAAAGCACTATATATGTGGTGAAAATGATTTTTTCATGCAGTAATGTTTTTATTAAACCCTGTTCTAGTGCACCTGACACTATAGCACACTAGTACAGTCAATTGTATATAACAAAACACTAATAAAAATTTAGAATAAAAATAATATAGTTCATGGTTTTAAATTCATAATTGTTTTAACCCTAACAGAGTGTGGCTTGGGATCTATTGCCTCGATGAAGTTTATTAGATGAACCACACCGGTATTGGAAATAAAAAATAAAAAATATAGTAATCCATTGCTCTTGACTATCCATTTACCCTACTCCGTTGCTTTCAACTGTGTGGTGCACCGATGTGCTTTGATCACGTAAACACACCACAGGTAAAATTTTATTAAACCCTACTACAATGTGCCAGAAACTATAACGCACTAGTGCAGTCGGTTATATATAACACATCACTAATCAAAATTTAAAATAAAAAATATTATAGTCCATGGTTTTAAATTTGGAATTATTTAACCTTGATCTAGTGTGGAGTAGGATATACCACTCTAGTGTGGTTTTATAGATGAAATGCACGAGTTTGAAATAAAAACATAAAAAAAATATAGCAAGTTGGTGCTCTCGCATATCGTTTACCCTACCTTGGTGCTTTCAGCTACTTGGTTCCCCTGTGGGATTTGTTAATATAAATGCATTGCTTGCAATATTTTATTCAGTTTATTGCTTGATGGTGTTTCTAGCCACAATGCCACATCATTTATTTTTATCACTAGTGTGTTGTTGTCGTGTATGCACCAATGTGTTTAGCTTGTATACACACATGGGTAAAAACAAACATCCACTCAAACCTATTCCCAATCAACTCCGCTAGTGACCTCCACTATAAATGGATGTTTGGGATATTTTTAGAGTAAAATATACTATAACCTCCAAAACAAAGGATTTTCCTTGTAGTGGGATCAGGTAATTTCAATCTTCAATGTAAGGATTTTCAGCATCAACTTGCTTTCTATTTATCGTGCATGTCAGAAAGGTTATAAATTTGAAGTTTGGCATGATAAGTATGTGTTAAAACATATCTAACATAAATCAAAATTTGTTCTTCTGGTCTTGCCAATAGAAGGAAAAGGCCTTGTGGTGGAGGTTATAGCGGAGGTTTTTACTATTACAAGATTGGTCAAGTTTTTAGAAAAAACTCCGCTACAAACTCCACCAATTGTACCAGATGTTTTAGTGGAGGATTTTACGTAAATTTATTATAACCAAAAAATATCCACATTTAGAAACTTTAGTGGAGTTTTTTTTCACCGGTGCGCTTCTTCCAAACATGCACTGGTGCGCTTCTTCCAAAGATGCACCAATGCGCTTCTGACAAAGATGCACCAATTTGCTTCTTTCAAAGATGCATCGATGCACTTCTGCCAAAGATGCATCAATGTGCTTTCATTGGTGTGCTTCTGATAAAGATGCACCGGGGCGTTTATACAAAAGATGCACCGGGGCGTTTATACAAAAGATGCACCGGTGTGCTTATACCAAAGATGCACCGGTGCACCTTCACCAAAGAGAAGCACTGATAATTTTTGGGCCAAAACCACACTAGTGCACATTTCTAATGTAGCACCAGTGCACCTATAGTAAAGAAGCATAGATGCACTTATACCAAAGATGAGCATTGGTGTACCTTAACCAACAATGAGCATTTGTTTTCCCATACCAAAGAGGAGCATTGATGACAATAAACATTTTCTTGTGTACAGAAACCTTGTGAACATGCAAATAAAGGGAGGTGATTTAATAAATACATGATAATTTATTAAAATGTAGTGATATAATAACTTTGATTTTGAATATTCCAAGTATTAGTTCATACCGTTGTTTGTTAATGAATCTCTTATTTACAATTTAAAAATGAAATGCTTTCCTAATATGAAACAAAAATTATAATTTTGATTGTTTGAAATATAATTTTATAGTTAAAAGCATATGGAATAAGACATTATCAATAAACATAAAATTAATATTATAAAAATTTATAATAATTAATATTGAAATGTTAAGCATTACAATTTAATGTCCTGGAGCATTGGTGCACCGTGACAGTAAAGAAACACCAATGCACATATACAAAAGATGAGAACTAGTGCACCTTAACCAACAATCAACATTGTTGTGCCCATACAAAATAGGAGCACTGATGACAAAGAACAATATTTCGTGTATAGAAACCTTGTAAACATGCAAATAAAGGGAGGTGATTTAATAAATACAAGATTATTAAAATGTAGTTATATAATAACTTTGATTTTGAATATTCCAAGTATTAGTTCTTACTGTTGTTTATTAATGAACCTCTTATGTGAAATTTAAAAATGAAATACTTGCTAAATAGTAAACAAAAATTATAAATTTTATGTTTAAAATAAAAAATTACAATTAAAAACATATGAAATAAAACATTATCAATAAAAATAAAAATAATATTATTAAAATGTTTAATAATTAATATTTAAACGTTAAGCATTATACTTTATATTAATGGTAATGGAACCATCGATACAAAACCATAATGAGTTTCAAACCACTCCATTACCACTTAATGAGTGGATCTCTTGTAATTAAAACCAATCAATTGTTACATGACATTTTTTTAGTGAGAACTCTCAAAAACCACTCATCCACTAGAGATAATAGTCTTAACACGGTGAATCAATTCTCTCATACCGAATAAGAGCACTAGTGTTCCCACACCTTAAAACATGACCATCGGTGCACTTATACAAAAAATGAGCATCGGTGCGCCTTAACCAGAGAGATGCACCGGTGCGCTTTTGCCAAAGATGCACCAGTGTGTGTCTGAAAAAGATGCACCAATGCACTTCTGACAAAGATGAACCAATGTGCTTCTTCCAAAGATGCACCGGTGTACTTCTGCCGAAGAGAAGCACCATGAACAAAAAATAGTTTTCTGCAGGTACAGAAACCTTGTGAACCTGCAAATAAGTGGAGGTGAAAATTTATATGGATATGCACCCATGCTGCACAAAAAAGGATCATTTTATTTTCCAAACTTTCTGCTCATTTTCTATCCATATATTTTGAAGAAAAATCCTAAAAATAATCCACCATTAACCTGCAAAATAGAGGGAAAACCCTCAACCAACAAAAACGAACAACAAAACCAAATAAGAAATTAGGACCAATAGTGAGAAAGGAAAAATAATAGAAATAAGATAGATAATGGGTCGAAATAAAACAATGAAGAGGTATTAATGGTTTCTTGGTTTCAATACTCTTCCGCTTCTCTCTCGTAGAATCATGTGAAATGAAGAAATGAAACAAACCCTCTTTTTTGCCCTCTTCTTAATACGTTTTTCTCGCTTCTTTCAAAATTTTAAAAAAACCTACTTCTTTCAATAAGAGAGGAAAGCCCATATATTTTGATGTAAACCCTAAAAGAAATCCACCATTAACTTGCAAAATAGAGGAAAAACCCTCAAACCAACCAAAACAAACAACAAAACCAAATAAGAAATTAGGAAAAATAGTGAGAAATACAAAATAGTATAAATAAAATAGATAACAAGAAGAAATGAAATAATGAAGAGGGAAAAAATCAGTTGCTTAGCTACAATACTCTTTCTCTTCCTCTTCATATTCTTCTTCTCTCTAGTAGAACCATGTGAAATGAAGAAATTAAAAAAACCCAAATTTTTTCCTCTTTTGAAGACATTTTCCTGCTTCTTTAAAACGTTTAAAAAATCTCACCTTTTTCAATAAGTTAAAAAAAGTACTTATTGTTAGGTGATTTTGTATATTAGAAGCACCAGTGCGCTTTGACTAAAGAAGAGCAAAGACATCGGTGTGCCTCAACATAAAGGGACCACCAATGCGTGGTTTCAAAAGTGGAGCACCGATCATTTTTTTGCAAAATAATATTGGTGCATATGGGTCATGGAAGATCAATGCACCCACTCCTTAAAAAGAGCACTGGTGTGCCTTCACCACAGAGGAGCACCACCACCGATGTGTCTTCACCAATGAGGAGCACCAACATTGGTGTTCCTTATCAAAAGAGGAGCACGGGTGTGCCATTACAAAATTGGAGCATCGATTTTTTGGGGCTAAAATCACACTGGTGCACATGGGTCATAGAGCACCAGTGCGCCATTACTAAAAAACACGGACCGGTGCACCATTACTAAAAAACAAAGCACCGGTGCGCCTAAACCAAAGATTCACTAGTGCGTCATAATGGCTTTTGGTGCACTGATAAAAAAAAATCCACTTAAACCTCTGCTTGCTTGCCTCTGCTAGAAACCTCCGCTATAAATAGAGAAGGGACATGTTTTTTGGGGAGGTTCCACTACAACCTCTCCTACAGGTCCTTTTCCTTGTAGTGTGTTGATCATAATGGATTATTTAATTTTATTGGTTTTAATTCAAGTAAAAATCAACCTCTTCATTCATGTGTTGCGCCAATGAACAAATTAAATTATGCCATAAAATATTAAGTCACTTGAATTATAGAAAAATGCAAATATTGTCTAAAATGATACATGGCTTACCTTCAATTTCTTCCATTAAAGTTGTTTTTGAAGGTTATGTTGTAGGTGAACATTATAAGGAAATGTTTGATAAAGGTAAATCTTGGTTTGATAAATAATAATTTCCACAAATTCAAAGTGATATTTATGGTCCTATTGAAACTACTTATTTGTCTCATGTAGTTTATTTTCTTACTTTTTTTTATGATTATAGTCATAAATCTTGGGTTTATTTTTTGAACCATAAAAGTGAAACCTTTGGCATATTTCAAGATTTTAAATTCATGGTTGAGAAAGAATTTGGTAAAATTATGAAGACTTTGAAATCTAATAATGAGGGGAATTCATTAAAAAGGAATTTAATGCATATTTGTCTAAGCATGGAATTCAACATAAAAAGATTAATCCCTATAAACCTCAACAAAATGGGGTAGATGTAAGGAAGAATAGGACATTGGTTAAAATGGCTAGATTTATGCTTTATTCTAAATGATTACATAAACATCTTTGGGTTAAAACTATTTGTTATGCTAACTATATATTGGATAGAGTCCCTACCAAAGAAGTTTTGCAAGTTGCTTCCGAGGGAAAATGGAATGGAAGAAAACCTGATTCCACCAAGAGAAGTGAGCTGCTCTATGGCCTAGTATGGGGGATATGTTTTCACATTATGTTATGGGAAGATGTTTTCATGTTATATAACATAAGGTTCCAAAAAATAAGAAGTAAAAAAAATGTAATTAAAACAATTTATGTCAGCTTATAAATTAAAAAATTAAAACCAACATACATCCATCTTAAATCTGGATCTATCAAGCACCGAGAGGGATCAAATTTCTTGAGGTGTAATTTTTTTCTTTAAGTGTAAAATTTTAAGATAAAAAAAATTACACCTTTGAAATTGGAGCCCACTTGGTGCTTAATAGATCCTGGTGTAAGATGGTTCTATGCCAGTATTAGTAACATTAGGGTATTGTGTAGTGAATTTTGGGCTCATATCCCAAATGAAAAATAGAAAACATTAGAACCCAAGTATCACAAATGTATTTTCATTGGATATTGTGAGGATTCCAAAGCTTACAAGTTGTTTGATCAATCTACCCATGTTGTTATCATTAAGTGATATGTTTAATTCAACGAAGTCTCTCCTCTTCTCGAATCTATTGAACTTTGTGTTATCTTGACTATGCCTTCACCTTCTATTACTCTTATCTTTTTCACCCATTATGATCCTTTTGTTCCCAACCTTGATCCTAGTTCACCTTCTTATTCAAATGATCCTCGTGAATGTTCTGAAGATATTAGTGTGGTTCATACCACTACTTCTTTTCCTATTTAGGCACAAAAAACTGTTGAATATGCACCTTCTAAGATTGGTATTCCTTCCAATACTTATCGAACTAGATCTGGATTTTATCTTAAGACTAAATTACTGGCCACAGATGATCCTTCTACTTATGCTCAAGATAAATATAAAATTGAATGGGAGAAATACATGACTATTGAGTATGACTCATTAATGAAGAACAAGACTTGGACTCTTGTTCTTCTTCCTCCTAGAAAGAATTTCGTTGGATGTAAATGGATTTATAAAAATACGTTTATAGAGATAGACATATTAAAAATCATAAAGTTCAATTGTAGCAAAAGGATTTTCTCAATAGGAAGGTATTGACTATACTAAATGTTTTGCTCCATTGGCTAAAATGAATGTAATAAGAACTATACATTCTCTTGATGTATCATATCAATGGTAAATGTAACAAATGGATGTAAGGAGTGCAATTTTTTAATGGAAATATCTGTGAATACATTTATATGAAACAAACACTTGGTTTTATTATTGATGAAACTTCAAGTTTGGTATGCAAATTGAATAAGTCTTTATATGGTCTTAAACAAGAAGCCATAGCTTGGTATAAAAAATGATGCTTATTTCTTGAAGAATGGTTTTAAGTGGCGTATATCTATTAATGCTTAAATCTCACATACATGTGAGTTTAGGCCAATATTGCATAAAGGTGTCATCAACATATAGAATGTAGCTCATCGAATACATCCTCATCATATCTAGAAGACAAAATGAGTCCCAAAATCCCAAAATTAGTCAAAATGGAAAACCATGTGACTAAAGGAACTAGAAACACACTTTATTGGCACTACCAATATGTATAGTAACCCGCATGGGATTTCTCTCGAAACCTGGATGACTTTTAAAATGCTGGGACCACATATTTTTGCAGTGCATTGAAGGCTCATAATGGATCTCTTGTTTCCAAAATTAGAACAAGGAATCCCCGCATGCTTTGGAGAATTGAATAGACCCTCTCATGTACTTGGGAAACTATTTAAAAGGATGGTGTGTTCACATAGGGATCTAGATATGTATTTGCCTCTATTTGTTCTATAAAAGGAAGGCATGGGCATGCATTCCATAGGAGAAATCAGAGAAAAGTTATGCCTTTGGAATTACATTGAGAGCTCCTCTTTCAATCTACTTCCTCCATCATATTGGAATACATAAATCTACCTTGATCTCTTCCCCTAAGAGGCAAGTGGTTCTCCATTGTTTTATCTAAGGCACATAAATATCCCTTGCTCTCTTCCCCTAAGAGGCGAGTGGTTCTCCGTTGTTTTATCCAAGTTATCTTGCAATTATGTGGATAAAAAGGACCTGCCTAAGGGATATTGTTGGCTTCCATTGAATATTACACCTCCTAGGTGACACTATTGTATTTAGCTGGAATAATGGGGAATAAAAACTCGGTTTGGCAAACTCTTGTTCCATCTTGTTTGGTTTATATCTTACACCCCATTTTATTTCAGTTTCTTTCTTGTTATTTTTTTTTGTTTATAATAAAGAGGTTGCTTGGCCATTTTGGGTTTTGGTTACTGAATTCTCAAACAAACAAAAACTAGGTCCTTGTTGAAACCTCAATGATACTCTCATTGTGGGAAGGTTTTCCACCCTTGTGGCTATTTTTCCCACAGTAGTAATTTATGGTGACTTCGCTCTTATTTTTGTTTGTTGCATGTTATATAGGTTGTATTTTTCTAGATAACGTATTTTGGTTGTTGTGTAGGTGTAGGATCTTAGCATCCATCTTCTCAGTAGTGTGGTTCCTAGCATCATGTACACGTTACAACACATGGAAATGGTCTTGATAAATGCGTGATTCGCACGACTTAATTGCTTTGTAAACCATGTGGTAAATCTGCGTGACTTTCTCTTCATTATAACTACACTATTAGTGTGAATTTGGGTCCAATACCCATGAGAATGTGCATTTTATTTGATTTTTATTATCTAATTTCGCAATCATCTACAGTCTCAACGACTTCCTAATGAACCAAAAAGTATAACTCACATGCAGTTTAATTTTCTTTGATAATTAGATAACTTAGCTAAAGATAGGTAGTAAAAATTGACTTCTTGAAATATTTTAAGCTAAAAGTATTTGAGGCTTTCAATTGGTGTCTTAGTATTCACTAGTGACTGAATGATTATGTTTTCCATCTCATTATAATTGTTAGTCTAGGCAATTAGATTTTACTATCTCTAGTTATAATATTTTGGTTCTTGCTTATTTCTTTGTTTTATGCAAGATATTTTAGTTCACTTTCTTCACAAAAACGAGGGACCTAAAGACTCATTTGGCCAAAGTATGCTCTTTTCCTTGAACTTCTATTGATATTGGCAAATAAGAAAAGGGTGATAGGTTTGAAATACCTCCTTTGCACACACTTACTTCATTAAAGTATCTTGTGTAGTTATTATTTGCTTGGAGTTAAAATAGAGTGGATGACCATGTATATTTCCTTTATGCTCTCTTTGTTAGTTACAAATTTCAATTCCATTTTATATCCAAGCACATATGTGATTCCCACTTAAGCACACACTGAGATACCTAAAGACTCTTTCACATATAGTATGTTCTCCATCATGCACTCTTAGTGATCTAGATGGATCAAAATGATATGAAAGTTTAAAATACCTCTCTCATACTCCTTAACAAATTTGGACCTCTTAAAATGAACATTGTACTTGTAATTTTCAAACCAACTAAAATCCTCCACAAGAGGTCACAAAATAATACTTTAATTAGCTTAGAATTGATTGGGATCAATGTTAAACCCTAAATGGTGGTACATTACCCCCTATATTATGGAACATTACATTAGTATTGTCATATTATTGATGTCAGATTGGGTCTAATAGTGGTAATTTTCATTAGTATTATTATATTATTGATGTCGTGTCAGGTCCATTCATTTTAATTGTACCTATTTGTCTACTATATATATGAAGGAGACCTTTTTATTTGAATCATCTTGTCTTGTCTTTTGTATTTAGTACATTGTTTAAGGAGGTTTCCCCATCGAAGAATTTTTATATTCATATATTGTATTCATTATTTAGGTGTGGATTACTCTTTATGGTCTATTTATGATTTTTCATGCTCTTTTGGGGAATTTGTTGCATAAAATTTGGTATTAGATCTTGAATGCTTCCAAAACAAGTAATCTTGGAATTTTAGCTATAAATTATTTTCTAAAACATTTTAGATAGAGAAACTCATAGGAGATGTAGAGGATAGACTGAGATATATGTGGTAATAGTTTTGAATCCTGAATCATTATAGGTTCATATTTATACTCAATGGAAATTATGGTTTTTGACTAGTCCAAAAACTAGTCTAAAACATGTGTTTTGGGTAAAACAATTACTGTTGGATGCCCTGGGAAGACCCCGGTTTGGCGAAGTTAACCCCGCAACAACAAAACCCCTCTCACTAGCGCTTTCGACATCACCCTGTAAACAAGATGAAGTCTCACCTGAAGCGAAGATGGGGGGTTACATAATCAATCTTCTGTAACTGTGACGATGTGTAGGTGTGGTCAACAATCTCCTTTTAAGTCCTACTTAACATAAACTAACAAAACTAAAATGAACAGGTTACTTCGCACTTCGCAGTTAATCAACTGCATACAGAACTACGCCGAATCTCTATTGTATTCACCAGTTAGCTACACATTCATAATTCTTAGTGTTCCTCCATAGCATCCATACACATGTACTCCATTTACTCAGCATACAGTTACCATTCACATACATACAAAATCAAATACATAAACACACCATAAACTCATATACATAAACACACTATAAACTCATATATATAACACATGGATTTACGTGGTTCACCCCAGAGGGGAGCTACGCCCACGAGAACTATTCTTCTATTAGCTTGGAAGGGTAATAGTTCCAGTGTATGCACTTAGTTGCAGACTATTGTCTACATTCATATCTCTATGCACTCAGTTGTAGAGTCTATTCTCTCTCTGATCACTATTCTCCTAATACATACCCAATCTACCCTTACAGTTCCAACAACAACCCTTCCTCAAACAAAATTACTCCTATATATAGGTGTGCCCGAAGGTCACATATTACAATAACTATGGGCCAACCCCCATAGTACCCAAAACCATAAAACCCCGTGGTTCTCCTGTAGACCACGCTAAGATTTAACATCGTTGTCCCTTTGGCACTACTTCCTTTGCCTTTGTCATTTTCTCTAACAGCGTACCTCTGACTTCTGTAGTGGCATGTCCTTTACACCATTTTGATTCTTAACTTCTTGTTCCTCCAGCAGTCAGGCCACTGCTCATCCCTTAAATGCTCCAACCACCTTTGGCTATCATTAGTACTTTGTCTTTATTAAGGAAACATGTCTTCTTCTCCCAACTGCACTTCACTCCATACCCTCTTCCCGGGATTTGCAGAGTCACCTTTCTCCCAAAAATGGTCAAGTTAAGCCTCGCCTAATTGTACTTTCCTTCTTAACTTCCTCTTCTTGGGCCACGCCCAATAGGCCCCTAACACTTACTTGTGGCTTGCCCCTGAGCCACTATCACTAGGTTTTGTTGACTTCACATCATTGGGATATTCATCTTCGCTGTGAACTCTTGATATGTTGCACTCAAATTCACAAAAGCCTCCTTAGTTTCATACTCGTATTATTTCACTGTGTTGAGCATCATCGTAGATATCGGTTCCTGCATCTGGTTATTAACTATCTTTTTTGTTGTGCGAAACTCCTATAGCTTCACCTCAACCTCTTCAGAGAACGGCAATGCCTATTCCTGCATTGGTTGCAATTTTTTCATGGTTTCTACTTCCTTGGTCTTTAGTGCCTCCATCTCTTTCTTGAGCTCCTTTGTTTCTGCAAACTTCTTTATTCTTTGACTTGGCAGCAAGTCCTTCATCATCATCTCCACTAAGTCAAGGTCCTTTTGCTTATTTTGTACTTCACTCTGGATCTTCTGTAAGTTTGGGTATTCCTGCAGTATGGCCCACGACTTGGTCACTTATTCTAACAAGTATTGGCACCTCACAACTTCCACGGAGATGCTCGTTGTCAAGTTCTTAACTCTTCAACTCTGTTTGCCTTTACTTATGGTGGAGTGATGGGTTGTTGTCTAACCTCCAAGTGTGAAATCTTCTCTTTGTATCTGATCTCCATGTCCTCCATCTTTGCTTTAAGACCGTTGACTATAGTATCAATCTTGACTATAGTCACTTCTACTTCAACTTCTTCGTTGAAGTCTAGAATATTAGCACAAACCTCCTCTATGGATTTCTTCAGCTTCTTTTTCCTTTCGCAATAATCTACTAACTCATCCATCCTCAATCGACATTCATTCTTCAACTCATTGTAGTTCTCTTCCAGCTTCAGATGCTGGTTGTATGCTATCATGTCCCTTTCTTTAATCTCTTCTAAAGCCTGCAAGTGTAGATCATGCAGTCCTTTTATAGGTAACATTCCCAAATTAATGTCTAAGTGTGTGAGCTGCTTCTCACCTTCAGTGACTTCATCTGATGGAAATATAATATTTGTTGGCTCGATGCACACCAGTCGGGGTCACATTGTTAGTGCAGTTGCTTTCCTTTTTCTCTAGCTTGTTTCCTCTGATCTATCTTCAGAGTCTGATCCTTTCATTATATCCCTTTGTACCTGCTCTACTCTTTCCATCATATTCTTCAGCTCGACAATCCTCTCTGCCATGTTTTTTTGAAGCTTCTCCTACTTCTTGTCATTTTATGTGAGTGTTTCTTCGATATGGACGTGGACTCTGGCTGGGATGCATTTATATTCGTCATCTTACAACTTCGCATCAAGTGGAGTCTTAATCGCTTTTTGTTTCTTTCTTTTTGACCCCTCCGGTACATCTGTGGTGAGGTTCTTTCTATTTTCTCCTACTGGAGAATCTCCAGTCTACTGCTGTTCATGTTCTTTCTCTTCTTCCTGCTCATAATCACCTCCTCCACCACCATCTTTTTCATGCTTGTCACTGTCACTTCCTCTATCATAAGATGTCATAAGAAGTGCCTCTAGTGCATCAACTTTCCATTCTAGCGGCCAATCCTAAATAATGAGGTCAATATTTTGTGTTTTTAGCTAATATTGACCCTCATACCAGTGCGTCTTTGTTTACTCTCTGGGATGTATAAAGATAGAATGGATATCGGCCCTGAATCTCATCTTCCCAATGTACACCATTGTCACCTCTTTTGGGATACGCGAAGTGCACGTAATCACCTCGCATAACTGCTAGTAGAATGTGTTTAACTGCACATTGTTCAACCTTTGTCTTTCCAGCCTTGTGTTACTCCACATATTTGCATATCGAGGTTCGCGATAGTCACCAGGGAACACCAGTACATTCTGTTGGTGGTGTGGCTCTGTCCATCCCACATATGCAATGAGGACTATCAACCAACTGTAATGAAATTGATATTTATTGTCCTATGCATCCTCTACATCATCCATAAATTCATTTAACAAGTCTCTTGCCCAGTTGAACAACATCCCCTCCATAGCCTTAGCAGCTAGGGAGTTCACGACAGCCAAAAATTATGTCGGTCTACACTTTCTGAGTATCCTTCCCACAAGCAACTATACTGTGAACCTTGTGGCGTCATTTTCAATATGTTCTACCTGATAGCCGTGAGTTCCTTTAACTAATATGAAGTTTCTCTTCATCTGTTTGGCGAGGTCTCTATCTTTTTTCTTACCCACAAATTTTGTTGTGGGTTTAATACCTCGTTTGATGAGATGAGTGATCCTTTAGATCAGATCAATGTTTATGTCTATCTTGCAGTCTAAACACAATTATCCCTAATGTGTTCATGACAACAACACACACACGGCGACTATTAGCTATGGACTTGAGTCTCCCGAAGTGTGGAATTCTCAAAAGGTTCAAAAGTCCTGAAGACTGTAATGGTGCAATCCAGACATGTGCTTCTATGGTTGTCTTATTAGTGACTTCATCGAACTTTATGCACATATATTGGGCTAGCTCTAACTGCATATACTTGGCAGCATTCAACATATTTTTATTCTGTGAACTTAACGTCCGGGATCTTTCCCAACAATTTGTCCTGTTCCCAAACATGGCTTGACTTCAATGGTAGAGGGATTCCATACTATGGGTTATTCTTCAACACTACCGCAGGTGCATCATCTTTTTGTGGCAGAATGTACTCAAGTATCAATAGAATCGGCCTCTCATGAGGTCTCTCTCTCTAGTTCTCTCGTGGTGCTTCTGTAGGCTGGGAATCTTGTTGTTCCTTTGATTTATTCTTATCCTTCTGTTTAGACTCTTGTGCATGCTGAGGTGAGACCCTAGAGGATGCACCCTTCTCATGGGTTGCTTCACGGGTGTTTTCATAATTGCTTCTATACCAAACTATTGGAATTTCTTTAATACTTCTTGTAGTTCTTCTTGCTCAGACATATATTGTAGGAATGTTCTGTGCTACACTGGTAAAATCTCAGAATTTACTCACGGTAAGAATAACAATCACGGTAAAATAGGTAACTGTGTGCTTTTGTGCTATATATAGCCATATCCCGAACTGAGACACGCCCAAAACAGTTAACATTAAATGCTATGTTTGTTGTCCAAACTATAGCTTATATATTTTTCTTTCCTTGCATTAAATGTGTCTTCAATGGACAAGTAACCCTTAACGCGGAAAAATATGATTTCTCGTAAATACTATATAACGGGTAGTTTCCAAACAAAAATTGTAGCGACTAGTTTTCTCTAGATTCATCGAGGGTTAGGTGAGTGGTGAAGCTCACTTCATGTTTCCCTTCCCTTGATGGAGCTTCGCAACACTACCTCCTTCTTTACTTCACAACATGACTTGCTATGTGTGCTTCACAACACATATTTAGATTTGTGAACTTCGCATTATGGAAAAACTGTGTACAAATGTTGCTCTCTGTTTAGTGTCCAATTTCAACTGCTCATGACACTTAAACACCATTGTGTTGTTTAATTTATGGTTGTAGGAGTAGGTTCATCTAGATAAGGCCTTAACCTACTGCCATTGACAAGTTCTGGTAATTTTTTTCCAAGTAATGTGGCTAACTGCACTGCGCCACCATTAGTAACATGTTTAACAGTTTATGGCCCTAACCAATGCATTCTAAACTTTCCAAGAAATTTCAAAAATTTGCTATCATAGAGGAGAACAATGTCTCCTACCTGGAATAAATTTTGCTTGATGTGTCTATCATGCCATATCTTTTCTCTATCTTTCTACACTTGTTGGTGAATTCCCGCAATGAAGCAGTCTTCCTCCAATCCAATCAACTGTAATAATCTTTCATTCATCGTTTCAGCATCAGCCATGTCTCTAAATACTACAATTCTCAAGCATCCAATCATATTTTTATCTACACTTTTCTAACATCATCCTTAAGTTCGCATGGTGGTCCTTCAAAATGCCAAATATTGTCCAGTCATCCAAGTAAACCTCAAGGAATTTATGAATATAATCCTTAAATGTAGCTACAACCACCCTTGAAAAGATAGTAGGTGCATTCTTCAAACTAAAGGGCATAACAGTGTACTAAAATGATCCCCATTCAGTAGCGAATGTAGTCTGGTGTCTATCTTTCACAACAATTTTTATCTGATGGTAGCCAGAAAATCCATCAGTGAGAGAGTATGCCTCTTGTCCAACTACATTATCTAGTAATTCATCTATGAATGGAGTAGGAAATGGGTCATGCACATATGCATCATTCAAATTTCTTCCACACAAATTATTATTTATCCTTTAGCTTTCTTGTCTTGAACTACCATGGGAATTATCCATTTTGAATCTTCTATTGGTTCAATGATCCTTGCTTCCAGCATTTTATCAATTTCTTCTTTCACTCTTTCTTTATATCCAGGATTCAATCAGTAAGTGGTGAACTCCCAATATGGATGCCTAATGAGGGCAGCTATACTAAGAGCCTACTTTAATTATCAAACCAAGGGACATACAAACTTTAGAGGCACTGGCACTGTATGTGCTCTTCTAGGATAGTCTTTGTCGAAGTTTAGGTGATTGTATCAATGTTCTTAAAGAGCTGCCTAAGAAAGATTAAATGAACTGTAAATAGGATTGTAATCTATGGAAAAGAAATTCCTATGCTAAGAAATCAAATAATGAAAGCAGGAAATATATGGATAAGAAATTGAGTGCAGAAAACAGTAATCTATTTTTAAGACCTAACTTGCTATAGACAATAAAAATTATACTATGAAATTGGATACTGGAATTATAACAGCTCTACTCTAAAGTAATGAAAGTCTGATCTTTAATCTCACTGTAAATTGAATGCAGAAAACTCAAAGTCTGATCTAACATAATCTAAGTTGAAAGCTAATTTTGGAATACCATTATATAATGCTACAATCTTTAATCAAATCATGTAATAAATAAATACTGAAAGAAATCACTCTCTGTAAAAAGTTCTAACAGTGAAACGAATACATAGGTTGAAGATCTAGATTGCTGCTATAGAAATAAATGAAAGTACATAGAGAAATGGGTGTTGATTATGCTTCAATGGAACACTGCTACAGGACTACAGACACAGCATTATCATACTACGGAATCAGAAGTGATCAACCACTATAGAATTTAAATCATATTATCTAACGCTAATTAAAATACTCTCATCTCCAATATAATTTCAATCGATGCACAACACATAATGAGAAATACCTGTACTGCAAGATCTCCTGGATTACGTGTTGGAGGGGCCCTCTCCAACCCATACTCAGGAGTGAAAAGAACTTATAACCACTGAATCATAGATAACATCAAATCTTTATTTAAAATCGAAACTTCATCAATTAAAAACTAGGTCTGGAATACACTGTTGTAATAGTCTGAAACTGAAAACAATAATTCTTTGAAATAGTAGCAGGGGCCTCTCGCTACCCGAGAGGTCCATATTTATAAAATCCCAATGCTTTAACCTAACAAAAATGTCTAACTGCTAATTCACTTTTGAACAAGAGTTCGTTCTCTATAAATCAGGAAAAAAGCACTGAGTTTGGTGATGTGTTTCCAGTTCTCCACTTGATTCACGCGTCATCCTTGAGTACACCTACACTTGCTCATCCAACCTCATTTTACATGCAATTATCTCATAGCAATGCTTTTCAAAACATAACAGAAATAATCTTTTAAACACTTCTTTGAATTATTAAGGTAAATCATTTTCCCACTGAGTGTATCCTTTCAACCTCTCTTGTGTTTTCTAGTGGAAAAAAAAACTATCAAATACCTGAAATGGGGACTCATCATCTCCCCCATGCTTGAAGTATTCACCCATCCTTGGGTGACATGTTCTATTCTCTGATGACATCTTTGATGTCCCATGCTGTCACCTTGTGGGTCTCTTCCTGTCTGTGGTCGCCCATACTTTGATCTTCCTTGATCCATGACCCCCTTTCTTCTTCCTAATTGACATGTTCCTTAATGACTAGAGAGAGGAAGAATGGGGGGTCTAGCCTCATCCCTATCCACCTAAGCTGATTCTTTATTAATGACTCTCTGTAGAGCTTGGCATTTACAAGAGCATTTTCTAGTCTAGCAGGGGAGTGAATTTCTTTTATTTTCAGGTCATTTGCCACTCTGCGCCATCTTTCACCAATAGACTCCTGAACCTCTTTATGTGTGCTCTGAAGAGTAAGATCGAAGTGACCCACCACCCCCTGTTGTTTCTCAAGGAGAATTGGGATCAATTCCTCATCTATGGTGAGATTCCTGTGGTCATAGATTATTCTTTCAGGGTGAGATGCTTCTTCCTTGATCCATAATGGGGTCTGCCATTTTGCTGCCACATAAATGTGGTAGTCCTGTGCTCGTTCGATTTTGTTGTTCATCCAAGAACATAATGCTCTTAACTGGAAATCGCCCATGTAAGGGTTTGGCGACTAGTTGGACGAGCTAGGAGCTACAAAATTGTGTAGGAAAAACTCACTGAGCTAGTCCTTCTCTAATTTTGTGGCCTTGAGAGATACATCCACAAATTCCCTGAGTGTTTTGATTTCTATTGGGAGTCCCTGTGCCAACCTTTGGAGCTGGAATTTGCCCCACTTCTCTTGTAGGTAAACTGCATATATTGCTGAAGGTGGCCTATTCTCCAGTAGTTTATTGTATATTCTAGTGGTAGTAGCCAAGACATGCTTCAGTTGAACAATTTCCTGGTCCTTTTTGGCTAGGTCCCCTTGTGCCTCAGCCAACTTTTCTTGAAGTGCTGAATTTCTATGTTCCACCAGTCTTAGCTCCCCTACATGATGCATTCTTAGAATTTGTGTCTTCTCAGATGAGAACAGGGGTGATGTTGTCTGGCTTGCTAATCCAACTTTTAATGCCGCCAGTTCCTTTTTGAGCTCTTCTAATTCTGCCCGTGCTTCAACCAGCTGATTGACAACCCCAGGTTTTTCATTATGCTCAAGAGGGTCCCACTGGGGGTTGAATTGTTCTTTTGGTTCATTCCGTTCTTCTTCCTCCTCCTGTTCTTCCTGTTCATCCTGCATTTCCTATTCATCCTCCTCCTCTTCTATAGTGGGATCCTTCTGATCAACCCACTGATCATCATACCCATCCGTCACATTTTGAACTATGGCACTGGGTTCCCTACTCTTTTCCTTGGTAACTCGGATTTAGGATGCTTGGGTGAATCTCTTGCTTCTTCTCTTCATCTCTTTATTTTTGGCAGGAATCTCCGGGTTTACCTTGGGGGAGTCCTCTCTTGAATGTTTGATTTTCACCAGCGTCTCTGCCACATGGTCCAGGTCAATCTTCCTTTTCGCCCTTGATGTAGAGGCGACTTTGTTCATTGCTCTTGGTGGTATGCTAGCTGTGGGTGTGCTTTTCATCCTTTGAACATCCTCAGCAGATACCAAAACGAATTCTTCCCATGAAAGATCTAGTACCTGCGACTTTAATTCCTCGCAAACGATTAACTTGATTAGCCCATGATGGGCCAAGGCATCCTCCTTAACTTTAGCCACCTTCTTGCTCATTTCTACTAGGGATTGGAGCAGGTAAAATGGAATATTAATGTTGTTGCTTGGTGGATGATGGGTTCTGTGTCTTAACAGCTCTAGGATCTGAAAATGAAAGATGGGATCATAGCTTAACCTACCAGAGCATGTGATGTACCTCAGAACAATTTCATCCACGTCCTCCCATGGCGCTGGCATGGAGAGTCTTTTGACTCCATTTTTGTCTTCGTCCCTTGCTCGAAGAATGTTGTTTTTGCTTCATGGTTTGCCTCCCTGTCATCCCTGCTCCAATACAAACCTCTTTGTAGACCAGTGAATTTGGAAATTACCTCCTCATCCAACTTGATACGTAACCCCTTCACTCAGGTGACGTACTATTCATCCTTAATATGTTTAAAAAATTTTGCAAACTCCAGAGCCACCCCTGTATTGTACCCTTTTAGTCCTAGGATGAAAAGCATCCAGCCTGCACTGCGGATGGTTGTTAATATTCGTAAGTTCTGGTAGATGGCGCTGTGCTCCTCTGGTTCACTCTTCTTGAATCCTTTTGTCATCTTAATATCTCTTCTCCAATCGACAAAAACCAATTTTAAATGTGTCTTTTACCTCACTAGTCTAGACTGACTATAGGCTCTGCGTGACACACTCACTTCTGATGGCTGGCTTCCGGGAAGTGCTGAGATGTTGTTTGATGATCATGCAGCTTTACTTAACTGTTCTTCCGAACTTATCCTTATCATTCTTTGTTGTAATTACTGATTGATCATTCCCTTTCATGATCAATCTCTTTATTTTGTTTTATGCTTGTACCTTGCACTTCTTCTTCGATGATTTCAAAGTATGGTGGTTATATGCAGATTCATCATTTGTCGAATTGCATATAACCACCATACTTTGATCAATTGCAGGCTCGCTTGAACTAAATGACAGCCTCGCTTGAATCAATTGCAGGCTCACTTGAAGTATGGTCAGGCTCTCGTGATTATATGGCAGAGTTGAATGAAGAGTGTGCTCGGATTGTTCCTGTAGTGGTATATAATTTTGCTGGTTCTCTTGAATGCATATTTGGCTCGCTTGATTGCTGAAAATATTTGAGAATTTCCTGGCTTGCTTGAATTGTGGTTGATATTTTTCTTTGCAATAGTAATGCTGGATCTTCATAGTGATATACGTGGCCCTGTAATTTGCCCTGTTACTTTCTTTATCAATTTTTACATTCCTTTCTTTTTTTCTTTTTTCATTTTTTTCTCTTTTTTTTTCATTTTTCTTTCTTTTTCATTCATTTTTCAATGCTTTGTGATATTTTCTATCAGCATCAGTTGTTGCTGGTAGAGTACCTATGTAAACTCTTCTTTTGACTGTGGTTTCTTATAGAGTTTGATTCAATGTCCATTCACTATCATGGGAAACCATTGTTCATCTATTGTAATAATTTTTACTACATTTTCGTAGATGTGCTCAACGATGTAAGGTCCTAGCCATCTGGTTGTTAATTTTCCTTTGAATGTGTGGAACCTAGAATCATAGAGTAGTGCCCAATCACCTTCCTTGAACTTCTTATCTTTTAGGTGCTTGTCATGCCACTTCTTTCTTTGTTGCTAGATGATTTCAGTATGAGCCAGTGCTTGTTGGCGTTGCTCATCTAGTTTATTCAATTCTAGCATGCGTTCTTGTTGTATTTTTGATAATTCCATGTTTAAATCTGTTGCAATTCTTAATGTTTTTATTTCAAATTTGATTGGCAACATGACCTTTTTTCCATAGACTAGTTCATAAGGTGTGAATCCTGTTGTTGTCTTCCATGTGGTGTTATAGGCCCAAACTCCCTCACTTAACCTGTCATCCCAATCTCTTTTGTGGAGTTGGACCTTTTTTGTTAGAATCCTCTCTAATTCTATGTTGGTGACTTCTGCTTGACCATTTCCTTGAGGGTTATATGAAGAGGACTATCTATGTTTAACATTATTTTTTTTTTAGTTGGTCCTCTATTAAGTTGGATGTAAATTGTCGTCCTTGATTAGAAACTAGTTCCCTTGGAACACCAAACCTGTGGAAGATTTGCTTAGTGAAGAATTTTGCCACCTTGTTGTCATTTGCTACAGCTAGTGCTACTACCTCTGTCCATTTTGTAAGGTAGTTTATGCATACTAAGATGTAGCTCTTTTGATTTGATGGTGGGTTGATTGGACCAACGAAGTCAAATCCCCATTTCTCGAATGGTTCTAAGGAGATATGTGGATGAAGAGGCATTTCCTCTTTTTGTGTAGGCTTCCCCATTCTTTGACAGTCGTCACAGTGGGACACATACTCATAAGCATCTTTGTGTAGTGTTGGCCAATAATACCCTGTTTGCAAGATCTTGTAGGTTGTCCTTTTTGCAGCATAGTGTCTTCCACAGGGTTCATTGTGGGTGGCATGCATTACGTCATGTACTTCATCTTCCCTAATGCACCTTCTAAGTATTTGATCTGGTCCCTGTTTAAAAAGCATGCCTTCTATCCATGTGTATGTTGCACTTTGTCTTATTACTTTTGTCTTTTCTTTATAACTGTAATGTTCTGGAAACTTCCTGAATACTAAATAGTTTGCTATGTCAGCAGACCATGGGCTTCTTGTTGATATGGCAAAAAGGTGCTCATCAGGGAAGTTATCTTTAACCAATTCATCATCTTTTCCATGTGTGACTCTTGACAAAAAGTCGGCTACCACATTATGCTTGTCTGGTTTATCTATTATAGTAATGTCAAATTCTTGTAGAAGTAGCATCCATCTAATAGTTCTTGCACTAGTATTAGGCTTGTTCATAAGATATATGATTGTTGAGTGGTCAGTGTGGATAAAACTTTTGTATCCTGTGATGTAATGCTTGAATTTAATGATTGCATGTATGATTGCCATAAATTCCTTCTCTGTGACTGTGTAGTTGAGTTCTACCCCAGACAAATTTTTGCTTATATAGTATATATGGCATAGGGTTTCTTGTCTTGTTCTTGTCCAAGCACAGATCCGATGGCTTTATCTGATGCATCTATGTGGATGTGAAATGGAATTTTCCAGTTTGGTCCTTGGAGTACTGGTGTTGTGATTGTTTTCTACTTAAGACTTTCAAATGTTGTCATGCAATTGCTTGTCCATATGAACTCATTGTCTTTTGTGAGAAGTGCAAACATTGGGGTAGCAATTCTGCTATAATTTTCAATAAGCCTTCTGCAGTACCCTGTTTGTCCAAGGAAACTTCTCACATCCCTTTGCTTGATAGGTGGTGGCAACATTTTGATTACTGAGACTTTGGCTTGATCAACCTCTATCCCTCTTTGTGATATATGATGTCCTAGAACGATGCCTTCTTCCATTAACATCCTGCATTTGTCATTGCTTAGGCACAAGCTCATTTCAATACATTTTTTCAATACTAATTCAAGATTGTTCAATGCCTGGTCAAATTTCTATCCATAGGGTGTGAAATCATCCATGAAGACTTCCATTTTGTCATTTATAAAATCAGAGAAAATACTCAATATGGCTATTTGAAATGTTGTTGGGGAGTTACATAAACCAAAGGGTAGGACCCTATAGGCATAAGTTCCCCATGGACATGTAAAGGTTGTCTTATCTTGATCAGCTGGGTGTATTAAAATTTGGATGTACCCACTGAAACCATCTAGGAATGAAAAATACTTGTTTCTAGATAATGTATCTAGCACCTGATCTATAAATGGAAGTGGAAAGTGATCTTTCTTGGTTGCTTTATTTAGCTCCCTATAGTCCACACAAATTCTCCATTTGCCTCCTTTTTTGGGTACTATAACTAGTGGTGAGACCCACTCACTATCAGATATTGGATAGATGAACCTTGCATCTAATAACTTTTGTAATTCCAATTTGACTATGTATTTTAATGTAGGGTTCAGCCTTCTTTGTGGTTTCCTGATAGGAGTAGAACCTTCTTTGATGTAAATGTAGTGTTTGCAGATATCAGTATGTATTCTTTTCATGTCTGCATATGTCCATGCAAATGCTTTACTTTGTTCTTCTAGTATCTACATTAATTTTCTTTTCTTGCTCTGGTTCCAAATTGGAATTTATGTTGACTGTTTTCCCAAGGTGAATTTCCACGACTTTTACCTTTTCAATCCGTTCTTCTAGTACTTCTGTCCATAAGTTATCCATGTTCTGTTTTGAACTGTCACCTATTTCTGTGGAAAAAAATTCTTGAATAACATGATTGTTAGAAGATATATTTTGTATAAATCTATCTATATGGCCATCTTCGTCAATTGCTTTTAGTGATATTGCAGCATCAATTGTTAGGATAGGTCGGAGGTTGTGATTTGGTGTGTTATGGTAATCATCAGTCCAATTTTGATATTCTAACTCTGAAGATTTCATTGCTGGTGGGTAGATTGTGATTTTCTTACTGGTATGTCCACTGGTGATTGTCATATTTCATGATTGGCAACCTATGTAAGCGTCTGCAGTTGCTAACCAAGGTCTACCTAGTATAATTGGATAGCCACTAAGTTTGCTTTTGATTTCAATTATTATAAAATCAACTGGGTAGTCCCAGGATTCAATATTGATCATAATGTCTTCTACCATTCCTTTGGGTTTCACAGTGGACGTGTCTGCTAGTTGGAGTACTGTTGTGGTTGGTCTGACCATTGATTGGAGTCCCAGGTATAACATGGTTTTTTTAGTCATGACATTGATCGCAGCTCCCAAATCTATTAAGCTTTTATTTATTTTCTTTTTATTTATGGTGACGTTTACTACAGGACTACCAGGATCAAGATATTTAAGGTTTATTATGACACCCATCATTAAATCGGCCAATTGTCCCACTACATTTATAGTTGGTGGGTCACGCTTCCTCCTTCTTGGTTTCTTTAGGCAATTCTCTCTAATAATTTTGTTGTAGATGGGCACATCCCTTATGGCTTGTAAAATCGGGACTTGGATGTTTAAGTGCTTGAATTCGTTTAAAATTGTATTCTCTTCCACTTCTTTTGTACTTCAGACTAGTATTTCTAGAAATGGAGGGTTTCTGTTGCGTGGGAGTGATTGGGTTTCGTCCTCACGAGGGTCTGATTCGTATGGATACTGAACATAGGGTTCTGCTGTTTGTTCTTGAGCTTCAGGTTGTTGGATGTTGTGTGGAGATGTATTCTGCAACGTTTTTCCAGATCACAGGTTTATTTCGTTTATTTCTATGGTGTCTACAACATAGGTAGGGAATTGTGTGATGTCAGCATTATATGTCTATTGCTGTTGTGGAGTTTTGTTATTATTAGGATTTGGGATTGGTTGGGCTGGAATGGGTGGAGGTCTGGGGGGTGGCTGAGGTTGTGGGGGTGGCATAATAAGTGGTTGTTGTAATGGCGCCCTCCAATTTGATGGATGGGGGTATTGATTTGCATAATTTGTGGTGGTTAGAAAAGGTGGGAGGTATTGAGGATAAGATGGTGGATAATATAGTTGTTGATATGATGGTTGATATGTTTGTTGATTATGTTTCCATTGGTTTGGATTTGGCTATGCTTGCCATGGAGTTGGTGTAGAGTTCCAATTTGGCTGTCCTTGATCATAGTAGGCTTGATTGCTCCATTGATATGGTATAACAAAATTAATCATCCTCTGATTTATAAAACAGAGTTGTTCTATTGCTCCTTCAGCTGTTGGGTCTTGAATAGCTTCCTTCCATGAGGGTAAGAGGGGACATTTATCAGTGGAATGGTCATCAGTGTAGATACCACATACTTCTATTGTGTTCAAGGTGCACTACCCCTTCTCATGTTTTTTTCTACAACAAGGACAGAATACTGCCAAGGCTTGGTTAATTTCATCCTGCTTCTTTTTTATTTGAAGAGCATCAAGTTGGATGGCCAGAGATTGTAGGATGTCAGTATTCATGTCGTCTAGCAGGTTTCCTAAATTAGATTTTGTACGTGTTGGTCCTAAAGATGTTGATCCACTAGTAGAAGTGTGTGTATCCCTTGTCCCATTCTTAGTTTTCCTAGATCTAGAGTAGTTTTTGAAGATTTGCAGGATTTGGTCAAAATATTTCTGGAATATATCTTCATCTCCTAGAAGATTTAAGACTCCAAAATTCTCCTCTTTTACACCTCTAAGAAGGACAAGTTTTAGTGATTCATGCTCCAAGGTGCAATGACTGGCTCGTTTGTAGCTGAGTTGAAATCTTTGGGGATAATCTTCTAATGACTCTCTTTCTCCTTGTTGCATCCTAAAGATTTCATCCCTTGTATCTTTGGCCTTGCAGTAGTCCCCATATTTTTCTAAGAATGCTTGTTTCATTTGATCCCAGCTAAAGATACTATTCCCTTCAAGGCTCATAAACCACTGAAGTGATAGGTCTTTCAGTGTGGAAGGAAAAATCCTTAGCTTTTGTGCATCAGTAGTGTAATCAAATGATCTGCAAACTACCTCAAATTCAAACAGGAATGTGTCGGGATCTTCTAAAGTCAAACTGTGGAAGTTTTGTAGATTATTAGGATTGATGTTCTTCATTCTGGCATCTCCAAGATGTATGCTAATGGGAAAGGTGAAAAGCTCCCTAGGTTCCTCCTCTTCGTTTTCCATCGTGGTGTTTGAGCTGGAACTGGTAGTGAAGTTGTCTCAGTTTGGATCATATGTGGGGTCAGTTTCATTTTTAGAGTGTAAGAGTTCAAACTGAGAATGGTCAGAACTCTTATTACTGTTGTTGCTTACAGGATGCTTAGGCAGAAAGCGTCGAAACCTATCCCTTTGCCGACGAGGCATTCATTGGTAAAAAACGTATTTATGTTTTTGTTTTGTGTGATTTTTGTTTTCTTTTTGTGTTGTTTTTAGGTGATGTCTCCTAAAAGATTTAGCACCTACCCGCTAATGGCACCAAAAAGTGGTGAGCTCCCAATATGGATGCCTAATGAGGTCAGTTGTACTAAGAGCCTACTTTAATTATCAAACTAGGGGACGTACAAACTTTAGAGGCACTGGCACTGTATGTGCTCTTGTAGGATAGTCTTTGTCGAAGTTTAGGTGATTGTATCAATGTTCTTAAAGAGCTGCCTAAGAAAGATTAAATGAACTTTAAACAGGATTGTAATCTATGGATAAGAAATTGAGTCCAGAAAACAGTAATCTATTTTTAAGACCTAACTTGCTATAGACAATAAATATTATACTATGAAATTGGATACTGGAATTATAACAGCTCTACTCTAAAGTAATGAAAGTCTGATCTTTAATCTCACTGTAAATTGAATGCAGAAAACTCGAACTCTGATCTAACATAATCTAAGTCTAAAGCTAATTTCAAAATACCATTATCTAATGCTACAATATTTAATCAAATCATGTAATAAATAAATACTGAAAGAAATCACTCTCTATAAACAGTTCTAACAGTGAAACGAATACATAGGTTGAATATCTAGATTGCTACTGCAGAAATAAATGAAAGTACATAGAGAAATGGGTGTTGATTATGCTTCAACGGAACGCTGCTAAAGGACTACAGACATAGCATTATCATACTACGGAATGCATTGTAATGAACTACGGAATCAAAAGTGATCAACCACTACAGAATTTAAATTGTATTATCTAACGCTAATTAAAATACTCTCATCTGCAATATAATTTCAATTGATGCACAACACATAATGAGAAATACCTGTACTACAAGATATCCTAACTTACGTGTTGGAGGGGCCCTCTCCAACCCATACTTAGGAGTGAAAAGAACTTATAACCGCTGAATCGTAGATAACATCAAATCTTTATTTAAAATCAAAACTTCATCAATTAAAAACAAGGTCTGGAATACACTGTCATAATAGTTTGAAACTGAAAACAATAATTCTTTGAAATAGCAGCAAGGGCCTCTCACTACCTGAGAGGTCCATATTTATAAAATCCTAATGCTTTAACCTAACAAAAATATCTAGCTGCCGATTCACTTTTGAACAGGAGTTCATTCTCTATAAATCAGGAAAAAGGCATTGAGTTTGGTGATGTGCTTCCAGTTCTCCACTTGATTCACGTGTCATCCTTGAGTACACCTACACCTTCTCATCCAACCTCATTTTACATGCAATTAGCTCATAGCAACGCTTTTCAAAACATAACAAAAATAATCTTTTAAACACTTCATTAAATTATTAAGGTAAATCATTTTCCCACTAACGAGTGTATCCTTTCAACCTCTCTTGTGTTTTCTGGTGGAAAAAGAAACTATCAGATACCTAAAATGGGGACTCATCAGTAAGGTCTTTGTTTGATAGGATTCACATCATGCTTGAGAGGTATTTTCATAACTGCCAAGTCACCTAAAATGCCTTTAATTTCAGAAAACTTGGTAGGAAACAAGTCATGATATTCATGCAATAGGTTTGCGATCTATTCCACTGTTTTTTCATCCCAGTAATATCTAATAGAGGCAAACTTTGGTTCTTTATCCATGCTAGTATTTATCTTTTTAGTCTTAATGGGGTTACTCACATTTGGAATCTCCAAGTCAGGTCCTTCTACATTGCATTTCCTTTAGATTTTGGTATATTCACATCGTGAGGGTCTTCATTTTCATCTTCATCCACTGTAAAATTATAACACTCAAGGGCATGTTCCAATTGTATTGCCAAATCTAGTTGATTATACATATGCAATGGGACATCATAAAGTATCTTATTTTTAATGATTTGCAGAGCCTCATTAATGCTGGGACAACCAATCTCAAAACTGAAAGTTAGGTGAAAACTCTTTATCATCATGTGCCACTCTGTTGTACCATGTCGAAGTTCTGTTTCTATTTACCAGTGCTTTGCTATTGGATCCAATGTGTGCACAAACATATGGACCCACTCTGTCTTTGGTATATGCCTCTATGCTTTCAAGCAAGATTCTATATCATCCCTAGGGTTAGTCTGTCCATTGTACTTTGCTTATACATTCTCAGTTGGTTTAGCAAATCTAACTTCCATGAAGTGTTGACATACTTCACATGTGTTTAACTTGTCTTTGTGCGTATCCCACCACCTAGCAGGTGTAGCTTGCAATGCTATATCTAGAGCTAATATCCTATGTTCATCTAAAATGGATTCTATGTATTCATGAAATAATGCATGTATACTACTAAAACCATCATAAGTAGGAATTGGACTTACCTCTGTTCCAATCCAGCGAAGTGACTTTGTCATCGTCACACATCGTCTAGCTGACACTTCATGCATTCTACTCTTCCATTTCTCCATTCCCATGTCTCACTCTGATATGCAGGAACTATCGCATCTCCAGCTCAACGTTCCATCTTATGTAGGATTAATTTAATCCTCTTGATTAACTACCATCTTGTATATTTTATCTAGCTCTTTAGCTACGTATTCTTCTCTTATTGGCTCAACATACCTCATTCCTTGTGAAGGATCCAGGGGTGTAATAGCCCGGATATCTCGTCCTTCAAATATCATTTTTTTTCTTCAAGTTCATAATTGCAAGGTTATAAAATGCCCAGTCAATCCCTAATCGTGAAGGATAAGGATTACTGTCATCTATGATCTCAATCACCTCAAAGTTTGTTGTACTCTGCACTCCATCAATGTCAATAGGAACACCTGATATCCTCCCAAAAGGTATAACCTTCTACTGGTTAGCTAATCTCAACTTTATAGGAGACCAAGATAGCATTGGTTTCCCCATCTGATCTCATGTTTATTTTGTCACCACGTTCACCTCTGAACCCATATCTAGGATGACCTGGTTCATTTCAAAATCTCCAATCTGCGCTCTTAACCTCATTTCTCTTGATGTCCTTTTATGGTTCTTAATGGGATGGAATTCTCTATGTGCATCATTTATTGTACTATGTTTCTTATAGTATCCCATCACATTTTGTAGTTCCCTTCATGCATGCTCTTGCCTTAGCATCTTTATGCAACTCTACATAAACCATGTTACAGTACTTGTCTATTATGTAGAAGATCACGACCCATCATACAAGAATGGAATATCTAGTACATATGTCTGATCGCTTCAAAAAGGGATCCTTGTAGTCGAAGCTCCCAAGTCCTGAAATTCTTTTCTTGCTTCCATGAATACTTATTTTTCTCTGTTAGGTTCGATTGTAGGTATCTTTCCAATTGTTTTCCTCACCCAAGGCCCATCAGTAGGCTTTGGTCTATTTATATGATTATCAGAAGTCGAAGCTTCATTTTTCCTATCATCTCCTGTTGAATTTCCACTTCGCATCACAACATGGATGTTGTGGTCTTCATTCCTTTTCTCAGCTACGATCATATGAATATTTTGGTTTTGTCCTTATGCTCTCTTTTATTTTCGTTTTCCTAGAAAAATGGGTCATGCTTCGATGATATGGCCATAATATTTACAATACTTACAAGTAGTGCAAGGGTTCTGACAATCCCTTGCCAAATGTCCAAGTTGACCACAGTTATAACAGATAATCTAACCTCTACCTCGTCCTGGGCCAGTATTATGTCCTCTTCCTCTAAATCCACCACGTCCTCTGTATGCACCCTGATCATACTTTGCATTCCAATTGTTGTTATGTATCTTTCCTTAGACTCTGTAGACATCATGCTTTCTTTATATCATGATTTCATATGCTCTACAGTTGGTGTCACCATGGCCAACTGACATACAAAATGTGCAGTACCGGTTCTTTGGTGTCTATACGTACTTCTGTAGTAGGTAACATTCATCTGGTCAATGTACTCTACATCAAAAAATCTCGCGCCATGGTCCTTGAGGTTTATTTAATGAACCCCACTAGTGAGGTAATCTCTGAATACAGGACAATGCTCCTTGGAATGTCCTTCTCCTTTACATTTAGTACACCAAACCTCTTCTCTTACTTATTTTCCTTTTTGTATATCATGTATCTGTAATGTCAGGTTCACTAGCTGTGTCTATATCTGTACCATATATGTGCTAGTTTCTCCTACATGCGAAGCTTCTAGATTCATCGCAATTTCCAATGCTTCTTTTCGTGAAGAAACATTTGGTTCCATCAATGGTAAACTAATGTGGGGTAACAACGCAGCTATAAACCACTCTTGGTGCTATTGTGGTGCAATGTCAAAAATAACTTGATCCAACAAGGCTTTGAACTTTTGATCAAACTCCCACACAGTATTATTAGGTTTCTGTTTTATTTCTTTCAACTCTGTAATGCATTGAGCCTCTAATTTAGGCTTCTTAAATTCTCTAATCAATGCAGCTCTGATGTCAACTAGTGTTATGTTATTTCCAACAAAATATTTCATGAACCATGTTAAAGCTCTATCTCTAAATGTAGTGACTAGTTGGGATGGGCTCGCTTTATATCATCGTCTTGTACTTGTTTAACGTTCCAGACAACATCACAGAGAAACCAATGTTGCTATGGATATTCTAGAATGGTTCCTTTAAAAATAGGTAGCCTTATATCATCTACCATCCTTCTTCTAGGAGGGGTAGGGTTCTGAAACACTACAGTACTACCTGTGGATTGAAATGGTGGAGGTACACCACCACTTTGTTGATTCTTTGTACTTGTTCCTACAATATTACTACTACTAGTGTTCTGCGAACTAGTAATATTTCTTTTCACAACTATAGGTTTTTGCGAGGTGATAGGCTGATAGCCAATATTTCTAGGTTTGGTTTCATTATCAAACTTAGCTTGACACAAGTTTCTATCACTCTCTAACACAGTTTCTAGGAATGTGCGAGGCTCATCTTCACGAGACCTATTTTTAGTGTTAAGTTTGTATCTCTTTCCTCTACGCAAATTTCCAGTGTCTTCGTCTATGTCACTATATGCGTTTTTTAACATTACAAACTCAAACCCTAGGAATCTAACTGCATTCTTAACACAACCTTTTTCAGCTAATAGCATTTTAATGCATAAACTCGGGTTTTTCAAGTACTTACCTCTAAATCACTTGAAAAAGTATCTTTCAACTACATTGTAGGACTTCAAAGTGACCATAGTAAACTCTGTAATATATCCTTCCAACAAGCTATCCAACCAAAATTCTACTGCTATGGAAATCTGGTTATTAATCCCTTTAAGCCTTTAAATCAACTCTGGATTCCAAACTGTAGGTTCTCCACCCTGAAAACAGTTCTTTATTTCTGCTACCCTAGATATCCACTCATGTAACTCGTTAGCAAAAGATGCGAAGAAAACTTCATGCAACTCAATAAATATGTATCTCTGTAGCCATTGTTTTGTAGGAAGCCGAGGATGTATTGTTTCTTTCTTCAAAAACTCGCATTATGTCTGACTCACCCAATTATGTATTTCACTCTTCTCTGGATTCCACATCAACATGACACATCACCAAATTTTCAGTCCAAAGTCAGCAACGGAACCATTTGTTGGCTGCCCTGGGAAGACCTGGGTTCGACGAAGTTAACACAGCAACAACAAAACCCCTTTCACTTTCCCTTTCGGCATCAACCTGTAAATGGGATGAAGTCTCACCCGAAGTGAATATGGGGGGTTACAGAATCAACCTTCTGTAACCGTGGCGATGAATAGGTGTGGTCAATGATCTCCTTTTAAGTCCTACTTAACATAAACTAACAGAACTAGAATGAACAGGTTACTTCGCACTTCGGAGCTAATCAAATGCATACATGACTATGTTGAATCTCTATTGTATTCACCTGTTAGTTATGCATTCATCATTCTTAGTGTTCCTCCATAGCATCCATACACATGTATTCCATTTACTCAGCATACAATTACCATTCACATACATACAAAATCAAATACATAAACACACCATAAACTCATATACATAAACACACTATAAACTCATATATATAGCACATGGATTTACGTGGTTCACAGCAGGGGGGAACTATGTCCACAGGAACTATTCTTCTATTGGCTTGGAAGGGTAATAGTTCTAGTATGCGCAATTAGCTGCATACTCTTCTCTACATTCAAATCTCTATGCACTCATCTGTAGAGTATGTTCTCTCTCTGATCACTATTCTCCTAACACAGATCCAAGCTACCCTTACAGTTCCAACAACAACCCTTCCTCATGCAAAATTACCCCTATATATAGGTGTTCCTGAAGGTCACATATTACAATAACTATGGGCCAACCCCCATATTACCCAAAACCCTAAAACCCCATGGTTCTCTCGTAGACAATGCGAAGCTTTAACTACGTTGTCCTTTCGCCACTACTTCCTCTGAATTCACTATTTTCTCTAATAGCATACCTCCAAATTTTGTAATGGCACGTCCTTTACAGCATTCCGCTTCTTAACTTCATGTTCCTGCAACAGTCAAGCCGCTGCTCATCCCTGAACTGCTCCAACCAAATTTGGTTGTCCTTAGTAATTTGTCCTTATTAAGGAAACAAGTCATTTTCTCCCAACTACACTTCACTCCATACCCTCTTCCCGAGATTTGCGGAGTCACCTTTCTCCCGAAAATGGTCAAGTTAAGCCTCGCCTAACTGTACTTGCCTTCTTAACTTCCTCTTCTTGGGCCATACCCACCAGTTATATCTACAAAATTTGAGATTGAAATTGAGTAAGAACTATTGCATCGGAAAGGAAACAAAAAATAGTATATATGGTAGTAAATTTAGAATCAGATCCAAAAAATTGGACAGGTGGAATGCCATACACTTTCTCTCTTTTGAAAGGGCCAAAAATAACAAGTGTTGGGAAAATTGCCATATATTTTTATTGGCACATCAGAATTAGGTCATAACTATGAAATTGAGGAGAAGACATATTAGGATACCGCAAAAAAAAAATCATACTTAGAGGGTCTTAAATTTCATAGTTCCTCAGTTGGAAGGTCGGATTGCAAATCAGTCTCTAAATCAAGGTTTGAAAAAGATACACCATTTTAAATTTGAATAACTTATAGTAGAAGGATCTATTTTGGGTGATATCAAATGTGTGATAAAGATTGCATATATATATATTTTTATTGTTTCACATGGCACCAAAATGTGGTGGAAAAATTCATACTTCAATCAAACCACCAAGGGATTCATCGCTAACCTACTATGAAAGTGAAGACATATCTTTTAGGGTGTCCAAGTTGGAAGATATGATTAAAGGGACTATGAGAACAATTGATTTAGTTAATTTAAAAAATAAGATGGAGGAAATGATGGTACATGTGATGGATGAAAGTATGGTACATATGGATAGTAATATGATGGGATATATGTATAATAATATGGAAATGATTGCTAAGCTCATACAAAATCCAAAGGAAAATATCCCTAAAGGTGATGACGTGTCCCGAGATGTTAGGGGAAGATAAATATAGTGTCCATGTGGAGAAAAATTCCAATAATAAACATACTCCATGAGGATTTGATTCTAATTATGGAAGTAATCAGGGATGGTCCCCAAGTGGTATCCAACGCCCCAAGATTGACATGAGTAATTTTGATGGCAAGTGTTGGTGGTAGGGCCTTATCTTCCTGATTCATAGATCTTGTTGTTCAGTTGTGTTTGTACCCTAGTTTTATATGCTGTGCAGGTGGAGTGTAAACTCATCCCAGTAGGGGGTGCAAGGGGATTATCCCCCCCACGAGGGTTCGAGGGCCAGTGTTTCCCCGGCGGGGGTTTGGGGGCGAATCCCCCGAAATAAATTTGTATTTCCTTGTAAAATGTTGTAATTTCATAGTCATGAATTGGTTAATAATAGGTGAATTATGGGCCCATCGTATTGGGTATCCCATGGTATTTTCCCATGGTAGTCTCTCTTTAAAAGGAAGGCATTGTAATACGATTGTGTATTGTAAATATCTCTATGATTGTGTAAGAGAGACTATGAGAGAGTGAAGAGGAAGTTGCAGCAGATGTGCTACGGGTTGTATCCCTTCATTTGTTGGACGGTATAATAAAAAGTATGGCAATTTATTTGCATACATAGTCCAGATTTGGCACATAAATGCAAAGGAAAGAAGTGTTCCTGGTTCGAGTGGGAGAAATGGTAGAAAAAGGAAAGATTAGGGTCAAAAAATTTAATGGCCAAAACTATTAGTTATGGAAGATGCAAATGGAGGAATATGTGTATCAGAAGGATATATTCCTACCATTGGGAGGAAAAACAAAATAGCCAACGGCTATGAAAGATGAAGAATGGGAGGTTCTTGATAGAAAGGAACTAGGAACAATATAATCGTGCCTAGCTTCGTCGGTGGCTTTCAATATTTCAAAAGAAAAGACAACAGAGGGTTTGATGATCACATTGGAGAAACTATATGAAAAACCATCGGCCTCCAACAAGGTATTTCTAATGAAGTGTTTATTTAATATGAATATGTCAAAAGGTGGTTCTATTGTTGACCATTTAAATTAATTTAATACAATTACTAATCAACTAAGTTCTGTAAAAGTGAACTTTGAATATGAGGTTATGTCTCTTGTAATCTTGTGGTCATTGCCAAAAAGATGGAATGGCTTGGCCATGGCTGTAAGTAACTCTGTCTTTTGTTCAAAGACTCTAAAAGTTGATTATGTTGTTGGTGTTATTCTTAGTGAGGAAATGCGAAAGAAAATAAAAGGCGATACATCGGGTAATGTGTTAACCATGGAAAGTAGGGGAAGACAAAGGGAGAGAGGCAAGAACCTAGGTAATCATGGGAAGTCTATGAAGGAAAAATCCAAGTCCAGACTAGGAAATATGGAGTGTTGGAAATGTGGAAAGAAAGGACATTTGAAAAAAGACTGCAAAACTAAAAAGAAGAAAGGAGATGGACAGCAAGAGACTACTCAGGAAGAAAATGTAGCAGGTGATGTGTTACAAGATGCTTTGATTCTTGCATTAGATAATACTAGTGATTATTGGGTAGTAGATTTAGGGAATTCATGTCATGCTACACCCCATAGCAAATTCTTTCATGATTATGTCCCAAGTGATTTTGGACATGTTTTATTGGGTGATGATGAACCACGTACAATCGTTGGATGGGTAAGGTACAGGGGAGTTGGGAGATGGTGGATGTTTATCTACATTTGGAGAAACATGGTGGAATATCACTAAAGGATTGATGGTGATAGAAAAAGAATACATGATAGGTATGTTGTATTTATGTCCTCGTAATACTGATTGTTCTATCTCTTTATATTCCATAGGAATATATACAAAATTGTGGCATCATAGGCTTGGCCACATGAGTGAGAAGGGGATGTAGATTCTCCACTCAAGCAAGTTGTTTCCAGATCTAAAGTAGCTAATTTTGGAATTTTGTGAGAACTATATTTATGGAAAACAAAAGAGAGACATATTTCTCAGGGTTGGGAAGCAAAACAAGAGTGAGAAGTCAGAGCTTCTGCATACATATGTATGGGAACTAGCTCAGGTACAATATCTTGGTGGCTCTCATTATTATGTTACTTTTATGATGCAACTAGAAAAACTTAAGTTGATTACATTCAACAAAAATATGATGTTTTTGATACTTTTAAGAAATGGAAAGATTTGGTTGAGATAGAGACTAGAAAATTTTTAAATTGTCTCAGATCTGATAATGGAGGTGAATACTATGGCAAGGAGTTTGATAGTTATTTTTCATACCATGGGATTCGTAGAGAGAGGAATGTTCTAGGAACACCACAAGAAAATGGTGTTTCAGAAAGGATGAAGAGAATAATTATGGAGCATGCAAGGTGTTTGAGATTGCATGCAAGGTTTCCCTTACATTTTTGGGTAGATGTTGTAGATACTACTGTTTACATAATAAACAAAGGGCCTTCAAGCACTTTGGACAGTGGGATTCTAGAGGAGGCACGAACAGGTAAAAAGGTAAACTACTCATTTTTGAGAATTTTTGGTTGTGAAGCATTTGTCCATATTGATAAAGAAAATAGAACAAAGCTTGAGGCTAAATCCAAGAAATGTACCTTTAATGGATACATGGTTGGTAATTTGGTTATCACTTATGGGATTATGAAAATAACAAAATCATTAGGAGTAGAGATGTGGTGTTCAATGAAAAGGTTATGTATAAAGATCATTCGCAAGGAAATAAACAAGAAAATAAAAACACAAAGTACACAGTGCTTGAAGAAATCAAAGAAAATGAAGTTCCAAAGGTGCCAAAAAATCAAGAACAACAGTAGGTACCTCAAACCCTAGAAATTGGTAGAAGATCTACCAGGTCAAGTAGACCCCCCAAATGATACTCTCCTTCACTGTATTATTTATTGATGACTAATTCTTGTGAACCAGAATGTTATGAAGAAGCAATGCAAGTGGAAACAAGAAAGAAGTGGGAGCAAGGCATGAATCAGGAGATGGACTCATTGGTAAGAAACCAAACTTGGGATTTGGTTCAGTTTCATGTAGGTAAAATAACATTGCAGAATAAATGGGTTTACATATTGAAGGAAGAAGATGGAGGAAAGAGGTAGTGCAAGGACATACTTGTTGTAAAGGGGTTTGCACAAAATAAAGGTATAGATTTGGATGAAATATTTTCTCCCCTTGTTAAAATGACTTCAATTAGGACTATTTTAAGTCTAGTAGTAGTAGAATATTTTCATCTTGAATAGTTCGATGTAAAAACAAACTTTCTCCATGGATATTTGGAGGAATATATTTATATGCAACAACCGTAGGAGTATGAGGTCAAAGGAAAGGATAATTTAGTATGAAGGTTGAAGAAGAGCTTGTATGGCCTGAAGCAAGCTCCAAGCCAGTGGTATTTGAAATTTGACATTTTTTTGATAAAACAAGGTTATAGTAGATATCATTCTAACCACTATGTTTATTTCAAGAAGCTAGATAATGGAAGATATATTATATTTTTATTATATGTGGATGACATGCTTTTTGTAGGGTCTAACATGCAAGATATAAATGTGCTCAAAAGAAATTATCTAACTCATTTGCGATGAAGGATTTGGGTGATGCAAAGCAAATCCTTGGTATGAGAATAACAAGAGATGAGAAAAAATGCAAATTCGCATTGTCTCAGGGTGAGTACATAGAAAAGGTGTTGGAGAGGTTTAGAATGCAGGATGCAAAACTAGTTAGTACACCATTGGCCATCCATTTCAAAATAAGGAGATGTGTCCAAGGACATCAGAGGAAATAGAATACATCTCCAAGGTTCCCTATTCATCAGCATTTGGCATCTTGTTGTATGCCATGGTTCACAAGAGTAGATATTCCACATGCAGTGGGAGTTGTGAGCAGGTATATCAACAATCCAAGTAAGGAAAATTGGAAGGAAATAAAGTGGATTCTCAAGTATTTGAGAGGTACCACTACTCATGCATTATGTTTTGGAGGTTCAGACACTGTTCTAAAAGGATATGTTGATGCAGATATGGTAGGTGATAAATATAGCAGGAGGAGCACGACATGGTATATTTTTATTGTAGGTGGAACTACAATAAGATGGATTTCAAAACTAAAAAAGGGTTTTTTCACTTTCAACAATGGAAGCAAAGTATGCTGCTACTATAGAGGCTAGTAAAGAAATTATTTGGCTACAGAGGTTCATGGAGGAATTGGGTAAGAAGCAAGAGAATAGCAAGTTATACAATTACAACTAGAGCTCCATTCATCTTGCAAAGAGCTCATCCTCCCATTCTAAGACTAAACATATACATCTCAAGTACCATTTCATATGATATGTTCTAGAAGATGAGCTGTTGAAGTTGGAAAAGATACATACTAGCTAGAATCCCAGACATGTTGAAAAAGGTAATAACTAGAGAGAAATTGAGTTTGTAATCAATTTCAGTTGGCCTTCAAGCATGAAGGTGAAGATGAGAAATTTTCCAAGTCCAAGGTTTGGAGCATGGTCCAAGAAATGCAGTAGCAGTGGTGTTATTGTGATCAGTCTCCAAGTGGGATATTTTTGGTTGTGAAGCTTGATATTCATGATTAAGATATCTTGTTTTTCAACCATTTTTATACCTTAGTTTTATATGTTGTGTAGGTGAACTGTACACTCATCCCAGCGGGGGGGACCATCCCCCTTAGACTGGTGGGTCCGGGGGAAACACCTCTGAAAGAAATTTTATTACCTTGTAAAATGCTGTAATTTGATAGCCATGACTTGGTCAATGATGGGTGATTTATGAGCCCATGGTATTGGGTATCCTGTGGTATTTATCCATCGTAATCCATCTTTGAAAGGAAGGCACTATAATACAGTTGCATAGTGTAGTATTGTAAATATCTCTATGATTGTGTAAGAGAGATGGTGAGAGAGTGAAGAGGAAGTTACAATAGATGTGATGCGGGTTGTATCCCTTCATTTGTTGGATGGTATAATAAAAGGACTAGTAGTTTCTCTGTGGATGTAGCCCAGATTGGGTGAACCACGTATATTGGCGTCTCTCTTATATTGTGCTTATGTGTTTTATTTTTGCATAGTATTTTATGGTATTGTTCTACGATCCTATTTTCTAATAGGTAAAGATCCCATAACATAAATATTCCAAATGGAGCAATTATTTGATATACACCAAGTGTCAAATCTCGAAAAGGTACCTATTGCATTATTATATTTAGAACTTGAGCAGTTTTTGTGGTACCAATGTCTTTGTGAATGGAAAAAGAACTCCATTATCTCTTTCTCCATTTTTACAAAAGAATTGATATCATATCATGATGATGTTAAGAGCAATTCCTTCTTTACCCAATTAATAAATCTAAGGAAAAAGGGTCTAATAATCAAGCACATTAAACGATTCCAAAAGTTGAGTCTCGGAGTGGAGGAAATACCAGATGATAAATTGTTGGATATCTTTATTGGAACCTTGAATGCTATCATCTAACATGAGGTGAGACTCTTCGAATGTGATTCCAACTAACATTCTTAGAGAAGGATTTCATGGTGGAAAGGAATGTTGAAGGTAAAAATATGGTTATGGATACTAGAAGGACCACCTCAAACACATATAGAGAAAATAATGTTCCTTTTTCTAACCCACCTCAAAGGTTGACACAGCAACAACTAGATGAAAGAAGAGAAAAATGGTCTATGCTTTAATTGTGATAGCAAGTATAGTAAGGGACGTAAGTGTGGTGAGAAGAAATTATTCTACATGGATTGTGAAGAGGAAGAAGAAAAAGAGCCAGAACCATTTCAAGATGAAGAAATAGAAGAGATTACTCCCACCAAATATTATCATACATTGGATGGAATTATCACTCCCCAAATTCTCAATATCGAAGGATATATCGAAAAGGAAATGGTAATACTCACTTGATTGATTATGGTAGTACTCACAATTTCATTCATTGTAAATTAGCCAAAGTCCTCAATTACTTTGTATGCCTAGCACAAGAGTTTCAACTAATGATTGCAGATCGAGCAACTATCAATTGCTCAAAGAAATACCATAATATCAATATTACTATGGGGGAATATGTATTAAAAATTCCAATGATTTCTATCCCAATGGGTGGTATTGATGTTGTCTTAGGGGTTCAATGGTTACAATCATTGGGAACAATGCATTTTCATTTTCAATAACTTTATATGGGAAGGAAAATAATTTGAGTTAATGGGTATCACATAGAAACCAATCAAGGCGATAAGCTCTAATGGTATTAAAAAAAAATTGAAAAAGGAACATCACGGTGTTACTACACAATTATACTCACTATATGTTCAAACATCTAAGCCTCATATTTCCCTAGATACCCAAAGGGTCATTGATAAGCATTCCAAGGTATTTGAGGATATTTCAAAAGTTATTCCACCTACTCGAGGTTTTGATCATTCCATTCACTTAATTCCAAGAAATGTTCCTCCTAACATCAGACCTTATAGATACCCTATGGCCAGAAGAGTGAAATTGAGCATATGGTTGAAGAAATGTTAAAAGCTGGAAATATAATTAGGCCTAGCCAAAGTTCTTAGTTTGCACTAGTGGTAATGGTAGACAAGAAGGAGTGTTGATGGCATATGTGTCTAGATTTTAGGGAGATAAACAATATCACAATTAAAGATAAGTTTCCCATTCTTCTCATTGATGAATTATTAGATGAACTATATGAAGCAATTTACTTCACAAACTTTTGGATATCCATTTAGGGTATCATCAGATTAGAATAAAGGAATAAGACATCCCAAAAACAAAATTCAGAACTCATGAAGGTCATTATGAATTTATGGTCATGCCTTTTGTCCTGACGTATGCACCTTCCACATTTCAAGGTATGATGAATTCGATTTTCAATCCCTTCCTTAGAAAATTTGTGTTATCCTTTTATGATGATATACTAATCTATAGAAAGTCTTGGGAAGAACATGTTCAACATCTTGATGGGATGCTACAACTACTAAAGGAGCAACAACTATACACATAACCTTCCAAATGTTACTTTGGGGTAAAGGAGGTAGAGTATCTGGGTCATATTACATCACATGAAAGTGTTAAGGTAGACCCTAACAAAATTAAGGCCATGATGGATTGGACGATTCCCCAAACCTTGAATAATCCTAGAGGATTCTTAGATTTTATATTGTACTACCATAAGTTTGTTTATAATGGAAGAATAACATCACCTTTAACAACATTATTAAAGAATGAAGCATTTTCTTGGCCTCCATAGGAAAATCAATCTTTTGTACAATTTAAAGAGGAAATGCGCAAAGCTCCTATTTTGACCACACCAGAATTCACAAAAACATTTATTGTGGAATGTGATGCCTTAGGAATGTAATTGGTGTTGTTCAATGCAAGAAGGCCCCCCTAATTTCAAAAATATTCCACTCAAGGGAAATAGATTATAGAAACCCATTTATGAGAAGGAAATGATGGAAATAATACATGTATTTAAGAAATGGAGTCCTCACCTATTTCACAGGAACTTCAAGGTCAAAACAGATCATCATAATCTTAATTACTTCTTGGAACAGAGACTATCTTTAAAAGAGCAACAAAAATGGGTAACCTAGATGTTGGGATATGACTTTGAAATCATTTATAAAAAGGGAAACAAAATGTGGAGGAATATGCACTCTCCAAAGAATATGAGGATGTTGAGGCATTACTTTGTGCAATTGGTATTATACAACCCAATTGGGTAGTAGTAGAAATGGAAGAATGGAAGAAATACCTATATGTGTGGATGCTCATTCAAAAGCTAGACAAGGATCCCAATGTATTACATACTTTTGTGTAGAAAAAATATTCACTATGGTATAAGGATATCTTATATATGTGTAAGAAATCCCAACTCAAACAAAAGATCCTTTTGGAATTACATAGGTCCTCTCCTATATGGGCATTCAGGATTCCTAAAATCCTATCACAAGATCAAGAAGGATTTTTTTTGGGAAGGTCTTAAATATGATGTTCAAATTTTTGTGGCATAGTGTTTGGTTTTCCAAAAAACAAGGTTAAAAAAATTAATACCCTGGGTCTTTTACATCCATTAGACATACCTTGTCATCAGTGGGAGGAATTCTCAATGGATTTTATCACAGGTCTAACCAAGTTAGAAGGGGAAAATGTTATTATGGTGGTTGTTGATAGAATCACAAAGTATTCACACTTTTGTGCACTCTCTCACCATTTTAATGCAAGTATTGTAGCTATAGCCTTCATGAAATAGTTCAGAAGTTATGTGGAAACCCAAAGATTATTCTAAGTGATAGAGATCCAATTTTCACTGGAAAATTTTGCATTGAATTATTTTCTTTTTTGGGTACCCAGTTGGCTCACAGTACATCTTATCGTTTTCAATCCAATGGGAAAACTAAGATAGTGAATAAATGTTTGGAAGGCTATATTTGTTACTTTGCGTCTGATAAACAAATGGAGTGGGTAAAATGGTTATCTTTGGCAGAATGGTGGTACAATACTTCCTTCCATAAGTCATAAAAAATTAATCGATTCATGGTACTTTAAGGGTACCATCCTCCATCTATCACATCTCCATTAAAAGGAAAATCTAAAGTTCAAGGCATGGAATATTACCTATAGCACCAATAAGAAGTTCTCTAGCTAGATACTAAAGGACAACCTGTCTATGTCAAAATACAGGATGAAACAACAAGCAGGTCAACATCACAATGAAAGGAGTTTTGAAGAATTTGATTGGGTATTTCTAAGGACGTAGCCTTATAAATAGATGTCCCTCAAGTAACTAAATAAGGAAAATAAATTAGCACCCAACTAATAAGGTCCTTATAAATTGTTGCAGAAGACTAGCAGTATTGCTTACAAATTAGAGCTCCCTTCATCTTCAGGGGTACACCTAGTTTTCCATGTTTCTTTCTTAAAGAATGTAATAGGAGACAAGATCCCAATTAAAACTATATTTCCAGACCTTGATGAATAAGGAAAAGTCATATTTGAACCTAAACAAATCATTGAAACAAGGACCAAACAACTAAGAAATTGATTTATTACTGAGTGCCTCCTCAAGTGGAAGAACTTAACACTTGAATATTCAACATGGGAGGATGATTCCTTCATACATAATCATCCACAACTAACCAAGTGTTAAGTAAAACACTTGTTTTAAGGGTATGGGTATGTTAAACACCAAGTGGTTCCACATTGTCCCCTATATTGTGGCACATTACATTGGTATTGTCATATTATTGATGTTGGCTTGGGTCTATTAGCAGTAATTATCATTAGTATTATTATATTATTGATTTCATCTTGGGTCCATTAGTTGTAATTGTACCTCTTTCTCTCCTATATATATGAAAGAGACATTTTAATTTGAAGCATCTTGTCTTGTCTTGTGTACTTAGAACATTATGTAAGAAGGTTTCCCCCTCAAAGAGGCTTACTATTCAAGTTAATTTTTAGGGGCAAAATTTCGCCAATTGGCTATTTTTTGGGATTTTTTCAAAAAATAAATTCGTTATTTGGTCAATTTTAGTCTCTAATATCGCCTATATTTGCATAAAATATGTTTTTTTTTATCATAATATTCACCAAAATTTACACATTTCAGTAGTAAATTGTATTTTTTATATTTAGTATTCGTCTACCTATCTATATACATGATTTTTTCAATCCAAAATATTCACCTAGGATAGTATACTTAAGTATAATATTAGAATCCTTCAAAAATACCCCATTGCTATTCATCTCTTTTCTTCATTATTAATATGTGGATTAGTCTTTTTGGTATATTTATGCTCTTTTCATGCTCTTTTGGGGAATTTGTTGCATAACGCTAGGCATCCAAATAATTCCCACCAATATTTTACTTTCTTGAAACATAGAATTGTTGAATTATAGGGTACTTTAAATCCAACTATCAACAAGTGTCAAAAGAAAAATCGAATAAGAAGGAACGGTTCCCAAGGACGTGAAATCCAAGATATAGTTGTATCTTCTCAACACATAGGGTCACTCATATATTTATGGAGATGACACATTATCTCCCAAGAAGAACCACTTATCCACACTTAACGAGGGTACTTAGTGTCCAAAACCTAGGATATCACCAAGGAGCAATTGTGAGTGCAATTGACTCCTAAATCAGACCTCATTATTTGTTGGAAATGTTTCCATTCCTTTCAGAACATAACCCCAACATCATTACATAATAATTGAATCTATCATACCTTCACAAGCCAATGTTGAAGGATTTCTTCAATGTTGGCATGTGAGCTATTGAATCTATCATACCTCCTTTAATTAGCTAAGTTTATTAATGACCCCATTCGTCGTGCTCCAAGTTGGCTATATATGCCTCCTAAACTTCCCTCAAATATTCCAAAATTTTAAGGGAAGCAGGGAGATGACCTAGCAAACCATGTCATGTAATTTCACATTTGGTGCTCCTCCAATACCATCATTGATGACCCTGCTCATCTTAAACTCTTCAGATAAATCTTACAGGAACAATGACCAAATGGTATGTCAATTTACCATAGTGACTTATACCACCTTTGAGTCGATTCCCACTATTTTACTCACATATTTTTAGTTACCCATATGTCACAACCTATGGATTTAAATACTCAGAAAAAATCAGAACCTCCTTCAGAACCTAATGCACCACAACCTCATAAATCTATGTTGAACAACCCTTTTCTAATCAAAAGGTGGTTACTTAACAACCAGATTGACTCCCCCTAAGAGACGACACCTTTGAGAATATTTACATGAACACAATGGAGTTAAACCTAGAGACCCATGCCAAAAGGTATGGGATGCCTAAATCCCCACAAAGGGAAGATGTACCCACTAAATCTAGTGGGCCTTTGCGAATACCTCTCCCAAGCGGTGATTATATCCCTTGGGTTCCAAGACCACCGCTCAGATGAACTACCCATAATCCTCACATGAAAGCTACCCACAACTATAGTATCATTGATGATCTGGCTCAACCGCCTTCCACCATGTCGACATTAGAATTTCTTCAATCTTGCACTTCACAAAATAATGCATTGCTTAATGTGTTAGGTGTTGTCTATCCTTTTGATTCATGTTTTATGACCTTCAATCTTGAAAAAGGTGGACCATGACTAGCCTTGTCATTCGATTTTTAGACTCTCATCACAATCAAGCTAATTACCATTCATTGATGCATCATTTATGAATGCGTTTCGACCTGTGTGATGTCCACTCATGTCAAGAAATGTCTAAGTTCACTACACCTGGTACCCTCATCTATTAATCTCTGTGCTTATGATGTGATGCCATTGAAACCTTTGGGTTTGTACTAGAATGTGCCCATTAAGCTAGGGGAAAAATGATACTTTTGGATACTGAGGTAGTTGGTTCGCAACTCAACTACAACATTTTGTTGGGTCGTAGTTATATGTCCACCATGAAGATGGTATCCTCCTAATTTTTCCACATCATGATATTCCCTCACAATGGGAATATCTTTACCTTCGAGCAACTCAACTACTATGACCCACACACCAACACAAACCCAGATAATTTCCTACTCACCATAAGATCAACAAATTCCCCCACTATGTTGATATTCGTTCCCATCTCCTAGGCGCATACTAAAGTCATACTCCCGATAAATCATTTACAAAGATTCACACTTCCTAGGGGCATACGGAAGTCCTCCTCTCGAGAAACCCATATCTACACATGATCTCATGTGCACTATTTTCACCTCTCAAGATAAGTCACAATCCCCATCAACATCAACATCAGTACCTCCTACTAGTTGTGGAATTGACCATACCTTGAACCCATTGGTGCCACCTTTTTTCCATATCCCTTTCTTCTATCCTCCCATAGGAGTACAAAGAACACCAATAATAGCTCAACTCATGCTTCACGGGCTCACTTTGGGAATTCATGTGTGGTACCTTACACCACCGTACCCATAGATGGATTCCAAGTTATTATCCCATTATGACTTTATCCCAGTGGCACCTATAAGTGCATCATCTAAACTTTGTATGGCAACAATACCACCTATAACTCAACCATAGGGAAATTTTTAGGGGTGAAATTTTACCAATTGGATATTTTTGGGGTTTTTTTTCAAAAACAAATTCGCTAATTGGTCATTTTTAGTGTCTAATATTGCCTATATTTACATAAAATATGTTTTTTTATTATAATATTCACCAAAATTTACAACTTTCAGTAGTAAATTGTATATTCATATTTAGTATTCACCTACCTATCTATATATGTGTTTTTTCCAATCCAAAATAATCGCCTAGAATACTACACTTAAGTCTACTATTAGAATCCTTAAAAAATACTCTGCTCAACCACCACCAATGGTCTCTAATCCTAATGTTGGGGGAATAAAGAAACCCAATTTGAATTTCCCTATAGTATCAATTACTACACCCACACCTCATTCCATCTCGTTATGTTCCATGTGCAAGAAACAAGGACATTCCACTAACTTGTGTGCCACCTTGTTGGAGATTAGGACCTTACTCAACACCTAGGTTACCATAACCCATGACCCAAACACTTCAATAGGGGACACTCCAACCATATCAGATACCCCCAATACTATGAAAAATACAATGTCATTGTTGTTCTCAGTTTGGGCATTACACACATCACTATCCCAAAATTCCTTAATTTAAGGATGCATTGGAAACCATTCACCTCACACACCCCATGGCTAAAATACCCCCTCCTGATCTAGAGGAAATGAGCTCCATCAATTTTGTCACCACATATGTTACAATGTAGGGGACACCATTGTAGGAGGCACTAACACCAAAAGCATTATCAATGAATGCACCATCACCAGTAGCATCACCGCTAGCAGTGCAACCCTATGGGTGTTCATCATGTTGGAATCATACCCATATTATCTCCAACAGAAATGGCACTGCCATCCCTAACCTTGCCACTCAACCACTAAGTTCATTGTATGAGATCAACTGCACCCAATCCACTCGTCCAAGCAAATAATGTGTACAATTAACACATTAGTCATTCCAGTGTGCCGGCTTATGCACCAAATGTGTAGTTCATGATACCACTAATCATGGTGGTATCATAACAATGTCATCATTAATTGGTCTAATCACTAGTGATGACACATTGTCATCCACATCCGAGGAAGACCAAGCTTCACCAAAAAAATATCCTCGATCATGGAATACAACCATGATCCACCAAATGATCCTTAGACACCAAGAGCCCTATGTTGATAAGTTGGGTATCCTTGGGAGATATAAAAATATCCCCCACAATTCGAACAACTTGGGATGTCACACTGATGCACAAGTGTTCTATCACCTAGAAAATTTGCACTGATTTCCAACACCAACAGTTTCCATCACGCCACTAGTGGTTTCCACCAAACCATCCAACAATAATTTTTACAGCCATCCCACAGGTGCATTGATATCTTGTAAAAAAAAATCATTTTCTATACTCTTGTCATAATTTATATTACGTTTGGGTATTTGCTTCATGAGTGTAGGAAGATCATTGAGAAACAACCTCCTATTTTACAACACTGGTGAATGGAATCCAATCAGAGGTATATCATCTTGACCTGGCATATAAGCAGCTTCTCACTTTGTTTACATTGCATTTCCTTGGTAGTTTGGCTGATAACCATAGGGTCCTTCTTCCCGATCATGACATGCCATCAATGTTGTCTTTGAGAATAGAAAGTTCGACCATGGGTTTGCACACCATTAAAACCGCTTTCATATTTTGGCACCCATGATTTCGAATCCATACAAGCCCAAGAAATATGATCACTCATCCAACTGGTCCAAATAAATTGCATACCATTTCCTTGCATTTTGAAACCAGTACCCCTTACATTCCTTGGCACATGTTATTATTATCACTCATAGATAACCTCCCATTACCCTCATGAGAAATCTACCATCTATGTTTTCCTTCTTCATCAACCCCCAAAAATACACCAATGGGTCCCCCACCCTCCGAAGACACCAATTCCACTCAGTTATCCCCACATAATTATTCAGCATGGAATTGATTCATGGTGAACCCATCTTCTCATCTACACAAAACCATCACATTATCATCAAAATGACTCCCCAACTCACTCAAAAATGTGGGAGTACTGCTAATATAAATTGGTTCCCCAACCCACCCAAAACCATGGGAACCACACCAAGCACTATTTCCATTTAAAGACTCCCATGATCCACACAAAATTATGGGGATGCCATCACATTATTCTTTTGGAAGCATGCTTTAGTCTCCCTTGATCAATGTATTTGAGTCCACCTAACCCTAGCACTATCAATCCTTCCATTCACCTTACCTCATAAGTATTGTGTCTTTGATAAAGCCCTTCAATCATAGCATGTTTCCCTCAGTTACACCCTACATCAATATTTGAAGAGTGTTGTTGTTAGTTACTCACCATTGTTTAAATCGATCAAAGGAAGTTATGAGCCCCACACCCATCAACCAGTCTTGTGTTAGGTCTATCAATCTCCCAATTGGTTACAAAATGACCTTGGTTATTGAGATAAGACTCTCATTTTACCATATGCTTCTGTTCTCATCGACATCAACAAATCATATTATGAGAGTTGTAGTAGTTGAAACTATATCTTGTGGTTCCTTCTCATCAACCTAAGGGATCACCTTGAACTAAGTAGGGAGATCCATTATTGCTCCCTAATTTAGTGGTCTCCCCTATGCTCAACGTCAATACGTCTATAACATCAAGAGGAGTAATGCATTTCGATGGTAGCAATGTTCACATTTATGATTCATGGTAGAAAAACAACTAGTACAGTGGAGTTCTCCAAACAACTTCACCATTACTCATGTCCCCAACCCCAATGGGATGTTCATGATCATCACCAGTTTCATTTCTTCAACACTAGTAACATCATTTCTAGGATTCATTTACTCATACAAGGAGTGAATCCACTTTCATCCTTACATCAACAATATCAAGAGTCGACCCTTGGTCTCCTATTATTTTTAATCTATTATGACATATTTTCACAAGCATAGGTATGCTTGTCTCATTTGTATAAAACACCACTATTATTTATAGCTTCAATGGTCATCGCCAACAACCTTCCCGCATGGGAAGGTCTTTTTCACCCACAAATGCCTGATAACTTATTGGAAAATGGAGAGAAAAGAAATGATGGTGCATTCTCATCCCTACAATACCCTCTGAATCTCATACATCAGGGGGCATCTGTTAATGTGTAAATATCACATACATGTGACATTTACTCTAATTTTTCTTAAAGGTGTCATCAACATATAGAATGAAGCTCACTAAAAACATCCTCATTAGATCAAGAAGAAAAACTGAGTCTGAAAATGCCAAAATCAGTCAAAATGGAAAATTGAGTGACTAAAAGCACTGGAAACCTATGCTATTAGCATAACTAATATGTATAGTCACCAAAGCAAGATTTCTCTTGAAACTCACATGACTATTAAAATTGTGGGACCATGTATTCTCGTGGCCCATTGAAGGCTCATACTAGCTCTCTTGACTCCAAAATTCAAATAGGAACTCCTCACATGCTTGGGAGCATTGAATATCCCCTTTCATGTACTTAGGAAACTAATTCAAAGTATGGATTGTTCACATAGGGATCTATATGTTTCCTGGCCTCCATTTGGCCTATAAAAGGAAGCCATGGGCACACATTCCATTTAGAAAATCAGGGAAAATTTGTGTTGTTGGAATTACATTGAGAGCTCACCTTTCAATCTACTTCCTCGCTCATATTGGCATACACAAAGATCCCTTTATCTCTTCCCCTAAGAGAAAAGTGATTCTCCATTGCTCTATCCAAGTTACCTTGCAATTTTTGTTGAGTATGATTGTCATTGATGCCAAAAGTATTCATTAATGACAAATGAAATGATGATATTGAATATATGATGATCTGGCATGTACCATGAGTGTGGAAATCCATCTGATGGTGTTCTATTACCTTCATGATATCATTGTTACAATTTGACATCATTATATAAAGGTTTGACAATTTGGTGAAACTCTGGAAATTGACTAAGTATTGGAAAATTAGTCTATGTTTCTCTAGGAAAATGCCCGCCATATCTCATAGGTTAATGATGAAAATTATCTAAGAGTGTCAGGCTGTAGCTTGTTGAATTCTGCATCTGATCATGGTCTCAGTTTTCTTTAAGAGTATTTGAGGAGAAAGATACGGGTCTGCCAAAACAAGGGTTCAGGCTGTTTTACTGGTTGGGAACCCGGTTCAATAAAATGCATGCCCAGGTCAGAGGATGATGAGTCTGAAGATGAAACTAGTTATGATGAGCTCAACTATATGGATACTATTGTTTGGTATCATAGTTTCAGTGTTTTGGTGAAATGAAAATTCACCTTGAAAATTGAAGGATTTTGCCAAGTATAAACTCTTCTAGTAAAAGTGCCTAAGTAGCCTCAGGAAAATGCCCTCCACCTTCTGTATTTGATTGATTAATTAATTCTGAGGATATAGTAATGTAGATGGTTGGTTTTTTCATCTAACTATATGATCGGTTTTCCAAAACAATCGTTGAGGGTGAAGATATTGGCTTGCCAAAAATGCCCTTTGGCATGATTTACACTTTCCCAGTAAAATGCCCACCAAGGACAAAGGATGAGGTTGCAGAGTATGAAATTTACATGGATGGAATCTGCATGATGTCCCCCATGTTGTGGATGCTTCAAATTTCCAATATTGGTGAAAATAAAAATCACTTCATGTTGACTTAGGTTTTGATAAATTTGTCTAAGTGTTAAATGAGGGGTTTAAGAGGCTATTTGCAAATGCACGCCCGATGCTCTCTTTGTGTCAATAAATTGAAAAAATGATATGGATCTATTCTTTGTTGAATTTTACATCTATTCATGTCCTCATTTTCCCCCCGGTGGTCACACGTGTGAGAAATGGACCTGCTAAGTTGAAGAAAAAATATGGTGGTTCGCACTTTATAGTATGCCCGCAAGCTCAGGAATTATGCCGGTAGGTTTATGAAGGATGTCTATAGGAATATGCCCGTAAACGCATTGATATCCTAAGACATGAGGTGATTCTTGCAAATATAAAATATTCCCACAGACGTTATGAAGAGTGCTTACTATGTGAAGAGATTCCCGCCATTGTGATGGAGAATGTAAAAATAGTAATTAAAATCAGTAAAACAATAATTATTATTGGCTAACATGGATATGAAATGGTGTGATAAAGGTTATTAAAAAAAAGATATAATTAGTTGGTGAAAAGACACAATGAAGTCTTACGATTCTTGAAAGAAAGGACATGATGGTTTGTTGTGATTATGATGAATATATAAACAGATTTCAATCTGATGTATGGCATCTATGTGGTTCCAATAAGCAGATCGTAAATAGAGGTTAAAGACAGAGAATAGAAACAACATTTCTTGAAGAAGTTCTGAAGATTCTTAAAAGACAAAATAAGGGTGGTTGGGAGGTGCAAGGATAGGATGCAAGCCTGTAGGGGGTCGTAGCCTCCTTCCAGTTGGTGCTGGAAAATAGGGTGTTGGTGCATCCTTCAGTCATTGCTGATAAATTTGGGTGTTGGTGCATCCAACAAGTTGGTGCTTGCAAATTATTTGTAATTATAATTTTGCAGTAATAGAAAGTATTGGTGGTTTTCCCAATTGCGCTTCCATGATAATATTGTGTGTTCTATATTCATTTTTTATTCTGTTTTAAAGTGATAAAAATTTAAATAAATAGCCTAAAATTTAAATAGATAGCCTAATATTGATTCAACCCCCCTCTCAATATTACTTGATATTCTAAAAATTGGTATCAGAGTAGGCTCTTCACTATAAGTTTAAACACTTAAAGAGAAAGTCTTTATCACTATGGATCAACAAGTAAAAATTTCCTCCAAGGTTCAAATATTCAATGGAGAAGATTATGCTTTCTGGAGCATCGGGATGAGAAGCCATATAATGTCTCTTGGGTTAGATTGTTGGATGTCTATAGAAACAGAGTACACATATATTGAAACCCCTCCCAAAGATCTTGAAGGAATAAACAAATTTGGAAGAAATGCTAAAGCTGTTAATGCAATCTTGGCTGGATTAGCCAGAACAGTCTTTGCCAAAGTGATACATTGTTAAATAGGGAAGGAGATCTAGGACAAATTGCAAACTATCTCTGAAGGAGACACCAAGGTAAAAAGGGAAAAACTACAGACTTTTAAAACCCAATTTGAAATTCTAAAAAATAAGGAAGAAGAAAACATTTCGGAATACTTGGAGAGAATTGATCAATTTGTGAATGCAATTCAAGGGATAGAAGAAGAATTGGAAGAAAAAGAAATAGTTGAAAAAGTACTAAGATCACTTCCAATGATTTACAATCCTAAGATTTCCACACTATCAGATAGAGAAAATCTTGACAAACTCACTATGGAAGAACTATATGGAATTTTCATAGCTTATGAAATGAGGATTGGGAAAGACAATTCTTAAAAGAAGGAAGCAGCTTTTAAAGCATCAAAAGTAGATAAGAAATCTAAACGAAGTTTCAATCAAAAGACTTTGATGATGAAGAAGCACTTCTTGTTAAAAATATTAAGAGAGGTACTGGAAGGTGTTAGGAACCCATGTCTTTACTTTGTTAGTATATTGTTGTTGGACGCATATGCTTTGTAAGTCATTCCATAGTATTTGTTGATCAATAGTTTGTGTTATTGTTGTTGGCGCATATGCTTTGTAAGTCGCTCGTAGTATTGTTGATCCATAGTTTGTAGTGGCCCATGGTTTTGACCCATAGTATTAGCGCCTAGACTTAGTATATAAGTGTGTGTTGAGACCCATGAAAGCATCGTGAAGTTATTTGTATTGAGCTTGCTCATAGGAGGTTACCCCCTCGAAGTGGCCTGTGATCAATATAAAAGTGATTCTGAATTCTGTCATTTCTGCTATTTCGCATATTCTTATTAATTAATTGTTGCAGGTACTTCACATCTGGTATCAAAGCACTTTCTTGGGCTCGCTGGGTGAAATTTCTGCCAAATTTTTTTTCGCATCTGTTGCAGGTTTGGATTTAGGAATAATCCCTATCCACTTAACTGTGGGAAGTACTTGGGCATAAGCCCTAAAAATCATTGTGAGGAGTACCACAGGAACCCCGATGTAGATGGCCCATTGAGAGGACCTGCTAGTGAAAAGGGCAACGACCCCTACCTGATTGACTAGTTCCCACCCGTGAGGTAAACCAAGAGCTGTCGTTTGTGGCAAAGCGGTTATCAGTTTTACCTGAGCCGTGGAGTGAGGGGTACTGCCCCAATACGCAAGCCGTCAGACAACATTGGTGGCCGAGTGAAACCCCTGAACTGTTAGGAAGTCGCACATACCTGGGGTCCATATCTATTTTCAGCTGAACTGTTGTCGATCACTGCTACGCCGTTTCAGATCCCCTCCGAGCCGTAGCTGCTCCAGTTTGAAAAAAAAAATTAAAAAAAGAAAAAGAAAAAAAAAAGCGTATAAAATTCAGTTTTTTCTCCATATCTCCCTTGTTTTCACTCTGTTTCCCTTGAAATTTTCGGTATAAAATTCAGTTTTTTTTCCATATCTTCTTTGTTTTCACTCTGTTTCCCTTGAAATTTTCAGGGAACCCCTGTTATCCCATTATGCATATTTCATTCCTAAGGACCCTATCCCCACTTCCCCTTCCCAAAGCCCGAAATCCCATATTTGTCTATTTTTAGGGTTTGCCATAACTTCCTCAAATTTCACCCAATCACCTTCAAATTTTATCACAGAGTTCCTTTCTGAATTCTGCTTCTTTGTCCCCCTCTGCCAAATTCTCCCATTTTTTCACCCCGCTTATGAAATCCTCATTTTTTGCTTCCCTGTCTATTCGACAGTGTCCAAAACCTAGTCAAACCCCAATTACCCTTCAGATTTTTTCCCAAGTCCAGATTTTCCTTTACTAAAGCAGTTTTTGTTTTTGTTTTCCTACCCAGTCAACCAAAAAAAAAAAAAAAAAAAAATCCTTGTTATGGTTGTCACCCGTGTAGGAGCAAAAACCATGGAAGAAGCACTTGCAACCATCCAAGCCAAACTCCAGGATCTAGATGAAAAATTTCTCAGCCTCCATCTTGAACATTCAGCTATGAACAACAAACGGCAGTCCGAGTCTTCATCAAACAATGGGTTCTCTTCTTCCAGCAATTTCTGTGGTCCGAAGCTTGACTTTCCTCGCTTCAATGGTACTAATCCAACTGGATGGATCTATTGTGCAGAACAGTATTTCAGTATGCATAATACTTTTGATGACAACAAAGTTCCACTTTCATCCTTTCATTTGGAACAGGAAGCTCTTCAATGGTACCGTTGGTACTTCAAGGCTCATGAAGAGCCAAAATGGCCAGACTTTTGCCAGCTCCTTTTGCAACAATTTGGTCCTAGTGCTTTTGATGACTTCATAGGAACCCTCACTAAACTTCACCAAATTGGCACTGTGAAAGAGTATCAAACCGAATTTGAGAAACTAGCCAACCACACTGAAGGATTGTCTAATGACTTTTACCGGAGTTGTTTTATCAGTGGTCTAAAGGATGCCATCTGCTTTGAGGTCAAAATGTTATGTCCCAACACAATGATGGAAGCCCTAGGGTTGGCTAAGTTGGCAGAAGACAAGATTACATCCCAACAACGCTCCAAGCCCACTTTTGTTCCCTTCCGAAATATGGGTTCTCAACAACCACCTATATCATAGGATCCTCGACCAACTCCTATCAAGCATTTGTCTGAAACAGAGATGCAAGCACGCAGAGAAAAGGGGCTTGGCTATAATTGTGATGAGAAATTCACTCGAGGACATAGATGTGTTCAGCAAAAGCTCTATCTCTTGGATGTGGATTCTCCGCCTGCCTCTGAAATTGGTGATGAAGATCCAGAAACAATGGATGCTCAGGTTGACATTCTGGACCCGCCTATTGACCCTCCGTCTCAGGATGACCAGCCAGAGATATCTCTCCATGCTTTAGCTGGAATCACCACCCCCCAAACAATGCAGGTCAGGGGTTACTTCAAGAAGCTTCCTCTTACAATACTCATTGATTCTGGTAGCACCCATAATTTCATTGACCCTTGGATTGCCAAACAAGCTGATTGTTTTATCCATCCTTACTCCAACTTTGAAGTCATGGTTGCCAATGGGGGCACCTTCCCTTGCAAAGGGAAGTGTCAAAATGTGCGTATCTCTATGGAGATTATACCTTGCGCTCTGACATGTTTTCCTTCACCTTAGGCAGATGTGTTGTGGTTTTGGGTGCTCAATGGCTACGCACACTTGGCCCTATCTTATGGGATTTTGCTGAACTTTGGATGCAGTTTTCCCTCAATGGACAAAAACACACATTGACAGGATTACAACTAGGTTCTCTCAGCATCATCAGTTCACATCGCATGGAAAAAATCCTCAAGAAGAATTCACATGGTGTCATCGCTCAGATCCATTCCCTTCAGATGCAACCATCAGCGGTCTCCACTACTCCTTTGGATCTACAACAAATTCTGGATCGATATACAGGTGTCTTTGCTAAACCAGTGGGATTGCCACCTTCAAGGCCAGAAGACCATCATATTTAGCTCCTTCCTAGTAGCATTCCTCCCAACATCAAGCCCTATCTCTACCCATTTCACCAAAAAACGGAGATTGAAATGCTCGTTCGGGACTTATTGAAACAAGGTATTATTCGCCCGAGCACTAGTTCCTTTTCTTCTCCATTTCTTCTTGTCCGCAAAAAAGATGGGTCATTGCGCCTCTGCATTGACTTACAAGCACTTAATCACCTCACCATTAAGGATAAGTTTCCAATTCCTGTTGTTGATGAGCTTCATGGGGCTCACTTTTTCTCCAAGTTGGATCTTCGTTCTGGGTATCATCAAATTCGGGTTCATGAGGATGATATCCCTAAAACAACTTTCCGCACACATGATGGCCATTATGAGTTTTTGGTCATGCCCTTTGGACTCAGTAATGCTCCTTCCACATTCCAGGCCTTAATGAATAAAATATTTCGACCCTACTTGCGGAAATTCATTATGGTATTCTTTGATGATATCCTCATCTACAGTAAAACATGGGATGAACATCTCCAACATCTGGATCTTGTCATGCAACGTTTCTCTGACCATCATCTCCATGCCAAGCAATCTAAATGTGTTTTTGGACAGAAGGAAGTTGAGTATCTCGGGCACATTATCTCAGCACAAGGGGTTCGCGTGGATCCTTCCAAAATCGATGCCATGAACAATTGGCCACATCCTCAGACACTCAAGAGCCTTTGTGGTTTTTTGGGGTTGACTGGCTACTACCGCAAGTTTTTCAAGGATTGTGGGAAGATTGCAGATCCATTAAATGCTCTATTGAAAAAGGATGCTTTTACATGGACACATGCTGCTCAGTGTGCATTTGACAAACTAAAACAAGCTATGTGTACTACACATGTTCTAGCTATGCCTAATTTTTCCAAGCCCTTCACTATTGAGAGTGATGCTTACAGCAATGGACTTGGTGTTGTTCTCCTTCAAGATGAACACCCCATTGCGTTCACCAACAAAGCCCTTTCAGGTAAGAATTTAGCTGCCTCTACCTATGAGAAGGAAATAATGGCTATTTTGCATGCAGTACAGAAGTGGCAACCATACCTATTAGGGAATCATTTCTGCATCAAGACTGATCACCATAGTCTAAAATATTTCTTGGAACAGCGTGTCTCCTCCCCAGCACAACAGAAATGGGTTAGCAAACTCATGGGTTATGACTATGAGATCACATACAAGAAGGGTAAAGACAATATTGTGGCAGATGCTCTTTCTCGCACATTTGATGCCCAAGGTTCTCTTTCAGCTATTTCTATGCATGTTCCAAATTGGTTGCAATCTGTTCAATAGGTTTATGTCAATGAATCTTCCTTATCTCAAATCATCCAACGCTTGACCAACAACCCTTCTGTTGTACCACATTACTCTTGGGATGGTGCTTCTCTGAGATACAAGGGTCGTCTGGTGCTTCCCCAGAGCACAGATCTTCAACAGGCTGTCTTCTATGAACTCCATGCTTCTCCATTGGTAGGGCACTCTGGGTTCCTCAAAACGTATGAACAGGCACGTCATAACTTCTTTTGGCAGGGCATGAAAAGGACAATTCAACTGATGGTGGCTGAATGTGATACCTGCCAGCACAATAAGGGTGAAACAACACTCCTTCCAGGATTGCTTGAACCCTTGCCCATACCTACACAGATTTGGACAGATATTTCTATGGATTTCATTGAAGGGTTCCCTAAATTTGGTGGGAAGACAGTGATTCTCGTTGTGGTTGATCGCCTCTCCAAATATAGTCATTTTTGTGCTCTCAACCATCCCTATACAGCCTCCTCAGTCGCTCAAATTTTCCTGGACCATATCTTTCATCTTCATGGCATCCCTTCTTCCATTGTCTCGGATCGTGATGCGACTTTCACCAGTCATTTTTGGACAGAACTATTTCGCCACACTGGCACCAAACTGAAGATGAGTTCAGGGTATCACCCATAAACAGATGGTCAGACTAAAATTATCAATAAATGCTTGGAAACTTATCTTCATTGCTTCACCTCTGAACAATAACATCAGTGGGCAAAGTGGCTCCCTCTCGCTGAATGGTGGTACAATACCTCTTACCGCACTGCCTCTAAAATGACCCCATATGAAGCAATCTATGGTTAGGCACCTCCAGTTCTTCTTCCATACACCCCCAACAGTTTCCCAGTTCAGGAAGTTGACACAGTCCTTCGAAACCACGATCATATTCTTCGCATTTTACAGGACAATCTTCACATGGCAAGAAATTGCATGAAGCAACAAGCTGATCAGCACTGTCCTAAGCGCACTTTTCAAGTAGGCGATATGGTTTTTCTTCATCTCCAGCCATACAAGCAATCCTCCCTGAAACTCAAAGGGCATCATAAGCTCGCTCCAAAGTTTTATGGGCCATATCGGATTCTTCAGAAGATTGGGTCCGTTGCTTATAAATTGGAACTTCCTCCTTCTTCTCGCATTCATCCAGTCTTTCATGTCTCTTGTCTGAAGAAATTTCTTGGCACCAACATCAGTGGACAAATGATTTTACCAAAACTGGATAATGAAGGATCCATCCTTTTGGAGCTGGAGGCCATCCCCAATCGGCGCACTCATCAGCTTCGCTCTCACTCTATCACAGAGGTCTTAATTCAGTGGCACATCATGCAACCAGAGGATGCTACATGGGAACCACTCCTTCAGATTCAACAACAATTTCCACATCTAAAGCTTTGAGGACAAATATTTTTTTTAAGGGGAGGGGATGTTAGGAACCCATGTCTTTACTTTGTTAGTATATTGTTGTTGGACGCATATGCTTTGTAAGTCATCCTGTAGTATTTGTTGATCAATAGTTTGTGTTATTGTTGTTGGCGCATATGCTTTGTAAGTCACATGTAGTATTGTTGATCCATAGTTTGTAGTGGCCCATGGTTTTGACCCATAGTATTGGCGCCTAGACTTAGTATATAAGTGTGTGTTGAGACCTATGAAGGCACCGTGAAGTTATTTGTATTGAGCTTGCTCATAGGAGGTTACCCCCTTGAAGTGGCCTGTGATCAATATAAAAGTGATTCTGAGTTCTGTCATTTCTGCTATTTCGCATATTCTTATTAATTAATTGTTGCAGGTGCTTCACAAAAGGTTCAAAGGGAAATTGCCCTTAAAATGTTTTAACTGTGTGGGAATTGGTCACTTTGCTTCCAAATGTCGTTATCCCAAACAAGAAGACAATGATGAGTGCCCTAATAACTTCAATAAATTTTTTTTTTTTAAGAAAATAAAAAAGATTACCTTTTATTCGATGGATGAAAGTTGCTCAAATGAGTCTAGTGAAGATGAAGAAGTAGAAGTATTATTCATGGGAGTAGAAAATAAAAACTATGAGAGAAGAAGTAGAAGGTGTGGTAGATCTTAAAGCAGAACTTGAAAGTGTCGTCAAAGAATTAGAAACAATTATTATTGACTCAAAAAATCAGCTTCAAGAAACCAAAGAGTACAAAAACAATCTAGAACAACAACTTAAGAAACGAGAAGAAAAATTAGGAAAGCTCGAAGTTGAAATGATATTGCTTAGAAAGAAGACTGATGAAGAATCGTTTCAATCAAAATTTAAGAGCAAGTCAAAAAATCTAGATGACATCCTAAGTTTTCAAAGATCATTCAGTATTAAAACTGGACTAGGTTATGACAAAGGAAAGAAGTCAGAACAATCCTTTTTCATAAATAAAGAAGGAAATAAAAGAAGTTATGCTGATGCAATTATGAAACTAGCTGTAAAGGAATACATTAAAAAAAATTGTCACTCTCAAAATAAAAGCAGGACAGATAATGTGCCAAGTAGACATCAACAACTCTTTTTGGGAAATTGTTATGCTTGTAACAATTTTGGACATATAGCTAGAAATTGTAAACTAAATGCTCCTATTGGGAAATGCATTACATCACAATCTCTGTTGTATAAGAAGAATGGCACTAGAATCAATAAAAAAGGAAGAAGTTATAACTCTTTTGCTGCTCTACAAAATTATAGTATAGAATTTTACAAATGTGGTAACCTAGGACACATAGTTAGAAACTGTAAACTAGTGATTCCTATGAAGAATGACACCACAAAATCTCAAGGCAATGAGGAAAAGAAGGTTTGTAAGAAGAAGGAATATGTGGAATGTTCAATAGCTTTATGTGCAACAGAAAAACAAAATATATGGCATGTCGACAGTGGATGTTCAAAACATATGACAAGAGACCCAAACAAATTTATAAGCCTAAAAATAAATCAAAAAGGAAAAGTCACTTTTGGAGATAACCTGTCCTCTAAAATAATTGGGAAGGGTACAGTGGCTCTCAGAGACAAGATGAAAGATGAGAATGTTTTGCTTGTAAAATACTTAAAACCTAATCTTTTAAGTGTGAGCCAAACATGTGATCAAGGAAACATATGTATATTTGATTGCAAGAAGTGTGAAATTAGAAGAAAAGATTCAGGAAAACTTGTTGGGAGTGTTGTGAGAACTCCAAGCAATGTGTATATTCTAGAAAATGAATAACAATGTCATATGAGTCAAATTGATGAGAGTTTTCTATGGCATAGAAGGATGGGACACTTAAACTTTGACAATCTTGTAAAAGTTCGTAAGAAGGGTGCTATAAGAAATTTACCAAAGATCATAAGACCAACAAACACTGTTTGTAGACATTGTCTTCATGGGAAACAAACAAGAACAAGCTTCAAGGCCAAAGAGGATACAACCTCTCAGACATTAGAAATAATTCACACTGATCTTTGTGGACCTACAAGGACTAAAAATTTTCAAGGTGAACATTACTTCACGTTATTAATTGATGATTGTACAAGGATGACTTGGGTGGCATTTCTTAAAGAAAAATCAGAAGCTTTTATGAAGTTCAAAGCCTTCAAAGCACTTGTTAAAAATGAAGCAAATCTCAATATTAAGTGTCTAAGATTAGATAATGGTGGTGAGTTCACCTCAAATGAATTCAATGAGTTTTGTGAAACTCATGGAATCAAGAGGCAGTTTTCAGCCCCAATAACTCCTCAACAAAATGGAGTGGCCAAGAGGAAAAACAAGACTGTCCAAGAAGCAACTAGAACTATGCTAAATGAAGCCAAAATTCTTGATGGATATTGGAGAGAAGCAGTATATAGAGCTGTCTATGTACAAAACAAAGGACAACTCAAAGTAAATAATGGCAAAATTCCTTATGAGTTATGGTTTGGAAGACCAGCTTTAGTTAAATAATTTAGATTTTTTGGAAGAAAATGCTACATAAAAAGAGACAATGATAATCTAGGAAAGTTTGACTCTAGAATAGATGAAGGTATATTTCTTGGATATTTTTCCACCAAAAGAGCATACATGTATAATTTAAGGTTGCAGAAGATCATAGAAAGTGCAAATGTAACTATAGATGACACTAAACCAAGAAGGATACAAATCCAAGAAAGTGTGTACATTGAAGAAATTGATGATGAAGAAATAGATGATGAAGAAAAAGAAGAAAGTTCACAAGAAGAAGATATTCCTGAAGAAGAAGAAGAAGAAGAGAAAGTAGAGAATGAAGACTTCCCTAGATCATACACAAAAACACCATCCATACAAGTTCAAAAGAATCATCATGAAAGTCAAATAATTGGTAACAAAAATTCAGGAGTTCAAACAAGGAGAAAATTGTTCTATGATAAAGAATAAGCACTACTTTACATAGTAGAACCCATAACCTTTAAAGAAGATTGCAAAAATGCAGATTGGATCAATGCTATGAATGATGAACTTGATCAAATAGAGAAGAGCCAAACTTGGGAACTTGTCCCAAGACCTAAGGACATGAATGTTATTGGAACCAAATGGATCTTTAAAAACAAGTTCAATGAGGATGGTCATGTGATAAGGAACAAGCATAGATTAGTATTCAAGGGAGATGCTCAAGTATAAGGTGTGGAATTTGAAGAAACTTTTGCACCTGTGGAAATATTTGAAGCCATTAGGATTTTTTTAGCTTTTGCATGCTACAAGAACTTTAAAGTGTATCAAATGGATGTAAAATATGCATTTCTTAATGGAGAACTTGAAGAAGAAGTATATGTTGAGTAGCCTGAAGGTTTTCTCTTATCAAAAAATAGATATAATGTTTTCAAACTTAAGAAGGCACTCTATGGTCTTAAACAAGCTCAAAGAGCATGGTTCTCAAGACTTGACAAGTATTTAAAGAAACAAGGATATAAAAGAGGGGCCACTAACAGTAATCTATACATAAAGTTTGAAAACAAAAATATGATCATTGTTCTAGTCTATGTAGACGATATCATATTTGGAATTGATCTACAAATTATGATTGTAAACTTTGCTTCAGAAATGAAGAAGGAATTTGAAATGTCAATGTTGGGGGAACTAACATTCTTCTAGGTTTACAAGTATCTCAATCAGAAAAAGGGATCTTCATCTCTCAAACTAAGTATATTAAAGAGATGTTGAAAAAGTTCAAAATGGAAGAATCCAAACTTGTTAGTACTCCTATGGACACTTTCTGTAAATTGAGCAAGGATGATGAATCCTTAGAAGTAGACCATACTATGTATAGGTCAATGATTGGTATTTTATTATATGTAACAACTACAAGACCATATGTAATGCAGGTTGTAGGTTTGGTTTCCAGATTCCAATCAGCCCCAAAAGAAATACATGTGGTTGTAGTAAAAAGAATTCTTATATATCTAAAAGGTACTATGAATTATGGATTATGGTATCTAAAAAGCAATAACTTCACTCTAAAGGCATTCATTGATGCATATTGGGCAAGAACTGTTGATGACAGAAAAAGCTCTAGTGGAGCATCATTTTACTTAGGAGATTACTTGGTGTCATGGCCAAGAAAAAAACAGTCTTCCATTTCACTATCTACAACAAGAGCCGAGTATATTGTTGTTGCATCATGTTGTACTCAATTCATTTGGATGAGGCAGACATTGGAAGACTTACTTGTGAAGTATGACCACCTAGTAGTAATACATTGTGACAATACAAGCGCTATAAACATATCCAAAAATCATGTCATGCACTCCAAGACAAAGCACATTCCAATAAAATATGACTTTCTAAGAGACCAAGTGTCACAAAAGGCTTTCAAACTGGAATATGTAGATACAAAGGAACATATAGCTGATATCTTCACTAAGCCACTACCCGAAGAAGCATTTGAGCATTTTAGACAACAGTTGGGAGTAATCTCCCTATAGTAGATAAAAAGGAGAAAAGAAATTAAGTCAAGGGGAGACATGTTGACAAGGGGAGCTATCAAAAGGAGGCCTTTGTCATTAATGTCAAAGGGGGAGAAAATAGAAGAGTTGTTGTCATCAATGACAAAGGGGGGGAATGTTGAGTATGATTGTCATTGATGCCAAAAGTATTCATTAATGACAAAGGATATGATGATATGGAATATATGATGATGTGGCATGTGTGATTAGTTTGAAAATCCACATGATGGTGTTCTAGTACCTTCATGATGCCATTGTTAAAATTTGACATCATTATATAAAGGTTTGAGAGTTTGGTGAAATTCTGGAAATTGACTAAGTATTGGAAAATTAGTCTAAGTTGCTCTAGGAAAATGCCCTCCATATCTCATAGGTTAATGATGAAAATTATCTAAGAGTGTCAGGTTGTATCTTGTTGACTTGTGCATCTTATCATGGTCTCAGTTTGATTTAAGAGTGTTTGAGGAGAAAGATACAGGTCTGCCAAAACAAAGGTTCATGCTGTTTTACTAGTTGGGAACCCAGTTCAATAAAATGCATGCCCAGGTCAGAGGATGATGAGTCTGAAGGTGAAACTAGTTGTGATGAGTTCAACTATATGGATACTATTGTCTGGTATCATAGTTTCAGTGTTTTGGTGAAATGAAAATTCACCTTGAAAATTGAAGGATTTGGCCAAGTATAAACTCTTTAGTAAAACTACCTAAGTAGCCTCAGGAAAATGCCTGCCACCTTTTGTATTTGATTGATTAATTAATTATGAGGATATAGGAATGTAGCTGGTTGGTTTTTTCATCTAACCATATGATCAATTTTCCAAAACAATCATTGAGGCCGAAGATATTGGCTTGCCAAAAATGCCCTCTGGCATGATTTACACTATCCTAGTAAAATTCCCGTCAAGGAGAGTGGATGAGGTTGAAGAATATGAAATTTACATGGATGGAATCTACATGATGTCCCCTGTGTTGTGGATGCTTCATATTTCCAATATTGGTGAAAATAAAAATCACCTCATGTTGACTTAGGTTTTGATAAATTTGTCTATGTGTTAAATCAGGGGTTTAAGAGGCCATTCGCAAATGCACGCTCGATGCTCTCTTTGTGTCAATAAATTCAAAAAATGATATGGATCTATTCTATATTGAATTTTCCATCCACTCATGTTCTCATTTTTCCCTCTGGTTGTCACACGTGCGAGAAATGGACCTACTAAGTTGAAGAAAAAATATGTTGGTTTGCACTTTACAGTATGGCGGCAAGCTCAGGAATTATGCATGCATGTTTATAAAGGATGACTACATGAATATGCCCGCAAACAATCTGATATCCTTAGACATGAGTTGATGCTTGCAAATATAAAATATGCCCACGAACTTTATGAAGAGTGCTTACTTTGTGAAGAGATGCCCGCCATTGTGATGGAGAATGTAAAAAGATTAATTAAAATCAGTAAAACAATAATTATTATTGGCTAACATGGATATGAAAGGGTGTGATGAAGGTTATTAAAACAAAGATATAATTAGTTGGTGAAAATACACAATGAAGTCTTATGATGCTTGAAAGAAAGGACACGATGGTTCTTTGTGATTATGATGAATATATAAACAGATTTCAATCTGATGTAAGGCATCTTTGTGGTTCCAATAAGCATATCATAAGAAAAGGTTAAAGACATAGAACACCAACAACATTTCTTGAAGAAGTTCTAAATATTCTTAAAAGACAAAATAATGGTGGTTGGGAGGTGCAAGGATAGGCTGCAAGCCTATAGGGGGTCGTAGCCTCCTTCCAGTTGGTGCTGGAAAATAGTGTGTTGGTGCATCCTTCAGTCGTTGCTGAAAAATTTGGGTGTTGGTGCATCCAACAAGTTGGTGCTTGCAAATTATTTGTAAATATAATTTTGCAGTAATAGAAAGTATTTGTGGTTTTCCCAATTGGATTTCCATGATAATATTGTGTGTTATGTCTTCATTGTTGATTACGTTTTAAAGTGATAAAAAATTAAATAGATAGCCTAATACTGATTCACCCCCCCACTCTTAGTATTACTTGATATTATAACAATTATGTGGACAAAAAGGACCTTCCTAAGGGAGATTGTTGGATTCCCTTGAAGCTTGCACCTCCTAGGTGACACTATTGTATTTATATGGACCATTGGGAAATAAAAACTTGGTTTGGAACACTCTTGCTCCATCTTGTTTGGTTTATCTCTTACCCCCCCTTTTTATTTAGGTTTATTTCTTGATCCCTTGTTTTTGTTTCTAATCAAGAGTTTGCTTGGCCATTTGCAGTTTTGGTTACTGAATTCCCAAACACAAATACTGGATCCTTATTACACTCTCAAGGATACTCTCATTGTGGGAAGGTTTTCCACCCTTGTGGCTATTTTTCCCACAACAATATCTTATCTAGATCTGTATGTTAAGAAATTTGATGATGATGTCCTCATTATGGTACTTTATGTGAATGATATTTACTGGAATCCATCTTACATTTATTCAGGAAATGAAGAATAATCTAAAAAATGAATTTGAAATGATCAATTTAGGCCTATTACATTATTTTTTGGGTCTACAAATTTGGCATATAGCTGATAGTGTATTGCTTTCTCGGCCTAAGTATGTGACAAATTTACTTGCTTGGTTTCGTATGAGTGATTGTAAGCCTTCAATTACATCATTTTAGTGTGATGGGAAGTTAATTGTTGATTGTGAAGCTCCTCTTATTGACACAACATTGTATTGTCAACTTGTGGGGAGTTTGATATATTTGACACACAACAGACCTAATCTCTCTTTTGCAGTTAGCATGGTTTTGAGGTTTATGCAAAAGTCTCATGAAATTAATTGGAAATCAACAAAGAGGATTCTCAGATATTTACAAGGGACAATGCATTATGGTGTTTTCTATTCTAGTAGGACTACAATTTCACTTATTGGTTATACAAATTCTAATGGGGTAAGGGATGCTTCAGATAGAAGGTCTACTGTAGGGTATATCTTCAATCTTGGTTTAGGTATGATTTCATGGTCTAGTAAGAAGTTGATAAGTCTTTCTCTTTCTTTTTGTGAAGCAGAGTACATGGAATCTAAGGAAGTAGTTAAACAAGTAGTGTGGATCTGTGATGTTCTGTGGCAAATCTTGGATTGGTTCATAAGTCTCCTATTGAATTAAGACATGACAAGTAGAGTGCAATTCAACTTGCGTACAATTTAGTGTATCACTCCAAGACAAAAAAATTGACTTGGATACTCATTACATCTGAGATCTTGTTGCAGATGGTGTTAGTTGTTTGGAGTATAATTTGTCCCACTGAAAAACAGGCAGTCAATATCTTCACCAAATCCATGACAAAATCCAAGTTTGCGTATATTCGCAGTCTATTGGGAATGAGGGAAGTTGTTATCAAGAGGGAAAGCTAATATAATGGAATATTCATCCATTTATGTGTTTTCCTCCCTAGTCATCATTAAGGGGAGTGTTGGAATGTATAATTTAATATTACATGTGTAATGATCTCTAGTATGATTTCATAAGATTTCTTATGTAAAAGGAGTTATCCCAAATGCATCATGGAGTAATCTGTTCCTATTACCATTCATTATATAGAGAGGCGGAAAATCATTTATCCCACATGTATTTTGGAATGTAATTCTTCCATACCTCTTGTTATATAATAGAGGTGAAGGAGAGCCTTTGGGCATATCTTGTGAATACCATTCTATTATGTTGTAAAGTTGTGAAGCACGTGTGAAGAGGAGCTCACTTGTGATATTGGATATTTCTAAAGAATAAGAAGACAATACCTTCCCGTGGATGTTTCCTCATTTGGATTTTTACCATGTATATCCGGTGTACCTTTCTTTTCTCTTGTCTCTTATTTCTTACACGATTATTTGTTGCTTTTGTAGATAGAAGGCTAGACTAGTAGATTCTTGCTTTGCATGTTAGAAAATGGATTGTTGTATGTTCATGCATATTCTCAGTATCTTAACAATTAATACATTTACAACTATCTTGTGGGATTAATTAATATTTTAATCATTCATAAACTTAGTGTTGTTGACTTTTCTCATCTTCCATGTATTGTATGTTGTCGTTTAAATCCAATTTTTTTGTTACTCCTAGTATTACGGTTTTAATTTACTATGATTTTAATTTTCTACACTTAATTTTATGTAATTCCTTTCACAGTTTAAAAATGGAAAACATATAAAACTAAAACACCTAGAATGAACCCAGACACTCTAGCATTTACTACCAAAGTTATAATAAATTTTGGTCGGGAGAAGTGGAACCCTAAATCTATATATCAAAAGAAAACCTCATCTCTCTCTCATATGTAAGTATGAGTCACAATGTTTGACTCCATTTAGGCATGATGAATCCCATAATGTTTGTTTCCATGGGATTAACTCAAATCTTGTTAGTGTCACATAAGAAATATAGAAATTCAAGTTTTCTTTAGAGGCATGAGAACTAAATGGGACATGACGACAATGTAATCTACAAATAGGAAATAGAAACATGGACTCCAAATAATAAGAAACCATCTAAGGTACCCAATGAATCTAATATCATTTCTTCTAACTCACTAATGTAGTCCAAAAAGTGTAGGAGAGCATAGGAAACCCTATTTAATTCCTATAGCATTTTAGACCTCTCATTTCTCACTCATTTTCATATGTACTTTTCCAACAATGGTCTTTTGAAATTTCATTACAAGTGAGACTAGCAAGGGTGGAACACTCAAATCCTTAATCATGTTAGCTAATAGGTTCCAAGGGACCCTGTCAAATGCCTCATGGATTCCATGAAGAAATAATATACTTCACATTTTTTTTCCTTAACATCCTAAATGACATAACTCAAAGTAAAGATATGTTCATTGGCACAATATTTCCTCTATAATCCTTCTTATTGTACAGCCCTTGGTCCCTTTATCTCTTCCGATTGGGATATGTGAATGTCTAAAGTCATGGAAAATATCTTAGCGAAGGTATGGACAGACATAATAGCGCAATAGTTGTTCGGATCATTGTGACTAAATTTATAAATGAGATAGATGATATGGGAGGTGAAAGAAGGTGTAAATATTTGGGTCACCGTGTTGTTATATAGGTCAACAATATGGATAGCTAAGAATTTAGGGCTATGTTTTGAAAATCCATTTTTGAGGTTCTCCACTTCTTGGGGTTTTTTATATTGAAGCTTATGGATGGCATGTGGGATTAGGTAGTTAGGAAAGAAATGAAAATGGATAATTTTTTAGTTGCCTTGAATGTTGGGCTCGTTTGGAGCATTGTATAGGCTAGATGCATAATCAATCCAAGTAGAGAGGTTAGTTATTACACACACTTCTTTCTTAGATAGGAATACTCTTGAAAAATAGATTGGCGATAAATTGTAGTTGGATGAGTATCGATATGATATTTTTAAAGAGATAGTTCCTATTTATCCTCCTAGGAATGCTCTTATAGATTTTGCTTATTTTCTTTGATATAGAGGATATATACATCATAATATGTTTGGTTAGGCTATTGATGGTTTTGAAATCTAATTCATATCAAGGATTAGAAGGGAAATGTCCATTCATACTGAGGTGAGAAGAGAAGGTGGAATGGGGGAATTTTTTAAGCATGAAAGACCAAATTCCGTACATGAAGTGGAGAAAGAACTTGGCTGGATCATGATTGTCATAAGCTAATATGAACCTCATTTTGAGGAATTTTGTGTATTTCTCATCAAAATGATGGTTGAAATGGATGGTGATTGATTTATAGGGTTAATTAAGGTTGGTATTTAAGGGGGCTCACCCATGTGACACTTGAAAACATAACACAATGCCATTATCAATGAGTGGAGAAGATGTTGAAGATACCTAAAAATCATGGCATGGCAAGTTAATAATAGCATAGTCAACAACGAAAGAGACACCAACAATAGGAAGGTATGTGGATCCTTGAGAATGTGGAAGTTATTTACTACCATTGATGAGGAACAAATCATGAGAGTCTCCCAAGCTAATCAATTTATTCCCATAAAGTGTCACTATTTTATTAGCTAAAATCCAGTGTAAAGCATCCTCTTGGAAACTCACTACCCAAGTAATCAATAGGTAAGACTAAAGGCCATGCCCTATGTACTATGTATAGCAAGTTATCTGTTTTAGGATATTTTAATACTCCATACTTGTCCTACCTAGCATTATTTATTTTCCTAGTTGCTGATGATGTCATTTTCCCCCTAGTGATGTGCAGATGTCATCCAGGATCCATCTACCACCTTCTGATCCCTGCATGCATCATTTTAGGACCACTTCAGTCAGTTCCCTATTTTATAGGAACCTACTAAGTGTTCCAGTGCAGTCCACCTGATTTAGATGACTCTTGTGAGGGGTTAGAGCTCCGGATGCCACTGATTGTGGCCTCATGCTCCCTTTTTTTATTGACATGCATGAAAAACTCACTATTTCATACTCCTTAGTCACTTAACTCTTTGTGACTTCAGCTAGCTGAGTTTAGGTTCGGTTCAGTTGATTTTGAGTCTTTTGGAGCACTCCAGTGGTGATAATCTCCATGCTAGATTAACTGAGGTTCGAATTATCCTAGGTGATTCGAATTCTCTCCATTGTAATATCATTGTTGATTATATTGATCATTGGATAGTGTGACATTATTCTACTCCTATCTGAGTTCTGTTGCATAATTATTCTTCTGCTCTTTTTTACTGCAGTTTTCACTCTTATTTAACTTTTCTGCTCATTCTTTCTTTGTGAGGTATCCTCATCTCTTAGATATGTTGTGACGTATAAATTCATGTGGTGTCAGATCCATGGAGCAAATAGGTTGAGAAGTGGATTTCGGTAGTGCACCAAAATCCTCTGTATTTCCAAAGAAAATCCCAGTGCCATTGCATTAAATTTGATGGTGAAATCCAATGAGGTCTATCCAGGTGTGAAGGATCTAGATAAAATTTCCTATTGTCCTAAAGTAGTGCTCAGTAGAATTCTACCTCCATTATTGAGATGTTTTGGCAGGTTATTCAAATTTTTTGAGTGCAACAGCAGTTGCAATGGTTTTTGCAGTTGTAGCGGTTTTCTACAGTTGCAGCAGTAGATATTTTCCATTGTTTTTGCAAGTATTCTACAACAACTTCCATGAATCTGAAAGAAATTACTCTTCTCTCTCCAGTCAACTATGATGAGTGGAAACCAAAGATGATAGCATATCTGAAGAGATAGAGTCTTTTTGATATGTGTATTGGTGTTATGACATATTTTGCTTCCTATGAAGTGGAGAATGATTGGATAAATGATTGTGACAAAGCCTTTGGAGCAATGTGTATTGCTATGTCTCCTAGTATGTGTTACCTCATTTAAACTGCTGAAAATCCAAGTGATCTATGGGCCCAAATGGACAAAGAATTTGGGAAGCAGAATGAAGAGATTGGTACAAATTATTTGGAGAACAAGCCTAGTGATACCTCCTTAAATGTTCCCTCTAATTATGTCTTGGCCTCAATCATATCTCATGATGAAGTTGTTCAAGATGAATAAGAAGCTGCAGATTCAACACTCATGTTATCAATGTATTCTATTTCGAATTATGAGCAAGATAAGCCAGTTCATACTCTAGAATCTGAAGAGGTTCTTAAATCCTCTCTTTCACATGAGTCTGCTCATGTGCAGAATGATGATCTATTGAATGATTTGGAGGTTAAATTGGAGTTTGGAGGTGATACATTCTCCCTCCTTGATCACATGCTTCCTATGAACTTCGATTTGATCATTGGAGCATGATCTCAGAGTTTCTTTAAAGATGGAGGACACTACCATTCACTTGGGTTTAAGTCTCAAACATATTTTGGTGATTTTGGTTTGAATCTCACCCCTGCTGGTTCAAAGGAGATCACAAAAAACCATCTATCAGTTCTTGGAGCTGATTTGATGTCCAAGCCACCACCATCATGCCATAGTTCATTTGGTTATGATCTCACCTATGTTGGTTCAAAGGAGATATCAAAGAACTATCTACACATTCCTGGATTTGATCCTACCTCAGTTGGTTTGAATCACAGGTTCTAGGATGATCTTCATATTTTTGGATTTGTTCTCACCATGTTCGGTTTGAAGAGCAAGTTCAGAAATCCTCCATATTTGCTTGCATCCACTGAAGGAGTATACAAGCACATGTTTTTGGAGCATGATCCACTTCTTCCCAAGAGGAAGATACCTCCAAACATATGATCAAGCATCACACCTACTTGAGTTTGGAGCAATTAATCTTTTGGTGTGTTTCAGTCTATTTTGAGGGGGGGGGTTTCCCATGAGGTTTTCCCCATTTCCTTGGTTCATGGACTGTTCTTTATTTTTTATCATTTATTTGATTGTTTGGGTTAACTTTGGTCTTAGTAACCAGGGCCCTGGATGCAAAAGTATGGATTAAGAGGGGGTGTTAGGATATTTTAATACTCCATACTTGTCCTACCTAGCATTATTTATTTTTCCTAGTTGTTGATGATGTCATTTCCCCCCTAGTGGTGTGCAAATGTCATCCAAGATCCATATACCAGCTTCTGAGCCCTGCATGCATAATTTTAGGACCATTTCAGTCAGTTCCCTATTTTATAGGAACCTACTGAGTGTTCCAGTGCAGTCCACCTGAGTTAGTTGACTCTTGTGAGGGGTTAGAGCTCTGGATGCCACTGATTGTGGCCTCATGCTCCCTTTTCTGATTGACATGCATGACAAACTCACTATTTCTCCCTCCTTAGTGAGTTAACTACTTGTGACTTCAGTTAGTTGAGTTTAGGTTCAGTTCAGTTGAGCTTGAGTCTTCGAGAGCACTCCAGTGGTGATAATCCCTATGCTAGACCAACTGAGGTTCGGACCAACTGAGGTTTGAATTCTCCTAGGTGATTCAAATTCTCTCCATTGTAATATCATTGTTGATTATACTAATTATTGGATAGTGTGACATTATTCTACTCCTATCTGAGTTCTGTTGCATAATTATTCTTCTACTCCTTTTTACTGCAGTTTTCACTATCATTCAACTTTTATGCTCATTCTTTCTTTGTGAGGCATACTCAGCTCTTAGATCTGCTTTGACATAGAATTTCACACTCTCTTCAAATTCCCCTTCAAGAAGAATGTCTTCAATAACCATGAATTTGATATTTAAAGTTGGAGATATGTGAAAGGAAAGAAAGATGCCAATGTCTATAATGGAAAAAATATGATGAAACTAGAGGAAAGTAGCATTCACTAAAGAAAATATTTTTGAAAGGGTGATTTGTAGGCAAGGACATCCATAATAACCTGTTTGAACATTTGAGGCTTCAAGTTGGATATAGGGAGCTAGGTAATCTTTGTGAGCACTTGCAATGCCATTAGAGACTTTTGATCCAAGGTGATATTTCAGTATGTGCATTAATAGTGAGTACTATCCTAGGAAGAGAGGGTGTGTGGATTGATATGGTTATGATGAGTTTTGGTTAAGAAGACCAAGTCATAGTTTCTCCTTGTGTCCTCATACAAGCTCGTTGTGAAGAACAATGAACCACCATAAAAACATACTCTCATTGATAAAGTATCTATAAAACTCAAGGGATATCGTCATAAGGTAGAGTTTGGGGATAAATGCCATGATTTGGACGAAATTGAGAAGGGATTCACGAATCTAAACTCTCCCACTCCGCATGAAAACCCATTTTCTTTGCTTCAACCATTTTGGCCAAGTCTTCATATTGGATTCTAGTTAAGTCTTCATCTTGATGTAAGTCTTTTCAAAGAGTGTGAAGAGTTTTCCTAGATTGTAAGATTTAGATGTTTTCTTGAGTGTTCTTAAACTTGATAATGAGAGAATTGTCATGGGTAAACCTCACTCTCTTCGATTGGTAAAGTTTAAGACATAAATGCCCAATGAAATTGGATCCATTGGTAAAGAGCAAGGAGTATATTTTGTGAGACCCAAACCAAGGCATAAAAGAAAAACACCGAAAACTAGCATACCACACAATAATCTCCAGGATGCCCCTAGCAAAGGACCATCATAAGGTCAAAGAAAAAAGCCAAAAATAAAACAGATAAAAAAAGAGAAGCCAAAAGATGCCGCTGAAAGAGAGAAGAGACCAAACCAACCTTTTCTGCATGGAAGATATGGAGAAAATGAGTCCCACTCAAATCTTACAGGAGAAGAGGGATCCTCTCAAACCATGGAGAGAGAGCAAGTGCATGAATCTAGACTTTTCTATTAATCCAATTGACAACAACCAGAATCCCCCACAACTTGTAGAAGGTCCAAATTTCTGAGTTTTGCAAAGTAAAGTATAATCCAAAGGGCGCAAACTTCACAAACTACACTTTATAATAACAAATAAATCGGATATTAAATTTCCAACCTCTTGCTCATTTAATATCTAATACAATGTTCTTAAATACTATACGCAAAACCAAAAGTTATACCAGGATGATTTTCAAATCAATCTATCCTTCAAACAAAAATCTACCGAGAACTATATTAAGTCAATTAACAATAGCATTATCATTTTTGCCACAAATTTAATCTCCTTACTCCTCAAAACTACATTATCAGTTTCCAAATGCGCCCATGAAGTACAATAATAGCGTAATAAATTTTCAGAGTCGTGTAATTAAGAGAACAGGCATGCTGCTTGGCTGAAGAAAAGGGATGAGCAGAACCTGATGAGATATGGGAGATATTTGAGGAAGATGTACAAAGCCTGTTTCAATATTTGGAAACAACATTAATGAGCAAAGACGAAACAAATATTTGCTTACGGCAGGAGCTTAAATGCACTGTAGTCAAGATAAAAAAGGTTTTCTCTGAAACAGAAACCCACAAGGTCTTAAGTAAATCCGTCTCTCGATCTGTGTGTGCACAGCCTGTAGTGTGTTCCGTATTGTGGATTCTCATGTTCCGTGTTGTGGACTCCCATGTATTCCAATGATATGAGTTGTCCCTATCGCACAGCAGGAGCAGGCTGAATCACAATATAAACCCCTCCTTGGTTGGAATCATACCCCCCACAGTTCTTTCTGTTTGTTGTGACATATTCACAATATTTATACTGAATATGTATATCATGTTCAGCTTTTGCGTCACTGTATATTGATATCTATCAGCTTTCAGGTCACTTTTCTTAAGATGATGACGAAGTCGATCATTTGTAAGGCTTCCCATTTAGAATTCGTCTAGCCTTTTTTATTGGTTTTTTATTTTTTCCTTTCCAGATTTTTGGTTTCTTGCTGTTGATATCAGAATCCTCAGAATCCTGGTTCTATTGATTAGTTGATCAAGAGAGATAATGATTTGGGTGTCTTGTTTTGATCACTAATGATAGCCATTGCATTGCAGACGTTGATGGTGTTCACTTGAAAACGGCTCTGGGGTCGTTGATAATGAAGATAAAGCTGTCTTAGGAGTTTGTCCATTCCAAGAATGCCAATACTGCGTGAGAAGTAGAATCAGATTACAAGGCATTTCAACCACCATGAGCAATAACGTTGCGTAGGTTTTCAGTGGGTGCTATCTTACCTGAGCTTATTCTTATTCGTCTATCACTCACTCTCTCTCTTGTTCCCTTCCCATTGTTAGGGACATGGTGAACTTGTCCCTGTGTTGTCTTCCACATCATATATATTTTTTCCCATGTGCACCCGCTGGTCTCTGCCAAGCCAATCTTTCTTCTTCTTGTTAGTTAGTTTCTTGACCTTGCAAGACTTTCTCACTTCTTCTTGGGTTTCATTGGCATCTTCCATCACTTGTTCTCCCATTGTTGGGAAGATCAGACTCGTCCATCCTTCCACATTCTCCATAGCTGTCTATCCCTCCCGAGCTTTGAATGTACTAATATTTTTTCAAAAAAATGTATAAGATGTCATATATATAGATAGAGATCATTTAAAGAGCTGATCTGTGTTTTTACTTTACTGTCATCATCGTTGTCTGAATATTCAATATGTAACTATTAGAGTCCTTGCTCTATTTCATAAAGATGGAGATTATCTGCAATATTTCATAACTGTGCAAACTGCTGTAAAAATCTCAGAGCTAATAATTGGCAATTTCAATGTTAAACCGTTCATGAAGATAACCCTAAACAATGGATAGATCCGGAGTTAATTATGAAGTTAGATGAATCTATGGTAATGTAATATACAACATCATCGAGAACGTTTACTGTATGGATAGTTTGATTTTCCTCTTCCATTAAACCAATATGGATTGTGTAAAGGTTATTTACACAAGTGACATGACTGTATAGGTTTTCAATCACATTTGTATGGCGATCAATAAGTATCGAGCAAAGCATTAATTGCCCTTTGTGGTCTAATATGTATCCATGAATCTGAAGCAATTCAAACCCAATAGTTGAATCTGAAGCAATTCAAATCTAACGGTACATAATGAACGGCATGTGGTAATGTGGCATGCTTCTGATCTCATTTGTATTCCATATTCCATGTACTGATCTGAAACCGCTAGCAATCATAAACAGGACATTTTGTCTTAAAGCATTAGTACGTAGATCCACCATAACCTTGATGTATTCTGTACCAGTATTCTGCTTCAAAAAAAATAGGAGATAGATGAATACTCCTCTAATATTAGTTTATCGATGTTTACCTTTACTTTTGACAGTCCATCACTGCATGAGGTTGCGCTTAAAATGAGTAGAATGCCTAAAACATATAAATTACATATGGACGTACACCCGGTTAACGCCATTCCAGGGTTTATAAGAAACAAGCACAAAATTGGTATCACTGATTGTACTGGAATCTTTCGAAGTAGTTAAAAAAAGTTTCTAATCCAGTTTCATCATGCGTGACGCGTTCATTTTTCTCTTCTAAGTCTGGGACTTGTGCTTAGTTTGCCTTTACCACTCGATTCCTATCTGGTTAGGTTTTTTATTCCAGGGCAACCAGAGATTGGACGGCCAGTCAATGGCGAAGTACCCTTTCAGCGCCGGTGACAGACCAATCCTTGTTCAGAAGCATTCTACTATATCAATGACCAGGTGTATACTTGGGAATGCATCCACTTGAATAAAAAATCCTTTAGTTGTCCCATCTCCAGTTTCGTTCTATCAAGCTATATAATCTGCAAGAAAGACCTATGAGGCTTGGCATTCAACTTTTGTAAACCAAGTATCGCATTACATTTGCTACGGCCCAAAAATTGACCAAGCACAAGCACAATGCGATTGAAGATATGGAAGTTGTTATGAAAGCTTTGGGATTTTAGATCTAGATTTGTTTCAAATGGCAAAATTACTATGGGATTTCTTATAAGTCATAATTTTCTTCAATGTTTTCAATAAGAACTGGTGCTACTAACTCATCCCAATTAAATCTTGGTTTAACTGAAAAATATTGTCTTTGATCTTTTTCATGTGGTTTGGGAGCAAGCATTACTTGTTGAAGCATGGAGTTGTGAGAGACTGGGGGTATTATTTTGGGAGCTAACATTACTTGTTGAAGGATTTGGGGGAGTAGTGGGAGACTAGGAGTATTATTTTGATGAATTAACTTCCTTGAATGGTACTTTCTTCTCCCTCCGATGGCATTAACTTTACCTCTGGCATCAAATACCACAACAGTTTATTCATAAAAGATTTTGACTCTCGTCAAAATAGACAGGTCTGTTTGAATATAACATCTTTATTTTCTTAGTTTCTGTGGGGTTCAGATTCTTGGGTAAAGGCTTCGAAAGCATTTAGATTTCTAGGGTTTGGTTCCTTTGGGTTTTGGATTATTGTGGGGGTTTTTGATAGCAACGGAAACCTCTATATGCAGGGTTACCTTATGTAGCTTTCCTCTGGAAATTCATAAAATCACTGGAGTATTTTGTAATAGTCGATAAACTACTTCCAAATCACACATTTGATCACTGCCTTTGGAATCAACATCAGTTGCAGTGTGATGTACACAATGATGGATGTTCCTCTTACTGGTTATTTAAGAAAGGATCTTTAACAGTTTCACTTAAGGGTATAAGGATTAGTCTTGTCCAGACATGACATTTCCTGTTATATTTCTGTTAATATATTCTGTTAGATTGCTTGTAGATTTCGTTGCGAGTATGTTTGTTGTTAACATATTTAATGAACATAGAGAATCCAAGGTCCGGATTCCTAGTAGTCTTTGATCTGTGGTGAGATGTGCTACAAGCCTAGAAGGCACTCAAATCCTTCACTCTTCTTTTTTTCGCTTTTTTTTGTTTTTGTTTTTTTAATTGAAAAAAAAAATCTTGTTATTCATAAGGGTGAATCAAAGAAATTTATAATGTATCTTATTCCAAGAATAAAGAGTGTACATTCAGTTTAGTCTTTCAAACAAAGTAAACTACCACTTATATCTATGATGCGCGTGTACCATAATACCTAAGTACCATATGATAGTGAGTAATCTGTGAGTATAAGACCTTTCTTAGATAGACCATTATCCCTGAAGTTGTTGAATTGGAAACATGCTTGATGTTGAGATTAACAAACTGTACCATAAGTAGTCTAATTTTCCTCTTCCACTGTACCATAAGTAGTCTAATTTTCCTTTTGGCTCTACTTTTAATTTTGGGAATTGTAAATCTATTTTTAATTTCGGGAATTGTAAATCTAGTGAACTGATGTTCAGTCATCTCCAAATTTACTCACAAAGGCTTCTTCAAATTCATTCAAGCTTTGTATAATATACAAATTGAAAACCACATAATTGCTTACGGGAGATTTTTATCTACGAGCATAGATCCATTTTAAAAGAGGATTTAGTCAGGGCTGAGAGGGATCAAATCTCTAAAGGTGCAAACCCCTTTTTAGACTGGAAATGTTGAAGAAATATTTAATGCAATGTTTATAGTTTTAATTTATCTAATTTGTTTAGTTTTATATATATGACCTTCTAAATATTTTAAATATAATTTAAACGTACATGTTATCTTTTATAATATTTAATTATCTTTTGTAAAGAATATATGTTAACTATAAGATTAACACAAAAGGAGTTGCACAACTCCTTCCTAGTAGAATGAGCCTCTTCAACAATGTCGTTTTGAATGATCCTATTAGCTTGTTATTATAAATACTTTCAAACCGGTGTTCGATTATAATACCTTAATCTTGGTTGAATTTAGGAAGATATCTCTTTACCTTTTTTTTTAGCATACAGAGGTAAGTGTTTGTCAAAGTCACGGAATTAAGAGAAATCCATAAACACTATTAGTTTGGCATGTTTTCATTAGGTAGTGGCTTTGTATTTAAGAGTTGGATGAGAGTTATAACTTGTTATATTATACATGAAATAATGAATGGCTTTCTTAGGTATCTCACACTATATAAAAAAAGATTATAGATCTGTGATCTAGAATAATTGTGTTTTAGGTATTTTAGATTAAAGTTAAAGGGGGCTTACAACGTAAATTTAATTGTGTTTTAGATATTCTAGATTAAAGTTAAAAGGAACCCATAATGTAAATTTAAGCAAAATATTGGCGGGAAAAAATTTCCTTGAGTTTTGGTCTTTGGGTGTTTAGAGAGGGATTAGCATCATTTTGTTGACATGATCTTTTCACCTTGTTAATTTATACATCTTTATAATGATAATTATTTTATTTGGGTTAATTTATACATGTTTATAATGATAAATATTTTATTTGGGATTACCACCCTGGAGGATCCTCCCATTTGTGGTACTACTTGGTATGTTCAATTTAGGTGTTTTGGTTTTATATAATTTTTGTTATAGATTTCTAAAAGAGAATATATAATTGAAGTGTAGAAAATTAATGTTGTAATACTATGAGTACTATAAACAAATTATAATTAAAACATGATACAATATGAATGAAGCATGATAAAGACAACACTTTGTGATATTAAACATTTACTAAGCCATTAAGATAGCTATAAACATCTTAACTATATTCATGTTTTGAATTGGGTTAGAATATGTATATAATATCAAGTTCATGAATAAAAATATATCTTAACAACATGCACAAGTTACAATAAACCAAAGCACCCACACATTCTAGTGTTCTTTTCCCTTTAAACATAAAACAATTAAAGGATATATAGATATTTATGTTGCAAGAAACCAAAAATTATAGTGTAGAATAACCAAACACAAGATAATATAAAATAAATGATGTGGAATTAACCCTTACATTATGATAATCCAATAGAAATAAATGTTCACTTGCATCATAAACTTTGGTGACCTTTGACTTGAGCCAAGCTCCAAATACAACATTAATGCTCAACAAAACAATCTATAGCTTTCTAGCTCTTCATATAAGTTTCCAATAGCCAAAACCCTAACTACTTATGTTCCCATAATTAATGAGTACCCACTACCTAAGGGGATTTAATTAATAAAGAAACTATTTTTACGTTAATTAATTGTCTACTATTATCTACTCAACATTGTTCAAAGAAAATGTGTGCATACATTACTTAACTAAATCCTATGTAGCCTAAAGTAAGGGAGTTAGGGTAAGACCCTAACATGCTCCCCCCTTCAAGTGAAACATTGTCGTCAAGGAAGAAGTGAGGAAATTGTTGCAGAATCCCTGTTATTTCCCTTGTGGCATCTTTTGGTTGCATATATTTCCATTGGACCAAGATTTCATTGAATATTCACCAACTTAAGTGATGTTCCTTGGTACTCAATACTATTTCTAGTTGGAGCCAAATGGAGCCTTCCTCATTGAGCTCTAGTAACTTTGTTTGCACTTTACAATTAAATCCCATAACCTTTTTGAGGAAAGACACTTGAAATACCAGATGAATCTTGGAGTGATGGCATAGGCCACCTATCCAATGCATTGTATGATCTTGTAAGGTCCATTGAACTTAGGGTTTAGTTTATGGTGGAGGTCATTTTATGTGATTCTTGTTTACAAGATTGAAGTTAAGAAACACTTGACCCCCTTCTATGAACGAATGCTTGAAGTGATGTTGATCCCAAAACTTGAAAAATCACACAGAATATAGCAAGTTTATGATGCAATAAACCAGAAATAATCAACACAGAACAATAAATATGAGACAATAATAGTAGAGTAGGTTAGGAAAAGAGCTTTGTTATTATCATGGGAAAAATGATCATGGGCCTCTTATGGTAGTCAAACCATTCACTTGAGGAGAGCTCCATTTTAACATTCTTCACAAAACAATTTATAGCCTTAAAGCTCTTTAAATAGGATTAAAAAATCCAAAACCCTAACTACTTTACCTAGTCAAAATACAACTTCCTAATGGATCTTAATTAATAAAGAGACCCTTTTTACATTAAATTTTGAACATTAATGTATTCGGCCTTATTATGAAGTTATGGCCTTATTCCATGCATGATTAATTCTTAGAGTAAGGCTAGTTAGGGTAGGACCCTAAAATGCCCTCGCCCCTCGAAAGTAGTGTTTCCCTCAATGCTAAAAGTGTGAAAATTTCTATAAAATGTTGGTTGGTACCCAAGTTGCATCTTCTACGAACATATCTTGCCACTAAATCAAAACGTCCTTGGTTGTGCTCCTGTGCAATTATCTTTCCATGGAATCCAATACTACAGTTGGCTAAAGCCAAATGGAGCCTTCATCATCCAATTCTGGTAAATTGGTATTTACTTTGCAATTAGATGCCACCACTTTTTTGTGGCAAGAGACATGGAAGGAAGGGTGAATCTTAAAGTTGTCTCACAGAGTAAGCTTATAAACTACTTGTTCCATGCACTATAGAATGTTGTAGGGGAGTCCATAGAACTTCGAAGTGAGCTTCTAATGGAGATGGACCTTGAGAGATGACTATTTATATGGTTGTAGTTGAAGAAAAATTTGATCCCCAAATTTAAAGGAGTGTTCAAAGTGATGATGATTGACTTATTGCTTCATTTTGTTTTGGAAATGAATCAATATATCTTTAAGGATGCAGAGAATGCCATCTTTGGTGGAGAGTGCATCATTCACTTCATGAACCCATGAGGTTACATGGTATATAAGAAATCATTGATAATGGTTTTTGGTCATACATTGCTTCATATGGTGTTATCTTTGTGCAACCATGATAAGGTCTATTGTACCACCATTTGCCTAAAGGGTGCCAGTGGACCAATCAATGTGGCTTATCTGATGTAAAGCAACAAAAGTAATTTCGAAGTGCTTATTGACTGCTTTAGTTTGACCATCTATTTTGGGGTGATATGTCATGTTAAGATTCAACTGAGTGCCTTGAAGTTTGAATAAATCTCACCAAAACTTGTTTGTAAAAGTGGGGTCATGATCATAGGAAATAGAAGTGGGCATGCCATGGAGTTTGAAAATTTGATCTAAGAAAATGTGGGCCATTAAAGAGGTCGATGTAAAATTGGGTGGTAAGGCACAAAAGTGGGCATATTTGGTTAGAAAATCTGTTACCACCATAATGAATTGTTTATTACCTGCCTTAGGAAGACCCATAGTGAAATCCATAGAGATGTTCATACATATATGGTTAGGAATGAGGAGTGGCTACAAATCCCTTGGTGACTTCCTTGTTTCACCCTTATGCCATTGGAAAGTGTTGTAGATGGAAGTGAAGTTATGGGTATCCTTTTTCATGTCTTACCAGAAGAAAGATCTCTTAAGAGCTGGTGCAAGTTAATGTTACCCAATTATGACACGTTAGTTGCAATGACATGCTGGAAAAACATAAATATTATCATTAAAATGAATTATTAGAGGTACCTACAATTTTTTTTTAGATTAGGTGTAAAAATATGAAACGTAGAAAAATGGATCACCTTCCAGAATATATAACTTGTATTTATGAAAAAGTGGTATTACCACCCCAAAATGTCATTATTTAAAGATTGGTATGTTATTTTTTCTCTAAAACATAATGCACATGTTTTTGTTGGTCCACCTATTTGTTATGTAAATTGTCAATTTATGAGGAAACAAATATGTATAGGCATAGGCAACAGACGAATGTTGTGTGAGGCTATTTTTCCAAAATTTTAAAAGTTAATTTTATATTTTTTTTTAAATTACGAAAGTCAGTGAAGCCTTAAAACGACATGGTCGAGTGTTGGTCCACCATATCATGGTCTGAACATAATAAACAAACTTCTTTTTTAGCTTGTATTTATTCTTGTACTTTTGTGCAAGTTCTTTTCCGTTCTCGAAAGAGGTAAGCCAATCAAAAGTTATAGGCCAAATAAACAACCTATGTTTTTTACAAATTTGACATGAGTGCATTTAAAAATGAATTAAAAATAGAAAACAATAAAATATCTATTCAGAAAATATATAGTTAGAATTTGCACATAGAGCTCCACAAGTGTGTGCAATTTCATCTGTAGTGCACAAGTGGAGCTTTTGCGGCAATAAGCATGAAAAACATGAAGTTACAGAAATTGGTGTGTTCTTCCATAAATCAAACCGAGCCTCAAGGTTTGGAAATCCGAAGCTAATACCAAACCTGCATGGGCACCCAAAAAAAATTGAATCCAGACACGCGTACGCGAAAAATGCACGC